>JALIGU010000004.1:13363490-15763490 GCA_023053565.1 Aquilegia eximia | reverse complement strand
TAGGGTTTTAGGGTTTAAATATTAGTGTTGTGGTTAAGGTTGGGCATACTTCCCATGGTGGCATTTTGTTGTAAAATTGAGAAAAGGGGGCCAAACATGTCTTTTTGATCTATAAAATATCCCAAAGCTCCAAAAAAAAACACAAGATTTTAGCCAGGGTACTTAAAATATGTTTAGGGTTTTAGTGTTTAAAACTTAGGGTTGCGGATAAGGTTGGGCGTACTTTCCAAGGTGGGCTCATGTTGTAAAATTGAGAAAAGGGCGCAAAACATGTATTTTTGATCTATAAAATAGCCCAAAGCTCCAAAAAAAACACAAGATTTTGGCCAGGGTACTTAAAATATGTTTAGGGTTTTAGTGTTTAAAACTTAGGGTTGCGGATAAGGTTGGGGATACTTCCAAAGGTGGCTTTATGTGATAAAATTGAGAAATGGGGGCAAAACATGTATTTTTGATATATAAAATATCCCAAAGCTCCAAAGAAAACACAAGATTTTGGCCAGGGTACTGAAAATATGTTTAGGGTTTTAGTTTTTAAAAGTTAGTGTTGCGGATAAGGTTGGACGTACTTCCCAAGGTGGGCTTATGTTGTAAAATTAAGAAAAGGGCGCAAAACATGTATTTTTGATATATAAAATAGCCCAAAGCTCCAAAAAACCCAAGAATTTTACTAGGGCCTTTAAAATATGTTTATGGTTTTAAGGTTTAAATATTAGGGTTGTGGTTAAGTTTGGGCATACTTCCTAAGGTGGGCTTATGTTGTAAAATTGAGAAAAAGGGCGCAAAACATGTATTTTTGATATATAAAATATCCCAAATCTCCAAAAAAAACACAAGATTTTGGCCAGGGTACTTAAAATATATATAGGGTTTTATAGTTAAAAACTTTGGGTTGTGGTTAAGGTTGGGCATACTTCCCAAGGTGGGCTTATGTTGTAAAATTGAGAAAAGACGCAAAACATGTATTTTTGATATATAAAATAGCCCAAAGCTACAAAAAACCCAAGAATTTTATTAGGGTACTTTAAATATGTTTAGGGTTTTAGGGTTTAAATATTAGGGTTGTGGATAAGGTTGGGCATACTTCCCAAGGTGGGCTTATGTTGTAAAATTGAGAAAAAGGGAGCAAAACATGTATTTTTGATATATAAAATACCCTAAAGCTCCAAAAAACCCAAGATTTTTACTAGGGTACTTAAAATATGTTTATAGTTTTAAGGTTTAAATATTAGGGTTGTGGTTAAGGTTGGGCATACTTCCCAAGGTGGCCTTATGTTGTAAAATTGAGAAAAGGGTGCAAAACATTTATTTTTGATATATAAAATATCCCAAAGCTCCAAAAAAACACAAGATTTTGGCCAGGGTACGTAAAATATGTTTAGGGTTTTAGAGGTTTAAACTTAGGGTTGCGGTTAAGGTTGGGCATACTTCCCAAGGTAGGCTTATGTTGTAAAATTGAGAAACGGGCGCAAAACATGTATTTTTGATATATAAAATATCCCAAAGCTCCAAAAAAACAAAAGATTTTTACTAGGGTACTTAAAATATGTTTATGGTTTTAGGGTTTAAATATTAGGGTTGTGGTTAAGGTTGGGCATACTTCCCAAGGTGGCCTTATGTTGTAAAATTGAGAAAAGGGTGCAAAACATGTATTTTTGATATATAAAATATCCCAAAGCTCCAAAAAAACAAAAGATTTTTACTAGGGTACTTAAAATATGTTTATAGTTTTAGGGTTTAAATATTAGGGTTGTGGTTAAGGTTGGGTATACTTCCCAAGGTGGCCTTATGTTGTGAAATTGAGAAAAGGTTGAAAAACATGTATTTTTGATATATAATATATCCCAAAGCTCCAAAAAAAAAAAAAATTTTTACTAGGGTACTTAAAATATGTTTAGGGTTTTAGGGTTTAAATATTTGGGTTGTGGTTAAGGTTGGTCATACTTCCCAAGGTGGGCTTATGTTGTAAAATTGAGAAAAATGGCGCAAAACATGTATTTTTGAGATATAAAATAGCCCAAAGCTCCAAAAAACCCAAGAGTTTTATTATGGTATTTAAAATATGTTTAGGGTATTAGGGTTTAAATATTAGGGTTTTGGTTAAGTTTGGGCATACTTTCCAAGGTGGGCTTATGTTGTAAAATTGAGAAAAAGGGAGCAAAACATGTATTTTTGATATATAAAATAGCCTAAAGCTCCAAAAAACACAAAATTTTGGCTAGGGTACTTAAAATATATTTATGGTTTTAGGGTTTAAATATTAGGGTTGTGGTTAAGGTTGGGCATACTTCCCAAGGTGGGCTTTTGTTGTAAAATTGAGAAAAGGGTGCAAAACATGTATTTTTGATATATAAAATAGCCCAAAGCTCGAAAAAACCCAAGATTTTTACTAGGGTACTTAAAATGTGTTTATGGTTTGAGGGTTTAAATATTAGGGTTGTGGTTAAGGTTGGGCATACTTCCCAAGGTGGCCTTATGTTGTAAAATTGAGAAAAGGGTGCAAAACATGTATTTTTGATATATAAAATATCCCAAAGCTCCAAAAAAACACAAGATTTTGGCCAGGGTACTTAAAAATATGTTTAGGATTTTAGTGGTTAAAACTTAGGGTTGCGGTTAAGGTTGGGCATACTTCCCAAGGTAGGCTTATGTTGTAAAATTGAGAAAAGGGCGCAAAACATGTATTTTTAATATATGAAATATCCCAAAGCTCCAAAAAAACAAAAGATTTTTACTAGGGTACTTAAAATATGTTTAGGGTTTTATTGTTTAAATATTTGAGTTGTGGTTATGGTTGGGCATACTTCCCAAGGTGGCCTTATGTTGTAAAATTGAGAAAGGGGCGCAAAACATGTATTAAATATATAAAATATCCAAAAGCTTCAAAAAAACACAAAATTTTTACTAGGGTACTTAAAATATGTTTAGGGGTTTAGGGTTTAAATATTAGGGTTGTGGATAAGGTTGGGCATACTTCCGAAGGTGGGCTTATGTTATAAAATTGAGAAAAAGGGCACCAAACATGTATTTTTGATATATAAAATAGCCCAAAGCTCGAAAAAACCAAAGATTTTTACTAGGGTACTTACAATATGTTTATGGTTAGAAATTTAGGGTTGCGGTTAAGGTTGGGCATACTTCTATAGGTGGGCTTATGTTGTAAAATCGATAAAATGGCGCAAAACATATATTTTTGATATATAAAATAGCTCAATGCTCCAAGAAACCCAAGAGTTTTGTTAGGGTACTCAAAATATGTTTAGGGTTTTAGGGTTTAAATATTTGGGTTGTGGTTAAGGTTGGGCATACTTCCCAAGGTGGGCTTATGTTGTAAAATTTAGAAAAGGGCGCAAAACATGTATTTTTGATATATAAAATAGCCCAAAGCTCCAAAAAACCCAAGAATTTTACTAGGGCCTTTAAAATATGTTTATGGTTTTAAGGTTTAAATATTAGGGTTGTGGTTAAGTTTGGGCATACTTCCTAAGGTGGGCTTATGTTGTAAAATTGAGAAAAAGGGCGCAAAACATGTATTTTTGATATATAAAATATCCCAAATCTCCAAAAAAAACACAAGATTTTGGCCAGGGTACTTAAAATATATATAGGGTTTTATAGTTAAAAACTTTGGGTTGTGGTTAAGGTTGGGCATACTTCCCAAGGTGGGCTTATGTTGTAAAATTGAGAAAAGACGCAAAACATGTATTTTTGATATATAAAATAGCCCAAAGCTCCAAAACCCAAGATTTTTATTAGGGTACTTTAAATATGTTTAGGGTTTTAGGGTTTAAATATTAGGGTTGTGGATAAGGTTGGGCATACTTCCCAAGGTGGGCTTATGTTGTAAAATTGAGAAAAAGGGAGCAAAACATGTATTTTTGATATATAAAATATCCCAAAGCTCCAAAAAAACACAAGATTTTGGCCAGGGTACTTAAAATATGTTTAGGGTTTTAGAGGTTAAAAATTAGGGTTGCGGTTAAGGTTGGGCATACTTCCCAAGGTAGGCTTATGTTGTAAAATTGAGAAACGGGCGCAAAACATGTATTTTTGATATATAAAATATCCCAAAGCTCCAAAAAAACAAAAGATTTTTACTAGGGTACTTAAAATATGTTTATGATTTTAGGGTTTAAATATTAGGGTTGTGGTTAAGGTTGGGCATACTTCCCAAGGTGGCCTTATGTTGTAAAATTGAGAAAAGGGTGCAAAACATGTATTTTTGATATATAAAATATCCCAAAGCTCCCAAAAAACAAAAGATTTTTACTAGGGTACTTAAAATATGTTTATAGTTTTAAGGTTTAAATATTAGGGTTGTGGTTAAGGTTGGGCATACTTCCCAAGGTGGCCTTATGTTGTAAAATTGAGAAAAGGGTGCAAAACATTTATTTTTGATATATAAAATATCCCAAAGCTCCAAAAAAACACAAGAATTTGGCCAGGGTACGTAAAATATGTTTAGGGTTTTAGAGGTTTAAACTTAGGGTTGCGGTTAAGGTTGGGCATACTTCCCAAGGTAGGCTTATGTTGTAAAATTGAGAAACGGGCGCAAAACATGTATTTTTGATATATAAAATATCCCAAAGCTCCAAAAAAAACAAAAGATTGTTACTAGGGTACTTAAAATATGTTTATGGTTTTAGGGTTTAAATATTAGGGTTGTGGTTAAGGTTGGGCATACTTCCCAAGGTGGCCTTATGTTGTAAAATTGAGAAAAGGGTGCAAAACATGTATTTTTGATATATAAAATATCCCAAAGCTCCAAAAAAACAAAAGATTTTTACTAGGGTACTTAAAATATGTTTATAGTTTTAGGGTTTAAATATTAGGGTTGTGGTTAAGGTTGGGTATACTTCCCAAGGTGGCCTTATGTTGTGAAATTGAGAAAAGGTTGAAAAACATGTATTTTTGATATATAATATATCCCAAAGCTCCAAAAAAAAAAAATATTTTTACTAGGGTACTTAAAATATGTTTAGGGTTTTAGGGTTTAAATATTTGGGTTGTGGTTAAGGTTGGTCATACTTCCCAAGGTGGGCTTATGTTGTAAAATTGAGAAAAATGGCGCAAAACATGTATTTTTGAGATATAAAATAGCCCAAAGCTCCAAAAAACCCAAGAGTTTTATTATGGTATTTAAAATATGTTTAGGGTATTAGGGTTTAAATATTAGGGTTTTGGTTAAGTTTGGGCATACTTTCCAAGGTGGGCTTATGTTGTAAAATTGAGAAAAAGGGAGCAAAACATGTATTTTTGATATATAAAATAGCCTAAAGCTCCAAAAAACACAAAATTTTGGCTAGGGTACTTAAAATATATTTATGGTTTTAGGGTTTAAATATTAGGGTTGTGGTTAAGGTTGGGCATACTTCCCAAGGTGGGCTTTTGTTGTAAAATTGAGAAAAGGGTGCAAAACATGTATTTTTGATATATAAAATAGCCCAAAGCTCGAAAAAACCCAAGATTTTTACTAGGGTACTTAAAATGTGTTTATGGTTTGAGGGTTTAAATATTAGGGTTGTGGTTAAGGTTGGGCATACTTCCCAAGGTGGCCTTATGTTGTAAAATTGAGAAAAGGGTGCAAAACATGTATTTTTGATATATAAAATATCCCAAAGCTCCAAAAAAACACAAGATTTTGGCCAGGGTACTTAAAAATATGTTTAGGATTTTAGTGGTTAAAACTTAGGGTTGCGGTTAAGGTTGGGCATACTTCCCAAGGTAGGCTTATGTTGTAAAATTGAGAAAAGGGCGCAAAACATGTATTTTTAATATATGAAATATCCCAAAGCTCCAAAAAAACAAAAGATTTTTACTAGGGTACTTAAAATATGTTTAGGGTTTTATTGTTTAAATATTTGAGTTGTGGTTATGGTTGGGCATACTTCCCAAGGTGGCCTTATGTTGTAAAATTGAGAAAGGGGCGCAAAACATGTATTAAATATATAAAATATCCAAAAGCTTCAAAAAAACACAAAATTTTTACTAGGGTACTTAAAATATGTTTAGGGGTTTAGGGTTTAAATATTAGGGTTGTGGATAAGGTTGGGCATACTTCCGAAGGTGGGCTTATGTTATAAAATTGAGAAAAAGGGCACCAAACATGTATTTTTGATATATAAAATAGCCCAAAGCTCGAAAAAACCAAAGATTTTTACTAGGGTACTTACAATATGTTTATGGTTAGAAATTTAGGGTTGCGGTTAAGGTTGGGCATACTTCTATAGGTGGGCTTATGTTGTAAAATCGATAAAATGGCGCAAAACATATATTTTTGATATATAAAATAGCTCAATGCTCCAAGAAACCCAAGAGTTTTGTTAGGGTACTCAAAATATGTTTAGGGTTTTAGGGTTTAAATATTTGGGTTGTGGTTAAGGTTGGGCATACTTCCCAAGGTGGGCTTATGTTGTAAAATTTAGAAAAGGGCGCAAAACATGTATTTTTGATATATAAAATAGCCCAAAGCTCCAAAAAACCCAAGAATTTTACTAGGGCCTTTAAAATATGTTTATGGTTTTAAGGTTTAAATATTAGGGTTGTGGTTAAGTTTGGGCATACTTCCTAAGGTGGGCTTATGTTGTAAAATTGAGAAAAAGGGCGCAAAACATGTATTTTTGATATATAAAATATCCCAAATCTCCAAAAAAAACACAAGATTTTGGCCAGGGTACTTAAAATATGTTTAGGGTTTTATAGTTAAAAACTTTGGGTTGTGGTTAAGGTTGGGCATACTTCCCAAGGTGGGCTTATGTTGTAAAATTGAGAAAAGACGCAAAACATGTATTTTTGATATATAAAATAGCCCAAAGCTCCAAAAAACCCAAGATTTTTATTAGGGTTCTTTAAATATGTTTAGGGTTTTAGGGTTTAAATATTAGGGTTGTGGATAAGGTTGGGCATACTTCCCAAGGTGGGCTTATGTTGTAAAATTGAGAAAAAGGGAGCAAAACATGTATTTTTGATATATAAAATATCCCAAAGCTCCAAAAAAACACAAGATTTTGGCCAGGGTACTTAAAATATGTTTAGGGTTTTAGAGGTTAAAAATTAGGGTTGCGGTTAAGGTTGGGCATACTTTCCAAGGTAGGCTTATGTTGTAAAATTGAGAAACGGGCGCAAAACATGTATTTTTGATATATAAAATATCCCAAAGCTCCAAAAAAACAAAAGATTTTTATTAGGGTACTTAAAATATGTTTATGGTTTTAGGGTTTAAATATTTGGGTTGTGGTTAAGGTTGGGCATACTTCCCAAGGTGGCCTTATGTTGTAAAATTGAGAAAAGGGTGCAAAACATGTATTTTTGATATATAAAATATCCCAAAGCTCCCAAAAAACAAAAGATTTTTACTAGGGTACTTAAAGTATGTTTATAGTTTTAAGGTTTAAATATTAGGGTTGTGGTTAAGGTTGGGCATACTTCCCAAGGTGGCCTTATGTTGTAAAATTGAGAAAAGGGTGCAAAACATTTATTTTTGATATATAAAATATCCCAAAGCTCCAAAAAAACACAAGATTTTGGCCAGGGTACGTAAAATATGTTTAGGGTTTTAGAGGTTAAAACTTAGGGTTGCGGTTAAGGTTGGGCATACTTCCCAAGGTAGGCTTATGTTGTAAAATTGAGAAAAGGGCGCAAAACATGTATTTTTGATATATAAAATATCCCAAAGCTCCAAAAAAAACAAAAGATTTTTACTAGGGTACTTAAAATATGTTTATAGTTTTAGGGTTTAAATATTAGGGTTGTGGTTATGGTTGGGTATACTTCCCAAGGTGGCCTTATGTTGTAAAATTGAGAAAAGGGTGCAAAACATGTATTTTTGATATATAAAATATCCCAAAGCTCCAAAAAAACAAAAGATTTTTACTAGGGTACTTAAAATATGTTTATAGTTTTAGGGTTTAAATATTAGGGTTGTGGTTAAGGTTGGGTATACTTCCCAAGGTGGCCTTATGTTGTGAAATTGAGAAAAGGTTGAAAAACATGTATTTTTGATATATAATATATCCCAAAGCTCCAAAAAAAAAAAATATTTTTACTAGGGTACTTAAAATATGTTTAGGGTTTTAGGGTTTAAATATTTGGGTTGTGGTTAAGGTTGGTCATACTTCCCAAGGTGGGCTTATGTTGTAAAATTGAGAAAAATGGCGCAAAACATGTATTTTTGAGATATAAAATAGCCCAAAGCTCCAAAAAACCCATGAGTTTTATTATGGTATTTAAAATATGTTTAGGGTATTAGGGTTTAAATATTAGGGTTTTGGTTAAGTTTGGGCATACTTTCCAAGGTGGGCTTATGTTGTAAAATTGAGAAAAATGGAGCAAAACATGTATTTTTGATATATAAAATAGCCTAAAGCTCCAAAAAACACAAAATTTTGGCTAGGGTACTTAAAATATATTTATGGTTTTAGGGTTTAAATATTAGGGTTGTGGTTAAGGTTGGGCATACTTCCCAAGGTGGGCTTTTGTTGTAAAATTGAGAAAAGGGTGCAAAACATGTATTTTTGATATATAAAATAGCCCAAAGCTCGAAAAAACCCAAGATTTTTACTAGGGTACTTAAAATGTGTTTATGGTTTGAGGGTTTAAATATTAGGGTTGTGGTTAAGGTTGGGCATACTTCCCAAGGTGGCCTTATGTTGTAAAATTGAGAAAAGGGTCCAAAACATGTATTTTTGAAATATAAAATATCCCAAAGCTCCAAAAAAACACAAGATTTTGGCCAGGGTACCTAAAATATGTTTAGGGTTTTAGAGGTTAAAACTTAGGGTTGCGGTTAAGGTTGGGCATACTTCCTAAGGTAGGCTTATGTTGTAAAATTGAGAAAAGCGCGCAAAACATGTATTTTTGATATATAAAATATCCCAAAGCTCCAAAAAAACCAAAGATTTTTACTAAGGTACTTAAAATATGTTTAGGGTTTTAGGGTTTAAATATTTGGGTTGTGGTTAAGGTTGGGCATACTTCCCCAGGTAGGCTTATGTTGTAAAATTGAGAAAAGCGCGCAAAACATGTATTTTTGATATATAAAATATCCCAAAGCTCCAAAAAAACAAAAGATTTTTACTAATGTACTTAAAATATGTTTAGGGTTTTAGGGTTTAAATATTTGGGTTGTGGTTAAGGTTGGGCATACTTCCCAAGGTGGCCTTATGTTGTAAAATTGAGAAAGGGGCGCAAAACATGTATTAAATATATAAAATATCCAAAAGGTTTAAAAAAACACAAAATTTTTACTAGGGTTCTTAAAATATATTTAGGGTTTTAGGGTTTAAATATTAGGGTTGTGGATAAGGTTGGGCATACTTCCCAAGGTGGGCTTATGTTATAAAATTGAGAAAAAAGGGCACAAAACATGTATTTTTGATATATAAAATAGCCCAAAGCTCGAAAAAACCAAAGATTTTTATTAGGATACTTACAATATGTTTATGGTTTTATGGTTAGAAATTTAGGGTTGCGGTTAAGGTTGGGCATACTTCCATAGGTGGGCTTATGTTGTAAAATCGATAAAATGGCGCAAAACATTTATTTTTGATATATAAAATAGCTCAATGCTCCAAGAAACCCCAAGAGTTTTATTAGGGTACTCAAAATATGTTCATGATTTTAGGGTTTAAATATTTGGGTTGTGGTTAAGGTTGGGCGTACTTCCCAAGGTGGGCTTATGTTGTAAAATTGAGAAAAAGGGCGCAAAACATGTATTTTGATATATAAAATAGCCCAAAGCTCCAAAAAACCCAAGATTTTTATTAGGGTACTTAAAATATGTTTAGAGTTTTAGGGTTTAAATATTAGGGTTGTGGTTAAGGTTGAGCATACTTCCCAAGGTGGCCTTATGTTGTAAAATTGAGAAAATGGTGCAAAACATGTATTTTTGATATATAAAATATCCCAAAGCTCCAAAAAAACAAAAGATTTTTACTAGGGTACTTAAAAAATGTTTATAGTTTTAGGGTTTAAATATTAGGGTTGTGGTTAAGGTTGGGCATACTTCCCAAGGTGGCCTTATGTTGTGAAATTGAGAAAAGGGTGAAAAACATGTATTTTTGATATATAAAATATCCCAAAGCATCAAAAAAACAAAATATTTTTACTAGGGTACTTAAAATATGTTTAGGGTTTTAGGGTTTAAATATTTGGGTTGTGGTTAAGGTTGGTCATACTTCCCAAGGTGGGCTTATGTTGTAAAATTGAGAAAAATGGCGCAAAACATGTATTTTTGAGATATAAAATAGCCCAAAACTCCAAAAAACGCAAGAGTTTTATTATGGTATTTAAAATATGTTTAGGGTATTAGGGTTTAAATATTAGGGTTGTGGTTAAGTTTGGGCATACTTTCCAAGGTGGGCTTATGTTGTAAAATTGAGAAAAAGGGAGCAAAACATGTATTTTTGATATATAAAATAGCCCAAAGCTTGTAAAAACAAAAGATTTTTACTAGGGTACTTACAATATATTTATTGTTTTATGGTTAGAAATTTAGGGTTACGGTTAAGGTTGGGCATACTTCCATAGGTGGGCTTATGTTTTAAAATCGATAAAATGGCGCAAAAACATGTATTTTTGATATACCAAAAAAAGCAGAAGATTTTTGCCAGGGTACCTTAAAATATGTTTAGGGTTTTAGTGTTTAAATATTAGGGTTGTGGTTAATTAATGTTGGGCGTACTTCCCAAGGTGGGCTTATGTTGTAAAATTGAGAAAAGGGCGCAAAACATGTATTTTTGATATATAAAATAGCCCAAAGCTCCAAAAACCCAAGATATTTATTAGGGTACTTAAAATATTTTTAAGAGTTTTAGGGTTTAAATATTAGGGTTGTGGTTAAGGTTGGGCATACTTCCCAAGGTGGGCTTATGTTGTAAAATTGAGAAAAACGGAGCAAAACATGTATTTTTGATATATAAAATAGCCTAAAGCTCCAAGAAAACCAAGATTTTTACTAGGGTACTTGAAATATGTTTATTGTTTTAGGGTTTAAATATTAGGGTTGTGGTTAACGTTGGGCATACTTCCCAAGGTGGCCTTATGTTCTAAAATTGAGAAAAGGGTGCAAGACATGTATTTTTGATATATAAAATATCCCAAAGCCCCAAAAAAACACAAGATTTTAGCCAGGGTACTTAAAATATGTTTAGGGTTTTAGAGGTTAAAACTTAGGGTTGCGGTTAAGGTTGGGCATACTTCCCAAGGTATGCTTATGTTGTAAAATTGAGAAAAGGGCGCAAAACATGTATTTTTGATATATAAAATATCCCAAAGCTCCAAAAAAAACAAATGATTTTTACTAGGGTACTTAAAATATGTTTATGATTTTAGGGTTTAAATATTAGGGTTGTGGTTAAGGTTGGGCATACTTCCCAAGGTAGGCTTATGTTGTAAAATTGAGAAAAGGGCGCAAAACATGTATTTTTGATATATAAAATATCCCAAAGCTCCAAAAAAACAAAAGATTTTTACTAAGGTACTTAAAATATGTTTAGGGTTTTAGGGTTTAAATATTTGGGTTGTGGTTAAGGTTGGGCATACTTCCCAAGGTGGCCTTATGTTGTAAAATTGAGAAAGGGGCGCAAAACATGTATTAAATATATAAAATATCCAAAAGGTTCAAAAAAACACAAAATTTTTACTAGGGTACTTAAAATATATTTAGGGTTTTAGGGTTTAAATATTAGGGTTGTGGATAAGGTTGGGCATACTTCCCAAGGTGGGCTTATGTTATAAAATTGAGAAAAAAGGGCACAAAACATGTATTTTTGATATAAAAAATAGCCCAAAGCTCGAAAAAACCAAAGATTTTTACTAGGGTACTTACAATATGTTAATGGTTTTATGGTTAGAAATTTAGGGTTGCGGTTAAGGTTGGGCATACTTCCATACGTGGGCTTATGTTGTAAAATCGATAAAATGGCGCAGAACATATATTTTTGATATATAAAATACCTCAATGCTCCAAGAAACCCCAAGAGTTTTATTAGGGTACTCAAAATATGTTTAGGGTTTTAGGGTTTAAATATTTGGGTTGTGGTTAAGGTTGGGCGTACTTCCCAAGGTGGGCTTATGTTGTAAAATTGAGAAAAAAGGCACAAAACAGGTATTTTTGATATATAAAATAGCCCAAAACTCCAAAAACCCAAGATTTTTATTAGGGTACTTTAAATATGTTTAGAGTTTTAGGGTTTAAATATTAGGGTTGTGGTTAAGGTTGGGCATACTTCCCAAGGTAGGCTTATGTTGTAAAATTGAGAAAATTGCGCAAAACATGTATTTTTGATATATAAAATATCCCAAAGCTCCAAAAAAACAAAAGATTTTTACTAGGGTACTTAAAATATGTTTATAGTTTTAGGGTTTAAATATTAGGGTTGTGGTTAAGGTTGGGCATACTTCCCAAGGTGGCCTTATGTTGTAAAATTGAGAAAAGGGTGCAAAACATGTATTTTTGATATATAAAATATCCCAAAGCTCCAAAAAAACACAAGATTTTGGCCAGGGTACTTAAAAATATGTTTAGGATTTTAGTGGTTAAAACTTAGGGTTGCGGTTAAGGTTGGGCATACTTCCCAAGGTAGGCTTATGTTGTAAAATTGAGAAAAGGGCGCAAAACATGTATTTTTAATATATGAAATATCCCAAAGCTCCAAAAAAACAAAAGATTTTTACTAGGGTACTTAAAATATGTTTAGGGTTTTATTGTTTAAATATTTGAATTGTGGTTATGGTTGGGCATACTTCCCAAGGTGGCCTTATGTTGTAAAATTGAGAAAGGGGCGCAAAACATGTATTAAATATATAAAATATCCAAAAGCTTCAAAAAAACACAAAATTTTTACTAGGGTACTTAAAATATGTTTAGGGGTTTAGGGTTTAAATATTAGGGTTGTGGATAAGGTTGGGCATACTTCCGAAGGTGGGCTTATGTTATAAAATTGAGACAAAGGGCACCAAACATGTATTTTTGATATATATAATAGCCCAAAGCTCGAAAAAACCAAAGATTTTTACTAGGGTACTTACAATATGTTTATGGTTAGAAATTTAGGGTTGCGGTTAAGGTTGGGCATACTTCTATAGGTGGGCTTATGTTGTAAAATCGATAAAATGGCGCAAAACATATATTTTTGATATATAAAATAGCTCAATGCAACAAGAAACCCAAGAGTTTTGTTAGGGTACTCAAAATATGTTTAGGGTTTTAGGGTTTAAATATTTGGGTTGTGGTTAAGGTTGGGCATACTTCCCAAGGTGGGCTTATGTTGTAAAATTTAGAAAAGGGCGCAAAACATGTATTTTTGATATATAAAATAGCCTAAAGCTCCAAAAAACCCAAGATTTTTACTAGGGTCTTGAAAATATGTTTATGGTTTTTGGGTTTAAATAATAGGGTTGTAGTTAAGGTTGGGCATACTTCCCAAGGTGGGCTTATGTTGTAAAATTTAGAAAAGGGTGCAAAACATGTATTTTTGATATATAAAATATCCCAAAGCTCCAAAAAAACACAAGATTTTGGCTAGGGTACTTATAATATGTTTAGGGTTTTAGGGTTTAAATAGTAGGGTTGTGGTTAAGGTTGGGCATACTTCCCAAGGTAGGCTTATGTTGTAAAATTGAGAAAAGGGTGCAAAACCTGTATTTTTGATATATAAAATATCCCAAAGCTCCAAAAAAACACAAGATTTTTACTAGGGTACTTAAAATATGTTTAGGGTTTTAGGGTTTAAATATTAGGGTTCTTGTTAAGGTTGGTCATACTTCCCAAGGTGGCCTTATGTTGTAAAATTGAGAAAAAGAGCGCAAAACATGTATTTTTAAGATATAAAATAGCCCAAAGCTCCAAAAAACCCAAGAGTTTTAATATGGTATTTAAAATATGTTTAGGGTATTAGGGTTTAAATATTAGGGTTGTGGTTAAGTTTGGGCATACTTCGCAAGGTGGGCTTATGTTGTAAAATTGAGAGAAAAGGAGCAAAACATGTATTTTTGATATATAAAATAACCCAAAGCTTCAAAAAACCAAAGATTTTTACCAGGGTACTTAATATATGTTTAGGGTTTTAGGGTTTAAATATTAGGGTTGCGGTTAAGGTTGGGCATACTTCCCAAGGTGGTCTTATGTTGTAAAATTTAGAAAAAGGGGGCAAAACATGTATTTTTGATATATAAAATATCACAAAGCTAAAAAAAAAAACACAAGATTTTGGCCAGGGTACTTAAAATATGTTTAGGGTTTTAGTGTTTAAAACTTACGGTTGCAGATAAGGTTGGGCGTACTTCCCAAGGTGGGCTTATGTTGTAAAATTGAGAAAAAAAGCTCAAAACATGTATTTTTGATATATAAAATAGCCGAAAGCTCCAAAAAACCCAAGATTTTTACTAGGGTACTTAAAATTTGTTTAGAGTTTTATGGTTAGAAATTTAGGGTTGCGGTTAAGGTTGGGCATACTTCCCTAGGTGGGCTTATGTTATAAAATCGAGACAATGGTGCAAAACATGTATTTTTGATATATAAAATAGCTCAAAGCTCCAAGAAACCTAAGAATTTTACTAGGGCCTTCAAAATATGTTTATGGTTTTAAGGTTTAAATGTTAGGGTTGTGGTTAAGTTTTAGCATACTTCCCAAGATGGGCTTATGTTCTAAAATTGAGAAAAAGGGCGCGAAACATGTATTTTTGATATATAAAATAGCCCAATGCTCCAAAATATCCAAGATTTTTACCAGGGCACTTAAAATATGTTTAGGGTTTTAGGGATTAAATATTAGGGTTGTGGTTAAGGTTGGGCATACTTCGCAAGGTGGGTTTATGTTGTAAAATTGAGAAAAATGGTGCAAAACATGTATTTTTGATATATAAAATAGCCCAAAGCTCGAAAAAAAACACAATATTTTGGCCAGGGTACTTACTATATGTTTAGGGTTTTAGAGTTAAAAAATTAGGGTTGCGGTTAAGGTTGGGCAAACTTCTCAACGTGGCCTTATGTTGTAAAATTGAGAAAAGAGGGCAAAACATGTATTTTTGATATACCAAAAAAAGCAGAAGATTTTGGCCAGGGTACCTTAAAATATGTTTAGGGTTTTAGTGTTTAAATATTAGGGTTGTGGTTAATTAAGGTTGGGCGTACTTCCCAAGGTGGGCTTATGTTGTAAAATTGAGAAAAGGGCGCAAAACATGTATTTTTGATATATAAAATAGCCCAAAGCTCCAAAAAACCCAAGATTCTTACTAGGATCTTTAAAATATGTTTATGGTTTTAGGGTTTAAATATTAGGGTTGTGGTAAGGGTTGGGCGTACTTCCCAAGGTGGGCTTATGTTGTAAAATTGAGAAAAGGGCGCAAAACATGTACTTTTCATATATAAAATAGCCCAAAGCTCCAAAAAACCAAAGAGTTTTACTATGGTACTTAAAATATGTTTAGGGTTTTAGGGTTTAAGTATTAGGGTTGTGGTTAAGGTTGGGCATACTTCCCAAGGTGGCCTTATGTTGTAAAATTGAGTAAAATGGCGCAAAACATGTATTTTTGATATATTGTATATCCCAAAGCTCCAAAAAAACACAAGATTTTGGAGTTTAAAACTTAGGGTTGCGGTTAAGGTTGGGCATACTTCCCAAGGTGGGCTTATGTTGTAAAATTGAGAAAAGGGCGCAAAACTTGTATTTTTGATATATAAAATATCCCAAAGCTCCAAAAAAAACACAAGATTTTTACTAGGGTACTTAAAATATGTTTAGTGTTTTAGTGTTTAAATATTAGGGTTGTGGTTAATTAAGGTTGGGCGTACTTCCCTAAGTGAGCTTATGTTGTAAAATTGAGAAAAAGGCGCAAAACATGTATTTTTGATATATAAAATAGCCCAAAACTCCAAAAAACAAAAGAGTTTTACTATGGTACTTAAAATATGTTTAGGGTTTTAGGGTTTTAATATTAGGATTGTTGTTAAGGTTGAGCATACTTCCCAAGGTGGCCTTATGTTGTAAAATTGAGAAAAGGGCGCAAAACATATATTCTTGATACATAAAATAGCCCAAAGCTCAAAAAAACCAAAGATTTTTACTTGGGTACTTCAATTATGTTTAGGGTTTTAGGGTTTAAATATTAGGGTTGTCGTTAATGTTGAGCATACTTCCCAAGGTGGCCTTATGTTGTAAAATTGAGAAAAGGGCGCAAAACATGTATTTTTGATATATAAAATAGCCCAAAGCTCCAAAAAAACACATGATTTTGGCCAGGGTACTTAAAATATGTTTAGGGTTTTAGAGTTTAAAACTTAGGGTTATGGTTAAGGTTGGGCATACTTCGCAAGGTGGGCTTATGTTGTAAAATTGAGAAAAGGCCGCAAAACATGTATTTTTGATATATAAAATATCCCAAAGCTCCAAAAAACCGAGGATTTTTACTATGCTCTTTAAAATATGTTTATGGTTTTAGGTTTTAAATATTAGGGTTGTCGTTAAGGTTGGGCATACTTCCCTAGGTGGGCATATGTTGTAAAATTGAGAAAAAGGGCGCAAAACATGTATTATTGATATATAAAATAGCCCAAAGCTCCAAAAAACCCAAGATTTTTACCAGGCTACTTAAAATATGTTTAGGATTTTAGGGTTTAAATATTAGGGTTGTGGTTATGGTTGGGCATACTTCCCAAGGTGGGCTTATGTTGTAAAATTGAGAAAAAGGGAGCAAAACATTATTTTTGATATATAAAATAGCCCAAAGCTCCAAAAAAACACATGATTTTGGCCAGGGTACTTAAAATATGTTTAGGGTTTTAGAGGTTAAAACTTAGGGTTGCTGTTAAGGTTGGGCATACTTCCCAAGGTGGGCTTATGTTGTAAAATTCAGAAAAGGGCGCAAAACATGTATTTTTGATATATAAAATAGCCCAAAGCTCCTAAAAACACAAGATTTTTACTAGGGTCTTTAAAATATATTTGGTTTTAGGGTTTAAATATTAGGGTTGTGGTTAAGGTTGGGCATACTTCGCAAGGTGGGCTTATGTTGTAAAATTGAGAAAAAAAAAGCAAAACATGTATTTTTGATATATAAAATAGCCCAAAGCTCCAAAAAAACACAAGATTTTGGCCAAAGTACTTAAAATATGTTTAGGGTTTTAGAGTTTAGAACTTAGGGTTGCGGTTAAGGTTGGGCATACTTCCCAAGGTGGGCTTATGTTGTAAAATTGAGAAAATGGCGCAAAACATGTATTTTTCATATATAAAATATCCCAAAGCTCTAAAAAAACACAAGATTTTTACTAGGGTACTTAAAATATATTTAGGGTTTTAGGGTTTAAATATTAGGGTTGTGGTTAAGTTTGGGCTTATGTTGTAAAATTGATAAAAAAGGCGCAAAACATGTATTTTTGATATATAAAATTGAACAAAGCTCCATAAAACCCAAGATTTTTACTAGGGTACTTAAAATTTGTTTAGGGTTTTATGGTTAGAAATTTAGGGTTGCGGTTAAGGTTGGGCATACTTCCTTAGGTGGGCTTTTGTTATAAAATCGAGAAATTGGCGCAAAACATGTATTTTTGATATATAAAATAGCAAAACATATATCTTTGATATATAAAATATCTCAAAGCTACAAGAAACCCAAGAATTTTACTAGGGTCTTTAAAATATGTTTAGGGTATTAGGGTTTACATATTAGGGTTGTGGTTAAGGTTGGGCATACTTCCTTAGGTGGGCTTATGTTGTAAAATTGAGAAAAGGGCGCAAAACTTGTATTTTTGATATATAAAATAACCCAACGCTCCAAAAAAGCCAAGATTTTTACTAGGGTACTTGTAATATGTTTAGGGTTTTAGGGTTTAAAATTTAGGGTTGTAGTTAAGTTTGGGAATACTTCCCTAGGTGGGCATATGTTGTAAAATTGAGAAAATAACGCAAAACATGTATTTAGATGTATAAAATAGCCCAAAGCTCCAAAAAACCCAGGATTTTGACTAGGTTACTTAAAATATGTTTAGGGTTTTTGGGATTAAATATTAGGGTTGTGGTTAAGGTTAGGCATACTTCCAAGGTTAGGCATACTTCCCAAGGTGGCCTTATGTTGTAAAATTGAGAAAATGGCACAAAACATGTATTTTTGATATATAAAATATCCCAAAATTCCAAAAAAATAGAAGATTTTGGCCAGGGTACTTAAAATATGTTTAGGTTTTAGTGTTTAATACTTAGGGTTACGGTTAAGGTTGGGCATACTTCCCAAGGTGGGCTTATGTTGTAAAATTGAGAAAAGGGCGCAAAACTGCTCCAAAAAACCCAAGATTTTTACTATGGTCTTTAAAATATGTTTAAGGTTTTAGGGTTTAAATATTAGGGTTGTGGTTAAGGTTGGGCATACTTCCCAAGGTGGGCTAATGTTGTAAAATTGTGAAAAAGGGCGTAAAACATTTATTTTTGATATATAAAATAGCCCAAAGCTCCAAAAAACCCTAGATTTTTACCAGTGTTCTTAAAATATGTATAGGGTTTTGAGGGTTTAAAACTTAGGGTTGCGGTTAAGGTTGGGCCTACTACTCTAGGTGGGCTAATGTTGTAAAAATTAAGAAAATGGTGCAAAACATGTATTTTTTATATATAAAATAGCCCAAATCTCCAAAAAACCCAAGATTTTTACCAGGGTACTTCAAATATGTTTAGGGTTTTAGGGTTTAAATATTAGGTTTGTGGTTAAGGTTGAGAATACTTCGCAAGGTGGGCTTAGGTTGTAAAATTGAGAAAAAGGGAGCAAAACATGTATTTTTTATATATAAAATAGCCCAATGCTCCAAAAAACCCAAGATTTTTACTATGGTCTTTAAAATATGTTTATGGTTTTAGGGTTTAAATATTAGGGTTGTGTTTAAGGTTGGGCATACTTCCCAAGGTGGGCTTATGTTGTAAAATTAAGAAAAAGGGTGTAAAGCATGTATTTTTGATATATAAAATAGCCCAAAGCTCCGAAAAACCCAAGATTTTTGATATATAAAATAGCCCAAACCTCCAAAAAAGGCAAGATTTTTACTAGGGTACTTGTAATATGTTTAGGGTTTTAGGGTTTAAAATTTAGGGTTGCGGTTAAGGTTGGACATACTTCCCTAGGTGGGCATATGTTGTAAAATTGAGAAAATAACGCAAAACATGTATTTTGATATGTAAAATAGCCCAAAGCTCCAAAAAACCAAGGATTTTGATTAGGTTACTTAAAATATGTTTAGGGTTTTAGGGTTTAAATATTAGGATTGTGGTTAAGGTTGGGCACACTTCCCAAAGTGGTCTTATGTTGTAAAATTGAGAAAATGGTGCAAAACATATATTTTTGATATATAAAATAGCTCAAAGCTCCAAAAAACCCCAGGATTTTTGCTAGGGTACTTAAAATATGTTTAGGGTCTTAGGGTTTAAAATTTAGGGTTGCGGTTAAAGTTGGGCATACTTCCCAAGGTGGCCTTATGTTGTAAAATTGAGAAAAGGGCGCAAAACATGTATTTTTGATATATAAAATAGCCCAAAACTCCAAAAAACAAAAGAGTTTTACTATGGTACTTAAAATATGATTACGGTTTTAGGGTTTCAATATTAGGATTGTTGTTAAGGTTGAGCATACTTCCCAAGGTGGCCTTATGTTGTAAAATTGAGAAAAGTGCGCAAAACATATATTCTTGATACATAAAATAGCCCAAAGCTCAAAAAAACCAAAGATTTTTACTTAGGTACTTCAAATATATTTAGGGTTTTAGGGTTTAAATATTAGGGTTGTCGTTAATGTTGGGCATACTTCCCAAGGTGGCCTTATGTTGTAAAATTGAGAAAAGGGCGGAAAACATGTATTTTTGATATATAAAATAGCCCAAAGCTCCAAAGAACCCAAGAGTTTTACTATGGTACTTAAAATATGTTTAGGGTTTTAGGGTTTCAAATTTAGGGTTGCGGTTAAAGTTGGGCATACTTCCCTAGGTTGGCTTGTGTAGTAAAATTGAGAAAATGGCACAAAACATGTATTTTTGATATATAAAATTGCCCAAAGCTCCCAAAACCAAAGATTTGTAGAAGGTTACTGAAAATATGTTTAGGGTTTTAGGGTTTAAGTATTAGGGTTGTTGTTAAGGTTGGGCATACTTCCCTAGGTGGGCTTATGTTATAAAATTGAGAAAATGGTGCAAAACTTGTATTTTTGATATATAAAATAGCCCAAAGCACCAAAAAAACCCAAAATTTTAACTAGGATACTTAAAATATGTTTAAAGATTTAGGGTTTAAATATTAGGTATTTTGGTTAAGGTTGGGCATACTTCCCAAGGTGGCCTTCTGTTGTAAAATTGAGAAAAGGGCGCAAAACATGTTTTTTTTATAAATGAAATATCCCAAAGCTCCAAAAAAACACAAGATTTTGGCCAGGGTACTTAAAATATGTTTAGGGTTTTAGAGTTTAAAACTTAGGGTTACGGTTAAGGTTGGGCATACTTCGCAAGGTGGGCTTATGTTGTAAAATTGAGAAAATGCCGCAAAACATGTATTTTTGATATATAAAATATCCCAAAGTTCCAAAAAAACACAAGATTTTCACTAGGGTCTAAAAATATGTTTAGGGTTTTAGGGTTTAAATATTAGGGTTGTGGTTAAGGTTGGGCATACTTCCCAAGGTGGGCTTATGTTGTAAAATTGAGAAAAGGGGAGCAAAACATGTATTTTTTATATATAAAATAGCCCAAAGCTCCAAAAAAATACAAGATTTTGGCCAGGATACTTAAAATATGTTTTGGGTTTTAGAGTTTAAAACTTAGGGTTGCGGATAAGGTTGGGCATACTTCCCAAGGTTGGCTTATGTTGTAAAATTGAGAAAAGGGCGCACAACATGTATTTTTGATATATAAAATGTCCCAAAGCTCCAAAAAAAGACAAGATTTTTACTAGTGTACTTAAAATATGTTTAGTGTTTTAGTGTTTAAATATTAGGGTTGTGGTTAATTAAGGTTGGGTGTACTTCCCTAAGTGGGCTTATGATGTAAAATTGAGAAAAGGGCATAACACATGTATTTTTGATATATAAAAATGCCCAAAGCTCCAAAAAAATAAATGATTTTTACTAGGGTACTTAATATATGTTTAGGGTTTTAGGGTTTAAAACTTAGTGTTGCGGTTAAGGTTGGGCATACTTCCCAAGGTGGCCTTATGTTGTAAAATTGAGAAAAGGGCGCAAAACATGTATTTTTGATATATAAAATACCCCAAAACTCCAAAAAACAAAAGAGTTTTACTATGGTACTTAAAATATGTTTAGGGTTTTAGGGTTTCAATATTAGGATTGTTGTTAAGGTTGAGCATACTTCCCAAGGTGGCCTTATGTTGTAAAATTGAGAAAAGTTCGCAAAACATATATTCTTGATACATAAAATAGCCCAAAGCTCAAAAAAACCAAAGATTTTTACTTAGGTACTTCAAATATGTTTCGGGTTTTAGGGTTTAAATGTTAGGGTTGTCGTTAATGTTGGGCATACTTCCCAAGGTGGCCTTATGTTGTAAAATTGAGAAAATGACGCAAAACATGTATTTTTGATATATAAAATAGCCCAAAGCTCCAAAGAACCCAAGAGTTTTACTATGGTACTTAAAATATGTTTAGGGTTTTAGGGTTTAAATATTAAGGTTGTGGTTAAGGTTGGGCATACTTCCCAAGGTGGTCTTATGTTGTAAAATTGAGAAAAAGGCGCAAAACATATATTTTTGATATATAAAATAGCCCAAAGCTCCAAAAAAACCCCAGGATTTTGGCTAGGGTACTTAAAATATGTTTAGGGTTTTAGGGTTTCAAATTTAGGGTTGCGGTTAAAGTTGGGCATACTTCCCTAGGTTGGCTTGTGTAGTAAAATTGAGAAAATGGCGCAAAACATGTATTTTTGATATATAAAATATCCCAAAGCTCCAAAAAAGCACAAGATCTTTACTAGTGTCCTTAAAATATGTTTAGGGTTTTAGGGTTTAGATATTAGGGTTGTGGTTAAGGTTGGGCATACTTCACAAGGTGGTCCTATGTTGTAAAATTTAGAAAAGGGCGCAAAACATATATTTTTGATATATAAAATAGCCCAAACCTCCAAAAAAAACAAGGATTTTTGCTAGGGTACTTAAAATATGTTTAGGGTTTCAGGGTTTAATTATTAGGGTTGTGGTTAAGGTTGGGCATACTTCCCTAGGTGGGCTTATGTTTTAAAATTTAGAAAATGACGCAAAACATGTATTTTTGATATATAAAATAGCCCAAAGCTCCAAAAAACCTAACAGTTTTATTATGGTACTTAAAATATGTTTAGGGTTTTAGGGTTTAAATATTAGGGTTGTGGTGATGGTTGGGCATACTCCGCAAGGTGGTCTTATGTTGTAAAATTGAGAAAAAGGGCGCAAAACATGTATTTTTGATATATAAAATAACCCAAAGCTCCAAAAAACCCAAGATTTTTACTAGGGTACTTAAAATTTGTTTAGGGATTTATGGTAAGAAATTTAGGCTTGCGGTTAAGGTTGGGCACAGTTCCCTAGTTGGGCTTATGTTATAAAATCGAGAAAATGGCGCAAAACATGTATTTTTGATATATAAAATAGCCCAAAGCTCCAAAAAAACACATGATTTTGGCCAGGGTACTTAAAATATGTTTAGGGTTTTAGAGTTTAAAACTTAGAGTTGCGGTTAAGGTTGGGCATACTTCCAAAGGTGGCCTTATGTTGTCAAATTGAGAAAAGGGCGCAAAACATGTATTTTTGATATATGAAATATCCCAAAGCTTCAAAAACACACAAGATTTTTGCCAGGGTACTTAAAATATGTTTAGGGTTTTAGTGTTTAAAACTTAGGGTTGCGGTTAAGGTTGGGCAAACTTCCCAAGGTGGGCTTATGTTATAAAATTGAGAAAAGGGCGCAAAACATGTATTCTTTATATATAAAATAGCCCAAAGCTCCAAAAAACCCAAGATTTTTACTAGGGTCTTTAAAATTTGTTTGGTTTTAGGGTTTAAATATTAGGGTTGTGGTTAAGGTTGGGCATACTTCCCAAGGTGAGCTTATGTTATAAAATTGAGAAAAAGGGCGCAAAACATGTATTTTTGATATATAAAATAGCCCAAAGCTCCAAAAAAACCAACGCTTTTTACTAGCGTACTACAAATTTGTTTAGGGTTTTATGGTTAGAAATTTAGGGTTGCGGTTAAGGTTGGGCATACTTCCCTTGGTGGGCTTATGTTATAAAATCGAGAAAATGGCGCAAAACATGTATTTTTGGTATATAAAATAGCAAAACATGTATTTTTGATATATAAAATAGTCCAAAGCTCCAAAAAACCTAAGATTTTTACCAGGGTACTTAAAATATGTTTAGGGTTTTAGGGTTTAAATATTAGGTTTGTGGTTTGTAACCCCCCGGGTTTTCGTCCTCGCTCATCCCGGTGCGTCTAGCACCATACTACTCGCTAATGTCAATATTGTCCCCCTTTAGTTACTGCGGATATCCAACAGTAGAGGGTTTTAGATCCGGGCCCACCCATGTGATTTACCCCAAAAGGCCTTGACATTAGTTAGAGTATGGTTAAGCTCTATATACTACCAATACAACCACATCCTTGGCAATGTAGGACTAACACCAACTCATGGGTGTTACAATCTCACCACCTTAGAAATAGAGCCGTCCTCGGCTCTGCAGTACACTCAGTACAGTCCCAAAATCTCCGGCGTTCCCTGCCAATTGAGACAAGTACCTGGCGCTCCCTGGGCCTTTCCAGCGAACTTCCCATTTGCAAGAGGCCTCGTCGTCGACTCTGATACCATCTGTAACGCCCCGGGATTTCGTCCTCGCTCATCCCGGTGCGTCGAGCACCATACTACTCGCTAATGTCAATATTGTCCCACTTTAGTCATTGCGGATATCCAACAGTAGAGGGTTTTGGATCCGGGCCCACCCATGTGATTTACCCCAAAAGGCCTTGACATTAGTTAGAGTATGGTTAAGCTCTATATACTACCAATACAACCACTTACTTGGCAATGTGGGACTAACACCAACTCATGGGTGTTACATGGTTAAGGTTGGGCATACTTCGCAAGGTGGGCTTATGTTGTAAAATTGAGAAAAAGGAGCAAAACATGTATTTTTGATATATAAAATAGCCCAAAGCTCCAAAAAAACACAAGATTTTGGCCAGGGTACTTAAAATATGTTTAGGGTTTTAGAGTTTAAAACTTAGGGTTGCGGTTATGGTTGGGCATACTTCCCAAGGTGGCCTTATTTTGTAAAATTGAGAAAAAGGCGCAAAACATGTATTTTTGATATATTAAATAGCCCAAAGCTCCAAAAAACCGAGGATTTTTACTATGGTCTTTAAAATATGTTTATGGTTTTAGGTTTTAAATATTAGGGTTGTCGTTAAGGTTGGGCATACTTCCCTAGGTGGGCTTATGTTGTAAAATTGAGAAAAAAAGGCGCAAAACATGTATTACTGATATATAAAATAGCCCAAAGCTCCAAAAAACCCAAGATTTTTACTGGGCTACTTAAAATATGTTTAGGATTTTAGGGTTTAAATATTAGGGTTGTGGTTATGGTTGGGCATACTTCCCAGGTGGGCTTATGTTGTAAAATTGAGAAAAATGGAGCAAAACAGGTATTTTTGATATATAAAATAGCCCAAAGCTCCAAAAAAACACATGATTTTGGCCAGGGTACTTAAAATATGTTTAGGGTTTTAGAGTTTAAAACTTAGGGTTGCGGTTAAGGTTGGGCATACTTCCCAAGGTGGGCTTATGTTGTAAAATTGAGAAAAGGGCGCAAAACATGTATTTTTGATATATAAAATAGCCCAAAGCTCCTAAAAACACAAGATTTTTACTAGGGTCTTTAAAATATATTTGGTTTTAGGGTTTAAATATTAGGTTTGTGGTTAAGGTTGGGCATACTTCGCAAGGTGAGCTTATGTTGTAAAATTGAGGAAAAAAAAAAGCAAAACATGTATTTTTGATATATAAAATAGCCCAAAGCTCCAAAAAAACACAAGATTTTGGCTAGGGCACTTAAAATATGTTTAGGGTTTTAGAGTTTAAAACTTAGTGTTGCGGTTAAGGTTGGGCATACTTCCCAAAGTGGGCTTATATTGTAAAATTGAGAAAAGGACACAAAACATGTATTTTTGATATATAAAATATCCCAAAGCTCTAAAAAAACACAAGATTTTTACTAGGGTACTTAAAATATATTTAGGGTTTTAATGTATAAATATTAGGGTTGTGGTTAAGTTTGGGCATACTTCCCAAGGTGGGCTTATGTTGTAAAATTGAGAAAAAGGGCACAAAACATGTTAAGGTTGGGCATACTTCCCTAGGTGGGCTTATGTTGCGCAAAACATGTATTTTTGATATATAAAATAGCTCAAAGCTCCAAAAAACCGAAGATTTTTACTAGGGTACTTAAAATATGTTAAGGGTTTTAGGCTTTAAATATTAGGGTTGTGGTTAACGTTGGGCATACTTCTTAAGGTGGTTTTATGTTGTAAAATTGAGAAAATGGCGCAAAACATATATTTTTGATATATAAAATAGCCCAAAGCTCCAAAAAACCCCAGGATTTTGGCTAGGGTACTTAAAATATGTTTAGAGTTTTAGGGTTTAAAATTTAGGGTTGCGGTTAAAGTTGGGCATACTTCCCTAGGTGGTCTTATGTAGTAAAATTGAGAAAATGGCGTAAAACATGTATTTTTGACATATAAAATAGCCCAAAGCTCCAGAAAACCCAAGATTTTAACTAGGGTACTTAAAATATGTTTAAGGCCTTAGGGTTTAAATATTAGGGTTGTGGTTTAGGTTGGGCATACTTCTCAAGGTGGCCTCATGTTGTAAAATTGGGAAAAGGGCTCAAAACATATATTTTTAATATATAAAATACCCCAAAGCTCAAAAAAAAAACCCAGGATTTTGGCTAGGGTACTTAAAATATGTTTAGGGTTGCGGTTAAAGTTGGACACACTTCCCTAGGTGGGCTTATGTAGTAAAATTGAGAAAATGGCACAAAACATGTATTTTTGATATATAAAATAGCCCAAAGCTCCAAAAAACCCAAGATTTTAACTAGTGTACTTAAAATATGTGTAGGGTTTTATAGTTTAAATATTAGGGTTGTGGTTTAGGTTGGGCATACTTCTCAACGTGGTCTTATGTTGTAAAATTGAGAAAAGGATACAAAACATGTATTTTTGATATATAAAATAGCCCAAAGCTCCAAAATAACCCAAGATTTTGGCCAGGGCACTTAAAATATATTTAGAGTTTTAGGGTTTAAAATTTAGGGTTTCGGTTAAGGTTGGGCATACTTCCCAAAGTGGGCTTATGTTGTAAAATTGAGAAAAGGACACAAAACATGTATTTTTGATATATTAAATATCCCAAAGCTCTAAAAAAATACAAGAGTTTTACTAGGGTACTTAAAATATATTTAGGATTTTAGTGTATAAATATTAGGGTTGTGGTTAAGTTTGGGCATACTTCCCAAGGTGGGTTTATGTTGTAAAATTGAGAAAAAGGGCGCAAAACATGTATTTTTGATACATAAAATAGCCCAAAGCTCCAAAAAACCCAAGAGTTTTACTAGGGTACTTAAAATTTGTTTAGGGTTTTATGGTTAGAAATTTAGGGTTGCGGTTAAGGTTGGGCATACTTCCTTAGGTGGGCTTATGTTATAAAATCGAGAAAATGGAGCAAAACATGTATTTTTGACATGTAAAATAGCAAAACATGTATTTTTGATATAAAAAATAGCTCAAAGCTCCAAGAAACGCAAGAGTTTTACTAGGGTCTTTAAAATATGTTTAGGGTTTTAGGGTTTAAATATTAGGGTTGTGGTTAAGGTTGGGCATACTTCCCAGGTGGGCTTTTGTTGTAAAATTGAGAAAAAGGGCGCAAAACATGTATTTTTGATATATAAAATAGCCCAAAGCTCCAAAAAACCCAAGATTTTTACTAGGGTTCTTAAAATATGTTTATGGTTTTGAGGGTTTAAAACTTAGGGTTGCGGTTAAGGTTGGGGATACTTCCTTAGGTGGGCTTATGTTGTAAAATTGAGGAAAGGGCGCAAAACATGTATTTTTGATATATAAAATAGCCCAATGCTCCAAAAAACCCAAGATTTTTACTATGGTCTTTAAAATATGTTTATGGTTTTAGGGTTTAAATATAATGGTTGTGTTTAAGGTTTGGCGTACTTCCCAAGGTGGGCTTATGTTGTAAAATTAAGAAAAAGGGCGTAAAGCATGTATTTTTGATATATAAAATAGCCCAATGCTCCAAAAAATCCAAGATTTTTGATATATAAAAAAGCCCCAAGCTCCAAAAAAACCAAGATTTTTACTAGGGTACTTGTAATATGTTTAGGGTTTTAGGGTTTAAAATTTAGGGTTGCGGTTAAGGTTGGGCATACTTCCCTAGGTGGGCATATGTTGTAAAATTGAGAAAATAGCGCAAAACATGTATTTTGATATATAAAATAGCCCAAAGCTCCAAAAAAACCCAGGATTATGACTAGGTTACTTAAAATATGTTTAGGGTTTTAGGGTTTAAATATTAGAATTGTGGTTAAGGTTGGACATACTTCACAAGGTGGCCTTATGTTGTAAAATTGAGAAAAGTGCTCAGAACATCTATTTTTGATATATAAAATTGCCCAAAGCTCCAAAAAAACACAAGATTTTGGCCAGGGCACGTAAAATATGTTTAGGGTTTTAGGATTTAACTTAGGGTTGCGGTTAAGGTTGGGCATACTTCCCTAGGTGAGCTTATGTTGTAAAATTGAGAAAAGGGCGCACAACATGTATTTTTGATATATAAAATAGCCCAAAGCTCCAAAAAACCTAGGATTTTGACTAGGTTACTTAAAATATGTTTAGGGTTTTAGAGTTTAAATATTAGGGTTGTGGTTAACGTTGGGCAAACTTCCCAAGGTGGCCTTATGTTGTAAAATTGAGAAAAGTGCTCAAAACATGTATTTTTCCATATATAAAATAGCCCAAAGCTAAAACAAAAACACTAGATTTTTACTAGGGTACTTAAAATATGTTTAGAGTTTCAGGGTTCAAATATTAGTGTTGCGGTTAAGGTTGGGCATACTTCCCTAGGTGGGCTTATATTGTAAAATTGAGAAAAGAGCGCAAAACATGTATGTTTGATATATAAAATAGCCCAAAGCTCCAAAAAAACCCAGGATTTTAACTAGGGTACTTGAAATATGTTTTGGGTTTTAGGGTTTGAATATTATGGTTGTGGTTAAGGTTGGGCATACTTCCCTAGGTGGGCTTATGTTTTGAAATCGAGAAAATGGCGTAAAACATGTATTTTTTATATATAAAATAGCTCAAAGCTCCAAAAAACCCAAGATTTTAACTAGGGTACTTAAAATATGTTTAGGGCTTTAGGGTTTAAATATTAGGGTTGTGGTTTAGGTTGGGCATACTTCGCAAGGTGGCCTTATGTTGTAAAATTGGGAAAAGGGCTCAAAACATATATTTTTCATATATAAAATACCCCAAAGCTCAAAAAAAAACCCAGGATATTGGCTAGGGTACTTAAAATATGTTTAGGGTTTTAATGTTTAAAAATTAGGGTTGCGGTTAAAGTTGGCCACACTTCCCTAGGTGGGCTTATGTAGTAAAATTGAGAAAATGGCACAAAACATATATTTTTGATATATAAAATAGCCCAAAGCTCCAAAAAACCCAAGATTTTAACTAGTGTACTTAAAATATGTGTAGGGTTTTAGAGTTTAAATATTAGGGTTGTGGTTTAGGTTGGGCATACTTCTCAACGTGGCCTTATGTTGTAAAATTGAGAAAAGGGCACAAAACATGTATTTTTGATATATAAAATAGCCCAAAGCTCCAAAATAACCCAAGATTTTTACTAGGGTCTTTAAAATATGTTTAGAGTTTTAGGGTTTAAAATTTAGGGTTGCGGTTAAGGTTGGGCATACTTCCCAAGGTGGCCTTATGTTGTAAAATTGAGAAAATGGTGCAAAACATGTATTTTTGATATATAAAATAGCCCAAAGCTCCAAAAAACCCAAGATTTTTACCAGGGTACTTAAAATATGTTTATGGTTTTAGGGTTTAAATATTGGGGTTGTGGTTAAGGTTGGGCATACTTCCCAAGGTGGGCTTATGTTGTAAAATTGAGAAAAATGGCGCGAAACATGTATTTTTGATATATAAAATAGCCCAAAGCCCCCCAAAACCCAAGATTTTTACTATGGTACTTAAAATATGTTTAGGGTTTTAAGGATTAAATATTAGTGTTGTGGTTAAGGTTGGGCATACTTCCCAAGGTGGCCTTATGTTGTAAAATTGAGAAAAGGGGACAAAACATGTCTTTTGGATATATAAAATATCCCAAACCTCCAAAACAAATAAAAGATTTTAGTCAGGGTACTTAAAATATGTTTAGGGTTTTAGTGTTTAAAACTTAGGGTTGCGGATAAGGTTGGGCGTACTTTCCAAGGTGGGCTCATGTTGTAAAATTAAGAAAAGGGCGCAAAACATGTATTTTTGATATATAAAATAGCCCAAAGCTCCAAAAAAAACACAAGATTTTGGCCAGGGTACTTAAAATATGTTTAGGGTTTTAGTGTTTAAAACTTAGGGTTGCGGATAAGGTTGGGCATACTTCCCAAGGTGGGATTATGTTGTTAAATGTAGAAAAAGGGCGCAAAACATGTATTTTTGATATATAAAATAGCCCAAAGCTCCAAAAAAAAAAAAACAAGATTTTTGCCAGGGTTCTTAAAATATGTTTAGGGTTTTATAGTTAAAAACTTAGGGTTGCGGTCAAGGTTGGGCATACTTCCTAAGGTGGCTATATGTTGTTAATTTGATAAAAGGGCGCAAAACATGTATTTATGATATATAAAATAGTCCAAAGCTCCAAACAACCCAAGATTTTTACTAGGGTCTTTAAAATATGTTTATAGTTTTAGGGTTAAATATTAGGGTTGTGGTTAAGGTTGGGCATACTTCCCAAGGCGGGCTTATGTTGTAAAATTGAGAAAAATGGCGCAAAACATGTATTTTTTATATATAAAATAGGCCAAAGCTCCAAAAAACCCAAGATTTTTACCAGGGTACTTAAAATATGTTTAGGGTTTAAATATTAGGGTTGTGGTTAAGGTTGGGCATACTTCCAAAGGTGGTCTTATGTTGTAAAATTGAGAAAAGGGCGCAAAACATATATTCTTGGTATATAAAATAGCCCAAAGTTCAAAAAAACCATAGATTTTTACTTTGGTACTTCAAATATGTTTAGGGTTTTAGGGTTTAAATATTAGGGTTGTGGTTAATGTTGGGCATACTTCCCAAGGTGGCCTTATGTTGTAAAATTAAGAAAAGGGCGCAAAACATGTATTTTTGATATATAAAATAGCCCAAAGCTCCAAAAACCCAAAGAGTTTTACTATGGTACTTAAAATATGTTTAGGGTTTTAGGGTTTAATATTAGGGTTGTGGTTAAGGTTGGGCATACTTCCCAAGGTGGGCTTATGTTCTAAAATTGAGAAAATGGTGCAAAACATGTATTTTTGATATATAAAATAGCCCAAAGCTCCAAAAAACCCAAGATTTTTACCAGGGTACTTAAAATATGTTTAGGGTTTTAGGGTTTAAATATAAGGGTTGTGGTTAAGGTTGGGCATACTTCCCAAGGTGGCCTTATGTTGTAAAATTTTGAAAAGGGCGCAAAACATATATTCTTTATATATAAAAGGTAGGGCATACTTCCCTCGGTGGGCTTATGTTATAAAATTGAGAAAATGGTGCAAAACTTGTATTTTTGATATATAAAATAGCCCAAAGCTCCAAAAAAAAAAAACACAAGGTTTGGGCCAGGGTACTTAAAATATGTTTAGGGTTTTATAGTTAACAACTTAGGGTTGCGGTCAAGGTTGGGCATACTTCCTAAGGTGGCTATATGTTGTTAATTTGAGTAAAGGGCGCGAAACATGTATTTATGATATATAAAATAGCCCAAAGCTCCAAACAACCCAAGATTTTTACTAGGGTCTTTAAAATATATTTATAGTTTTAGGGTTAAATATTAGGGTTGTGGTTAAGGTTTGGCATACTTCCCAAGGTGGGCTTATGTTGTAAAATTGAGAAAAAAGGAGCAAAACATGTATTTTTGATATATAAAATAGCCCAAAGCTCCAAAAAACCCAAGATTTTTACCAGGGTACTTAAAATATGTTTAGGGTTTTAGGGTTTAAATATAAGGGTTGTGGTTAAGGTTGGGCATACTTCGCAAGGTGGGCTTATGTTGTAAAATTGAGAAAAATGGAGCAAAACATGTATTTTTGATATATAAAATATCCCAAAGCTCCAAAAAAAATACAAGATTTTAGTCAGGGTACTTAAAATATGTTTAGGATTTTAGTGTTTAAAACTTAGGGTTGCGGATAAGGTTGGGCGTACTTTCCAAGGTAGGCTTATGTTGTTAAATGGAGAAAAAGGGCGCGAAACATGTATTTTTGATATATAAAATCGCCCAAAGCTCCAAAAAACCCAAGATTTTTACTAGGGTACTTAAAATATGTTTAGGGTTTTAGGGTTTAAATATTAGGGTTGTGGTTAAGGTTGGGCATACTTCGCAAGGTGGGCTTATGTTGTAAAATTGAGAAAAATGGTGCAAAACATGTATTTTTGATATATAAAATAGCCCAAAGCTCCAAAAAAAAAACACAAGATTTTGGCCAGGGTACTTAAAATATGTTTAGGGTTTAATAGTTAAAGACTTAGGGTTGCGGTTAAGGTTGTGCATACTTCCTAAGGTGGCTATATGTTGTTAATTTGAGAAAAGGGCGCAAAACATGTATTTATGATATATAAAATAGCCCAAAGCTCCAAAAAACCCAAGATTTTTACCAGGGTACTTAAAATATGTTTAGGGTTTTAGGGTTTAAATATTAGGGTTGTGGTTAAGGTTGGGCATACTTCGCAAAGTGGGCTTATGTTGTAAAATTGTGAAAAAGGGAGCAAAACATGTATTTTTGATATATAAAATAGCCCAAAGCTCCAAAAAAACACTAGATTTTGGCCAGGGTACTTAGAATATGTTTAGGATTTTAGGGTTTAAATATTAGTGTTGTGGTTAAGGTTGGGTATACTTCCCAAGGTGGCCTTATGTTGTAAAATTGAGAAAAGGGAACAAAACATGTCTTTTGGATATATAAAATATCCCAAAGCTCCAAAAAAAATACAAGATTTTAGTCACGGTACTTAAAATATGTTTAGGATTTTAGTGTTTAAAACTTAGGGTTGCGGATAAGGTTGGGCGTACTTTCCAAGGTGGGCTCATGTTGTTAAATTGAGAAAATGGCGCAAAACATGTATTTTTGATATATAAAATAGCCCAAAGCTCCAAAAAAAACACAAGATTTTGGCCAGGGTACTTAAAATATGTTTAGGGTTTTAGTGTTTAAAACTTAGGGTTGCGGATAAGGTTGGGCATACTTCCCAAGGTGGGCTTATGTTGTTAAATGGAGAAAAAGGGCGCGAAACTTGTATTTTTGATATATAAAATAGCTCAAAGCTCCAAAAAACCCAAGATTTTTACTAGGGTACTTAAAATATGTTTAGTGTTTTAGGGTTTAAATATTAGGGTTGTGGTTAAGGTTGGGCATACTTCGTAAGGTGGGCTTATGTTGTAAAATTGAGAAAAATGGAGCAAAACATGTATTTTTGATATATAAAATAGCCCAAAGCTCCAAAAAAACACTAGATTTTGGCCAGGATACTTATAATATGTTTAGGGTTTTAGGGTTTAAATATTAGTGTTGTGGTTAAGGTTGGGCGTACTTCCCAAGGTGGCCTTATCTTGTAAAATTGAGAAAAGAGGACAAAACATGTCTTTTCGATATATATAAAATACCCCAATGCTCCAAAAAAAATACAAGATTTTAGTCAGGGTACTTAAAATATGTTTAGGGTTTTAGTGTTTAAAACTTAGGGTTGCGGATAAGGTTGGGCGTACTTTCCAAGGTGGGCTCATGTTGTAAAATTGAAAAAAGGGCGCAGAACATGTATTTTTGATATATAAAATAGCCCAAAGCTCCAAATAAAACACAAGATTTTGGTCAGGGTACTTAAAATATGTTTAGGGTTTTACTGTTTAAAACTTAGGGTTGCGGATAAGGTTGGGCATACTTCCCAAGGTGGGCTTATGTTGTTAAATGGAGAAAAAGGGCGCAAAACATGTATTTTTGATATATAAAATAGCCCAAAGCTCCAAAAAACCCATGATTTTTACTAGGGTACTTAAAATATGTTTAAGGTTTTAGGGTTTAAATATTAGGGTTGTGGTTAAGGTTGGGCATACTTCGCAAGGTGGGCTTATGTTGTAAAATTGAGAAAAATGGTGCAAAATATGTATTTTTTATATATAAAATAGCCCAAAGCTCCAAAAAAAAAAAAAACACAAGGTTTGGGCCAGGGTACTTAAAATATGTTTAGGGTTTTATAGTTAAAAACTTAGGGTTGCGGTCAAGGTTGGGCATACTTCCTAAGGTGGCTATATGTTGTTAATTTGAGAAAAGGGCGCGAAACATGTATTTATGATATATAAAATAGGCCAAAGCTCCAAACAACCCAAGATTTTTACTAGGGTCTTTAAAATATATTTATAGTTTTAGGGTTAAATATTAGGGTTGTGGTTAAGGTTGGGCATACTTCCCAAGGCGGGCTTATGTTGTAAAATTGAGAAAAAGGGCGCAAAACATGTATTTTTGATATATAAAATAGGCCAAAGCTCCAAAAAACCAAAGATTCTTACCAGGGTACTTAAAATATGTTTAGGGTTTAAATATTAGGGTTGTGGTTAAGGTTGGGCATACTTCCAAAGGTGGTCTTATGTTGTAAAATTGAGAAAAGGGCGCAAAACATATATTCTTGGTATATAAAATAGCCCAAAGTTCAAAAAAACCATAGATTTTTACTTTGGTACTTCAAATATGTTTAGGGTTTTAGGGTTTAAATATTAGGGTTGTGGTTAATGTTGGGCATACTTCCCAAGGTGGCCTTATGTTGTAAAATTAAAAAAAAAGGGCGAAAAACATGTATTTTTGATATATAAAATAGCCCAAAGCTCCAAAAACCCAAAGAGTTTTACTATGGTACTTAAAATATGTTTAGGGTTTTAGGGTTTAATATTAGGGTTGTGGTTAAGGTTGGGCATACTTCCCAAGGTGGGCTTATGTTGTAAAATTGAGAAAATGGTGCAAAACATGTATTTTTGATATATAAAATAGCCCAAAGCTCCAAAAAACCCAAGATTTTTACCAGGGTACTTAAAATATGTTTAGGGTTTTATGGTTTAAATATAAGGGTTGTGGTTAAGGTTGGGCATACTTCGCAAGGTGGGCTTATGTTGTAAAATTGAGAAAAAAGGAGCAAAACATGTATTTTTGATATATAAAATAGCACAAAGCCCCAAAAAATCCAAGATTTTTACTATGGTACTTAAAATATGTTTAGGGTTTTAGGGTTTAAATATTAGGGTTGTGGTTAAGGTTGGGCATAATTCCAAAGGTGGTCTTATGTTGTAAAATTGAGAAAAGGGCGGAAAACATATATTCTTGGTATATAAAATAGCCCAAAGCTCAAAAAAACCATAGAATTTTACTTTGGTACTTCAAATATGTTTAGGATTTTAGGGTTTAAATATTAGGGTTGTGGTTAATGTTGGGCATACTTCCCAAGGTGGCCTTATGTTTTAAAATTGAGAAAAGGGCGCAAAACATGTATTTTTGATATATAAAATAGCCCAATGCTCCAAAAACCCCAAGAGTTTTACTATGGTACTTAAAATATGTTTAGGGTTTTAGTGTTTAAAACTTAGGGTTGCGGATAAGGTTGGGCGTACTTTCCAAGGTGGGGTCATGTTGTGAAATTGAGAAAAGAGCGCAAAACATGTATTTTTGATATATAAAATAGCCCAAAGCTCCAAAAAAAACACAAGATTTTGGCCAGGGTACTTAAAATATGTTTAGGGTTTTAGTGTTAAAAACTTAGGGTTGCGGATAAGGTTGGGCATACTTCCCAAGGTGGGCTTATGTTGTTAAATGGAGAAAAAGGGCGCGAAACTTGTATTTTTTATATATAAAATAGCTCAAAGCTCCAAAAAACCCAAGATTTTTACTAGGGTACTTAAAATATGTTTAGTGTTTTAGGGTTTAAATATTAGGGTTGTGGTTAAGGTTGGGCATACTTCGTAAGGTGGGCTTATGTTGTAAAATTGAGAAAAATGGAGCAAAACATGTATTTTTGATATATAAAATAGCCCAAAGCTCCAAAAAAACACTAGATTTTGGCCAGGGTACTTATAATATGTTTAGGGTTTTAGGGTTTAAATATGTGTTGTGGTTAAGGTTGGGCATACTTCCCAAGGTGGCCTTATCTTGTAAAATTGAGAAAAGAGGACAAAACATGTCTTTTGGATATATAAAATACCCCAATGCTCCAAAAAAAATACAAGATTTTAGTTAGGGTACTTAAAATATGTTTAGGGTTTTAGTGTTTAAAACTTAGGGTTGCGGATAAGGTTGGGCGTACTTTCCAAGGTGGGCTCATGTTGTAAAATTGAAAAAATGGCGCAGAACATGTATTTTTGATATATAAAATAGCCCAAAGCTCCAAATAAAACACAAGATTTTGGCCAGGGTACTTAAAATATGTTTAGGGTTTTACTGTTTAAAACTTAGGGTTGCGGATAAGGTTGGGCATACTTCCCAAGGTGGGCTTATGTTGTTAAATGGAGAAAAAGGGCGCAAAACATGTATTTTTGATATATAAAATAGCCCAAAGCTCCAAAAAACCCATGATTTTTACTAGGGTACTTAAAATATGATTAGGGTTTTAGGGTTTAAATATTAGGGTTGTGGTTAAGGTTGGGCATACTTCGCAAGGTGGGCTTATGTTGTAAAATTGAGAAAAATGGTGCAAAATATGTATTTTTTATATATAAAATAGCCCAAAGCTCCAAAAAAAAAAAACACAAGGTTTGGGCCAGGGTACTTAAAATATATTAGGGTTTTATAGTTAACAACTTAGGGTTGCGGTCAAGGTTGGGCATACTTCCTAAGGTGGCTATATGTTGTTAATTTGAGTAAAGGGCGCGAAACATGTATTTATGATATATAAAATAGCCCAAAGCTCCAAACAACCCAAGATTTTTACTAGGGTCTTTAAAATATATTTATAGTTTTAGGGTTAAATATTAGGGTTGTGGTTAAGGTTTGGCATACTTCCCAAGGCGGGCTTATGTTGTAAAATTGAGAAAAATGGCGCAAAACATGTATTTTTGATATATAAAATAGGCCAAAGCTCCAAAAAACCCAAGATTTTTACCAGGGTACTTAAAATATGTTTAGGGTTTAAATATTAGGGTTGAAGTTAAGGTTGGGCATACTTCCAAAGGTGGTCTTATGTTGTAAAATTGAGAAAAGGGCGCAAAACATATATTCTTGGTATATAAAATAGCCCCAAGTTCAAAAAAACCATAGATTTTTACTTTGGTACTTCAAATATGTTTAGGGTTTTAGGGTTTAAATATTAGGGTTGTGGTTAATGTTGGGCATACTTCCCAAGGTGGCCTTATGTTGTAAAATTAAAAAAAGGGCGAAAAACATGTATTTTTGATATATAAAATAGCCCAAAGCTCCAAAAACCCAAAGAGTTTTACTATGGTACTTAAAATATGTTTAGGATTTTAGGGTTTAATATTAGGGTTGTGGTTAAGGTTGGGCATACTTCCCAAGGTGGGCTTATGTTGTAAAATTGAGAAAATGGTGCAAAACATGTATTTTTGATATATAAAATAGCCCAAAGCTCCAAAAAACCCAAGATTTTTACCAGGGTACTTAAAATATGTTTAGGATTTTAGGGTTTAAATATTAGGGTTGTGGTTAAGGTTGGGCATACTTCCCAAGGTGGCCTTATGTTGTAAAATTGAGAAAAGGGCGCAAAACATGTATTTTTGATATATAAAATAGCCCAATGCTCCAATAACCCCAAGAGTTTTATTATGGTACTTAAAATATGTTTAGGGTTTTAGGGTTTAATATTAGGGTTTTGGTTAAGGTTGGGCATACTTCCCAAGGTGGGCTTATGTTGTAAAATTGAGAAAAAGGGAGCAAAACATGTATTTTTGATATATAAAATAGCCCAAAGCTCCAAAAAAACACTAGATTTTGGCCAGGGTACTTATAATATGTTTAGGGTTTTAGGGTTTAAATATTAGTGTTGTGGTTAAGGTTGGGCATACATCCCAAGGTGGCCTTATGTGGTAAAATTGAGAAAAGGGGCCAAAATATGTCTTTTGGATATATAAAATATTCTAATCATCCAAAAAAAAGACAAGATTTATTTAGGGTACTTAAAATATGCTTAGGGTTTTAGTGTTTAAAACTTAGGGTTGCGGATAAGGTTGGGCGTACTTTCCAAGGTGGGCTCATGTTGTAAAATTGAAAAAAGGTAGCAAAACATGTATTTTTGATATATAAAATAGCCCAAAGCTCCAAATAAAACACAAGATTTTGGCCAGGGTACTTAAAATATGTTTAGGGTTTTAGTGTTTAAAACTTAGGGTTGCGGATAAGGTCGGGCATACTTACCAAGGTGGGCTTATGTTGTTAAATGGAGCAAAAGGGCGCAAAACATTGATTTTTGATATATAAAATAGACCAAAGCTCCAAAAAACCCAAGATTTTTACTAGGGTACTTAAAATATGTTTAGGGTTTTAGGGTTTAAATATTAGGGTTGTGGTTAAGGTTGGGCATACTTCGCAAGGTGGGCTTATGTTGTAAAATTGAGAAAAATGGTGCAAAACATCTATTTTTTATATATAAAATAGCCCAAAGCTGCAAAAAAAAAAAAACACAAGGTTTTGGCCAGGGTACTTAAAATATGTTTAGGGTTTTATAGTTAAAAACTTAGGGTTGCGGTCAAGGTTGGGCATACTTCCTAAGGTGGCTATATGTTGTTAATTTGAGAAAAGGGCGCAAAACATGTATTTATGATATATAAAATAGCCCAAAGCTCCAAAAAACCCAAGATTTTTACTAGGGTCTTTAAAATATGTTGATAGTTTTAGGGTTTAAATATTAGGGTTGTTGTTAAGGTTGGGCATACTTCCCAAGGCGGGCTTATGTTGTAAAATTGAGAAAAATTGCGCAAAACTTGTATTTTTGATATATAAAATAGGCCAAAGGTCCAAAAAACCCAAGATTTTTACTATGGTACTTAAAATATGTTTAGGGTTTTAGGGTTTAAATATTAGGGTTGTGGTTAAGGTTGAGCATACTTCGCATGGTGGGCTTATGTTGTAAATTTGAGAAAAAAGGAGCAAAACATGTATTTTTGATATATAAAATAGCCCAAAGCTCCAAAAAAACACTAGATTTTGGCCAGGGTACTTATAATATGTTTAGGGTTTTAGGGTTTAAATATTAGGGTTGTGGTTAAGGTTGAGCATACTTCGCAAGGTAGGCTTATGTTGTAAAATTGAGAAAAAGGGAGCAAAACATGTATTTTTGATATATAAAATAGCCCAAAGCTCCAAAAAAACACTAGATTTTGGTCAGGGTACTTATAATATGTTTTGGGTTTTAGGGTTTAAATATTAGTGTTGTGGTTAAGGTTGGGCATACTTCCCAAGGTGGCCTTATGTTGTAAAATTGAGAAAAGGGGACAAAACATTTCTTTTGATATATAAAATAGCCCAAAGCTCCAAAAAAAACATGTATTTATGATATATAAAATAGCCCAAAGCTCCAAAAAACCCAAGATTTTTACCAGGGTACTTAAAATATATTTAGGGTTTTAGGGTTTAAATATTAGGGTTGTGGTTAAGGTTGGGCATACTTCGCAAGGTGGGCTTATGTTGTAAAATTGTGAAAAATTGTGCAAAACATGTATTTTTGAGATATAAAATAGCCCAAAGCTCCAAAAAAAAAAACAAGATTTTGGCCAGGGTACTTAAAATATGTTTAGGGTTTTATAGTTAAAAACTTAGGGTTGCGGTTAAGGTTGGGCATACTTCCTAAGGTGGCTATATGTTGTTAATTTGAGAAAAGGGCGCAAAACATGTATTTATGATATATAAAATAGCCCAAAGCTCCAAAAAACCCAAGATTTTTACCAGGGTACTTAAAATATGTTTAGGGTTTTAGGGTTTAAATATTAGGGTTGTGGTTAAGGTTGGGCATACTTCGCAAGGTGTGCTTATGTTGTAAAATTGTGAAAAATGGTGCAAAACATGTATTTTTGAGATATAAAATAGCCCAAAGCTCCAAAAAAAAAAAACAAGATTTTGGCCAGGGTACTTAAAATATGTTTAGTGTTTTATAGTTAAAAACTTAGGGTTGCGGTCAAGGTTGGGCATACTTCCTAAGGTGGCTATATGTTGTTAATTTGAGAAAAGGGCGCAAAACATGTATTTATGATATATAAAATAGCCCAAACCTCCAAAAAACCCAAGATTTTTACTAGGGTGTTTTAAAATATGTTTATAGTTTTAGGGTTTAAATATTAGGGTTGTGGTTAAGGTTGGGCATACTTCCCAAGGCGGGCTTATATTGTAAAATTGAGAAAAATGGCGCAAAACATGTATTTTTGATATATAAAATAGGCCAAAGCTCCAAAAAACCCAAGATTTTTACTAGGGTACTTAAAATATGTTTAGGGTTTTAGGGTTTAAATATTAGGGTTGTGGTTAAGGTTGGGCATACTTCGCAAGGTGGGCTTATGTTGTAAAATTGAGAAAAATGGTGCAAAATATGTATTTTTTATATATAAAATAGCCCAAAGCTCCAAAAAAAAAAAAACACAAGGTTTGGGCCAGGGTACTTAAAATATGTTTAGGGTTTTATAGTTAAAAACTTAGGGTTGCGGTCAAGGTTGGGCATACTTCCTAAGGTGGCTATATGTTGTTAATTTGAGAAAAGGGCGCGAAACATGTATTTATGATATATAAAATAGCCCAAAGCTCCAAACAACCCAAGATTTTTACTAGGGTCTTTAAAATATATTTATAGTTTTAGGGTTAAATATTAGGGTTGTGGTTAAGGTTGGGCATACTTCCCAAGGCGGGCTTATGTTGTAAAATTGAGAAAAATGGCGCAAAACATGTATTTTTGATATATAAAATAGGCCAAAGCTCCAAAAAACCCAAGATTTTTACCAGGGTACTTAAAATATGTTTAGGGTTTAAATATTAGGGTTGTGGTTAAGGTTGGGCATACTTCCAAAGGTGGTCTTATGTTGTAAAATTGAGAAAAGGGCGCAAAACATATATTCTTGGTATATAAAATAGCCCAAAGTTCAAAAAAACCATAGATTTTTACTTTGGTACTTCAAATATGTTTAGGGTTTTAGGGTTTAAATATTAGGGTTGTTGGTAATGTTGGGCATACTTCCCAAGGTGGCCTTATGTTGTAAAATTAAAAAAAGGGCGAAAAACATGTATTTTTGATATATAAAATAGCCCAAAGCTCCAAAAACCCAAAGAGTTTTACTATGGTACTTAAAATATGTTTAGGGTTTTAGGGTTTAATATTAGGGTTGTGGTTAAGGTTGGGCATACTTCCCAAGGTTGGTTTATGTTGTAAAATTGAGAAAATGGTGCAAAACATGTATTTTTAATATATAAAATAGCCCAAAGCTCCAAAAACCCAAGATTTTTACCAGGGTACTTAAAATATGTTTAGGGTTTTAGGGTTTAAATTTAAGGGTTGTGGTTAAGGTTGGGCATACTTCGTAAGGTGGGCTTATGTTGTAAAATTGAGAAAAAAGGAGCAAAACATGTATTTTTTATATATAAAATAGCACAAAGCCCCAAAAAATCCAAGATTTTTACTATGGTACTTAAAATATGTTTAGGGTTTTAGGGTTTAAATATTAGGGTTGTGGTTAAGGTTGAGCATACTTCGCATGGTGGGCTTATTTTGTAAAATTGAGAAAAAAGGAGCAAAACATGTATTTTTGATATATAAAATAGCCCAAAGCTCCAAAAAAACACTAGATTTTGGCCAGGGTACTTATAATATGTTTAGGGTTTTAGGGTTTAAATATTATGGTTGTGGTTAAGGTTGTGCATACTTCGCAAGGTGGGCTTATGTTGTTAAATGGAGCAAAAGGGCGCAAAACATGTAGTTTTGATATATAAAATAGACCAAAGCTCCAAAAAACCCAAGATTTTTACTAGGGTACTTAAAATATGTTTAGGGTTTTAGGGTTTAAATATTAGGGTTGTGGTTAAGGTTGGGCATACTTCGCAAGGTGGGCTTATGTTGTAAAATTGAGAAAAAGGGAGCAAAACATGTATTTTTTATATATAAAATAGCCCAAAGCTCCAAAAAAATACAAGATTTTGGCCAGGGTACTTAAAATATGTTTAGGGTTTTAGTGTTTAAAACTTAGGGTTGCGGATAAGGTTGGGCGTACTTTCAAAGGTGGGCTCTTGTTGTAAAATTGAGAAAAGAGCGTAAAACAAGTATTTTTGATATATAAAAAAGCCCAAAGCTCCAAAAAAAACACAAGATTTTGGCCAGGGTACTTAAAATATGTTTAGGGTTTTAGTGTTTAAAACTTAGGGTTGCGGATAAGGTTGGGCATACTTCCCAAGGGGGGCTTATGTTGTTAAATGGAGAAAAAGGGCGCAAAACATGTATTTTTGATATATAAAATAGCCCAAAGCTCCAAAAAACCCAAAATTTTTACTAGGGTACTTAAAATATGTTAAGGGTTTTAGGGTTTAAATATTAGGGTTGTTGTTAAGGTTGGGCATACTTCGCAAGGTGGGCTTATGTTGTAAAATTGAGAAAAATGTTGCAAAACATGTATTTATGATATATAAAATAGCCCAAAGCTCCCCCCAAAAAAATACAAGATTTTGGCCAGGAACTTAAAATATGTTTAGGGTTTTATAGTTAAATACTTAGGGTTGCGGTTAAGGTTGGGCATACTTCCAAAGGTGGCTATATGTTGTTAATTAGAGAAAAGGGGGCAAAACATGTATTTATGATATATAAAATAGCCCAAAGCTCCAAAAAACCCAAGATTTTTACTAGGGTTTTTAAAATATGTTTATGGTTTTAGGGTTTAAATATTAGGGTTGTGGTTAAGGTTGGGCATACTTCCCAAGGTGGGCTTATGTTGTAAAATTGAGAAAAAGGGCGCAAAACATGTATTTTTGATATATAAAATAGGCCAAAGCTCCAAAAAACCCAAGATTTTTACTATGGTACTTAAAATATGTTTAGGGTTTTAGGGTTTAAATATTAGGGTTGTGGTTAAGGTTGGGCATACTTCCAAAGGTGGTCTTATGTTGTAAAATTGAGAAAAGGGCGCAAAACATGCACTTTTGATATATAAAATAGCCCAAAGCTCCAGTAACCTGAAGAGTTTTACTATGGTACTTAAAATATGTTTAGGGTTTTAGGGTTTAATATTAGGGTTGTGGTTAAGGTTGGGCATACTTCCCAAGGTGGGCTTATGTTGTAAAATTGAGAAAATGGTGCAAAACATGTATTTTTGATATATAAAATAGCCCAAAGCTCCAAAAAACCCAAGATTTTTACCAAGGTACTTAAAATATGTTTAGGGTTTTAGGGTTTAAATATAAGGGTTGTGGTTAAGGTTGGGCATACTTCGCAAGGTGGGATTATGTTGTAAAATTGAGAAAAAATGAGCAAAACATGTATTTTTGATATATAAAATAGCCCAAAGCTCCAAAAAAACACAAGATTTTGGCCAGAGTACTTAAAATATGTTTAGGGTTTTAGTGTTTAAAACTTAGGGTTGCGGATAAGGTTGGGCATACTTCCCAAGGTGGGCTTATGTTGTTAAATGGAGAAAAAGGGCGCAAAACATGTATTTTTGATATATAAAATAGCCCAAAGCTCCAAAAAACCCAAAATTTTTACTAGGGTACTTAAAATATGTTAAGGGTTTTAGGGTTTAAATATTAGGGTTGTGGTTAAGGTTGGGCATACTTCACAAGGTGGGCTTATGTTGTAAAATTGAGAAAAATGGTGCAAAACATGTATTTTTGATATATAAAATAGCAAAAAGCTCCAAAAAAAAAAACACAAGATTTTGGCCAGGGTACTTAAAATAAGTTTAGGGTTTTATAGTTAAATACTTAGGGTTGCGATTAAGGTTGGGCATACTTCCAAAGGTGGCTATATGTTGTTAATTTGAGAAAAGGGCGCAAAACATGTATTTATGATATATAAAATAGCCCAAAGCTCCAAAAAACCCAAGATTTTTACTAGGGTCTTTAAAATATGTTTATGGTTTTAGGGTTTATAAATTAGGGTTGTCATTAAGGTTGGGCATACTTCGCAAGGTGGGCTTATGTTGTTAAATTGAGAAAATGGTGCAAAACATGTATTTTTGATATATAAAATAGCCCAAAGCTCCCCAAAAAAAAATACAAGATTTTGGCCAGGGTAATTAAAATATGTTCAGTGTTTTATAGTTAAAAACTTAGGGTTGCGCTTAAGGTTGGGCATACTTCCAAAGGTGGCTATATGTTGTTAATTTGAGAAAAGGGCGCAAAACATGTATTTATGATATATAAAATAGCCTAAAGCTCCAAAAAACCCAAGATTTTTACTAGGGTCTTTAAAATATGTTTATGGTTTTAGGGTTTAAATATTAGGGTTGTGGTTAAGGTTGGGCATACTTCCCAAGGTGGGCTTATGTTGTAAAATTGAGAAAAATGGCGCAAAACGTGTATTTTTGATATATAAATTAGGCCAAAGCTCCAAAAAACCCAAGATTTTTACTATGGTACTTAAAATATGTTTAGGGTTTTAGGGTTTAAATATTAGGGTTGTGGTAAAGGTTGGGCATACTTCCAAAGGTGGTCTTATGTTGTAAAATTGAGAAAAGGGCGCAAAACATATATTCTTGGTATATAAAATAGCCCAAAGTTCAAAAAAACCATAGATTTTTACTTTGGTACTTCAAATATGTTTAGGGGTTTAGGGTTTAAATATTAGGGTTGTGGTTAATGTTGGGCATACTTCCCAAGGTGGCCTTATGTTGTAAAATTGAGAAAAGGGCGCAAAACATGTACTTTTGATATATAAAATAGCCCAAAGCTCCAATAACCTGAAGAGTTTTACTATGGTACTTAAAATATGTTTAGGGCTTTAGGGTTTAATATTAGGGTTGTGGTTAAGGTTGGGCATACTTCCCAAGGTGGCCTTATGTTGTAAAATTGAGAAAAGGGCGCAAAACATGTATTTTTTATATATAAAATAGCCCAAAGCTCAAAAAACCCGAAGAGTTTTACTATGGTACTTAAAATATGTTTAGGGTTTTAGGGTTTAATATTAGGGTTGTGGTTAAGGTTGGTCATACTTCCCAAGGTGGGCTTATGTTGTAAAATTGAGAAAATGGTGCAAAACATGTATTTTTGATATATAAAATAGCCCAAAGCTCCAAAAAACCCAAGATTTTTACCAAGGTACTTAAAATATGTTTAGGGTTTTAGGGTTTAAATATAAGGGTTGTGGTTAAGGTTTGGCATACTTCGCAAGGTGGGCTTATGTTGTAAAATAGAGAAAAAATGAGCAAAACATGTATTTTTGATATATAAAATAGCCCAAAGCTCCAAAAAAACACAAGATTTTGGCCAGGGTACTTAAAATATGCTTAGGGTTTTAGTGTTTAAAACTTAGGGTTGCGGATAAGGTTGCGCATACTTCCCAAGGTGGGCTTATGTTGTTAAATGGAGAAAAAGGGCGCAAAACATGTATTTTTGATATATAAAATAGCCCAAAGCTCCAAAAAACCCAAGATTTTTACTAGGGTACTTAAAATATGTTGAGGGTTTTAGCGTTTAAATATTAGGGTTGTGGTTAAGGTTGGGCATACTTCCCAAGGTGGGCTTATGTTGTAAAATTGAGAAAAGGGCGGAAAATATATATTCTTGGTATATAAAATAGCCCAAAGCTCAAAAAAACCATAGATTTTTACTTTGGTACTTAAAATATGTTTAGGATTTTAGGGTTTAAATATTAGGGTTGTGGTTAATGTTGGGCATACTTCCCAAGGTGGCCTTATGTTGTAAAATTGAGAAAAGGGCGCAAAACATGTATTTTTGATATATAAAATAGCCCAAAGCTCCAAAAACCCCAAGAGTTTTACTATGGTACTTAAAATATGTTTAGAGTTTTACGGTTTAATATTAGGGTTGTGGTTAAGGTTGGGCATACTTCCCAAGGTGGGCTTATGTTGTAAAATTGAGAAAATTGTGAAAACATGTATTTTTGATATATAAAATAGCCCAAATAAAGCTCCAGAAAACCCAAGATTTTTACCAGGGTACTTAAAATATGTTTAGGGTTTTAGGGTTTAAATATTAGTGTTGTGGTTAAGGTTGGGCATACTTCCCAAGGTGGGCTTACGTTGTTAAATGGAGAAAAAAGGGCGCAAAACATGTATTGTTGATATATAAAATAGCCCAAAACTCCCAAAAAAAAAAACACAAGATTTTGGCCAGGGTACGTAAAATATGTTTAGGGTTTTATAGTTAAATACTTAGGGTTGCGATTAAGGTTGGGCATACTTCCAAAGGTGGCTATATGTTGTTAATTTGAGAAAAGGGCGCAAAACATGTATTTATGATATATAAAATAGCCCAAACCTCCAAAAAACCCAAGATTTTTACTAGGGTCTTTAAAATATGTTTATGGTTTTAGGGTTTAAATATTAGGGTTCTCGTTAAGGTTGGGCATACTTCGGAAGGTGGGCTTCTGTTGTAAAATTGAGAAAATGGTGCAAAACATGTATTTTTGATATATAAAATAGCCCAATGCTCCCCAAAAAAAAATACAAGATTTTGGCCAGGGTACTTAAAATATGTTTAGGGTTTTATAGTTAAAAACTTAGGGTTGCGGTTAAGGTTGGGCATACTTCCAAAGGTGGCTATATGTTGTTAATTTGAGAAAAGGGCGCAAAACATGTATTTATGATATATAAAATAGCCTAAAGCTCCAAAAAACCCAAGATTATTACTAGGGTCTTTAAAATATGTTTATGGTTTTAGGGTTTAAATATTAGGGTTGTGGTTAAGGTTGGGCATACTTCCCAAGGTGGGCTTATGTTGTAAAATTGAGAAAAATGGCGCAAAACATGTATTTTTGATATATAAAATAGGCCAAAGCTCCAAAAAACCCAAGATTTTTACTATAGTACTTAAAATATGTTTAGGGTTTTAGGGTTTAAATATTAGGGTTGTGGTTAAGGTTGGGCATACTTCCAAAGGTGGTCTTATGTTGTAAAATTGAGAAAAGGGCGCAAAACATATATTCTTGGTATATAAAATAGCCCAAAGTTCAAAAAAACCATAGATTTTTACTTTGGTACTTCAAATATGTTTAGGGGTTTAGGGTTTAAATATTAGGGTTGTGGTTAATGTTGGGCATACTTCCCAAGGTGGCCTTATGTTGTAAAATTGAGAAAAGGGCGCAAAACATTTACTTTGGATATATAAAATAGCCCAAAGCTCCAATAACCTGAAGAGTTTTACTATGGTACTTAAAATATGTTTAGGGCTTTAGGGTTTAATATTAGGGTTGTGGTTAAGGTTGGGCATACTTCCCAAGGTGGGCTTACTTCCCAAGGTGGGCTTATGTTGTAAAATTGAGAAAATGGTGCAAAACTTGTTTGTTTGATATATAAAATAGCCCAAAGGTCCAAAAACCCAAGATTTTTACCAGGGTACTTAAAATATGTTTAGGTTTTAGGGTTTAAATATAAGGGTTGTGGTTAAGGTTGGGCATACTTCGCAAGGTGGGCTTATGTTGTAAAATTGAGAAAAAGGGAGCAAAACATGTATTTTTTATATATAAAATAGCCCAAAGCTCCAAAAAAAACACAAGATTTTGGCCAGGGTACTTAAAATATGTTTAGGGTTTTAGTGTTTAAAACTTAGGGTTGCGGATAAGGTTGGGCGTACTTTCCAAGGTGGGCTCATGTTGTAAAATTGAGAAAAGAGCGCAAAACATGTATTTTTGATATATAAAATAGCCCAAAGCTCCAAATAAAACACAAGATTTTGGCCAGGATACTTAAAATATGTTTAGGGTTTTAGTGTTTAAAACTTAGGGTTGCGGATAAGGTTGGGCATACTTCCCAAGGGGGGCTTATGTTGTTAAATGGAGAAAAAGGGCGCAAAACATGTATTTTTGATATATAAAATAGCCCAAAGCTCCAAAAAACCCAAAATTTTTACTAGGATACTTAAAATATGTTAAGGGTTTTAGGGTTTAAATATTAGGGTTGTGGTTATGGTTGGGCATACTTCGCAAGGTGGGCTTATGTTGTAAAATTGAGAAAAATGGTGCAAAACATGTATTTTTGATATATAAAATAGCCCAAAGCTCTAAAAAAAAAACACAAGATTTTGGCCAGTGTACTTAAAATATGTTTAGGGTTTTATAGTTAAAAACTTAGGGTTGCGATTAAGGTTGGGCATACTTCCAAAGGTGGCTATATGTTGTTAATTTGAGAAAAGGGCGCAAAACATGTATTTATGATATATAAAATAGCCCAAAGCTCCAAAAAACCCAAGATTTTTACTAGGGTCTTTAAAATATGTTTATGGTTTTAGTGTTTAAATATTAGGGTTGTGGTTAAGGTTGGGCATACTTCCCAAGGTGGGCTTATGTTGTAAAATTGAGAAAAAGGGCGCAAAACATGTATTTTTGATATATAAAATAGGCCAAAGCTCCAAAAAACCCAAGATTTTTACTATGGTACTTAAAATATGTTTAGGGTTTTAGGGTTTAAATATTAGGGTTGTGGTTAAGGTTGTGCATACTTCCAAAGGTGGTCTTATGTTGTAAAATTGAGAAAAGGGCGCAAAACATATATTCTTGGTATATAAAATAGCCCAAAGTTCAAAAAAACCATAGATTTTTACTTTGGTACTTCAAATATGTTTAGGGTTTTAGGGTTTAAATATTAGGGTGATGGTTAATGTTGGGCATACTTCCCAAGGAGGCCTTATGTTGTAAAATTGAGAAAAGGGCGCAAAACATATAATTTTGATATATAAAATAGCCCAAAGCTCCAAAAACCCGAAGAGTTTTACTATGGTACTTAAAATATGTTTAGGGTTTTAGGGTTTAATATTAGGGTTGTGGTTAAGGTTGGTCATACCATAGTACAAAATATCGCGATCTATCACGATATATCGCGATATCTATCGGTTTTAAAATTAAACGATACGACATATTTCCGATATATCCGGCTTGAAGAATTGGTAAACTTTCGGCCGATATATATCGATATTTCGCGATAAATTACGAAATATTTGAAAAGTGGAAAATATCTTAAAGTATCGGTGGAAACATACATTTGTAAAAGGAAGTATTGTGGAGACTGGAGAGAGAATTGAATCAGTTCGTCTCTTTCCTCAACACAAACCCAAGTTCTCAAAAAAATTCATCTAATGTAGATCTAGATCTTGAAGAACAATATTTATCTTTGATCTGAAAATTGATACCTTTCTTAAATGGAAAAAAACTTAGATCTCTTTGCTATTTTCTTTTCTCTTATGAGGAGGAAGGAGAAGAAGAAAAACGAATTTGATTATTTATGAAGGTTTCAACTTGTACGAAAATAGAAAAACGATTTTTGTTTTAAGAAATTATATAACAGAGAATCAAATTCGTTTTTCTCTTACGAGGAACAAGGAGAAGAAGAAAAACGAAATTGTGTGATTAGAGGCCTGTTTCCATAAATATAGGTGTGATTTGCAAGTGATTTATTTCCAAAAAAAAACTAAAATTGATTATCTGTTATATATTTTCTTAAAATAAAAATAAAAAAAATCTTAGAATATATCGATGGATATATTCTGATATATCCGGATATATCGCATTTGGGGAGATACGATAGATTCCTATATATCGACTTTTTGTACTTTGGGTCATACTTCCCAAGGTGGGCTTATGTTGTAAAATTGAGAAAATGGTGCAAAACATGTATTTTTGATATATAAAATAGCCCAAAGCTCCAAAAAACCCAAGATTTTTACCAAGGTACTTAAAATATGTTTAGGGTTTTAGGGTTTAAATATAAGGGTTGTGGTTAAGGTTTGGCATACTTCGCAAGGTGGGCTTATGTTGTAAAATTGAGAAAAAATGAGCAAAACATGTATTTTTGATATATAAAATAGCCCAAAGCTCCAAAAAAACACAAGATTTTGGCCAGGGTACTTAAAATATGCTTAGGGTTTTAGTGTTTAAAACTTAGGGTTGCGGATAAGGTTGGGCATACTTCCCAAGGTGGGCTTATGTTGTTAAATGGAGAAAAAGGGCGCAAAACATGTATTTTTGATATATAAAATAGCCCAAAGCTCCAAAAAACCCAAGATTTTTACTAGGGTACTTAAAATATGTTAAGGGTTTTAGGGTTTAAATATTAGGGTTGTGGTTAAGGTTGGGCATACTTCGCAAGGTGGGCTTATGTTGTAAAATTGAGAAAAATGGTGCAAAACATGTATTTTTGATATATAAAATAGCCCAAAGCTCCAAAAAAAAAAAACACAAGATTTTGGCCAAGGTACTTAAAATATGTTTAGAGTTTTAGTGTTTAAAACTTAGGGTTGCGGATAAGGTTGGGCATACTTCCCAACGTGGGCTTATGTTGTTAAATTGAGAAAAAGGGTGCAGAGCATGTATTTTTGATATATAAAATAGGCCAAAGCTCCAAAAAACCAAAGATTTTTACTATGGTACTTAAAATATGTTTAGGGTTTTAGGGTTTAAATATTAGGGTTGTGGTTAAGGTTGGGCATACTTCCAAAGGTGGTCTTATGTTGTAAAATTGAGAAATGGGCGCAAAACATATATTCTTGGTATATAAAATAGCCCAAAGTTCAAAAAAAACATAGATTTTTACTTTGGTACTTCAAATATGTTTAGGGTTTTAGGGTTTAAATATTAGGGTGATGGTTAATGTTGGGCATACTTCCCAAGGAGGCCTTATGTTGTAAAATTGAGAAAAAGGGCGCAAAACATATAATTTTGATATATAAAATAGCCCAAAGCTCCAAAAACCCGAAGAGTTTTACTATGGTACTTAAAATATGTTTAGTGTTTTAGGGTTTAATATTAGGGTTATGGTTAAGGTTGGGCATACTTCCCAAGGTGGGCTTATGTTGTAAAATTGAGAAAATGGTGCAAAACATGTATTTTTGATATATAAAATAGCCCAAAGCTCCAAAAAACCCAAGATTTTTACCAGGGTACTTAAAATATGTTTAGGGTTTTAGGGTTTAAATATAAGGGTTGTGGTTAAGGTTGGGCATACTTCGCAAGGTGGGCTTATGTTGTAAAATTGAGAAAAAGGGAGCAAAACATGTATTTTTGATATATAAAATAGCCCAAAGCTCCAAAAAAACACAAGATTTTGGCCAGGGTACTTATAATATGTTTAGGGTTTTAGGGTTTAAATAATATTGTTGTGGTTAAGGTTGGGCATACTTCCCAAGGTGGCCTTATTTTGTAAAATTGAGAAAAGGGGGCAAAACATTTCTTTTTGATATATAAAATATCCCAAAGCTCCAAAAAAAAAACACAAGATTTTGGCCAGGGTACTTAAAATATGTTTAGGGTTTTAGTGTTTAAAACTTAGGGTTGCGGATAAGGTTGGGCATACTTCCCAAGGTGGGCTTATGTTGTTAAATTGAGAAAAAGGGCGCAAAGCATGTATTTTTGATATATAAAATAGCCCAAAGCTCCAAAAAACCCAAGATTTTTACTAGGGTACTTAAAATATGTTTAGGGTTTTAGGGTTTAAGAATTAGGGTTGTGGTTAAGGTTGGGCATACTTCACAAGGTGGGCTTATGTTGTAAAATTGAGAAAAATGGTGCAAAACATGTATTTTTGATATATAAAATAGCCCAAAGCTCCAAAAAAACACAAGATTTTAGCCAGGGTACTTAAAATATGTTTAGGGTTTTAGTGTTTAAAACTTAGGGTTGCGGATAAGGTTGGGAATACTTCCCAAGGTGGGCTTATGTGGCTAAATTGAGAAAAAGGGCGCAAAACATGTATGTTTGATATATAAAATAGGCCAAAGCTCCAAAAAACCAAAGATTTTTACTAGGGTACTTAAAATATGTTTAGGGTTTTAGGGTTTAAATATTAGGGTTGTGGTTAAGGTTGGGCATACTTCGCAAGGTGGGCTCTTATGTTGTAAAATTGAGAAAAATGGTGCAAAACATATATATTTGATATATAAAATAGCCCAAAGCTCCAAAAAAACACAAGATTTTAGCCAGGGTACTTAAAATATGTTTAGGGTTTTAGTGTTTAAAACTTAGGGTTGCGGATAAGGTTGGGCATACTTCCCAACGTGGGCTTATGTTGTTAAATTGAGAAAAAGGGTGCAAAGCATGTATTTTTGATATATAAAATAGGCCAAAGCTCCAAAAAACCAAAGAATTTTACTATGGTACTTAAAATATGTTTAGGGTATTAGGGTTTAAATATTAGGGTTGTGGTTAAGGTTGGGCATACTTCCAAAGGTGGTCTTATGTTGTAAAATTGAGAAATGGGCGCAAAACATATATTCTTGGTATATAAAATAGCGCAAAGTTCAAAAATACCATAGATTTTTACTTTGGTACTTCAAATATGTTTAGGGTTTTAGGGTTTAAATATTAGGGTGATGGTTAATGTTGGGCATACTTCCCAAGGAGGCCTTATGTTGTAAAATTGAGAAAAGGGCGCAAAACATATAATTTTGATATATAAAATAGCCCAAAGCTCAAAAAACCCGAAGAGTTTTACTATGGTACTTAAAATATGTTTAGGGTTTTAGGGTTTAATATTAGGGTTATGGTTAAGGTTGGGCATACTTCCCAAGGTGGGCTTATTTTGTAAAATTGAGAAAATGGTGCAAAACATGTATTTTTGATATATAAAATAGCCCAAAGCTCCAAAAAACCCAAGATTTTTACCAGGGTACTTAAAATATGTTTAGGGTTTTAGGGTTTAAATATAAGGGTTGTGGTTAAGGTTGGGCATACTTCGCAAGGTGGGCTTATGTTGTAAAATTGAGAAAACGGGAGGAAAACATGTATTTTTGATATATAAAATAGCCCAAAGCTCCAAAAAAACACAAGATTTTGGCCAGGGTACTTATAATATGTTTAGGGTTTTAGGGTTTAAATATTATTGTTGTGGTTAAGGTTGGGCATACTTCCCAAGGTGGCCTTATTTTGTCAAATTGAGAAAAGGGGGCAAAACATTTCTTTTTTATATATAAAATATCCCAAAGCTCCAAAAAAAAAACACAAGATTTTCGCCAGGGTACTTAAAATATGTTTAGGGTTTTAGTGTTTAAAACTTAGGGTTGCGGATAAGGTTGGGCATACTTCCCAAGGTGGGCTTATGTTGTTAAATTGAGAAAAAGGGCGCAAAGCATGTATTTTTGATATATAAAATAGCCCAAAGCTCCAAAAAACCCAAGATTTTTACTAGGGTACTTAAAATATGTTTAGGGTTTTAGGGTTTAAGAATTAGGGTTGTGGTTAAGGTTGGGCATATTTCACAAGGTGGGCTTATTTTGTAAAATTGAGAAAAATGGTGCAAAACATGTATTTTTGATATATAAAATAGCCCAAAGCTCCAAAAAAACACAAGATTTTAGCCAGGGTACTTAAAATATGTTTAGGGTTTTAGTGTTTAAAACTTAGGGTTGCGGATAAGGTTGGGCGTACTTTCCAAGGTGGGGTCATGTTGTGAAATTGAGAAAAGAGCGCAAAACATGTATTTTTGATATATAAAATAGCCCAAAGCTCCAAAAAAAACACAAGATTTTGGCCAGGGTACTTAAAATATGTTTAGGGTTTTAGTGTTTAAAACTTAGGGTTGCGGATAAGGTTGGGAATACTTCCCAAGGTGGGCTTATGTGGCTAAATTGAGAAAAAGGGAGCAAAGCATGTATGTTTGATATATAAAATAGGCCAAAGCTCCAAAAAACCAAAGATTTTTACTAGGGTACTTAAAATATGTTTAGGGTTTTAGGGTTTAAATATTAGGGTTGTGGTTAAGGTTGGGCATACTTCCAAAGGTGGTCTTATGTTGTAAAATTGAGAAAAGGGCGCAAAACATATATTCTTGGTATATAAAATACCCCAAAGTTCAAAAAAACCATAGATTTTTACTTTTGTACTTCAAATATGTTTAGGGTTTTAGGGTTTAAATATTAGGGTTGTGGTTAATGTTGGGCATACTTCCCAAGGAGGCCTTATGTTGTAAAATTGAGAAAAGGGCGCAAAACATATAATTTTGATATATAAAATCGCCCAAAGCTCCAAAAACCCGAAGAGTTTTACTATGGTACTTAAAATATGTTTAGGGTTTTAGGGTTTAATATTAGGGTTGTGGTTAAGGTTGGGCATACTTCCCAAGATGGGCTTATGTTGTAAAATTGAGGAAATGGTGCAAAACATGTATTTTTGATATATAAAATAGCCCAAAGCTCCAAAAAACCAAAGATTTTTACCAGGGTACTTAAAATATGTTTAGGGTTTTAGGGTTCAAATATAAGGGTTGTGGTTAAGGTTGGGCATACTTCGCAAGGTGGGCTTATGTTGTAAAATTGAGAAAACGGGAGGATAACATGTATTTTTGATATATAAAATAGCCCAAAGCTCCAAAAAAAACACAAGATTTTGGCCAGGGTACTTATAATATGTTTAGGGTTTTAGGGTTTAAATATTAGTGTTGTGGTTAAGGTTGGGCATACTTCCCAAGGTGGCCTTATGTTGTAAAATTGAGAAAAGGGGGCAAAAAATTTCTTTTTGATATATAAAATATCCCAAACCTCCAAAAAAAAACACAAGATTTTGGCCAGGGTACTCAAAATATGTTTAGGGTTTTAGTGTTCAAAACTTAGGGTTGCGGATAAGGTTGGGCATACTTCCAAGGTGGGCTTATGTTGTTAAATTGAGAAAAAAGGCGCAAGGCATGTATTTTTGATATATAAAATAGCCCAAAGCTCCAAAAAACCCAAGATTTTTACTAGGGTACTTAAAATATGTTTAGGGTTTTAGGGTTTCAATATTAGGGTTGTGGTTAAGGTTGGGCATACTTCGCAAGGTGGGCTTATCTTGTAAAATTGAGAAAAATGGTGCGAAACATGTATTTTTGATATATAAAATAGCCCAAAGCTATAAAAAAAACACAATATTTTGGCCAGGGTACTTAAAATATGTTTAGGGTTTTAGTGTTTAAAACTTAAGGTTGCGGATAAGGTTGGGCATACTTCCCAAGGTGGGCTTATGTTGTTAAATTGAGAAAAAGGGCGCAAAGCATGTATTTTTGATATATAAAATAGCCCAAAGCTCCAAAAAAAACCAAGATTTTTACTAGGGTACTTATAATATGTTTAGGGTTTTAGGGTTTAAATATTAGGGTTGTGGTTAAGGTTGGGCATACTTCGCAAGGTGGGCTTATGTTGTAAAATTGAGTAAAAAGGTGCAAAACATGTATTTTTTGATATATAAAATAGCCCAAACTCCAAAAAAAACACAAGATTTTGGCCAGGGTACTTAAAATGTGTTTAGGGTTTTATAGTTCAAAACTTAAGGTTGCGGTTAAGGTAGGGCATACTTCCAAAGGTGGCAATATGTTGTAAAATTGAGAAAAGGTGGCAAAACATGTATTTTTGATATATAAAATATCCCAAAGCTCAAAAAAAAAAACACAAGATTTTGGCCAGGGTACTTAAAATATGTTTATGGTTTTAGTGTTTAAAACTTAGGGTTGCGGATAAGGTTGGGCATACTTCCCAACGTGGGCTTATGTTGTTAAATTGAGAAAAAGGGTGCAAAGCATGTATTTTTGATATATAAAATAGGCCAAAGCTCCAAAAAACCAAAGATTTTTACTATGGTACTTAAAATATGTTTAGGGTATTAGGGTTTAAATATTAGGGTTGTGGTTAAGGTTGGGCATACTTCCAAAGGTGGTCTTATGTTGTAAAATTGAGAAATGGGCGCAAAACATATATTCTTGGTATATAAAATAGCCCAAAGTTCAAAAAAACCATAGATTTTTACTTTGGTACTTCAAATATGTTTAGGGTTTTAGGGTTTAAATATTAGGGTTGTAGTTAAGGTTGGGCATACTTCCCAAGGTGGGCTTATGTTGTAAAATTGAGAAAAAGGGTGCAAAACAAGTATTTTTGATATATAAAATAGGCCAAAGCTCGAAAAAACCCAAGATTTTTACTATGGTACTTAAAATATGTTTAGGATTTTAGGGTTTAATATTAGGGTTGTGGTTAAGGTTGGGCATACTTCCCAAGGTGGGCTTATGTTGTAAAATTGAGAAAATGGTGCAAAACATGTATTTTTTATATATAAAATAGCCCAAAGCTCCAAAAAACCAAAAATTTTTACCAGGGTACTTAAAATATGTTTAGGGTTTTAGGGTTTAAATATAAGGGTTGTGGTTAAGGTTGGGCATACTTCGCAAGGTGGGCTTATGTTGTAAAATTGAGAAAAAGGGAGGAAAACATGTATTTTTGATATATAAAATAGCCCAAAGCTCCAAAAAAACACAAGATTTTGGCCAGGGTACTTATAATATGTTTAGGGTTTTAGGGTTTAAATATTAGTGTTGTGGTTAAGGTTGGGCATACTTCCCAAGGTGGCCTTATGTTGTAAAATTGAGAAAAGGGGGCAAAAAATTTCTTTTTGATATATAAAATATCCCAAAGCTCCAAAAAAAAACACAAGATTTTGGCCAGGGTACTCAAAATATGTTTAGGGTTTTAGTGTTCAAAACTTAGGGTTGCGGATAAGGTTGGGCATACTTCCAAGGTGGGCTTATGTTGTTAAATTGAGAAAAAGGGCGCAAGGCATGTATTTTTGATATATAAAATAGCCCAAAGCTCCAAAAATCCCAAGATTTTTACTAGGGTACTTAAAATATGTTTAGGGTTTTAGGGTTTAAATATTAGGGTTGTGGTTAAGGTTGGGCATACTTCGCAAGGTGGGCTTATCTTGTAAAATTGAGAAAAATGGTGCGAAACATGTATTTTTGATATATAAAATAGCCCAAAGCTCCAAAAAAACACAAGATTTTAGCCAGGGTACTTAAAATATGTTTAGGGTTTTAGTGTTTAAAACTTAGGGTTGCGGATAAGGTTGGGCGTACTTTCCAAGGTGGGCTCATGTTGTAAAATTGAGAAAAGGGCCCAAAACATGTATTTTTGATATATAAAATAGGCCAAAGCTCCAAAAAAAATACAAGATTTTGGCCAGGGTACTTAAAATATGTTTAGGGTTTTCGTGTTTAAAACTTAAGGTTGCGGATAAGGTTGGGCATACTTCCCAAGGTGGGCTTATGTTGTTAAATTGAGAAAAAGGGCGCAAAGCATGTATTTTTGATATATAAAATAGCCCAAAGCTCCAAAAAAAACAAAGATTTTTTCTAGGGTACTTATAATATGTTTAGAGTTTTAGGGTTTAAATATTAGGGTTGTGGTTAAGGTTGGGCATACTTCGCAAGGTGGGCTTATGTTGTAAAATTGAGTAAAAAGGTGCAAAACATGTATTTTTTTATATATAAAATAGCCCAAACTCCAAAAAAAACACAAGATTTTGGCCAGGGTACTTAAAATATGTTTAGGGTTTTATAGTTCAAAACTTAAGGTTGCGGTTAAGGTAGGGCATACTTCCAAAGGTGGCTATATGTTGTAAAATTGAGAAAAGGTGGCAAAACATGTATTTTTGATATATAAAATATCCCAAAGCTCAAAAAAAAAACACAAGATTTTGGCCAGGGTACTTAAAATATATTTATTGTTTTAGTGTTTAAAACTTAGGGTTGCGGATAAGGTTGGGCATACTTCCAAATGTGGTCTTATGTTGTAAAATTGAGAAAAGGGCGCAAAACATATATTCTTGGTATATAAAATAGCCCAAAGCTCAAAAAAACCATAGATTTTTATTTTGGTACTTCAAATATGTTTAGGGTTTTAGGGTTTAAATATTAGGGTTGTGGTTAATGTTGGGCATACTTCCCAAGGTGGCCTTATGTTGTAAATTTGAGAAAAGGGCGCAAAACATGTATTTTTGATATATAAAATAGCCCAAAGCTCCAAAAACCCCAAGAGTTTTACTATGGTACATAAAATATGTTTAGGGTTTTAGGGTTTAATATTAGGGTTGTGGTTAAGGTTGGGCATACTTCCTAAGGTGGTCTTATGTTGTAAAATTGAGAAAACGGCGCAAAACATATATTTTTGATACATAAAATAGCCCAAAGCTCCTAACAAAACCCAGGATTTTGTCTATGGTACTTAAAATATGATTAGGTTTTTAGGGTTTAAAATTTTGGGTTGCGGTTAAAGTTGGGAATACTTCCCTAGGTGGGCTTGTGTAGTAAAATTGCGAAAATGACGCAAACCATGTATTTCTGATATATAAAATAGCCCAAAGCTCCAAAAAACCAAAGATTTTTACTAGGGTACTTAAAATATGTTTAGGGTTTTAGGGTTTAAGTATTAGGGTTGTGGTTAAGGTTGGGCATACTTCCCTAGGTGGGCTTATGTTGTAAAATTGAGAAAATGGTGCAAAACATGTATTTTTGATATATAAAATAGCCCAAAGCTCCAAAACCCCAAGATTTTTACCAGGGTACCTAAAATATTTTTAGGGTTTTAGGGTTTAAATATTAGGGTTGTGGTTAAGGTTGGGCAAACTTCCCAAGGTGGGCTTATGTTGTAATTGAGAAAATGGTGCAAAACATGTATTTTTGATATATAAAATAGCCCAAAGCTCCAAAAAACCCAAGATTTTTACCAGGGTACTTAAAATATGTTTAGGGTTTTAGGGTTTAAATATTAGGGTTGTGGTTAAGGTTGGGCATACTTCGCAAGGTATGCTTATATTATAAAATTGAGAAAAAAATGAGCAAAACATGTATTTTTGATATATAAAATAGCCCAAAGCTCGAAAAAACCCAAGATTTTTACTAGGGTCTTTAAAATATGTTTGTGGTTTTAGGGTTTAAATATTAGGATTGTGGTTAAGGTTGGGCATACTTCCCAAGTTGGGCTTATGTTGTAAAAGGCGCAAAACATGTATTTTTGATATATAAAATAGCCCAAAGCTCCAAAAAACCCAAAATTTTTACTTGGGTCTTTAAAATATGTTTATGGTTTTTAGTGTTTAAAACTTAGGGTTGCGGTTAAGGTTGGGCATACTTCCCTAGATGGGCATATGTTGTAAAATTTATTTTGGCCAGGGTACTTAAAATATGTTTAGGGTTTTAGAGGTTAAAACCTAGGGTTGCGGTTAAGGTTGGGCATACTTCCTAAGGTAGGCTTATGTTGTAAAATTGAGAAAGGGGCGCAAAACATGTATTAAATATATAAAATATCCAAAATCTTCAAAAAAACACAAAATATTTACTAGGGTACTTAAAATATGTTTAGGGTTTCAGGGTTTAAATATTAGGGTTGTGGATAAGGTTGGGCATACTTCCATAGGTGGGCTTATGTTGTAAAATCGATAAAATGGCGCAAAACATATATTTTTGATATATAAAATAGCTCAATGCTCCAAGAAACCCAAGAGTTTTATTAGGGTACTCAAAATATGTTTACGGTTTTAGGGTTTAAATATTTGGGTTGTGGTTAAGGTTGGGCATACTTCCCAAGGTGGGCTTATGTTGTAAAATTTAGAAAAGACGCAAAACATGTATTTTTGATATATAAAATAGCCCAAAGCTCCAAAAAACCCAAGATTTTTATTAGGGTACTTAAAATATGTTTAGGGTTTTAGGGTTTAAATATTAGGGTTGTGGTTAAGGTTGGGCATACTTCCCAAGGTGGGCTTATGTTGTAAAATTGAAAAAAAGGGAGCAAAACATGTATTTTTGATATATAAAATAGCCCAAAGCTCCAAAAAACCCATGATTTTTATTAGGGTACTTAAAATATGTTTAGGGTTTTAGGGTTTAAATATTAGGGTTGTGGTTATGGTTGGGCATACTTCCCAAGGTGGGCTTATGTTGTAAAATTGAGAAAAAGGGAGCAAAACATGTATTTTTGATATATAAAATAGCCTAAAGCTCCAAAAAACCCAAGATTTTTACTAGGGTACTTAAAATATGTTTATGGTTTTAGGGTTTAAATATTAGGGTTGTGGTTAAGGTTGGGCATACTTCCCAAGGTGGGCTTATATTGTAAAATTGAGAAAAGGGTGCAAAACATGTATTTTTGATATATAAAATAGCTTAAAGCTCCAAAAAACCCAAGATTTTTACTAGGGTACTTAAAATATGTTTAGGGTTTTAGGGTTTAAATATTAGGGTTGTGGTTAAGGTTGGGCATACTTCCCAAGGTGGCCTTATGTTGTGAAATTGAGAAAAGAGTGAAAAACATGTATTTTTGATATATAAAATATCCCAAAGCTCCAAAAAAATACAAGATTTTGGCCAGGGTACTTAAAATATGTTTAGGGTTTTAGAGGTTAAAACCTAGGGTTGCGGTTAAGGTTGGGCATACTTCCTAAGGTAGGCTTATGTTGTAAAATTGAGAAAAGAGCGCAAAACATGTATTTTTGATATATAAAATATCCCAAAGCTGCGAAAAAAAAAAGATTTTTACTAGGGTACTTAAAATATGTTTAGGGTTTTAGGGTTTAAATATTTGGGTTGTGGTTAAGGTTGGGCATACTTCCCAAGGTGGCCTTATGTTGTAAAATTGAGAAAGGGGCGCAAAAAATGTATTAAATATATAAAATATCCAAAATATTCAAAAAAACACAAAAATTTTACTAGGGTACTTAAAATATGTTTAGGGTTTTAGGGTTTAAATATTAGGGTTGTGGATAAGGTTGGGCATACTTCCCAAGGTGGGCTTATGTTTTAAAATTGAGAAAAAGGCTCCAAACATGTATTTTTGATATATAAAATAGCCCAAAGCTCGAAAAAACGAAATATTTTTACTAGGGTACTTACAATATGTTTAGGGTTGCGGTTAAGGTTGGGCATACTTCCATAGGTGGGCTTATGTTATAAAATCGATAAAATGGCACAAAACATATATTTTTGATATATAAAATAGCTCAATGCTCCAAGAAACCCAAGAGTTTTATTAGGGTACTCAAAATATGTTTACGGTTTTAGGGTTTAAATATTTGGGTTGTGGTTAAGGTTAGGCATACTTCCCAAGGTGGGCTTATGTTGTAAAATTCAGAAAAGGCGCAAAACATGTATTTTTGATATATAAAATAGCCCAAAGCTCCAAAAAACCCAAGATTTTTATTAGGGTACTTTAAATCTGTTTAGGGTTTTAGGGTTTAAATATTAGGGTTATGGTTAAGGTTGGGCATACTTCCCAAGGTGGGCTTAAGTTGTAAAATTGAGAAAAAGGGAGCAAAACATGTATTTTTGATATATAAAATAGCCTAAAGCTCCAAAAAACCCAAGATTTTTACTAGGGTACTTAAAATATGTTTATGGTTTTAGGGTTTAAATATTAGGGTTGTGGTTAAGGTTGGGCATACTTCCCAAGGTGGGCTTATGTTGTAAAATTGAGAAAAGGGCGCAAAACATGTATTTTTGATATATAAAATATCCCAAAGCTCCAAAAAAACAAAAGATTTTTATTAGGGTTCTTAAAATATGTTTATGGTTTTAGGGTTTAAATATTAGGGTTGTGGTTAAGGTTGGGCATACTTCCCAAGGTGGCCTTATGTTGTAAAATTGAGAAAAGGGTGCAAAACATGTATTTTTGATATATAAAATATCCCAAAGCGCCAAAAAAACACAAGATTTTGACCAGGGTACTTAAAATATGTTTAGGGTTTTAGAGGTTAAAACTTAGGGTTGCGGTTAAGGTTGGGCATACTTCCCAAGGTAGGCTTATGTTTTAAAATTGAGAAAAGGGCGCAAAACATGTATTTTTGATATATAAAATATCCCAAAGCTCCGAAAAAAAAAATCATTTTTACTAGGGTACTTAAAATATGTTTAGGGTTTTAGGGTTTAAGTATTAGGGTTGTGGTTAAGGTTGGGCATACTTCCCTAGGTGGGCTTATGTTGTAAAATTGAGAAAATGGTGCAAAACATGTATTTTTGATATATAAAATAGCCCAAAGCTCCAAAAAACCCAAGATTTTTACCATGGTACTTAAAATATGTTTAGGGTTTTAGGGTTTAAATATTAGGGTTGTGGTTAAGGTTGGGCATACTTCGCAAGGTATGCTTATGTTATAAAATTGAGAAAAAATGAGCAAAACATGTATTTTTGATATATAAAATATCCCTAAGCTCCAAAAAAACAGAAGATTTTGGCCAGGGTACTTAAAATATGTTTAGGGTTTTAGAGTTTAAAATTTAGGGTTGCGGTTAAGGTTGGGCATACTTCCCAAGGTGGGCTTATGTTGTAAAATTAAGAAAATGGCGCAAAACATGTATTTTTGATATATAAAATAGCCCAAAGCTCCAAAAAAACCCAAGATTTTTACTTGGGTCTTGAAAATATGTTTATGGTTTTTGGGTTTAAATATTAGGGTTGTGGTTAAGGTTGGGCATACTTCCCAAGGTGGGCTTATGTTGTAATTGAGAAAATGGTGCAAAACATGTATTTTTGATATATAAAATAGCCCAAAGCTCCAAAAAACTCCAAGATTTTTACTAGGGTCTTGAAAATATGTTTAGGGTTTTATGGTTTAAATATTAGGGTTGTGGTTAAGGTTGGGCATACTTCCCAAGGTGGGCATATGTTGTATAATTGAGAAAAAGGGAGCAAAACATGTATTTTTGATATATAAAATAGCCCAAACCTCCAAAAAACCCAAGATTTTTACTAGGGTACTTACAATATGTTTATGGTTTTATGGTTAGAAATTTAGGGTTGCGGTTAAGGTTGGGCATACTTCCATAGGTGGGCTTATGTTGTAAAATCGATAAAATGGCACAAAACATATATTTTTGATATATAAAATAGCTCACTGCTCCAAGAAACCCAAGAGTTTTATTAGGGTACTCAAAATATGTAGGGTTTTAGGGTTTAAATATTTGGGTTGTGGTTAAGGTTGGGCATACTTCCCAAGGTGGGCTTATGTTGTAAAATTGAGAAAAGGGCGCAAAACATGTATTTTTGATATATAAAATAGCCCAAAGCTCCAAAATACCCAAGATTTTTATTAGGGTACTTAAAATATGTTTAGGGTTTTAGGGTTTAAATATTAGGGTTGTGGTTAAGGTTGGGCATACTTACCAAGGTCGGCTTATGTTGTAAAATTGAGAAAAATGGAGCAAAACATGTATTTTTGATATATAAAATAGCCCAAAGCTCCAAAAAATCCAAGATTTTTACTAGGGTACTTAAAATATGTTTATGGTTTTAGGGTTTCAATATTAGGGTAGTGGTTAAGGTTGGGCATACTTCCCAAGGTGGCCTTATGTTGTGAATTGAGAAAAGGGTGCAAAACATGTATTTTTGATATATAAAATATCCCAAAGCTCGAAAAAAACACAAGATTTTGGCCAGGGTACTTAAAATATGTTTAGGGTTTTAGAGGTTAAAACTTTGGGTTGCAGTTAAGGTTGGGCATACTTCCCAAGGTAGGCTTATGTTGTAAAATTGAGAAAAGGGCGCAAAACATGTATTTTTGATATATAAAATATCCCAAAGCTCCAAAAAAACAAAAGATTTTTACTAGGGTACTTAAAATATGTTAAGGGTTTTAGGGTTTAAATATTTGGGTTGTGGTTAAGGTTGGTCATACTTCCCAAGGTGGGCTTATGTTGTAAAATTGAGAAAAATGGCGCAAAACATGTATTTTTGAGATATAAAATAGCCCAAAGCTCCAAAAAACCCAAGAGTTTTACTATGGTATTTAAAATATGTTTAGGGTATTAGTTTTTAAATATTAGGGTTGTGGTTAAGGTTTTGCATACTTACCAAGGTGGGCTTATGTTGTAAAATTGAGAAAAAGGGAGCAAAACATGTATTTTTGATATATAAAATAGCCCAAAGCTCCAAAAAACCCAAGATTTTTACTAGGGTACTTAAAATATGTTTATGGTTTTAGGGTTTCAATATTAGGGTAGTGGTTAAGGTTGGGCATACTTCCCAAGGTGGCCTTATGTTGTGAAATTGAGAAAAGGGTGCAAAACATGTATTTTTGATATATAAAATGTCCCAAAGCTCCAAAAGAACACAAGATTTTGGCCAGGGTACTTAAAATATGTTTAGGGTTTTAGAGGTTAAAACTTTGGGTTGCGGTTAAGGTTGGGCATACTTCCCAAGGTAGGCTTATGTTGTAAAATTGAGAAAAATGGTGCAAAACATGTATTTTTGAGATATAAAATAGCCCAAAGCTCCAAAAAACCCAAGAGTTTTACTATGGTATTTAAAATAAGTTTAGGGTATTAGGGTTTAAACATTAGGGTTGCGGATAAGGTTGGGCATACTTCCCAAGGTGGGCTTATGTTGTAAAATTGAGAAAAAGGGCGCAAAACATGTAATTTTGATATATAAAATAGCCCAAAGCTCCAAAAAACCAAAGATTTTTACCAGGGTATTTAAAGTATGTTTAGGGTTTTAGGGTTTAAATATTAGGGTTGCGGTTAAGGTTGGGCATACTTCCCAAGGTGGCCCTATGTTGTAAAATTGAGAAAAAGGGGCAAAACATGTATTTTTGATATATAAAATATCCCAAAGCTCAAACAAAAACACAAGATTTTGGCCAGGGTACTTAAAATATGTTTAGGGTTTTAGTGGTTAAAACTTAGGGTTGTGGATAAGGTTGGACCTACTTCCCAAGGTGGGCTTATGTTGTAAATTTGAGAAAAGGGCGCAAAACATGTATTTTTTATATATAAAATAGCCCAAAGCTCCAAAAACTCCAAGATTTTTACTAGGGTCTTGAAAATATGTTTAGGGTTTTAGGGTTTAAACATTAGGGTTGTGGTTAAGGTTGGGCATACTTCCCAAGGTGGGCATATGTTGTAAAATTGAGAAAAAGGGAGCAAAACATGTATTTTTGATATATAAAATAGCCCAAACCTCCAAAAAACCCAAGATTTTTACTAGGGTACTTACAATATGTTTATGCTTTTATGGTTAGAAATTTAGGGTTGCGGTTAAGGTTGGGCATACTTCCATAGGTGGGCTTATGTTGTAAAATCGATAAAATGGCACAAAACATATATTTTTGATATATAAAATAGCTCACTGCTCCAAGAAACCCAAGAGTTTTATTAGGGTACTCATAATATGTTTAGGGTTTTAGGGTTTAAATATTTGGGTTGTGGTTAAGGTTAGGCATACTTCCTAAGGTGGGCTTATGTTGTAAAATTGAAAAAAGGCGCAAAACATGTATTTTTGATATATAAAATAGCCCAAAACTCCAAAAAACCCAAGATTTTTATTAGGGTACTTAAAATATGTTTAGGGTTTTAGGGTTTAAATATTAGGGTTGTGGTTAAGGTTGGGCATACTTCCCAAGGTGGGCTTATGTTGTAAAATTGAGAAAAAGGGAGCAAAACATGTATTTTTGATAGATAAAATAGCCAAAGCTCCAAAAAACCCAAGATTTTTACTAGGGTACTTAAAATATGTTTATGGTTTTAGGGTTTAAATATTAGGGTTGTGGTTAAGGTTGGGCATACTTCCCAAGGTGGTCTTATGTTGTAAAATTGAGAAAACGGCGCAAAACATATATTTTAGATATATAAAATAACCCAAAGCTCCAAAAATACCAAGGATTTTAGCTAGGGTACTTAAAATATGTTTAGGATTTTAGGGTTTAAAATTTTGGGTTGCGGTTAAAGTTGGGCATACTTCCCTAGGTGGGCTTGTGTAGTAAAATTGAGAAAATGACACAAAACATGTATTTCTGGTATATAAAATAGCCCAAAGCTTCAAAAAACCAAAGATTTTAACTAGGGTACTTAAAATATGTTTAGGGTTTTAGGGTTTAAGTATTAGGGTTGTGGTTAAGGTTAAGCATACTTCCCTAGGTGGGCTTATGTTGTAAAATTGAGAAAATGGTGCAAAACATGTATTTTTGATATATAAAATAGCCCAAAGCTCCAAAAAACCAAAGATTTTTACCAGGGTACTTAAAATATGTTTGGGGTTTTAGGGTTTAAATATTAGGGTTGTGGTTAAGGTTGGGCATACTTCGCAAGGTGGGCTTATGTTGTAAAATTGAGAAAAAGGGAGCCAAACATGTATTTTTGATATATAAAATAGCCCAAAGCTCCAAAAAAACACAAGATTTTGGCCAGGGTACTTATATTATGTTTAGGGTTTTAGGGTTTAAAACTTAGGGTTGCGGTTAAGGTTGGGCATACTTCCCAAGGTGGGCTTATGTTGTAAAATAGAGAAAAGGGCGCAAAACATGTATTTTTGATATATAAAATAGCCTAAAGCTCCAAAAAACCCAAGATTTTTACTAGGGTACTTAAAATCATAGGTGAAAAAATCGTTTTAGTCCGGATATCCGATCTCCAAAAAACCGGATTATTCCGCGAATATCCGACCTCCCATGTCGGATTTTTGAGGTTTGGTAAATTCAAATGTACCGGAATTTTTCGCGGATATTCGCGAATATTCGCGAAAAATTCGGAAAATTGGGAGGTTTTCTGCACTTTTCGTGTTTTTCTTCTGATTTCGATATATAAACTTATAATTAAAAGAAAAACATACATTACAAATTAAACACACGACAAATCATACAAGGAAGCTAAGACGGAACTATTACACAAGATAGTTTTACTCATAGGTGAAAAAATCGTAAATATCGGGCGGATATTCATAGAACTTTTATATGTTTACAATACAAGAACTAAACACAAACAACCTCATTACAACTCAACCCATAGTTTTATTTTAATAATCAAAATAAAAGACATGCTAACCCCAGAATGATAGACGCCCCATGTCAAACCGATGAGCTTCGAGTCGCATACGTGTGGAGACAAAAAGGTAACTTGCAAGGCCCACTGGTCCTACACAAAAGCAAACCAATTATGTATGAAAAACCAATTCGATACCCATTATTCACTACACAAAAACAAACCTTGGATACAAACAGACAACAAGTGAATGAAAACTTTATAAAAGTGAGAGAGAACTTCACTTTGGCATGGGCGTGCTTTTTTTTTCATTTCTTTCTGATATATTGCTCTTGGAGGGCCATGAAGTTCGTCGCGAAAGTTTTCAAACGTCTAGTGCCTTTTAGACCTTTTTTTGATAATCTCATCGAAAATTCTAGTTCGGGGGGATTAAAAATAAATGTGTTAATTTTATAATCAAAAATTTCATAATTTTCGATAAATATCGGTTTTTTCCGAATCTTTCGTGAATATCCGATAAATACCGACTGGCATAGGGTGTTTTAAATTCCGTTTATATGTCGTATGCCGTACCGATCCGATCTCCAAAAAACCGGAATATTTCGTGAATATCCGGTCGGCAAAAACGATTTTTTCACCTATGCTTAAAATATGTTTATGGTTTTAGGGTTTAAATATTAGGGTTGTGGTTAAGGTTGGGCAAACTTCGCAAGGTGGCCTTATGTTGTAAAATTGAGAAAAGGGTGCAAAACATGTATTTTTGACATATAAAATATCCCAAAGCTCCAAAAAAACACAGGATTTTGGCCAGGGTATTTAAATTATGTTTAGGGTTTTTGGGTTTAAATATTAGGGTTGTGTTTAAGGTTGGGCATACTTCCCAAGGTGGGCTTATGTTGTAAAATTGAGAAAAAGGGAGCAAAACATGTATTTTTGATATATAAAATAGCCTAAAGCTCCAAAAAACCCAAGATTTTTACTAGGGTACTTAAAATATGTTTATGGTTTTAGGGTTTAAATATTAGGGTTGTGGTTAAGGTTGGGCATACTTCACAAGGTGGGCTTATGTTGTAAAATTGAGAAAATGGTGCAAAACATGTATTTTTGATATATAAAATAGCCTAAAGCTCCAAAAAACCCAAAATTTTTACTAGGGTACTTAAAATATGTTTATGGTTTTAGGGTTTAAATATTAGGGTTGTGGTTAAGGTTGGGCATACTTCCCAAGGTGGCCTTATGTTGTGAAATTGAGAAAAGGGTGAAAAACATGTATTTTTGATATATAAAATATCCCAAAGCTCCAAAAAAATACAAGATTTTAGGGTACTTAAAATATGTTTAGGGTTTTAGAGGTTAAAACCTAGGGTTACGGTTAAGGTTGGGCATACTTCCTAAGTTAGGCTTATGTTGTAAAATTGAGAAAAGGGCGCAAAACATGTATTTTTGATATATAAAATATCCCAAAGCTGCGAAAAAAAAAAAGATTTTTACTAGGGTACTTAAAATATGTTTAGTGTTTTAGGGTTTAAATATTTGGGTTGTGGTTAAGGTTGGGCATACTTCCCAAGGTGGCCTTATGTTGTAAAATTGAGAAGGGGGCGCAAAACATGTATTAAATATATAAAATATCCAAAATCTTCAAAAAATCACAAAATTTTACTAGGGTACTTAAAATATGTTTAGGGTTTTAGGGTTTAAATATTAGGGTTGTGGATAAGGTTGGGCATACTTCCCAAGGTGGGCTTATGTTATAAAATTGAGAAAAAGGCACAAAACATGTATTTTTGATATATAAAATAGCCCAAAGCTCGAAAAAACCAAATATTTTTACTAGGGTACTTACAATATGTTTATGGTTTTATGGTTAGAAATTTAGGGTTGCGGTTAAGGTTGGGCATACTTCCATAGGTGGGCTTATGTTGTAAAATCGATAAAATGGCGCAAAACATATATTTTTTCTAGGGTACTTATAATTTGTTTAGGGTTTATGGTTAGAAATTTACGGTTGCGGTTAAGCTTGCGCATACTTCCCTAGGTGGGCTTATGTTATAAAATCGAGAGAATGGCGAAAAACAAGTATTTTTGATATATAAAATAGCTCAAAGCTCCAAGAAACCCAAGAATTTTAATAGGGCCTTTAAAATATGTTTATGGTTTTAAGGTTTAAATATTAGGGTTGTTTTTAAGTTCGAGCATACTTCCCAAGGTGGGCTTATGTTGTAAAATTGAGAAAAAGGGCGCAAAACATGTATTTTTGATATATAAAATAGCCCAAAGCTCCAAAAAATCCAAGATTTTTACCAGGGTTCTTAAAATATGTTTAGGGTTTTAGGGTTTAAATATTAGGGTTAAGGATAAGGTTGGGCATACTTCCCAAGGTGGGCTTATGTTATAAAATTGAGAAAAAGGCACAAAACATGTATTTTTGATATATAAAATAGCCCAAAGCTCGAAAAAACCAAATATTTTTACTAGGGTACTTACAATATGATTATGGTTTTATGGTTAGAAATTTAGGGTTGCGGTTAAGGTTGGGTATACTTCCATAGGTGGGCTTATGTTGTAAAATCGATAAAATGGCGCAAAACATATATTTTTTCTAGGGTACTTATAATTTGTTTAGGGTTTTATGGTTAGAAATTTACGGTTGCGGTTAAGCTTGCGCATACTTCCCTAGGTGGGCTTATGTTATAAAATCGAGAGAATGGCGAAAAACAAGTATTTTTGATATATAAAATAGCTCAAAGCTCCAAGAAACCCAAGAATTTTAATAGGGCCTTTAAAATATGTTTATGGTTTTAAGGTTTAAATATTAAGGTTGTGTTTAAGTTCGAGCATACTTCCCAAGGTGGCCTTATGTTGTAAAATTGAGTAAAGGGCGCAAAACATATATTCATTGTATATAAAATAGCCCAAAGCTCAAAAAAACCATAGAATTTTATTTGGGTACTTCAAATATGTTTAGGGTTTTAGGGTTTAAATATTAGGGTTGTGGCTAATGTTGGGCATACTTCCCAAGGTGGCCTTATGTTGTAAAATTGAGTAAAGGGCGCAAAACATGTATTTTTGATATATAAAATAGCCCAAAGCTCCAAAAACCCCTAGAGTCTTACTATGGTATTTAAAATATGTTTAGGGTTTTAGGGTTTAATATTAGGGTTGCGGTTAAGGTTGGGCATACTTCCCAAGGTGGTCTTATGTTGTAAAATTGAGAAAACGGCGCAAAACATATATTTTAGATATATAAAATAACCCAAAGCTCCAAAAATACCAAGGATTTTAGCTAGGGTACTTAAAATATGTTTAGGATTTTAGGGTTTAAAATTTGGGTTGCGGTTAAAGTTGGGCATACTTCCCTAGGTGGGCTTGTGTAGTAAAATTGAGAAAATGACGCAAAACATGTATTTCTGAAATATAAAATAGCCCAAAGCTCCAAAAAACCAAAGATTTTAACTAGGGTACTTAAAATATGTTTAGGGTTTTAGGGTTTAAGTATTAGGGTTGTGGTTAAGGTTGGGCATACTTCCCTATGTGGGCTTATGTTGTAAAATTGAGAAAATGGTGCAAAACATGTATATTTGATATATAAAATTGCCCAAAGCTCCAAAAAACCAACGATTTTTACCAGGGTACTTAAAATATGTTTGGCGTTTTAGGGTTTAAATATTAGGGTTGTGGTTAAGTTTGGGTAAACTTCGCAAGGTGGGCTTATGTTGTAAAATTGAGAAAAAGGGCGCAAAACATGTATTTTTGAAATATAAAATAGCCCAAAGCTCCAAAAAACCAACGATTTTTACCAGGGTACTTAAAATATGTTTGGGGTTTTAGGGTTTAAATATTTGGGTTGTGGTTAAGGTTGGGCATACTTCGCAAGGTGGGCTTATGTTGTAAAATTGAGAATAATGGAGCAAAACATGTATTTTTGATATATAAAAAAGCCCAAAGCTCCAAAAAAACACATGATTTTGGCCAGGGTACTTACAATATGTTAGGGTTTTAGAGTTTAAAACTTAGAGTTGCGGTTAAGGTTGGGCATACTTCCAAAGGTGGCCTTATGTTGTAAAATTGAGAAAAGGGCGCAAAACATGTATTTTTGATATATGAAATATCCCAAAGCTTCAAAAAAACACAAGATTTTGGCCAGGGTACTTAAAATATGTTTAGGGTTTTAGTGTTTAAAACTTACGGTTGCGGTTAAGGTTGGGCAAACTTCCCAAGGTGGGCTTATGTTATAAAATTGAGAAAAGGGCGCAAAACATGTATTTTTGATATATAAAATAGCCCAAAGCTCCAAAAAACCCAAGATTTTTACTAGGGTACTTAAAATTTGTTTAGGGTTTATGGTTAGAAATTTAAGGTTGCAGTTAAAGTTGGGCATACTTCCCTAGTTGGGCTTATGTTATAAAATCGAGAAAATGGCGCAAAACATGTATTTTTGATATATAAAATAACCCAAAGCTCCAAAAAACCTAAAAGTTGTACTATGGTACTTAAAATATGTTTAGGGTTTTAGGGTTTAAATATTAGGGTTGTGGTTAAGGTTGGGCATACTACCCAAGGTGGTCTTATGTTGTAAAATTGAGAAATATTGCGCAAAACATGTATTTTTGATATATAAAATAGCCCAAAGCTCCAAAAAACCCAAAGCTTTTTACTAGGGTACTTCAAATTTGTTTAGGGTTTTATGGTTAGAAATTTAGGGTTGCGGTTAAGGTTGGGCATACTTCCCTTGGTGGGCTTATGTTATAAAATCGAGAAAATGGCGCAAAACATGTATTTTTTGTATATAAAATAGCAAAACATGTATTTTTGATATATAAAATAGCTCAAAGCACCAAGAAACCCAAGATTTTTACTAGGGTCTTTAAAATATGTTTATGGTTTTAGTGTTTAAATATTAGGGTTGTTCTTAAGGTTGGGCATACTTCCCAAGGTGGGCTTATGTTGTAAAATTGAGAAAAAGGGCCCAAAACATGTATTTTTGATATATAAAATAGTCCAAAGCTCCCAAAAACCCAAGATTTTTACCAGGGTACTTAAAATATGTTTAGGGTTTTAGGGTTTAAATATTAGGTTTGTGGTTTGTAACCCCCCGGGTTTTCGTCCTCGCTCATCCCGGTGCGTCGAGCACCATACTACTCGCTAATGTCAATATTGTCCCCATTTAGTTACTGCGGATATCCAACAGTAGAGGGTTTTGGATCCGGGCCCACCCATGTGATTTACCCCAAATGGCCTTGACATTAGTTAGAGTATGGTTAAGCTCTATATACTACCAATACAACCACATCCTTGGCAATGTAGGACTAACACCAACTCATGGGTGTTACAATCTCACCACCTTAGAAATAGAATCGTCCTCGGCTCTGCAGTACACTCAGTACAGTCCCAAAATCTCCGACGTTCCCTGCCAAGTGAGACAAGTACCTGACGCTCCCTGGGCCTTTCCAACGTACTTCCCACCTGCAACAGGCCTCGTCGTCGGCTCTGATACCATCTGTAACGCCCCGGGATTTCGTCCTCGCTCATCCCGGTGCGTCGAGCACCATACTACTCGCTAATATCAATATTGTCCCCCTTTAGTCATTGCGGATATCCAACAGTAGAGGGTTTTGGATCCGGGACCACCCATGTGATTTACCCCAAAAGGCCTTGACATTAGTTAGAGTATGGTTAAGCTCTATATACTACCAATACAACCACTTACTTGGCAATGTGGGACTAACACCAACTCATGGGTGTTACATGGTTAAGGTTGGGCATACTTCGCAAGGTGGGCTTATGTTGTAAAATTGAGAAAAGGGAGCAAAACATGTATTTTTGATATATAAAATAGCCCAAAGCTCCAAAAAAACACAAGATTTTGGCCAGGGTAGTTAAAATATGTTTAGGGTTTTAGAGTTTAAAACGTAGGGTTGCGGTTATGGTTGGGCATACTTCCCAAGGTGGCCTTATTTTGTAAAATTGAGAAAAAGGCGCAAAACATGTATTTTTGATATATAAAATAGCCCAAAGCTCCAAAAAACCGAGGATTTTTACTATGGTCTTTAAAATATGTTTATGGTTTTAGGTTTTAAATATTAGGGTTGTCGTTAAAGTTGGGCATACTTCCCAAGGTGGGCTTATGTTGTAAAATTGAGAAAAATGGCGCAAAACATGTATTATTTATATATAAAATAGCCCAAAGCTCCAAAAAACCCAAGATTTTTACCAGGGTACTTAAAATATGTTTAGGATTTTAGGGTTTAAATATTAGGGTTGTGGTTATGGTTGGGCATACTTCCCAAGGTGGGCTTATGTTGTAAAATTGAGAAAATGGCGCAAAACATGTATTTTTGATATATAAAATAGCCCAAAGCTCCTAAAAACACAAGATTTTTACTAGGGTCTTTAAAATATATTTCGTTTTAGGGTTTAAATATTAGGGTTGTGGTTAAGGTTGGGCATACTTCGCAAGGTGGGCTTATGTTGTAAAATTGAGAAAAAAAAAAAGCAAAACATGTATTTTTGATATATAAAATAGCCCAAAGCTCCAAAATAACACAAGATTTTGGCCAAAGTACTTAAAATATTTTTAGGCTTTTAGAGTTTAGAACTTAGGGTTGCTGTTAAGGTTGGCCATACTTCCCAAGGTGGGCTTATGTTGTAAAATTGAGAAAATGGCGCAAAATATGTATATTTGATATATAAAATATGCCAAAGCTCTAAAAAAACACAAGATTTTTACTACGGTACTTAAAATATATTTAGGGTTTTAGGGTTTAAATATTAGGGTTGTGGTTAAGTTTGGGCATACTTCCCCAGGTGGGCTTATGTTGTAAAATTGAGAAAAAAGGCGCAAAACATATATTTTTGATATATAAAATTACCCAAAGCTCCAGAAAACCCAAGATTTTTACTAGGGTACTTAAAATTTGTTTAGGGTTTTATGGTTAGAAATTTAGGGTTTAGGTTAAGGTTGGGCATACTTCCGTAGGTGGGCTTTTGTTATAAAATCTAGAAAATGGCGCAAAACATGTATTTTTGATATATAAAATAGCAAAACATATATCTTTGATATATAAAATAGCTCAAAGCTCCAAGAAACCCAAGAGTTTTACTAGGGTCTTTATAATATGTTTAGGGTTTTAGGTCGCAAAATATTAGGGTTGTGGTTAAGGTTGGGCATACTTCCCTAGGTGGGCTTAGGTTGTAAAATTGAGAAAAAGGGAGCAAAACATGTATTTTTTATATATAAAATAGACCAAAGCTCCAAAAAAACACAATATTTTGGCCAGGGTACTTAAAATATGTTTAGGGTTTTAGGGTTTAAATATTAGTGTTGTCGTTAAGGTTGGGCATACTTCCCAAGGTGGGCTTATGTTGTAAAATTGAGAAAAAGGACGCAAAACATGTATTTTTGATATATAAAATAGCCCAAAGCTCCAAAAAACCCAAGATTTTTACTAGGGTACTTAAAATAAGTTTAGGGTCTTAGGATTTAAATATTAGGGTTGTGGTTAAGGTTGGGAATACTTCCCAAGGTGGGCTTATGTTGTAAAATTATGAAAAAGAGTTCAAAACATGTATTTTTGATATATAAAATCGCCCAAAGCTCCAAAAAACCTAAGATTTTTTCTAGGGTACTTATAATTTATTTTGGGTTTTATGGTTAGAAATTTAGGGTTGCGGTTAAGCTTGCGCATACTTCCCTAGGTGGGCTTATGTTATAAAATCGAGAGAATGGCGCAAAATAAGTATTTTTGATATATAAAATAGCTCAAAGCTCCAAGAAACCCAAGAATTTTAATAGGGCCTTTAAAATATGTTTATGGTTTTAAGGTTTAAATATTATGGTTGTGGTTAAGTTCGAGCATACTTCCCAAGGTGGGCTTATGTTGTAAAATTGAGAAAAAGGGCGCAAAACATGTATTTTTGATATATAAAATAGCCCAAAGCTCCAAAAAATCCAAGATTTTTACCAGGGTTCTTAAAATATGTTTAAGGTTTTAGAGTTAAAAACTTAGGATTGCGGTTAAGGTTGGGCATACTTCCCAAGGTGGCTCTATGTTGTAAAATTGAGAAAAGGGGGCAAAACATGTATTTTTGATATACCAAAAAAACACAAAATTTTGGCCAGGGTATCACAAAATATGTTTAGGCTTTTAGTGTTTAAAACTTAGGGTTGGGAATAAGGTTGGGCGTACTTCCCAAGGTGGGCTTATGTTGTAAAATTGAGAAAAGGGCGCAAAACATGTATTATTGATATATAAAATAGCCCAAAGCTCCAAAAAACCAAAGGTTTTTACTAGGGTCTTGAAAATATGTTTATGGTTTTAGGGTTTAAATATTAGGGTTGTGGTAAACGTTGGGCATACTTCCCAACGTGGGCTTATGTTGTAAAATTGAGAAAAGGGCGCAAAACACGTATTTTTGATATATAAAATATCCCAAAGCTTCAAAAAACCCAAGATTTTTACTATGGTACTTAAAATATGTTTAGGATTTTAGGGTTTAAATATTAGGGTTGTGGTTAAGGTTGGGCATACTTCCCAAGGTGTTCTTATGATGTAAAATTGAGAAAAGGGCGCAAAACATATATTCATTGTATATAAAATAGCCCAAAGCTCAAAAAAACCATAGAATTTTATTTGGGTACTTCAAATATGTTTAGGGTTTTAGGGTTTAAATATTAGGGTTGTGGCTAATGTTGGGCATACTTCCCAAGGTGGCCTTATGTTGTAAAATTGAGTAAAGGGCGCAAAACATGTATTTTTGATATATAAAATAGCCCAAAGCTCTAAAAACCCCTAGAGTCTTACTATGGTACTTAAAATATGTTTAGGGTTTTAGGGTTTAATATTAGGGTTGCGGTTAAGGTTGGGCATACTTCCCAAGGTGGTCTTATGTTGTAAAATTGAGAAAACGACGCAAAACATATATTTTAGATATATAAAATAACCCAAAGCTACAAAAATACCAAGGATTTTAGCTAGGGTACTTAAAATATGTTTAGGATTTTAGAGTTTAAACTTTTGGGTTGCGGTTAAAGTTGGGCATACTTCCCAAGGTGGGCTTGTGTAGTAAAATTGAGAAAATGACGCAAAACATGTATTTCTGATATATAAAATAGCCCAAAGCTCCAAAAAACCAAAGATTTTAACTAGGGTACTTAAAATATGTTTAGGGTTTTAGGGTTTAAGGATTAGGGTTGTGGTTAAGGTTGGGCATACTTCCCTAGGTGGGCTTATGTTGTAAAATTGAGAAAATGGTGCAAAACATGTATATTTGATATATAAAATTGCCCAAAGCTCCAAAAAACCAACGATTTTTACCAGGGTACTTAAAATATGTTTGGGGTTTTAGGGTTTAAATATTAGGGTTGTGGTTAAGGTTGGGCATACTTCGCAAGGTGGGCTTATGTTGTAAAATTGAAAAAAAGGGCGCAAAACATGTATTTTTGATATATAAAATAGCCCAAAGCTCCAAAAAACCCAAGATTTTTACCAGGGTACTTAAAATATGTCTAGGGTTTTAGGGTTTAAATATTAGGGTTGTGGTTAAGGATGGGCATACTTCGCAAGGTGGGCTTATGTTGTAAAATTGAGAATAAGGGAGCAAAACATGTATTTTTGATATATAAAAAAGCCCAAAGCTCCAAAAAAACACATGATTTTGGCCAGGGTACTTAAAATATGTTTAGGGTTTTAGAGTTTAAAACTTAGAGTTGCGGTTAAGGTTGGGCGAACTTCCAAAGGTGGCCTTATGTTGTAAAATTGAGAAAAGGGCGCAAAACATGTATTTTTGATATATGAAATATCCCAAAGCTTAAAAAAAACACAAGATTTTGGCCAGGGTACTTAAAATATGTTTAGGGTTTTAGTGTTTAAAACTTACGGTTGCGGTTAAGGTTGGGCAAACTTCCCAACGTGGGCTTATGTTATAAAATTGAGAAAAGGGCGCAAAACATGTATTTTTGATATATAAAATAGCCCAAAGCTCCTAAAAACCCAAGATTTTTACTAGGGTACTTAAAATTTGTTTAGGGTTTTATGGTTAGAAATTTAGGTTTGCGGTTAAAGTTGGGCATACTTCCCTAGTTGGGCTTATGTTATAAAATCGAGAAAATGGCGCAAAACATGTATTTTTGATATATAAAATAGCCCAAAGCTCCAAAAAACCTAAAAGTTATACTATGGTACTTAAAATATGTTTAGGGTTTTAGGGTTTAAATATTAGGGTTGTGGTTAAGGTTGGGCATACTTCCCAAGGTGGTCTTATGTTGTAAAATTGAGAAATATTGCGCAAAACATGTATTTTTGATATATAAAATAGCCCAAAGCTCCAAAAAACCCAAAGTTTTTTACTAGGGTACTTCAAATTTGTTTAGGGTTTTATGGTTAGAAATTTAGGGTTGCGGTTAAGGTTGGGCATACTTCCCTTGGTGGGCTTATGTTATAAAATCGAGAAAATGGCGCAAAACAATTATTTTTGGTATATAAAATAGCAAAACATGTATTTTTGATATATAAAATAGTCCAAAGCTCCAAAAAACTCAAGATTTTTACTAGGGTACTTAAAATATGTTTAGGGTTTTAGGGTTTAAATATTAGGTTTGTGGTTTGTAACCCCCCGGGTTTTCGTCCTCGTTCATCCCGGTGCGTCGGGCACCATACTACTCGCTAATGTCAATATTGTCCCCATTTAGTTACTGCGGATATCCAACAGTAGAGGGTTTTGGATCTGGGCCCACCCATGTGATTTACCCCAAAAGGCCTTGACATTAGTTAGAGTATGGTTAAGCTCTATATACTACCAATACAACCACATCCTTGGCAATGTAGGACTAACACCAACTCATGGGTGTTACAATCTCACCACCTTAGAAATAGAGTCGTCCTCGGCTCTGCAGTACACTCAGTACAGTCCCAAAATCTCCGACGTTCCCTGCCAAGTGAGACAAGTACCTGACGCTCCCTGGGCCTTTCCAGCGTACTTCCCACCTGCAACAGGCCTCGTCGTCGGCTCTGATACCATCTGTAACGCCCCAGGATTTCGTCCTCGCTCATCCCGGTGCGTCGAGCACCATACTACTCGTTAATATCAATATTGTCCCCCTTTAGTCATTGCGGATATCCAACAGTAGAGGGTTTTGGATCCGGGCCCACCCATGTGATTTACCCCAAAAGGCCTTGACATTAGTTAGAGTATGGTTAAGCTCTATATACTACCAATACAACCACTTACTTGGCAATGTGGGACTAACACCAACTCATGGGTGTTACATGGTTAAGGTTGGGCATACTTCGCAAGGTGGGCTTATGTTGTAAAATTGAGAAAAGGGAGCAAAACATGTATTTTTGATATATAAAATAGCCCAAAGCTCCAAAAAAAACACAAGATTTTGGCCAGGGTACTTAAAATATGTTTAGGGTTTTAGAGTTTAAAACTTAGGGTTGCAGTTATGGTTGGGCATACTTCCCAAGGTGGCCTTATTTTGTAAAATTGAGAAAAAGGCGCAAAACATGTATTTTTGATATATAAAATAGCCCAAAGCTCCAAAAAACCGAGGATTTTTACTATGGTCTTTAAAATATCTTTATGGTTTTAGGTTTTAAATATTAGGGTTGTCGTTAAGGTTGGGCATACTTCCCAAGGTGGGCTTATTTTATAAAATTGAGAAAAATGGCGCAAAACATGTATTATTGATATATAAAATAGCCCAAAGCTCCAAAAAACCCAAGATTTTTACCAGGGTACTTAAAATATGTTTAGGATTTTAGGGTTTAAATATTAGGGTTGTGGTTATGGTTGGGCATACTTCCCAAGGTGGGCTTATGTTGTAAAATTGAGAAAAAGGGAGCAAAACATGTATTTTTGATATATAAAATAGCCCAAAGCTCCAAAAAAACACATGATTTTGGCCGGGGTACTTAAAATATGTTTAGGGTTTTAGAGTTTAAAACTTAGGGTTGCGGTTAAGGTTGGGCATACTTCCCAAGGTGGGCTTATGTTGTAAAATTGAGAAAATGGCGTAAAACATGTATTTTTGATATATAAAATTACCCAAAGCTCCAGAAAACCCAAGATTTTTACTAGGGTACTTAAAATTTGTTTAGGGTTTTATGGTTAGAAATTTAGGGTTGCGGTAAAGGTTGGGCATACTTCCGTAGGTGGGCTTTTGTTATAAAATCGAGAAAATGGCGCAAAACAAGTATTTTTGATATATAAAATAGCAAAACATATATCTTTGATATATAAAATAGCTCAAAGCTCCAAGAAACCCAAGAGTTTTACTAGGGTCTTTAAAATATGTTTAGGGTTTTAGGGCGCAAAATATTAGGGTTGTGGTTAAGGTTGGGCATACTTCCCTAGGTGGGCTTAGGTTGTAAAATTGAGAAAAAGGGAGCAAAACATGTATTTTTTATATATAAAATAGACCAAAGCTCCAAAAAAACACAATATTTTGGCCAGGGTACTTAAAATATGTTTAGGGTTTTAGGGTTTAAATATTAGGGTTGCGGATAAGGTTGGGCGTACTTTCCAAGGTGGGCTCATGTTGTAAAATTGAGAAAAGGGCGCAAAACATGTATTTTTTATATATAAAATAGCCCAAAGCTCCAAAAACCCGAAGAGTTTTACTATGGTACTTAAAATATGTTTAGGGTTTTAGGGTTTAATATTAGGGTTGTGGTTAAGGTTGGTCATACTTCCCAAGGTGGGCTTATGTTGTAAAATTGAGAAAATGGTGCAAAACATGTATTTTTGATATATAAAATAGCCCAAAGCTCCAAAAAACCCAAGATTTTTACTAGGGTACTTAAAATATGTTTAGGGTTTTAGGGTTTAAATATTAGGGTTGTGGTTAAGGTTGGGCATACTTCGCAAGGTGGGCTTATGTTGTAAAATTGAGAAAAGGGGTGCAAAACATGTATTTTTGATATATAAAATAGCCCAAAGCTCCAAAAAAACACAAGATTTTAGCCAGGGTACTTAAAATATGTTTAGGGTTTTAGTGTTTAAAACTTAGGGTTGCGGATAAGGTTGGGCATACTTCCCAAGGTGGGCTTATGTTTTTAAATTGAGAAAAAGGTCGCAAAACATGTATTTTTGATATATAAAATAGCCCGAAGCTCCGAAAAAACCCAAGATTTTTACTAGGGTACTTAAAATATGTTTAGGGTTTTAGGGTTTAAATATTAGGGTTGTGGTTAAGGTTGGGCATACTTCGCAAGGTGGGCGTATGTTGTAAAATTGAGTAAAAAGGTGCAAAACATGTATTTTTGATATATAAAATAGCCCAAAGGTCCAAACAAAACACAAGATTTTGGCCAAGGTACTTAAAATATGTTTAGGGTTTTAGTGTTTAAAACTTAGTGTTGTGGTTAAGGTTTGGCATACTTCCCAAGGTGGGCGTATGTTGTAAAATTGAGTAAAAAGGTGCAAAACATGTATTTTTGATATATAAAATAGCCCAAAGGTCCAAACAAAACACAAGATTTTGGCCAAGGTACTTAAAATATGTTTAGGGTTTTATAGTTCAAAACTTAAGGTTTTGGTTAAGGTAGGGCATACTTCCAAAGGTGGCTATATGTTGTAAAATTGAGAAAAGGGGGCAAAACATGTATTTTTTATACATAAAATAGCCCAAAGCTCCAAAAAACCCAAGATTTTTACCAGGGTACTTAAAATATGTTTAGGGTTTTAGGGTTTAAATATAAGGGTTTTGGTTAAGGTTGGGCATACTTCGCAAGGTGGGCTTATGTTGTAAAATTGAGAAAAAGGGAGCAAAACATGTATTTTTGATATATAAAATAGCCCAAAGCTCCAAGAAAACGCAAGATTTTGGCCAGGGTACTTATAATATGTTTAGGGTTTTAGGGTTTAAATATTAGTGATGTGGTTAAGGTTGGGCATACTTCCCAAGGTGGCCTTATGTATTAAAATTGAGAAAAGGTGGCAAAACATGTCTTTTTGATATATAAAATATCCCAAAGCTCCAAAAAAAATACAAGATTTTAGTCAGGGTACTTAAAATATGTTTAAGGTTTTAGTGTTTAAAACTTAGGGTTGCGGATAAGGTTGGGCGTACTTTCCAAGGTGGGCTCATGTTGTAAAATTGAGAAAAGACCGCAAAACATGTATTTTTGATATATAAAATAGCCCAAAGCTCCAAAAAACCCAAGATTTTTACTAGGGTACTTAAAATATGTTTATGGTTTTAGGGTTTAAATATTAGGGTTATGGTTAATGTTGGGCATACTTCCCAAGGTGGGCTTATGTTGTAAAATTGAGAAAAATGGCGCAAAACATGTATTTTTGATATATAAAATAGCCCAAAGCTCCAAAAAACCCAAGATTTTTACTAGGGTACTTAAAATATGTTTAGGGTTTTAGGGTTTAAATATTAGGGTTGTGGTTAAGGTTGGGCATACTTCGCAAGGTGGGCTTATGTTGTAAAATTGGGAAAAAGGGTGCAAAACATGTATTTTTGATATATAAAATAGCCCAAAGCCCCAAAAAAACACAAGATTTTAGCCAGGGTACTTAAAATATGTTTAGGGTTTTAGTGTTTAAAACTTAGGGTTGCGGATAAGGTTGGGCATACTTCCCAAGGTGGGCTTATGTTGTAAAATTGAGAAAAAGGGGGCAAAACATGTATCTTTGATATATAAAATAGCCCAAAGCTCCAAAAAACCAAGGATTCTTACCAGGGTACTTAAAATATGTTTAGGGTTTTAGGGTTTAAATATTAGGATTGTGGTTAAGGTTGGGCATACTTCGCAAGGTGGGCTTATGTTGTAAAATTGAGAAAAAAGGTGCAAAACATGTATTTTTGATATATAAAATAGCCCAAAGCTCCAAAAAAACACAAGATTTTAGCCAGGGTACTTAAAATATGTTTAGGGTTTTAGTGTTTAAAACTTAGGGTTGCGGATAAGGTTGGGCGTACTTTCGAAGGTGGGCTCATGTTGTAAAATTGAGAAAAGGGCGCAAAACATGTATTTTTGATATATAAAATAGCCCAAAGCTCCAAAACAAACATAAGATTTTGGCTAGGGTACTTAAAATATGTTTAGGGTTTTAGTGTTTAAAACTTAGGGTTGCGGATAAGGTTGGGCATACTTCCCAAGGTGGGCTTATGTTGTTAAATTGAGAAAAATGGCGCAAAACATGTATTTTTGATATATAAAATAGCCCAAAGCTCCGAAAAAACCCAAGATTTTTACTAGGGTACTTAAAATATGTTTAGGGTTTTAGGGTTTAAATATTAGGGTTGTGGTTAAGGTTGGGCATACTTCGCAAGGTGGGCGTATGTTGTAAAATTGAGTAAAAAGGTGCAAAACATGTATTTTTGATATATAAAATAGCCCAAAGGTCCAAACAAAACACAAGATTTTGGCCAAGGTACTTAAAATATGTTTAGGGTTTTATAGTTCAAAACTTAAGGTTGTGGTTAAGGTAGGGCATACTTCCAAAGGTGGCTATATGTTGTAAAATTGAGAAAAGGGGGCAAAACATGTATTTTTTATATATAAAATATCCCAAAGCTCCAAAAAACCCAAGATTTTTACCAGGGTACTTAAAATATGTTTCGGGTTTTAGGGTTTAAATATAAGGGTTGTGGTTAAGGTTGGGCATACTTCGCAAGGTGGGCTTATGTTGTAAAATTAAGAAAAATGGAGCAAAACATGTATTTTTGATATATAAAATAGCCCAAAGCTCCAAAAAAACACAAGATTTTGGCCAGGGTACTTATAATATATTTAGGGTTTTAGGGTTTAAATATTAGTGATGTGGTTAAGGTTGGGCATACTTCCCAAGGTGGCCTTATGTTGTAAAATTGAGAAAATGTGGCAAAACATGTCTTTTTGATATATAAAATATCCCAAAGCTCCAAAAAAAATACAAGATTTTAGTCAGGTTACTTAAAATATGTTTAAGGTTTTAGTGTTTAAAACTTAGGGTTGCGGATAAGGTTAGGCGTAGTTTCCAAGGTGGGCTCATGTTGTGAAATTGAGAAAAGGGCGCAGAACATGTATTTTTGATATATAAAATAGCCCAAAGCTCCAAAAAAAACACAAGATTTTGGCCAGGGCACTTAAAATATATTTAGGGTTTTAGTGTTTAAAACTTAGGGTTGTGGATAAGGTTGGTCATACTTCCCAAGGTGGGCTTATGTTGTTATATTGAGAAAAAAGGCGCAAAGCATGTATTTTTGATATATAAAATAGCCAAAAGCTCCAAAACACCCAAGATTTTTACTAGGGTACTTAAAATATGTTCAGTGTTTTAGGGTTTAAATATTAGGGTTGTGGTTAAGGTTGGGCATACTTCGCAAGGTGGGCTTATGTTGTAAAATTGGGAAAAAGGGTGCAAAACATGTATTTTTGATATATAAAATAGCCCAAAGCTCCAAAAAAACACAAGATTTTAGCCAGGGTACTTAAAATATGTTTAGGGTTTTAGTGTTTAAAACTTAGGGTTGCGGATAAGGTTGGGCATACTTCCCAAGGTGGGCTTATGTTGTGAAATTGATAAAAATGGGGCAAAACATGTATCTTCGATATATAAAATAGCCCAAAGCTCCAAAAAACCAAGGATTCTTACCAGGGTACTTAAAATATGTTTAGGGTTTTAGGCTTTAAATATTAGGATTGTGGAAGGTTGGGCATACTTCGCAAGGTGAGCTTATGTTGTAAAATTGAGAAAAAAGGTGCAAAACATGTATTTTTGATATATAAAATAGCCCAAAGCTCCAAAAAAACACAAGATTTTAGCCAGGGTACTTAAAATATGTTTAGGGTTTTAGTGTTTAAAACTTAGGGTTGCGGATAAGGTTGGGCGTACTTTCCAAAATGGGCTCATGTTGTAAAATTGAGAAAAGGGCGCAAAACATGAATTTTTGATATATAAAATAGCCCAAAGCTCCAAAACAAACATAAGATTTTGGCTAGGGTACTTAAAATATGTTTAGGGTTTTAGTGTTTAAAACTTAGGGTTGCGGATAAGGTTGGGCATACTTCCCAAGGTGGGCTTATGTTGTTAAATTGAGAAAAAGGGCGCAAAACATGTATTTTTGATATATAAAATAGCCCAAAGCTCCAAAAAAAACCCAAGATTTTTACTAGGGTACTTAAAATATGTTTAGGGTTTTATAGTTCAAAACTTAAGGTTGCGGTTAAGGTAGGGCATACTTCCAAAGGTGGCTATATGTTGTATAAATTGAGAAAATGGGGCAAAACATGTATTTTTGATATATAAAATATCCCAAAGCTCAAAATAAAAACACAAGATTTTGGCCAGGGTACTTAAAATATGTTTATGGTTTTAGTGTTTAAAACTTAGGGTTACGGATAAGGTTGGGCGTACTTCCCAAGGTGGGCTTATGTTGTAAATTTGAGAAAAGGGCGCAAAACATGTATTTATGATATATAAAATAGCCCAAAGCTCCAAAAAACCCAAGATTTTTACTAGGGTCTTTAAAATATGTTTATGGTTTTAGGGTTTAAATATTAGGGTTGTGGTTAAGGTTGGGCATACTTCCCAAGGTGGGCTTATGTTGTAAAATTGAGAAAAAGGGTGCAAAACATGTATTTTCGATATATAAAATAGCCCAAAGCTCCAAAAAACACAAGATTTTGGCCAAGGTACTTAAAATATGTTTAGGGTTTTAGAGTTTAAAACTTAGGGTTGCGGTTAAGGTTGGGCATACTTCCCAAGGTGTCCTTATGTTGTAAACTTGAGAAAATGGGGCAAAACATGTCTTTTTGATATATAAAATATCCCAAACCTAAAAAAAAACACAAGATTTTGGCTAGGGTACTTAAAATATGTTTAGGGTTTTAGTGTTTAAAACTTTGGGTTGCGGATAAGGTTGGGCGTACTTCCCAAGGTGGGCTTATGTTGTAAAATTGAGAAAAAGGGCGCAAAACATGTATTTTTGATATATAAAATAGCCTAAAGCTTCAAAAAACCCAAGATTTTTACCGGGGTACTTAAAATATGTTTAGGATTTTAGGGTTTAAATATTAGGGTTGTGGTTAATTATGGTTGGGCGTACTTCCCTAAGTGGGTTTATGATGTAAAGCTTAGGGTTGCGGATAAGGTTGGGCATACTTCCCAAGGTGGGCTTATGTTGTAAAATTGAGAAAAGGGCGCAAAACATGTATTTTTGATATATAAAATAGCCCAAAGCTCCAAAAAACCCAAGATTTTTACTAGGGTCTTGAAAATATGTTTATGGTTTTTGGGTTTAAATATTAGAGTTGTGGTTAAGGTTGGGCATACTTCCCAAGGTGGGCTTATGTTGTAAAATTGAGAAAAAGTGAGCAAAACATGTATTTTTGATATATAAAATAGCCCAAAGCTCCAAAAAAACACAAGATTTTTACTATGGTACTTAAAATATGTTTAGGGTTTTAGGGTTTAAATATTAGGGTTGTGGTTAAGGTTGGGCATACTTTCCAAGGTGGGCTTATGATGAAAAATTGAGAAAAAGGGCCCAAAACATGTATTTTTGATATATAAAATAGGCCAAAGCCCCAAAAATCCCAAGATTTTTACTATGGTACTTAAAATATGTTTAGGGTTTTAGGGTTTAAATATTAGGGTTGTGGTTAAGGTTGGGCATACTTCCCAAGGTGGGCTTATGTTGTAAAATTGAGAAAAGGGAGCAAAACATGTATTTTTGATATATAAAATAGCCCAAAGCTCCAAAAAAATCCAAGATTTTTATTAGGGTACTTAAAATATGTTTAGGGTTTTAGGGTTTAAATATTAGGCTTGTAGTTGAGGTTGGGAATACTTCCCAAGGTTGGCTTATGTTGTAAAATTGAGAAAAATGGAGCAAAACATGTATTTTTGATATATAAAATAGCCCAAAGCTCCAAAAAACCCAAGATTTTTACTAGGGTACTTAAAATATGTTTATTGTTTTAGGGTTTAAATATTAGGGTTGTGGTTAAGGTTGGGCATACTTCCCAAGGTGGCCTTATGTTGTAAAATTGAGAAAAGGGTGCAAAACATGTATTTTTGATATATAAAATATCCCAAAGCTCCAAAAAAACACAATATTTTGGCCAGGTACTTAAAATATGTTTAGGGTTTTAGAGGTTAAAACTTAGGGTTGCGGTTAAGGTTGGGCATACTTCCCAAGGTAGGCTTATGTTGTAAAATTGAGAAAAGGGCGCAAAACATGGATTTTTGATATATAAAATAACCCAAAGCTCCAAAAAAAAAAAAGATTTTTACTCGGGTACTTAAAATATGTTTAGGGTTTTAGGGTTTAAATATTTGGGATGTGGTTAAGGTTGGGCATACTTCCCAAGGTGGCCTTATGTTGTAAAATTGAGAAAGGGGCGCAAAACATGTATTAAATATACAAAATATCCAAAAGATTCAAAACAACACAAAGTTTTTACTAGGGTACTTAAAATATGTTTAGGGTTTTAGGGTTTAAATATTAGGGTTGTGGATAAGGTTGGGCATACTTCCCAAGGTGGGCTTATGTTATAAAATTGAGAAAAAGGGCACAAAACATGTATTTTTGATATATAAAATAGCCCAAAGCTCGAAAAAACCAAATGTTTTTACTAGGGTACTTACAATATGTTTATGGTTTTATGGTTAGAAATTTAGGGTTGCGGTTAAGGTTTGGTATACGTCCATATGTGGGCTTATGTTGTTAAAGCGATAAAATGGCGCAAAACATATATTTTTGATATATAAAATAGCTCAATGCTCCAAGAAACCCAAGAGTTTTATTAGGGTACTCAAAATATGTTTAAGGTTTTAGGGTTTAAATATTTGGGTTGTGGTTAAGGTTGGGCATACTTCCCAAGGTGGGCTTATGTTGTAAAATTGAGAAAAGGGCGCAAAACATGTATTTTTGAAATATAAAATATCCCAAAGCTCAAAAAAAAACACAAGATTTTGGCCAGGGTACTTAAAATATGTTTAGGGTTTTAGTGTTTAAAACTTACTGTTGCGGATAAGGTTGGGCATACTTCCCAAGGTGGGCTTATGTTGTAAAATTGAGAAAAGGGCGCAAAACATGTATTTTTGATATATAAAATATCCCAAGGCTCCAAAAAAACAAAAGATTTTTACAAGGGTACTTAAAATATGTTTAGGGTTTTAGGGTTTAAATATTTGGGTTGTGGTTAAGGTTGGGCATACTTCCCAAGGTGGTCTTATGTTGTAAAATTGAGTAAGGGGCGCAAAACATGTATTAAATATATAAAATATCCAAAAGCTTCAAAAAAACACAAAATTTTTACTAGGGTACTTAAAATATGTTTAGGGTTTTAGGGTTTAAATATTAGAGTTGTGGATAAGGTTGGGCATACTTCCCAAGGTGGGCTTATGTTATAAAATTGAGAAAAAGGGCACAAAACATGTATTTTTGATATGTAAAATAGCCCAAACTCGAAAAAACCAAAGATTTTTACTAGGGAACTTACAATATGTTTATGGTTTTATGGTTAGAAATTTAGGGTTTGGTTAAGGTTTGGTATACGTCCATATGTGGCTTATGTTGTAAAAGCGATAAAATGGCGCAAAACATATATTTTTGATATATAAAATAGCTCAATGCTCCAAGAAACCCAAGAGTTTTATTAGGGTACTCAAAATATGTTTAGGGTTTTAGGGTTTAAATATTTGGGTTGTGGTTAAGGTTGGGCATACTTCCCAAGGTGGGCTTATGTTGTAAAATTGAGAAAAGGGCGCAAAAATGTATTTTTGAAATATAAAATATCCCAAAGCTCAAAAAAAAACACAAGATTTTGGCCAGGGTACTTAAAATATGTTTAGGGTTTTAGTGTTTAAAACTTAGTGTTGTGCTTAAGGTTTGGCATACTTCCCAAGGTGGGCTTATGTTGTAAAATTGAGAAAATGGCGCAAAACATGTATTTTTGATATATAAAATAGCCCAAAGCTCCAAAAAACCCAAGATTTTTATTAGGGTACTTCAAATATGTTTAGGGTTTTAGGGTTCAAATATTAGGGTTGTGGTTAAGGTTGGGCATACTTCCCAAGGTGGGCTTATGTTGTAAAATTGAGAAAAAAGGAGCAAAACATGTATTTTTGATATATAAAATAGCCTAAAGCTCCAAAAAACCCAAGATTTTTACTAGGGTACTTAAAATATGTTTATTGTTTTAGGGTTTAAATATTAGGGTTGTGGTTAAGGTTGGGCATACTTCCCAAGGTGGCCTTATGTTGTAAAGTTGAGAAAAGGGTGCAAAACATGTATTTTTGATATATAAAATATCCCAAAGCTCCAAAAAAACACAAGATTTTGGCAAGGTTACTTATAATATGTTTATGGTTTTAGAGGTTAAAACTTAGGGTTGCGGTTAAGGTTGGGCATACTTCCCAAGGTAGGCTTATGTTGTAAAATTGAGAAAAGGGCGCAAAACATGTATTTTTGATATATAAAATATCCCAAAGCTCCAAAAAAGCAAAGGATTTTTACTAGGGTACTTAAAATATGTTTAGGGTTTTAGTGTTTAAATATTAGGATTGTGGTTAAGGTTGGTCATACTTCCCAAGGTGGGCTTATGTTGTAAAATTGAGAAAAAGGGCGCAAAACATGTATTTTTAAGATATAAAATAGCCCAAAGCTCCAAAAAACCCAATAGTTTTACTATGGTATTTAAAATATGTTTAGGGTATTAGGGTTTAAATATTAGGGTTGTGGTTAAGTTTGGGCATACTTCCCAAGGTGGGCTTATGTTGTAAAATTGAGAAAAATGACGCAAAACATGTATTTTTGATATATAAAATAACCCAAAGCTCCAAAAAACCAAAGATTTTTACCAGGGTACTTAAAATATGTTTAGGGTTTTAGGGTTTAAATATTAGGGTTGCGGTTAAGGTTGGGCATACTTCCCAAGGTTGCCTTATGTTGTAAAATTGAGAAAATGGGGTAAAACATGTATTTTTGATATATAAAATATCCCAAAGCTCAAAACAAAACACAAGATTTTGGCCAGGGTACTTAAAATATGTTTAGGGTTTAGTGATTAAAACTTAGGGTTGCAGATAAGGTTGGGCGTACTTCCTAAGGTGGGCTTATGTTGTAAAATTGAGAAAAAGGAGGCAAAACATGTATTTTTGATATATAAAATAGCCCAAAGCTCCAAAAAACCCAAGATTTTTACCAGGGTACTTAAAATATGTTTAGGGTTTTAGGGTTTAAATATTAGGGTTGCGTTTAAGGTTGGGCATACTTCCCAAGGTCGCCTTATGTTGTAAAATTGAGAAAAGGGGGCAAAACATGTATTTTTGATATATAAAATAGCCCAAAGCTCCAAAAAACCCAAGATTTTTACTAGGGTCTTTAAACTATGTTTATGGTTTTAGGGTTTAAATATTAGGGTTGTGGTAAAGGTTGGGCATACTTCCCAAGGTCGGCTTATGTTGTAAAATTGAGAAAAGGGGGCAAAACATGTATTTTTGATATATAAAATAGCCCAAAGTTCAAAAAAACCCAAGAGTTTTACTATGGTACTTAAAATATGTTTAGGGTTTTATGGTTTAAATATTAGGGTTGCGGTTAAGGTTGGGCATACTTCCCAAGGTGGCCTTATGTTGTAAAATTGAGAAAAAGGGGCAAAACATGTATTTTTGATATATAAAATATCCCAAAGCTCAAAAAAAAACACAAGATTTTGGCCAGGGTACTTAAAATATGTTTAGGGTTTTGTTGTTAAGGTTGGGAATACTTCCCTAGGTGGGCTTATGTTGTCAAATTGAGAAAATGGTGCAAAACATGTATTTTTGATATATAAAATAGCACCAAAGCTCCAAAAAACCCAAGATTTTTACCGGGGTACTTCAAATATGGTTAGGGATTTAAGGTATAAATATTAGAGTTGTGGTTAAGGTTGGGCATACTTCGCAAGGTGGGCTTATGTTGTAAAATTGAGAAAAAGGGAGCAAAACATGTGTTTTTTATATATAAAATAGCCCAAAACTCCAAAAAGACACACGATTTTGGCCAGGGTACTTAAAATAAGTTTAGGTTTTTAGGGTTTAAATATTAGTGTTGTGGTTAAGGTGGGGCATACTTCCCAAGGTGGGCTTATGTTGTAAAATTGAGAAAAAGAGCTCATAAAATGTATTTTTGATATATAAAATAGCCCAAAGCTCCAAAAAACCCAAGATTTTTACTAGGGTACTTAAAATTTGTTTAGTTTTTTATGGTTAGAAATTTAGGGTTGCGGTTAAGGTTGGGCATACTTCCCTAGGTGGGCTTATGTTATAAAATCGAGAAAAAGGCGCAAAACATGTATTTTTGATATATAAAATAGCTCAAAGCTCCGAGAAACACAAGAATTTTACTAGGGCCTTTAATATATGTTTATGGTTTTAAGGATTAAATATTAGGGTTGTGGTTAAGTTTGGGCATACTTTCCAAGGTGGGCTTATGTTGTACAATTGAGAAAAAGGGCGCAAAACATGTATTTTTGATATATAAAATAGCCCAAAGCTCCAAAAAACCTAAGATTTTTACCAGGGTACTTAAAATATGTTTAGGGTTTTAGGGTTTAAATATTAGGGTTGCGGTTAAGGTTGGGCATACTTCCCAAGGTGGCATTATGTTGTAAAATTGAGAAAGGGGGGCAAAACATGTATTTTTTATTTATAAAATATCCCAAAGCTCAAAAAAAAACACAAGATTTTGGCCAGGGTACTTAAAATATGTTTAGGGTTTTAGTGTTTAAAACTTTGGGTTGCGGATAAGGTTGGGCGTACTTCCCAAGGTGGGCTTATGTTGTAAAATTGAGAAAAGGGCGCAAAACATGTATTTTTGATATATAAAATAGCCCAAAGCTCCAAAAAAACCCAAGATTTTTACTAGGGTCTTGAAAATATGTTTATGGTTTTTGGGTTTAAATATTAGGGTTGTGGTTAAGGTTGGACATACTTCCCAAGGTGGGCTTATGTTGTAAAATTGAGAAAAATGGCACAAAATATGTATTTTTGATATATAAAATAGCCCAAAGCTCGAAAAAACCCAAGATTTTTACTAGGGTACTTACAATATGTTTATGGTTTTATGGTTAGAAATTTAGGGTTGCGGTTAAGGTTGGGCATACTTCCATAGGTGGGCTTATGTTGTAAAATCGATAAAATGGCACAAAACTTATATTTTTGATATATAAAATACCTCAATTCTCCAAGAAACCCAAGACTTTTATTAGGGTACTCAAAATATGTTTAGGGTTTTAGGGTTTAAATATTTGGGTTGTGGTTAAGGTTGGACATACTTCCCAAGGTGGGCTTATGTTGTAAAATTGAGAAAAAGGGAGCAAAACATGTATTTTTGATATATAAAATAGCCCAAAGCTCCAAAAAACTCAAGATTTTTACTAGGGTACTTAAAATATGTTTATGGTTTTATGGTTTAAATATTAGGGTTGTGGTTAAGGTTGGGCATACTTCCCAAGGTGGCCTTATGTTGTAAAATTTAGAAAAGGGTGCAAAACATGTATTTTTGATATATAAAATATCCCAAAGCTCCAAAAAAACACAAGATTTTGGCCAGGGTACTTAAAATATGTTTAGGGTTTTAGAGGTTAAAACCTAGGGTTGCGGTTAAGGTTGGGCATACTTCCTAAGGTAGGCTTATGTTGTAAAATTGAGAAATGGGCGCAAAACATGTATTTTTTATATATAAAATATCCCAAAGCTCGAAAACAACAAAAGATTTTTACTAGGGTACTTAAAATATGTTTAGGGTTTTAGGGTTTAAATATTTGGGTTGTGGTTAAGGTTGGGCATACTTCCTAAGGTGGTCTTATGTTGTAAAATTGAGAAAGGAGCGCAAAACATGTATTAAATATATAAAATATTCAAAAGCTTCAAAAAAACACAAAATTTTTACTAGGGTACTTAAAATATGTTTAGGGTTTCAGGGTTTAAATATTACGGTTGTGGATAAGGTTGGGCATACTTCCCAAGGTGGGCTTATGATATAAAATTGAGAAAAAGGGCACAAAACATGTATTTTTGATATATAAAATAGCCCAAAGCTCGAAAAAACCAAAGATTTTTACCAAGGTACTTAGAATATGTTTATGGTTTTATGGTTAGAAATTTAGGGTTGCGGTTAAGGTTGGGCATACTTCCATAGGTGGGCTTATGTTGTAAAATCGATAAAATGGCGCAAAACATATATTTTTGATATATAAAATAGCTCAATGCTCCAAGAAACCCAAGAGTTTTATTGGGGTACTCAAAATATGTTTATGGTTTTAGGGTTTAAATATTTGTGTTGTGGTTAAGGTTGGGCATACTTCCCAAGGTGGGCTTATGTTGTAAAATTGATAAAAGGGCGCAAAACATGTATTTTTGGTATATAAAATAGCCCAAAGCTCCAAAAAACCCAAGAATTTTATTAGGGTACTTAAAATATGGTTAGGGTTTTAGGGTTAAAATATTAGGGTTGTTGTTAAGGTTGGGCATACATCCCAAGGTGGGCTTATGTTGTAAAATTGAGAAAAAGGGAGCAAAACATGTATTTTTGATATATAAAATAGCCTAAAGCTCCAAAAAACCCAAGATTTTTACTAGGGTACTTAAAATATGTTTATGGTTTTAGGGTTTAAATATTAGGGTTGTGGTTAAGGTTGGGCATACTTCCCAAGGTGGCCTTATGTTGTAAAATTGAGAAAAGGGTGCAAAACATGTATTTTTGATATATAAAATATCCCAAAGCTCCAAAAAAACACAAGATTTTGGACAGGGTACTTAAAATATGTTTAGGGTTTTAGAGGTTAAAACTTTGGGTTGCAATTAAGGTTGGGCATACTTCCCAAGGTAGGCTTATGTATTTTTGATATATAAAATATCCCAAAGCTCCAAAAAAACAAAATATTTTTACTAGGGTACGTAAAATATGTTTAAGGTTTTAGGGTTTAAATATTTGGGTTGTGGTTAAGGTTGGTCATACTTCCCAAGGTGGGCTTATGTTGTAAAATTGAGAAAAATGGCGTAAAACATGTATTTTTGAGATTTAAAATAGCCCAAAGCTCCAAAAAACCCAAGAGTTTACTATGGTATTTAAAATAAGTTTAGGGTATTAGGGTTTAAATATTAGGGTTGTGGTTAAGTTTGGGCATACTTTCCAAGGTGGGCTTATGTTGTAAAATTAAGAAAAATGGCGCAAAATATGTATTTTTGATATATAAAATAGCCCAAAGCTCCAAAAAACCAAAGATTTTTACCAGGGTACTTAAAATATGTTTAGGGTTTTAGGGTTTAAATATTAGGGTTGCGGTTAAGGTTGGGCATACTTCCCAAGGTGGCCTTATGTTGTAAAATTGAGAAAAAGGGGCAAAACATGTATTTTTTATATATAAAATATCCCAAAGCTCAAAAAAAAACACAAGATTTTGGCCAGGGTACTTAAAATATGTTTAGGGTTTTAGTGTTTAAAACTTAGGGTTGCGGTTAAGGTTGGGCGTACTTCCATAGGTGGGGCATATGTTGTAAAATTGTGAAAAAGGAGCAACACATGTATTTTTGATATATAAAATAGCCCAAAGCTCCAAAAAATCCAAGATTTTTACTAGGGTCTTGAAAATATGTTTATGGTTTTTGGGTTTAAATATTAGGGTTGTGGTTAAGGTTGGGCATACTTCCCAAGGTGGGATTATGTTGTAAAATTGAGAAAAATGGAGCAAAACATGTATTTTTGATATATAAAATAGCCTAAAGCTCCAAAAAAACCCAAGATTTTTACTAGGGTACTAAAAATATGTTTATGGTTTTAGGGTTTAAATATTAGGGTTGTGGTTAAGGTTGGGCATACTTCCCAAGGTGGGCTTTTGTTGTAAAATTGAGAAAAGGGTGCAAAACATGTATTTTTGATATATAAAATATCCCAAAGCTCCAAAAAAACAAAAGATTTTTACTAGGGTACTTAAAATATGTTTATGGTTTTAGGGTTTAAATATTAGGGTTGTGGTTAAGGTTGGGCATACTTCCCAAGGTGGCCTTATGTTGTAAAATTGAGAAAATGGTGCAAAACATGTATTTTTGATATATAAAATATCCCAAAGCTCCAAAAAAACACAAGATATTGGCCAGGGTACTTAAAATATGTTTAGGGTTTTAGAGGTTAAAACTTAGGGTTGCGGTTAACGTTGGGCGTACGTCCCAAGGTAGGCTTATGTTGTAAAATTTAGAAAAGCGCGCAAAACATGTATTTTTGATATAAAATATATCAAAGCTCAAAAAAAACAAAAGATTTTTACTAGGGTACTTAAAATAATTTTATGGTTTTAGGGTTTAAATATTAGGGTTGTGGTTAAGGTTGGGCATACTTCCCAAGGTGGGCTTATGTTGTGAAATTGAGAAAAGGCGCAAAACATGTATTTTTGATATATAAAATAGCCCAAAGCTCCAAAAAACCCTAGATTTTTATTAGGGTACTGAAAATATGTTTAGGGTTTTAGGGTTTAAATATTAGGGTTGTGGTTAAGGTTGGGCATACTTCCCAAGGTGGGCTTATGTTGTAAAATTAAGAAAAAGGGAGCAAAACATGTATTTTTGATATATAAAATAGCCTAAAGCTCCAAAAAACCCAATATTTTTACTAGGGTACTTAAAATATGTTTATGATTTTAGGGTTTAAATATTAGGGTTGTGGTTAAGGTTGGGCATACTTCCCAAGGTGGGTTTTGTTGTAAAATTGAGAAAAGGGTGCAAAGCATGTATTTTTTAAATATAAAATATCCCAAAGCTCCAAAAAACACAAGATTTTGGCCAGGGTACTTAAAATATGTTTAGGGTTTTAGAGGTTAAAACTTAGGGTTGCGGTTAAGGTTGGGCATACTTCCCAAGGTAGGCTTATGTTGTAAAATTGAGAAAAGGGCGCAAAACATGTAATTTTGATATATAAAATATCCAAAGCTCCAAAAAAACAAAAGATTTTTACTAGGGTACTTAAAATATGTTTATGGTTTTAGGGTTTAAATATTAGGGTTGTGGTTAAGGTTGGGCATACTTCCCAAGGTGGGTTTTGTTGTAAAATTGAGAAAAGGGTGCAAAACATGTATTTTTTATATATAAAATATCCCAAACCTCCAAAAAAAACACAAGATTTTGGCCAGGGTACTTAAAATATGTTTAGGGTTTTAGAGGTTAAAACTTAGGGTTGTGGTTAAGGTTGGGCATACTTACCAAGGTGGGCTTATGTTGTAAAATTGAGAAAAAGGGAGCAAAACATGTATTTTTGATATATAAAATAGCCCAAAGCTCCAAAAAACCCAAGATTTTTACTAGGGTACTTAAAATATGTTTATGGTTTTAGGGTTTAAATATTAGGGTTGTGGTTAAGGTTGGGCATACTTCCCAACGTGGGCTTTTGTTGTAAAATTGAGAAAAGGGTGCAAAACTTGTATTTTTGATATATAAAATATCCCAAAGCTCCAAAAAAACACAAGATTTTGGCCAGGGTACTTAAAATATGTTTAGGGTTTTAGAGGTTAAAACTTAGGGTTGATCCATATCAGCAGCTCAATAAGTTTCTGACCATTATCAATATTTTTAAGGAGAAACATTTGTCTGAGGAGGAAGTTAGCTTGAGATTGTTCCCCTTTTCTCTTGAGGATAGAGCATCTCACTGGTTACATGGCCTTACTTCTAATTCTATTGATACTTGGGCTCAACTAAGTACAAGGTTTTTGACAAAATTCTTTCCTATTACCAGAACTAATGACATAGTTGATGTCATAAGAAGTTTCCGGCAAAAAGAGGGCGAGGTATTATTTGATGCATGGGAGAGGTTTCAAGACCTATTTCTTCGGTGTCCACACCACAAAGTCGATGACACTGAAAAAGTTAGGATTCTATATAGAGGCCTTAATATTATGACTAGAAACAAGGTTAAAAGCATGAGTGGTGGAGATTTCCTTGATTATTCCACCACCAAGGCTCTAGCTTTCCTTGAAAAGATTGCTACTAATAGCCAGCAATGGGACATACCTGGACATACCCCGAGCAACACTACCCCAGACTCATTTGATAAACCTAGAGGTATATATGAAGTCAAGCCCGACTCTGAACTTAAAACTTTACTTCATGGTTTAGCCAAACAGGTAGAAGCACTTGGCGTGTCCTTAAAGCCCCCATCACCTGTTATGAGTACCTCCACCCTCTCATGTGATGCTTGTCATGACCAGACCCATACTGCTGAATTTTGCCCTCTCCTTTATAATTCACCAGAAACTGAGGAAGCCTCTGCGTTTAACTACGTCGGGAGGACCAACTTTACTAAGGGCAATACCACGTACCCATACATGGACTGTTCCAATCTGTCTTATTCTAATAATCATCATGCGGCTCGCCTGCTCCACCTGGTTTTAATAACTCTTATGGGAAACGTAGCAATGCCACGTATGTTGGTAACACTGATAATCGAAACAGGGCACCGGTTCCCCTTTACTCGAACAATACTCATCACATGAGTGGTTCCAGGGACCATGTGCCAACTAATCAATCTGCCCCACCTAAGACCTCCCTTGAGGATGTGCTTGCCCGTTTTATTCAACAGACCCAGGCGTCCATTGAATCCAATTCCCAAGCCATCCAGAGGATTGAACAAAAACTTGATGAAAATGGTAGATTTTCGAGACAGTCCATCCCAAACCCCAAAGACAAGGAAGTTGCCTTGGTAACGGACACTCCGTCTACATCTGCACCGCTTGCTAAAGTTAACTTGGTCTTCACCCTTAGGTCAAGTAAACAGGTTGATAATCAAATTAATTATATACCAAGTCCTAATATTGTGACCCCGGTTACCACTACACCTGTTGCACCACTTAAAGGTCCGGCTAATGAGGCGACCACCTCTAAGCCAAGGATACATACCCGTAAGATTGTGGATATTCCACTGCCTTACGACCCACCCGTACCTTATCCCCAGAGACTCACAATGTCTCTAAAGGAAGTCCAAGGAGAGGAAGTACTTGATGTGTTCAAACATATAAATATTAATATACCCTTCCTCACAGCTATTAAACAGATACCTTCCTATGCTAAGGTTTTGAAGGACTTGTGCACCGCTAAGAGGAAAACAAATGTGCCCAAAAGCACGTTTGTGGCGGAAGAATTCTCTGCACTTGTCCAACATAACGGTGTGGTAAAATATAAAGACCCTGGAAAACCAACCATACCCTGCAAGCTTAGTGATAAGTTCATGGATAGAGCTTTGTTAGACTTGGGAGCGAGTGTTAATCTTTTGCCTTACTCCGTGTACTTCAGCCTGGGTCTAACATACATGAAACCAACGAACATGTCTTTACAACTGGCCGACAGATCATTAAAAGTACCTAGAGGAATAGTTGAGAATCTATTAGTTTAAGTGTCTGACTTTTACTATCCTGTTGACTTTGTGGTGTTGGATACTGAACCTACTGCCGATAACTCGGTTCCCATCATCCTTGGCCGACCATTTTTTGCCACCTCTAATGCTCTCATGAACTGCCGGAATGGTTCTATGGTTCTCACTTTTGGATATATGATCGTTGAAGTAAATATCTTTAATCTTGGCCAACAACCCTTGATCTTTCTTTATCTCAAGATGTGTGCCTTCTCGATTCTCTACCCTATGAGATGGAACCTAGTTGTTACCCTAAATATCCTGTTGTTCATTGCCATACCATGCATAATGTTAACTTCAACATCAATCAATCTATTGCTCAAACCAACGTTCATTTTAATTTTGTGCCTATCTTTGACCCCAAAGACCATGAGGCCCTTGATTCGGTTTGTTGCTTTGATTCTAAGTTCCAAGTCCAGACCATCCATCCATCTCCTGATCCTCTTCCTCCCGAGCTGAAATGTGCCCAATTAGATTCGAACGGTAGTCATCCTGTTATCATATCTTCATCTCTTATCACCAAACATAATAATCAACTTTATTTTCGAATTGGTGACAAAGTTTGCTTTATAATCCTCGTTTGCATTTATTTTTTGGTAAACTTATGTCTCGTTGGTCATGCCCTTTTGTTGTGTCTGCAGTAACTCCTTATGGTGTTATTACATGTGTTAAACCTGTAGACGGTTCTGAATTTAAAGTCAATGGTCAATGTCTTAAGCATTTCCACGAGTTAAGGCCTCCTGAAACTTTCTTAGAGGACCCTACCTATTTAGACTGACGTTTGACCTTCTGGTATCCGGACCCTCTCTTGCTCTTTTGAGAGGTGTGGTTGAAAGTGTCGGGACCGTTAGTCCACAAACTCTTACTGGCTGAGTATAATTGATCTAGTGCACGCTTTTCTCTTGAGCGTCATCACCAAACAGACCTGTTTCCCGCTCTGTTTGGGGGTGGGGGAAGTCGTTTCCCATTTTCTTTTAAGTCTCGAGTATCTGACTTTAAAAGACTCTTTGTTGTATCTTAGACATCAGGATCTCGCGCATTTCACTCTAGAGTTTTATCTTTCCTGTATATTTGTTTTGAGTAGCGTTTATCTAGGGAGTGAGTTTCCTGTTTGTCCTCCTGTCTGGCTAAAGACGTTAAACTTAGCGCTCATTGAAGGCAACCTTGTGTATCTTCTAAGCCTGATCGTGTTTTATTGCTTCTCTTTTTATTGCCGGGTTTAGTTGCATTTTGGTTGTTAAACTGCCCGTTCTTCCATCTGTGCCCAGTTCTGTTTGGGGGTGGGCGCGGCCAGCCCAGCCACTCTCTCTTTGCCGTTTGGTTGGTTGATAATTATTGCGGTTACAAAATGCATTGTTTTAAGATAGCATATTTTATTTCAGTTGTGTCTTAGTATGGAATTCCTTGTAATCTCTATATATGTGGAGATATTTTTGTTTGGCAGAAATTTATAAAGTGGTTTGAATTTTTAGTACATTAATGGTAATATCTTTCTTTCTCTTTTTCCTATGCTTAGTATGAACCTTGAGGACAAAGCAATGTCTTTGTTTGGGGGTGGGGAAGTATTACAATCGTTTTTGCAAATAATTTTCAAACTTCTTTTTCCATACTTGTGTAAAAATTCAAAAAAATTTGAAAAACCTAAAAATCTTTGTTACAAACACTTTTCAAAAAAATTAGGATAAGTACACCATCAATGATGAATATAATGGTTGAATTCCATCTTTTTCAAGTTTAATGACATTTATTGCTTCACCAAGTAGTTGAGTCTTATACTACATTTGCATGAGCATAAGCATGACATTCACTTGTATTTATTACAGATTACATGTGCAAATACAACTACACCTTGAGAAACTTGATGAATAAGTGTGGAGACTTAACCCAGTGAGGTTTTGAGACCCGTCATTTTCTTGGAGAGTTATTACGTACATCTGGAGTCAAAAGACTCAACCTCTCAGTTTTGTCTGTTTTTAGTCTCATATTCAATTTTGTAATTAGCCTTGAGATGACATCAAGTGGGTGTAATATAAACTTGGGTCTTGTAGCTTATTCAAGATATGATCACTATATCAGTACTTAGAAATGATACAAAGACATTTAGTAAACCCTGTTTACCTTAGCCTACCCTAATGATACTTTATCCCTTAGGTTGACCATTATGAGACTTTCTTGTTACTTAGCTTTTTTCTTCAGCCCATTATCCTTACCCAACTCCATTGAGGGAGTAATTACCCTTAGAATGTTTAGGTCCTTTTATCCACTGTTTTGGGAACATGAGGATGATTGTTTATGTGGTTACAAGAAGAAATGAGAAATACAAAGAAATCTCCAAACTAGTGAGATGAACCAAATATTGAAAATCAAAAAGTTTGAAGAAATTCCAGAAAAAGCCAGAATCTTCCCAAACCATTTCAAATCCAAAAAGATAGGAAGATTCCAAAATATTGGCTAGAGTTTCATTCAAATTTTCCCAAAAGAAGATGAAAAACACTTCTTCTGAAAAAGAAAAATTCCAAGATAGTCTTCCAAGATACAACTGTAATAGTAGAGTTTTGGCGAACAAACAAGAAAAACACTTCGAATTCCTATTAGAGAGAGAGAGAAGCAGACTTAGTCTGAATGAATTGTGTGCTTACTGGCCAGAACAACACTCAATTTATAGGCTAAGTCGTGCCTGTTCACAATAGACACACACCTGTTGAAAAACGTCTTTTCTCAACAGGCACAACTCTTGGCAGACTTAATGAAACGTTCCAGTCCCATTGGACGTACTGTTTCATTTTAAATAGACACATCTGTTAGAGTAAAGATATAACATGATCCAGTGAACCCAATCACAACTTAACTAAATAAGAGGTGGACAAAAAAGATAAATTAACTTATCAACCATCACATAGCCCGAACACGAGCCGAGCCGGCCGATAGGACGGATGGCGGTGGCGCGCGTGTGGTGGACCACTAAGTGTATAGCCTTGCGCTATCGCGTGAAAACTTGGTAACCCAAAGGGCTATACCCTTAGTGTAATAATTTTGTATTTAAACATCTTCACCCACTTCCCACAACTCATGTGGGACTAAGTGTAAACTACACTTGTTCATTCAATTAAAAAGGAGACAGTTTGACAAGGTCTGTCAGACCTGTTTCTCCAACAATCCCCCACATTGAATGAATTCCGTCTACAACAATTCCCAAAAGAAGATGAAAAACACTTCTTCCCAAAAAGAAAAATTCCAAAAATTTCTCCTATGCTGTTAATTACAAATCACAAGTGTTGAAGGCCCGAATGTTCCAAAATATTTCACAAAAGCCTTTTCCATTTCTAGCCCTGTCCTAAGCCAAGTTACAACCCATTACTGTCTTTTGTAGATCTAAGCTGATATGGTAGAATGTGGCGAGTAAGTGAGAAGGTGTTGAGGTGAAAAACCCGACATCTCAAGCAAGGCTAATTTTTCCATTCTTTGAGACTAAGTTCATTCCATTACACCAGTCCGTTCTTATTGATATATGTGAGTTGATTGTCCATCTTTCTTCCTCACATAGAGGTCAAATGATAAACACCATCTCTGAGTGACTTTTTTTCTGAGTGTATGACTGTGAGGCAGAAGTCAATGAGACCTTTCCAATGGTGACTTAAGACTCGTGCTAGTATGGGTACATGCATGTCTTCAATGCATTTGAAACTGTTATGCTTGGTTTATATTTCATATCTTATTCATGCATTTGTAATATGCTATCTCATATGAACGGTTTTGCAATACTTATCCTTATTCTTGATATAACCATTTCTGAGGTAAATGGTAGAAATTCATATTCTTTGGATTAGTAATTGTAGTAAGTTTGTGGGTATCTTCTCTGGAAAACCCTCAGGAGACTATAACTCCTCCACTTGGGAAATCCTTTTGGTTCAAAGCCTTGGTACATATGGTTAATGCAATCACCTTAGTTTTACTTCTCTTTTTAGTCCTTAATTCTTTTCTTCTCACATTTGCTTGAGGACAAGCAAAGTGCTGTTTGGGCGTATTTGATAAGTCCTCAAAAGTGTATATTTATCCCCAAAATAACACCTTGTTTGTCTAGCACTTAGCTTATATTATTGTATTATATCTATTGATTAGTGATTTCTTGTCTATTGTGTAGGTTTTATGAGCCGAAATGCGAATATTGTGTTAAAGCCCGCAAAAAGTCAAGAAAAGCAAGCAAAAATGTGTTATTTGCACAAGAGGAGGAAAATTGATATTTGTACCCACAGATCTGCTGAGGGCACCCCACAGTCAATCCAGTCGACTTGACTTTATGTCAAAGTGGGGCAGTCCAAATCTCAGCCCAAACCGGGTCCTATTGGAGCCCACAAGTCAAAATTTCTATTTAGGGCTTTATTTAAAGTCCAAACTTAAAAAGGCTCTACGAGGAGATCCAGAAGTCTCATTTGGGCCAATGAGCTAACAAACTGAAGGTCTTGGTCCAAGATACAACTTAAGCCCAAGATAATTAGGTTTTTCTAAAACCTAATTCTTCTACAAGACCAACAACAGCAGCCACGAATTTGACCTAATTTGGAAGTTTTTGCATGCAAGTATTCTACTTTGTATTTTCTATATTAGAAAAGTAGTAGCTAAGGTTTTTTATAGAGAGAGGAAAGAGAATATTTGTGAGAGAAAGTTCATCTTCTCCTTCTTTATATCAAACTCAATTCATATCAATCAAATCAAATCACTTTACTTTAAGATGTTTTGTTATTTATTTATTTATTTATTCCATGGTGTCATCATCAAGGATGAGTAGCTAAATCTCCTTACGGGGATGGTTGAAGCACTCTAGATGATGCAAAAGCACCATGTTTGTTCTTATTGTTCATTCTGATTCAAAGTTCTTAATGCTTATTTACTTTTAATTCGCGATATGAGGTAAGTATGATTATTTGCATGTTATTGTTATCCATGTTGTTAAAATACTATTGTTAGGGTTTAGGGAGACCTAGTTTTAATGGTTTTATTTATATTGATTAAAAATGTGTAGTGAAATAGCTGAGAGGTGATTATTACATATCTGCAATTGATATCTTTTTTTGGAACCCTTTTATAATTAAGTCAAATAGCTGAGAGGTGATGATTTAGTTATGAATAATATGTTGAGTTAATTAAATTGAATAGCTGAGAGGTGACGGTTTGATTAATAAGACATATTCATAGCATGCATAAGAGAATCCTGTTTTAATTGAGTGGAATAGCTGAGAGGTAACTACTTGATTATTATAGGTATTAATGATTAGTTGGAATAACCGAGAGGTAACTAATTAATTATTATAGATTGAACATGAAGGAACAACATGTTATGTTTGCATGATTTAGTTTGTGGATACTAATTCTTTCCACTTTGTCATCATATATCTTCTTTACATCTCTACCATATTCTTAAGTTAGGGTTTACTTATTATTATTATTGTCTGTAGGAAGTTAGAATCAATCTCAAATCTTGTTTGTTGATTCCCTTGGAGTTTTATAACAATTGTTTTCTATTATGTTTGAGCTAAGATCTCCCCCTTTGAGGTGGGTATGACCCTTGCTTGTTACTTGTCTACTTTGATATCCAATTTATACAGGCACAAGAAGGAACTTCAAGTTAAAAGTATAATCTTTTGATAGAGGTTAGAGATTAACACTTTAAGGACATGTATTGCTTCACCGAGCCTTCTGGGCAATGACAAAGCTCAACTTTAATCTCGACCAGGCAGGTAAGAGGAAAAAACTCCAGCTTTCCGAGCTTGAGGAACTTCGGATAAAGTTTTACTATATAACTCTAGGTTGCATTTATTTCTTGGTAAACTACAGTCTCGTTTGTCGGGTCCCTTTGTTGTGTCTGGAGTGACACCTTTTGGTGCTATCACTTGTCTAAACCCTGAAGACAACTCTGAATTTCAAGTCAATGGTCAATGTCTTAAGCATTTCCATGAATTAAGGTCCCCTGAAGTTGAGAAAACTTTCTTAGAGGACCCTACCTATTTAGACTGACCTTTGACCTGCTGGTATCCGGACCCTCTCTTACTCTATTCTGTTGTCTCTTTTTGAGAGGTGTGGTTGAAAGTGTCGGGACCATAGTCCACAAACTATTACTGGCTGAGTTTAATTGATCCAGTACACGCTTTTCTCTTGAGCGTCATCACCAAACAGAACTGTTTCCCGCTCTGTTTGGGGGTGGGGAAGTCATTCCCCATCTTTTTTTAAGTCTCAAGTATCTGACTTTAAAAGACTCTTTGTTGTATATTAGACATCATGATCTCGCGCATTCCACTCTAGCATTTTATCTCTCTTATATCTTTGTTTAGAGTAGCGTTTATCTAGTGAGTGAATCCTGGTTGTCCCCTGGTCTGGCTGAAGACGTTAAACTCAGCACTCCTAGGAGGCAGCCTTGTGTATCTTCTAAGCCCGATCGTGCTTTAGTGCTTCTTATTTGTTGCCGGGTTTAGTGGTTTTTTTGCTAATAAACTATCTTTTGAATCTGCGTGCTAGTTCTGTTTGGGGGTGGGCGTGGCCCACCACTCTCCGTACGGTTTGATTGGTTAGGTAATTATTAAAATTACAAATTTGAAATTATTTCAATTTTTTGAATTTTTAATAATTATTGCTTGATTTTGGAATTTAATTGACATCTTAGTGATACGTATATTCGCAAGAATATATTTATACATTATCACCGATTTTTCAAAATTTAAATTGATCTATTTCGTGTCGTTACGCATTCCGAGGGTAAAACCATCATTTCCACTAATTCCAGTAGTGGGGGGATGCGTGTTGAGAAAGTTACTGTTCTATATATACCTATGGGTGTACTTAGAAAAGTCACAAGTCACTTTCATTTCCAAAGTCAAACCAGGTCAAAACTGGGTCAACAGAAGTCTTCATCCCCTCCAGAACTAAAATCGAGTTCCTTAGTGTGCAATTCAAACTCGACTCGAGAATCGAGGCAGACTCGATTTCTCTCTCCTCCGATCTCTCTCGTCTGATATCCAAATTCGATAATTCTTTCAAAGGTTTTATTCCTCTTGTTGTCCTCTTCATTTCCCTACCAAATTCTTCAAGAATCATGCCTCCTAGAGTTAGATATAGAGTGATTATCTGCGAGCGCGATTATTCTCGTCTCTTCGACGATAATCGCTTTGGGAGTGGTTTTGTGGAGAGGATTCACGCCCGAGGTTGGGATGTACTCCTTGGCTCTGATTACGAGCTATTTGATCCTCAAATGGGTTCGTCGATTTTACATGCCGATGGAGTTGGCCGATGACGGCGTGTATGTCAACTGGGATCCGGCCAATCACTACCTGCTCACGCCGGAGACGGTCTCCTTAGTCACGACGCTCGAGCTTGACGAGGCTCCCCTACAGCAAGAGGTTGCGTTGGTAACCCCGGACATCATCGAGGCTGTCATCGTCGAAGACCGGGCAGTTCACCGGTATAGCAGTCACATTTCGATCGGTTGGCTCCGAGTCAACCAGGGCTTGGTGGCACACTGGCTGACCACCAATGTCCTTGGGACGACGAGGACGAGTGAGCTGTTCTCGGAGGGGATTCATATCCTCCAGGCTGCTTCAGGAGGACCTCCACAGCTACTGCATGGTCCGCCGACTTTTTGCCACCATCACCGGAGCTCGAGCCACTTCTGCTCCTCTTCCAAGAATGGTGATGGGTATCTTGCGCTACTGGGAGGCGCCTCTTCTTCCTGCCCTATCTCTGGAGTTGGTCGTCCGGCTCGAGGTCTCCAACCCAGGACTGTCTGCCTGCAGACAGTCGTTGTAGGACCCTCAGGAGAATATGCCCATTCAGTACATGCCCCGCGACCAGCGGGCGTTTCACCAGCTTCATACCAATGAGGAGCGGTTCCAGCTTCTCTGGAGGGGTATGGCCGAGATTTTGGATGCCGCCGAGGACGTCCAACATCGCTTGGACGAAGGCCATGGGCAACCTCGTCGACGACGGGGTTGAGAGTTTTTAGCCATTTTTTATGTATTTTGTTTTATTTTTATTTTTTGCGCTCTTGTATTAAAAATCTCAATCATTGTACTTTATTTCCAAATATTAATGAAAATAGTTGAATTTTTAAATATTTGCAAACTTTTGTCCTTTTCTGAAAATTCTTAACCATTCTTGGGTTTTATTGCAAAAATCTGGACTTATGGATTTATTTAAAAAATTTATGGTCCTAGAGACCTAAGTCCAAATATTTTAAAAGAAAGAAGATTAGGGTTTGATTTTTGGAAACCTTAAGGTTTTAGGCAATTGTTGGAGTCCTATTAGGGCTCAAACTCTTCATTTTTTGCTTATATATACCAAACCAAGGTTGGAGGACCGTCACTCAAAAATCAGAAAAACTTTTTCAATTTTTTTATTTTCTGGAACCTACCCGATCTCAAGTTGAGTTTCAGATAGGGTTATTTCTAGTCTGGCAGCAGTTTTCTAAGCTCGTTTGTGTGATTTTTTCTCGGTTTTCGCGTTGGTTTTTGGTGTTTTCTCTTTTCTTTTGCAATGGCTAATGTTTAGAATGGGTTGTGGATGCCCAATGGCATGAATATCATCCCCGAGATGGATTTTTCGGGAATTATTGATAGTCCTTATGGAGCTTCTTTTCGGGATGGGATTTTCAATAATGGTTGGGAAGGTTTTCTTTATGATTCTACTGCTGTGTATTCCCCTTCTATGATAAAAGACTTTTACCATACGCTGCCCTTTGGCGAAGCTATTCCTTTTGATGGTTTCAAGGTTATTATGCATAGGTTCCCAGTATTTATTAATTCTTTTGTTATCACTCGGGCCTTGGGTATTCCACTTCAATTGCGACCTATCCTACCACACCCTGATTATTTCCTTTCCAATCAAGTTGATATTTTGGATAATTACCTAGATCACTTTGGACCTTGCACCTTCTCCTTCTATCCTGAGAATTATGCTAATGTGATACCTACCACTTGCCTTCCTGCTAATGTAGTTACTGCTGCTATATGGGTTATGAGGAATCTATTGGGTGCCGATAGGTTGGATTATGTCAATGATGTCACGATGCATACTGTTTATGGTATTGTTAATAATTTTAATGCTCTTGACATAGCCTCCTGGATTATGGATGGAATTCGGAATGTTTTCCAAATTGGTCAGCAATTTTCCCTAGTGTTATCTGTAAGATCTCCGTTCGTACCTATCCTCACTGGAAGAACATGTACAATGATTGGACTCATCTTATACCTATGGATCCAACTCATCGTTTTATCAAGAGAAGTCGTCTATTCAGTTGGGTGCCTAACACTGAGTATGTGGAGTTTTCTGCTTTGTAAAGGAACGATAATTTTATGAATGAGGGTGAGGGTCCTTGGAATGAGATTAGGGGGGTATTAACTGCTTGGCGTGATAGGTTGGATGGTTTCCCAGTAGGTCAAGTTTGAAACCAAGAGTGTAAAACATGATTTCCCTTTCTGTTGAGTCAGTCCTTTATTTCTGTACATTTTATTTCAGCTGTATCTTAGTAAGGAATTCCTTGTAATCTCTATGTATGTGGAAATAATTTTGTTTGGCAGGAATTTATAAAGTAGTTTGAATTTTTAGTACATTCATGGTAATATCTTTCTTACTCTCTCTCCTATTCATAGTATTAGCCTTGAGGACAAGGCAATTTTTTGTTTGGGGGTGGGGAAGTATTACAATCCTTTTTGTAAATGATTTTCAAACTTGTGTAAAAATTCAAAAATTTTGAAAAATCAATAAAAATCTTTGTTACAAAGACTTTTCCAAAAATAGGATAAGTACACCATCAATGATGAACATAATGGTTGAATTCTCTCATTTTCAAGTTTAAGGACATTTATTGCTTCACCAAGTAGTTGAGTCTTATACTACATTTGCATGAGCATAAGCATGACATTCATCTGCATTTATTACAGATTACATGTGCAAATACAACTACACCTTGAGAAACTTGAGGAATAAGTGTGGAGACTTAACCTAGTGAGCTTTTAAGCCCCGTCCTTTTCTTGGAGAGATATTACATCAATCTGGAGTCAAACGACTCGACCTGTCAGTTTTGTCTGTTTTTAGTCTCATATTCATTTTTATAGTTAGCCTTGAGATGATATCAAGTGGGTGTAATATAAACTTGTGTCTTGTAGCTTATTCAAGATATGATCACCATATCAATACTTAGAAATGATACAAAGATATTTAGTTAAACCCTGCTTACCTTAGCCTACCCTGATGATATTTTATCCCTTAGGTTGACCATTCTGAGCTTTTCTTGTTACTTAGCCTTTTGCTTAAGCCCATTACCCTTACCCAACTCCATTGTGGGAGTAAATACCCTTAGAATGTTTAGGTCATTTTACCCATTATGTTTGGAACATGAGGATGATTGTTTATGTGGTTACAAGAAGAAAGGAAAAATACATAGAAATCTCCAAAGTAGTGAGATAAACCAAATATTGAAAATCAAAAAGTTTGAAGAAATTCCAGAAAAAGCCAGAATCTTCCAAACCATTTCAAGTCCAAAAAGAAAGGAAGATTCCAAAAGTTAGAAGATCAACAACGGCAGCCATGAATTTGACCTAACTTGGAAGTCTTTGCATGCAAGTATTCTATTTTGTATTTTCTATATAAGAGAAGTAGTAGCTAAGGTTTAGATAGCTTTTTATGAATTGAAGATTGAAGAGAATAGTTCATCTTCTTCTTCTTATTCATTTGTATCAAACTCAATATCAATATCAATTCCATTATCTTTTCCATTATGATGTCTTGTGATTATTTATTTATTCCATGGTGTCATCATCAAAGATAAGTATCTAAATCTCCTTAGGGGGATGGTTGAAGCACTCTAGATGATGCAAAAGCACCATGTTTGTTCTTATTGTTCATTGTGATTCAAAGTTCTTAATGTTTATTTATTTCTAATTTGCGATATGAGGTAAGTATGATTATTTGCATGTTATTGTTATCCATGTTGTTAAAATATTATTGTTAGGGTTTAGGGAGACCTAGCTTTAATGGTTTTATTAATATTGATTAAAGATGTGTAGTGAAATAGCTGAGAGGTGATTATTACATATCTGCAATTGATATCTTTTATTGCAACCCTTTAGTAATTAAGTCAAATAGCTGAGAGGTGATGATTTAGTTATGAATAATATGTTGAGTTAATTAAATTGAATAGCTGAGAGGTGATGGTTTGATTAATAAGACATATTCAATAGCATGCATAAGAGAATCCCGTTTTAATTGAGTGGAATAGTTGAGAGATGACTACTTGATTATTATAGGTATTAATGATTAGTTGGAATAACCGAGAGGTGACTAATTAATTATTATAGATTGAATATGAAGGAACAACATGTTATGTTTGCATTATTTAGTTTGTGGATACCAATTCTTCCCCCTTTGTCATCATAAATCTTCTTTACATCTCTACCATATTCTTAAGTTAGGGTTTATTTAATTATTGCCTGTAGGAAGTTAGAATCAATCTCAAACTTGTTTGTTGATTCTCTTGGTGTTTTTTAACCATTGTTTTCTATTGTGTTTGAGCTAAGATCTCCCCCTCTGAGGTGGGTACGACCCTTGCTTGTTACTTGTCTACTTTGATATCCAATTTATACAGGCACAAGAAGAAATTTCAAGTTAAAAATATAATCTTTTGATAAAGATTAGAGATTAACACCCTTTGGCCTCTATCACTCATCCCGAGTGTCGAGCACAATATCGCTCGCTAATTTCAGTATTGTCCTCTTTTTAGTCACTGCGGATATCCAACAGTAAAGGGTTTTGGATCAGGGTCCACCCATCTAGGTTTTCCCCAAAAGGCCTTGACATTAGTTAAAGTATGGTTAAGCTCTATATACTACCACTACAACCACTTCTTTTGTAATGTGGGACTAACCCCAACTCATGAGTGTTACAATAACCATCTGTAACGCCCTAGGATTTTGTCCTCGCTCATCCCAGTGCGTCGAGCACCATACCGCTCGCTAATATCAATATGTCCCCCTTTAGTCACTGTGGATATCCAGCAGTAGAGGATTTTGGATCAGGGTCCACGCATTTAGGTTTTTCCCAAAAGGCCTTGACATTAGTTAGAGTATGGATAAACTCTATATACTACCACTCCAACCACTTCCTTGGTAATGTGGGACTAACCCCAACTCATGGGTGTTACAATCTCACCACCTTAGAAAAGAGTCGTCTTCGGCTCTGCAGTACAGTCCCAAAATCTCTGAAGTTCCATGCTGACTAAGCCAAGTACATGGTGCAACCATCACCCCTCTCGATTATGCGCCTTTCCAGCGTACCCCCCCACCCACCAGAGGAGAACCGTCGTCGGCTCTAATACCATATGTAACCCCCCAGGATTTCGTCCTCGCTCATCCCGAGTGTCGAGCACCATATCGCTCATTAATGTCAATATTGCCCCCTTTTAGTCACTGCGGATATCCAACAGTAGAGGGTTTTGGATCAGGGTCCACCCATCTAGGTTTTCCCCAAAAGGCCTTGACATTAGTTAAAGTATGGTTACGGTCTATATACTACCATTACAACCACTTCCTTTGTAATGTGGGACTAACCCCAACTCATGTGTGTTACAATAACCATCTGTAACGCCCCAGGATTTCGTCATCGCTCATCCCGGTGCATCGAGCACCGTACCGCTCGCTAATATCAATATTGTCCCTTTTTAGTCACTACAGATTTCCAACAGTATAGGGTTTTGGATCAGGGTTCACTCATCTAGGTTTTCCCCAAAAGGCCTTGACATTAGTTAGAGTATCGATAAGGTCTATATACTACCATTACAACCACTTTCTTGGTAATGTGGGACTAACCCCAACTCATGCATGTTACAATCCCACGACCTTAGAAAAAAGTCATCCTCGGCTCTACAGTACACTCAGTACAGTCCCAAAATCTCCGACGTTCCCTGCCGATTGAGCCAAGTACATGGTGCAACCGTCACCCCTCTCGGCTAGGCGCCTTTCCAGTGTACCCCCCCACCCACCACAAGAGACCCGTCGTCGGCTCTGATACCATCTGTAATGCCCCAAAATTTCGTCCTCGCCCATCCCGAGTGTCGAGCACCATACCGCTCACTAATGTCAATATTGTCCTCCTTTTAGTTATTGCGGATATCCAGTAGTAAAGGGTTTTGGATCAGGGTCCACCCATCTAGGTTTCCCCAAAAGACCTTGACATTAGTTAAAGTATGGTTAAGCTTTATATACTACCACTACAACCACTTTCTTTGTAATGTGGGACTAACCCCAACTCATGGGTGTAACATCAACACTACGAGATCCTTAGCGACACGATAACAGTTGGTTGTACAAAATTTGTTCATAATCCTTAGGCAAGAAACGCTCCATAATCAAAGTGCCCAATAAACAATATCCAGCTTATTATTTTTCCTACGATGGGCCTTGAGTTGTTCTCACCAAGCAAAAACACTTTGTTTAAGTTTATATGCCACTAGCTTAACATGTGCATGTTCGGAAGTATCCATATAGTCAAAGAAATTTTCAACTTCATGAATCCAATTAAGAGTCTCCTCAATATTCATATTACCAGTAAACGTAGGGAAATCAATTTTCATACGAAACTAATCAGATTGAGTACGACAATTGTTGTTGTGGTGTTGTTAAGGTTGAGGGCATGCTTCTTGATAGTAATTTTCAGCATCATCATCACTGTCATGATCATCAAGATAAGAATTTGGTGGTCAAGGGAAACGATGGTGATAAGTTTGTTGGAAACGATTAATAGAAAGATTGGGGGGTGGGTGAAAATACTGTGTAGTGGGTGGAATATTGTTGGTTGAGTGTGAGAGATGGCAGCGAGTTTGAGATGGAGGAGTAATAGTGGTATAAGTGGAGTTAACTTGTGAAGTAATGGAAAGTTGAGATGGTTGGGAGGTATTATAGGGTTGTATATATTGATGGGGATGTGAAAATAGAGTTTGGGGGCTACCAATATAGGGAGAGGTGAGAAGTCAATATTGAAAACTTGTGGTGGTGGTGGTGGTGTAAATTTGTGGTGGTTAAGATATGTTGGTGATAGAAGGGTGGGATGGTGGGAGCATCAACAATAAATTGTTTACCTTCAAATTTATCAATCGAAGAGTAAGTTTCTCAATTAAAATGGTGAGACAATTAATAGCCGAATTGAATTCAACCTTCGTCACATAATCTCCAAGATTTCCAATGTGGGAGCGGGGTGAACAATCTCAGTCATTAACCATTGTTGTAGGATTGAAACGAGGCTTTTGATACCAGTTGACGTAGCGAAAGCAATTAAAAATCAAACATTGAATAACCCAAAGAGAGGATTGCCTTGAAACAAAGAAGAACTAAAATAAAACTAAAGAAAAATAAATTGTAAAGACAAATCTTAATTGTATTGATTGAATAATTATTCTAAAAAGCATGACTCTTTATATATAATAAAGACTTAGGACCAACTAACTCTAGGACTTCCTAAACAAAGAAATCAAAATACAAATCTTACTTTGAATTATATTACTAATTTAAACTTAACAGTAAACCAATTATTCTAGAACTTATAGACTCGAAACTAGAAATTACTAAATAAAATATTAAGAAAAAAATAAAAAAATAAAAAAAATTTTATGACGATGATGCCAGTATTGTTGGTACATGGCGCCAACAATGACGCCAGCACTATTCTGCATCAATAACGTCTGCTCATTAATTGATCCTACTGTTGGACAATTAATGAGCTAGTTGTTGTCCTAAATCACCTATAAATATGAACTACATAGGCTTGATTATGGGACCTATAACTAGTCACTCTCATATACATATGTAACTATTTTCTATAAATAGCTTAGCCACTCCTCTTCAAATCACCTTCCCTTCTCCACTTCCGATCATCTTCAACCTCACTTTTCTACATTTACAGTTTTGACAACGTGTATATAATAAACAACAATCTTATAAAAAAAACTATTTATATTTACTATGATGAAACTAAAATAAAGTTGTTGAAGCATTTGTTTTATAAAAGTAATAGAAATAAAAATATTTGAGTTATTCTAAACAAAAATTGAAATCAAATATAATTTTTCTACGATAGCATATACGCATTACATTTATTTGTAATCTATTTTTTCTTGGTCATTGCCAACACATAAACTCTCCTCTATATGGCTTTCTAATAGACCCTTTTATGCTAATGATGTAGTTTAAATATAGTGTAAGCAAAATAATGAAATTTAATACAGGCTACACATCGGGTGTTGTAAATACACACTTATTATACAGTAGAATAGTTTCAGCTATCCAAACACCGAGTGAAGCAAAATTTAGCAAGTTTAAGTTTGTAATGTTGAAATGCATCACAAGATTTGGAAGTTCTATACCAGTGTACGAAATTAAAGTTATTGATATTTAGTTCACGCTGCAGTCAAGATTATTGTATTTCCATTTGGGGATACCGTTAGTAAAATCTAAATCTGATGATATTTTTTATGTGGACAACTTATCTAAAGATACGTCTATAATTATTATTAATTACAGTACTTTATTTATGATAGATTGTTATCCTAATCTAAGTAAGTAATAGTTTAGTTACAGTTCGTTGGAATTGTAACTGAACTATCCACACGTACATAAATTCAAGAACACAATCATAAAACATTATCACGGATTAGATCTGGACTTGAACCGACCCATAGAAAACCCTAACTAGATTAATAAAATATGCCCTAGTTAAAACGTCTCTTTCCGAAAATGCAAATAAAGATGAATAGGTGAGTTTCAATCTAACAGTCATAAAAGAACCCGGGAAATATCCAACGACCCAAACATGCTTGTAACTTAAAAGGGTTTGGTTTTCTGTCTATATGAAGGAAAAGGAAAGAAAGAGTGCCGTTTGAGTTCAAACTTTTGTTAACGGCGCCGTTAAGTTAAAAATCGTGAAAAAACGGCTAGCTTACTTGTGGTTTCATTAATAGCAATTAACGGCAACGTTAAGTCGGTCTGTTTGGTTTTATTCTCTCTTCTCTTTCTCTCTCTCTTGTTTTCTTTGTTTCAACGGGCGAGGTTTTTTGAACGAAAGCTCTCTTTCTCTCTCAAACAGTTTTCTTGTTATCGAAGATTCAAAAAACTTCACAAATCTCAACGAGCTTCTCTTTTCTTCGCGCCATATTTCTACAATAACAAAAGGTAGTTTAGTTTCGATTTATGCAATTCTTTTTTCAATCTGAACTCAATTTGTTTGATCTTGAATTGAGTTTGTTTTGATCGTTTTAGGTTTTTAGAAAACCCTAGAAATCTTTTTTGTTGATGTTATATGCTTTCTTTGTTGTTCTGTTTGATTTAGTTTGGTATTCTAAGATCTATTTATATAATGATGAATTGATGATTGATTGAGATTTGTTTCTTTGAATTATTAGGTATTTGAGTTATCGAGATGATTGTAAGAAGAGGAGATGACTGAGTTGAAAATACAACAGATATGTCTTGTGAATAAACAATCTGAAGAAACTTCAAGTTCTTCTTTTTCTGAAGAAAGTTATAGTATTGCTCTCAAGTCACCAGAGATTACTAGCCCTGTTACCACATCACCATCACATCGGTATTCTACTTTCCTTTTTAATTTAGTGTAATAATATTGTTGAATTAGATTCGATAATGTTTTAGGTTGTGTGTGTGTTTTTATGCAGCTCACATGAGTTGAATTGGACTTTTTGTTTAATTAAATAATGTAGTACTACTTTGCTATAGTTATGAAGTTATAGATCATATTTTAAGATGGGCTTAGGTTCTTTGCCTCCAGTGCAACTGTGTTTAATAGTTTGAACTGAATATTGTGGAATCACTGTTTCAGTTGTCATATTTGATCATGTATCATAACCTTCTTTTGCAGGAGAACTAGTGGTCCTATACGGCGAGCAAAGGGAGGTTGGACTCCGCAAGAGGTAAACTACTTTGTTATGTTCGTGATTGATGGTCCAAATGTTAAATTTCTTTCAACTTTTTTGTTCCTTAGCATTTGGAATGGTCCTACACTCCTACTGTCAATCCCATATTACGTAGGGATTGACTGGAAAATTGAAATTTGAACATCTTCACTGTATGTGTTCTTGCTACGGTAGTTATTTAACCTTTATAGGTGTTTAACAAAGATATTCTTTCGTCGTCTATGTTCAGTTTCTATTTCACCCATAATCTGCCTTTATTTATTTATTTTGGTACTACAAGTGCTTGGTTCATTTACCTCTGCAATATGCTACAGGATGAGACATTGAGAAGTGCTGTTGAAGCTTTCAAGGGAAAGTGTTGGAAGAAAATAGGTCTGTCGCTCTATCTCTCTCTTTTATACATTATTAACATTATAGTGTCAGGCCTGAATATTAGTTTACCTTGTTTTTTACTGGGATTATACTTTTTGTTTGATATCAATCTATTACTGAATTGTATGACCCTTGTGTGCCCAGTAAATGGGTGCAATGCATTACCTCGCCATTAAGGTACTCTAAGTGTACTCAGAGGGTTAAGTCTGTCACCAAATTCTTTGTTGAATGAGTTGCAACTTTCTATGAATTTCTCTTGCAGTTTTTGAAATGAGAACAACACTTTTAAAATATTTAGAGCGACTAAATAGAGGGTTTGGTGGTGGAGTGGGACCAGCTACAAGACAACTATAGTCCTTGGACCACCTTAGTTATGGATTGAAATTAAGGAGCACTTTAGCCGACGTGAAACTGTGGTTCTTCAGTTATTGTCTTGTATCGTAATTATGCATTAAATTCTAAATTCTACTTCGTTATAATAGACACTGCAATTCTTTAAACTATGTTTATTGGCACATTGCGAATATAGTACTCCGATAATTGTTTTGAATTCACGGTGAGGATTATATGGTGTTGAGAGAAAGACATCCAGAAAAACAAGTTTCATGGGGCGGTGACTAAAGACTGAAATATGAATACCAGAAATGTATGAAAGGTCGTCGTATTATTGATTTATTTTGACAAGTAGGAGCTTCATTTAATTAGCTCTTTTCAGTTTGTCGGTCTGTGAATGGAGGAACATGCCTAATAAGGGTAATAGCAGTTCAATTTTCTTGAGGTTGGGGCAATTTCGATGAAGGAGAATTTGTTTAAGGAACACAATCTGCAAGGAGATTATATTTATTGACAAGTTGCAGAGTACTTTCGTTTCTGATAGAAAGAACTACTGATGTAGACGGTAATAAACAAGTTGCAGAGTACTCCAATATTTCAGTGGGATTTGAAGTGGACTGATCAGCTTGTATATTGGGGTGTGTTTGAGTTGAGTGAAAATCAATTGGTATTTTGTTTATTTCTACCACCAAAGGGGTGTAGGGAAACATTTGAATTTAACATGAGCAATATTTGACGGGAGTACGGGACATTGTTTCTAATAAGCTGGTTCAAGGTCTACTAAATTGTTTTCTGTGGATGGACTAACAAGCCTAAAAAAAGTTATAGCAGGGTTAGTGTTTTGAATCTTGAGCAAGGATTGGGAATTTTTCTAAGAAAAAAAAGCTCGTTTGCAAGTGGCAAATGGCAATCCAACTTAAGAATCTTATTTTGTGTTGTGGAGTCCAATAGTACCATGGCCTATTGTTGTCTTGAAAATTATAATTTAACATGCATTAAGAAGATAGCTTCTTCCACCTTATTCAAGTTCGCAGTTTGTTCCATTTACTTATGCCCAATAATATGGGTAGCTTGGAAGTTTCAGCTGTTTCTCGGTTACGATGTTGCTTATGTGTTATACACTTATACGGATAGTGAATTCGTCTGCAAAGTAAATGAGATGGATGATTTCATCATAGTAATACAGAAAAGAAACCACTACATCTTGCAGTCTCGCTAAATCAATGTAGTATATGTTCATAACGATTTGAACATCCTCAATCTATAGAGGACAATTGGAGGAAATCAATGTGGGACAAACAGATGGATTCGTAGATTATCGTACACAAGGACTTGGGGAATAATCTTATATCTTATATTGTGTTCTACAAAGTGATATCAACTTACGATTGATGTGGGGTACACAAACGTTTGAACAGCTTTTAATCTGACCAGAAGTTTAGACCAGAAGTTTAGTGGAGAGGTAGATAAAAGAATAATGCATAAGTAGTACAGTAAGTCTGTACAAGTCCAGCCTAATGAAGGTTCTACACAATCACTGATTCTGACATAGTGGAGTGGATTTCCGTAATAGGCTTTTGAAGGTTTGTTATTTGAATTGAATTTATGGTATGGGATTTTTTGATCTGGCATAAGCTTCCAGTCAGAAGATCAAATGCACAACCAGTTCCTGACTCAATGCTCAGTAGATGGTGGCTAACCAGGCAGAATGTGTCAAAGATTTCTACGATGTTCAAATATCATAGAAACTACAGAATTGGGCTTGTTATTTACATATATCAGTAGTTTAGTTATGCTGATTAAAAAGGCACTTTAGCTATAGTTAGGGTTCAGAACCCGCTTCTGCTGCTTTAATGCAAGGATATAAATTCTTTTTGATTTTTGAGCTGATAGATGAATGTGTAAATTCTCCCAGAGAATCAATCCATAAGATCTTAGCAAAATCCAAAAATTAATTTATAAATGATTTCCCAAAAGTATTTTGAATAATATGTTCTTTAAAGGGATCTGTTTTATTTACAGAAGCAGAAGTATTGACGGTCAAAGGACTCAGTTCCCAAACAATTATCACTATATACACTATAAAGTTGATGAGGAGTTCTTACTTTTTAAAAGACCAGCTCCTAGAATTTCCCACTCCCAATGTTATTTGGGACAAAAGCCTCTATTAGTCCCTGATAATCGTTATTCATGTGAGTTGTATTTAGTAAGGTAGGGCAATAAGCCAAAGCGGCTAAGTAATTGTAGAAGCTTATTATATTCAAGAAGTACTCGACACGTTCCTTCAAATAGTTGTCAATTGTTTCATAAAGAAGACTTTTTGGATCCTGTCACAAGATAGAAATCAAAAGCTGTACTTTTTTTAATCAAATTTTGTGTTGTTTTTCATTCTGTAGCTGTTTAAGTTGTGATACTCTTTGAGTAAGTGCCGAGGCGAAGTAACACCAACCTATATTTGTCTGCTATCTGATGGCTATATGAATATATTAATACACTAACACCCTGCTATTTATTAATGTTATGTTGCTTCTTTACCAATTAAATTTTGTTGACCTTGTTAGGTCTTATAGTTTCTTATTTTATATGCAGCCGAATTTTTTCCTGATAGATCGGAAGTACAATGTCTTCATAGATGGCAAAAGGTTTTGAATCCAGAGCTTATTAAGGGACCTTGGACCCAAGAGGTTTGTTGCCAATTCTTTTCCCTTAGGATGCATTAGAGTTTGGAAAGTAGTTAATTATTTCTCACTGCTTTTACAGGAAGATGATAAAATCATTGAGTTGGTAGCAAAGTATGGTCCCACAAAATGGTCAGTTATAGCAAAATCGTTGCCAGGTCGCATTGGAAAACAATGTCGGGAAAGGTAAATATATGCTCATATGATCTAGATAATTTTGTAAAGAAAAATGGGGTTTTGACTTTTTTGAGTTTACCGAAATTGTATTTGATACTCCTATTGACCAAAAGAAACAACCAAACCAAAATCCTGTTCTGCTGAAATTTGCACGTCCCCATTGAAGTCTTTACATCCTGAGTGCTTTTGAATTGAATTATAGTTTGATGCTGCTGATTGTGGCTTGTTTTTTATCTGGAGGATTATAAGATCATGGTGACTACATGAAGTTCATAACTGCTGTACTGTCACTATTGCTATTCCTGTTGTTGAAATTAATAAAGGAACTAATGTTTGTAATAATTTTAGGTGGCACAATCATTTAAACCCAATGATAAAGAAAGATGCCTGGACGTTGGAGGAGGAACTCTCACTCATGAATGCCCAGCGGGAATATGGGAACAAATGGGCAGAAATAGCTAAGGTTTTACCTGGCAGGTACTTGTTCTTATATGCTTTTTTGTTTTATTAAAATCAAAATGAAAGTTAAGTTACCTGGTGGATATAGTAATTGACTAAGAATAAGTGTAGGCATTGTGCATCAAGAAGATCTGAGTCCTGACAATTTGTGTGCCCCCCAAATGGTTTATTTTATAAATAGGAAGTGAATATAGTTTGAAAATGACTATTATGTTCTATTCAATCTATCCTTACTGTTTATTTTAAGAAAGCTGATAGAAAGACTTTTTATATATGTGTGTTCCTTTTTGTTGTTAGAATACATTCAAAAGACAGTTATACTTATAGGCTGTGTTTGGTTCATGGAATCTAGATTCCGGGAAACCAGAGGGTATGTGGGAATTGATTATCGTAAGGGGGAGAGAGAGCGATCAAAAAAGGGAGAAGCAGAGGTACATGGAATTCCGAAGAGAGATCACCGCTGGACAGATTTGTTAGAACAAATATGGAAACTGGTTTCCATTTTCATGAAAGAAAACCGTATTCCTTCCACCAAACCTACACCCGAATTTGCTTTCCTAATTTTTCTGCCAACTTATATGGATCTAGCTGTCCTGAAATCTGAATTCCATAGAACCAAACACCGGAATCTGATTTTTAAAAACATACTCCATATTGCATATAGCAATAGCTCACCATTTTATGGTGCATTATACATTAGGATTCCTAAGTGCCTTCAGTAATGTGAAATTATCTTACATCAGCAAAGTACCTTGGTTCAAGCTTCATTTTTCTTTGCGTGAGAGATGATACATTTTGGTGGAGTTATCGTTTCAATGTGTATTTTCTTTAACAGTTGTGCTTGGTTTCCCTGTAAATTAGGAAAAGTTTGCAGGGAAAATTTGACCTGGTATACAGGTTACTCAACGGTTTGGTTGTGTTGGTAGGTGGTTCCACCACCAGAATCATTACTGAAGAAGGATGCATTTACATTCGAAACTTTCCGCCATCACAAAACTTGAATGAGTGGCTGCTCTTTGCAGCTTCCGTTTTGAATATTTGATGGTGGAATCATTTAACGAAAAACTAAGGTTTCGGAGTACCCCTGTTTGTGTACAAATGATAACCATCAAACTTTTGTTAATTTTGGCACACTGAACAGTTGCATGTTGTATTTATAATTATAATATGGTCACATGTGGGCATGGGTTATGTGCTGTATTTAACAACTGAACATGATTTTTGTAGGACTGATAACTCAATAAAGAATCACTGGAACAGTTCTTTGAAGAAAAAGTTGGATTTTTTTGTGGCTACTGGTAGACTTCCACCAGTTCCAACCACTGGGCCAAATGGTGCCAAAGATACATGTAAAATCACTGCTGCTGGACAAATTTCTGCTTGTTCTAGTAAAGTGTCAGATTCAACTGACGAAAAATGCGTTGAAAGTGAAGATTTGTGTAAAGCAGAAGGAGATGGCAAGGATCGGTTGGAGGATTTGGCTCTAGAATGTCTTACAGATACCACAACAGGTGTAGCGCTAATTGGCTCCAGTAGATCTGATGATGGCCAATGCACTCGGGCATCAATTATTCGCTGCACTGAATCTGTCTCAACACCCAATCCAGTGGATATTGAAAATACGGGGGGTGATGATAGCGACAACAAGCTCGATGGATCACCGGTGCATTCTACGATTCGAACCTTTGGCTCTTTGTATTATGAGCCTCCGCAGTTTGAAAATATTGATATTCCGTTGAGTTCCGCTCTTTTTGACACTAATTGTTCTTTGCACCAGATATATAGTGCAAATTCTGTTACTTCGCCTAGCGGTTATGCAACTCCACCTTGTGTTGAGGACTCCAATTTTGGTTTGCGCAATGCAGAATCCATATTAAGGAATGCTGCTAAGAGCTTTCCAAATACTCCTTCCATCTTAAGAAAACGAAAGACAGAAGCTTATGTTACGCTGCCACAAGATGGAATTCTGAAAGGAAATGAGATGAAAGTCTTGGACAGTTCAAATGGTCTTAAAGAAAAAGAAATAAGTGACCAAGATCGGTTTGTGCGCAGATCTGAAGGAGAAAAGTTGTATCAGAATCCAGCTTTTCATGGTAATGATACCATTGAGTATTGTGATGGGGAGAACTTCAATACTGCACCTCCTTACCGGATATGGTCGAAAAGAACTTCTGTTTACAAGTCCTTAGAGAAACAACTTGATTTTACATTAGACACACAGAATTTTGAGAGTCAGGCTCAATCAAGTCTTGTCATCAAAGGGAATCAACCTTTTACAGAGAGTTATTCACAAACAGCAAAGATGGGGGTCGCCTGATTCATCAAATGTTAGTATTCTCTGAAACTTTAAATTTTGAATTTTGTTGGAATATACGCTTCTTCAATTGCAATTATTAATATTACTTTTCCTCTCTATTTATTCAGATCTCAAAAAAAATTATATTTATTTAGCCAAACTTTATTTAAGTAATGAGCATATTGTATTCCTCTAACATAGACGCGTAACATCAACCATTTGAGTATTGCACTGAACCATCAACCATTTGAGTGTTGCACTGAACCGTTTTCTTACTTGGCTGATCAACTCAATCAAAAGTTCACCCAAAAAAAAAAAAAAGCTTAAATCATAACTCAAAAATACTGTTACTTGCAATTATAATTTTGGGTTTACCTATTATAAATGGATCTTTCTTTTAGAAACCGAGTTGTTTTGGGAAAAAAAAAAAAAGGCCGATAACCTCCTTCGTCTTCTAATCAAAATCAGTACCCATTATGATTTAATTTCTATGTTGTTCTGTGTTTCTGCCAACAATCGTATGCTGATATTGGTTACGAGGGGTTAAGGCTTGTTCTCTGTAATGACGGAGCTGATGACATTTTGGTAGTGAACATAAACCATTGTGCTATATACTAATTCTAGTTCTTTAGATTATTAGAGATTTGTGAAGAACAGCATGGAATCTACTAATCTAGTGCATTATGTATGCAATAGAATAGTACTCCATATCTGAGGTAGGATAGTGCATTAGCCAACATGAACAATATTAATTGACAATGTCATACAATACCCGAGATGCCTATCAAAGAAACTTAGTGCTCGTGTTCCTCCTCCGTCTCAGTCCACACAAGAAAAATGCTTCCATTTGCATTTGCTAGAACTTGAACTGTTTCCCTGCCTCTCCCATGTGGCGAAAGGAAAGATTGCATTTTAAGAACAATTACAAACCATTTATGTTCTCGTCCTCAAATTTTGCTTTTATCTTATAAAATACTACATTACAACACATCCAAATTCATTTCTGCGAAGGGAGGGAAGTTGGGCGCTGGATATATTTGCATCCTGCTATATTTGGTGTCCAGTCTTAAATGTGTGCCAGTGACTTCCCTTCTAACCCAAATAGAAATTGGACAAATACTTTGATGCTACCTTGAGCACTTAGCCATCACTGTGGTTTGAAGTTTGTGACTGTGTGAATGTATTCCTTAGCAAACATTTTAACCTTCATCTTTTGTGTCACATTGCAGTTGGTTTTGGTGATTTAATCTTGGGGGCAGTTAAACCTTCAAAATGGAACAAAGCGGATCATCGAACAGCCAATCAGCAGATCAAACTTCTGTCCCCATCTGTGCTAATGTTGAGACAACTGTAAGTTAATTGAAACAATTAGTTTTATACCAACAGTAGAGAAGTAGTGAGAGTAGGTCTCTTGTAGATCTGTGAAAGAATAGCAGCTTACTTGTCATTATTATTTGTTGAATAAAATTTGTCACGTTCCTTGCTGGGAGGAAAAAAAAAGGAAAAAATTAATACTGAGATCATTATGGGAGTTGGTCTAATTGTCTAAATACGCTGCCAACCATAGTGCAGATATCATAATATTCTGGGGAGAATGGTCAGGTTCCGAATGACCTGGATTTGTCTAGTATCTATTAAATGATATTATCCGATATTGCCTTGATGGAGATACTATGCTTTTCTGTGATTATGATATTTCTTTTGAAATTTTGCTCTATTTTTTAGTTTTACAGGAAAGGCTATCTTAGAGATTTTTCGTTTTGGAAACTGATTAGCTTCTTTAGTTCATGTCCCTTCTCATACACGTATATAAACTTTTGATATAAGCATCCTCCCATAAAAGCATGTTGTGTCATGTGTGGGACTGTGGGTTAGTGAAATTTTGTTTTTTCTTTCAGCATTGATTTTCATTTTCCAAAAATGGAAACTGATAAAGAGCTACTCCACACTATAATTCTTATAAATTGAGATTTGTGGACATACCGCATTTGAAAGTCGAAATTTGGGATACCCCCATTTGAAAAAGAAATTGAGATACCCCATTTTAAGATGCGGTGATATCTTAGCCATCCATCATACCACTAACCTACGGACTTTGGGTATCTCAAAATTTTGACTTTTAAATGTGGGGGTATGGCTATATCCATTGACTTTCTTTTATCGTTCATCCTCGACACCCCCAATCAATTCACTTTTGTTTTTTTTGGCCCTGTGCAAACGCACTTCTGTCTAGCAAACATGTCAATGACTATCACTGTCGCAGGTGATACCTTATGCCCGCTTTGTACAAACTTAAAAAAAAAAAAAGACATGGAAGCAATAAAAATCAAAATGTGTAGAGCCAATAGAATTAATTAGCATCTGATTAGCATGATGTCAATCTTTGGATTTTGCAAAGATGGTGTGACCACATTTCCAAATCCACTATTCAGTAAAATCTCCATTCTTATTCCTCAATGCATCTCTTGAACCCTACTTCAAATCCAAGAAAGGGGTTGTATGCCAAGGAGACCCTCTCTGTCCCATGTTTTGTAGCATTGAATCCTTAGACTGCGCACGAAATTCCTTAGCCGTTTCCGGTGTCCACTTTAGGAAAATCATCTACCATCAGTCATTATTATATGTGGGCAGGTCAATGTCGGACTCAGGAATGAGAATCCCTATTTGCTGCTCAGCTGATAGTACAGACCATAGTTAAAAATGCCGACACATTTCGTAAAATTTCGACGGAATATACTGGTTTTTAGAGAATCTACATTTTAAAATCCGGGATAATCGAGAATATTCCCAATATATTTAGATATATTCAGATGACTTTTTTGTTCGAGTGTTGGAATGTCTGAATATGTCTTTTTTGAACCATGGTACAGACTGTCACCAAGACTAGGCTGATACACAGGTCAACGAGACTAGGCTGATACACAGGTTGTTAAAGTGCTCTCATTTAGAACCTCGTCAACAGTGCACCATTCATTTAGATTATTTAGATTGTAGATCTTCCATCCTTTGTACCACATCATTTTTTTTATCACTCCTAATCTGTAACTAAGCAACAAATCTATACTACTATTATAAACCTGAATAGAATTTTGTCACCTAATTCTGACTAAAATACCTTTTTTAGTCATGGTTTTTTGGTAAAATTATATAATACATTTTAAATAATGGTTTTATTGTAATTTAACATATACTATTATACTATATTAAAGCAGAAAATACCCTTAAGAAAATATCTCTTCAATTACGCTATCAATAAGATTGAAATTGATAATCTAATTGAAGAGAATTTTGAACAATTTTGGGTATAATTGTAATTGCACAAACCATAAAAAAAAATGGGCCTATATTGTAATTTTACCTTCTACCTTCTAAAACCCTACTTCCTCAAAGGAATAATAGAAACAACAACAATAACGAAAGAAGAAGAAGAATATCGAAGAAGAATATCACAAAACCAAATATCAACAATAACAGCGTGTTCAGAATTTATCCTTCGTCCTCAGAAGAAACAGGTCAGAATTTTACATATATTACATATAACTGTTCATATAATGTACATATATTACATATATCCTTCTGATAATCAAAAGTATACAAGCATCAGCATACAGTTTAGAGACTGCACCCTTCAGGAGACAATCCTCCTGTATATCCAAATACATACTCAGAACAGACAGAAAAAAAAATACAGAACTGCAGCAGCATACAGTTTAGAGACTGCACCCTTCAGGAGACAACCCTCCTGTATATCCAAATACATACTCAGGCCAGACACGAAAAAAAATACAGAACTGCAGCACAGAGAGCTCCAGAATGCAGGCATCACCATAACACAGAGAGTTTTATTCTTACAATCCATATTTCATCACCCTTCATATAACACCTGCATACAACCACAATGAGATGTCTGAATATGCGCGCCTTACAATCTATATTCACAATACAGGATGGATGAAGATAAAACAAATGAAGCTAGAAAAAAACGAAAAGAAAGAAAGCAAAATTTGCAAAAAGTCCGAGCAAGTACAATGCGATTGCAACTAATGAAAGCAACAGAATTGGTCGATGTACCAATTGTTATACAGTACTCAATGGAAGCAACAGAAGTGGTCAATAAAGCAACTGAGGCGAGAAAAAAACGAAAACGAAGAAAGGAAATTCTGCAAAAAATCAGAGCAAAGAAAATGCGATCCGGACTATTGGAAGAAACAGAAATGGTCGATGTACCAATTGATATACAATACTCAATGCCAACAGGTTTGTCAAAAAAAATAGAGATGTACATACTTCTCCTAAGAATATAACCAGAGGCATTATTCTAACTTCGTTTTGTCATTGTCAGGTGTACCTGGAAAGTCACAAAAAAATCCGGATAAGAACACATCGAAAAAAGGTCAGAATTTTGAAGTTTATTCATATATTCATAATTTCTACAAATCGCTAATATGTTATCTGTTTACTGCATGAAGATGGAACTGTGACCACCTCAACCACAACGTATGGTAGAGCAACTTATAGTGACTATGCAGATTTTGTAGAGAGAATTGTCACACCTATTGAAACAGGTATATATTGCAAATTTTATATAATACAAGAAAAAAAATTAACCAAGGCCAAAAGCCATAATATCTACAGATGTTGATGCAGATTTCAATGACACAACGTATGCTAGAGATTTTGGATACTCAATTTCCAGTGGTATGATTTAACTATTAATTATTATATACACTTATAACCAAAGTGCACTACAGATAATGATAATGATGATTGCACTAACTTCGATTGCCATAGAGATGATGATAATGTTGATTCCTTGGATTATGATAATGAGAATAGAAACAGTACAGAAATCACCATTACAAGTAAATCTAATCACACTTTCTTAGCATTAAATTTTGTATGTCAATTGCAAGAATTGATGAAAACTAACTCTTCTTATAATTTATCAAGCAGGAAAATATTGGGAAGTGTCAAACTTAGGTGGGCCTACACATAAATGTCCATTTTGTAAAGCTACAGTTTGGTTTCAAGAAAGAAACAGAAAACGTACCAGACTTAAAAATCCACAATTTTCTATTTGTTGTTACGGAGGAAAGGTTATTCTCCCTCTTTTGAAGGAACCCCCAAATTTTCTAAAACAGTGTAGGGGTACTATATACAATGTAGGGGTACTATATACAACATACATGTGGCACCATCTCTACCGTCCATCATGGTGCCACATGTCAACATCTAATGGGCTCTCTCTTGATGGCACAAGTTACAAAGTTAAGCCTTATTATTACAAAGATATTTTCCCCATTATTACCCTATTAATTGCTAAGAATGGAGTTACATTGTAGCCTATAAATATAAAGGCAAACTACTCATCTTCTCATGGTCTCATTGTGAATCATACACAAGACCTCAACACTCTCTCATGAGACCTCACCTCTCAGGTCTCATCTCTCTCTTGAGCTCTCTCCATTATCGAGCTCCCATTTTGTATCACCACTACTATAATAAAGTTCATTCTCTCTCTCCGTGGATGTAGGCACAATTGCCGAACCACGTATACAATGGTGTTCACGTCTCTACTTTATTATTGTTCATATCATACACATCATCATCTTTCATTAATGTATTGACCAACTTCACAAAAATGGTTAATACATTTGGCGCCGACTACAGGGACTTGGGATTTTCTCAAGCGAATTCCACCCACCAACCCCACCGAACACCATTGTTCTAAGGTTCTCAGATAGTGATTTTCAAGAAATTCATTGAATTTGAAAAGATAGAATTGCAACTCACAGTTGGGGGTTTGGAGCAAATTGTTTACACAATTACTGGACTCGACAGAAGCAAGATAAGTATCACTTTAATATTTTTTGGTGATTGAAATGAGGCACCGAGCTATCAAGGAGCGACCTCATCATCTACTGTTTATTCTACACAGTTTCACATATATTTATCTGGTGATATATTTTCATGTCTCTCATCGTGACCTCGACAGGTCTACCAACGACCTCTCAAGTCTCGTCGCGACCTAACCAGGTCCTTCATGCCAGGTCCTTCATGCCAGGTCCTTCATACCAGGTCCTTCATGCCAGGTCCTTCATACCAGGTCCTTCATGTCAGGTCCTTCATACCAGGTCCTTCATCGCGACCTCACCAGGTCTATCAACGACCTCCTCAAATTACAGGTCTTTCAACGACCTCAAGAATATTTATGCCATACAGGGGGCTATTCTCACTTTATCTAATGAAATTAACTTATTATTAGCACAATTAGCTATTAATGATATTTTTTGTAGCTCTCTCTATGTGCAGGTCACATGAACACGACCTCACTCCCCATGAGCTATTTTTGCACAAATGTACCACATTGCTTTCACTGAACTCTTTACAAGTGAAATGCTTGATATACAATACGGCCACCCTCATTGACTAGTGAGTCACTCGTATGCGGGACGACCTCAAACACAATTCTCTAGCCACACGCCTGGACGAACGCATTCACTCTCAACGCAATGCAGACCCATAAAGGCCACATGCCCGAGAATTGTCAAACAGGTCTCCACGCTGCGACCATTTACTAGATCGGGCACCAAAAGGTTCCAAGTAACTCTCAAAACACTTGGTCAACCAATGCTCTTCCTCAAACGAGCTACATGTGCACTCCAAAGTGCCACATCTATCGGAATGTCCAATCACAAGGCGACAAAGATAGTACATACAAAACTCATAAGGAAGACATACAGTTCAGTGTAAGTCTCTCACTAAATTTTATAATATTTCACATGCTAACATTATCAACAAGTATCAGGTCTATGCAACTCGACCACAAAAAGACAACCACCCATGTATGCAAGAAGACCCACTTCAGTACGACCTGCTTGCAACTGTCCATCTCGTCTACATGCCTTCTGAACGAGCTACCAGGTCTCCCTGGAACTAACTAGCTCGCTATACACAAATTCATGATCGAGTTGCCATTACCACAAGGGACCTTCATCGCGTCCTGCAAATCTCAATGATCAAGCTCATCAAAATTTGGGGCGGATCGACTTCGTTAAATAACCCCATATTTCATTCATCTTGGGGGCTGGATCGGTTCGATTACTTCTTTTCAGCCCGAACTCCGTTCAACCTAAAAAGAGGGGGCTTATGTAGGGGTACTATATACAACATACATGTGGCACCATCTCTACCGTCCATCATGGTGCCACATGTCAACATCTAATGGGCTCTCTCTTGATGGCACAAGTTACAAAGTTAAGCCTTATTATTACAAAGATATTTTTCCCATTATTACCCTATTAATTGCTAAGAATGGAGTTACATTGTAGCCTATAAATATAAAGGCAAACTACTCATCTTCTCATGGTCTCATTGTGAATCATACACAAGACCTCAACACTCTCTCATGAGACCTCACCTCTCAGGTCTCATCTCTCTCTTGAGCTCTCTCCATTATCGAGCTCCCATTTTGTATCACCACTACTATAATAAAGTTCATTCTCTCTCTCCGTGGATGTAGGCACAATTGCCGAACCACGTATACAATGGTGTTCACGTCTCTACTTTATTATTGTTCATATCATACACATCATCATCTTTCATTAATGTATTGACCAACTTCACAAAAATGGTTAATACAAACATCTAATGGATTACAAAGGTGGTTCAAGGTCTAGACAATTCAGAGATAATATACGAGCTTATAACTCTATGTTTGCATTCAGGTCAATGGGTGGAAAAATAGACAACTCAGTTAATGATGGACGTGGCCCGTATGTTTACAAAATAAATGGCCAAAATCATCATAGGATTGGATCATTGCTACCAGATGGAGGACGAAGACCACGTTTTGCCCAACTTTATATATGTGTTCCTCAATATGAAGCAAATGAACGTATACATGCTATGCGAAGATCTGAACAAGGTGCCAATTTGGAAGAAGACATTGTCAAAGGTTTAATCAAATTGTTTGATAAAAACAATCCATTGGCAATGGTGTTTAGAATGGCTCAAGAAAGAAATCCAAGTGTTGAAGTACCTACAGTGCGCATTAAGTTAATTGGTACTCGACAAAAAGATGCGAGACAATATAACCTACCAACTGTTTCAGAAGTAGCAGCTTTGGTTGTAGGAGATGAGTTTGGCATGAATGACAATAGAGAGATAGTGTTGGAAACAAAATCAGGAGCACTCAAAAGAATAAATGAATTGCAGCCAAGTTATATATGGCTTTGCAATATCCATTGTTGTTTCCATATGGTGAAGATGGATTTAGACTATATACTTTATATGCAAATATTCCAGAAGATGTAACACCTACCTCAAAAAACACTATAAGCATGTGACAGTACTACGCCTTTAGACTTCAGCATAGAATTGGAGAAGCTCATACTCTGCTTAAAGCTGGTCGTCTTTTACAGCAATATATAGTTGATGCATACGCCTGTATTGAAGAACACAGGTTACCATATATCAAAAAGAAAAAAAAAAAAAAAAAAACAATTTAGTTTAGTGTAATTACTTTTCGAAGAAAAATTTAATTTGTTTTTGAAACTCTTACTGCAGGTTATCATATATCAAAAAAAATCAAAAGAAATTGCGAGCTGAGTTGTACCAAGGTTTAAAAGATGCCATTGTAGCAGGAGACACATCCCCAGCCTCAATAGGAAGAAGATTAGTTCTTCCCTCAAGTTTCACAGGTGGCCCAAGGTATATGGTACAAAATTACCAGGATGCAATAGCTATTTGTCGGTGGGCAGGATCTCCAGACTTATTCATAACATTTACTTGCAATTCAAAGTGGCCAGAAATTGAAAAATACCTAAAGCTAATCCCAGGCCAAAAGCCAGATGACAGACCTGACATAGTCTCAAGGGTGTTCAAGATCAAGCTCGAACAACTAATGGATGATTTCTGTGAAAATCATTACTTTGGAAGAGTAAAGGCTGGTAAGTTGGTTTATTTTGTTAATTAACAATCTTTTAATCAATCACTATGTATAATAATCAATTCATAACAATTGTGCAGCTGTGTACACAATCGAGTTCCAGAAAAGAGGATTACCCCACGCACATATCTTGCTTTGGTTGCACCCACAAGACAAGCCAAAAACATCTGCAGATATTGATCGCATAATTTCAGCTGAACTCCCGGACCTTAATAACAAATTGGCATTTGATTTTGTAGTTCAATTCATAATACATGGACCGTGTGGGCCTTGCATGCAAGATGGAAAATGTTCAAAGCACTATCCGAAAAAAAATAGCAACGAGACAAATGTGGATAGAGATGGATTTGCAGTATATAGGCAAAGAAAAGATGGAAAAGTTGCCTTCGAAAATGGTGTACAAGTTGACAACACATGGATAGTACCCCACAATGTTGACTTGATAGTTAAATATCAAGCACATATAAATGTCGAATATTGCAACCAAGGCAGATTAGTAAAGTATCTATTCAAATATGTGCACAAAGGCCACGACAAATCTACCATTGTGATTGAAGAAAATGCAGTCTCAAATGTATCACAAGATACACAAGAGGTGCGTGAAGTTGATGAAATCAAAAATTATTTGGACTGTCGATACATTTCTGCTTCTGAAGCAAGTTGGAGAATTTTTGAATTTGAAACCCATTATAGAAATCCATCAGTTGAAAGGCTTCCATTCCATTTAAAAGATGAACAACCTATAATTTTCTAAGATACTGACGATCCCAATGATGTGGTGAATAAAGGAGTGAAAGAAAAATTCTTAGAGTGGATGGAAACAAACAAAAAACATGAAGATGCAAGGGAGTTAACATATGCAGCATTCCCTACAAAATGGGTTTGGAATAGAGCTAAAAACAAATGGAAGCGGAGGGAGAAAGGAATAGCAATTGGCTGAATCTACTACTCTCACCCATCGTCAGGTGAACGTTTCTATCTACGTCTTCTCCTTAATCATGTAAAAGGACCAACTACATATGAAGAAATTAAATTCTACAATGGAGTTCAGTATGATACTTATAAAGAAGCCTGTTATGCTAGAGGTCTATTAGAAGATGATGCTGAATGGAACGAAGCAATAGTAGAAGCATCATATTTCAACCTTCCAAGTCAGCTTAGAGATTTGTTCACAACCATTTTTTTATTTTCAGAAGTAACAAGACCAATCAATATATGGAAAAACAATTGGAAAGTGCTAAGCGATGATGCAGAGTACAATGAAAGGAAAAGGCTAAAAAATCAATCGCTCACCCTCACAGAAGAACAGATTAAGAACTATGCACTATGTGAAATAGAAATAATTCTGAATCAGCGATACAAGTCCCTCAAAGATTATGGCCTTCCACAACCAGATATGTCAACCCACAGATTGAGGCAAAACAACATGATCAATGAAGAGCTAGATTACAATAGAGCAGATTTGGAAAAAGAATTCAATACCTCACACAAAGAACTAAATGAAGATCAAAAAAACGTCTTCAATTCTATCATTGAAGCTGTCGAAAACAAAACAGGTATGTGAATTATAATATTCTATACTATAAATGACCATCTATTAAAGGTTATATATATAAAAAAAAATACCTTACATTCTCCCAATGATGAAAGTATATAAACTAATCAAACCTAAATGAGTTTACTGAATAAGTCAGAATTAAAATTAGGACTTATGATGGTATACTGACTTACTTTTACTAAATTGCATACAGGTGGTTTCTATTTTGTTTACGGCAGTGGAGGCACAGGGAAAACTTTCCTTTGGAGAACAACAATGGCCAAATTAAGATCTAAAGGAAAAATAGTACTAGCAGTTGCTTCTTCAGGACTTGCATCCCTTCTTCTTCCTGGAGGTAGGACAACGCACTCCAGATTTAATATCCCTCTTAATGTCGATGAATACTCAACATGCAACATAACGAAAAGAACAAAATTAACAAAACTGATTCAAAAAGCCGACTTGGTTATATGGGATGAATCCCCAATGAATCACAAATACGTGTTCGAGGCTGTTGATAAAACTTTTAGGGATATTATGCCCTCGGAAGATGAAAATTCAGAAGAAAAAGTGTTTGGTGGAAAAACAGTCATACTAGGTGGAGACTTCAGGCAAATCTTACCAGTAGTTGAAAGAGGATCCCGGGAGGACATAGTAGCAGCTTCAATAAGCAAATCACATCTTTGAGCATTGCTAAGTATTCACTTTAAAGAAAAATATGCGCCTACCAAATAAAGACCTAAGCAGAGCAAAAGCGGAATCCATAAAAGAGTTCAGTGAATGCGTACTACAACTTGGTGAAGGAAGATTACCAACAATACCTGCTAAGGAAGGAGAAGAACCGTCTTTGATAAAAATTCCAGATGATTTGTTAATTCAAGGAGAAGAAAACCCAATTGAACAGATCGTCGAAACAATGTATCCAGACATTGAAAACAATTTCAAGGAAGATGATTATCTTAAAGACAGATGTATTCTTGCTCCAACAAACAATTGCGTAGATGAAATAAACAAATTTATTCTTGACAAAATCCCAAGTAATTCATACATTTGTATTAAAAAAAATAAATTTATGAACGATTCAATATCATTTTTGACTCCATACATTATTAATGGTATGTCTTCTCACTCGCAGGTGAACGGTTCGAATATCTAAGTGCAGACTCGATCAGCCCAGTTTCAGAGCAAATTCAAGATCAGGATATCCTTTATCCAACAAAATTTCTAAATACATTGCAAGTATCTGGAGTTCCTAATGATGCCATAGAATTAAAGGTTGGAGTTCCAATACTGTTATTGAGAAACACCAATCCAAGATCTGGAATGTGCAATGGAACCAGACTCATAGTAACAAAATTGGGAAAGTTGATAATTGAAGGTCAAATTATTACCGGCAGCCATGTTGGAGAAAGGAGAACAATTCCAAGAATTGTCATGACAACAATGAATACAAAGTAGGCGTTCATACTAAGAAGAAGGCAATTCCCAATAAAGCTTTCTTTTGCCATGACAATTAGCAAAAGCCAAGGACAAACTCTTAAAAACGTCGGATTGTACTTGCCAGAACCAGTATTCACACATGGTCAACTATATGTTGCGGCTTCAAGAACAACGTCACGAGAAGGATTGAAAGTTCTTATTAAGAAGAAAGATGACCAACCTATAGGATACACAAGGAATGTGGTATACCATGAAATCTTAAATGACATCACTTCAAGTAAGTATGTTTTAATATCATTATAAAATTAACTATTTCATTAATTATTTAAACTTATATGTGTTTTTAAACAGATACAGATGATGAACCAAAAAATTATAACGAAGATGATGACATCATATATCGTGAAGACAATCAACAGTAAGGACAACCAAAATATATATACTTATATATTATACATGGATGAGTTGTTGTGGGCAGCATTGTAGTTGGAGTACATTATCAACAATGCTAATGACTTTATTGAATTCGGTTTGGATGTTAAGTATGCTGGTGTCCAAATATTGAGGCTAAAATGCTTGAATAATTAGTGCTTGAAAATAAGTTTCTAAATCTACAGAAGGTTCAACATGGTAGATTTCAGCGACAGAAGTGCTTTGAATGTACAAAAAACTAAACTGATAAAAATTAGGGAATCTCACAAGTCATATCTGCATTGGATGATATCATATCCTGATATGCGTTCCACACAATATTGGCATCTTGGACAATGTGACCATTTAGTTTTTTTTTCATTACAGAACAGAAGAGAACATCGTTTCTTTTTGCGACCGTACTCCTCGCTTCATTGCAACTATATCAAGCATGCCATCGACATTCACAATTGAAACAGAATATTCCCTTCCAAATTGGACAAATAGCGTCAGTTTCTTCTTAATGGACCTAACATATTTATATATGTCAATATGCACTCTACAATAGTTTGCAAACTAAATTAAATTCTGCATTTGGAATTCAAATTTGAACTCCTGCAACAACTGAAAAGAGTCCAGACCAACAGCCAAAAAATAATGCAATGGGCCATCTTATCAACAAAAAACTCAAATAGGCCCACAAGAAAAATTACTAACAATATCAAAATAACAAATAAAATCTTACCATTAAAGTATCACGTCAACTACTAAAATCTTAACAAACAAACCTATGAACCGACCTTAAGAGTTTAATTGCCTTTAAAAAACAACTAAATAAAGAAACATAATAATAGTAAACTCTAGCTAATAATACCACGACACTTAGCATTATAAATACATGACATGCGTACAACTAAACCCTATTCTATATTCTACATACTTCAATCTCCTTCCTTCTGCTTCTACTTCAGAGAAAAACAAAGGTATGTCAATTTATTAATGTCTAAACTAATTAGCTTATAAAAGTATGCAGGTACACTTTTCTAATGGTTTGCTTTTAATTATTCCAGCTATTTACTGTTTGAATTTAAGGAGTTCGATTTCTAAAAGAAAAAAAACCCTAATGTAACTAGTTTAAGGTTTTGGTTTACTACGTTGTTGTTGTACAACTTCGTCTTCCTCTTTACTAATATATATGACTGCTATATGAACATAGGGAATAGCTATGGATAAATACAACACAATCAGTGAGATTGATGAAAACAAAAGGTCATGGAAGCTAAAAGGTATGGTCATACGTATGTGGCCAACTTTTGAAGAAGAAAAAATAACGGAAAAAATTGTAAAGAAAGTTGTCACACTGGATATCATTGTAATGGACGAAAAGGTATGATTGTTTTTACATATATTCACCTCACCTAAACAAATGCCTAACCATTATTTAATATCAGGGAGGTAACGCAATCGAAAAGTCATTAAATTATTGTTTTTTAACTAATAACTTATATGTTTTTGGTTTATTTCAATTGGAAATTCAGGGAAGAGAAATTGAAGGTAACATTATGGGGAGAAATGAAGGATATCTTTGACACTGAAAAACTGAAGACTATGGTGAATGAAAAACCAGTAGTAGTGATATCACTAGCAAAAGTTCGTAAATTTCAGGGTAATTACCTTAACTTTTTAAATATATGAAAATACTCTATATATAATAATGATTTTGTTATCCTATACAAATAAAAATTATTTCATATTCTATAAAACAGGAGCCCAGTTGTCCACTACAACCGGAACTATGCTTTATTTAAATCCAGATATTCCAGAAGTTATACAAATGAAGAACAGGTAAAACTATCTCACAAATGTTTACATACTCAACTTAATAACATGATTTACTACTTATAACCAATTATAATCAGATCCTTTATGATGTGTTTTACATTGATCAACCAAGTGAACATCACGTTGAAAATAGGAGATTTTTCAAGATTCAAAAAAGGCAACCTACTGGATGTGCAAAAATCTATCAACCAAGAAACTCATGAGGTACATTTACTTCCCTTCATTCTTAAGCATATTCAAATTTCATATTAATATTTATCTTGCAAAAATCTATTTTCATAAAAAAAAAAAATATACAGGACTACATCACATGTTCAGCAAAAATAGTTAAAGTTAATGCATCGCCAGAATGGTACTACTTCGCTTGCAAAACTTGCAAGACAAAGGCGGAAGAAGTTCTCGAAGCATATCAATGCTATTGTGGATTAATTGAAGAATCAAATATAATGCTACAGTAAGTATAAAACCCTTTTTTTACTGAACACAATGACATATATCATCTAAACATGCAATCTTATGTGTGCTAAATGTTTCATTGTCAAAAAATATATGTATAAAAAAACAGGTATAAGATACAAATCGAAATATCGGATGGAACAGGAAATGCAAAAATTACAGTTTTTGGTGAAAAAGCGAAAAAACTAATGAAGGATAATACAGTAGCTGCATTGCTAAGTATGAAAGAAAAAGGAGAGGACATCGTGAGAAACTACATTCAAGCAATCGAGAATACCGAAGCAATTTTTGACATAAAGATAACTGAAAAGAACAGGCAATTTCCAAAATGATATCTTACATGCACAGACATCTCATTCGAAGGACAAGTAAAAGAAGGTACAACAAAAGACAACATACAAAAGGTAAGACCTCAACCCACCCACACAAAAAATCAAAAATATATATATAGTCAATAAGATTAAAATATGAAATTAATTTTTTTTATTATTTAATATATTGCAAGAAAACTTTGTCCCAGCAACACCTAAGAAACACTCTCGGGAAGAAATAGTCGACGTTTACAAACTTCCTCAAAAAGATTATACTAAGAAGATATGCATTAAGCAAGAACCAGAGGTAAGAATATTCAGACAAAGAAAAACAATAAACAAAATTATAAATCATAAATTAAATTTTACACCACTAATTTCTCTTCATTTTTATATGCAGGACTCCGACTAAAGAGAAAAATGGAATGCACCTAAGAAACAAGCTTTGCTACTATAATGTCGTTTCACAACTTTATTTAGATTTATCACTCTATTTTTGTTAATCAGATTTTTATATTGTTTACTGATGATTTAATAATGGAATTGATTTGAATGTCTTCCTGCTAATTTCCATTAGTTATTAAAGCATATGGAAGGAAAAAAATTGGACTTAAAAAGGAACAAACTTAGAAAGAGCAAAGAATGCTATGAAAAAAAAATAATACATAGAAAAGAGCAAAGAAATAGTCTTTACCATTTCAATAGTTATCTGGATTCCTCCTCCATTGTAATAGCTCGATCATAATGAAATCAAATGGATTCATTCTAAATGTTGCTCCAATTGTTGTTCATAAATTATAATGGATTCAAGCAGCCATGATGATGATTGAATGGAGATGTGATCGAGTTAAATGCAGACTACTATTAATACCTATAATGGATTCATCCATAAACATCCATGACAAGTAACTATTCAAATTCATCAATCAATTGATCAATTTCTGCCAAACCTAACCCTTGCTCTCGATCTGAATTATAACAAACAGTTAATGGGCTTTCCAAACATAATAAAAAACAAACAACTAAAAGCCCTAAACAAAATCCAAAAATCAATGATCCATCCCATGCATAGCACGGGCCTAAGGACTAGTTATTATTTACATGCGAAATTTTATTTATGTGCAAAAGGTCCAATAATTAACAAAATACAATGAAAATAATGAATTTACTTCAAAAATAACTATTTCATACAATTTAATAAATTAGTATAATTTATAATATTTAATAAAATTAATAATTTAAAACTCGAATGCTAATTAAACATGGATAAATTAAAACTGCCTCAAAATAGAATTAATATCTCAACTCTTGGGATTGATCTTATCTACTTCCAATTAAACTCGGGGAAATAGAATTGCCTCAAAACTACAGTACTACACTGATAACCTTTGCACTCAAAGTCGCTACCGTTAGTCATTTGCCCAAAAAAAAAAAAAAACATTTTGGCTTTGGAACATTTTACTTAATAAAGCCCACTTCCAAGGTCATTGGCAACAAGTTTCGGAGCTCATTTTACACAATTTTATTCAGGGAATACCAATAAGCCAAACCCCTCATTTCACTTAAAAGCACCAAAATTCAAAACCACTTACTATTTTGTGCTCACAGATACAGATTTTAATGGAATTTCTTCACCAAAACATTGTCAGCTGAGAGGAGAGTCTGACTGCAACGTGTTGTATGTGTTCATGGCTTAGGGGTATGATCACGTGGTCTTCGAAACAGATTGCATTTAACCCAACAGCCACCCGGCAATTTGCTTTTGTTTAGAATTCCAAATCAAAGCTTTGTTGGCCAAGCTAACTGCTAGCTGAACTTATCCGCACCTTCCACCTTCCCCACATGGACAAAAATAAACCCATTTCCTTACTATTATTGGGGAGAAAGTCCTTCACCATGAAGAGGGTGGATAAGATCTACATCTTGTGGAACCAGCAAATACTGTTGCATCAAAAATGTCTTGGTGTTCCTAATCTTCCTACCTTCTTTCCGAGTTTGGCTTTGTCGCACACACTCAAAAGTGTTTGCTAACCTCCCACCAGATGAGTTCACGTGTCTTAATTTTTTTAAGAAATTTTTTTTATGCCCCACTAGGGTTAACGGCACCCAATGTTTAGGTGTTTTATTTATCCACCAATCTCGGACATTCTAAAAAAAATCTTAAAAATAAAAAAATAAAAAAATAAAAAAATAAAAAAATAAAAAAATAAAAAAATAAAATATTACAAACACGTGTACTCATCTAGTGGGAGGTTAGCAAACACACTCTTTTAAGTGTGTGCAACAAAACCGCACTCCTTTCACTCATACTTTCACCGTGAAATCTTAAGACTTGTTCCAATAGAGTTTGTACTTTCCTAACTTCTTTAGCATGACTATAGGTTCATTACCTGATAAAATGTTCATTTTGGTCATTGTACTTTGCACGATTTTGCAGTTTGGTCACAACACTCTTTATCTGTCAATTTGGTCATGAAAGTTGTATTTCGTTATCAGTTCAGTCAGTTTGGTCAACAAAGTTGCTCTTAACGACGATTTAACTTGTGACTGAACTGATAACAAAATGTAAGTTTTATGGCCAGAAAGACGCACTCCACACATGCATATACAAAGAGCTTAAGAATTTACATGCTTGATAAGTTCATCATCTGGAACAAAGGCAACTGTACAAAAATATCTGCATAGAATGAACTATATGATATCGATTATCAATTTCCAAGTACTGAAAGGACATGTTCATCCCAGTATCTGAAATCCAATTGCAATCTGCAAACAGAAGAAACTCGATGAGCATACGTACATTTGAGAAGAGAATTATGCAAATGTTTGATAATTATGGTGCAAGCATATATACAGAATATAAACTTGATTTCATAGTAGTTATAATCCTAAGCAGACTACAGTTGTACAAAACTCATCGTTTTATCTGTATATCTGTATTTACTACCTCTCCTGTCTATCTCAGTATCCCACTATCCGCTCCTACTCGTAAAACAACACCAAGACAAGGATGGGCAGCAATCTTTGAGAAATGGGCCACTTCTGACAAAAGTGAGATGATACCAGAAGATACAGACCACAACTTCCAAGCATAGATCCCCTATTAAAAACGTCAAGGAACCTACCCCATCCATTAATGTTACCTGGCACAATTCCTCGAGATAACATACCATGGTGCACATCTTGCCACAAAAATGAGCTGTGGATGTATGGTTCTATCACTTCTATTATGAAGGTCGCAGCTAAGTATTTCCGAGATTTCTAGCTGGACTGTTGGAGGAAGGAAGAGGAGAGTTATAAAAGAGGGATAAAGTGAAGAATCAATACACTGTGCCATGTGTAAACTGAAGGGCTATGTTTGTCTTCCACTTTTGTATAAGTTATATATTGAGTATTTAGAAATATACTTGGGAAAAGAAAAAAGGTCCGTGTACCTTGACATCGACCCAAATTGACATCCTTCCGTTACCACTAGATATTAGATATCTGACAGTCATGTTATTATATTCCACAATCCATACCTGAAGGATAAAATGTTCAATTTGGTTATTGAAGTTTCAAGTTTTTTTTCACTCAGTTATCAAAGGTATTATTTTCTTTATTTATTTTTATTTTTTTCAATTTGGTCTTCAAAGTTGCATTCTGTATCTGGTCATAAGTCTCCATTTCAGCCCTCTTAACAGAAAATCCTTGTGTCACTTAACTGTCCTACGTCTACATTCATGTTTGAAAACAAATAATTTTTTATGTTTTGTGACAGGTCAGCAGGAGCACGCATCATATTAAACGGCCCAGATCTAATAACATCAAGGGCTCAGATCTAATATCAATATAACAGTTGAAGCATCGTCTTCCCCATTCTTTCTTCATTCACCAAATCTGATTCAGCCATGGGACTTGGGAGGGGGTGATAAAGGTTCATCAAGTTCCTGCCTTCTCCATAAAACACTCAAACACCCCAACTTCCTTTTTTCTTCTCCAATCTCTCTTCTTCCACACAACCAATGAGCATAAACTTTTTCCCCAGTTAAGCCGCATGCTCAATCATCCTCAACGGTATTTAAACGATCTTATAATCACCACTAAATTTACTCAGAAACTCTCTGACTTTGGTCTCATTCATCAAGCTCGCTGTCTCGTCTCCAATTTATGCAGTTAGAGGCTCAGGCGACACCTAGGCGGGTGAGCCTAGAGTGAGCCTAGAGCCTAGCACATTCACCTTTTTTTACTGAATTACATATAATAATTATGTAATATAAATTCTTAAACATAAGTTCACATTTGATTACTTGACTAACAAACAATTCCAGAGAGGCATAGACACATCAAACAGTCATAATAAAGAGTTCAAGACTAATAATTTATTATACTACTTAAGTTTCAATCTATGCTGTCAGGGGCGCCGCCTGAGCGCCGCTCAGCGCCGCCTAGGCGCTATTTTTAGAAGAGGCCACTCCGCTGGGCAAAAACAGCGCCTAAAACGCCTTGGGCCGCCTGGGCAGCGCTCAGGTGCAGCGCTCTGCTCAGAGCGGCCCATACAAACGCGTTCAGGGCGGCCCAAACCTAACAAAAGCCCACATAAAAGTTAAACTAAAAAAAAAAAAATCTCACATTCTCTCTCACACACGTTCTCTCTCTGCCTCTCTGGTTTCATCTCTCTGCCTCATTCATCTCTGCTGCTACTGCCTCATTCATCTCTGCTGCTACTTCTTTCATCTCTCAAATTTTAGTTTGTAATCTTCTAAGTTTTTTGTAATCTTATTCTAATCTTCCTAAATCAAATTGAAATCTAATCTCTTTTTTTTTTTTTTTTTAATTTAACTTCAATCGAAATGTTAAGTGTTAACTGCTCGCAATTGAATATATCAAGAACTGTACTGTATTACTGTTAAGTGTTTGTTCATATTTGAATATATTCAGAAATTTACTGTTAAGTGGGGGTCTGATCAGGGCGCCGCCTGGGCGGTCGAGGCGGTTAACCAGAAACCTGGCGCCTGGTGCTCCGCTCCGCCCCTGACAGCATAGCTTTCAATAGAATGGAATCATACATGAGTTTTAAATAGCAATTAGCAAGTAGAAACAAGCAAGAAAAAAAAAACTTTTAAAGCTCAAGTTCCATGTTCCAACTCAATTAATTAATTATCATCCATCTCCAAACCCAACAGATCCTTGTGGGAAAAAGCAGAGGCAAGAGGAGAGAAGAGTGGAAAAGAGACACCAAGAAAGAAAGAGGACTTCTCTGCGATCATATATATTAGAGTATAAAATCCTAGATCTATCTCTTAGTATTAATTAATATGTTGGGTTTAAATAAAAGTTGGATAAAATCTAGCCAAAATTGTTAAAAACACCTAAACCTAGACCCAGAGCCTAAGCTTAGCTTGAGCCTAGGCGACCAAAAGCGAAACTCAACCTAACACACCTGAGCACAGCCTTGTACCAGACCTCACTTTTAGCCTAGGCTCAGGCGTGCCTGTGACTGCATAGTCTCCAATATTTCTCAACCTGATCTTTTCCTTTATAAGGTACTAATTCGTGGTCTCTCTCACAACAAGTCACATTCTTCTGCTCTTTCTCTTTACACCCATCCCCGCCTTAATACCTATCTTAAACCTAACAATTTTACATTTGCTTTTGTTATTTCTTTGGTATCTTCATTGAAATCTAATAAACCAGGGAGAATTCTTCATGCCCACTGAATTAATGATGGTTTTGGGTTGGATATGTTGATTGGGTCTACTGTTATTGATTTTTATTTGAAGTTTTAGCATATTTAAGTTGCTTATAAAGTGCTTGATCAAATTCCTAATCCAAACACAGTTTCTTGGATTGCTAGAATATCTGGGTTGGTCAAGAATTATTGTTTTGATGAGTCAATAGGAGTTTTTGAAGAAATGGGTGTGGGGGGAAATCGATTTAGTTCTGGTTTGTCCAAAATCAATTTTTCGGGTTCTTCCTTGTTAGTGGAATAGCAAATCAGATTCAAGTACAACTATTAGGAGAGAGATTAGCAAAATTTCTTTGGGTGTAAATCTAAATCCTGACTGTTTATTTAAGTTTGTAGGATGTTTTACACAAAACATTAAAAGTTATTATTTTTCAAACTTAACTGTACACATAGGACAATTAACTGTACACTAGGATTTTCTGTTAAGAAAGCTAAGCTGATACGAAGACTTAACTTATGACCAGATTGCAAATAGAAGGTAACTTTTAAGAATTAAGACCAAACTGTAATAAATAAATAAATAAAAAGCTCCGGTCAATTTTTTTACAGACCCGTCAGAAGGCTGATGTTACGCCCAACTGATGTTTTGATATACAGTTGGTTAGAAGGGAAACATGCATGTGTTGACATCACAGGGGCATCTCCGATGTTGGGGTTTGGTAATGGAAATTTAGAAGTGAGTCAGGTAGCCATTCATGCAGCTGCAGCTAAAGTACAAAAACACGAGACAGCATGTGCAGCGAACCAAGATTGTTTCATTCCTTTTGCTTTTGACACCTTTGGGTTTCTAACACCAGAAGCAGTTGAACTTCTTAGGAGGGTTCAAAAAGTGATGAATAACAATGTGATGACTGCGGGTTCGAACGAATATGTATTTAGGAGAATCGGGTTTGCTATTCAGAAAGGACTTGCAGCGCAGTTTGTAGCGCGTTTGTCCTCTACTTTTGTGTAATTCTTCAAATTTTTATCAATAAAATTTGTTTTTGATTGAAAAAAAAAAAAAAAAAAAAACCCTCTAGTGACCAAAGTAAAGAAAAAATGTAGCACGTCGCTTCATTTTCTCTGTGGTCATATAGTCCCAATCACAAAGCGCCACATGTCTATTTGGTAACTAATTCTGGTCCACTAGGGTTAACAACACACATACATAGGTTATATTTTATTATTTAAACAAAACTTAAATAACACGTGGCGCTTTGTGATTGGGACCACAGGACAACATACAAAATGGAGCAACATACTATATTTATTACAAAGTGAAAAAAACCTGAAACTTCAATGAACAAATTGAACATTTTATCAAACCTTAAGTCACATGGGTTTTATTGTCATTTCGGCCTTTATTTTTCCTAGGTTAAAGAGAAAAGAACTCTTTCTTCCTCTCTTGACTTATCTCATTTTCTTTCTTCCTACATCTTCCATAAGCTAACTGCCCAGATCTGTATGGAATTAGTTGTCTACTTGCTTTACAGAAATTTTTGATTTGATTAATCTATTGAACTAGTTAGTCATATTTTTAGAAAAAAACTTATATTTGTTCATCAAAATGTGTAAACCCATTTACGGAATAGGTTGAATTTTAAGTTGGACATGACAATTATGAATCCATATAGAATTTATAAGCTCATGGAATAAAAATAGGAAATTGTGATATTCGGCTTTAATTTTTCGGCAATAATGAAAAATCTTCAATTTCATATCTTCTTAACAACTGCAAGTATATTACTGAACTGATGGGAAGACCAAACTGAATATCCATGACAAAACCTTTGATCTACAAATCTCTATATTTAATCATGTTATGAATATCTAACCAAATAGTAAGGGAAGAAGGAAACTGGCGAAAAACGAAACAACTTTTCTGGAATCTGGATAGGAAGGAAAAAGGAAGAACATAGAAGATTCTACGAGAGAGAGAGAGTTTTACATTTAGAAGTCTTCATACATTAAAGAGATTTTAGTTCATGTTCATCTTCTTTGAGCTTGTTCTTTCCTGTGATTTTCTCTTCTTTAACCCAAATTTATTTATCGAGATTACATCAGCTCTAAACAAAATATCAAAATACCCTCCAAAGATATAAGTGGTTCTAACCTGAGACTTGTCAAATCCGTTGGATTGCGAAAATCTAGTGGTCATTAGGAGATGTTAAAACGAGATGTAAAAAGGAGATGTCAAGCTAGACGGACCGAAAGAAAAATTTAGGAAAACTTATAGTAATCTCCAACTTCAGGAACTGGCCAAAAAACTATCACTATGCATCAGTGTCTGTGTCATCAGGGGCAAAGGAGTAGGGCACTAAGGTTTCAGATCAAATCACGCCAGAACATGGGCTTTTTAATGAACCTTGAGTTGGGTGCATTATTGGACACTTGAGCGCCATGGGCACCTTTGACTACCTAGCTATGTAAAATGCAAAGAGTTCTTTCCCAGGCTGGTCAAACTAGTTTTGACACGATCTCTGCTAAAAATGCATTAATGCTAATGCTGGAATGCCTTAAATATTAAGGTATTTAGGTTTTGGTTCCCCGCAATAATGTTCTAATTAGGTTTTAGTCCCTGTAAATGCATTTATCAGCCTTTGGCCCCTTTGCATCAAGATCTGTACTTTTAATATGGATGTCGGGTGGATATTGATAGGTCATGTTGCATCAAGATCTGTACTTCAGTAACTGGCCAAAAAACTATCACTATGCATCAGTGTCTGTGTCATCACAAATTCGTAACAGTTTGATTGATCTCAGTAAATTATAAAGATCAGAAATCAGAATAGGATAAGATAGTCAGAGAAGCAAGACACTTACCTTCAAAATAAACTTGAACAATGTCAACTTAAATCAGAAAGAGAGAGTCTATAGTTGTTTTCCGAAGGACTTCAGAACTCTGATCAAGTCCATGGCATGCCACCTATCATATGCAGTATTGTCACGAATCCGATAAAAGTTGTGAGCAATTTAAGAGAAAAGGGAAGATGATTAAAGCAATTTCTCGTAAGAAATCAATATACTATCTAGTGAAAGATCAATCATGTGCAGGTAAAATGTTTAATTGTACACCATCACGAAATTTCAGTACATAAGCCACAGAAAACGGAAGTTTTATCTTTACCAGATGAGTAAGAGCCGCATAGCGTTCCTCGTTTAAATACAATGGCTTTCCTCTCCTCATCTCATTATCCTGCAGTAAAAAATGTTTTGCGCATGTAACAAACACAAGAATTTGGTGGAACAAGTATGTCTGTACAGTATCCACCAAAGATTGCAACTAAGAAGAAAAGACTAGCCACAGTAAGTAACCAACATGTATTAAAATCGATGACAATCATAATTATTGTTTGAGCACTAGGGACCACCCTAAACTTAAACTAGGGGTCTCTATGATAACTTGGAAACTGAATCCCGAAAAATCAACTTCCCATAACAGTTGCCATTTTTTAGTGGCAAACTATCATACTATATATATATAGAATAAGGCAAATACGACAAACCGCAAAGATTGAAATATCCCTGGCCAGTAAAAAGTAATACCAACAGTCTACAAAAACCAAAAGCAAAGCCACATCAAGGTCCTGATAATCCTGCCATCTCTAATGCTCGAACTCTTCCTAAAGTTCGAGCTCAAAGGACTAGGCTTGCAGAAACTTCTTACTCTCTAAGAAGAGTCCTTAGGGAAGGTATTATTATCGCCTAGCGCTTGTGCTCTTGTGCTAAGGAGGATCTATCTCTTTAAAGGAAGGGAATCAATCGAAGAAATGAACTCCTCCTACATCAGATAGATAGTCAAAAGGACTTATAGCCCGAGTCCTGGACCACTGGAATGGGCAGACTGCAAGTCAACAAGCAAGAGATCGTTTCCCGATGCAAGAGTTGCGACCTAAAGCGAGAGATTCGAGATTCACATTACCATCAGACAGATGACCGCTCATCTCTTACAGTTGCGACCTAAAGTCAACAAGCAAGAATCAACCGCACTAATTCAAAACGAAGCGCCTATATTGTATTCCAAACAAGCAAGCAAGGAATGAGCGGGCTTTAAATAAATAGGGGGGACTATTTATAAAGTCATTCTCGGGAATGGAAGCTTAATAATAATAACTCTCTTCTTCCAATTTTATCCTCTCGTAATGGTGATTATTAGTTTTTATTCAATGGCGATCTTTTCATCAAGGATGGAAGCTTAAATCCCCATTAGGGGATGACGAAGCTTCTGAGATGAAACTTTAAAGATCATTGGAATTCTTTTACTTCCGTTAGTAATGTATAGAGATTGGTTATTGGTTTAAAGTTAATTATTCTTTAATAATCAATTCTCTCTTCCTCCTTTGATTAAATGATTATGGAGAAAGAGATTTCCCAATAGTTTGAGGACTCGTTACCCTCAAGTTCAATTGTTTACAAGTTTGTTGATATAGAGATAGAGAATGAACATGTAATTTATCATTCCTTATGGTATGTTCGTCTCTTTCATTTGGATAATATAGAGACAGAGATCCGACTGTCAAATGGAAACAATTTAGAGTCGTTTAAGTTTGACTTTGGTATAGAGATGGAGAGAGTTGAACTAAGGTGATCAAAAGTTCAAACCTTGACATAGATATAGAGAAGGATTTAATGGTAATGTTCAATATACTGATAGAGAAATCTTGTTAATGGAATTCTTCGATTTATTTTGAAATTAAGAGAATAATTTCGGAAGTGGATTCAATTCCCTACCTCACTTCTTGTCTATTTCTCTCAAAACAACAATCTCGGAGAACATCAGGTAGTTGCGAGTTCCTCCCTTTTATTTTTTAAAATTTTCTTATTGATTCCAGATGTTCAACAGAATCTTCTTGCTGTTGCTCGACTTATCCGTGATAATCATTGCTCCTTTGCATTGTATCTATGGAGTTGTGAGAGAGGTTAAAAACATATGGTAAATTGCTCCAACCTTCAATTAAGGAAAATGATGACTGGTTGTAACTTCGGGTAGCAGAACGAGTTAAAAGTAGTTGGCACTGAATTGTCCCATCTCCCCATAAAAATATTAAAATTGATGTTTCTCATCGTTGGAAGAAAACAATTTAAAAATCTATCAGCAGGTTTCACTATTAATTTTTATTTTATTTGTTGCTACAAAAAAAGATATTTGTTTGTGTCAGGATGTTACTCAGGGAACCACTTGTTCACATAACAAGCATTTTGTAGGGAAGAACGAGTGAGGGATTACTTCAGGATGCACTCGTACTTAACAAAGACATTCTTCATATTACCTTGTTTTATGGGTTCTTAATTACTCAATTCATGGGGCTCTTAACGTGGGATGAGGGACTAACATCATGGTGGCATAGTTTTAGCAAGAGGTTAGGTAGGGCTGAATTGTATGTGGGAAAGGTTTTAGGAATAGTATTGTATACCTTGATCAATGAATACCTTCTATTTAAGAAAAAAGAAAAAAATGAGGCACTCTTGCAAAAGGAAGCATGCTTGCATCAGATTAGTTACATGGGTTTTTTGCTGGTACTTTTTGTTTTTGGTCAAGGAGGCTCAAAAGAGATATCCAGATATTATAGAAGACATGGCTGAACCTAAGTGGATGAGTGAAACTGAATCATGAAGAATAGTAATAACAAATTATAATTTAAGATGAAGCAGCTAGTTCAAATTTTGTTTCTATCATGGGGACGGCTGGTTTCTCTTTTCGCAATCCTTGCGTTGTGGGCTCAAGGTACTTCTTCATGGATGTGAGGTTTTCCTAGTGAACTTGTCAACTTCCACTCTGTCAGGGTTTGCATGCAGTTAGTAGCCCAGTTTAAGCCTATTAAAACTACAAAAGACACTGGTTGGTTTGAAGCCGCCCATAATTTCTGCCCCGTAGAAAGTTATTCAATCCCTAGAAGTCACTTTAAACTTTTGAATCAAATATAAATTTTATAACATCAGATCACTAAAAGAATGTTTTTATGTTTGTGAGGAATAAACAACCCAGCTGCTAACCATGACATATTTAGCAAGAAACTATTGCTTAAAGTACAAAACAATCTATTTACCTCTTCACCAAACGCATCCAAGTAGGGAGAAGGCCAAGGTGCTTGACGTGCAGATCTTTGCAGTAAGATTGTGGTTTTCTGTTATAAAAGAGGGGCTAGTCATTACATAACAAGATTTACTAAAATAGTAATAATGAAAAGCATTGAACGAGTTATCATTGTTGTTAAGTAACTTCTCAGCGTACCCTGATCAACAAAAATACTCCAATACCAGCACCACACGAAATTGCATGAGCATGGCATCCACTTTCCCTTGAATAAGACACCAAGAGTTTGAAGCGTTTATTATTACATTAAATATGAAAAAGATAAAATGGCTCGACCGAAGCTAAATAAACTCAAACAGAAATGATATCACAAAAAAAAACAGGCCAGGACAAAAACTTACCTGCAACAGGATTTCCAACTGGGAGAGCATAGTCTACCACATAGCAAGCATAGTGCTGGCTCAGTCAGCACAGTCTGGCACTCAGAACATTGTTGTTTAATGTATCTGTCAAAGCCAAGGTTTTCATGATTGAAAACAAATATAATGGACTCGAAAGACATCTAAAAAAAAAAATTAAGAGACAAACCTCTCCAGGAGATCCTGATAGATTTGGGGCAGATGCATCAACCTAAAAGGATTAGCTGGAGAAACATGCAACACACTTCCATACTTCCGAACCACAGACGCCTTGCAGAAATGTTGGAACCATTTCAAACTTAAAGAATGCAACTCTTTATCCCTAAGAACAATGTCAAGATCAGGTATCTGAAACAAGTTTTCTAGCTCTTGTACTTCTTTAAGGTCCACAGATGAACCGGTAGTACATTCCCATGTACCACCACCCATACTGAATGATGACATATCCCACTGATGAGGTCTATCACTGAATGGTGCTGATGCTGATGACTTCAATATTCTCCACAGTAATGCACACCTTCTCAAATATGGATGACTCAATGTACGAATCACATCTTTGAGATGCCATGAAGAATCAATAAGGTGGGAAACAAAATACTGTTGAGCAGCAACAGATTCACCTTTAATCTTGCATATGTCAACGATAAGCCGATCACTAAATCCTAAGTTCGTCACATTTATTTGATTGTGTCCACAACATGTAATAAGTGCCTGCAATAAAACATACCAAGACATGAAAGTCAGGTTTCCAAAGAAAAAAAAACACTTTCAATCTAAAGTCTTGATACTAATTAGCTGCTGAAAAGAGTAAAATATCAACAAGTACCTGAATGACACAGACAACATAGAGGAGATGAACAACTGATAGGAATGACTCGACAGATGATAGGAATGGGAGTGGAAGAGAAAAGAGAATCCACATCAATGATGAAAAGGGGTCATGGGCAAGGACAGGATCAGCAGCTCGTTTCCAAAACTGAATGTCAGGATAGGTGATTTCTTTATCAGCATGTTTCAGCAAAGATGAGATCAAACCTGCAAAAAAAATCGTCAACGAATCTGCAGATTTTATTTATTTTATCAGTGAAGCCGTGAAGGTATTTCATCGATAATGAAAAAGATTAAATCCTACTTTTAAAAGAGGTGTGAACTTAGCAAGACGCAAAACAACACAAATACCCTAGGTAACAACAAGATTTCAGATAAAAGCAAAACTACCCCATACAATAATTAAGTCCCTATATCCTTAAAAGTTGATCCCACTGAAAAGTTTCAAACCATGAAGATACATGATGAAACAACACTGAAAAGTAGATAACCGGTTATAACTGTCGGCTATTATAGACATGTAGGAATTAAACTGTTTATGAGTTGGTCCATAAATATTCTTTTCTAACTTTGGCAATGATTACCATGCTAATTGATGTTTTTAAGGGTTAATGTTTAGTGTTTGCGCACATGAGCCTGTGGCTCAACGGTTGCATCCCTCTCACAAAGCGGAGAGGTCGTGAGTTCGAAACACGTCAACAGCTGATTGTTAATATAAGTTTCCACACGTAATTTAAAGGGGTAGGACCACTTGCCAAAAAAAAAAAAATGTTTAGCGTTAGCAGCCTTTGTTTTCTCTTGGGAAAATGAGATACTAGGAGTCCTAGATTTGTTGAGGGAGCCTTTACTGAAATAGGGAGCCTTTACTGTAGTAGGGAGTCCTTTGTCATCAAACAAGTAACCTCAATAATTTATTTTCTGAGGTGATACTTAATCATCTCTTAACAAAAAATAATGTATTGCCAATAAAATAAAAAATCACTACTCATTCTAGTTGGCAAAACGATGATCATTGAACGATTTAGTACAAAGATGTAACATTTCCATTTAGATCAACTATTTACTGATAATCCGAAATATATTTGAAATAACTTTTTATAATAAAAACGAGGTAACAAAGCTCGATACATCAAGAAGAAGAAGAAGGTAAACAAGAATTAGCTAGATTCTATTTCCACCTACCCACATACACCCACTCTCAATTAATATTATTGCGCCATTGTTACAAAATTCCCCTAAATAGTCTACAAGTAAACCCCTATTATTGCATAGTTAGGCCTAAGGTCTGAGTTTTTTTTTTTTTTTAATCTAATAAAAAAAAAACATTAAGTTATGAGGAAAATACAAACTATACACATGATCATTCTACCTCCAAATCAAAAATTATAAAATATAACCCAATCCATTATGCATCATAAACATGATCAACTACCAAAATTGTCATCAATCAAAAGAAAAATGCTAGAAAAACAATTATAAAGAGACAAACAAACAAACAAATAAAACAAAAGCCAAAAAAAAAAAATACTATTCACATTGCATATATATAAGCCCCACCCGAGTCTTGTGGACATCTTCCAAGAATAAAGAGATAATTATCACTAAAGACTAATAATTTTGGGAGAATAGAAATAATAGCAATCATGTCTTTATGGCAGAGATTCTCAACTATTAAGAAACAGTAAAAGAGGCTGTACCTCGTTGGTTGCCAATGTCAGTGGTGCATTGATCTATTGAAACGCCAGAACATATCGACTCTTTAAAGAGTTGAACGGCTCTAAACCTTAGAAGCACCTGAAGACAGCTCTCACTTCGTGTGCTTTGAACTACTTGGAGAAGTAGAGACATAACAAAGCCAGAAGACGACTCCAGCTCCCTATATAAGTTTCCAATCCCAGAGACAGAACCTTCTGCATGCTTTCCACGGCGGGAAGCAATTTCTGTTGAGATGAGGGAATACTTGAGGGTGTCCCAAAATATCATTGCGTGGCTTACCCTTCCAGATTCTGAAAACTTATCACATCTATCAGGAAAATACATTTTACATAATTTACGAAATATAGGTTCCAGACTCGGTTGCATTCTCTGACTTCGCAACAAAGAGAACCCTTGCAGTACCCGGCCATTCCCAACCATACTTGCAGCACTTCCAAGAAGAGATAGAGCTGGTGCAAGGCGTAGAACATGAGCCCCTGCAAAGTCTATAGTTGCTTCTGAACTAACGTCTGACGACATCATTTGTTTATGAACCTGGCTAAAATCACCAGGCACTGTAGGCAAAACTGAATTTGCAAGTCTGCGGCATACTGGACAGAGAAACTCTTCCTGATACCATATATGGGCAAAATTAAGTGGGACAATCAAGATTTTCAAAAAAAAATTATATATCTTAACAGATTTTGTGTGAAACAAAACTCATACCTGATCAGGATCCACGACATGACCTCCTTCAAAACCAATTCTCCTATTGTACCTATGTGAACAATAAAACAATACCATCACTCGTAATGCAAAGTCAACTAAATGGATTAAAAGGAAACAGATGCCTTCGTAAAAATCAAGTCTAAGAGTTATAAACTTGTGAGCAGTTACAAATGATTGAGAACCTTAGTGTTAGACTATTGATTGTCTGATTGCAAGAGAAATGTGGGGAACATGCTCAAAGGGGATAGTGATGCACTTAGGAGTCGTTACCAGCAGTACTGATGTGCAGCATATGATAACCCAGGAATTCTTTGATCTTCAGTCTTAAGGCAGACTGACTGAATCTGAAGCAAAGCATGTGTCCAAGCCCAACGTCCATTAGGTTTTAGGGTTTGTTATATTTTCAAATTCAAGAAATCCTTGGGTTATAAGAAATCCTAATCTATAAATGAGGCCTTGCATTAGGGTTTAAGCAACAGTGTGTCAAGATGTAATTGTCTGTGTGAGTTTCTTTTGTTCTTGACGACTGATATTTTGAGTGAGTTATTAATCTTCTTCTGCATTATTGATGTTATTGTTCTTTTAGTTGCTTCCATTGTTAGAATTTTAAAAATCAAATTGGTATCAAAGTAGATTTTGAGACTCCTACGATCCCAAAAATTCGACTTTTTCTCGACGGAAATCTCTACTATCTACTTGGGTGTCACCTTTGAATCCTAATTCTTAACCTTTCCATATCACCCAAAATGCAAAAAAAAAAAAAAAGAGGTAACAGATAGCAATGTGATGACTGTTGGTTCGAACGAATATGTATTTAGAAGAATCGGGTTTGCTGTTCAGAAAGGACTTGTTGCTCAGTTTTGTAGCGCACTTGTCCTCTACTATTGTGTAATTTCTTGAGTTTATCAATAAATGGTGGTTTTTTGACACTTTTGGGTTTCTAGCACCAGAAGCAGTTGAACTTCTAAGGAGGATACAAAAAGTAATGAAAAGCAATGTGATGACGGCAGGTTCAAATGAATATGTATTTCGTAGGATTGGTTTTGTTATTCAAAAAGGGCTTGCAGCACAGTTTGTAGCGCGTTTGTCCTCTACTTTTGTGTAATTCTTATTTTTATTAATAAAATTTGTTTTTGAAAAAATAAAAAAAAAATGGGACTTTTTCAGTTTTGGGTATTTTTAAAACCATAGTTCTTTAATGTAGTTCAAATCACATCTTGACACACAGTTGCCTTAAACCCCAATAGAAACCCTTATTTATAGCCAAGGATTTCTTGTAACCCAAGAATCCTAAAACAGAAAATAAATCTAATTTAAATAGAATATAATTAACCCTAAAACCTAACACATGCTTCGCATCACAATCAACTAGGGCACACTATAGAAACTCAGTGTTGGTACAAGTTTACAGATGACCATATATTTTTATCAGTAAATGATATAGAATTGATATAATAGCAAGAGTGAATAAAGAACAGGAAGTAGCTAGGTGCTAATTCTCTAAAGATCCCATATACCCAACAAAATACAATAAACCTAAACCATGATATCTAAGATCCCCCTTAAAACTACCGCATAGGGAACCCTAATTGTTCTCAGCTTCCCATTCCTCCTCTTCCCCTCCAGCAGCCTCTCATAGTCCTCATCATCCCCATCCTTGCCATCGTGTGTCATCAGAAATATATGGATCAGATCAAACTCATCTATACCCTTCTCTCTTTCCATTTCTTGAGTCATCTTCTGTTTTGGTCTACCTTGAACCAACCCCCCCCCCCCCCCCCCCCTCTTCTCTTCCCCCACACCCATCTTCTGCTCATTTCTTGAGAGTTTTAATCAGATCTGAACACTGGGTATTATTCACACCGCAAGGAGAAATCAAATTAACAATAACACAAATAATGTGTGACTTTGAACTATTTATGCATTCAGAACCAGTGAATCTGAACCCAGGACCAGGTGATCACTACCTCTAACAAGCTTTAAGTCATCCATACAAATACTAAGCGAGAATCCAAATATATCTCTAGCCTATTATTACAGGGAGATTCTCTCAGAAATTTTAAGGGTATTTGAAGTATCGCTTTTAGATTAAGGTCTTGGAGAAAATATAGGAGTTGCATGCAAAAAAAATTCCAGTTTTGGTTTTCTTCAACCTTTGTCTTCAAGTGGCAGACACCGTGACAACATGGATTTATTTTGAATACGTTCATCTCCATGACTCCATGTTAATGAAGAAAATATTTTGTCAATTAATATCTTTATTTTGGAACATAAGACAAGTTCTTGGATATTCCGCATTTCATAAAAGTTAAAAGTATCAAAGAAATCTCAAAGCAACTTCTTTAAACTAGTGCACCAAAAAAATGGAAGAGCTAAAAAAATAATTCCAGGATTTAGTATTTACCTTTCCCTTAGAGAGGTTATGTATCGATCACGACACTCCTGATGCACAGCATGGCCACATGAAGAAATATGAATCCCATCGCAATTCGCAGGACCAAATCCATCAAATGAAGCAAAAGGCACAGAGGTCTTAGACGATGTACTTTCATCTCTAGCAATCTTGGAAACTGAAGGTTGTTCTGATGTATCTCTTGAAAGAGATGCAACATATTTTCCAAGCAATATGGATTCAACATTTTGGCTTTCATTCAAATCCCTATCACTAGGTGATGTTAAATCATCCTTCAAACTATTTGAATGCTGGTTAGCTTGCATATCACTTTGAATAGACTGATAGATATTCTTTTCCAGCATCTCAATGGAAGGTATAAGGATGCTTTCATCATGAGAAGTACTTGGACGCTGGATATGACTTGTAGAAGGAAGTTGAGCCTTAATGAAATCCAGAAATGCGTCAACTTCTCCAGGAAGTGCATCATTGGTGAAACTGTCCACTGCACTCTGAAACAATTGCACTAAGTGAGAAGATGAAATCATATCTGAACTACATGAGAGAAATTTTCTTCCAAATGAACCAGTCACCTCTTTTTTTGTCATAGATTTCCGCTCCTTGTCTATGGTGTACACCTGTTCCCATGATGGAGGGCTTCTCTCCGCAAAACTGGCAATCCGAGATTTCTTGTTCCAAAAAATAATGATAAATGAGATTGATTTAATCATACAGCAAATAACTAGTAATTATGATTTCATTACCAAAATACTAATAAGGTAAAACCTTTCTCACAACAGACATACAATATATTTGGGCCACACTTGCATAGATGTACAAATTTACAGAGCAAATGATAATTACAGAATTTGGAGAATGGCAGCTATAGCTTAAAATATGACCTCAGGAATGTAATAATACTTAGTCAGACACACACACACACAAAAAAAAAAAAAGCAAGATTTTGCAGTTTTGATATGGCATTGAATTTTCATGGGTTTTACAAATTTGGAGTGACCTTCGTCAAAAATAAGGATAGATCCCTGCCCAAAACTTAAATACCAAAGACTTATCTCACTAAATTAATTCAGTACTTGCTCTGCAAAAATTTGCTTACTAAACAAACAGGATGTTGCAAAATGGTTACAGGTATCCCCTCACCTGTAGAAGAACCATAAAAGATACAGGATTTCTGGAATTTGGATCACGGCAAAGAGAACAAACAAGTGGTTCCTCTGAAAGAGGCTCTTCATCAGACATATACACTTCTTTTCCTGATGTTGAAGCATCGAACTCTTCATTTGATGTTGATTTGAGGCTTTCCATAAATTTAGACTGTGCAGCTCTCATTTTCTCCTGCAGGGTAATCTAAAGTGAACATGGGACCAAATAATAATAATATAAAAAAAAAAACAAATGCATTCCATGTTCCACCGGACGGGCCAAATACACACATATATTAATTAGACCTTTCAAGGCAATTTTGAACTCCAGCATAAAAGCCACTTTTGCACTTAATAACAAAAGAATACTACTTAAGCTAACCCCACATAATGCCAGGAATTCGACAGCCCAACACCTTTACAAAGATAGAATTGTCTTATCCCACCAAGAGACACAAAGAAGTTGTAACATTGACACGGATGTGTGTGTCGGTGTCTGCATGGGTACAAAGGATTTGACACGGCATCCTAAAACCAGTTTGACACGGGGACAACAGAATGTGATTTATTTATGATTGAATTTTCGGACATGGAATATAATCTCTCTCTTTCTAAGCTTTTTTTTTTTTATCATTTATTCAATTATAGCTAGAAAAGGGGATAAGTTCATGCTCACCTCTGTCCTTCTTTTTCTCTCTTCTTTCCCCCCTTTTCTTTTTCTTCAAATATCAGGGTTTTCTTACAAATCCTAACCCGAAATCATGTGCTTATGTTTGTAAGTGTGTCTAACGTGTGTATCGTGTGTCCGACACAGAGTTTTTCAACAATATGGATTATGGAGTGTCCATGATTTAAGGAAGTGATCACAATGTTTTGTTGTAGTTAAAATCTAAAAAAAAAAATGAAAAGACCCTTGTGCTGTTCTTTTCTTTTATATGTTTAGTGATGTGGTGATGCCTATATCTAAGAAATCACTGTGGTAGATAAGGCGGTTGAAAAACAAGTTCATGTTTCGACGTTTCACAAAGCCTCAATAATAGGTATTTAAACCTACCAGTTGGGGTTCAAAAACTAATCTGTGTGGGAGCCGATCATTGAATAGGTACAGAAAGATTAGCAGTCCAGAGAAGAAAGCTGTTGTCAAAAGGATTGACAGTGACTAATTAAGGGTACTCTAAACAATCTACCTGTCTCCTTCCTTTCTTTGATTACGACTCCTAATTGTGTAATATAAAGATAGAAAAGTCTGATGATCATAGACTTCTTGTGGGGCCCTGTAAGAAAGGGAGGAAATATTCACTTGCTTAAGTAGAAAACCTTGTGCTGAACCAAACAACTTGGAGGGCTTAATGTGAAAAGTCTCCAGGACATGAATGCAGCTCGCTCTGCAAATCAAACGGCTGTGGAGATATGCCACTGCTCACGATAGTTTATGGAAGGTGATCAGGGCTAACTGGCTAAGTATAGAGAACAGGAGTTGGACTGGTACACAACGGAGATCAAAGGTCATCATGAATGCGCTCTATGGGAGAGTATTCAGACACATCAACACCAATTCCAGCGGCTTGTTGAATTTGGAATTGGCAATGGCACCATAGTTTTGTTTTGGCTGATAAATGGGTGGGGGAGGAGACACTTGAGTCTAAGTTTCCCACATATTCAGGAAAGCCACAAAGAAGAATGGCACTGTAGCAGAACACTGGCAGAAAGAGAACTGCGCTGGGAGTGGTTCAGACTGGACCTTTCGATAGTGTGTTACCATCCAAGCCTTTTACAATTTGGAAGGTAAAAGTGCCACCTAAAAAAAAAAATCTTTTTTCTTTTCTTTTTTCTTTTTTTTTATTTGTGGTGATTAGCTTGGGGTTGTCTGATCACAAGAGATCAGTTATGATCTCCCTGAGGTGTACCCAAAGGGCAAACAGCTACCACAATCCATCCCTCATTTATTCTTACATTTTGTAGCTATACAAAGGAAACGTAGGAGCACCTGGGAAGTGGATGATAAAACTGTCAGATTGTCACCGCAGGAAGGCCATGTGAAAAATTTACTGAAGAACTGGTCAAAAGAAAAAGGAAATACTCGAGGCAATAAAATCTGGGAGTTATTTCCAGTAGCATTGTGGTGGGTTGAATGGACAGTAAGAAATGACTGGGTATTTAACAAGAAGAAGAGCAGAGTGGACAAATGGTGGTGGATATCAAAGCCTACTGCTGGTATTAGCTCTTGGGGGATGCAAGCAAAGAAGGACACAGACTTGAAGAGCTCATCACGAACTGGAACTCTTTGTGTTATTCTGACTATCAATTTCAAATTTGGGGGCAATCGATTTAATATCCCTACTTTTAAACCGATCACTAAATACTTCTGAAAATTTTCTTAGTTCCCCAACGACCCATAATGATTAGATTCTCAACATGTATGATATTTCTTATATCAATGTTTTCGTTGGAGCATTCTGGAATATTTATAGCATATACATGGTCCAATCATAAAAACTCCCAAAATACTGGATTAACATCAAAGGATATAAGCACCTGAATATTGTAACATATAAATCTTTCAAGAGAAAGTCAACAAAACCTTTTATTGAAAGTGATTTCGAACATGCACACCCATAAAAGCTAACCAACCTTATTAACATGAAAAAAGAGGACAAAACTTAAACCATACCAATGCCTTCAATGAATAGTTAGGTACGAGATGTTAGATATGATAAGGTAGACAAGGGCACAGATTTAAGGAGCATATAACACACTGGTAAACCTTAATTGTGTCGTGAAGCCTTCAGTGGCTTGCCTTTGTACTTTATTTTTAGTTGCTTTGAGGATTTCACTCACTTCAACCTTATTTAGCTGATGTAAACTTCCTTTTACAATCAATAAATTTTCTCGGCTTAAGAAAAGGTATGATAAGGTATAGTTTGCTTAAAAATGGAACACTATATATAAAAACAACAAACGGAATTTAAAATTTACTCACCAGTATGGCAGCTTGCCGCTCTCTACCCTTTGCTTTGTGATCTTGAAGATTAGAACTAGAGCCTGACATATGTATGTCATTATTTGTAACTGGAGGCAACAACTGACAAACCACTTCTGGTGCTAGCGTTTTCAGCTTGGTCATGCAGCCTACATCAAGCTCCGCAAACCTCTTCAATAAATTTTCAATCATAGAGGAAAGATTGGACTGCGATGCCTCCGAAAAGTTGTTTACAGAATCTATTCTATGCCTTACTGCCAGAGAAACAAGTAGCGATAACAAACTTTGGGGCTTGCAACCATCAGACCTGCTCATAGCTTGTATAACAACTTCCTCACCAGCAAAATCGATCACCGGAAAGGACTCTTCCGTACTCAGTGATGTACTACCTGATCCATGGGAGTTTCTCTGCCCATAGCAGATGTCTAACGCCAGGGAAAGAAGGTGCAACGCCGTAATCAGGACTCCATCGGGAGCACGTGACGAAGATGGCTTATCGGAAGCAACAGCATAATACAATACAGCACGGACAATTTTTAGGACTGTTCTGCAAGTTGCTATTCTTGAAATACAATAAAGAGGATTAAACACATTTGTCCAGTGTGGTAACTGGACGGTCGAAGCAGAAACCTTGCGAAATCGTAGGTATCTTTCTTCTGCAACTTGTAACTCCCTCGAGTTCCAGCGTGGATGATACAAATCCAAATCTTCCCAGCAAGCTTCTCGCAGTGAATATTTCCCCTGAAATCCACACAAAGATTAAAATTCCTAAGGAGCAAAGTTCATTCATACATACATAATGCTGGAAAAACTGAGACCCTGAATCAAACCTGCTTCATTTCAGATGGATTGGCATACACTGCAACTGTATCCAAAATATCCTGAAGGTGGGAACTCTTAGACAGACCATGAGGAAGCGCTTTCACAAGCTCGCTATGAGTAGCATCTCCCATTGCTAACCTATAAATCAATTCAGCTCGCAGATTGTCGGCTGTTGAATTCCCACAGAAACGTCGATCTTTGACAATTTTTATGATAAGGCTTAGCATGTCCTGCACTAAAATTGGCTCATACCTGACACGTATTAGTTCACAAAACGTTAGTTTCGGCAATTGCAACTGAAAAAATTAATATAATCATACAGAAAAATAAGTGTTATTGCGGAACTATGAAAACGAAATGTAAGAAAAAATGAAAAACAGAATTTGTGGTTGTAAACGGGGATTCGATGTTTATAAGGGCTTAAGGGTAGAAGGATTAAGTAGCTTTTGAGGCCACTTCCGATAGTTGAACACCTTGGTTGTCAGCTGACCTGAGTCAAGACATCTAATTTTCTTCTAATAATACCTAAACTGCCCTGACACATGCCTTATAACTTATAAGATAGTGAATCCCTCCTCGTATGAGTAATCATTATATACCGCCTCTTCCTCGACTTCCTTGTATTCCAAATTATTAATGAGAAGTGGGTCCCTCTAAGAGACAATCTGTAGTTCTGTACCCCTCATACAATTTTGTGTCACCATTTCCATAAGAATCTTTACAATGTACCTTAATTCTTGATCGTCTATACTCCTGCATTGTACCTATGTCAAGGAAGCCCCACCCCCACCCCCTAACTCATCTATCAGAGGCTTTCTCCTCCACTTAGTTGCTTTCCTCTAGGATAAGCCCCTCCTTTCCTCTTCCACTTTCACGTCTTTGTTTCTTTCCTCCACTCTTCGAAAAATCCCGTCTCTTCTTCCTTACTACATACTCCAGCTTAAACCAATCATCTTGCTTCAGGCTGGGTTAACTCCACTTGAGCATCAGAAACCCAGACTCTGGGGCTTCATGGGCTCATTCCAGAGAAAGCCTTGAACCCCAATCTCTTGTATAAATTGGATAGGACTTCTCACCAGGCTTCACAATTATGGACGCGTTCACTACCTTTCGAGGAATTGGAACCCCTCCCATCACCCCACCCCACCAGACTGTTCTCTTAAGGCCGCCTCACTATCCTACTACCCGGATTCAGACCCGATTCCAGTTTTGAGCCTTTCCAACTCGTGCTTCCTGCCTCTCCTGAAAGCAGTGGACATGTCCACTCCCTTTCGAGTTATTAGAGCCCATCGATTGCAGCCATAAAACATTTCTTTGAGGCCACTCAATCTCCTATCCACAAACCCAGATCCAGACCCGAGCCTTCCCAACTCGTGCTCCCTGCGCCTCCTAGATACCTTACCAATTGACCCACTTTGACCTACTTACTCGGCATTTAGCGCTCGGCTCCCATCAACAGTCCTGCCTTGGAGCCTGTTCAGCAGGCTCTACTCCTATCCTGAGTGCCTATTTCTAAATTGTACCTTCACAGAAATGCCCTTCCCAAAATCTACCTTTTTCAACTAATTCTTCCACTTCACTCCCAGGTCCACCTACCCCTGCCGCATCACCACCCTTTCCATTTTCCACAGCCTCCAGGTATCTTACCCAACTCTAACACCCACACACAACCAACCTCCACCTCCATCCTGGAGCCTTCACCCGACCACAGAAATCCTCACCATCACTATCGTGTTAAAGACTTACGCTTCTTCAACTCCAAGATATGATAAAAATTGGTAGCTAAATCAGATGACTTAATCATATCCAAGGTTTTTCAAGATACTTTGGTTAGGAACTGTCACGCTCCCATTGGCCTTTGCCACCTTAACTGCCTTGACTGAATGAGCAATATATCACTGATCTTTAAGATATCCCAACGAGAAGAATTTTCAAACCTAGCTCATGACAGAACAGAACTAAATACAAGTATAAAACGTATAACTCTGCAATTTAAGAGCTTAATATTTTACTGTCAGTAAAACAGTCAATTTATTATAAAAAAGAGTGATCCAGAAAGAGATATATATATATATATTGCCAAATATAGTATATAAAAATTCATGGCAAAAGAATGGAACAAACATACAATCAAAGAACCACAGTATGTTTGAGATAATGATTTATGAATTATAATTCTGCTTACACATACTAAATATGGTGTTCGCAGTTTTGCACAAACCATTGCAAAGTTGCAGTATCATGACAGACTAACCCCATTTTATCATTCTGGTAAGCACATACCCTTTGTATGTGCCTCCATGTGAAAAAGTTTAATGCCCACCTCAATTTCAAATAGTAACAACAGACGTCAATTCATGATGTTTAAGCAGTATGGTGATATATATCAGATAGGACTGGTATTCAAGCCAAAGGAGACGCGCTTTTCTATTCTCAGGCTGATTATTTAGGCTACTCTTCAGGCTTAGGCTCGAGCTCGGCTTCGATCTTAGAAAGATGCCCAAGCTCGGTTTCGAGCTCATCAAGCTCGTTTTCCTCACAACTCAATCTCCTCTCTCTTATCTCTCCCTCCTGAATCTAGAGTTCTTCATCTTCACCCAGATTTTCTCTCTCCTTGACCAACACAGATAACCTCTTTTTCTCTCATTAAAAAAAACGTCTGTTATTAAGGTGTTGGCAAGAACATGGCATGCAGAATTATATAATTCAGAGTAAAGATTCAAATCCACATTGCGCAAATACAGAAGAATAAATTATAATCTCAAAAGCTAAAATATAACATATATCATCTACGTCGATTTAAGTTACTCGGTTAGAAATTTCTTGATTTTGAATGTTAACAACAATATAATAATCAGAACAAAAGCAAACATCTTCAAATCAGATCCAAATTCCAATGAAGAATCTATGTAAAGTTAAAAACTGGTCATCAGACATACAAAGCGTAGAGAAGAATGGAAAGAGTGATTATAGTTTCTTGGACAATGAATGAACTATGAAGTAAATCTGTTACAATTGGGAGTGAAGCAAAATGCTTTGTTGGGTGTGACATCGCTTTTAGAAACAGAACCTTTTGACTTTAGTTACTCGGTTAGAAATTTCTTGATTTTGAATGTTAATAACAATATAATAATCAGAACAAAAGTAAACATCTTCAAATCAGATCCAAATTCCAATGAAGAATCTACGTAAGGTTAAAAACTGGTCATCAGACATACAGAGCCTAGAGAAGAATGGAAAGAGTGATTATAGTTTCTTGGTCAATGAATGAACTATGACGTAAATCTGTTAAAATTGGGAGTGAAGCAAAATGATTTGTTGGGTGTGAAAAAAATGTATCAACTTAATAAGCAATCTATACAAGGGGATGAGGGATAACTAATCTAAATATCTAATAGGTAATAACAACTCAAACTACTCGAGCACGCCTCGGGCTCAAGCTCTACTTGTTTTAGCAAATAAAAAAAGGGAGACTTATTCAAAAGGACAGAAACAGATGGTTTCTTATTCAAAAGGGATTTGAAGTCAACAAATTCTGGACTAAAATACCCACCCTAATCATAGTATGATTTTAGGTCAAATCATATATAAGAAAAAAAAAATTTGCACAAAACACTATAGTGTTTAACCCTAGTGGGAAAGGGCAAAGTCGGAACTGCACAAAATTTTGACACTATAATTCTACCTAAAATCATAAGTCTTTGTCCTTTTCAACAAGTCAAGAAAAGATCTTGTCCTTTTCAACCATGACTTTCAAAGAGATTGTCCTTATGGAGGGTTGACTCAAAAGAGATTGACCTTCTCACCAAAGAAAACATGATTGGTGTCCTTCTCAAAAGTTAGTTGATAAAAAAAGCTCGAGCTAATAGGCTTGAATTGCATCCAATTGTAAGATAAAATGTAATATGGACAGCGACTGTTATAAAATAATAATAAAAAAAAAGCAAGGTGAGGAACCCACTCATTAGGCCGTTCAAGGGTCAGAGAAAGGTAGTTTGAGAGCCCAAATCGATCCAAAATTCGCTCAACAAACGGGTCAGGTGGAGCTAATGCAGCACAACACTGCAATAGAAACAAATCAAGCTCCAAGCACTGTTCAGACCTGTAAAAGAGATAAAAGTCCTAAATTTCCATCAACGGATAGAGCAAAATTTAGAATTCAGCAATATTAATCTGGACTACATGTACTGCTGAAGGATATGGCATACCAATGAACTGTACGGTAGTACTCGCAACTCAACATAACTGCCTCACCATTCTTCCGCCACATGCCAGCACGTACTTGAGCATAAAATACCCGTATACGTAGGGGATGTTCCATTAGAAAGGCAGAGAAACCAAGTGGGTGGCATCCACCCAAAATCCAGCCAAAGAAATCAACAGAGCATCCAGGTGGTGGTATATTAGAAACAGAATTTGTCGGGTCAACTTCCTTCGACCCACTGTAAATCCTGCTCAATATATTCTTTAACAGCATAGCAAGTAACCTATGCAAGGGAATGTGTGCAGATATATCCTGTGAACTAACATCATAACTTATATCCGGCCAATCTGACAGATTCAATAAACCGAATGTTTCTGACTCAGTGCCGCAGGCGATGCCGAGTATACTTTCATCAGAGGTCCGACTAACATTGGAATAGTCAACATCCATATCGGTTGTACCCGTAGCGTTAGTGCTTCGACTTTGCTCACTCTCCAGGTCAATACACATGCTAGATAAATCAGAAAACTTACCATTAAGTTCACTTGACAAATGAAGTCGAGATTTAGCTAATGGTGCCCGGTATGCATTTAATATACTCTTACCCTTGCTAATCCTAGACATTGTTTTCTTCAAGCCTAAGAAATTGCTACCATTTCTACAGGTATCATGAGATAAGATATTCCGTTCATCTGTTGTTACACAGTTAAACCGCAACCAGTTTTCTGTAGCTCTCAAGCACTCACATATTAACCACATCACTGATGTTGGCACTGGTAAATGACTCCCAGATTTAAAATCTACTACACCTGCCTTCAACTCCAGATCTGATTCATTACTTCTCCCTATTGTACTACATACAAAGCTTTCTTGGGAAAACCAGTCTACTTTTGCATGGCAAAGACCATCGTTGTCCTCAATATTATCCTCCAGTCCACCAGAAAACGCCCCACTGACCAAACGAGAATGTATTTTTGCAATGCAGTGGCCCAACCTAAATGGCAAAGACATGTGTTCATTTTCTTCGTCCACAAGAAGGCCTGTTACTCGCTTTTGAGGGTTCATACCTTGGACATAAGCCAACAGATGAATCCAAGTTCTGGAGATATCCGGTTGCTCATTAATTACATACTTAGGAACCTCAGCATGGCTCATGACATAACATATGTCTTCGACCAAACGAAAAGTGGTGTAAATTAAACTTGCCCATTTACCAACCTGCAAAAGTAACAATCAAATGTTTTTCCAAGAATAACAAAATACAGAAGTTCTAGGAATAAAATTATTAATTTATGGTAATGGCTTCTATACAATATAGAGCCTGGTGTTCAGCATCAAAACCTTCTGCCCCATTTACATTGTGTGGATCAAATGCAATGGTACAAGTGTATATAGAATTAGATAAAGGATTTTGTGAGAAAAAATCACTATGAAAGGTAGTGAGAAAAAATTGAAGAGTGAGATGTTAGACATGCTGGAAGATCATGATTGTCATTCATACCCAAACTATTATATATGATATCCGTGTTGAATTATTCGTATATAAACATACATGGTCCAATAAAAATGAGTAGAAATAAAAATACAAGTAATAAAAAACATACATGACTTCTAATCTTCCATATTTAAACATACATGGTCCAGTGGGAAATGAATAAAATGATATAACTCACAAAAAACATGCATCATTGCAAGCAGAATAACACTACGTAACTGAAAAAAAAAATATTTTCAATTGAAACTTTTGGCACTACATAAAAATTTAATATAAATTAGTAGAAAAACAAATTCAAATGATATATAATCTGTTTTAGATGAGCTCAATGAAATGAAGTTTTCAATTACTTCCTGAAGAACCAGGCCAGCAAGATAAAAGGAATAAGTAATTAGATGATATGGACAGTAACACATGAAGGCAACACTTGAATTACATACCTGTATATGACCCTCCTTATGGTCGAGACAATAATAAAAGATGTCCGTTAAACATCTCAACAGTATCCCAAGCAGATTCATCTCTTTCACTAAGCGTGGTGTTAGAGTTGGAACTGTGAATATTTGAACAGAAAAGGTACAAAGTAGAGGATACTTTTCGAGGATGTTGTCACTAGATTCTTTGATAGTTTCCTTTATAATGTCTGGATAGTACTTTATATATATTTGTGCAAACTCAAACTTAAAAGTAGGTTCTCCCAATAATTTTAAAAGTAACTCATGAAGCTTCTCAGTAATTTTTTTACTCACAAACCTCTCAGCCCTCATCAGAATATCCAACAAACCAACTGATGATAACACTCTTTTTGAAATAAAACTTAGCAGACTTTCACTAAACTTGCAAAACTCAAGAAGCATCTCAACAATGGTGGCTGTTAATTCGTTGGAAACCTTAATGCCTTCATCATTGCGGTTGGCTCTTCTGGGATTTGCATTAATACTAGTTTGAGCAAACAGTAGCTTCTCTTTCCAATAAATCAGAATTACATCAAGGACAGGCCCCACAGAATTAGCAATCTCCTCAGCCAAGGGTTTGATCTGTTCTGCTCCTTTATGCTTTGAACAGAATCCCTCACGCTTCCATGCAGTGGCATCCCCACAGTCACAGCACCCACCACCCGTATACATAAGTGAATAATCATGATCCTTGTGATTTCCATTCTGGAAACAAGGAACACATATAGCACAAGTTGAATCATTTTCACATGTTCGACAGCGATATGCAATGTCATCACTTCCCCAAACAGCACCACAAAGTCCACGCTGATTGACATTAGTTTTTGCTAGATACTTTAAAGTAACTTTTGGTTCATTCTCAAACATCAACCATTGCAACCACTTCATGCTTTCACGAAATTGATCTTTCATGCTTGGAACCTTAACAACACCTCCATTATCTCCTTTAGCTTGCTTAAAGGCCTCCACCAGATTGTCATGCGTAGGTAAAATAGCAGAAACAACCTCATATAACATATTATTGTTTTCCTTCACATAATCAACAATCCCTGGCTGAAGTTGAGCAAGCTTTTCCTCTGGAACACCACATTGATAAAGTCTCTGAAACCAAAAAAATAATTCATTTTCCAACTCATTAAAATCATAACAACTATTTGAATTGGTTTAGCTATTAAATTCGAAGTACGTTTAAAACAATCAAAACTGAAATTTGTTTAAAATTGATGAATAACAATTTAACAACAAACAGATTGAATGAATGAATGAAAACAGTATTATTTGTTTACCTGTAGAATTCGATCTTGAGAAGAAAGTAAATTAGGTTGAGAAGGAGAAGGAGAATCGATTTCCATTCCAGAAACAAAACGTAACCAATCAGCACAACTCCAGTAACTCGATCTCGAACTTCCACGCCCCAGCGTGCGTTGCAGAAGAAGAACAAAAGAAATCACTAATAATAATTCAGAAAGAAATCACCAATTATCTATCATCTAGGGTTTCTAATCTAATCACCATTATTGAATCGATTTCACTGAAATAGAGAGAGAGAGAGAGAGAAAGAGAGAGTTTGAGTTTGATTATCTTTTATTTTCGTTTCACGACACCGCCTTTTCTCATCTGTATTTATTTATTTTTGTAGATTTGCATAATCTATATTATAATCTACAAAGGGTGCATAATTTGACTAGGACTAATTTATATGACTAGGATTAATTTCAATTTGACTAGGACTAATTTATATGACTAGGATTAAATTATAAGCCTTGGATTAAATTTGGGTCCATAATTAAGTTGCTTTGGACGGACCTGATTTAATCAAGATCCACAATTGTAGATATACTTACGTCACCGCTCCCTAAACCTAAATTACTTTTCTTTTAAATAAAACTCTTAGAAGTTAGAACCTCAAATTCTAATCATCTTCTCTACTTGAAATCGATCTACACTGCATCTTTCTCTAACGAATCGACCACGGGTACAAGCTCTTCTTTCATAAACATTCAATTCTCAGGTATTTCTCTTTTTTTTTTTTTGAAAATTAAATATTCAACCAGAACCCTTTAGGATAACTGTTATAAGCCGTTTTGTATACTTTTCTAAATTGTTTTTGCATTATTGTTGAAGTTGGGATCGTGAAAATCAAGGGTCTGTTTAGTTCCATATGTAGGCTTTAAATGTTCTGTGTGGTATTTTATATTTTAGCTTGGCTTTAGGAATTCAACCTAGAATTCCTAAACTGTACCAAGATTCCGGAGGCACTGGCACATAATTAAGGTTTCTTCTTTTCTTCGTCTCAAAACCAAACATATAACCAGAAAAGTATATAGGGAAAAATGGAGACTGGTTTCTGTATGTACGTGGTTAAAGCCCGGTAACATGATGAGGTGAAGATAAGACTGGTTTCTGTATGTACGTGGCTTCTTATAAGTGAGCCAGATTAAGTTATTAGTCTTGAAATTGTTGTTTCAGATTGTTTAATTGTTTGCACCCTACATATGTTGTGTAGCTTTTAATGTAAAACTAGCAATCATTAAGGTGCACCTAGCCTAGAATATGTGTTTAATTCCTAGATATAGCTTCTCTTTTATGAATTAAGTCACTTACAGCCACAGTTATTTGAGTGTTCAATCTTTTAGGCTGCACATACCTATTCTAGGCTTTCTGAGCATCTTTCATTCTTTCTTCTTATTTGCTTTCATAGAGCAGCAGATGGACGTCGCTCTCTGCTATTGGTTGTCTTTATTGGTGGAGTAACATTTGCAGAGATTTCTGCTCTTCGTTTTCTAAGTGCTCGGGTATACTTGCTCTCTTCCATTATTTTAGAGACACTGATGGTGAGCATTGAACTAAGCTGTTATTATATGTGTACTTAAAGATACTACTATCAGGGAAAAAAATATATTACCTATGTTTTGATCACCTATGTTCTGCGTGGAAGCTGTTGATCGTACACTAAGGGATATTCGTGAAATTAATGAACCGTTTGGAGGAGTTACAGTTGTTCTGGGCGGTGACTTCAAACAGACTCTCTCTGTCATTACTAAAGGAACTAGACAAGAAATTGTTCGTGCATGTCTAACAAAATCACATTTGTGGAGTGGTGTTAGACTCTTAACTTTGGTTAAAAATATGCGACTGAACAGTAATGATACTGAAAAAGTCAAGTTCGCAGATTATTTGATTGAGGTAATTTTTAAATTTCAACAATATTTGTTATTTTCATATCTAGGTAATTTTTAAATTTCAACAATAGTTCTTATGTTTATATCTACGTTTAAACCTTTGCTTATTATACCCTTAATATTATAATTTACAGATAGGAACAAATCCTAAAGAAGATGTGGAATTGCCTTCGGAGATCAAAAGGTGTAAGAGTACCATGGATCTTTTGTTTAAAGTTTACCCCAATCTGAATGTCGAAGAGGTAGCTACCGAGACCTACTTGCAAGAACGATCTATTCTCTCTGCTCGCAGTGATGATGTAGCTACTCTTAATGAATTAGCAATAAATCAGTTTCCCGGTGAATTACATGAGTACCTAGCTGCTGATAAAGCCATTGAAGATGATCAACCAATCGAGAATAGGGGAAACAGTATATCAAACGAGAATATGCAAGCACTGGATCCACCGAGTCTTCCACCATTCAAACTCCAACTTAAAGTTGGTTGTCCAATAATGTTGTTACGGAACCTTCAACCGAGAGATGGTTTATGTAATGGAACGCGTCTAATGGTTATCCAGTTTGCTACAAGAGTTATAGAAGCTAAGATACTTAATGGTAGCCATGCTGGAAATTATGTATTCATACCACGTATAACTCTTCAACCATCTGTTTCAGAAACGCCTTTCCAAATGGCACGACGACAATTCCCAGTTCGATTGGCATTTGCAATGACTATTAATAAGTCACAAGGACAATCAGTTAAGTATGTGGGTATAGACTTGCGAAACCATGTCTTCAGTCATGGCCAATTATATGTGGCATTATCAAGGTGTACTTCTTCCAATCGAATATCTGTTCTCCTAGGGAATGAAGATGATGACAAAACAACCAATGTTGTTTATCCTGAAGTTCTTCTCTAATTGATTACAGGTATGACCAGATTACTCATTCGTAAAGTATTATTTTTCTCAAGTTTATTACGTATTCTATCTCTTATTTCTATTTAAATCTTTCTCCAGTTTCTGGTTTGATGACTTTAGAATTTAGATTACTACAATGGCATTATAAGATTAATCTGACAGAGTAGAAAATACATTCTGTTTTATTTAGCTATTATTACTCCTTGCAGATTTTGTTGGTGTATTTGTAACTCTCAATTTGGTCTATGCAGGGGTACTTGATCTTTCTTTGACACAACACTCAGGTTTGTATTATTGATATTTATTCAATACTTTGGTACTTGATCAGAGGCTGGATTAGTGTATGCTTTAATGCTGTGTTGGTGCTGACAGTGATGATGCTGATGCTGACAGTGAAGCTAATTGCGGTGCTGACATTGACAGTTATGCTGCTGACAATGATGTTTATAGCAATGTTGATGATGACAGTGATTATTATCACAGAGCTGACAATAATGGCGATGATCCTGACAATGAAACTGATAGTAGCACTGATAGTGAGTAGGGAAGTGAAGCTGATAATGTGATGATAGTGAAACTGAAAGGAAGGAAAAAATATGATAATGTTACTCGGAGGCCTTTGTAATGCAAAGTCACTAACAGTATCTGCCCCATTGTTGGGGGTATATTCTACTTTTTGGCTTTGGTATCTGCCCCATTGTTGGGGATATATGGAAGTAAGACTGTAAACCTAACGTCATTCTATAATATGCTTGCACAAAGATAGCTCTATTTGACTTGATTCACAGCGATAAATATATGATTCATAATTGTTTGAATAATATTTTTAATATAACTATCTTCAAATTATTAATGGTAGCCGTGGCAGCCCACGGGTTTTACTAGTTTTTTGATAAGTACGAATGGAATTATTCTTTCTCCCTCTATATCTCTCTACTTTTCGTATTGCTTTTGTCTCGTTCCCACACGGGGTTATTTTGTGTGACAGCAATTTGGGCCAAAGGACCAAGTATAAGGTTTCATTCACTAAAAGGACAGCACAAACATTTTATTGATTAAAAAGACAGTAAATGTAATAATATAAAATTATGAGACAGTTGAGACCGACTTTAGAAAGAGAAATCGGAGTGGTACGAAGAGAAGAAGGAGAATTGAGAGAGAGAAGGAGAATTGAGAGAGGAAATAAAAAGGAGAATTAGAAGAATTGGGAGAGAGAGAGGAGATGAGAAGAAGAAGAAGAAGAAGAAGAAGAAGACAGAAGAAAGACGAAGAGAAAAAGGAGAATTTGAGAAGAGAGGGAAAAAAAAAATAATTGAAAGTGGACGAACGGACATTGTTTTTTTCCCCACCCGAAGTATAATGGACCTCCTAAAAGTCGGTCGACAAATACAATATGACGCATGTACCCTCGGGAAAATTTAATATCTATAAAACCGATTTACGATTATTCTACAGTTGTCTCAAATGGTGGCTACGGAAATATAAAACAACGGTGGTATTCTCTCTGCTAATCAAAAACCAAAAATTCCCAAAAACCTATCGCTGAAGAGAATCTCTGATCTCTAAAACCCCAAATTTCTAGGGTTTCTCTAAAATCTTTTCGGAAATCTCTTCGGTTTCTCTAAAATCACTTTTGTTTCTCTTCGGTTTCTCTAAAACTCTGCTAATTACTTTGGTTCACAAATTCTTCTTCTTGTTGCTTACTTGCTTTTCTTTTCAAATATCTTCTTGATGTTCTTAAAATTTGTATAATGGCAAGAAGTAAACAACGTACAACAACTGCTCCTTGGTTCAAAAAAGACAAGCAAACGGCAATACGAGAAAAGCTTAAATATATTGAAGCACAAGAACAAGTAAGCGGCAATGATTACGAATCCGATGTAAGTTTAGTTTTGATTTTTTTTTTTATTTTGATGTAAATTTCTTGCTTTTCTGTTATTAAAGCAAAAACTCATGATTTTGATGTAAATCTCATATCATTGTTTTTCAAAATTAGGATTTTATGTTGTAAATCTCATATCATTGATTTTGATGTAAATCATGAAATTTCTTGCTTTTCAAAATTAGGAATTTTTGTTTTAATAACTTCTCTAGATTTTTTGTTTTAATAAAATAGTTGAGTAATGCATTAATCAACATTTATTTCAAATCATCATTCTGTATAGTTGATTAATACATTAATCAAGTCAATAAAATAGTTGAGTAATATATTAATCAATATTTAGTTTACATTATCATTCTGTTTAGTTGATTAATACATTAATCAACGCATCAAATAGTTGAGTAATGTATTAATCAACACTTAGTTTACGTCATCATTCTGTTTAGTTGATTAATATATTAATCAACACAACAAATAGTTGAGTAATGTATTAATCAATATTTAGTTTATATTATCATTCTGTTAGTTGATTAATACATTAATCAACTCAATAAAATAGTTGAGTAATGTATTATTCAACACTTAGTTTACATTATCATTCTGTATAGTTGATTAATACATTAATCAACGCAACAAATAGTTGAGTAATATATTAATCAACACTTAGTTTACATTATCTTTCTGTTTAGTTGATTAATACATTAATCAACCCAACAAATAGTTGAGTAATGTATTAATCAACACATAGTTTACGTCATCATTCTGTTTAGTTGATTAATATTAATCAACTAAACAGAATGATGATTTGAAATAACTTTAAGGGCTAATATGGAAAGGCTTTTAAACTCTTTGGTTGATTAAGGTATTAATCAACAATGGTTTTTATTGATTAATGTATTAATCATTTTCTTTTTTTCCCAAATTCTTTATTCAGACTTCAAGTGAACTGAATGTTAATGATTACTATATTCAGGAAAGGGCACCTGAACAACCAGAGTCATCATCTCATCAAGAAAAGGCACCTGAACAACCAGAATCATCACCTCGAAAACGGAAGAGAAACGATGAAGGTGTTGCTGCAAAAACACCATCACATAAATATTTCACAAGATCATCATCCACAAGATCATCAGACAAGAAATCAAAGAAACCAAAACCAACAGGGAAAAAGACCAAGAAGAATAGCAAAACAAAAAAGAATGTTGGATCTCCAAAGAAGAAGAAGAAGGATACTTCATTCTTTCGATATTCCCTAGACCCACTTAGAAGTTTAGCATCAACAATAAAGAGCAAGATGAGTGCTGAACATCTGCAATTTCTGAAGGGCACAACATTTGGAAATCTATACAATCTTATGCATTCTGGAATGACTGAACCGTCCAGGCCGAAGAATGAATCATTTAGAACAGCCGTGTTTTGCATCATTGATTGCTACTCACCAGAAGATTGTGGTTTTGGGATTGGAAATGAGATGGTCAAGTTTAGAGTTGAAGATTTGGCAGTTCTATTTGGCTTGAAAGGTTATGGTAAGATCGTTGAACAAAAAGCACACAGTACTAACAAGCATCGCAAAATCGATGTCATCAGTTACAACTTTAATGAAGATATCGACGATGTTGCCAAGGATAAGGTGATCAACAAGATTCTAACATTAGTGGATGAAGATGGACACAAGAAGGAAGACCTTGGCTTTCTCATCACCATCTACATGTTCATCACCGTATTCTTTGCAAATTCAGTAAGCAGGGCTTTATGGAATCACTTGAAGCATCTTGAAAGCTTGAAGGGGTTAAAATTCTATTAACTGGGCAGAGGCAGTTCATTTCTTTCTTGTAAACAAGTTGAATAAAAATCATCAGAGGGAAAACTTGCCAATAGGACACAAGAATCACCAAGAAGAAAATGTGGTTATGAGTGGATGCACACTAGTACTACTGGTAAGTAAAGCTACATGTTAGTTTCATTTATTTCTATTTCATCAACTTTAGTCTTGTTTATTAATCAATATTCTCTATTTTTCAAATGCAGTATTGGTTATGTGAACATACCAACATCATTCCCAAGATTCAAGGAAGAGAAGAGATGTCTCCAAGAGTTGCAAGGTGGGACATGAAACATGCCATGATTAAGGTTCTAGAAAATCCCACACTCAACTTGGAAGGAATGCAAGTACATTTTCTCTTTTGTTTGGTTGTTTAGTATATTAATCAATTTTTCAATTTTACTTAAATATTGTTAATTATTTACATGTGTTTTCCCCTTCTGTTCAATTTTACTTAAATATTGTTAGCCTCTGAAATTCTTTTACTGTCTTCGGGGCGGACATCTCCAAGACTGCCCGGATCTGATCCGGATTGGCTTCTATGCCCCGGTTGGTCATGAGGAAGCCAAGGAACTTGCCGGAATAAAAACCAAAAGAACATTTGGCTGGATTCAGCTTCATGTTGTACCTTGTCAGGATATCGAATGTCTGTTGTAGATCTCGCAAATGATTGTCTTTCTCCTTAGTTTTGACCACCATGTCATCTATGTAGACTTCCATGGTCTGGTCTATGAGCTCGTTGAAGATGGTGTTGACTAGGCCTGTAAAATGGGCCGGGTAGGGCTAGCCCGACCCTTGAACCCTCGAGCCCTCACATTTTAAGGGTCGGGCCAACCCTACCCTAAAAGATGATGAGGGTCGGGTTAGGGCGGGCCAACACAAAAATTGTAAAAACCTCACCCGACCCTTAGCCCTTTATTTTAAAGGGTTAAGGGTCGGGCTCACGGGCCGGGTTGATAGGGTCGATACATAAAATTATGTTTTACTTGAAAAAAATATATGCAATTATGTTTTTATTAATATCATTTTAATATTTTTGAAAATACGTATAATATGTTTCAATTCTTAAATGTACAAATATATTTTTTTCACCATCAAATTTGTTATAGTATATGATATTATTTTATCCAAGAGCATTACGATTGATAATTACAAAGAACTCATAGTTAGATGTTATCTTATCACTAAATTTTCAAACTTTAAAAATTTAATCCTAAATTTATAACATTCTAGCATGATAAGTATAAAATACACATTTAAAATAATAATCTAATTACCGTTTATTACATGCTCAATAATGAAATAGATGGTTAATAAAAAAATATTCTATTGAGAATCAATTTCTTTTAGTTATATAATAGTTTTTTAACAACTAGTTCGGGAAATATTCGATAAACATTCGATAAATATCATATAACTTAAACAAAAATGACATCTATGTCTAATCGGAAAAATCTTTACGATTAAAACTCTAAAAAAATGTTCAAATTTTGATATATAGAGAAATATATTAAAAATTATACATATATTTATGAGGGTCGTAAGAGGGCTTTGAGAGGGTTAATTAGGGTCGGGCTTAGGGTAGGGTCTAAGATTTCCAAAGCTAAACCCTAACCCGACCCTTAAAATGAGAGGGTCGGGCCGGCCCTACCCTAAAAATCATAAAGGTCAAGCTTTAAGGGCTTTTTTCGTTGAATGGGTCGGGCGGGCCGGGCCGGGCCGTGTTTAGGGTCAAAGGGCTATTTTTACAGGCCTAGTGTTGACCAGCTTCTGGTATGTTGCTCCGGCATTGCTCAGACCGAATGACATCACCCGGTGGCAGTAGAGCCCCCGGTCAGTGATGAATGCGGTATGTTCCTGATCTTTTTTCGTGAAGTGAAATCTGGTTGTATCCAGAGTAGGCGTCCTTGAAGGATAATCTTTGAAAGCCAGCGGTGGCGTCCACCATGTCTGTGATCTTGGGGAGTGGGTATGGGTGCACATGACATGCTTTATTAAGATTAGTAAAATCAATGCAAACTCGGATCTTACCGTTCTTCTTTAGGATAACCACGATGTTGGAAACCCAAGTACGGTAGATGACTGGTTTGATGAAGTTGACAAAAAGTAGTCGATCGACTTCTTCGTTGACCGCCAGCTTTCGATCTAGCGCCATTCGCCTTAGTTTCTGTTTGACCGGCTAGTACTGAGGATCAATGTATAGTTTATGACAGACGACGGAAGGGTCAATTCCTGGTATCTCGCTGACACTCCATGCAAAGATGTGGTGATTCTGCCAGAGCAGAGTGATCATGAGATCATTCTCAGTCCTTGGTAGGCCGGAGAAGATGTAAGTTGTCTTGTGGGACTTCAATCCCACTATAACGTCTTCCAGCTCGTCGACCGCTGGTGATATCCCGGTCTTTGTTTCTGGCTTCCCCTTAACAGACTTGCCGGGAGCTGGTTGCTATTGATGAGAGTCTGTCAAGAAGATAGTATTCCCCTTAGTTTCAGAAATGGACTTCCCCTTGACAGCATCGAGATGGCACTTGAATGTCGTCCCTTGGTCTCCCTTAACTCTGCAAATTCCGTTGGGTGTTGGGAATTTGAGGCTTTGGTGGAAGGTGGACACTATGGCCTTCATCTGATGAATCCAGTCCCTTCCCAAAATGATGTTGTAGTAGGAGGGGGAGTCGACCAACAAAAAGTCTATCCCGACGGTGTTGAATCCTACCGTGATTGACAGGTGGACCCATCTGGAGGACTGTGTTGGCAACCCGTTGAACCCATAGATAGGAATCTCATCAGATTCGATGGGACCCTTAGATAGCTCCATAGCCTTGTAAACACATGAGAATATGACGCTGGAGGTGCTACCGGCGTCGACCATGACTCGCCGGACCCAGTAGACTCCAATCCATGCTGTGATGACCAGGACGTCATTGTGTGGATAATGCACGCCCCTTTCGTCTTCCTCGGTGAATGTCAAACCTCCGGGGACAATGGACTCAGTGTTCGTCCCTTCGTTGAAGTTGAGCTGTCCAACCTCATGGACATGCCCTATCCACCGGAGCTTTTCCCGGGCACAATTCTTCCTCTCTGTCTTGGAAGAACCGGGTGTCTGTACATGGCAGACATATACAATTCGATTTCCGGTTTTTACCTGTTCTACCATGTCATAGATGAGGCAGGTATCGACCAGACGCTGCATTTCGTACTTCAACGACCTGCAGTTCTTCAGCTCGTGACCGTAATCATTGTGATGATCACACTTCTTGTACTTATCTCTCTTGCCCTCCGGGTCTGCCGGAAGAGGGGCAGGCTGGTTGAGCAGCCCTCTGTTTTTTTATCTTTTTGAATACTTCCTCGATCGGGAACCTCAAGGGTGTGAATTCCCTTTCTTTGCGTTCGCCCCCGGTAGACTTCTCTGACCGGCGGTCTGATTGTCGGGTTGGCGTTTTCCCCTTTCTGTTTTTGTTTCCGTCAGGGGTTTTTTCCTCTTTGTGATCCCTGCCGGAACTTTCTTCCTTTCCCTTCTGCGGCTTCTCGGAGGTTTGGCCTCCGACAAGTCTCTTTCTTCTGGCTTTCAGGTCATCCTCCTCATGAGCATACCTTTCTACTTTCTCGTGAGCAAGGCTGAAACTGAGAAGGGAGGCTTTCTCGCCAGTGATCGGTACAATTCTTCATGGCTGTTGTTCAGGGCATACTTGAAAGCTTGAATGACGACGCTATCATATGCGTCATGTACCTCAGATAGTAGGGTTCGGAACCTTTGGGCGAAATTCCTGAGTGTTTCGCTTCGGTCCATCTGGAGGGAGAATAAAACTTCAGCTCCCTTCTTAGTCTTCACATTGAACCGGTACTTTTCTTCGAACAACTCAGCCAGTTGTACGAATGTGTGGATGGATGCGGGTGGCAGATTGTGATACCACTTCTACGCTTCGCCTTTGAGTGAAGCAGCGAACATTTTTACAAGTAGCTTGTCATCATGGTCCCAGATGGCCATGGTGCTTTTGTAGTTCATAACATGCTGAACCGCACAACCGCTTGTCTCGTCATACTGTTCGAAGGGCGACTGCTTGAAGCTGGCCCAGACTATATGACTCCTGACCTCTTCTGATAAAGGTGATACGGCTAACCTTGAGAGAGTAAGCTTTCTGATTCGTTCATCCCGGTTGGTTTTGTTGGAAACAGCCAGGTCAATCATCTCCTGTAGCTTGAGTTAATTCATCTGTTCCACATTCAACTTCGATTGTCTTTGATGGGCGGGGGTCCTCTGGGGACTCCTTCCCCTCTGACAGTGGCGTGCCGGGGGAGTGCTCTGGTGCCTCCTCCGGTGTTGTCCTTCTGATGGAGTGACTTCTTCTACGGACCTGCTGCGGGTAACCCTGTGGCCATGACGTGGAACGGGTGTTCTTGCACGTCCGCAACGATGTCTCTGAACTGGGGAGATAGACATCCTATCTCTCCCTGGTACTAGCCTGTCCCAAACTGGACGGGTATCATAGCTATAAGGGGGTAAGACTCCGGTCACTACCCGACCGTGGCCTTATCTTCTTCTGAGGAGATGGACTCCAAGATGGGGCTGAAGATGACTGGCTATCTCCGGCCCTGGTTCTCTTCTTTCTCCTTAGTTCTGTATTTTCCCTGGTCAGCCGCTTGATGATTGCAGTTGGGGATTCGGCTGTCGGGCCTTTCCCCTTCTACTGCTCAGTATAACCTCCTCCCATTGCCAGGGGAGAGGTTCTCTGGTCTCTTCTTGCCGCAGCTAATCTGGACGATTCAGGGTCTAGTGATGTCGGTATCCTGACGGTCTGGTTGACTGTATTAGGATTACCAGGATCATTAGTGATTTGCACCACTAAGTTTTCTACCTCCGGCTGTCCACTTTCAGAGTGTTGCGAGCCCTGATCGTGGCCCTCACTCCCGAGAACTGATTCGTGATTCACAGGCTTTGTCGCTTCAAGAACTGGAGACAGAGGAGAAAGGTTCTCTGTCTGACTTTCAGTAACTTGGCTCATTCCATTGTTGGAACGAGTTGGGCGTCTCTTACTTCCAACCATTGCTGCAGCAACTCCGGTATGACTGGATCGAGATTCCTTGCAAGGTTCTGGAACTGATAGGAGATTCAGCCCCATAAAGAGTGTTGGTGCAAAACTTTGATCCACAAACTCGAGATACGTATAGATTAATCGAACAGTTACAATAAAAGCCTTGTATACACAGAGGTAAGACGGGGGGTATACAATAAGACTGGACCTGATCGAGATCAGGCTGCCTACGTATCCAAGAAGATGAACTTGGAATCAAGTCTTTGCTTCGGCTAAGCTTTAATGGAGTTGCTCAGTGCAAGACTCGTAGTTCAGGAGGTTTAAAACTCCTGTAGTTGTAGTAGGCCAGAGGAGGCTGGCTCAACCACTCCTCCGGTTTTGACTCCATGAACTCATGTAGTTCAACTGTGAAGATGCCTTCAGTGGAGATAGTTTGCATGCTGCCGAGCGGTTATCTCCTTGGTTTGAATTCCCTTTGACCAGGATGGCTGTCATGTGACATCCTCTGATAGGTCCTGGTTCAACCTGGGTCTTCCTTTATCTTCTCCAGCGGGCTAGAACTGTGGGTTCTGTTAGCCTAGAATCTCGCTGGACTTATCTAGTTGGTTGGGACTTGGATTGACCAAGCCTGAAGCAAAGACTTGGGCTTGACTCCTCTGACCGGAGGCCCAATCTTCATACACCCTGGCCAAGTCCTCTGGACTTCTGTATTAAGCCTTTGGATGAGCCTCTGTCGCTGCTAGACTTTACTGGGCCGGACCTAGCCTACTTGACTGAGGTGGGCCTGGCTGATGTATGGGAGCCCACGGTTCAACTTCTTATACAGTAACCGGGGCTCCACCCATTGATCATGAACCATCCGGTGGGTCAAGGTCCACAGAGCGTATGTGGACTCCTTGAGACCGGGTTGGGCCCTACCCGATAGCCCAGGCTTGGCTGGCTAATGCTTAGGTGCTCCCAGTTTAGCTTCTTATACAGCCATCGGTGACACCTGTCGGGTTTTTTACCTAGGGTACACACATCTGTCATTCTAAACCCCTAAACCAATTGGAATGGTGAACCCTAGTGAAATGTTGTCATAAGTACCCCTTAAATGTTGTCATTCTAAACCCCTAAACCAATGGGAATGATTAATCCTAGTGGAATACAATCTTAAGCACACCTTAATGTTGTCATTAATTAACTTCTCAAGCACACCTAGTGGAATACAATTTTCTTGATTACAATAAAGTTGATTAATAGATTAATCAACAGTTCAGTGAGCTTTCCTGAATACAACTAAGGTGATTAATACATTAATCAATATTCCTTAGTTGATTAACTTATTAAGCAACTTCTCAAAAAAATAATCCTGAATATAAAAAGTTGATTAATATAGTAATCAACTGATCAGTATACTTTTTCTGAATTAAAATCAATCATTACTGGATCAGACAGCTTTCTCAAAACTAAAAAAATGAATTATATTGTAGGAACTGAATTGTAATGTCATAACAAGTGGGAAGGGGTATTTTGTATTTGGTCCCTCTAGACGATGGGTAATTAGCATTTGGTCCAATCTTTATAGTTTATTAGTAAACGGTCCCTTTTTCGTCACTTGACTGTCAGTCAACCCAGTTAACCAGAGTCAAGGCATCCATATTTTCTTAATGATCAAACTACCCTTCACGTGATAAAACTTAAAACTCAAAAAACACTATTTAGTTGATTGTAAACATGCAAAATTAGTTGATAGTCCTTCTTTTTTATATTTCGTTTTAAATATAGTCCCTGTAAACAGTAATGGAAATAACTACCCTAGTTGGAGTGAAGTACAACATATAACCACCACCCATGGAACCTCTAGAAGTTTATTCTCTTATTTACAAGTGAAGATGATAATCAAGTGAAGAAAATTGTAGACATTCCATGGGTGGTGGTTACATTTTCAAGTTCAATTTGGCAGTACCGTACCTGAGATTTTGGGGGCCCTAGTTTTTTTTTTTCCTTAAGAACGTCAAGATACCTAAGGCCCTTAAATTTATTTAAAAATAACAAAAAAATTGAAATAATAATATAAACATATCGATGAATTTGAAGTTATATTAGATTGTGGTTTTTGTTTGATTAATTGAGAGAAGGAGAAACAGAGAAAGTGAATTTAGGTTTTTGTTCTAAGGGAGATAGAGCCATGGAAATGAGAAAGAAAGCAATATGTCAAAAAGCCTAATTAATGAAGTGAACTGGGCTTCACTTTAAAGAGAGAGTCTCCTCCCATTTGGTTTATTAATTGTATTGGGCTTGGGCAGTAGGTTTTATTAATAGTTAAACTAAGGAAAAAAAAATCCAAATCAATATAACATATGTATGGGCTTGGTGAGCAGAAGGCCCCCTGAGATTTGGAGGCCCTAGGCAACCGCCTAGCTCGCCTAGCCCCAAATCCGGCCCTGCAATTTGGTAAGATAACTTCCATGGTTATTTCCATTACTGTTTACAGAGACTATATTTAAAACGAAATATGAAAAAGGAGGACTATACACCAATTTTGCATGTTTACAAACAACTAAATGGTGTTTTTTGAGTTTTAAGTTTTGTCACGTGCTAGTCACGTGAAAGGGTAGTTTGGTCATTAAGAAAATATGGATGTCTTGACTCTGGTCAACTGAGTTGACTGGCAGTCAAGTGACAGAAAATGGACCATTTACTAATAAACGATAAAGATTGGACCAAATGCTAACTACCCATCTTCTAGAGGGACCAAATACAAAATAACCCAAAAAAATAATCTAAACTAAAATGAAAAACAAATCATGAAATACAACTAGAATCTAATTGTTGTTCAGATATGGGCAAGTCCTCCTATTGTGACGACCAGTACTAAGACAACTGGAACACTTCTGAGCTTTGGAATGCTTTCTTGAACCGGTGTTTGGAATCCTTTTCGTCTTTGGCCTCCCAGGACCTCTTTTAACATCTGGAGGAAGTATACAAACAAAATCAACATCATCTTCTGGTTTGTCCTCATCCGAAATCGGCTGAATTGCATGCGAGTATGTATTTCAGAATGTGCTAACATAGTAATAAGGTTGAATATAATTGTATATTCTTTCTCGATCACCTTTTGCAACTATAGCAGCCACAACATGCTTACAAGGGAATCCATCAATTCTCCACTTTCGACAAGAGCATATCATATCCCGAAGATGAACTGAATGTTTTTTATGCGCCTCCACTTCATAAACAAACTCGCTTAACTTTATCACTTTTAAAGGACATGATTCCTGAATCCTTAGAGCTAAAAGTTCTTCCATTTTAGGACATAATACAGAATTCCACTTCAAAGAATCATCACGCCTATCCGACATCATTTTCATCACTCGTTTCCTAATTCTATTCAACATAGTACAAATAGGCATGGACCTTTCTTGGATTATCCAATTGTTGAAACTCTCAGCAATGTTCGAACCATAGGTGAAAAAATCAAAAATATCGGACAGATTTTCACGAATTTTGCCGGTTTTCTAGAAATCGGATATTGAAATATTTGCGAATATTCGATAAATTATAACATATAGTTAGTTTTCTAGTGTCGAAATTTCGGATATATCCGTTTTTTTGAAAATCGGATATTTCTCATAGAATCGACATTTTCACCTATGGTTCGAACATAACTCACTGTAACGTTCACCAAGCAAGTAGGCATTCGCAAATTGCTGAGTAGGCAATGTTTCCATGAATTTAAAAGCCTTACTACCCCCAGAATTCAATAACACTTTCAAATGTTCAATATATTTCAAATGCATCTTTGCATAGGCACATTTGCCGAAAAGATCCTTAAGACTATCAACACATCTTCCAACAACAGAAGCAAGATTATTTTTGAGATGCCACAAGTAAAAACTGTGATAACAATTGGGAAAAACCCAATGGAACATTCTTCATAAGGGAGTGATGGCGATCCGAGATAAAGGTTAAAGGCCTATCCGTAAACACGACAACTTTCAAATTCTCTAAGAACCAAAACCAGTTGGAATCATTCTCCACGTCAACAATAGCAATAACTACTGTGAACATACCTAAAAGACAGCAAAAACATTGATTAACACATTAATCATCCAAAAATGATGAAATCAACCCTATACAACCTATCAAATTGATTAATAAAGTAATCAACTACTTATTATACACTTTCGAAAAAAAAAAAAAATTGTACCTTGATCACCATTCTTTGTTGTCGCTGACAGAAGACAACCTTTATACTTGGACTTCATAAAAGTTCCATCTAGGCAAAGCATAGGCCTACAAAACTTAAACCCATGGATGCATGCCTCAAACGCCACAAAAAAATGACTAAATTTCTTCGTCGCACTTTTAACTTCTAAAACCACACGGCTACAGGGTTACTTATCATAATTGCATCACCATACCATATTAACTGATTGTACGACAAACCAACATCTCCATAAATTTGTTTAATCACTATCAGTCTAATACTATATGCAAAATAATATTTCAACTCAAGCCCATACTCACTTTTAAATCTATTCATAATGTCCTTTGGTGTAGTCGTAATTTTATCACTCACCATACCAAGTATTAAACTCATCACCAACTGACTTGACACATTGGGATTCTCATAATCTTTACAAGCATTGCCACAAGTATGTTTTTCCTCCATCTCCTTCAACCACATACGTCTATCATTTGTACTAAAGGACTTTGTATAGATCATCCACTTACATTTATTTTTTTCATCAACACATTTACCTTCTTCCATAGCCTGTTTACAAACAGCTTTCACTCTAGTCTTGGAATTCTTCAAAAACCCATATTTGAGCCCAGTTTCAATAGAAAACTATCGAAGCTTGTTTCAGACCTCAACAGCTCCTCCTTCAAATACCTGGCCAACACCAGTAAAGACAAACTCCCAATCCCTAGTCTTTAAAGCTGGCAACAAAGAAATTTCATCATCATAATCAATACAAGAAGAACTACTACTTGGTCCTACATCACAATGAACAATGTCAATAGACATCTTCTTCAAACAAACTAAAAGTTCAACAACTCTCTGTCCATTCTTATTGCAAAACCACACCAAAGACTGAAGCTCAGCATCACAAAAAATTTCATGTTTACCATAACGATCGTATGGGAGAACAAACACTAAAGGAGATAAAATCCTTAAATTTTTAGCAAATAGCATCCTTTAAACTAGCCAATGTACTATCACACGTGAGCTCATAGAGAAAAAGAATTTGTTATACTTGATTACCCCAAGAACACCACCATTAGCAACCTCAGTTGAAACAACACTATCACATAATTGCACATCTGTATAAAAAAAACATCATGCACAGTTGATCAATACATTAATCAACACATTAATAAATAATATAACATTTGTATTCTATCGCGACATTAATCAACACATTAACATAGTACTCAGATAGTTGATTAACCTATTAATCAACCCAAATGCTCAAAACAGAAAAAAACAACAGACAAAACTATTGAATGACGACTCGTTCAACATAAAAAAACACTAAGAAATCAAACACAAAAACAAGAATAAACAACAAAAAACACAAATTGCTAAATTATTAATCAAAACAGGAATTAAGAACTCAACAAACTAACCTGTACAATCGTTAATCATCACCATCTCAAAATCGAGTTGAGAAATCAATCCAACAAATCAATTGATAACCAAAACTGATCTCAAACCGAATTGCAAAATAAAAACACGAATTCAAACTTCAAGATCTGCCATTAAAAGCTCCAATTATAAAACCGCAAATACAAATGAATTGATGCTGAAAACTGAGCTCTCGCGATAACTTGTACTGAGAAGATCTTGCCAAATTGAATTGTGAAATCAAAACCCTAAAATGAAATCTGAACTCTGGGGAATGAAAAACAAACCAAATCTGAACTCTCACAAATGAAAACCAAACCAAACTGAACTCTCGCGATAGATTTAGTAGATCTTGTGAAATTGAATTTAAAAATCATAGTCAAAATATGAAATCTTCCTCCAGAAACATGAAATCTTTCTTCAGAATTTTCGCTTCTTCAAACTCTCTGGAAATGAAACAAAACCGCAATTCAAAATCTCAAAACACGATCTATATATATCGTTGATATAAGGGTAGTTCAGGTATTATGAAAGAGAGAAGAACACAATTATACGCGACTTTGTCCTGGAAACAAAATTACATTCCGTACAATTGGACTTCTAGTAAACCTAAACAAAACCCTTGCCCTTGGGCCAACCAAAGGACCAAAGCCCAAACAAACGTTTCTATTTGGACTCTGGACTAGTTTTTAGTCTTGTGTGAGCATTACAAAATTTAGTTTAACAAGGAAATTGTTTAGGGCCGTTTAAGTGTCTTAAATTCAATAATGGCCCAGCTAAAACCTAGTTTCTTTAGTGAGAAAACTTAAGCATTTTGTCATTGGGCCAATAGAAAATAAACATTGTTCACGTGTTTGATTGCCAATTTAAGTAAGTGAAAAAAAATAGTATTTTCCATCGTATATCAATTTTTCACTATATAGTGAGAAAAGATTTTCTTAGCTCCCTCTAGTCATTTAAAAGGTGGAAAAATAGGCTTATTTTCTCACTTGAGTGAGAAAATAACTAAAATATTTTCTCATCTCTTACAAACCATTGGATTGATGTTGAATGATATCTAGCCATTGATTACATCGTGATTATACATTTGAAGTTTTAGATTGTTGCTTTCAACTTTGTGGTAGTAGATTTGGAGTTTTGGGTGGTAAATTATAATTTTTTGGTGGTTGGTTTCAATTTTTGGGTGGTGAAATCAAACATTGAGTTAGTGGATTTATTGTTTTCTGAATGGATTTAAAGTTTTGAAATATTGGTATTAGGGTTTTTAATGGTGGAGCTCAAGTTTTGAGGTGGTGGTTGGTGTATTTTCATAATGTTAAAGTCAAATTTAATCATTTAAATGATGGATTATATATTGTTGGTGTTAATTTCATGTTTTAAACTTGCAAATTCAACATTTTGATTTTAAAATCTATGATTGTGGAGGTTGATTTCAAAGTTTAGGTGGTGGATCTATGATTTTGGTGGATTATGTCATCAATTCCTTTTTAATTTCTCATTATAATCAAACAAAACAAGTGAGAACTCATTGTCAATCAAACACCCTTATTTAATCAAGTGAGAAAACTTAAAAATATTTTCACACTGAAGTGGGAATTTTTTTTAAGTCATTCCCACTATAGTGAGAAATTAATTAGAATTTCCACTGAAATAATTCCCACTCTTTTTTTTCCAACTCTGCAATCAAATGCACCCTAAAAGCAAAGACCTCTTGTACATAGGCGATACATAAAATAAAAAAGTTGGGGAGAAAAGAGAAAGTGTTGGTTTACTTTAAAATTTGATATGGCAAAGGCCTATGACAGAATTGAATGAAGTTTGCTTCTAAAGGTGTTTAAATTGCGTGGTTTTTATGACATTTGGTGTAATATGTTGAATTTTTGTCTCTCATCAGTTTCTTACAAAATTATATTAAAAAATGCCTTTTAGAGGAGACTTGAGGCAAAGGAATCCCCTGTCTTCTTACTTATTCATCATGGCAAGTGAGGCCTTATCTAGATTGTTAACAAAAGCAGAGGTAGAGAAAAAAATCAGGAAAAAAAAAAAACGGACCCTCATAAGCTCCCCAAATACACATTTGGCCCAGCTAAGGAACATGTTGTACAAAAGGCCCCATCATTAATTACGAGTTTGTTGGACGAATATACCCCTCATAATTGCTCTCTCTTCACTTTATCTCTCAGATCTCAATCGTTATTCTCTCTAACCGAACAATTTAGCGGCGATGGTGGTAGTGGATGATTAGTGGTGGAAGAGATAGAGGTTAAAAAGGTGGTGGTGGTTGTGGGTATGGTGGTGGGGATGGATTTAATGATGGAAGAGTTTTATAGACGTGGTTGCAGTGGTGGGGATGGTGGTGGTGGATATGAATGATATACAGATCTGGGTTCCATGATTCTTCCAATTTGTAATGATACAAATAGATATAGATATAATATTGTCTGATCTTACCAATCTAGTTAATTTTCTTGGTATTGTAGATAATTTAATAGAAGAAGAAGATAATGTGAAACTTACATCTATTATGGTAGTAAACCATGAAATCACAAAGTTGTTAGGTGAGTTCTTGAAGAAATTAGACTAGCTACAAGACCATGCCAAGACCATGCTAAGAGTTATTGGCGAAACATGCATTAAGATCTTTGCATAGCATTCATTGAGATCTTGGCATACCAATCACCATGCCAGTTGAAGAAAAGTTAGGCAGATTTTGCAAAGAGCTATTGGCTTATGTTGCAAAGAGTTCAGGGTTTATTGGTTTATGTTGCAAAGTGTAGGAGTTATTGGTTCATCTGGACTCTAGAACAATATAACAACAATGTTTGGAGAAGATGAGGGTAAAACTGGAATATAATTTTAATTAAAAACATGGTCGGGGCCTTTTTTATAATTAAATACTTAACTTGGTATATTATTGTTCCGGATTTTCTTAACCAGGGCCAATGTTGAAGCGGGGAAATTAGTTGGGCCTTTTTTATAATTAAATACTTAATCATAGACATAAAAGAATGATAAAAAACATTCTGAGGGTGGGTGACTTAATAGCGAAGGATAAATACTTAGTACTTTTGATTCTATCCAAATCAAGAATTAAGGACTTTTCCTATCTAGAGGATCAAATGAAAGGATGAATGGAAGCATGGAAATCAAGTGTGTTATCAATGACTGGGAGGAGTGTAATAATTAAAGTTGCAGCAAAAACCTTGCCAATATATTCTATGTCAGCTTTCTTGGTTCCCAAAACCATCTCTGACAAGTTGGACAAAACCTGTAGGGATTTTTGGTGGTGTGGTACCAAATAGAGCAAAGCTATACATTTATGGAAATGGTCTATCATTTGTAAAATCAAGAGAGATGGTGGATTGTGTTTTAGAAGCTTTAAACTCACGAACCTTGCACTTTTGTCTAAACTTTACTGGAAGTTGCTGACAGATTCAAATGCTTTTTGGTCTAAAGTGACGTTGAAGAAGTATAGGAAATACCCTGAGTTGGACAATAACATTAAGGCTCCTTCCCTGGGCATCTCCAATTCTTAAAGGTACTCTAATTCTTAAAGGTAACTAGCTATCGAAAACATTATAAGTCTTGGGTAACTAACCATGGATGATTCGCAAGTGCCAGTTGAGCTCAACTGGTAAAACTTTTGGGTGATGATATCAGAGGTCTGGGGTTCGAATCCCGCCAGTATTATCGAGTTACTGATCTCATAAAAAAATAGGCTTACTACAACATTTTGGCGAATGAACTTGTGGCTGAATGGTAGCACCCCTCTCACAAAGTGGAGAGGTCGTGGGTTCGAAACACGTCAACAACTGATTGTTGATATAAGTTTCCACACGTAATTTAAAAGAGGTAGGGATCCCCTAACCCCGCTTGCCAATAAAAAAAAAAATAAAAATGAATGGTTCATAATAATTACTATTGTCAGGTGAATGATTTGTGATAAGTTTACCATTGTGTCAGGTGAATGATTTGTGATAAGCTATAGAATAATATGGGAAAGTAATCCAAATAGTTTATTGGATACAATTCTTGTATTGTGGTATTAAACTTTTTTTTATAGCGACCTAATACCGTCCTAGCATCTCCTTGAACAACCAAGCAAATACATCTTTGTGGTCTCTAAAGAAATTGATTAGCTCCTGCCTTTCTTTAGCTCCCATCATGGTTCTGACGAGAACTCGAGAAAAAAAGGTTGAACGACGATTTGTAGATTTTTTTTATTTTTTTTATTTTTTATAAATTCAAATTTTAGTGATAAAACTTGAGGAATACAAAAGTGCGACAAACACGCGACAAACTATGTTGCAAGCCCTATTTTATATAAAGAAAAAAATTATTTTTCAAAAACAACTTACTCCACTTCAAGAAAACATATGGACGATTTTACTTCAAGGGGATATTGAGAACTCGAGAAAAAAAGTTGAACAACGATCCACATCCCATAAAGATCAATGATTAATGAAGAATGGTTGAAAAGAGATTTTTTTTATATATATATCATTTATAAGGATACTATCATGCATGCATAAATTAGTGAAATGTAAGGGATTTTTTTTTTTTAAAGAAAATAATTGTTTTTCAAAAACAACTTACCATGATTCAAGAAAACAAATGGACGATTTCAGTTGAAGGGGATAATGTCGTTCATTTACATTGCAATATCCTAGAATTGTATTCAAGAAAGCTTTCACTTGCATTGTTTCCTCCCTTAATTTCCTATTCATTGTCAAGAAATGTCTTCAGCTTCTTCAACATCCATGTGATTAACTTTTGACAATAAGAAGTTAAACAATAACTTTTGATAAAAACATACTGAAGCAAATAGAAAAAAAAAAAATTGATAAAAATGAAGAATACGAAGCAGATTTATTGTAATGGACCACTTCCACAAAAAGACAACGAAGTAGAACCAAATATCAAAGAAACGGTTAAACAAGAATTCGCTTGCAACTGTTGTAATAAGTCATATCCTCTGTGTTCATGTCTTGTGACTCATTCTAAAAAAAGTATAAAGATTTGATGTTCATTTGTAAGATTTCGAGGTTTAGAAAAACAAGTGGGAATGAGTGCATGGATAGTTTTCAAAGTGAAGAACAACCCTTGGCTCACATAATAGTTTAATTATGGTTTGTTGTAGTAACAGATTGTGGTAGTGAAGTAGTAGATGGTGGTGGTGATCAAGTAACTGTTTTTGAAAATTAAATTAGCGATAGTAATTCTTGAATTTTTTGTGCGGGGAGTTTAGTGTTTTGGTGTTGATCAAGTGAGTTAGTTTTTCTTTTATAGTTTTGTTGTTGTTATGAAATATGTCTATGTAGTGAGATCGAAGTCATCGAAGTCGAATTAAAATATTTTAGTTGATTTCATGATCATTGTTGTGAAACCTTAATCGAATCAAATCTCAAGTTTTGTTGGAAAAAAAGTTTTTGTTTTGGATTAAAAAAAAAAAAAAAAAAAAAGTAACATGGCACAAGTATTTTATATCCACCAATAAACTCATCCCTGTCGTTTTCCCTGAAACCTACGTATTAGTTTTATTACATGGCATATGTATTTCCTGAAATCTTAATCGAAATCAAATCTCAAGTTTTGTTGAAATGAAAAAAGAGCAATTTCTAGCACCAGATCCAAACAGTTGAAATTATGTAGAATTGGTTTTGCAACGCAGTTTGTGCGCGCTTGTTCTCTAACTTTATATAATTCCTAGAATTTTTATCAATAAAATTTGTTTGATTGAAAAAAAAAAAAAAACCCCCCCTCATCCCTGTCATTTTCCCTGGAACCTACATATTGGTTCAATTACATCATATCAATAAAAAGAAAACGAAGGATGCGTTTTTTAATAGATAGAATCCAAGTAAGAGTAACATTTTTTTTTTCTGATAGATATGTGATATACTCATCTATTTTTTTTTTTTTTTTTTTTTTTGTAAATATCCATCTTTTTTTTGATTAATTTATATAAAATATTTCCTTACTAACATCTCAACCAATTAAAACATAAGAACATCTCAACTAATTAAAACATAACAACTTGAAATCCACGGTCTTGAAATGATTTGGCTTGATTTAGAAAGAAAGAGTGAGAAAATTGAAGAAGAAAAGAGTAGATTATGGTGTCAATCGGTGTGTGTGACTCAATACAAGGCTCGAAGACTGGCAACACTAGCTTCACACTGCTTGGCTTGTCAATCTTTTACCTCTGATGATTCCTACATCCTAATCATATTGCAATAATTCATCTGATACAATCAAACTTTGGGTCTACTACATTGATTATTGTCAATCTTTTACCTCTGATGATTCCTACATCCAAATAAATCATCTGATACAATCAAACTTTGGGTCTACTGCATTGCTTGAATAATCGGTTCCAACTGGTTTGCATCACAGCAAAATCATAACATTAATTTCGCGATTTCTTAAATCGATAATTGGATGACCTGTTGTGAAGCAAACCAATTGGTTCCACGGGCTGAAAGAGTGCAATGAGTGGGTGGCGTGCAACCAAGTCTAATCGAAACTTACAAAGGTTTGATAAATAAAAACAAAAGCTTTTCCTTTCAGAAATTGATGTTAAAGATTCCTAGCCATGGAATTATAAATATGTAAACAAAACCTTTTGTGACAATAAAAATTGGGCGATTTAGAGATTGCCCACCGGTTTTAATTGCTAATCAGAGATTGACCACTATTTTCAACAAAATTCAAGAATGCCCACTGTTTTCAACTTTCCGGTGGTCAAACCACCATTGACTTGGTCAATGTTTGTTCTTTACTGAATATTCCTAAAATACCCCTTAAGAGCCACGTTGGATTAACACATCAGGGAGAGAATTGAACACCTGTGATTAATCTTAATCGTCCGATTTTAGATCGATCTAACCGTTAGATCTTAATTCGTTTGGTAAACAAAAAGGGTTTTGTGTTGTTAGAAAACAAAGTTTTCTCTACCCTACCTACCCCACTTCACTTCATCTTCTTCAACCCACCATTGCTTCTGCAAATCAAAGATGAAACAACCAGTAAAAAAACTTCCTACACGTTGGAGTAGGAGGAAATGGAAGACTAGTTATGATGATAATGAATGTGTTGTGGAGAAGGAGAAAATATTAGTGGTAGAAGCAACAATGAACAAATCGGGGAAGAAATCAAACATAAACATTGTGTAAGTGTACATTACCACTCAAAATTACATAAAGGCTACGTTTGGTTCGAGGGAATTCAGATTCCCGGAAAGTAAAGCTAAAACCAGCTATTTTTAGATGGAAGATCAAAATTTAGATTCCGGTGAAGGCTAAAATAAAGGAATAAGGTTTCCTTTTTTATAAAATGGAAACCAGTTTCTATCTTTGTCTTGACAAATATGTCAAGTGTTTTAATCTTCTCAAAATTCCTTCCATCTTAAACTCTATATCTCCGCATTTTGATCGCTTTCCCTATCTCTTACAGTTACTCTTCCATTAATACCCCCACTTTTCTCGGAATCTGAATTCCGTGAACCAAACATAGCCCTAGTTTTATCTTTCATTGTTATATTTTTGAATCTAGGGTTTTCAACTATAAATTAGGTATTTTTTATCTATATTCAAAAAAAGTGAAATTAAACAAAGTAATCTTACTAAAAACTGAAATTAAACAATGTAATCTTATTTAAACTGCTATTCTTTGTATTGTCTTAACAAAAGTTTAAATTTTTTTTGAGTTTGTTTTGCAAGAGTTCAAAAACTGAACTTTAAGTAATCTTATTTTTGACAGTGATGATGAGCTTGGGAAAAATTTGAGGGTACATTATGATGGAGAGTGGGTGGATAATGATGATAGAAGTGTGCCTGGATATTGGAGTTGTAATGACTATGTTGAAGGTAGGTTTATAGAGTTAGGCAAAATCAGTGGTGGTGAAACTCCATTGAAGGTGTTGGAAAGGCTTATATTGGATAATATACCTAATCAATGGGGGTATCAACTGGGTCATGAAGGTCCTATAGTATTTCTGGGTGATGGATTCAAGTGGGAAGTTCAAGATGATTTAGATGTGAAGATGATGTTGAAAGATGGTGAAGTGGATGACACAGGGTTTATCAATGTGTTTATTCAGCTTGTTGTTGGACCTGATTTACAGAAATGTGATGAAGAACCTATTGGTGGTGGTGGTGATGAGTGGATGACTATGTATACGATTCAGCCTAATGTCCAATCTTCAGTGCAAATTCAACAAGGTAATGGTATGGAAGATGTAGTTGAAATAGTTCAACCAAATGCATAAGAATTGTTGTCTACCCCTGCAGTACATGAATCTGAAACTGTGGTTGATGTTGATCCTTCTCAAACTGAGTTTGATCCATTGTTCCAATACGACATTGGTTCTTTTCAACCTTTTGATCCAACTATAGATGACGATATATTGGAAATTTCTGTTGAGAAGCAACCATGTCAAAGGAAGAAGAAACAAAAAAAGAAAAGGTAAGAAAAGTGCCAATCAAAGAGTTACAAATGAAGGTGAGTTACCAGACATTGTGGAGATGCCAGACATTATTGAATTGTCAAGTACTAATGACATGGAGATGCCAAACTTTGTGGAATTGCCAGTTACAAGTGAAGTGGATTTGTCAGTTACAAATGAAGTGGAATTACCAGTTACTGAACCAACAAATGATGAACCTGCAGAAAAGAGAAAGACAGGGAGAAAGAAGAGAACAAGAAGAAATCATGGTGATTTGTCTGATGAAGAGTATGAAGACTTGCCAGCTGAGAATAATATTCCTCCAGAGGTTGTCATAGATGATGTTATTAATGAACTTGAAACCTTACAAGCAGATGCAGAGGAAGGGTACTATAGTGAAGAAGATGATGAAGAGTTTGATGTCGAGATAGAGCCACAACAGTTGATTGATGAATATGATGGTGGCCAACCACCAGGTTATAAGTTGGGCGACAGTTTAAAAGATTATCCCCCACCATACATTGGACAAGAATGGCCATGGATTGCAGTTGCTAGAGAATATATTAGAAGTCATGCTATTTTCACCAAGTTTGAGGTGAGGTTCTCTACAAATGATGGAGATAGGTTGCATGCCAAGTGTGCGAGTTGGGAAGATTGTCCATGGAGGTCTTGGGGTAGTTGTAGTCGTGCTGCAAACAAAGACAAGTTAACATTTACTTGTAAAACGTTTACAGGTGAACACAGTGTCAGGTGCAGAAGTCTTCAAATGCCCTTTTCCTTTACAATTTCCATTTCTACAATTCTTACCTTTCCATGGACAATCCTTCAACCAATGATCTTCATCCCCACATCCGAAACAACCTTTTGGTCTAGAATTTAAATTTCTAACAGCTTCAGCTATTGCTTCATATAACCATTGCCAACCACCATTACAACTTTTGAATTGAAATGTCAAAAACTTACTACCTGGATTTTTGTCAGTCGTAGATGTAGTCAACACTTGTATTCCATTGCATTTTGCTTGTTTGCACGGGCTGTATACCCATGGACATTCACTTGCAGTATGAAATTCTTGTTCGCACATTTGGCAAATAATCTGTCAATGGTGAGAAATTAGAACATTATATGCAATTGAGAAGAAAACAAGAACCTACTTAGAGAATAAAACCTTTACCTTATCTTTCGTTAACTGCATTCACCTTTACCTTCAGATTTGGGGATTTAGGGTTTTCTTTTAAGTAGGAAATTTGGGGAAGACAAAGACTAACGGTCAAATTATAGTATCCCTTAGATTGTCCTTGATTTCACCAAATCTCATCTTAAAACAATGAGATCTTAAACATTCACTTGCATACATGTAATTGACTTGCCAATGTGGTATTACATGCCAGCTAGTTAGGAACAAAAAGGGCAATTCAGTAAAAGAACAAACATTGACCAAGCCAATGGTGGCTTGACCACCAGAAAGTTCAAAACAGTGGGCGATCTTGAATTTTGTTGAAAATAGTGGGCAATCTCTAATTAGCAATTAAAACCGGTGGGCAATCTCTAAATCGCCCATAAAAATATGGGAGACTACCAAGAAAATGTATAAAATTTGGAGTGAAGTGTGCAACCTTGCTGTAAATAAATAGAATAAATCATTCATAGTTCACAAAGAGATACCGATTGCCTGTCAACAACTCCCCCAGAATCTGGATCAATAGTTATACATAGCAAATTCACTCTGCAGGTAATGTTTAAAACAATGGTAATGGTTATTTATCCCCATCAAAAATTCATATTTAAAAGAGATCCTTGCCCCGCGTGCTCACCCTCTTTTTTGGCCTAAAGTAAGAAATTGCTTTGAACAAAAGTATCCAGACCTCACATTGATAATTAGAGAGCAACTTATTCCATCACAGCAACACCACCAATAGCTTTTAATTTCTCTATAATTTCATTGGCCTCCTCCTTAGGGACTCCTTGTTTCAGTAGAATAGGTGCCTTCTCAACCAGGTCTTTGGCCTCCTTCAATCCTAGACTAGTAAATGTTCTTACCTCTTTAATCACTTTAATCTTTGACGCTGCATCAAACTTCTCCAACTTCACATCAAATGCTGTCTTCTCTGCCTTCTTCTCTTCAGTCTTTGGCGATCCTGCAGAACCTCCCTGTGGACCCAAATCAATCCCTTCCACTGATACAGGTACTATCTTGGGAAGACTTAGCCTGAAAGCAAGGGTAGGATGAATCTGTAAGCGTTCTTCAAGTGGTAAGGAAGCAATACGCTCAGCTAGCTGCACTATCTTTTCTAAAGGTGGGGGTTTAGGTCCATATGGATCATAGACAGCTGGGTATTTGTAATTCTTTCGTTTGCTCATTGGATCTCTGGGAACATAATCAGGCTGAAACAGTCGACACTGCAAAGGACCAGTTTTTTTAGAGAGGATGGGAGGGACACAGACAGTTCTAAGAAATGCAAGAAGCTTCATTTTTTCTCTCTCTTTGTGGACACCTGATACTAATAATTTACAACAAAAGAAAGCATGTAGCAGGGTGTTCGCAGGCTTCTACCATCAACAATAATTGCAAATGAAAGTTGTGGTGCTTGATTCACAGCCTTTAACAATTGGTAGATTCAATCAAAATAGTTCAACCTATGAAGAGAATAAAATACATGTGTAAGGCTGTGATAATCAAAAGAAAGTTTTTAGAATTGGATAGTATATATTTTTCAGATAAATAGTACTCCCCTTTCAATATACAATGATACTGGGTAATCCCTCTCTACACTAAGGGCAATCAATTCTACATACCTAAAGTAGTCATGTCAAGTACTCTGAAAACTTAAAAGCATATGCTCTCATTTATAACGAGAAATGTTCCTTATTTTCTCTGGATCACGGGTGACACAATCCTGCATATCTAAAAGATTTGGTATCAATAACGACAGGATCATAGACATCAAAAGGATTTGGCATAGAAACTATACTTATAAGTTATAAGCCTATAGTCACACAATTCTATGATGGATCATTACAAAAATAAACATTTCACACCAGGACCAAGTCAAATAGAACAACCATATAAGGTAAAAGAAAAACTAAAATATAAAAATGTGGAACATTGAAGTATAGTTTCTATGCCAGTGAAACTAGTGAAATTGACAAGAGAAGAGGAAAATTAGGGGACAGACAAAGAAAAAAAAATTAGAAAAAAGGATGGACGGATACACACTTTGTTTTAAGCCCCACCTGATGCATAATGGATCTCCTACGTCAGTCGACAATAACCTAATTACATAGATATTCAAATGGAAGGGGGTGATTTAATGCATAAGCTTGTTGAAAAATCATTGATGACAATTGCATACAATATGAGATATAGCAATAAAATTAAACGACACCCAATACATCATCAGACAACATCAATTTTGAAGTTCAAACGCTTAAATTGCAAAAGCTGGAAAATTTATAGTTCTTGTTTGACAAAGACATGTGAAATGGTAGATAAAAAGTTGTATCGTTCATGTTCGTGTTATTATAAATTCCTATCAGAAGCAGATATTTAAACCAACTTACCTCACATTAGCATAGGTTCTTCTTTTTAGACTCTTAAAAATTATCATAATATTTGTTCTTACCTCTTCATATTCATATATACTGAAAAAATGATCATATTAATAGCCAAAAAAGGATAATCAGGCTCTAAAATGGCATTTAGGGAGAGAAAAGCACAATTTTCTTATAATCAAATATTATCCAGAACCACTCATTTTATTCACTTCATACAAGGTTGAGGATATTGCTAAGTAAACAATTTATTGTGGGCACGTTACAGAAATACCAGTAAAAATCATAAACTCAACAACAAAAAACCACAGTTTGGTACTAAACTAGTACTAGTTTCTATCGGAAATTTTTGTTGAAAAAACACAAAGGTACATCAAAGTCACATTTCGAACAATCAAGAAAATCATAAGAATAAAAGAGGAAATAAAAAAACGAACCTGTAATGGGAGCTCATGAAGCTTCAGGTTTTACCAGATTGAAGAAAGTTAAATCAATCTTAACATCATTTCAATCGCAATCGATCACTTGAGTGAGAGAGAATTAGATTTGAGCCCTAAATAGTAAATACAACAGAGAAGTTTTGGGCTTTGGACTTAGGCCTCAAACCTGATGCATAAGCATAACAAATAGAGTAATCTGGATTGAGTTCACTGAATTGGGAAAAAAGCCAAAACATCTGTGCACACTCTCTTATTTCCTTCTGTGCACACTCTCTCAAGTGTCAAAACAATAACAAATTTATTAATGAGTTGAAAACAAGATTCAGCAAGGTGATACTGCTTTGAAGATCTGACCTTAGAGGAAATTCTATAAGCACCCCATCACCATTCTAACTTTTGGTTTTTTATGGTTTGCTATAAAACAGATTTTAGGATTTTAGAGTAGCATTTATGTTTTGCACATTCTTGTTAAAATCCTACTACCTGCCAACCTGGTCATTCAGTTTAGGGAGAGCACTGATTTTTTAGCTTTTGTACACAGCATAGGTTAGCACATTTTTATTCCCTGTTCCTGTTTACAGGCATCTGGAAATTAACAAAGAAAAGAAATATTTGAACGAAGCTCACAGCATGTATGCAGGCTTCAAAACATATGTGAGGAAAAACACACTAGACAATTGAAGGATAATATCATCTTTCTCTACTTTCTCTGAAAGAACAAAATAACCACCCTCTCTACTTTTGCATTCTCTTTCTCGATCTGGAAGAACAAAATAACCACCTGAGTGGACTCCACCCTTGGAAATCATGTTTTTATACACAAGAATAATGACTAAACAAAAACAACCTACCCAAGACTATTCTCACTTGCTGTCAGTAAAATCAGCGTCAATTACTTCCCCACCATCAGGACCTTTCTCAGCTGAACCTGAAGGCCCAGCATCACTGCCAGGAGCAGGACCAGGACCCGCATCTGGTGCACCAGGCTGGTTGTAAAGGGACTGACCAAGCTGCATTACTTCCTGGTTGAGGGCGGCCATGGCATCCTTGATGGTTTGTGTTGATCCCTCAGAGATGGCTTCCTTGAGTTCTCCTAGCTTGGACTCAACCTTCTCCTTCACAGCAGCAGGTACCTTTTCTCCCAACTCCTTGAGTTGTTTCTCTGTCTGGTAGACAACAGAATCCGCTTGGTTCTTTGTGTCAATGGCATCTCTCTTCTCCTTGTCCTCCTTTGCAAACTTCTCAGCTTCGTTAACCATTCTCTCCACCTGTAGATGGGAAGTTCAGCAAATATTAAGATGTCTGCATAACTTTGGGAAAGAATAGAAGCAACCGCAAAGAAGTGCATTATATTGACTAAACAAATCAACGCATCACATAATAACGAGACATCGACAGGGCCATACATATTGTACAAATCATATAATTAAACTTGTGCACCCAAGTCGCTCTTGATTCATATACTTTTCCGGAACACATTGGTGCAAAGCAAAAGATAGCAGGACGAATTCCAAAATTTACTTGTAAAGAAAATTTACACATCAACATTCAAATTTCTTTTACTATACAAGGATAAGATTGTTTCCATCCCCTTCTATCCACACACGATATTTATTCCCTAGAGGCTGTATATCACAGGACACATAATTATACTTATTTCTATATAATGCCTATACACAGTATGTCCCCACTTGGTTAACAGTTTAACAGTATATTGAGTGAAGTGGGTAACTACGTACAAAATACTCTTTGGCAGAAAGAAAAGTATAACTTGTATCTCAACCTTACTCAGTGTTTCTAAATTAAAGTGAAGTCTCATTAGAGTTTCTGCTAATGATAATACTGTAATTTACTTACTCCCTCTTATCTTCCAAGTTCTAAGACGTTATTTTCTTAACCCACAAAAATCTTACATTTAAACTTTTACTTAGATTCCCAAAGTTTGAACTTGTGAACTCAGTTCAATACTACTATCTACTTATAAACTCACTGGGAAGTTATAGAAGATAGTCTGATGCAACAGTGAAGAAGAAGATTCAGATGCAACAGTTGACAACAAAGCTAAATCGAAATCAACACTCTAATGTGAAGAGTAACAAAAAGAAGATTAATTAAGATTCAAAAAGTTATATCATTAAAAACTACCTCATCGCTAGGAAGAGTACTTGCGCCAGTAATAGTGATGTCCTGCTTCTTCCCCGTCCCCTTGTCAAGAGCCGTAACAGAAAGAATACCATTGGCGTCAATATCAAATTTCACTTCGATTTGAGGAACACCACGTGGTGCAGGTGGTATGCCATCCAAACGGAAGCTTCCAAGAGATTTGTTATCCCTTACAAACTCTCTCTCTCCCTGAAGAACATTTATCTCAACACTTGTTTGCCCATCTGCAGCTGTTGAGAACACTTCTGATTTAGATGTGGGCAATGTTGTATTTCTTGGAATAATTTTCGTCATTACACCACCCAAAGTCTCCAAACCAATTGATAATGGTGTTACATCCAAGAGCACAATGTCACTAACATCTCCAGATAAAACACCAGCCTATTGAAGTAAAGAAATAGTTATGACCAGAGTAATAGATGCAAGTACCACAACAGGTCAGTGTTACGGTAACTCTCAAATATTCAGTACTATGTGTAGATAATAGTCATCAGAAGAAATGACTTACAACACGACAACAAAGATAATAAAACTGACCTGAACAGCTGCTCCAAGGGCAACAACTTCGTCAGGATTGACTGTAACATTGGGTTCCTTTCCAGTCAGTTTCTTGACTAGTTCCTGAACCGCTGGAATACGTGTAGATCCACCGACTAGGATTACTTCATCCAGATCCTTGAAGGAGAGTTTTGCATCCCTTAAAGAGTTTTCTACTGGGGTTTTAAGCCTACAAAACAATCCAAAAATCATAGAATCTAGGTAAAGGCAGGCCATAAAACACTACAATAGTAGGTATGCAAGCATTCATCACAAGAATGTGAATTACGTATGAAATCAATGTTATACCATATAAACCAGTAAAGTACCTGTCAAGAAGGTCAGAACACAGTTCTTCAAATTTGGCCCTTGTAAGAGTGGTTTCTATGTGTTTAGGACCATCTGCAGTCGCGGTGATAAAAGGCAAACTAGCAAAAGTGAACAAAAAGAAAATATGAATTAGAGATACTGCATATTTCTTTGCTAATTAGAAATTTCATTTATAAGATAGATGCATGCTGCAAACAATATTAAACATCAAGACAGCAGACAAACCTTATATTAGCTTGTGTTAAAGAAGACAACTCCATCTTAGCTTTCTCAGCAGTCTCAGTAAGACGTTGAAGAGCTTGTTTGTCCTTCAAAAGATCAATACCTTCGTCTCTTTTGAAGCTCAATGCAAGCCAATCAACAACTCTCTGCAGTTTAAAGATGCGTGAACATTATTATGGAAGTAATAAAAAAAAACCATTATTATGGATGTAATCACATGCAAGACAATAGAAAAATGATCCAATAAAGCAAAAGTAGCTTGTAATTAAGGTGAAATACCAACCTTGTCGAAGTCATCACCACCCAAATGTGTATCTCCAGATGTAGACAATACTTCAAACACTCCATCACCAACCTCAAGTACTGCAATAGAAGAAATAAGTATTAAAAAACAGCAAAATCGATAGCAAATGGTCATACAACAATTTGCTATGCCTATGATATGACTTATTTACAAAAACTATGTGAATCTGCACGCCTATGCGGGCAGGTAGTAGTTAGGGTTATATAAGAAAAGTGGGTGGGTTAAGTGATAGAATCTGAAGTGATGGGTTGGGTGGGCCTATAATACACGTGGCAACAGAAGATATTAATGCTTTTTATTTGTTCGTATGAAATAAATTTGGAAAACAGAAATTCTGAATTTCCGGAGCCAAACCAAAATGTAGGTACCTTACGTGTCCATATTCTATTGGATATTGATTGAGCTTTCACTGTAGATAACTACAGGCCACTTTACAATTAGTAAAGATAAATAGGATTAATGTCAAATTAAAAACAAGATAACAAGACCAATAACGCAACAAAGATTAGTTGGAATCTGCAAGAGATTTGCAGTCTGAATTAAATGACAAAAATACATAATTTACAGGTTTGTTTATAAGAACTTAGATATTTTCAAAAGGACTCACCAAAAACTGTCAAATGGCATCAATGGGAAAATGTGTTTTAGTTCCCTACAGCTTAAAAGATATCCCAAACATATCCCTGTCTGTACTGTACCTATTTTCAAAAATTAATCCTCTTTTTCCAACTCTATATTAAGCTAGTCCTCAAACAATTTTTATATATGTTTTTCATAGTCAAACATATAACTTACTAAGTGGCAATCAATCTTTACTACTTATAAAGTGGCCTGCTATTAGCAACAGTGAAAGCCCAATCAATATCCAATAGAATATGGACACGTAAGGTATTTTTGGTTCGACTCCGAAAATTCGGAATTCTGTTTTCTAGATTTATTTTTTAGGAACAAATATAAAAACATTAATATCTTCTGTTGCCATGTGTATCGTAGGCCCACCCTTACTTCAGATTCTATCACCTGCACCCACCCACCCACTTTTCTTATATAACCCTAACTACTACCTGCACGCACAGGCGTGCAGATTCACATAGTAGAAATAAAACTAAACATCTTAAATATTTTGGCTGATAACAACAAGTTAATAGAACTGGTATACAAACAAACCACAAAACATACTAGCAAAATGAAAAGGTTACAGAAGTAATGTGTCAATACCTGAAACATCAAAAGTACCACCACCAAGGTCAAATACTAGAATAGTTTCATTGTTCTTCTTTTCAAAACCATAAGCCAATGAAGCAGCAGTAGGCTCATTGATAATACGCAAAACTTCCAATCCAGCAATACGGCCAGCATCCTTTGTTGCTGTCCTCTGCGAATCATTAAAGTATGCTGGCACTGTAACTACAGCTTTGGTAACTTTATCATTCAAAAACTTTGACGCATCATCCACAAGCTTTCTCAACACCTAAATAATACCAAACAAACAAACAACCAACATAAATAAATCAACTTGCAATATAACATTGAACAAACTATCTATTAAACCAAAACAAAACTTTACCTGAGCAGAAATCTCTTCTGCGGCAAATTGTTTCCCAATAGCAGGGCAATCAATCTTAACATTAAAATTATCATCTCTAACAACACGATAAGAAACTTGTTTAGATTCTTCATCAACTTCAGACATTTTCCTACCAATAAATCTCTTAACAGAGAAAAAAGTATTCTCAGGATTAACAACAGCTTGTCTTTTAGCAATTTGACCAACAAGTCTATCTCCATTTTTAGTATAAGCAACAACAGATGGAGTTGTTCTTTGACCTTCAGCATTAGTAACAATAGTTGGTTTTCCACCTTCCATTGCTGCAACAGCTGAATTAGTAGTTCCAAGATCAATTCCAACTACTTTTTCATTTGTAACCCTAATTGGTCCAACTGCAGAAACTCTCCTTGATTTTTTTAATTTCAAAAAAACTGAACTTGGTAATCCAATTGAAGCTCCACTGCTTAAAAAAACATTTCTTGAACTACTATTATTATGCTTTTTCTTTGATAAAGATGGGAACTTTGTTCCACCAAGTATGTGAATTTGCCCAATTGAAGTTGCCATTAAATAATTCTAGGGTTTTAGTGTATAGAAATGAGATTGAAACCCGGCAGAAAGAGAAAAAAAAAAAAATTGGGTTTGCGTTAGAAACAACGAAGAGAAAGAGAAGATAAGAGAAGGGGTTGAAGACTTGAAGAGACGAGAAAGTGAAGAGGAGGTTTTTAAGAGAGAAGAAATGAGGGTTAGGTGTTGACACGTTGTTGGCTTCTCGAATATTCTAATTTCTAAACTCATCTGATGGATTTATAGCCTTACGATCTGATCTTGTGGGTTCTTCTCGATGTTTCAAGCTACAGTGACACACTGAAACAGTGAAACCTACCAAAAAAAAATGCACACTTTTTGGGACCAAGAAAATAATGTGGGTTTATACTTTATAAAGAGTGTGTTTTTAAAATTTAAAGTGAACGATTGAGAAACATAGATGCATGTGTTTAACCAATTTTATTTTGAAAGCAGTTTAGGTTTGATATTTGATAAAAAAAGATATTTGGTTAAAAAATTGCAAGTGAAAATGTTTCCATTACATATTGTGCAAATGCAACTGTGAGGCACTCTTGCCAGATTCCTAGACACTTTGTGTCCTATGTGTAACTGTGTAGAAGAAATGGGCACACAATATGCTCCTTGCCTGTTACAGCTATACTCAGAGAGTTTGGCTCCTAAGCAAACTAAAATTCAGCATTGCTACACATGTCCATATGGATACACATTCATGGATCAAATCCTGGTTTTTGCTACCTTAGAACTGGAACATTGATACAGACATTTGGGCTACCAGTTTACATGGGAAATTTGGAAACCTCGTTGTATGAAAAACTTTCAGAACATGCACCTGAATCCAATGGTTACATAACTATTCTTCTAACACATGCACAACAATGTAAAGAGATTTGCAGGAAAAGCCCCAACACAGTTGCAGAATTGCAGCAAAATACAGGCATACAACATATGGATACCACCAGACCCAGCAAATCTCAAACTGAATGTTAATGTCAAATTCACCTCACCTGCCGAAAGATTTAGAGTTGGCTTCATCTGCAGGAACCTGTTCTGGCTCAGCAGCAACTAGTGAACAAGCAGAATGTGTCGGAATCTCTTCAGCAGTACAATGAGTGTCCAGAGAAGGAGTAAAAAGGCTTAAAGTGGAAACTGACTGCAGGTCTGCTGCGGAATTTTTGAAGGGGAACCCTGCCAGTCTAGCTTGGTCCTCAATGACTCTCTTAAAGTGGAAACTGACTATGTTATTTTTAAGTTCTGTAATCGACCGGTAATCAGGCTGCACATCTGCTAGCACAGCATGCCAATGTAGCAACACCATCTTCTATTCAGTATCTGTATGTACCTAACTACTTGTCTGAACAGTTAGAAAAGGATAAGCTCTTATTAAAAAATTCTGCTACTTGATTAATTATATGTGATGATTAAAAAAATAAACAAAAAATAAAAAAAAAACATAAGAAATACTGTCTTGCAGACTTGCACTACTGCTAAAAGGAATGGAAGAAAACACCAGCCTCACAAGTACAACCAAGGGTTCATGAACTTTCATTGCAACTTATACGTGTAAAAAGAGTTTAAGTAAACAAACAATCTCATAACCAAAACTTCATTCTTATAATAATTTATAAAAAAAGCTTACAAAAATTTCAAAGAATTAAATAATACCAACGCCCCAGCAAACTAGAGGCAAAGACTATATTCTAAATGATGGTAAAAAGTAAATCACATGTGGAACAAATTGCTTCCTTCTTCTGGAGCTCATGAAATGAAAGCAACTTGAAATACCAAAAGTAAAATATTCCCTCAAAAACCGTAGCATATAACTGTTGTCACTGTCCTACCTTCTCCTGGTGCACATATATGCAAGAAACTTGCACACCAAAACCAATACAAAATGATTCCTCAACCTGTGGAATCGTACTGCTGTTGATATTGTATATATGAACCCGTTAACTTCTAGGGTTCAGGTTTATTTAGTATCCCAAAAGAAAAAATTGTACTCATTCAAAAAAAGACTGTTGATGTGGTATTTAATTATGTACGACTTGTTTGTCCGGTCATATCACAGGCCCCTGAACGATGCGTGTCTCCACCGGTCAAGTTTCTGCCTCCGATTACTATCATTTTTCAAAGGCTTCAAGAATCTTTCTTCTTCAATCTCAGACTGTAGAGAAGATTTTATTCTCCTTAAATGTCCAACACACTGTTTGTGATCAGAAGTGGCATGAATACTCTGTTCATCCGGAATGAACTTTCTCTGGTAGGTGGAATGCCATTTAGCTTGCAAATATGCCAAAGACCTCCACGGAGGAAGAGGCATGGAGTTCTGCTTCAGAGAAGATCTTGCAGCTTCTGCCATAACTTGAAGAAATTGCTTCAGCTTGGACAGGTAGCCAACAAAAACCACTGGAAGAGAACCCAAAACTGTATCGTAGGATGCTACAGCTCTTGCAATTTCGAAGTGGCTCCGAAAATCAATGTCAATTATAAAACGTTCCGATACCCCTCCATCACAGTGAGTGATCACATCAATATATTCATGATCACCTAGATTAGAAAAGAGACCACAAACAAAATCAGAAAGCGAAAGATTGGAAACTAAAATTTAAACTCCATTAAAGAGAAAAACATATAACACAATCTCATTCCAGAACTATAAGAAAATACAAATCCTTAGTAAAGCAACATAGAGGTGGACAAACCATCACATCTTGGTGAGCTATCAAGAAGATAAACAAGTATGGGGCCCATGAGCCCAAAAGAGTGTTAATTTTGCCCATTCAGTTGGGGACATCGGTTGACCACGCCTTGTTTCGTTGCTGGTTTTCTTATGCCATCTGTGGTCATTTTAAAAGTACTATTTCTGTAGCTTAAGCGAACTCTGAAGTGGTTGGTGATTTTCTTTCAATGTGGCGACACCTAGGATCTACCGCTCAAGTAAAGAGGAGGTTGTGAGGAAATCATAACTTTCACGATTCTATGGGGAATTTGGTTGGAGCAGAACAGGAGACAATTTTAGAGCAGACGGTTGTGTGATGTGGCTGACTCCATTAGAATCACAATGACTAAACCTTAAGAAGTCTAAACCATGGTTTGTCAGACCCAAACTTCAAGAAAACAATCTCACTAAGTATGAATGAGAGTGTAAGATTGTGTTTTCCAAACCTTAAGAAATTTAATAAATAATGGAAGTTTGAAAGGGAAGATATGACCCTAAACCAGTTTACAAGAACAACATACAACTTTCAATCTGAGACCCTGGAAATTAAACTTTCTGTACCACTACCACTACCAAATACCAAAGTCATGGTCGTCAGGACTATTCAAAGCTTGAAGTCACTCTATTCATTTGTGATGAATAATGAATAAGAAAGGAAACATCCTATTCGAAGTCAGTCCATTCTTATTCGTTTGTGATTAAAAAGAACGGAAACATCCTATCTGTGATTTGACAAAACACAATTGACCTGGACAGATGCAGTTGACCTCTAGCCAATGGACAATATCATTGACTAACCTCTAAGGAAACTCCCAAAAGACCCCACTCCTACAAAAACATAAACCCGTAATGATATACTCAATAACATCATCATTCAACTGTTCTAAGATTCCGTGATAAAGCCCAGACAGAGAAACAAGAGACATGGACGAGCAAAACTGATTTACAGATTGGCTTCTTATGAGTCTATGTCTCTATGAACAAACTGGTAAAAATTCTCAACTTCAAAGAACACCTGTTAAGACCTGCACCTTTTGACACTAAGTTCAAAGTATTTGACAATAAATAAAACACAAATAAATTGATATAACTTTTCTTTTGCTTAGCAAATGAATCAATGGCTGTGCTTGTTTCCCTGCAAAGTTCAGGGAAAGCAGGCGATCAAACATTTCCTGAATAAACTTTTCCGAAAATTTCACATTTATTAGATAAGTGTAGGGGTACTACATACTCCAACCAATCAAAAGCAGCCACGTGGCACAGTCATTCATCCATCAGGTCGCCACGATCTCTACCTGCTAGTAGCTCGTCCACAACAGCTCGATCTCACAACGAGCAGCGGCCTGCTTATACACACGTGCTCTCATTCAATGCACAGAATATTCTCGTCAGTTACATAATTAATTCACAGGGATGATCCTCGTGCGTTACACAATTAATCCTCATTATGATGGCGGAGAATCTACAAGATCCACGATCCACGCCTTTCTACCTTCCATAAGAACAGAACTACGATGGCTTGATCTATGAGTTCAATCCCCTCGAGCTAAGAGTACGTAGGCAATCTCGATCTCAACGAGGTGCAGCCACCCCGACCTAAAACTTCCCCTTTGGTCAAGTCTCCCAACGACCTGATCTAGTAGTGCATTAATCTAGAAATAGGTTAATACAATAAGTTTGTGGCTTTGTACTTGGTAACATTACGGGAAAAAAATAAGAAAAAGATACGTGGCGAGATAGGAATGAGTGGGGACCACGATTTAGAAGGAAAGAGAGAAGATCACATAGCATGATCTGGGGCCACTCAAACCGTTCCAATATTTCCAGCATTACTCAAACCGGATTAAATGCTGACGTGGTTTTGCTTTTTTATAAACTATTCCTGAGGGGACCACATTAAATATGATCTACCAAGCAACTGGAAAATTGGTAAACCGTTCCAAAAATGACTTTCCGTCAGATTTCCGGGCAAACAAGCACAGCCAATATAAGAGTGGACACATGAAATCATCCGTTCAGTTGAGTTGGAAAACATATTCATGCGGTATATCAACAACAATTATACTCAAGAATGAAAAATAAGCAATAAGGCCTAGAAGATGAGTACACATGACATCACACCTTCAATTGAGATGCAACACATATTCAAGCAGCATATCAAGTACATGTATACTCAAGAATGAAAAACAAGCAATAAGACATAGAAGAGATTTTGTAGATAGGGTTGCAAACATACCTCCAGGGACCTTCCCACAATTCTGCCACTTGGATACACATACAGCGGCATCATAACCTGAATTCTGCAGGAGCTTTACTAGACAGAATCGTATGCAGCTCGCATTGCAGGTACCTGAATGGACAAAGTGAAGGTCTGTCTCACTGATGGAACGTAGAAGAGCATGAACAGCCGCCAACAAGTCACTTTCATACTCATCCACTGTGCGCTTGTAGTGCTGCAAATGACCAGCAAACCAAACAATTACAATCCAAACTATACATGTGAAAAACAGTCTGGGCTTACACAGTAAGATGGTTTATCACTTTTGAATGTCAAGATTAACCAATAGGTCAGTTCATCGAAGTATAAGTAACAAAATAAGATAGCTTCATGGCATGCTAGAAGCATATCAACAAGTTTAATCACCTGTGACCTGCCCTATGAGAAAGGAACCCTCTTGATGCAGATATTAGCGAGCAAATAGCTATTTTGGTCCCCTAACTTTGCCGAAATTTTCAGTTGAGTCCCCAAAGTTTATATCGGTCAATTTGGTCCCAAATCTTTCGAAACGTTTGCAAAATGGTCCTCCGTTATCTTTTTTTTTTAATAAATTCTATATATGTTATTGTAAAGATCTTTATGATCTTATTTTGGTCAGGCTTCTATAAAACATTGAATTTATGTGCAACTGAACCTGAAGACTAAGCATTTAACAGAGTTGCTCATTCACAAGTGCTGAAAAATGCGCAAAAATAACTTCAAAATGCACATAAATTACACTGGGCAACTCTGTTAAATGCTTGGAAACAGTCAGACATTTTGCAAACGTTTTGAAAGATTTGGGACCAAATTGAGCGGTTTAAACTTAGAGGACTCAACTGAAAATTTGAGCAAAGTTAGAGGACCAAAATAGCTAATTCACCAGATATTAGCTGCAAACTACTAAAAGACTGGAGTCACATCATGCAATACTTTCACTTCCCCAAATCTTTCTAAATATAGTATGAAACGCCTGATAATGATGGCACCACTATTGCTTCACGCAAGTATATACTACCTGAGCAGTTAATGAATAATGGAATCCCCACTAAATCATCCGAGATATATATAAATAATAACTAAAGAAACAAAAGGCTGAATTCAATAATAATATAAAATATGTCCTTTTGGGTTCATGGTAGTTACGAATCAAAAGAAAATAAGTTGAAGTGGGCACGAACAAGCAACAAACACAATCAAGACATGACACTACCACGTATCCAACAAAAAGAAAAATAATGATCCACTACACAAAAATCTTTAAGCCACCAAATTCATCTCATATTTTTATTAACCCTTCTATTTTCACTTGGTCATCCAAAATCCCTTACATGGCTTTGTTCCAATCAATAGCGCTAGTACGATGTTGTGTAGAAGAGATTAATATTTGATGTGGAGCAAATGAAATCATTGGTGATACATTTATCAAACTAGATGGAGTGGAAAAAATTTCATTAAACATTCACTGGACTCTCAACAAGGGTCAGTCCTGAGGCTAAAATAGGTCTGAAGGTAATAACAATTTGCTAATATAAAGGACTGCCCTAAATGGTAAAAACCTTAAAACCAAGCTAGCTAATATGGAAAATCAGAAATCAGAAGAAAGGATCTTCACATTGAAATAAGCAATTCAGGACTTAAAGTATGAAATGCAACTTTAGTATCATCATTTTGATGCACTAGATAACCCCGATTACCCTTGATGACAATACCAATCATTATTGATGAAAAGACTACACTAAATGATCGACGTAAGAGTTTCAAGACAGTAATCTAACCATGTAATTATAACTCTACAAATTTGTCTATGACTGTATCATGCTTTCGATCTTTCTCAATCCTAGTTTTAATTAAATACTCTATTGGTATACATTGGACAACAACAACCTAATAAATTGTGATCACTTACACATAAAACAATTTTAAAAATAAAACAATGAAACAAGGCTCAAAGACAATGTTCTAACTAAACCATATAAGTAGGTGGAAATGAATTGAGGTCGGAAAAAGTTGTTTCAAATTACAATAATTATAATACCAACAAAAACAAATTTACTAGAAACAACTTTTTCTAGGAATAGAACTAACCGCAATTTTGTCGCCGAGGTAAGCAAGATCAGAGAGACCAGATTCGCTATCACTACTATACCTTGAATCTGTTCCACCACTTCCATTCTCCAAAAAATCACTAACCATTAAAGCCAAATCATGCTCACTTTCATGGCTAAAACCACCAATCTGACCTACAAATTTTCCTGCTTCACCCCCAACCATTCTAACCCACAAATCTCCTGCTGCTGCACATATATGACAACCATCCCCAGATAATCCTCCTCCCGTTGGCGTGCTCGCAATCGCGGCCGCCTGGGTTTCAAATTTCCAAGTCCCCAGCTTATTTCTGTATATACCCTTCAATTACAACAACCAATATACCTATAATTCTTCCTGTATGAAGATGGGTTTCGATAAAAATCCAAAAATTTGATTAAATTTAATATAATTGTACAAAATTTGAAGGAGCTTTCAATCAAATAAGAGCATTCATGAAAAAAGAATTCAACTTTAGATGATTTCAACAGAATTGAGATTGAAATTTGGATTTTGAGAAACCCTAAATATATCTAAATTGGGCAAAACTTAGATTTTTTTTTTTTTTTTTTTTTTTTAACGATGAAGAAAGAAAGAAAGAAGGTGGAAGAAGCAAGAGATATTTTTTTGTTTCTACTTTGAAAAGATGAAGGCGAAAGCAACGGAGAATTGGCGTCATTTTATAAGACTTAAACAAATGCATTTACTATAATACCCTTAATAATAATTTTAACAAACAATTATGATTTATGAATTTGGTTTAGGTTCTTGTTGTTGTGTTGTGTTGTGTATGTGGATGGATTATGTGGTAAAATTCCATATTAAGAGTTTGTTTTGGATTAACTAACTATTTATTAACTACTTAAACCTTATTAATTTATTTCAGATATTTCCATTTATAGATATTTTTTAAATTTCTTTTATTTTTCTTTGCCTATATAAACCATGGTATAAATTGCTGAATGTAACACAAAACTTTTTAGAGGTTGTCTTGTCAAATTATTTTTTGAAAAATATGCTTAATTTTAGTTTAACAACACAATGGTAAAATATTAATTTCATAACTAAATCAAAATTATATTAATAAAAAGAAAAAGAATATTCGTAATAAGCATATATTAAAAAAAAGTCCATAAAGTTGATAGAGCAAACCATATTAATTTTTGTTGTTTAACCAACAAAATAAAAACCTTGTTATATAAATAAAAGGTTAAAATGGTAATTGAAGTTGTTGCTTGAGAACCAAGATAGGTAAAGAGAAGTTAACGGCCACTTGCTGCCGGATAGAGAAAGTTGGGTGACAGCACGATATCCATATGAATAACGCGCTACCTCACCGCTATGCACTTTCTTTGGGTCCCACTCAATAAGATGACATCATCAAGTCACGTGATATCCTCGCTTCCTTCCCTCTCTCTCAGCAGCTCAGATATGAGCTCTCTCTCTTTATAGAATTGTAGCCAATCAAATCATTTTCTTTAGAGCAATTTTACTGTATGACATAGGTTGGCACACAAGTGTCCAACCTCACATTACAACTACACATTCCAATTTATTTTTTTTTTTTTCTAATTAAATAAATAACATGTGGCCAATATAGGTGACTTTGAATCATATTGTTAGCAAAACCAGGTTGGATGTGGACATTATCATTTTGTTTAGCTATATTATTATTTTATACAAAATAATTGAATAACCTCACTGTTAAGTTAATTAATTATGTTTATATTTGCGTTATATCCAGCTCCAGCCATCATCATTTGCCCAAATTGCACAGGGAAAAAACAAACGGACCCAATTAAGGTGTGGAAATATAAGATTGGACCAGTTAGGGAACTAATGGTAAAATAGGCCCAACCGCTGATTTCCGTGTCTTATGGACTAGTTTACCCTTCGACTGATGCAAAGACTTGTTTGCATATCATAAACATATAAACATACTTATTTATATCAGTCACAATACAAATATAAAATGCAAAGACTTGTTTGCATACTTGCAAACAAACAACATAAACCATAAAATGTAAATGCAAAGAATTGTTTGCATACTCGAAACGACGACAAGATAAACTAGAAAACGTAAAGACTTGTTTGCATCAGTGACAACACATAAAGATTAAATGCAAAAACTTGTTTGCATACTCGAAACAATTACATACCATAAAAAGCAAACATTTGTTTGCATAAACCAGAAGGGTATTATCGGTAGTGAAAGGGCTGTTTTTACAATATCAACGTTAAATGGGTCTTTTCTTATTTTACAAATGCTTAATGAGGGCCAATTTTACAAACCGGGCCTTAGTTGGGCCAATTGTGTTTTATAAGTGCTTAACGAGGGCCTAGAACCATTTCCATGCAAATTGCAATAACAGTGGGTAATTTTATATTTTTATTTTGCCTTTTGTGTTATGTACTTAGGTTTGACAAAAGTCCTTGGTCAAATGGGCCGTCCGGCTGATACTTATGACCAAATGAACTACAAAATGTATCAACACCAAAATCAATTGGGTAGCCATCAATCATTGACCTTGGACTATAAGATCTCTAGCATTCCTCAAGATTTGAATCACTAACCTTAGATTAGATGAACTGTGAAAAGCTCCTTTTATTGAGAAATCTAAATGAAATGCAATGGATATTAGTGCCTTATAGTTAGGTTTAATATGAAGGGACCCCTCTCTAGTTTTTACATGTAATGCAGAGTAGGGAGGTAAGGGAACATGGTGCATGTTATGTTGCTATCTCTACTTACTTGGTTGATTAAGAAACTAAACCAATGGTTGTCTCTGTTGTTTCCCATAAGGTTTGGTACATAAAGTATGATATAGTGGATCTTTTTGTTTATAGTGTGTGGAGAGGGCAATTGGCATTTTTAGCACTAATTTAACTTGATAAGAAACTTAATTATTCAGATATTATAACGACCAAAACAAAAATTATGACTTTGTGTTTGTTATTGGACATTGGTTGGCTTTTATTTGCATCAATCAACAACCATAATGGTTTTTATTATTATTTACAGTATGTAGTGTGATTGTTTAGTTGGACGGCCAAACTACGTGCACGTGTTATTCCATTTCTTATTTGTGCGTCTTATGCAACAGAAGATACTTACAGGCTTGCGCCTTCAAGAAAAATGCATTCATTAACACCCATGCATAGATAAAAAACACGCAATGAAGTTGTGAACTTAAACCGACCTGTTGTTTACAGATTTGATTAGCTCGCAATAATTCAAACTACAAAAGCTTAAATCTGTGTAATTTTATTATGTAGTTTTGAGTTATTAAATCCTTGTTTGTTACTGAATTCTATTTAGGTGCGCCCCTCTTCCTTGAAAAATAAAAAAAAATCTCTTCCTTACTCGGAACTCCAACTACCGACTTTGCACTTATTTCATCCGACTCCATATGAGATCATGCTCTACACATTTTTATTTCAAACCTAAACTCATAAAACCTACTTGGACATAAAATCATCCGAGCTCATCCGACTTGGGGCTACTTCATTGATTACTCCGAGTTCAATACCCCAAATCAAATATCTTTTCAGTTACATATCTTTTTCATTAAATCCCCAGATACTCGCTTATCCGTTGAACCTACCGTTGAGCCATCAATTGCTAGCCCACCTATAAAAGGAACTACGTTTGGCTTGATTCTGGATCGACCCCTGTCCAGATACGTAGGCAACTATCATCGCTCTGATAGCTCAGCCACTTCCTAAAACTCAAATCCTTCCCCTCTGATCATCTTCCTCATCTTTCTGTTCTTAAAAATTAACTACATTTACATTGGCACCGACTGACTGTGAACGAATAAAACCTGAAGGAGACCATGGCTGGAGTCACACAAGAACAGTTTGAAACTATCCAAAAGCAACTTAGCGACCAACAGGAACAGATCAACAAGTTGCTTTAGGAAAATGCTCAGCTCAAAAGCTCCGCCACTCCACCGACAAACGGTCACACAACTGATGAAATCAACACCAACAACCCCATTATCCCCACTTCCAGCAACACGACCACCCCTACCATGGCCGAAATGCAGGAAACTCACAACCACCTCCTGCAACTCTCGGCCAAATTAGATAAGAGTCACCAAGAATCTGTTAAGGCCAATACTGCCCAAAAGGTTGCTAATACCACCCTTGAAAAATACAGAATAGAACCCCTACATGATGACCTTCTTCATCAGGAACCACCCCCACACTTCATTCCCCCCAAGTTCACAACCTATGATGGAAGTGGTGATCCTATGGACCATGTCCTACAGTTCAAAACTAGCATGGCCTTGTGGCCCAAGTATAAGGACATTTTCTGCAGGCTTTTTTCAGCCTCGCTCCGAAACAGTGTTATCGACTGGTACCACCGACTACCTGAGCGCTCAATCACGTCGTATGACCAACTCGAAGCACTTTTTGTCACTCAATATATCCATAACAAGCGACGAAAAATCGAAGTAACCGCATTATTTCGACTTAAGCAAGGTGACACTGAAACCACCAAGAAGTTTATGGCTCGCTTCAAAAAGGAGTGTCTCAAAGCAGACAGTCCAGATGAGAATACATGTCTGTTAGCATTCATCTCGGCGGTTCACCCTGAAACCGTCTTGGGAAAAAATATCATTCTGGACGCTCCCCCGACACTGGAGGATCTGTATGTCCATGCTAACAAGTACATCAAACTCGAAGAAGCACTGGCAAAAACAAGAGAACATGTTTGCACGGTACAAACAGTCAAACCTCAACCTTCCGACTCCAAGGCAACAAAGGGAACCTACCGAGGAAAGCAATCCAATAGCTCGGTCAAACATAGGTTCCCCAATCCATTCAAGTGTTCATACACCCAGCTATATGAACTAATCAAGGAAGAGGATTACTTCAAGCCAACGATTCATGAGCTTGAGCCAATTCAAGAAAATCCATACTGCAAGCTGCACAAATGCCGACATCATGCAACAGAAGACTGTCGGTACCTAAGGACTTACTGCCACCAGTTTAAACTAGAAGGGCACCTGAATGACTTCTTAGCTGAAGAATCAGCTGACCTTCGTCAAAAGCTTAATGATAAACGCAAGAGAATTGATAGCCCTTCAAAGGTAAAAGGTACAATCAACATGATCATGGATACTCGTCCACCTGAATGGACTGCCCGAGCTAAGCGACAGAGGGTGAATCATATACACGACACATTCCAGCTCACTCATCAGGCAAAAATAACCAAACAAGTATAGGGAAAGAATGCATTAATTTTCTCTGACTTTGACTTGAAGAAGGTGTGTCTACCACACAATGATGCTCTCGTTGTCCACATCCGACTCGGAGGATGGACCACTAAGAGGGTGCTGATAGACCCAGGAAGCTCTTGTGATGTCTTGTTTAATAAAGCTTAATTTCGCTCAGATGCTTATGCCCGACTCCGTCTTGCAAACACCCAGTGTAACTCTCTTTGCATTCAACTCAACTGAGACTGCGGCAAAGGGACAGATTACCCTCCCCGTCTCCACTGGGGAAAAGAGGACGAGGTCACAGTAGAATGCCTCTTCTATGTCCTCGACGTTCCCACGCAATTCAACGCCATTCTGGGTCGAAAATGGATCCACAAAATGGGGGCTGTTCCATCCACTTACCACCAGGTCATAAAATTCCCTGGACCTAATGGTATAATGGAACTCCGAGGTGACCAAATTGAGGCACATTGCTGCCACGCCATTCCCGAGGTCGTACCCCTCCCCAACAAAGAAACAACTGAAAAGGCAGTCGTTAGCTCTGAAAAGCTCACTGTCAACCAAATTTCTGACGCCGCGGAAGGCAAGGCCATTACTGAGCCAATTTCTGATGCCGCTGAAGGTAAGGCCATTACTGAGCCAAATTCTGATGCCACTGAAGGCAAGGCCATCACAGAGCCAATATCTGAAGCTACCGAAGGCAAGGCCGTCATTGAGCCACTCGACCCCCCGACCATAGAGAAGGGTGAACCAGTCAATATAGGCACTGAAACTGAGCCTAAAATTGTTTATGTAGGGGCTAATTTAGATCCTATTGTAAAAGAGCAACTCGTTGCCACTTTGAAAATGAATAAGAATATTTTTGCTTGGTCGTATACTGATATGCCAGGAATAGATATTAACATAGCATGCCACAAACTAAATGTGGACCCCATGAAAAGACCAATAAAACAAAAGGCTCGAAAGTTGGCACCACACTTAGCTAAGACTGTCAACACTGAGGTCCAAAAGCTAATCGATGCTAAGTTCATAAGGGAGGTCAAATATCCTAACTGGCTCGTAAATATTATCGCCGTCATGAAACCAAATGGCAAAATACGAGTTTGCATAGACTTCACCGACCTCAACAAAGCATGTCCAAAAGACAGCTTTCCTCTCCCAAGGATAGACAAGCTCGTCGACGCCACTGCAGGCCACGAGCTCATTTCAATGATGGACGGTTACTCAGGATACAACCAAATTAAGCTCGCACAAGAAGATCAAGAAAAAACATCATTCATCACAGAAAGGGGAACATACTGCTATACTGTCATGCCCTTTGGCCTACGCAATGCAGGAGCCACATATCAACGACTCGTGACACAAATGTTGAGGATATGATAGGCAACACTATGGAGGTGTATGTGGATGACATGATTGTCAAAAGCAAATTCAAGTCATCTCACATATCCGACCTTGAGAAAACCTTCAAAAGGCTTCATGACTACAACATGAAGCTTAATCCAGAAAAATGCCTCTTCGAAGTCGCCTCGGGTAAATTCCTGGGTTACCTCATTACACAACGTGGAATAGAGGCTAACCCCGATAAAATCAGGGCAATATTGGATATGCCGAGTCCATCAACGAAGAAACAAGTCCAGAAACTAAATGGAATGTTTGCCGCACTAAACAGATTCATTGCTCGTGCATCCGACAAGCAAAGACCACTTTTGCAGCTACTCAAGAAAGGCTCCAAATACGAGTGGACAACAGAATGTCAACAGTCATTCGATGAGTTAAAGCTTTACTTAGCAACTCCACCAGTTATAACAGTACCTCAGCCGGAGGATGTACTCGGGTTATACCTTGACACCTCTGACCATGCAATCAGTGCCGTCCTCTTCAGAGATGAACAAGGTAACGGACGACCTATTTATTTCATTAGTAAAACTCCATTACAATCTGAACTCAGGTATTCTAACCTTGAAAAAGTAGGGTTGGTATTGTTATTTGCTTCTAGAAAGTTAAAACCATATTTCCAGTCGCATAAGATTAGAATTATAAATGATGCCCCCCTAAGGCAAGTGTTGGAAAATAAAAATAAATCCAATCGAATGGCCAAATGGGCACAAGAGCTTGGTGACCATGAGCTTATTTTCACACCTCGGAATAGTAAAAAAGGACATGTCATAGCCGACCTTCTCGTTGACTACCCAATTGAGAACATAACCTGGGTACCCGAAGCAGAGCCATACAACGATTCCCAACAAAGGGAACCTATTTGGAAATTATATGTCGATGGATCTAAAAATAACAATGGCGTCGGAATAGGGGTAACAATCATATCTCCTGACAACGTCATAATTGAGAAGTCAATATGATTGAATTTTACGTCTTCGAATAACGACGCAGAGTATGAGGACCTGGTAATGGGCTTACGTATGGCAAAGGATCTAAACCTGCAAAAGATCAAGATTTACAACGACTCGCAATTGGTAGTAAGCCAACTACTTGGCAACTATGAAACCAGAGAAAAGATAAAGTTATATCTCCGACACACAAAGTGCTTACTAAGTAACTTTGAAAAATGGGAAATCCAGCATATCCCCCGAGATGACAACCGACATGCAGATAGTCTTGCCTACTTGGCATCCCAAATCGACATGGAGACAGCTAGACAAATACATATTGAAATAAGGAACAATCTAGCATACGAAGACGAAATTCATCATGTCAATGCAATGTACGACTTCATCGACATAACTGAACAAGAAATCCAAGACTCATGGATGGGCCCGATAATAAACTATCTAAATGGATTGTATCCAGATGATGAAACAGAAATCAGAAAATTGGAACGAAAGACTAAGAGTTATTTGATCCTAGATGGAAGGCTATATAGGAAGTCAGTTCGAGGACCCTACCTCAGATGCCTACCACCTAAGCAAGCTCAAATGATTTTAGCAGAGATCCACCAAGGAGAATGTGGAAACCATGCAGGGGCTCGTTCCTTAGCATAAAAAGCAAGAAAGCAGGGTTACTTCTGGCCTTACATGCAATCTGACTCGGAAATTTTGTGCAACATTGTGACAAATGCCAACTATTTTCATCGTTAAAAAACCAACCACCAAGAGACCTGGAGACAATATCTAGCCCTTGGCCATTTGCCATGTGGGGACTTGATATAGTAGGACCGCTATCAAAGGATAAAACTAAGAAGCGTTTTCTCTTGGTAGCCACCGACTATTTTACCAAGTGAGTAGAGGCAATCCCACTTCGAAGAATTAGACAACAAGAAGTCAAGAATTTTATCTGGAAATTCATAATCACTTGGTTTGGTTTACCACATACACTTGTTACTGACAATGGTCAACAATTTTGTGGGAGTACAATCAAAGAGTTTTACTCAGATTGGCGGATCAATCATGCATTATCCACACCACGGTATGCACAAAGTAATGGCCAAGCTGAAGCCACTAACAAGACGATAATGAATACCCTCAAGAAAAAGTTAGAAGCAGAAAAAGAAAAATGGATACAAGAGTTGGATAGAGTCCTATGGGCCTATAGAACGACTCCACGAAGTTCGACAGGAGTGTCACCCTTTGCATTGTGCTATGGTACTGAAGCCGTTATACCAACCGAGCTAACCTATTTAACAATAAGGTCAGAATTGGTAGAGTCAACTGAAAACAAAAACCTCCTAGCACATGAGGTAGACATGTTGGAGGAAAAACGAGATAAGGCTATCATTCAAACAGCTCGTTACCAACATGTATTAATGCGAAGTTACAATCAAAAGGTAAGGCCAAGGAACTTCCGACTCGGAGACTTGGTCCTCAGACAAACTTTCCAAAATACTAAGATTTCAGGTGATGGAAAATTTAATCCCAATTGGGAAGGGCCCTACGTTATTCAGTCCAACTTGGGTAATGGAGCATACAGATTAATCGATCACGAGGGAAATCGAGTTGATAGACCATGGAATGCAAAATATCTCAAGACCTACATTCCTTAACTACATTCAATATGTCATTATGTTTAATCTGCAATTATGTACTTAGAACATTTTTTAACATGCAGAAGTGCATTGATAAGAAGGCTAACTCGTTTCAAAAACATATAAAACCAAAACCGTACATTCAACCATATAAAAACGCAGGACCGACCTCAGTCAAAATTATCCCGCTATAGTTTGTTACATCCAAATTCAATTGTTTCAAACAAAATTAAAATCCTAAACTTCGGCCTCAGTCACCATATCCACATCACCCTGTGCCATGTCACCGACCTCGTTACCCACCTCAGCATCAGCATTAACAAGCTCATCCACCATACCGGCGATTCTTTCTCTTTCCACTTGCTGGTCAGACTCGAACTGGGCTTGAGCTTCAGCATTTATCTTTGCGTCATCAGCAAGGGGCTCGAAGTCGGGAATTATTTCCTTCAGCCTCTGTTCACGACAAATACCACGTCGCTGCCAGTAATAGGCCATGTTCTGCCACCCAGTGATTCTTTCCACCGAGTTGGCATTGTCAGCTTCGTACCTCTCATTCAAACTCTTCAGCTCGGCATCGAGCTCAACTATCTTCTTGTTAGCCTCCAATACTTCATCAGTCAAGCTTCTCACTTTATCCTCTTCCTTACCTAGCTGGCTACGTACCTTCTTCAGCTCGGACCTCCCAACAACAAGTGTCTCCTTAGCCTTCTTCGCTTCGCTCTCTTTCTCGTGAGCTCTTTCGAGCAGAGCCATCCACTTGATGTGAATAACATTCATCTGAAATCAAAATCATCTGAGATCAGACAACAGGAATACTAGAATTCAAACGGTAAAGGCACATGCAGCATACCTTGTACATGAATGAGTTCAAATCTTTGAAGTCGTCCATAATTGAGCGCTCGCAGACACGAGCCCCATCGGTATCTAAAGCCATGTGTTCCATCAGAGTGCTACACATGTCTCCATCATCCCAGGCCGCGTCGTTGGACTTCACATATGTGTCCTTGAACGGAAAAACAGGAGCAAAATGCCCTTCGGCAGGACGCGTAGGAGAATTTTCCTCGCAAGTCTGGACCGACTTCAACTTCTGTTGCTTCTCTTGCTGGACACGAGCTCGATCAGCTTCTCTCTCTCTCTCTCCCGAGCCTCTCGGCCTCACTCAGAATGGTAATACCAGGAGAACCAGCGCTGGAAGACTTACCATTCTTCCTCTTCTTAGAAGGCTCCAACTCCAGAGTCCCACGTGCAAATCGGCTACTCGGTGGACGGGGAATTTGCTGAGGAGGCATCGGTAAATCAACTTGGATCTCGATTCGCAGGTCTCCAAGCCGGGGTACAGCAACTGTAGCCACTACCTCGGCAGTGGGCAATTCTTTATTTCTTCTAGTCTTCTTCACCCGTAAAGACGAAGGCTCGGCACTTTCAACAACAACACCTACTTTCTTAGGTTGGGGATCCTTGAACAAATGCGCCAGATGAGGAAGGATTTCACGCTTACGCTCCCAAGGCTTCCTAGCAAACTTCAGAATGTTACTTGGAACGAGGAGATCGTCGATTTTTTGATTGTAATCTCGGGTATGATCTATATCACCTAACAAGAGCGAGTTAGAAAACATTCATATAAAGAAAGGACGGCAAGTACAAAAACAACAGAAGGCAAAATTCAACCGAGCTTAATACCTATTTTAGGTATGCCCATATGCTTGAGATATGCACTAGGTCTACAGAAGGAACCTCTAATCCTATACACTGCAGATTTTTCCAATTATCGTTCGAGCTCGGTACACTATAAAGCTCATGGGGTCCATGCTCGGGCCTTGTCTTCAATGAAAACGAAAAGTCTGGAGTCCGACCTTGCACACAGGTAAAATAAGCAACCACGTCGGCTTTGCATATATCGTAATTCTCGAGCTTGTTTAGCTCCTCAAATATTAGCATGATCCTCCAAAAGCTGCTATTCATCAGAATTGGAGCTTTGTCGTAATGATTCAGAACGTCGCATACAAATTTTGAGAAGGGAAGTCGCATCCCAGCTCGAAGCTGACCCTCGCATATCAAGGTTGACATGTCGTCACCACCGAGATTGAATAATCTACTATCTACCCTATACATTTCCAGATCTCAGATTTTTATATTATAAGTTGCCCTAACCTTGGGAAAAGCCTTCCGAGCAAGTTCAATAACCATCTCGTGTCGGCTATTAACCTCCTCTTCAACCACCTCGGTAGCTCGGCTAACGCTAGCCTCGTTTTCACTTAAACTTTCATCCACATACTCATCTTCTACAATTGTATAAGCGAATTACAACCCTCAAGCAAGCGGTAAAGAACAACAATGGCGGAAAAACAGCACAAAAACAAATAGAAACAGACACAAACACGTTCTAAGCACAAGATTACAATAAATCAGAACACGAAAAGCTCAGGGAACAAGATACAACAATCACAATTAAAGGAAAACAACCATATTCACCGGAAAATGAAGAACAAACAAAAGAAAAGTACAAAGTAGAAGAGAAAACGAAGAGGAACATTACCTGTGCAAATGAGCAGCAATTTCCTTAAAAAGATGGACACAAACCTTTGGTTTTACGGCCGGTTACAAGCAAAGTTTATATGAAAACCCGTGCTAAATCTCAGCCACACATCGCTCAAAATATCGACGGTCAGATATCGATCCCCAAATCTAACCGCTTGACTATTCAGTTTCCCACCAAACCGTTTTTGATTTTTGAAATTATACCCAAGACAGTATTTACACGTGTACCGACAACACACGCATCTCAATGACCAATCATACCCCTACGCCTTAAAACCCTAACCTATTGTCCAATGCAGCACGCAATGGAATCTTCACTCATAAGTAATCATTGTGTTTAATAGCCGAGTTCTTCCCTACTTATTTTCATTCACCCTAAAGATAACTCCTTTTTAGCCCAAATGAAAAGGGGCTATGTATATACCCATCACCGAGTTCTCCCTTACTCGGAACTCCAACTACCGACTTTGCACTTATTTCATCCGACTCCATACGAGATCATGCTCTACACATTTTTATTTCAAACCTAAACTCATAAAACCTACTTGGACATAAAATCATCTGAGCTCATCCGACTTGGGGCTACTTCATTGATTACTCCGAGTTCAACACCCCAAATCAAATATCTTTTCAGTTACATATCTTTTTCATTAAATCCCCAGATACTCGCTTATCCGTTGATCCTCTCGTTGAGCCATTAATTGCTAGCCCACCTATAAAAGGAACTACGTTTGGCTTGATTCGAGATCGACCACTGTCTAGATATGTAGGCAACTATCATCGCTCTGATAGCTCAACCACTTCCTAAAACTCAAATCATTCCCCTCCGATCATCTTCCTCATCTTTCCGTTCTTAAAAATCAACTACATTTACAACGCGTGTTGTTTTTCACGCATTGATGGATGGAAAACCAAGCTTTTAAGCCAAGCTGGTCGAACTACTCTCATCAAATCTGTTACTTCCACCATCCCCTCTTATCAAATGTCTTGTGTCATCCTCCCTAAATCAATCACAAACAAATTGAATGCTCTTTAACGAGATTTTTGGTGGGGAAAAAAGACAAATAATAAGAAAATTCTTTATTTGAAATCCTGGCATAACATGTGTTTTCCCACTAGCATGGGTGGCTTGGGCATAAAAGACTTCGAAAAAGCAAATATTTCCTACATGTATAGTATCATTTAGAGGCTTCCCATGAACGATTAGCCACTTTCAACGACAAAGCTTTATGGGACTTGCGGATGGCCCCAATATTAACATTTGGACTAAGCCTTGGATCCCTAATAGGAAAGAAATCATTCGATTTCATGGACCAGCTCCTCAGAACGCTACCTCTCTTGTCCATGAATTGTTAATCCCAAACACCAGAAGCTGGGACAAGTAAACTCTCTTCAATCTTTCCTAGAAGAGTAATGGAAATGATCCAAACCATCCATGTTAAGAGAATAGGCACTGAACCCAAACTCATTTGGATGACAACTAAAAATGGTATCTTCTCTTAATTCCCATTACAAATCCCAGTTTAATAACTCCCTCATTCCGAAAGAAGAAAAAAAAAGCTTACTGGAAGCTTTGGCATAGCAAAGGTAGCCATCGCACCCAAATGTTCACATGGAAATGTTTAATGGATATCGTACCTACTAGAGAACGTCTCGCTACGATTTTTCCTATTAATATTATGTCATGTCCTATGTGTAACTACCAAACTGAACATTTGCATCATATGTTCATCACCTGTCCTTATACTATGGCAGTTTGGCTTTCCACACACTGGGCCATTCATATTAATCAATTCCAACACTTGAGTGTTAAAGAGTTTATAATAAAAGGTTTGAATCCACCTAATAAACATTCCCCTTGAACCTTCTATGTGGACATTACATCCGTTGGATAATATGGAAGGAAAGATGTTCTTTAATTTTTGGAAGCTTAAGAAACCAGAAAATCCAAAAACTTTAGGCAACAAAATTCTTACATTAATTAATGAAGTTTAATGATAAATTCCCATCCTTCCACAAACCACATTCATCAACGGTATCCATACCTGGGAAAAACCACCACCTGGTTATGTGAAAGTAAATGTTGAAATTCACTTTACCATACCTTCGGAACTAGGGGTGTAAATTTCTGCCGATTTTTTGATTTTTTTCAATTTTCGATCCGAATTTTTTCGAATTGGGAATGGATTATTGTAGTTGCGATTTTCGAATTTCTGGTTTTTCGATTTTTCCGAAAAAAGATTGAACGGAATTGGAACTACTCCCGTGAATCCGATCCGATCCGATTTTTCGATAAATATTCTGAAATTTTTATAATTTAAAGAGATTTAAATTATTCTCATTTTTGATAATATACGTCTGTGTAGACATAAAAATGATATACCAAGTTTAAAATCACATGAGGACTCAATAACAACTTATATTTAGTCTCCAATCTTAATATAATCAAATATCAATGTATGATTCAACAAAAAATAATGTAATAGTAAATTATTGGTTAGTTTATACTTCCGATTGAAGGTCGATGCTTATTAGTTAAATTAATTCTTTTCTTTTTCATGCAATTATATTATTATATAAATTTGACAGTATAATTGTGTTTCATAAAGTGTTATACTCCAAAACTTTGATCCATCATTGGGGTTGTATGTTACTATGTTAGACAAAAACACCCTAATAAGCAAATATAGTATCCCAGCTCAATATAAAGTGCAAGATTTTTAAGTTTTCAAAACGGATCACGTCCACCATTTTCGATTTGGAATCTAATTAATTTTGATATACTTTTAAGTTAGAATTTCGATTGATCCAAATTTATTTTTTTCCAATTTTTTTTCGATATTCTAAATATTTTTCGATATTCTGAACTTGGAATAAATTTTGCTGTTCTAAAAAAAATTGGAATGGAATTGGAAGAAAAATTTTGATTCCGATTTTTGATTAATCTTTTCCGAACGTGTCATTTCCGATCCGTTCCGTCCGATTTCCGCCCCTATTCGGAATCTATGGGAATTGGTTATGTACTTTGAGATGATAAAAAAAAATTTATTGCAGCATGTACGGACATATCTACAGCACCATCAACAGAGAATGGGAAGGGCAAGGGCATTAGATCAGCCTTGAACTGGACTTTAACACTGGGTTACAACAAAGTGTTCATAGAAACTGACTACAAAAGCTTGCAGATTTTTTGCTTCACAAGCCTAACAATATAGGATGGGATACACAAACCATCCTCGCTGATGTACAAGATATACATGCTCTCGTTGAAGATTTATTTTTTGGGAGAATTAGAGATACTCCCCAGAATAGTTTACACTCTTTGAGATACCCCCAAATTTGAAAATCATTAGAGATACCTCCTAGATTTTTGTTTGAAGTCGGTCAACCAAGCTATTGACTAGTGTTTGACTAGACTTTATGATATTTAGACAAAATACCCTTTTCCAATCAAACTTCTAAATCCTAGTAACATGTCGCTCACTATTAGTTAAATTAATCCCCACCATTCAAATTAACATGTCACTAGATCTATTTTTAACCATTCAAATTAAAAGGGCAAGATTAAATTTTTCTTTCATCTTCCTCCTTTGTGCAACCACCACCTTCAACCTAATTACTACCACCCACTACCACTATCTCCAACTCCAATTACCTCTAGCTTTAACACCTCCACAACCCATAACACAAATTACTAACACCACTCTACCACCAACTATGTATACAATCCCACCACCATCAATTTCACCACCAACATCTCCACAACCCCACTACCACAAATTTCACCACCAACATCTCCACAATCCCACCACCACCATACACATTACACAACCACACCCCATTACAATATCTATCATGTCATCTCAACATATTCAAACTCCATCTTCAAATATCCATCTCTACCATTTGCTTCATCTCTTTCTCAATGTACTTTTATTAATTTTTTCAAAACGAATTTCACCACAAAAATTTTCATTGTACATTATAAATTAAAGAACAAAATGGTGGTGGTGTTATTAAGCTAGTGAAAATAATGGCGGTGGGTGGATGGTGAATGGTGGTGGTGCTAGCTAATGGAAGTAGTAGTGGTGGGTGGATGGTGGTGGTGGTGGGTTTAGGGATGGTAAATATTTAGTGGTGATGTGTCATAAATCAATGGTAAGTTGGATGGATGACTAGGATGTAGGTTTAAATAGAAAGGGTATTTTTGTCTAAACAACATGAAAACTGGTCAATCTATAGTCAATGGCTTGGGTGACCGGTTTCAAATGCAAATATGGGGGGTATCTCAAAGAGTGCAAACTTTTCCGGAGGGTATCTCTAATTCTCCCTTATTTGTTTGCTATTTAAATAGGTTATGTAATAAAGTGGCACATATACTAGCAGAATTTTCTATTCAGGTAGGCCACTATCATTGGGACCGGACAAGTCCAAACTGCATTCATAAGCAGTTGGCTTTTGATCTTTTGGCATGTAATGTAAACTATAACTAATATATATAATAAAGTGACCCACTGTATGATGTGGTATGGCGAGCAGGAATACAGGTAAAGAAAGAGGCTCCAATCAATTTTCTTACAGACCCGTCAGAAGGCAGATCAACATTACGCCTAACTGATGTTTTGATATACAGTTGGTTAGAAAGGAAACATGCATGTATCACAGGAGCATCTCCGATGGTGAGGTTTGGTAATGAAAATTTTGAAGTGGGTCAGACAACCATTAATGTAGTTGTAGCTAAGGTACAAAAACACGAGGGAACATGTGCAGCGAACCAATATTGTTTCATTCCTTTTGTTTTTGACACTTTTGGGTTTCTAGCACCAGAAGTAGTTGAACTTCTTAGGAGGGCACATAAGATGATGAATAGCAATGTAATGACGGCGGGTTCCAATGAATATGCATTTCGTAGGATTGGTTTACTATTCAAAAAGGGCTTGCAGCGCAGTTTGTAGCGCGCTTGTCCTCTAACTTTGTGTAATTCTTCTTTTATAAAAACAAATTGTGTTTATTAAAAAAAAAAAAAAAAAAAAAATTATACTACCAAAATTAGAATATGAATATAGATAAGTCATGTCCAACATAAACATTGTGAATCAGTCTTTTTTTATTATAGAAATGTGGTTGACAATAACACCCTCCCATATTAAGATTTGCTGTTATGGATTGGGATTTTTGTTGTCTCTCTAATTCAAGAGGATTCTAATGTCGAGGATGAAAGAAAAGAAAGGAGACCGCAAACAAAAAGATCAGTTATTCTGCTTCCAAAAAACATAAAAAGTAAAAAATAATGGATTTGAGTTTTGGCAAACACCTTCTTAATGAGACTGTTTCAGAAGTAGTTCTCTCATTGCAATGCTAATAAAATTTCTTAAAAACCCTTTATTTTTTGAGATTTGGATTCCTTAATTATTTGGAATTGCATATTTATCAGAAAAATAATTATTTGTAATTGTCCTATTAAATTGGCAATTACTATGCAATAAAAATATGGATATAAATATTTTCATTGTTTCTATCACGAAACAATCTAAGGATTCGACCGTTTCCAAAAATTTGGTAATTTAGTTGTGCGATTTCAAAAAAAATTGTTAAGCCAATTAAATTTCCAAACCCGTGTAGAAAATTTTTAAAAAATTGCATGTTTAACCATTACAAGAAGTTGCATAGTTTTACTAATGTTGTATTTGTGGTAATTTCAAAAAATTACGTAGCTTACTCGTTGATGACTTAATACTTATTTAGTTGAAAACATGGGAATCAACGACCGCAAAGAAGAAATAAAACACTGGGAAGGAAACATTTTGAAAGGCATTATTGGTTGAACATTTGGTTGAACATTATCCAATTGTGGGGATTATATACACACCTTGAAGGATCTATTGATTGACTCTCACCTTAAGTTAATTAGGAAAACTCCATTCAGAAACCTGTTTAACATGTTAATACTCTAAGAAATCTATCCCTGCATTGACTAAAACAAATGAGAGTATAGTGATTTTAAGAAAGGCATATGGGGGAAAACACAAGTTTAACCTTGGAAGTTTAGTCTTAGAGATCTCTCGAAGTGATGTTGCACTTACAAGGGTTGCCAATGAGAGGTAAAGTTGTTAATTCCAAGTAAGAGTAATTATGTATTTATAAACTCTTACTTCCCTATCAGAACCAGCTCACAACCCAAGCCATATTTGATGCCGAAGAATTGGGTCAACCTACATCTTATTTAGTCCACTCATCTTATGAATGAATCGTGTTTGACAATGGTTTTAAAATATATTTATTTATATCCAGAATGTTTTTTTAAAAAAAACTTTTAAACCAATCATTTACTTGATTCATCGCACAAAACCATTTAGATTTTGAATTTCTAAATGGTAATATTACCATTTTAAACGATTTTTTTTCCTTTTGCAAATCTTATGTTTGTAAGTTTTTATTATTATTATTATTATTATTATTATTATTATTTTAGTTTGATTCTTTTAATTGTTCATATAGTTGTATCTTATAGCAAGCTATAAATCTACAGTTACTTTAGATCTATTCAATTGAGATATTGATTTTTTTTTTTAAATCAAATTGCTTGAGATTTGCTAGTGTTCATCTTCGAGTTTTCTTGATCAATTGTGCAACTTTTAGGAATTACTTAGTTTCAATAATTTTTAGAAATTGCTTAGTTTCGACAATTTTACATTCGACTATATAAAATTGTAGAATTTCTATGGATGACTCGGTGGTTGTTGGTGTACGCTTTGCAAAAGAAAATTTTCCATTTCTGATTGGTTTAAGTTCCAAGGTTGAAGATTTGAGAAAAGCTATAAATATTGAATGGTGGATGGTGGGAACTTGTTTTGAGTTGTTATATAAGAGGGTTGGGACATAGTTTTTATTGGATTCAGATTCTCATTTGCAGTCGTTGGCTTGTTTGATTTCTCGTAAGAAGGAGTTTTAACCTCTATGCAAAAGATAGATTTATAATGAAGAAAATCAAAAGCCAGAATCTTCCAAAAAAATCAAAAGAAAGGAAGATTCCAAAATATTGGCTAGAGCTTCATTGAAATTTTCCTAAAGAAAATGAGAAACACTTCTTCCCAAAAGAAAATTTTTGTTTGGAGATAATTTTGTTTGGCAGGAATTTTTAAGGCGGTTTGAATTTTTAGTACATTCACGATAATATCTTTCTATCTCTCTTTCCTATGCTTAGCATGAGCCTTGAGGACAAGGCAATTTTTTGTTTGGGGTGGGGAAGTATTATAATTTTTTTTGCAAAAGATTTTCAAACTTCTTTTTCCATACTTGAGTAAAAATTCAAAATTTTGAAAAATCTAAAAAATCTTTGTTACAAAGACTTTTCTAAAAGTTAGGATAAGTACACCATCAATGATGAATATAATGGTTGAATTTTATCTTTTTCGAGTTTAAGGACATTTGTTGCTTCACTAAGTCGTTGAGTCTCGTACTACATTTGCATGAGCATAAGCATGACATTCACTTGCATTTATGACAGATTACATGTGTAAATACAATTACACCTTGAAAAACTTGAGGAATAAGTGTGGATACTTAACCCAGTGAGCTTTTGAGACTTGTCCTTTTCTTGGAGAGTTATTATGTACATCTGGAGTTAAAAGACTCAACATTTTAGTTTTGTCTATTTTTAGTCTCATATTCATTTTTATAGTTAGCCTTGAGATGACATCAAGTGGGTATAATATAAACTTAGGTCTTGTAGCTTATTCAAGATGTGATCACCATATCATTATATCAGTACTTAGAAATGATACAAAGACATTTAGTTAAACCATGTTTACCTTAGCCTACCCTGGTGATACTTTATCCTTTAGGTTGACCATTCTGAGTCTTTCTTGTTACTTAGCCTTTTCTTTAGCCCATTATCCTTACCCAACTCCATTGTGGGAGTAATTACCCTTAGAATGTTTAGGTCCTTTTACCCATTGTTTTTGGAACATGAGGATGATTGATTATGTGGTTACAAGAAGAAAAGGAAAAATACAAAGAAATCTCCAAACTAGTGAGATGTACCAAATATTGAAAACCAAAATGTAGTATGGGTCTCACCTGCAACCTCTGAGCTATAATTCCTTGAAAATTAAATCATTCCAACCATGCCCATGAAGTGGCCTTTTCTATATGTTACCCATCTGTTCAGGTTACATGAAGCTGACATGAAGACTTGCAAGGACTTAAAAGTCTAGCACCATAACTACCACCTTTACTCGTGTCTTTCTTGGTTATTTGATGGCCGCTATGATCAGTTGGGTGTGCCTTACAGTATTATGGACGTTATCTATTTTGCCCCTTATTAAGCAAGTTATAGATGCCAGACACCAAGCATGTATATGAGAGATAAATGTTGTCGCCTACTAACTTGCAAAGTCATGCCAATTTCACTACCTGACGATGTACTATATGTACAGGTTCATCGATCAGGCTTCTACAAAATGCAATGTACAACCTGCTTTAAAATGCTACTGTACTGGCATTAGGTAGTAGAGGATACTTTTAGCTTCAATTACTCGAAAAAAAATCATAGAGTTGATAGAGTATTTAATGGCTAATCTTTTGCCCATGTATAACTAAGTCTTTATTATTACTAAGCTGAGCATAGAATAATATGTAAGAAATTCAAGAATTGGTTTGATTAAAAAAATTAGGAGTAGAATTATGATGCAGATTGTATGTTCATGAATATATAGTGTGTGTCTACTTCTAACAAAAGAGCTGAGGATAACATATTATTTAGCATATTTCTAAATAATGATTATTTAGAAATGATAATTCTTTAACAAAATTATTTTAAAACGACTCCATTAACATAATTCAACACATCTCATAAATGGCGAGTGATCAGCGAGTCCACACAAATGGGACGGTCTGCAATAGGTTGATTAAGAACTTTTATTGATGCAATAGGTGAGTTATAACTGATAAGTGCAATTTTGTTGAAATAAAATTCAATATCCAACAAAAAAAAAAAAAATTAAGATTCGCAAGCAATTATAGTTCGTACCTTGAAACCAAAACCTTGATGAGGAACTTAAAATCACAGCCGCAGATCTTATCTACAACTTCTAACTCGAGAGAATCCCGAATCGCATTACCTTGACGAGGAAGTAAAGAAAATGAAGAGGAAGAGGATGGCAAAGTGCTAGTTTGTGGACCGATGTGATCCCAACCATCCAACACAACTTAAGTTTGGACCCAATCTAAATGTGATCCCAACCATCCAACACAACTTAAGTTTGGACCTAATCTAATCCAACGATTAATAAATGAGTTTGTCTCCAATCCAATCACATCCGCAGATCTAATCTACAACTTCGAACTCGAGAGAATCTAGATCGCTACTTATAACCCAAAGTTATCTATTTTATGTATCCTTTGTAGATTATAATATAGACTAGTTTTTTAGCCCGTCCGTTGGACGGGGAGCTTGAAATAATCATTAATTAATATATATATTTTTTTAAATTTGTCTAAATTTTAGATTCTAAAGTATTATTATTTTTGTTTTAGTAATAATTTTTAATAAGTTAGGTGGGTTAAAGGTACAAAAACTGTTGAACTATATGCAGTGATTAAGTAAATCCTAACAACGCCAACAACCCGCAACCTAGATATTCGTGAGAACACCTCTGTTGCAATACAGGATCCGTTTTGTCAATGAGGTCAAAGATTACCAAACAATAAACAATAGTATAAGAAGAACAAAATAATAAAGACCAATAATACCAAGATATACGTGGTTCGGCAATGCCTACCTCCACGGGGAACAATGAGAAGATTTCACTATAAGAAAAGAAACACCGATTACAATAATCTCCCTAGTATCTTTCTCAAGATCTTAATCTCTCACCTTAAACCCAATACACCCTTGGCTCCCAAAGTTCTCTCTTACTTACTCTATCTATCTCTATGTTTCTATTGTTTTCTACTCTCTTGTCTTCTCTTGTTTTCTTGTCTTACAAATACCAAGTTACTTGGGTATTTATAGCCCATGGATAGAAATCAAATCCATATAGAATTACTAATTCAAACTAGAGATAAATAAGAAACCGAGTCCAAATAGAACTCCTGCACATATACGGTTTCCTTAACCAATATAAGAAACTGATCCTATGGATCACACCTCTTATAAGGTATGATCCTGTGCACCCAACTTATGGCGAGCCAATATACAACAATCTCCACCTTGGCGAGCCATCGACCAAAAAACAAGATCATTGCAGCTTGAATTTCTTCAAGCACCGTCACATTGGCAAGAATCCTCTTGCCTCAACGCATCTCAAGTGAGAAGGTGCTCCACCCAATCTTTAGCATGTAGAAAGATTGACCAAGTTCAAACAATGTCTGAACTTCTCAACTGAAACCGGCTTAGTAAGACAATCTGAAGCATTCTCATCTGTGTGAACCTTCTCAACTGTAATTTCACCTGAGTCCAACCAATCCCGAATCTGATGATAGCGAATATCAATATGTTTCGTTCTTGCATGAAACATTTGATTCTTCGCAAGGCAAATAGCACTCTGACTGTCACATTTTATCATCATAGAATTTTGATCTAACCCGAATGTACATACTAATCCCTTCAGCCAAATAGCTAGGGGTGCAATTTGAGCCGAGCGGCTCGGGCTCGGCTCGAGCTCGACTCGATAAAAGCTCGGCTCGGCTCGCTTATTTATCTAAACGAGCCGAGTTCGAGGCAGTTTTTGAGCTCGTCACGAGCCCGAGCCGAGCTCGAGCTCTAAACGAGCCGAGCCGAGCAGCTCGTTAATTATTAGTTAATTACTATATTACCCCGGTCTTTAGTCTTATTTATTATGGTCTTATGGGCTTGGGCTTAAAAAATATCTGTGGTCCGCCCATTAATCTCATATCTCTTCTCTTCTCTTCTCTCTTCATCTTCTCTCTTCCATTAATCTCAGATCTAAATATCTAATTCAACAAGCAAACTTCTTCCAACTTCTGATTCCACCATAATCTAATAATTCTTGTTGCAACAAATTAAAAACGACCTTCAATTCCCAAATGCCCATGGATTAGTTGTCCGAATTTCCTCTTCTTCTGCAGGAGTTAAGTCATTCTGAATATGGAAGATTTTTCGAATCTCTGAAATTGATTTATATTTGATAATATCAGCAAACTTCTGAGCAGCAAGATCCAACAGTCCCAATGTCCAGAAACTTTGCAACATATATGAGATCATAAAGAGTCCTCAGATCAACATCAACAAAATCAGCATCCCACTTCTTGAGTGATTCATCAACATCAAATTCTTTCTTGTTATTAGCATCAACAACATGCTTCTTACAATACTATCACCATGGCCAAGATATCTGCAGTCACATCCTGTAGAGGAATGTTATCATCTGCGCAACCAAGTTCAATCATATCCATAAGAACCTTAGATTGAAACATAAAAGTTTCTTCCACTTGAACATTTGATTGTCGCATGTCTTAAGTTTTAGTAATTTCTTCGGATTAAGATCCACATTCGCAGCAGCAGCAGGTTGTTTGGTTATATCCTCCTCTTCCTCCTCCACCACCAATCCACCATCAGCTTTCCCTCCTCAATCTCATCTTTACTTAAGAAGCTCATCCCAACACGACGTATTTTCATCGGAGACGCTTCCATCTCAACATTTGATCTCTTCATCATGATGGAAGATCAGATTGAAGAACTAACGTGTCTCCAAACGAGCCAAACGAGCCAGCGAGCCGAAACGAGCCGAGCTCGAGTTTTACTGTTGGCTCGTGAGCCGAGCTCGAGCTCATAGTTCAGCTCGATCTTAATTTTGAGCTCGGCTCGTTAGTAACGAGCCGAGTTCGAGCATACCTTAGCTCGGCTCGAGCGGCTCAAATTGCACCCCTATAAATAGCTTCCTTGCAAGCTTCTGTTACTGCCATATACTCCGCCTCACTAGTGGATAAAGCAGTAACCGTTTGGAGCATTGATCTCCAACTAACCGGTCCTCCACCATAAGTGAAGACGTACCCTGTGGTGGATCTTCGCTTATCTAAATCTCCTGCATAATCAGCATCCACATAACCCGAAACACATGCTTTCCCTTGTTGTCTTTTAAACAAAATACCCAACGTCTTGGTGCCCTTCAGATACTTGAGAATCCATGTCACAGCTTTCCAGTGTGGCTTTCCTGGATTCGCCATGTATCTCGATACTACACTTAGTGCTTGAGCTAAATCAAGTCTTGTGCATACCATTGCGTACATGAGACACCCTACTACGCTTGCATACGGCTTCTTCTTCATCTCTTCCACTTCAGCGTCTGTGGAAGGACATTGACTTTTGTTTAAAACAAAACTGTTGTTCAAAGGAGTTGACACAGGATCTGCATCAATCATATTGAAGCGCTCAAGTACCTTTTGAATGTACTTGACTTGTGACAGCCATATCTTTCCAGCTTTCTTGTCTCTCCTTATCTCCATACCTAGGATCTTCTGTGCAGGACCAAGATCCTTCATGTCGAATTCCTTGCTTAACAACGTCTTCAGCTCCTTAATTCTAGACATATCCCGACAAGCAATAAGCATGTCATCTACATAAAGTAGCAATAGGATCACCATCCCATCATCAAACACATGAGTGTACACACAACAATCATAGTCACATCTTCTATACCCAATGTTCAGCATATAAGAGTCGAAACGTTTGTACCACTGTCTTGAAGATTGCTTGAGCCCGTAAAGAGACTTTTTCAACCTACAAACCAGATTTTCCTTACCAGCTTCAACAAAACCCTGAGGTTGAGCCATGTAGATGACTTCCTCTAATTCATCATGGAGAAAAGCAGTTTTGACATCTAACTGCTCAAGCTTCATATCCTGTTGAGCAACCAGTGATAGTAACACTCTAATAGAAGTATGTTTCACTACCGGAGAGAAAATTTCATCATAATCAACTCCTTCCTTCTGTGAGTACCCCTTCGCCACCAAACGTGCTTTGAACTTTGGTGGTTCTTTCTCATGCATTCCTTCCTTCTTCCTGTAAACCCACTTACAGCCAACAATTTTTCTTTCTGCAGGTTTAGGAACCAACTCCCAAACGGAGTTCTTGTATAGAGATTCCATCTCTTCAGCCATAGCTTCAATCCAATCTTCTCTTTCGTTACTTTCAACTGCTTCACGATAAGAAGTAGGATCACCTTCAATAATGCTTAAAGCATAATGAACTTCTTCCTCGAACCCAAGTCTAATAGGTGGTTTGACTTGTCTTTGGCCCCGGTTCTTTGCTTTGCTGTAAGGTTGTTGCTTATCTTTATTAGATTCAACCTCCTTTTCACACTGTTGTTTTTCTGGCCGATCCTCTTCAACCTCTGCATCTGACTCCTCCACCTGAATAGGAGTCTTCCCGTTGGATACCTTGGTAAGAGGAGATATCTCTGTAGTTGCTTTCTTAACAATAGTGTTTTTCTCACCATTCTTCATGTCTTGATTCATAGGCATAGTCTTCTCATCAAACACAACATCTCTACTAAGGATTTTCTTTCGGTTCACTGGATCCCATAACTTATAACCCTTCACTCCCTTCTCGAAGCCGATGAAAATGCATTTATGAGATTTGGGTTTAAGTTTAGTTCTCTCATCACTAGGAATAAGAGCATATGCGCTACATCCAAATACCTTCAAAGTAGAGTAGTCTACAGGTTTACCTGACCATACCTCTTTTGCACATCTGAAATCAAGCATCTTGGATGCTGAACGATTAACCAAGTGACAAGCATGGTTAAGTGACTCTGCCCAAAACATCTCTGGCAGACCTGCATGAAACCTCATGCACCTCTCTTTATTCATAAGAGTTCTATTCATCCTTTCTGCAGCTCCATTCTGTTGGGGATTCTTCTTCACGGTAAAATGCCTTGCAATACCTTCATCTTTGCAGTACTGTAGAAACTTCCTATCCTTATATTCATCGCCATTGTCAGTTCTTAGATACTTGATTTTTCTGCCTGTTTGATTCTCTACCTCTGCCTTCCACTCCTTGAATTTAGTGAAAACTTTGGATTTATCCTTCATGAAGTAGACCCAAACTTTCCTCGAAAAATCATCCATGAAAGTGACAAAGTAGCGAGCTCCACCTTTTGATTGAGTAGATGAAGGCCCCCACACATCTGAATGAATATAGTTAAGTACTTCTGTACTTCTGTTCTTTGTATCTGCAGCTTGAAGTGTACTTTAGTTTGCTTTCCCATAATACAATACTTACAGAACTCAAGTTTACACTCTCCTACACCCTTCAACAATTGTCGCTTGTGTAGTTCTTCCATGGCTCTTTCACTCATATGCCCTAGCCTCAAGTGTCAAAGCTGAGTGTGATCTTCTTGTGTAGAAACTGCAGCTCCACCAATTACTGTATTTCCTAAAAGCTTGTATAAATTGTTAGAAAGTCTTGCTCCTCTCATAACCACAAGTGAACCCTTTGAGACTATGAGATTCCCATCTTTGGATTTGTATGTGTACCCATTCTTATCCAAATAACCCAGGGAAATAAGATTCTTCCTTAGTGCAGGAACGTATTTCACGTTACCCAGAGTCCTAACAATTCCATCATGCATCTTCAACTTTACCGTACCAATTCCACAAACTTTACAACTGGAATTATTCCCCATAAAAACTACGTCGCCTTTTCTTTTTTCAAACGTGTCAAACTAGTCTTCGTTTGAACACATATGATAAGAAGCGCCACAATCTAAAATCCAAGGCGAAGAAATATCATTACCTGAAGAAGTCGCCAAAATTTCTCCGTCGCTATCATCTGTAACAACGCTGGCTGAATTTGAATTTTCGGCCTTCTTCTTCTTTTCCTTATATTTCTTACAATCTCGTTTCCAGTGGTCTGTCGCACCACATTCAAAGCAACCTTCTTTATCCCTGGATTTAGATCTGCCCCTGCCTTTTGATTTGCTACTTCTCTTATTTGTTCGGCCCCTCTCATTAGAATTCTTGACATATAGCCCTTCTGCTTGAGAGTCTTCACCTGTGTTCTTATTCATCTTCACACGAGAGATTATATCTTGAACAACTTCATCATACTTTAAAGTATCCTTACCGAACATCAATGTGGTCCTGAAGTGCTTGAAAGATGGAGGCAAAGATCTGAGCAGGTACAGAGACTTGTCTTCATCGTCATACTTCACATCCACCCGTAGCAAATTTGTGATGCACTTATTGAACACGTTTAGATGTTCCATAAGATCACCACCTTCTTCCATCCGAAGATTCAATAGTTCATCTTTCAAGAAAAGTTTATTTGATATAGACTTACCCATATACAACTTCTCGAGCTTTTCCCACGTTCCATTGGCACAAGTTTCCTCCATCACATTAAACATCACCTCGTCCAAGATATGTAGTTCGATGGAACTCATGGCTTTGAGATCTGCTTTGTTCCACTCGTCATCTGACATGTCCTTTGGTTTCTTGTCTTTCCCGTCAAGAACCACATGAAGATCTTGTTGGATCAAAACGTTTCTCATCTTCATTTTCTATAGTGTAAAGTTATCTCTATCGTCAAACGGTTTAATCTCAACTTTTACACCGCTGCCAAGAGTAGTAACCGATGGTTTCTTACCGTCACTATTTGCAGGAACACCTGTAGTCTCCGTCATCTTTGACAAAACCTTAAATCCAACCTAAGCTCTTGATACCACTTGTTGGACTATATGCAGTGATTAAGTAAATCCTAACAACGCCAACAACCCACAACCTAGATATTCGTGAGAACACCTCCTTTGCAATACAGGATCCGTTTTGTCAATGAGGTCAAAGATTACCAAACAATAAACAATAGTATAAGAAGAACAAAATAATAAAGAATAATAATACCAAGATATACGTGGTTCGGCAATGCTTACCTCCACAGGGAACAATGAGAAGATTTCACTATAAGAAAAGAAACACCGATTACAATAATCTCCCTAGTATCTTTCTCAAGATCTTAATCTCTCACCTTAAACCCAATACACCCTTGGCTCCCAAAGTTCTCTCTCACTTACTCTATCTATCTCTATGTTTCTATTGTTTTCTACTCTCATGTCTTCTCTTGTTTTCTTGTCTTACAAATACCAAGTTACTTGGGTATTTATAGCCCATGGATAGAAATCAAATCCATATAGAATTACTAATTCAAACTAGAGATAAATAAGAAACCGAGTCCAAATAGAACTCCTGCACATATATGGTTTCCTTAACCAATATAAGAAACTGATCCTATGGATCACACCTCTTATAAGGTATGATCTTGTGCACCCAACTTATGGCGAGCCAATATACAACAAAAACAAGTATTTAGAACATCGTGTAATATTAATCTTTCTTTTTTAAACGAAGATGTACATTATGGGTTGTATATTTTAGTGTTAATTATGTTATTCTGTATATATTATTAGGTAAATATAAATTAATAATAAAAAAAGTTGGGCCATAGGGTTGTATATTTTAGTGTTAATTATATTATTCTGTATATATTATTAAGTAAATATAAATTAATAATAAAAAACGTTGGGCCATAGCAAAATTGTGAGTGGTAGGAGGCTACATTTCTGAACTTATAATTTTTGTGCATAGTAAACAACTGACCCATAATTTATAGATGCTACACTATATCATGTAATATAGCTTTGTGCACAGAATTATGTGGCACATTACATCATAATACTCAACTTTGGTGTCCGCTCTGTCCGTCCTAATTTTAACAAATATATTTTGGTGAATGAATTTAGAAGTTAACATAAGAATATAAACAGTTATGCACCAGAGGTGGTTTTTGTTTATTATATATAAGACAATGGTTGATTTATCCATCATGCAAAGTCATTGCTACAATGAATCCATAGTCAGATTCAATAACCTGTTGCTAACTTCAACTGGTAAAACCTCTGGGTGATGATACCAGAGGTCTGGGGTTCGAATCCCGCCAGCATTACCGAGTTACTGATCTCATTAAAAACAGGCTTACCAAACCATTTTTTTTGCGAATGAGCCTGTGGCTCAATGGTAGCACCCCTCTCACAAAGTGGAGAGGTCGTGGGTTCGAAACACGTCAACAGTGGATTGTTGATATAAGTTTCCACACGTAATTTAAAAGGGGTAGGGGTCCCCACAACCTCGCTTGCCAACCAAAAAAAAAAAAAAAAAAAAAAACCTCTACCATTGAGACCCTTTTAACAGCTGCAAACAATGGAAGTAGATCAATTATACTCTCAGTGAATGGAAGGAATGCATGGTCATGAGGCTGCTCATTCTTTGGACATGTCAGCTTCAAATCTACCAGTAGTTGAGTCAATGATGAGGACAACACAACTGCAATCATGTTGTTAATTAATTTATGATGTCCACGAACATCATTGAGGATTGTTGTTTATTATAATAAATCAAAAACTGAAATAGTGGTGTCGTTGTTAGATTTGTTGGTGTTGGTGCTAAATTTAAAAACGTTGAAAATATATCACACCAAAGATATTAAAAATTTAAAGGTAGTAGTAAGATTTAAGAAAGATGTTGATGATTTTACCTGATCAAGAAGGTTCTTCTCATGAACTTCGATGTTGCTATAAATTTTGGTAGTGTTGCTAAGCCCAAGGGTGAATGCCAATGAATCACAGTCATTAATTTGTCTTTCAGTATTTCACTGCATCATACCCTACAATCTCACCACCACCATTGACGAATTCCTTCTGCTGAATAAAGCCAAATATAAATTTCGAAAAAAAGTTATTATGGGCTTAACTTAAATATAAAACAAATAATGACATGAAGAATAATACCTCATGGTAAGTTGTTGAAAACCTCCAAGAAGGTTCTTCCCATGAACTTCGATGTTGCTATAAATTTTGGTAGTGTTGCTAAGCCCAAGGGTGAATGCCAATGAATCACAGTCATTAATTTGTCTTTCAGTATTTCACTGCATCATACCCTACAATCTCACCACCACCATTGACGAATTCCTTCTGCTGAATAAAGCCAAAAATAAATTTCGAAAAAATTATTATCGGCTTAACTTAAATATAAAACAAATAATGACATGAAGAATAATACCTCATGGTAAGTTGTTGAAAACCTCCTTGTAAACAATATTCTATGTATATCCTGGTTGCTCATTTTCTTTATGGTCAATTAAGATTTTCAATCCATTGTGTGATGACGTCCGTGAAACCGCAACATAAAGTTGCCCATGACTAAATACTGGTCTTGGTAAGTATATGCCAACATGTTTTAATGTTTGTCCTTGACTTTTATTTATAGTCACTGCAAAACAAATTCTTATAGGAAGTTGAACGCTTGTTATAGTAAACGATGATTTCGGATCATCTGATGTCAATACTATTCTGTTAATATTGAATGTTCGACCGATATTATTCCCTTTTATCACCTTTACTTGAATAAATTTAGCCCTTAATTTAGTAACAATAAGCCTAATACCGACCATTACATAGTCCAAATCTTTGATTGATGTTTCTAATAAGCATAATCGGGACACCTAATTTCAATTCAATCTTATGATTAGGTAATCCAAATATTATCATATAATTTAGAAATTCTATCGGGGTGATACATCTTGAATATTTGGACCTCCTGACATTGGACTCAACGTATCTACACTGAAGTAAATATTTGATTTGCCTGGTATAGTGGATATGATATAGGAATCTAATTTCTCTACGCAATCAGTTCTGGGAGTTAATATGTATCTTTCTCTTAAATAGTTCAAATCAACATATTTGTTTTCCAAATCAGGATATACCCATTCCACAATTGGTTTCATTGGATCATTTTTAGGTTGAAGGAGATAATCATCTGGAATTTTTATCCACGTTGGTTCTTGTTCTCCAGACATAGATATTGTTGGTAAATTTCCATTTCCAAGATCTAGAATCCAATTTCGAAGTTTGTAAACCTTTTCGGTTTCGAGGATATTTCAATTTTCACTTTGTAAGCGCATATTTATACCAAGCTTGAAAGTACGACAATAACTCCATAGGTAAAACCTACTTATTGAAGCATCGACAATTGTTTCTCTACTTCCTTTTGGGACTACTGGTAATGTTTGTCTAAAATCACCTCCTAAAATAATTGTTTTCCCACCAAAAACTTTTTCTTCTGAAATTTGTGTTGAAGATCGCACTAAGTTTTAAAATGTTCTATCAACGGCTTCGAAAACATTCCTATGATTCATTGGTGCCTCATCCCAAATTACCAAATCAGTTTTACGAATTAGATCTGCCAATTCACTGTTTACTTTAATATCACAACATGAATAATCATTTTGAGTTACTGGAACCTTAAATCTTGAATGGGTTGTTCGTCCATTTGGTAGAAGTAAAGACGCTATTCCTGAAGACGCAACAGCCAAGACAATTTTTCCTTCGGACATAAGCCTAGAAGTTAAAGTACTCCAAAGGTATGTTTTCCCTGTCCCTCCACTGCCATAAACAAAGAATATGCCACCAATTTGATAAGACAAAATTCATTACAACCTCATAGACTTGTTGTTGTTGGATGTTTAGTCCAGCATGTAATGTTTGAAACTCTGAATGAAGTTTACTGCGATCGTAAGTTATTTCTTCTCTTATATACTTATTTCCAAGTTGGTTTTCAAAATCCAACTCAGGAAATGAAAAGATTGAAATTCTTTTAAACTTCTATTATTTTGGTTCATAATTTTTTCTATTTCTATCAAAGTTAAATTTTTTATTTGATCATCACTCAATTCTAAAGTATTATTGTTATATATTTGCCTTTGACGTATCAAAATGTCGTCGGATAATAACTCCCAATTTTTGTTCCATAGATCTTGAGGATTGGTTAATTGACAAAATAATAATATATAAACGAAGAATTCCCGCATCATGTTACCAGATGACCAAGTAGACATTTTCTTTAGGACCTCATGCCATTCATTGTCATCCCTTAATAGTCCTCGGGCAGAACATGCAGATTTGAAATCATTGTACTTGACATTGTTAACAGTCTTAAGATCATCATAGCCTTGTGCACTTGGCGTTACATTCAACAATACACGAAGATAAATTTTTTATCCAGAGTTCGGATGAGCATTGTAAAGTCTTCCAATTTTCCTTTTAGATTTCCTCCTTGTCCAAACTTTATCATTTTTATTCCAAACCCATTCAGTTGGAAACTCTACATAAGTGAGTCGTCTAACATCTTCATGGTGCTTATTTATTTCAAACCATTTTGTGAATATAGTTTTTTCAACGTTGGTTCTATTAACAATATCGACTAAGTCATCTTCATCATGAAATATAATGGTTTGTTCATCTTCTAAATGATAGACTAATCTTTGAACTGATGGGTCACGATAATGTATGTCAAATTTAAATATTCTCCAACATGCTTCAGAAGCAGAAAGATATCGACAACCTAAATATGTTTTAATCTTATCTACTTGAACGACAACATTTTGCCCATTTGTTGATTGATTTGATAAGTTTTCTTCAATAACAATAGTAGATCTGTCTTGGCCTTTGTTAATATATTTAAATAAATATTTGACTATTTTTCCTCGAGCATAAATTTCTACATTGATATGAGCTTGGTACTTTACAACTAAATCTGTATTATGGGGAACAATAAATGTATTGTCCACTTCTATTCCATTCTTCGTAACTTTGTGTAAGTTTTGTCTTCTTCTGTGGATAGCAAAACCATATTTGTCAAGCTGGGTGTTATTTTGTATTTGCTTAGGAAAATGTTTAGAACAACATCTATTTATCATGCAAGGTGCATTTCGATTAAGATCTCCACATGGTCCATGTATCATATATTGCAAGACAGATTCAAATGCTAGTGGGTCGATATTTTATCAGGAAGTTCCGTTGAGATTAATTTATCAATGTCAGATGGGTCTTTTGGTTTGTCGTCGGGATGTAACCAAAGCAAGATATGTGCGTGGGGAAGACCTCTCTTTTAAAATTCGATTGTGTATAGGACTACATATATTAAATAAGAATTAGCGTTAGATCAATCAAATAATTGTATTATAATAATAAAAAAAATAGGTTTAAGTTATTTTTGTTGAGTATTATACCTGCCGTAGCACGTCCAAAATGTTCCCCATCTGTCAAGTCTTTAATAAGTTGATCAACTTTTATCTTGAATATGCGTGCCACTATATCCGGTCTATCATCAGCTTTTTGACCTGGAATGAGTTCCAGAATATATGTGATATCTTTCCATTGAGTATTGCATGTAAATGTAACAAAAAGGTCTGGGGGCCCTGCCCATCTACATATAGCAATTGCGTCTTGGTAATTTTGAACCATATATCTCGGACCTCCTGTGAAAGAAGATGGTAGCACCATTCTTTATACTACAGATCCAGTTGTTGAATCTCCAGCCACAACTGCGTCATGTACCCTTATACAACTCTGCTTTAACTGTTGATTGATTGTTTCTATACCAGTGTAATCTATTTTCTTCAATACATGCATATGAATCGACCAAGAATTGTTGGAAGAGACGACCACCTCTTAAAAGACCATGCCCTTCATCAAGATGTTGTTGTATTCGAAACGCATAATATTCTCTTATACTAACTGTACTACATTTTCTTACATTTATGGTTCACAGATTTCTATATAAAATACCAGTTATGAATTCATCTTCACCATATGGAAACAATAAAAGGTATTGTAGAGCCATAGATCCAGGATATAACTCTGAAATCCGTCGTAAGCCACCTTCTTTTTCCTCAAGAATTATATCACGACAGTCATTGGAATCAATATTCCCAACAATAAGTGCAGCTACTTCAGATGATGTTGGCACATTATATTGTCTACTATCATAGTTTCGAGTTCCTATAAGTCTCAAATGAACTTGCATGTCTTCTTGTTGGAAACGATCTTTAGCCATTCTAAATGCCTTTACATACTCATTGATCTCGTCAAGCATATTGACTAATCTACTTACTATTTCTTCATCTAATGAATTCGAGTTATTATCTCGAGTAACGATATTTGTTCTATATCTAATTTCATTTTTGGTATCAGTATCATGAATATATAATTGTAAGAACTTTGGTTGTTGTCCTTCTTTTGGAATCAATGATCCAATCTTATGATGGTTTTGTCCATTTATTTTAAATATATATGGTCCTCTGCCATCATTTATTTTTTTATCAATCTTTCCACCCATAGATGTGAATGCAAACATTGAATTGTAAATTCTTATTTTTTCCCTAAATTTCCTGCATCTGGGGCCACCATTGTAATCCAAAAGGTTGTTCACGTATTCTGGTGGTTCTCTTAGTAAAGGTAATTCAACTTTTCCTCCCATACAACAAATTCAATTTATTTCTTCCTTCCACAATATAGCACCACAAAATTTACATACTACAGAAGGATGCCCAAATCCAAAATCTCAAATTTTTTTCCTGAGAGTGCGAAAAACATTGTTAGATAAAAAATTGAGGTCAATATTAATAATCTGAAATGTTGAAATGTTATTATTGTATACATTGTAGTATACTTACTTCTAATATTAACGACGACTTCCTTGGTAGGGCATGTTTGGCCATTTGAATAAGGATCGGTTATGTCATGGTTGGTGTTATTAATATTATCTTTCAAAGTAGTTGATCGACCACCATCATCTTTATGATTTGTTCTTCGTTGTCTCTGTACACTCATATCTCAATGCACCCATTGACGGGATAATGATATAGAATGACGCTTTTTCCTACGCTGTGTAATAATATATTTTCTTAAAAGTCTCGCGTTGAAAATCCATGGGTATTGTTGATTTAAAATATGACAATATATCCGGGACAACTTGTTATTAATTGAAGTATTACAAAAAAAAAAAAGTAACTATGTATAATGTTTATAAAAAGAACTTAATTGAGAAACTCAACAAACATATATATAAGTAAATGAACGAAAACCCACGTAGATTTGAATTGAAATTGAAATGCGTGATTAAGCAAGCATGTAAACGTTTATATAGAATTTAAGTAAAAACCAAAGATATAAGGGAGAAGAGTGTGACTAACCTTTTGAATTGATCTGTAAAACCATGTATGGGTAGAAAACTGGCTGGTTGAATTTAATTATGGGCATAGAAAGCACAAAAATTCTGACAGCGGATGAATTTCATTTGATAAATTTGATTTGATGGCAGAGTAGATTAAGTTTTGATGTTAGATTGAAAAGGTGGAGTGAGAGAGAAGAAGAAGCAGAATAGAAGATAAAGTAACGGCAAGTTGAATTTGATTTTGAGGACAAAGAGCACAAAATTTTTGACATCCGATGATTTTGATTTGATGGTAAAGCAGATTAAATTTGGATGTTACATTCAAAGGGTGGAGTGAGAGAGAAGAAGCAAAATAGAGGATAAAGTGTTAGTCACCAATTTAAGTTTTCATATATGGGCACAAAAGTTGCACTCTTTGGTAGGTGTCTGTTTATAACCCATGTTGGTTGGTAATTTGGTTAGTTACGAAAAGGTAAAAAAAAATTAAGTCAGATTCATATTAAAAAAAAACAAAAAAAAATAGCGGTTTTACTTGAAATTAAACCAAAAACCGATGGACTATATTGGAATGAAATAATCGATTTTCAATGGTTTACATTCGTAATCCCCTTTTTTAATTTTCAATAAAAGAAATCCTAACTTTTATAAATTGCATTTTAATAAATTTTGATGTTGTTTTGTTTTTTGGAAATACTATAAAATTATCAAAGAAGCTTTTGGTGTTGTGTATGATTGTATAGGAATATAAAGATTGAATGAATGTATATGGAGCATATCGCCTTTACATTGTATTGTAATTCTTTTCGGCTTTGATGCTTTAGAGAGTTGAAGTTGTGTAATCATTCGAAGAGGAGCACTGTAAATGATTAATTTGTTCTCCAACAATTGGATAAAATGTTAATAGTAATGGATAAAACATTGTCACTACTCAGGAAAATTGAAGAGAATAAGGTTAATAGTCTGTAATGAAATAAACCGAGCTTGGCACAATGTGATACATGGACAAATGACTGGTGTATATCTTCCAATCGGTAATGTGAAGGTTCAGGACATGAGGCTGCAATAAACATTTAGACAGAAGTTTTGCTCTGATCTGAACTTGCATAACTTGTCGTTTAAAATAGCAACAAATTTGATCTAAAATTGTCAAATTATAAAACTAAAGAGAACATGTGTAAGAGAACAAAGTCATTGATGAATTATTCAAGACCATCATTTCTATTATTAATGCCGAATACGGTTGATCTCAAGATATTCAGAGATATACAGATAAAAAAACATTACAATGTATTTCATGGATTACACTTGCAAATTACATTCACATTGTCAATAACAGAAAGAAGCCGCTCTGCACGCAGATCAAATCACCCCCAAAAGACTGCCCCATTGTATTGGTCATTATAGCTGCACCATTTTCCTCCACCTTAGTAACATGTTAGAGAATATGATTTATTTTCGCTCCTTAATACTGTCAGTTCCCATTGCTAACCATGCCCAAGTTGTTGCCTTAATACTCTTAGTTGCTTTGGCAACAGTAAACTCTTCTTTCGCTGAAAATGGCCTCATTCCTCACGGACCATATCACCGATTTCACCACACACAGTAGAACTCTTCTTTCACCGATATCACCACGTACAGTAGAATTGAGCATAGGAACTTGCCTCTAGGGAGCAGTCTGGTCGTCGCTAATAATTTTTTCGCATCTCTGCAAAAGTTTTTTTACTCAAAATCATCGTTAACTCACCTCCACTGCAGACTAGCCTGTTCCCAGACATGTTTCACCCATATACACCTACAAAAAGATGAATTCTGGTTGATATTAGCCGATAATTGATAGAACATGGAGTTGATAGTAAAACTTCCTGAACTGACCCATAGCATCCTCCGCCTAAAATGCCAGTAATGAAGCAGTTGACTAAGAATGTTAGTGACAAAGCTTCTAAGTCATACGTAATACGAATAAATTATTATTATTATTATTATTAATAAGTTCATTTCATTTATTGTATTACTAAAAATAATATAAATAGTAATATGTCATACATAACAATTATAGCCATTTAGGCATTATTATTATAATTAAATTTCATACAATAAGTATCAGTGTTTTATATTAAGGCACTGTAATCAATCTCAACACAGTCTCCTAGTCGGCCTTCAAAGTAATGGTCGTGATCATTCAGAAAGTAGTTTTATGGCATCCATTAGAACACTCATCCTTTCTATATCTCTTTCCCTATTAAGAAGACCTTTAAGAGTCTAGTCCATAATACATTTTTTGCATCTGACTTTATCTTTGATCAACCTCTTTAAAGAATATATCTTTATGGCATCCCTCAATAAGTCTTTGTGCATTAGTCGTGTTTGAACAATATATGTAGGGTATTTTAAAATACGTGAAACAAAAAAATTGATACGAGTCAGAAACGAACCTTCCAAGTATAAGAGCAGTGAGAGCAGTTGTTCCAGAAGAACTGGTAACAGTGGCATCATTGGCCAAAGCAAGGTCTGCAAACAGAAATGCATCATGGAGTGACTTCTCAACCGCTTCTAAGAAAACATCATCAGCCTCAAATGTTTGTAACAAATGAGCATCTTTGAAGAATATGTTCATGGCATTCTTTTTCATATATGCTGCTACATCAGGGCCTCCATGACCATCAAACACCTGCAAAAGTAACCAACATCAGTGAGCAAAATAGTACTCAGTGAAACAATAGTTAAACCGTACTACAAAAACAAAACCTCAACGATCACTTACCCCAAAAAATGCACTTGGAGTGGGACATTGACATAGTGATCCTAAATGTGAGGATAGGTCATCAATCTGTATGTGTTCGTCCTCCATAAATCTCCGTGGACCAATATCTGCATAGCTCCCAAAACGAATGGTAGGGACATATTGGAGACCAGTAGACTTTAGTGTCTCATCTGTTATGATGTTGGAGAGCTTCACATCCAAAAAAAAAAAAAAAAAAAACAACTAAAGGTTAGATGCTTCCTCAATTGCTAAAACTCATAAATTTAGAATAAATATTAGCATAAAACATGCCAAATGAATGAAATATGTCCTATTACTTGATAAACATGATGAATTAATATCATCGTTAACTCACCTAGACTGCAGACTAACCTGTTCCCAGACATCTTTCACCCATATACACCTACAAAAAGATGAATTCTAATTGATAATAGCCGATAATTGATAGAACATGGAGTTGACAGTAAAACTTCCTAGACTGACCCATAGCATCCTCCGCCTAAAATGCCAGTGATGAAGCAGTTGACTAAGAATGTCAGTGACGAAGCTTCTAAGTCATACGTAATACGAATAAATTATTATTATTAATAAGTTCATTTCATTCATTGTATTACTAAAAATAATATAAATAGTAATATGTCATACATAACAATTATAGCCATTTAGGCATTATTATTATAATTAAATTTCATAGAATAAGTATCAGTGTTTTATATTGAAGCATTGTAATCAATCTCAACTCGGTCTTCCAATCGGCCTTCAAAGTAAAGGTCATGATCATTCAGAAAGTAGCTTTCGCTGATCCCTTTTTCCCTTAGCAACGATAGATGGACATATCTCCTGTAGTAGAGTATTTTACAAATAATTTTGGTTACTATAGATTATGTATATGCGAAAGGAAATCAATAATTTTTTGGTTTGTAAATGATACCTTCTCTTTAGTTCTGTCAGAGACATATGAAGTTACGCCCCTCGATGCAAGCTCTGTTTTCTTGTTATCAACCATTTTCTGTTTCTTTAGCTCCTGTACATAAAAATATTGGGGTAATTAGTTTTGAACATTGTCTATTTACATAAAATCTGAAAGTATTTTGAGGAGAGCTTGAAACATTGTTTTTGTAACCTGCAGAGAAGCATTATTGCTCTGATTTGAAGATGCATAAGTTGTAACATGTAGGGAAGCATTATTACTCTCACTTGAAGATGCATAAGTTGTAGAGTCTTCTACAACCCTATTCATCTACCTGTCACCCTACATTGAAGAATATATTAGTAATTTGATTAAGATCAAATACCAAAAAGCCACTAACATAAATGTACCTCAATGGGTTTGGTAAAATGCCTAGTCTCGATTTCTTAATTTACAACCCAAACTTTGGATGATGTAAATGAGGCATCTCCATCTTCATTGCGTATATTGAATTCGCTGATTTTTATTTCAAAAACAAATTCTAATCCAACCAGTTTATTCAATATATCCTTAACAGATTCTGAGCCATTATCCTGTATGAAAATGCATACGACAATAGAGGTAAAATTTTAATTAACTAAATAGGAAGGAGAAACAACTAAATAATATATGTTAACTGTACCATTGTATTTAAGTCAATCATTTATGTGACAGGAAGCTTTAACAAAGGTTCAACCTCTCTATCAAAGATAGATATTGAAACGGATTGTGTACGATCTCGAATCTCGACATGTATTTTATACCTATTAATCAAAATAATTGTTTAGAATTGATATCTAAATTAATTTAAATCCATTTTTGAATTGATACACAATAAGCAAACTTGTAGATTTGAAATTCTCTTACTTTGCAACTGGATAATCAACAAAGTTTTTGCAATTATCACACCAATGCTTGCTGCCTCTAGGAACAACTTTCTTGCGACACTCTTTGTTATTGGAAGAGAAATAGAAGGGCTCATAATTGTATATAACCTCAGAAATGATAGCCTTGCATGTAAACTTGGCTCTCTGTATTTTCAGTTAGTATTTATAAATGTTGGTCATTTACTAAAGTTGACCATGTACGAAAATTCTGTTATAAACTTACAATGGCTGCATTTGGTATTGCTTGGACAATCTCAACCAAAGTTTTCCTGCTGGTGACCATCCTTTCCTCTAAAGTTATTGCAGTTGACGACGGCACGATCAGCTTGACAGTAGTCTCTTGATTACTGCGTAGATGTGTAGTTTGCAATTAAAAAAAGTAGTATAATTTTTATAATGTATTTTTTATGCAAGAGAAATGCACTAAACTCTAACAAATAAATTTAGAACCTGTTAGTTTCCTTCAAATGAGCAACTTCAGGAATATCCAAGTTAACATATATCTTTGTAGCAGTGGTTGATGACAATGAATAATTCCCTACATTGGGTGAACTTAGATAAGTTTGGGTTCATTAAAACTCTGCAGTAAATTGTCTTAACATTGTAAGATTAAAGCAACAAACTTAAGCTATTACATACCATCAAAAAGCTTAACGGTTGATGAAGTTACAACCAAAATAGGGCAGCCTGCTGAAGCTGTCAAAACATCATCTGGTAGTTCCTGAATCGCTTGTCCCCAGAGAGTAACTTTCAAGGTAGTATCACTGACCAGACAATTAATTCTCATTAGTAATACATTCTATTATTTTAAAATGCAAAGCTCTTTTCAAATTTATTTTTGTTTGTAAGGATTGTTTGTAAGGTACTTTTTATCCTTTAAAAAAATTTCTCTAAGTGTTCATGTTTCAACGTTCATGACATTCGAAACACTTTCCAATTTTCCATACACATCTGCAAGGAAATAAACAGTATTTAGTTGACTCTTAACATTGAATGTAATTAAAGACTATTTTGAAGTTGACATTTTGAAGATCCTTACCTGTTAAATAAGTATTGTCTCCATGTCTGAACTTGATATTGTTATACTCAACAAAGTCAAATTTAAACTTTGGGAATGTGTCTTACGTCGGAAACAGGTTTAACATTTGTATCCCACTTAAAGAATACTTTGTACCGATGTTGGACCAGGTATAATTATATACTCTACACATATGACTTCCTACGTTAAGCTTGATTGATTACATTTTCATCTAGAAGGACCATTTCTACACGCAAAATATGTTTTCCCGTCCCAAAGTCTACTATATTCCATTTCCTGGATACACACACTTTCACTTTCCAGAGGTCTATAGTATCATTGTAGGGGTACTACATACAACAGCCAATCAAAACACGACACGTGGCCTGCCCAACATTCCACCAGGTCGCCCACTGCACGATCCAGCTAAAGTCCGACCAGAGAAGCTCGACCATATGACCGTTGGCGACCTCTTCATACGCACATGCCCTCAATGCACAGAGAATATCCTCACCCGTTACATAATCAATGTCACGATTATGCATTCATTAAGATGTCAGAGAATCCACAAGATCCCATGATCTACGCCCTTCCACCTTCTATAAAAACAGAACTACGATGGCTTGATCTCTAAGTTCCACTCCCTCGAGCTAGAGTACGTAGGCAATCTCGATCTCATCGAGGTGCAGCCACCCCCGATCTGAAACTCCCATCTTGGTCAGTTAAACAACGACATGACCTAGTTAATGCATTAATCTGGAAACAGGTTAATACATTTGGCGCCGACTGTAAAGATTCAATTATATCGATAAACCAACCCTCCCACCCAACTAAAAGTCATACACATCCATCTGCCCACCAAATGGCTACCCAAGACGAAATCATCCAACACCTGAGAAATCAACTCAACCGTCTCCAGGAAGAAAACGCGCAGCTAAAGACTGCAAGCGACGTTAATACAAACAACGAACATGGAACATTAACTACGAATGACAGCAACCGTAAATACGAGGAACTCAGCCTACAACTCGTTGAATTCAAAGCTTCTCAGGCCGCCATTCAACTTAGCAAAGGTCGCACAGCCGAACAGCTCGCTGTCCAGTCTTTGCAACACTTCCAAGAATCTCCATTCACTAAGGAGATCCTAGAGCAGGAGTTACCCAACAAATTCAATGCTCCTAAATTTGATTAGTACTAAGACGTTGGAGATCCAACAAACCACATCAAGGGTTTTCGAAAGTCACTACCACTGATTAAGGAGGACCATCTTCTTTGCCTATTGTTTCAGTCCAGCCTCACTGGACCAACTCTCGATCGGTTCCACCATCTAAAGCCAGCTTCAATCAGCTCGTTCAGCGACCTGGAAAAGCAGTTCGTTATTTTCTACATCCACAACAAGAAGCGTCCAGTCACCATCGACGCAATGTTTAAAGTAAAACAATGAGACGGGGAATTGCTTTGTGATTTCTTCGCTCGATTCAAAACAGAACTGCACTCTATTCAAGACTTCACAAAGGAGCATGAACCCTTTGCAACAATTGTGTTCTCTCACGGTCTGATCCCTGGATCAGACCTCCACAAGTCTTTGGCCATGAAAAGGCCCACCTCTCTCGACGAGCTCTACCTCAAGGTAGATCGTTATATCAAATTAGAAGAATCCTTGGTCGGAAGGGTGAAAAGCCATGCATGTTATTTCAAACGTAGAAGGGGGCTCCACCAAAGGACCTCGATCAGATAACAATAGGAGATTCAAGGCTAAGGCGTTCCCACAGAGCAACGTGAGTATCACCGATTTACACGACCTGCAGAATATATCTTCGAGCAAATCAAGCATCACCACTTGTGCAAAATTCCAGATTTCACTCCACTTGAGGATACATTTGGTCGTCCTTACTGCAAGGTCCACAAAGTGAGATGTCATCAAACAGATGATTGCCGCATACTGAAGCGATCTCTTCAGATATGGGCTAATGAGAAAAGGCTGAACAACTGGATTTACGGTAGGCAAGATGAATCTGGCGAAAAGAAAACCAAGAAGAGATCAAGAACACCCCCACGTTCTGCTAAACGGTCTCAGAGCAAGGCAAGAACTGCTTCTTCAAGTCCAGCACGCAGCAGAGGGCGAAGCCTCTCAAGAAGATTAGGTCCCACCAGTGACCTCCACGACCACATGAACAAGCAAGTCGCAAACAGAATAGAAAATGATAGTGAGACAGAAGGTTGTGTGGTCTACATGATCTATGAGTCCAACTCCATCACAGGTCGAGCAGCTCGAACCAACATTCCAACTCGACAGGAAACATATTTTAGTTTCACCGAAGACGATCTCAACAAGGTCGTTACTCCACAGAACGACACCAATGACACCCTGGTCGTTGAATTGAGAATTGCAGATTACACTGTAAAGAGGGTCTTAATCGACCCAGGAGCATCTTGTAACATACTGATGTACAAGACCTTCAAGGATATGAGGCTACCTGATTCAGTCCTCATTCCTGACTTCACTCCGATTTTGGGCTTCAATAGCTCGAGAGAGGACCCCAAAGGAGAAATATTGTTGCCCGTTTATATGGGCAAGAAGGAAGACAAAGTTTCAATCACAGCGAAGTTCAGCGTCCTCAATATTGCAAGCAAGTACAATGCAATACTCGGTCTCAAGTGGATCCATGCCATGCGAGGAGTTCCATCCACTTCTAATCAAGTATTCTGTTATCCTGGCCCCAACGGAATAATGGAGCTTAGAGGTAACCAAAACGCTGCACAGGAATGCCATGGAATTCTTAAAGCTGTGGTGAACGACAAAGCAACGACCTCACGAACTAAGGAGGTCGCAAATCAAGCAAAGAGTTCATCGAAGGGAAAAGCCGAGGCCACAAACATGGCCAAATAGCAACTAGAGAAGGAGCAAGTGAGCTCCCCACAACTGTTACTTGGAAGCACAGATCCAGGAGTGCAAGTGAACTTAGGGTCAGAGGACGACCCCAAGTATGTTTATGTGGGCTCAGAGTTAGGAACAGATAATTACAAGGGGTATTTAGGTTTTAGTCATCTTATGTATATACTATTTAAGGAATAGTCACTTAAGTTTGATTAATTAGGCTTTGGTCATGAACCGAAAGTTGAACCAGATTATATTTTAAAATGGCAGAAATACCCTTACTGAAAAAACATGTACAATGACACATTCCTCTTCTTATCCACCACCACGATCTTTTAAAAGAAAGAAAAGATTATAACCACCAGATCATCCCATCTCTCTTCTTGTTGTCTTCATTCTATCCTCATCTTCATGATTTTTACTATTCCAGTGTGAACAAACTCTGCCTCCACCACCATTCTCTCAAAACAACAATCAAATATCCTCAAACTTCTCTTCTAAATCACTCTATTATCATTCCCTTTAAACCCAAATTCAAAAATCCATCAAAGCAATCATTAAATTGAAGCACTATTCATTCATTCATTCACTCAAATATGTGAAATAAAAAATTGGAAAAAATGATAGCCAGAATAAATCTAATTGACGACGTTGAACAAAACCCATATTGAGATTGGGTGTTTCTTTTATCGAATTTTAATTTCGGAGAGAAAAGTGGTGGTGGATGGTGGTGTTAGAGAAAACATGGTGGTGGACGGTGGTGTTAGAGAGAAAAATGGTGCTGGACGATGGTGGTTGGCGATTGTGCACAAGAGGGAGAGGTGGTGGTGGGTGGTGGTGGGCTGGCAGGTGATGAAGAACAAGATGTTTTTGTATTTTGTTTTAATTTCAAGTTATCATGTGCAGTGCACATGACTTTCAAGGGTAATTTAGCCATTTAAGCTAATATTCCGGTTAAACCCGATTTTCTTTGCAACTTGGGTCGAACCAAGTGACTAAAACCTAATTAATGGAACTTAAGTGATTATTCCCCAAATAGTATATACATAAAGTGACTAAAACCTAAATACCCCTAATTACAATGATTTTGTAAACTTTCTTTCCCTTAATAAAGATGTCTTTGCTTGGTCGTACACTGATATGCCTGGGATAGATCCATCAATAGCATGCCATAAGTTACGAGTAAATCTCTATTATCGACCTGTCAAGCAAAAACCAAGGCGACTTGCCCCAAAATTTCAACAGGCCGTCAATGATGAAATTAGTAGACTCAAACAAGTCAGATTCATCAAAGAAGTTGACACACCAAATTGGTTGGCCAACATAGTTCCAGTCTTGAAAAAGAATGGAAAGACAAGAGTTTGCATCAACTTTACAAGCTTAAACAAAACTTGTCCTAAAGATACATTCCCACTCCCACGAATCGATAGGTTAGTCGATCAGACTTGTGGTTTCAAACTACTATCATTCATGAATTCATACTCAGGATACAATCAGATCCCAATGCATGAGCCAGATCAAGAAAAGACTTCATTCACTTCTGTGCAAGGAATTTTCTGTTACAAAGTCATGCCTTTTGGCCTTAGGAACGCAGGAGCGACCTACCAGCGACTTGTCACCAAAATGTTGAACGACCTACTAGGTCGAACAATGGAAGTCTACATAGACGACATGTAGGTTAAAAGCGAGCTCGAGCAAGACCACTTAGCCAATCTCGAACAGACATTCCAAAGGTTACGACAATTCAGGATGAAACTTAATCCAGAAAAGTGTCTGTGTGTACCCTAGGTAAAAAACCCGGCAGGTGTCACCGATGACTGTATAAGAAGCTAAACCAGGAGCACCTGAGCAGTAGCCAGCCAAGCCTAGGCTATCGGGTAGGGCCCAACCCAGTTTCAAGAGATCCAGATACGCTCTGTGGACCTTGACTCACCGGACAGTCCACTATCAATGTGTGGAGCCCCGGTTACTGTATAAGAAGTTGAACCGTGGCCTCCCATACATCAACCAGGCCCACCTCAGTCAAGTAGGCCAGGTTCGACCCAGTAAGGTCCAGCAGCCATAGGGGCTCATCCAAAGGCTTAGCACAGAAGTCTAGAGGACCTGGCCAGGGAGTATGCAGTGTAGATTGGGCCTCCAGTCAGAGGAGTCAAGCCCAAGTCTTTGCTTTCAGGATTGGTCAATCCAAGTCCCAACCAACTGGATAAGTCCAGCGAGATTCTAGGCCAACAAAACCCATGGTTCTAGCCCGCTAGAGAAGATAAAGGAAACCCAGGTTGAACCATGACCTATCAGAGGATGCCACATGGCAATCATCCTGGTCAAAAGGGATTCAAACCAAGGAGATAACCGCTCGGCAGCATGCAAGCTATCTCCACGGAAGGCATTTTCACAGTTGAAAAACCCGAGTTCGTGGAGTCAAAACCGGAGGGGTGGTTGAGCCAGCCTCCTCCGGCCTACTACAAATACAGGAGTTCTGAACCTCCTGAACTACGAGTCTTTCACTGAGCAACTCCATTAGAGCTTAGTGGAAGCAGAGACTTGATTCCAAGTTCATCTTCTTGGATACGTAGGCAGCCTGATCCCGATCAGGTCCAGTCTTACTGTATACCCCCCATCCTATCTCTGTATATACAAGGTTTTTATTGTAACTGAACGATTAATATATACACATCTCGAGTTTGTGGATCAAAGTTTTGCACCCACACTCTTTGGCGCCCACCGTGGGGCTGAATCTCCCATCAGTTCCAGAGCCTTGCAAGGAATATCATTCCAGTCATACCGGAGTTACTGCAGCAATGGCTGGAAGTAAGAGACGCCTAACTCGTTCCAACAATGGAATGAGTCAAGTTACTGAAAGTCAGACAGAGAACCTTTCTCCTCTGTCTCCGGTTCTTGAAGCAACAGAATCGGTGAATCAAGAATCAGTTCTCGGGAGTGAGGGCCACGATCAGGGCTTGCAACACTCTGAAAGTAGATAGCCAGAGGCAGAGAACTTAGTGGTGCAAATCACTAACAATCCTGGTGATCCTAATGCGGTCAACCGGGACGTCAGGATACCAGCTTCACAAGATCCTGAACCTTCCAGGGCAGCCGCTACAAGAAGAGTCCAGAGAATCTCTCCCCTGGCAATGGGAGGAGGTTATACTGAGCAGCAGAAGGGAAAAAGACCAGCGGTCGAGTCCCCAAATGTAATCATCAAGCGGCTGACCAGGGAAAATGCAGAATTAAGGAGAAAGAAGATAACCAGGGTTGGAGATAGCCAGTCATCTTCAGCCCTGTCTTCGAGTCCATCTCCTCAGAAGAAGATAAGGCCACGGTCAAGCAGTGACCGGAGTCTTACCCCTCATAGCCATGGTCCCCGTCCTGTCTGAAACAGATAAGCACCAGGGAGAGATAGACATTCTATCTCTCCAGTTCAGAGACATCACCACGGACGCGCAAGAACACCTGGGCCGCAGGATTGCCCGCAGCAGATCTGTCGAAGAAGCCACTCCTCCGGGGAGACTGCGCCGGAGAAGGCACTAGAGTACTGCCTCGGCACGCCACGGTCAGAGAACAAAGAGCCCTCAAAGGGTCCACATTCATCAGAGACAACCGGAGCTGAATGTGGAACAGATGAATCAACTCAAGCTGCAAGAGATGATCGATCTTGCTGTATCCAACAAAGCCAACCGGGATGAGCGAGTCAGAAAGCTTAATCTTTCAAGGTTAGCCGTATCACCTTTAGCAGAAGAGGTCAGGAGTCATATGGTCCCGGCCAGCTTCAAGCAACCGCCCTTCGAACAATATGACGAGATAAACGGTTGTCCGGTTCAGCATGTTATGAACTACAAAAGCACCATGGCCATCTGAGACCATGATGACAAGCTACTAACGAAAATATTTGCTGCTTCACTCAAAGGCGAGGCACAGACGTGGTATCATAATCTGCCACCCGCATCCGTCCGCACATTCGTACAACTGGCTGAGTTGTTCGAAGAGAAGTACCGACTCAATGTGAAGACCAAAAAAGGAGCTGAAGTCCTGTTCTCCCTACAGATGGACCGGAGCGAAACACTCAGGAATTCCGCCCGGGGGTTCTGAACCTTACTATGTGAGGTAAAGGACGCATCTGATAGCGTCGTTATTCAAGCTTTCAAGTATGCCTTGAATAGAAACCATGAGGAATTGTATCGGTCACTAGCGAGGAAGCCACCCTCCACTGTTTCAGCCATGCTCGAGAAAGTGGAAAGGTATACTCAGGAGGAGGACGACCTGAAAGCCAGAAGAAAGAGACTTGTCGGAGGCCAAACTTCCGAGAAGCCGTAGAAGGCAAAGGAAGATAGCTCCTGCAGGGATCACAAAGAAGAAAAAGCCCTGACAGGAAGGGGAAAGCGCCGACCCGACAACCCGACCGCCAGTTAGAGAAGCCTACCGGGAGCAAACCCAAGGAAAGGGAGTTCACTCCCTTGAGATTCCCTCTCGAGGAAGTATTCAAAAAGATCAAGAACAGAGGGCTGCTCAACAAACCTGCCCCCCTTCCGGCAGACCTGGAGGGCAGAAGAGATAAGTCCAAGAAGTGTGATCATCACAACGACTACGGTCACGAGCTGAAGAACTGCAGGTCATTGAAGTATGAAGTGCAGCGCCTGGTCAACGTCGGCCTCATCCCTGGCATGGTACAGACCGGAGCAGTCGAACAGGTGAAAACTGGAGATCGAATTGTATATGTCTGCCATGTACAGACACCCGGTTCTTCTATGCCAGAAATGAAGAATTGTTCTCGGGAAAAGCTCCGGTGGATAGGACATGTCCATGAAGTTGGACAGCTCAACAACGAAGGGACGAACACTGAATCCATTGTCCCCGTAGGTTTGACATTCACCGAAGAGGATGAGAGGGGCGTGCATTATCCGCACAATGATGCCATGGTCATCACAGCATGGATTGGAGTCTACCGGGTCCAACGAGTCATGGTCGATGCCGACAGCACCTCCAGTGTTATGTTCTCATGTGCCTACAAAGCTATGGAGCTATCTAAGGGTCTCATCAAATCTGATGAGACTTCTATCTATGGATTCAACGGGGAGCGAGTCCACCTACCAATCACGGTGGGGTTCAACACCGTCGGGATAGACTTCCTGCTAGTCGACTCCCCCTCCTACTACAACTTTATTCTGGGAAGGGACTGGATTCATCAGATGAAAGCCATAGTGTCCACCTTCCACCAGAGCCTCAAATTTTCAACTCCCAACGGAGTCTGCAAAGTCAAGGGAGACCAAGGGTCGACATTCAAGTGCTATCTCGATGCTGTCAAAGGAAAGTCCATCTCCAAAACCAAGGGGAACACTATCTTCCTGACAGACTCTCATCAATAGCAACCAGCTCCCGGCAAGTCTGCCAAGGGGAAGCCAGACACAAAAGCCGGGATATTACCTGCGGTCGATGAGTTGGAGGAAGTTATTGTGGGATCGGAGTCCCACAAGACGACTTACATCTCTTCCGGTCTACCGGAGGCAGAGAAGGATTCCATGATCACTCTAAACCGGCGGAATCACCACGTCTTCGCGTGGAGTGTCAACGAGATGCCAGGAACAGACCCTACGGTCGGCTGCATAAGCTAGACATTGATCTTCAGTACAAACCGGTCAAACATAAACCAAGGCGAATGGCACCGGATAGGAAATTGGCGGTCAACAAAGAAGTCGATCGTCTACTCTCAGTCAACTTCATCAAGCCGGTCATCTACCCTACCTGGGTTTCCAACATCATGGCTGTCCCGAAGAAGAATGGTAAGATTCGAGTTTGCATCGATTTTACTAATCTTAACAAAGAATGTCATGTGCACCCATATCCACTCCCTACGATCACGGATATGGTAGACGCCACCGCCGGATATCAAAGATTGTCCTTCATGGACGCATACTCCAGTTACAACCAGATTCCACTTCACAAAGAAGATCAGGAACATACCCCATTTATCACCGACCAGGGGCTTTACTACTACCGGGTGATGCCATTTGGTCTGAAGAATGCTGGAGCGACATATCAGAAGCAAGTCAACACCATCTTCAACGAGCTCATAGGTCGGACCATGGAAGTGTACATAGACGACATGGTGGTCAAAACTAGGGGAGAAAGGCAATCATTTGCGAGATCTGCAGCAGACATTTGACATCCTGGCGCGGTACAACATGAAGCTAAATCCGGCCAAATGTTCTTTTGGTCTTTCTTCCTGCAAGTTCCTTGGCTTTCTCATGACCAACCGAGGCATAGAAGCCAATTCAGATCAGATCCGGGCAGTCCTGGACATGCCCACCCCAAAGACAGTAAAAGAATTCCAGAGGCTAACCGGGAGGTTAGCCGCTCTCAACTGGTTCATCTCCCGGTACTCGGACCGGTACAAGCCATTCTTCAACGCAATCAAAGCTAATGCGGAATTGAATCCTACTTGTCAGCAAGCCTTTGATGAAATCAAAGCATATCTCACTCAGCCTCCGGTCCTCACAGCATCACAGACCGGGCAACCAGTCGGCATCTATCTGGCTGCATCCGATATAGCAGTCAGTGCAGTCATATTTGTGGAAGAACCGGAGGAGAAACCAGTCTACTTCATCAGAAAAGTACTACAGGGAGCTGAGACAAGATATTCGAAAATTGAAAAGATAACTCTGGCATTGGTACATGCAGCCAGGAGGCTAAAGCCTTATTTCAAAGGAAGAACGATCAAAGTCTATACAGAGTTCCCGCTCAGAAAAGCTCTTGGGAAGCAGGAAGAGTCTAATCGACTAATCAAATGGTCCAGCTACCTCAGCGCATACCACAGCCGGTATGAACCTAGAACCACGGAGAAAGGACATGCAATAGCCTCCTTGATGGCAGACTTTTCCATCGAGGATATCTCGGTCAATCCAGAACTAGAGGAGGATACACTGGGGACGAACGATGCCCCCCGGTCATAGGAGTCTCCGGCCGAAGGAGACAGCGAAGCATGGACAATCTATATTGACGGATCCAGTAACTATACAGGGTCCGACATAGGTTGTCTCTTGATCATCCCAGATGGACAGAAGACAGAAAAACCTGTCAGATTGGGATTCCCAGCTTCGAACAACGATGTTGAGTACGAAGCTCTTGTATATGGTCTCCAAACAGCACTCCAACTGAGGGCACGAAGAGTCATGATCAAGACAGATTCAAAGCTAGTGGCGAACCAGTTCGTCGGATCCTTCCAGGCCAAGGACGACCGGATGGCAAAATATCTTGACGTCGTCCACTCCATGGCAGGGAAGTTTGAATTCATCACGGTCGAACAATGACCAAGGATAGACGTCAGGCACGCAGATGCCCTGACGTATCTTTCTTCTTCTATCAGCACTGCAAAGCCCCGACAGCTATCAATCGGATACCAGAAAGAGTCGAGTATCGGGCCCAAAGATCCAGACATGCCGCTACCGGAGGTCTATCATCTCCTGGAGTGCAGACATTGGAAGGAAGTTCTCATGGTAACCACCAGAGGACAAAAAAAAAGAAGAAATGAAGAAGCTTCACAATCCGGCAACGAGCCCAGCACGCAGGGCGAGCCGAGTCAACCATCACAGGGTCAGACACAGGACCCACCAGAATTGCAACTCGAAAACTGGAATCCTTGCCTCACCAGAGGCCGGATAGAAGCAATGCCACCTTCAACGGAGCCGGACGAACCAGACCCGTTAGAGCCACCGCTCTCTCATGTCCACATCGATTTGGAGCTCCCGCCGGAGGAACCAATTGAAGACATTCTAGACAATCTGAATTCTGAAGTAGATGGAATTGACGCCGAGTTGCTGTCTAGCAATAGCCAAGACTGGAGGAAGCCATACATCAGCTTCCTTGTCCACCGTTTGCTCCCTGAAGATCCAAAGCTGTCAACCAAGGTCAAGAAGGATGCATGGAAATTCACTGTCATACCGCACCGGGAGTCACACAGGCTATACATGAAGAGCCATGGCTCCGGGGTTTTCTTCAGGTGCCTTACTCCAGAGCAAGGCCTGGTCATATTGAAAGAGATCCATGCTGGGATCTGCGGCAACTATTCCGGGAGCTGAAATTTGGCGCAAAAGACAATGATCCAAGGATACTGGTGGCCGCACATGATGACAGACGCGAAAAAGTTCACACAGGCATGCCTCCCATGTCAGAAGCATGCCCCGGTCGGTCATGCCCCGGCAAATGAACTACATCCAATCCTGAGTGCATGGCCCTTCGCCAAGTGGGGACTGGATATTGTAGGACCGCTTCCAAAAGCTCCACAATCAGTCAGATTCTTATTGTTCGCTACAGATTATTTCACCAAATGGGTTGAAGCAGTAGCATTGGCACAGGTATGTGCCTCAGATGTCAAAAGATTTTTGTGGAAAGACATAATCTGTAAATTCAGAATTCCTCAAGAGCTAATGTCCGATAATGGAAAGCAGTTTGACTGCGACAACATCTGGTTGTTCTGCAAATCTTTGGGGATCAAACACAACTTCTCAGCCCCGTACTATCCTCAGGGGAACGGGCAGACAGAGACATCCAACCGGGTCATCTTGGATACACTCAAGAAGGGGCTGGATAAAGCAAAAGGCAACTGGGTGATGCAACTCCCGCGGGTCTTCCGGGCATACCTAACCACCTCAAGGAGGTCCACCGGTATGACACCCTTTCAACTTACCTTTGGAGCAGAAGCGGTAATGCCAACAGAACTGCTAGCTCCCACAACCCGCATTGATGTTGTCCTTACCGGGGAGAACGAAGGGATTCTGGCAAGGGAAAAAGTTGTTCTTGACGACAAGAGAGAGCAGGCCCTACAACACCTCCTCCGGTACCATGAGACCATCAAAAAGGGATATGACAAGCGATTCGTAAAGAGGAAATTCAATCCGAGCGACTGGGTCATGAGAAAAGTTAAAGTTATGACTGAGGATACAACCGCTGGAAAGCTTGGAGAAAACTGGGAAGGACCTTACATCATAGACAGACATGCTGCAAAAGGCTCATACTTCTTCAGAACTTTGTCCGGCGACCTCTTCTCCAGACCATGGAACGCTTTCCACCTCAAGAAAATCTACCGGTAATGTACTCCATTTGATGATTTCAATAAAGATTCTTTCCCGTGAGAATTTGAGTACTTTGTATTATTTGTTGCTGAAAATCCTAAGTGCAAGATCAAGTCTCCACTGAGGTCCAGGATGCCCGGACCTAGCTTCCGATCCTGGCTAAGTCTTAAATGCAGAGTTATGCTCCTTTTAGGCCCAAGACGCCCGGACCTAGCTCCCGGTCTTGGAACCAGGGATGTCAGGGATCAAACCCCATCCAACCCAGGATGCACTGACCTAGCTTCCGATCCTGGATAAGTCCTAAATGCAGAGTTATGCTCCTTATAGGCCCAAGACGACCGGACCTAGCTTCCGATCTTGGAACTAGGGATGTCAGGGGTCAAACCCCATCCAATCCAGGATGCCCAAACCTAGTTTCTGATCCTGTCTAAGTCCTAAATTCAGAGTTATCCTCCTTTTAGGCCCAAAACGCCCGGACCTAGCTTCCGGTCTAGGAACCAGGGATGTCAGGGATCAAACCCCATCCAACCCAAGATGCCCGGACCTAGCTTCCGGTCTTGGAACCAGGGATGTCAGAGATCAAACCCCATCCAACCCAGGATGCCCGGACCTAGCTTCTGATCCTGGCTAAGTCCTGAATGCGGAGCTACACTCTTTTTAGGCCCGAGATGCCTAGACCTAGCTTCCGGTCTTGGAAATCTATCTTAAAAGCGAGGCTATCCACTCTTAAAAACTGGGGCCGTTAGGCGAGCTAGCCTTCCCCCGGTCGAAGCATGCAGCACAGGGACAACCCCCTTTTCAGCAGCAGACCATGAATCGCCATGGAGTCAGCAAGAAAAAGAACTATTATCGTCCCATGGAAAACTCCTTAAAACGATAAGGGGACGAGGGAGATAGTCAGTTGTAATAAACGCTGTAAACAAGGTAAAGATATCTAACAAGATGTTTTTGCATTACCAAAATATTATTTTTATTTTCTTTTTCAGAAAAGAATATGTACAAGAGGAAGTCCCCAGGCAACCGGGACAAAAACCTTTCTACAAAATCTAAAGGAGCTAAGGTTCAGAAGAAGGACCGGGGCCATTACCGCCCTTCTTCGCCTTCTCCTTCTCCAGCTGGTCGAGGACCTGCTAATAGGCAGCCTTCACCAACCGGAGCTCTTCAGTAGCCCGGTCGTACGCCGCCTCCTTGAGGATGAGACGTCGGTCCAGCTTCAGCTTCTCTCGGGTCAGCTTCCCGCAAGTAGCCTCCAATTCTGCCAAGGAAGTCTTGGCATCCTCCTCCCTCTGGAGAGCAGTGGTTAGAGTGAAGTCCAGGTTATGGTAGTCTGTCGCCATGGACCGCTTGTCCTCCTCCAGAGCCCACCGGTCATTGTTGGCCGCCGCTAGATCTTTCTCGAGCTGACGATTCTCAGCTCCCAGGCGCTCCAGATCCTCCAAGGCTGAAGGCCGGGATCTGACACTCAGCTCGAAGACTCGGGCCATGGCAGCTTGTGTCTGATAAAAGGAGAAACAAAGATAAAAAACAAACATATAGACATCAACAAGTCTAAAGCCAGAATTCAAGTCAAGGAATCTTACCGCGATGAGATTCTGGGCAGCCACCCTCAACGCCCGGTCGCGAGAAAGGCGGTTGTATTCTGACTGGTCCTCCGGAAGTAGGTTCAGGAAGATATAGTCAAAAGCAGTGTGGAGGTTCATGATGCCGGAATCCCCAATCGACATCGGCTCACCATTCAGAAATTCAGGATGAATGGTGAACGCCGGCAGTGAGAACTCCAGAGTGGCCTCAGGCTGGTACTCGCCCGGTTCGGGGCCTAGTTGCAAAGAGAGGCCAGTGGGCAGGTCAGTATATGGGACCTGGTCACCCCACCCATAAGCCGAGGCTTCATCATCAGCAGTGCCCAGCACGGTAAACTCTACCTCAGTCTGGACGTCCTCAACGGCCAAAACATCTTCAACAGGGACCTGGGAGCCACTACCAATCCGGGTAGTCCCCATCACCGGTCCCCTCAGCACCCGAGGGATGGCATCCTCCCTTCTCGGGCACACAGGCTCCCCCTGATCAGCAGGGGAGGCAGAAGCACCTCTCTTCGAGCCCCGGGCAAACTCATCTATCACAACCTTGCCCCTCGGGTCAACCAGGGCAGGGGACTGCACATAAACAACTTCAACAGAAGGAGGCTGGGAAGGTCTTACCTCCACCAGAGCCTCCACTCCAGCATCTCCAACACTGGGGGAGTCCACTTCATCCAACGGACCCTCCGACACCACAGCTGGCCCGCCTTCCTCAACAGCAGAGGCGACCACTATTTCCTCGGACACACCTCCCACCATCTCCGGCTGGGCCAGGTTGTCCACCTCAGCATGTACCTACACCGGGGTAGGAAAGAATCCTTCAGTAGCTGATTCGCCAAACCCACGGGAAAGAAGGAGCCCGCTATCCCTCGACATCAGACTTGGATCACCAGAGGAGTCAGATGAACCATAAAAGACATGCGGCCTCCTCCAGCGACCCAAGGGAGGGTTTTAATGACAAGCAGAGCTAGCATCACTGACCTGAACATCCCCGACAACTGGGATGACCTTCTGCAGAACGTCCGACATACTAGTCAAGAAGAGATCTTCCCCCGACTGGAAGAACCTCATCGGGCCAGTCATCCATCTCCCCCCGCAGATCAACATCCTCACTCTCAACCGGAGGCTCCCCCTCAGCACTAGGGGTTGTGCTCTCTGCAGTGGCAGCACCCTCACCAGAGCTGGACTCTACCTCCATAACCCGCGGAGGAGCCGACAGAGCAAGCCTCGCCAGGAAGTGGATATCTGTTACGATCTGGTCAGGGAGCGTCAAGTCCCATAGGTTTGTGGGCAGACAGAAGAAGCGCTCGATGTTCCCCTCAACAGCAAAGGAATCCACCCCCGCTGGTAGAGAAACCTGAAGCTGACGTTTCCCTGCAAACACACACACGGGACTGTTCCTGAGCCGGAGCTCAACAAGCACGCGAAATATAAGGGCAAAAATGAAAGAAAGGTCAGGCGCATGCTTACCTATGAAATCCCGCGACACCGGTATGTTGCGGTCAGACGACCACCCTGACACCCGGTAGCAGGGCTCGAACCAATTCCCATAATGGTTGGGAAGTCCAGACAACTTCCAGGCAGTACGGCAAGAGATGGCGTAGAAGTAGCGTTCCTTGGCCTCCCGGGCGACCGACTTCATGAGCATGAACAGCTCGACCGGGCCAAATGGAATCTCGAAGTGGAGAGCTATCAGCCCAATCTGCTCAAGTTCAGGATTTTGGGGAAGGTTGGAGGAAGCTTGCCACCTCTTCTGAGGCCTCTCAATAGGAGGCTCGGCAAAATCCACAGGAGCCACCTCCGCCAAACCATCAAGCGAAGGGGGACCCATCGCCGGAATACTGCTTGGCCCTCTCTCATCAGTAGAGGGACGGGGAGCCAAACTCTGAGGCTTTTCGTCACTACTTGAGCTCAGGACTAAGGTTCTCCTCATATTTAAAGTAGAATTCGCGCGAAATCACCGGAATTTGGAGTTTTAGAACCTTGGGTTCCGGCGAAGTAGAAATGAAAGGGAAGGCCGGGAAAGAGAGTGAAGGGAATTAGGGGTGGCACTCAGGTTGGGTTCGTGTCGGGTCAGTCAGGTTTTCGGGTCTCTACCACCAAACCTGAACGCGACCTGATTGATTATTTGTTTCCAAAATTGAAACTTGAACCTGACCTGTCAGGTTATCAGATCAGGTTTGGGTTGACCTGCTAAAAATTATCACCCATTTAGACTTGCAGTAAAGCTTCATGTCTAAAGAAAGGGAGGGTAACCATTTTTAATTTCTATTAATACTTCGCAAATCACAAACCATACACTTTGGAGTAACAAAGCTATTCTCCATTCTTTCTCTGCCGCTTATTACTACTACAATTGCTACTTTTCTTTTTTGTTTTGTTTATCTTTTTAGATTCAGACTGAGTAGAAGGTTTATGTCTTGTTCTATAATGGTTGCATTTTCTTCTTCTTTCTTCAATTTCGAAATCCTAGGACCTCAATTCCATGTGAATAAAAATCTTTGATGGGAGTGAGATTGAGGATCGATAGTTAATTTCTTCAGAGAGAGAGAAAGAGAGAGTTGTTGATGGACATGTCAAATGGATGAATACAAGTAGAACATTCAAGATGTTGATCAATGGACATAATGATTGGATGAGTTGTGAACTTGTGATAAATTTAGCAAGTGGGGTGGGGTTAAAGATTGAAAATTTGAGCAATTGAAATGTATTTCTGTGATGGGGTTTTTATAAAAAGTATTGATCGAAGAGAATTGGGATTTCAATTGTGGAATTGTTGTTGTCTGTATTCTCATTCTTCTTGTTTTCAGTTTCATAAATTTCTTTGTTGGTGGTAATTGACAATAAAAGAAAAAGAAAAAGAAATAATCATCAGGTTTCAGGTAGACCCGACGGGTCAATGAGTCAAACCTGAACCTAACCTGATATCAAAATAGGTCAATCAGGTCGACCTGATCTAACCTAAAATCTAATTTTTTTTTAACCCGAACCTGACCAAAAGCAGGTCAGGTTCAAGTCGGGTTTCAGGTCATCGGGTCAGATTGGCACCCCTAAAGGGAATACCTTTCACTCTTTCGAGCCTCCCCTTTTTATAAGGAGAGCCCAGGGTCCACCGGCTGATGATATTCCAGGTTCTCTTAATGAAATCATCATTAAGGTCATTAAACCAACTGGTTTTAATGACTCGATCAGCGAAGAGTCACAAGCTTTCACTGAAAGTTGAAGCTGTACATCTTCCCGCCGACAAAGAAAGATTTAGAGAAGACGAAGTAAGGCCCATTTAACACAATCAGTTGGGGCCTATATCGCATAGTCATTTGGGGCCCACGTCAGCTGAGTACCCACCTCGTACACTCAACGAGATCGATCCAGTATCTACGAGTGGGGTCCATATGGTCTAGGTCAGCGATATGTGGACCTTCGGTCTACATCACCATGGTCAAGTAAAGATTGATCGACATGTGTTCCTGCACTCTACATAAGAAGAGAATAACCGGACCTACCTACCAGAGCTCAATACAGTAATAGAAGGAAACATGATTTTTATTACGAAATGCATTATACGGGGTGCACCGAGTCCCCTACATAGTGCGACCGGAGTTAAATTACATCAAGGGGGAGACGAAGAGATGGTACTTGGCCTTAGATTCAGTGTATCCTTCCTTCCATGAGGAAACCGCAACAGCGTCTATCTTACCCCCTATCCAGGCAAGCTCAGCAGAAGTAGATTTCAGCTTTTCTTTGAGGCCCCAGATTTCCTCATCTTTATCCCTGATTTGGCCCTCATGGCACTCCTCCCACCGGCGTTGGTCTTCCACAAGCTCAACCACTTGCGCCTTTAAGCAGTTCACACGGCTAAGAAGATGCGCTCGGTATTGTTCCCGATTGTCACCGACGGAACTAGGATCAGAATGCCTAGCCGCCATGGAAGATGAGCAAAGGAAGAAGAAGAAAGAGGAATAACTCAGCAAGAGTAAACCCCTCCTTATTTAGCTACATTAAGGTTAAAAAGGGTCGGGCCACAACCCAGTTGTTTCCCGAGAAGCAACGGTCTCCCATGGACCGACAGTCAACCTGCCAAGATCGAGACAAGACAAGCAGAAGAACTGTTCATGGAAAAAGGGATTTTTATTGATGAATAAAAGTCAAGAAAAGAGGGCACCGCTCCTCAACAATGGTGCTAGATTAACTAGTCTGCCAAAGCATTCCGCGAGGCGGTAGGGGGGGGAGTAGCGACCTAGTCCCAGCTAGCACCCCCGGCCGCAGCATTGGCAAGTATCCAGACCTTCTCTTTCAAGGTCTGGATCTGGTCTTCCGCCTGTTTAAGCGAGTCTTTAGAGAGCCGGAGGTCTTGGCGCAGTGATGCAATGATGTTGTCTCGTTTCTTGAAGGACAACTTCATATCATGCTCCAGCCCGACAACCTTCTCCAGATTCTTCTCCTGAGCCTACGCTTGGTTAAACACGTGCTCAACCTTAAGGTTGAATGCACGGTGGGCCAAATCAGCAGCCCGGTCATCAGCCATTCTTCAGGAGAAGAAGCTTCAATAACAACAACAACAACAGCGGCAACAACAAACAGGGAACAGAGAGAGAGAGGTGGACATCCTTCTACACCTCCGGCTCCCTATTTATAAAGGATGAAAGTAACCCTAAACCTTGATCCATGGGATACAGAATCGTCATCAAGAAGCGTGTCAAGGAAGGAATCCTTCAAATTTCAACAGCCGGGGAAGATATTGCTAAGATCTTTCCCAAGCAGATTTTCTACTTGACAAAGAGGGGGCGATGTGTGTACCCTAGGTAAAAAAACCCGACAGGTGTCACCGATGGCTGTATAAGAAGCTAAACCGGGAGCACCTGAGCAGTAGCCAGCCAAGCCTGGGCTATCGGGTAGGGCCCAACCCGATTTCAAGAGATCCGCATACGCTCTGTGGACCTTGACTCACTGGATGGTCCACTATCAATGGGTGGAGCCCCGGTTACTGTATAAGAAGTTAAACCGTGGGCTCTCATACATCAACCAGGCCCACCTCAGTCAAGTAGGCCAGGTCCGGCCCAGTAAGGTCCAGCAGCGACAGGGGCTCATCCAAAGGCTTAGCACAGAAGTCCAGAGGACCTGGCCAGGGAGTATGTAGTGTAGATTGGGACTCCGGTCAGAGGAGTCAAGCCCAAGTCTTTGCTTTCACGCTTGGTCCATCCAAGTCCCAACCAACTGGATAAGTCCAGCGAGATTCCAGGCCAACAGAACCCATGGTTCTAGCCTGTTGGGGAAGATAAAGGAAACCCAGGTTGAACCAGGACCTATCAGAGGATGTCATGTGGCAGTCATCTTGGTCAAAAGGGATTCAAACCAAGGAGATAACCACTCGGCAGCATGCAAGCTATCTCCACGGAAAGCATCTTCACAGTTGAACAACCCGAGTTCTTGGAGTCAAAACCGGAGGGGTGGTTGAGCCAACCTTCTCCGGCCTACTACAAATACAGGAGTTCTAAACCTCCTGAACTACGAGTCTTTCACTGAGCAACTCCATTAGAGCTTAGTGGAAGCAAAGACTTGATTCCAAGTTCATCGTCTTGGATACGTAGGCAGCCTGATTCCGATCAGGTCCAGTCTCACTGTATACCCCCCATCCTATCTCTGTCTATACAAGGCTTTCATTGTAACTGTACGATTAATATATACACATCTCGAGTTTGTGGACCAAATCTTTGCACCCACTGTGTCTATTCGGGGTCGCATCAGGAAAATTTCTTGGTTACCTAGTTACAAAGAGGGGTATTGAAGCAAACCCCGACCAGATCAAAGCCTTGGTCGATATGCCCAGCCCGAAGACAAAGAAGTAAATCCAGAAACTCAACGGCATGGTATAAGCTCTCAATAGATTTATTTCTAGAGCATCTGATAAATGTCGACCAATGCTTCATATTCTCAGAAAGAGGGTTGCATATCAATGGACAGAAGAATGCGAGCAAGCCTTTACCGAGCTAAAATCATACTTATCCACTCCACCAGTTCTTACTAAGCCTAATGATGGAGATGTACTCGGAATCTACCTCGCCACATCAGACTTTGCAATCAGCGCGGTACTATTCAAAGAAGAGAATCAGGTTGAACGACCAATCTACTTCACAAGCAAGGTGTTGCAACAGGAAGAAATAAGGTACACACCTCTAGAAAAATTAGCATTAGGTCTTCTATATGTTGCATGCAAGTTTAGACCTTATTTCCAAGCACACACTGTTAAAGTAATCACCGACCAGCTGATGTTGAGATATTTGTGTACCTCACAATCAAAAGATAGATTTGTATTGAATTTTCCTTCTTGTGCCTGTATAAATTGGATATTAAAGTAGACAAGTAACAACCAAGGGTCGTGCCCACCTCAGAGGGGGAGATCTTATCTCAAACATAATACAAAACAATAGTTAAAGAACACCAAGGGAATCAATAATAAGATTGGAGATTGATTCTACTTCCTGCAGGCAATAATAAATAGTAAACCCTAACTTAAGAATATGGTAGAGATGAAAAGAAGATATATGAAGACAAAGGGGGAGAATTGGAATCGATAAACTAAATCATGCAAACATAACATGTTGTTCCTTCATGTGTAATTTATAATAATTAATTAGTCACCTCTCAGTTATTCCAACTAATCATTAATACCTATAATAATCAAGTAGTCACCTCTCAGCTATTCCACTCAACTAAAACGGGATTATCTTATGCATGCTATTGAATGTCTTATTAATCAAACCGTCACCTCTCAGCTATTCAATTTGATCAACTCAACATATTATTCATAACTAAATCATCACCTCTCAGTTATTTGACTGTTCCAATAAAAGATATCAACTTTGGATATGTAATAATCACCTCTCAGCTATTTCACTACACATCCTTAATCAATATAAATAAAACCATTAAAGCTAGGTCTCCCTAAACCCTAACAATAGTATTTTAATAACATGGATAACAATAACATGCAAATAATCATACTCACCTCATATTGCGAAATAGAGGTAAATAAGCATTAAGAACTTTGAATCAATGTTATCAAACCAGGCCCAGCCCTGCGGGTTGACCCGGGAAACCGGTGACCCAATGCTTTATACGGGCTGGGTTACTCAATGGATCGTTTTTGCATATGACCCAGTTGTGAACCATTAAAACCGGCCGGTTTTGTCAAACCCAGTGACCCAGAAAACTGGTTCAATTCTGAAATTAATATTTTTTAATTAAAAAAAATTTAGTTAGACTCGAACCCACAACCTAAAGCACACAAACCTGTGTGTATACCAGTGTACTCATAATATTTTATGATATATTATGTTTATATTTAATACAAACATATTACAAAAATTTAAACATTAGGATTTAACAATATATTTAACCCTACTAATATTTGACTGGTCCAACCAGTGACCCAATGGTCGAACCACTAACCCAGTGACCCAGAGCCTTCACCGGGTTGGTTTCCGGGTTGGTTCTGATAATATTGCTTTGAATCACAATGAACAATAAGAACAAACATGGTGCTTTTGCATCATCTAGAGTGCTTCAACTATCCCCCTATGGAGATTTAGCTACTCATCCTTGATGATGACACCATGGAATAAATAAATAAATAACAAAACATCATAAAGTAAAGTGATTTGATTTGATTGAAATGAATAGAGCTTGATACAAAGAAGAAGAAGATGAACTTTCTCTCACAAAAATATTCTCTTTTCTCTCTCTATGAAAAACTCTAGATCTAAAAGATGGGAGTCTAAAAGATACCTAAACCTTAATTACAACTTCTCTTATATAGAAAATACAAAGTAGAATACTTGCATGCAAAGACTTTCAAATTAGGTCAAATTAGTGGCTGCTGCTGTTGGTCTTCTAGAGGCATTAGGTAATTAGCAAAACCTAATTCTCTTGGGCTTAAATTGTAGCTTGGACGAAGACCTTCAGTTTGATAGCTCATGGGCCCAAATCAGACTTCTGGATCTTCTTGTGGAGCCTTTTTAAGTTTGGACTTAAATAAGGAATTCTGACTTGTGGGCTCCAATAGGACCCGGTTTGGGCTGAGAAATGGGCCGCCCCACTTTGACATAAAGTCAAGTCAACAGACCTGACCGTGGGGTGCCCTCAACAGATCCGTGGGTTCAAATATTAATTCTTCCCCTCTTGTGCAAATAACACCTTTTTGCTTGCTTTTCTTGACTTTTTGCGGGCTTTAACACAATATTCGCATTTCGGCTCATAAAACCTACATAATAGACAAGAAAGCACTAATCAATAGATATAACACAATAATATAAGCTAAGTGTTATACAAACAAGGTGTTATTCGGGGGATAAATATACACTTTTGAGAACTGATCACCAGCCACTACGACACATCCTAGAAAAGAAGAACAAAACAGGTCGTATGGCTCGATGGGCAGCTGAGCTCGTTGATTATACCTTTGAGTTCGTACCTCGCCAGGCTGTTAAGGGTCAGGTCGTAGCCGATTTCTTAGCAGATTACCCTGCTGAAGATTTCAGTTGGGAACCAGAACCAGAGAACAGACCAGTCCAAGTCGATCCACCAAACACCTGGCAACTGTATGTTGATGGTTCACACAATTCAAATGGAAGTGGCATTGGTGTCGTACTCATCTCACCTAAGGGCTCACAACATGAAATGTCAACTCGATTAGACTTCTCGACCTCTAACAATGAGGCCGAATACGAAGCCCTAATCCAAGGTCTACAAATGGCCATCGACCTCAAAGCAGATCGACTCAAAGCGTTCAATGATTCTCAACTGGTAGTGAATCAGATAACAAGTAACTACCAAATCCATGGAGTCAATTTGATAAGATATGCAAGCAAAGCAAAGGAACTTATCAGCAAGTTCAGTTTCTTCACTATCGATCACATCCCAAGAGATGACAACAGACATGCTGATTCACTCGCATTCCTGGCAACCAATGTCAAATCAGATCGACCTCGAGCTCTGACAATAGCAATAAACACGCTACCGGCGTATTTATAAAAGCAAGAGGAGGTCAATCAAATCAACGACCTACTAACCACGACCTCAGAAGACATCAAAGGAACTTGGATGGAACCCTTCATCAACTACTTGCAAACTGGCGAGCTCCCAACAAACAAGAGGGAAGCTAACCAGCTTTTACATAAAGTAACTATGTATAAGTTACATGAAGGAAAGATGTTTCGGAAATCAGCAACTGGTTTACTCCTAAGATGTTTAATTCCCAAGCATGGGCAAATCATCTTTCAGGAGATTCATGAAGGAGAATGTGGAAATCATTCTGGAGGTCGCACACTAGCTCACAAAGCGATCTCACAAGATTACTTCTGGCCAAGAATGAAGGAGGATGCAAAAAAATTTGTTTTGAAGTGCAAGGAGTGTCAACGTTTTGCCGACCACACTCATCAACATCCCAACGACCTCATCAACGTCACTGCTCCTTGGCTATTTCACATGTGGGGGCTTGACATCATGGGCCCACTCATTAAAGAAAAGAAGTCTGAGAAGAGATTTGTTCTAGTCGTTGTCGACTATTTCACCAAATGGGTAGAAGCCATTGCTCTCACCAACGTCACTCAAGCAGATGTAAGAAGATTTCTGTGGGAAAACATCATTACAAGATTTGGCTTTCCAAAACGGGTCGTTACTGACAATGGAACTCAGTTCGTTGGAAAAAAAACTTTAAAGCGTTCTACGAGCTATGGAAAATTGAGCACTCCAGATCAGCTCCTCGATATCCACAAAGTAATGGTCAGGTCAAAGCTCGAACAGACAAATTCTTTCTAACCTGAAGAAAAAGCTCGAAGATCAAGAAGACCAATGGCCACAACAACTAGAGAACATCCTTTGGGCCTACAGAATAACTCCTAGAACGTCAACAGGAATGTCTTCATTCAATCTTTGCTATGGAATAGAAGTTGTCATCCCAACCGAGCTGACAATTGGTACGACCAAGTCACTACTGGTAGATACTGAACTCAACAATTAGGCCTGGTCGTTCTGGATAGATTTGGCTGAAGAAAGAAGGAACCATGCTACCATCAAGCTCGAGCAATACCAACAAAGGTTAAAATGAGCTTACAACAAAGGAGTACGACCTCAATCTTTTCAACCAGGAGAGCTCGTGCTAAGAAGAATGTTCCATAACAAGAGAAAGCCAAATATTGGAAAGCTTAACGCTGATTGGGAAGGACCTTGCATCATCACAAAGGTTCAGAGCAATGGCTCATATCGCCTCTAGACCCCAGAAGGAGAGGATGTCAAGAATCCTTGGAATGCTTATCATTTGAAGAAAATTCTACTAGTAAAATGTAAGCATGCGTTCTCATATTCTAATAAACGAGCTCGATTTTGCCTTCATTTCAATTCATACATGAATGGCTTGAATAGGTCAGAATCAATCACACTAGACCTTTAAATTATCAATATTTTAGTCCTTTGATAATTTTTATAAGTGTTAAAGTTGACATCTACACTCCTACTAGCACTCTCCTACTTAGGTCATAACTATCCCACGACCTAAGTAGACTCGAGCTAATAATCTAACGACCAAATCCCATCCCAGGTCGAATTTTATACTTAACTTTATTATTTGATGTTTGCCATCTAGCCACGCAGACAATACAAATAACAGAAAAGAAAGTACAAGCAAGGTAATCAAATAAAAGTCCATTTTATTCATTTATTTCAAATAAGTTAACTATTACAGGGAAAACGAACTACTTGCTATGTTACATCAATAACCTATACTACTTGGGGGCTACTTCAGCCATCCCTAGCTACAGCTCGCCAAGCATAGCACCTGCAAAAGTTAAAGCAAGGGAAGCATACAGATATCCAACAAAAGCAAATTCATTTAAAAAGGCATGCAAGAGGAAATATTTCAGTCCGTCCTACTTGCAGCCATCCATCTCGTCTTCCTGCCTTCTGAACAAGCTACCAGAACTCCCTGGAAACTAGTCACCCAAAGAGACAAGAGACATTATCCACAACAAGAAATAAAAATGCAGGAAATAAAAGCGCAATCGACCTGCCGAAGCAGATAGATCACTATTGTTTACGGCCTCAAGCCACCAGCGACCAGGTCGCCAAAGATCAGACCGATCGAAGTCAGACTCATCTAAGACTATTGTTTTAAAACCACCATCAACAAGGGAACCAGAACGCCAAAAGCTAACTTGATCGAAATCAAGTTAACTCAAGACTAATGTTTTCAAGCCACACAAGGCCACCCACCATTATCACAAGAACAAACTTTCAAGACAAACAAATTGTTAAAAGCCTCACATCACTCAAAGAAGAAGAAGAACAAGAAGAATGGGGTCACTACTACTGCATCTGGTCATCTTGCTCGATCTGCTCGTTCTGGAGTTCTCCTGCTTCTTCATTAGGGCCCATCAAGGCATCCTGCGTTGCAGCTGGAGTAGGCTCATCAGCAACCGGCATCTCCTCTCCCTCAGGCGACCCCAACAGCTGTTTCTTGAGATTATCATAATACTCTTGCCATTCAGGACCATTTTGCCTGCAGAAGCCCTCCCAGTATGCAGTAGACTCCTTAGCAGCAGTAACCTCACCTCGCAAGCCCTCCGTCTCTTTTCTCAAAGCCGCGATCTCCGCATCCCTATCTCTCACATTAATCTCAGCACCAAGAGCAACATTCTTGGCTTGCTCGAGTTTTCCGTTCAGCACGTTCTGCTCGATCTCAGCTCTCATTCCAACCTCAGCGACCAGACGTACCTCTTGAAAGCTAGCATTGAGCTACAAAAAACAACAAAAGTTAGAAAACATTCAACGCAAAGTTAAAGGAATCAAACAACAATCTTCAGCTCACCAAAGAAAGAGCATAATTGATCTTTGAACAAGTCACAAGAAGGCTTTGAGACTTGACCATTCGAGCATCAGCATCCAGAATAGTGTCCTCGTTAACAGCTCGGGCAACACAGGGATCATCTATAACACTTTCATTGTCATAAACCACATATTTCCTTCCCTGGCCGTCAAGATATTCAAAGGGACCAGGTCGAAATTCCGAGGAGACACCCTTGCCCTTACCAGAATAACGAACAACACACTTTCTGGACAAAGAAGTAGGTTCAGGAGCTTTCAAAACTTTAGAAGGAACAGAAGAAGGGATAACTGGAGGTTGCTCAACCAACTTCAGATTGCCAGAAGACGACCTCTTCCTACTCAACCCAGAAGGCATCTTTGGAAAGGAGGTCAGAGGAGTAACGACCTGTGGGCCCGAAACAAGATCGCTTGGCCTCGAGCTACCACCACCTCAAGATTTATCACTTGGACCAGATCTCTTCATCAAAGCTGAAAAATTCTTTCTCAAAACTTTTCTCCTCTCCAACTCGTCTGAGACAGTCTTGGGACCACCTTTAGGAGTAAAGTAATCCTTGAGGTGGGGAAGAAGCCTCAACTTTCTTTCGTCAGACCAAGACCCAAACACGTTCAAGACAGAACCAAGATCGTTGTTCTTCACAAGGTGGTCGTCTTTGATCGCTGCAAAATAAACAAAACAAGTCAACGAGCAGAACAACAGAAGTAGATCACCGCTAAACGACCTAAGACCAACGACTAGAAACTTACGTTCGCCAGACAAATTCCTAGTAACGTACAACAAAAGAAGATTATCTTCAGTAACTCGACCAGTGAGCAGGATGGGCTTCTTCCACCAAGGCTCACTACTGACGGGGTAAATCAAGGGTAAACGTTCAGGCCTGACCTGCATATTGTAACCTCCCTATTCCAACTCTGCAGATCGTTTGAAGCAAAAATGACCTAAAACATCACCCACAGTAACCCCCCACTTATGTAACCTGTTCAGATCATCTATAACCCTCATGTTTCTCCAGAAGTTCCCATTCATCTGGCAGGGAGCTCGCTTGATAGTATTCAGAAAGTCGACTACCAAACGAGAAAGGGGTAACCTAAGCCCAGCTCGAAATTGGGCCAAAGTAAAAACAGTAGAGAAAGGGTTGTTAGGTCGATACGCCTCTGTAAGTAAACGATCTCCCAAAAACCTTATCTTCAGGTTGCTAATGGAGTCCAACCCATAGCTCTTCCTAAAGGCAAGATGCCTCTTCACGTAAGAATGATTAACTACACGGTGAAGGCTACCATTCTCACCCTCCACCATCTCGTCATCAGAGCTATCCTCCCCATGAGGACCACTGCTCCCAGGGCTATTCTCATCTAAATGCTCCTCCACTCGACTAGGGGTGCAAGCATCATCTTCAGATCGAGTTCTCTAATCTTCTGATTCATAGCAACCAGCATTTTCTCCACTCAAATGCTCGTTCTGTGAATCACTACCTTCCGACATCTCTCAAAAGAACAGGGAAAACAGGAAAAAAAATGGAACAAGGAAGTAAAAATTAAAGGAGAAGGTACTCACCTCAAAAGCTCTCAAGATCTTCAGGTCGCAATGAGAAAACGACAGCAGTTCGAGAGAGCAAATGAAGAAAGTAAGAAATTCAATATCACACCACAATTTAAATACCAATCGAAGAGAGATCCCAGCCATCGATGAATTTCAACTCAACGGGCAAGATCACATGTGGACAAGCACGACATGATGCCCAACAACACTGCATGTCAGCCACGTGTGTACTTTCAAAAAATTCAAAAGCAGATATCAGATCAACCAGCTCGTCCATTAAATAAAAGGTCTTTTCAGCCCGATTTTCTATCGAGCTAAAAAGAAGGGGCTTATATAGGGGTACTACATACAACAGCCAATCAAAATACGATACGTGGCTTGCCCAACATTCCACCAGGTCGCCACTGCACGATCCAGCTAAAGTTCGACCATAACAGCTCGACCATATGACCGTTGGCGACCTCTTTATACGCACATGCCCTCAATCAATGCACAGAGAATTTCCTCGCCCGTTACATAATCAATGCCACAATTATGGATTCATTAAGATGTCGGAGAATCCGCAAGATTCCATGATCTGCGCCATTCCACCTTCTATAAAAACAGAACTACGATGGCTTGATCTCTAAGTTCCACTCCCTCAAGCTAGAGTACATAGACAATATCGATCTCATCGAGGTGCAGCCACCCCCGATCTCAAACTCCCACCTTGGTCACTTAAACAACGACATGACCTAGTTAATGCATTAATCTGGAAACAGGTTAATACAATCATCAATTTCAGATAAACGATGCAAACTGGTGCATGCCATTGTCGTGTACACCTACAGGTATAGAACTATAATTATGACCCAATACAGAGAACTAAGGAAGAAACATAAAAAAGGAAGCGACATAGGATGATTTAAAAAATCTAGAATTCCAAAAATGAGCATCAAATACACAACACAGAGAATTAAAGTAAAGATTATTTAGGTAACAATAAATTGATAAGGGAAATATATTATGTGTACTGAACACAAAATGATTGATGTAATTCTTCCTTTATTCAGTATAAACAACAGCAAAATTATAAGGAACCCAAATTTAAGTGAATCAATCCAGTAAGAAAAATTAAAATTACAAAGGCAAACAACAGCATGTGATTTCTAAACTTCTCTTAGTGTACATGGAAGCAAATTAAAAATGACCCAAATTGTAATTAATAAAGCGAGTATTAAAAAACAACTCCATGTAAGTAACAATTTTAAGGCCGGGAAGAAAGCCTAATTGCAAGTAACATTTTTCTATGTATATAGTAGGAAAATAGAAAAGAGCAAAGTTTTCGACAAATTAAATAAACAAACAAATACCTAATAATTTAATTCGCGCACACAGAAAAGAGAAAAAAGAATAACAATTGTATTCAAACCTTTTTCAAATTGGTTGTTGATTTTTCGGCAGATGAATAGGAAGACTAATTGCAAAAGATGAGAAGAAGAACAGAAAAGTGATGAATTCATTTGCTGTAATTTTAATTTATAACTTTCGAAAGATCGACGAATCGATACATGTGTCTTTTAGATAAATTATGGCTGTTGGCGAAGATTTGCAACAATAACTGCTAAGTAAAGTGAAACCTAACCTTTGGATATACTGATAAACCAATGCGACGCTCGGTGAAGAAGATAAAATCCATAGCTTGGTAAGGATGATCGGAAAAGAGAACGATCGGTGAATCTACTTTAATAGGGAGTTATAGTAATTTTGAGAAAGTAACAGGGACAAAATTGAAAATCTACTTTAATTATAATAATTTTTAAAAAATTACAGGGACAAAATTTGAAATCTACTTTATTTTTGCTGATGTGGCTGTGGGATTATGTAATAGTTTGTAAGAAAATTTTGCACCTGGGTGCTGCGCTTTATATTAAAGAAAGGAAAGGATGAATTAGTATTTATAGTTAATTTTGTAAACTAGTTAGTAAAAAAAAAAAAAGGCCTTATTCTTATTGTTTAAAAATTAAAATGGCCCCATCAACCTGATCCACGCAAGGGTCCAAAGGCATTCTTGAATGTTGCTAATGTGTGTGTTCTTCTAAGTTGTTGAGAAAGACATTAGTATTTTGCAGAGGTTGTTGTGATTTGTGATTTGTGACTTGTGTTGTGAAAGCCCTCCATTTATGTTTCTTCCAATTGTGTAAAGTTCATTAGTGTCCGATTTTCATGTTGCTTCTCAAAATTGTTGATTAAAGAAATGAGGTTTTTGCTTTTTAATGGAGAGGTATGGTACTTGGTACACTTCTTCTCATGTCGTTCTCTTTCTAGTTTCCCCCTTTTCTAATCTAATTTGTTCTTAACTGTAATTAACATTTCTATATGCGTTGTTTCATAAATGATTGTGTTGAAAGTTGCATTGAATATGACTGGAATTAGATTTTTCATCTGACAGGTTGTGGGTTTAAAACTCACACACTTCTACAGTTTTGGATGCACTGAAGTATATCATTTTTGCAAACATCCATATTTATATGTCCTGATTATCGATATTAGTACTACTCCAAGTCTCGCCAAAATATATGAATGTGGGAAACTGAACTGACGTTAATAGACCACATTGAAGTTTGATCATATGCCCATTTTTATGGTTAAGCAAATGGGAAGTTTCTCTTTTGATATGTTAGAGACAGGCATAGGGCAAATGAGAGACGGAGAGAGCGAGTTCTATCTGTTAATGATTCTAATTCATATTGTTCGTAATATTGTGATAAAGCCAAACGGACCATCTCAATCCAATCATTTTACACAAGCTAAGATTTTCTTTGTAGAGCACTTGACTCTGCTGATCTTCAGTTGTATGAGACAACATGTGTTTTGATATATTATTGGTTAGCATACAATAATGATCCTTACTACAGAAAACATAATTACAATGTCCTGACGATTTGTTCATCTTAAGATTATGGTGCAGTATTGCACAAGATTGTGTGTAGGACTGTAGGCATAAGGATTGATTTGCCATGACCCAAGTTTAGAGTTAATACATCTTGGATCATGATAGAAGCATTGGTGTTAAGGTGAGGAAAGCGCGGTATTTTTCTTGTAACATTGTTCATGACCCCTTGTAATCTACCCTCCCCTCGTTCCGTGGTGGATGAGGGAGTCGATCCCGAGACCTTAAGGCCCAACCCACAAAGGCGCAATAAGTGGCCACTGGACACCTTCAAGGACTGCATTTGGTGTTAGCATGAACCAGTTTATCGGAAGGTGCAAGGGTTTTATTCTTGCAGTACATTATTGTAATTGACAAGTACACCAGGTTGTGGTGTCTTATCTTCTCCTTGAGGGCTTTTCCCACTGATGGTTTATAGTTTTTACCAGCCAAACAGTTTATATAGTATATTATTGTATTTGGAAAATATAAATGATTTAGAACTTTTGAGAATGTTGCAACTTTCCAAGTTAATTTGTTCCAACACCTATGTAAATTCACATTTTACAGCATTGGTAGCTTATAATAATTTTTTTGTTTTCCTGTTTTTGTTTTCTTCTTCTTCGTCTTCTTCTTTTTTTTTAGTTGGCCTGGAAAGTGACTTATTAATTTTTGTTAATAACTTTCTTGCTTTGCGATCAACCTCTGTGTTTATTAAATTGTTGGGTGACACTAACTTGATTTGTCCTATTGAACCAGAGTGGAAATGCTTGAACTTGAGCATCCCATGGGTGATTCTGGGCTATTCTGAGAGAAGGCTTCTGTTACATGAATGAAACGAGGCATTCCATTTTGCTCTTGATGCATCTGTGATCACCAAGTCTACTTCAAATGTACTTCAGAAAATCTTCGTATTCAATCTGAGTTGAAGTATTCCTTTTATAAATTGTTTTTTTAGTATTCTTGTTGCAACACATATTCTGTGTGCCCCTTTTTTTAATTGGCATTCTGTATGCCCTTGCTCAAGGCTTGAAGATGATTTCTTATGTTGGTGAGGATCTTGAGCAGAGAGACTCAGAATGTACAATGGTTGCTGTTTGCTGCACAGACTAAAACAATCACAGGTTATTCCTCTCTTTTATGTAGCAATTTATTTATTTGTGGGATATTATCATCCCTGTTAAGTAATGTTTCCATCCAGTTAGAAGAATCTTGCTGGATCTGCCTTATTCCATTTTCTCTTTTTTAAGTGTTGTTCACCTCATATAAGTTCTTCTTCCAGTCATCATTGGCATACTCTTTTTTTGGCCCTTTTGAACTTACAGATGTTATCAAGTATTGAGGTCAGGATTTTGGATTTTAGAACTTGGTTTCACTGTACCATTAGGTTTTTTAGGCTTATTTTTTATACTTTTGTTGCATTTGTGGTTCTTTCATTTGGATATTGAATGGTTGTTGTTAATGCATGATGTGTAGCTGAATATGCTTTGCTCATTGGAACTCCATTATCTTTCCAAAACAAATATTCATTTCTTTTCCCCATTTTAAGCGATCATTCAAACTTGATTAGTACATTTAGTTGTATGTTTGAGGTAGCTCTCAGCGATCGACAAGCATAACTTGAAGTTGTTAATGGCTATACTAGGTACATATTACAAAATAAAATGTACACATCAATACAAGCCGAAAAGAAAATGGAAGAACTCAGTGAATAGAAGAAGAAAAGAATAATTGGGCAAAAATTTTAATACATGTTAATGGTTATAATTAATATACATTTTAATGCACACACAAAGAGAATGGGAATTAACAGTATCCTTGTGAACGATGAGTTAAAAACCTCCTGCACCACTTGCAGAAATAGCAAATAAGAATTGCCAAAATTCTGCATATAGTTAAAAGTGTATAGTATACTAATACTGTTGAGGTCACCGTGATGTGTCATTTGTATTATAGTGTTATTCTGTGATGACTTCTGTAAGAGTATTCCTTGCACCTCCATTAAGATTTTCCATCACCTCCTGAAAATGCTACACTGCAGTTCCTTATCACAAAATGTAGTATAATATATTGGATTATTGGAAGCCTCAAAAGACCAACTTTTTTAATAACTACTATGCCTTTGATTTTCTGATATTTCTGAATTGATAGGGATGCACCCTTTGGTTTCCTTCCAACAGAAGATTTCACTTTTCATATTTTTGGAAAACTATTCAGCTATTTTGACTGCTTGTTTAGATTTCTTCTAAAACCCTCAAGCTCTTCATGATCTCCTATTACTGTTTTCATGTGGATTTTAAGGATGCGCAGTTCACACTGTTATTTATAATCATTGAAATGCCAGCATTATACCTTTAACCTAATAATCATAATGACATGAAAATCTTTGTGATCTTATGTTTGTTGTTCGTGCATTGGACTGCAGTGGAGTATCTTATAGTTATATTTTACATGTGGTGTATTTATGTTAAAAGTGCGACTAGGGATATGAGCCAAGACCTAGCAGCTAAAAGTTTAGGACTGAACTTTTCGTTTCTTGCAGAGCGACTGTCAAATTTGGCTTATGTTGTTCTGACTTCTGACCTATGAACTTTTTTGGGCCATCGAAACTGGAGCGGTCGCTCAGAGCCTCAGACTCAGGATGTAAGTTCTGGTTTCATATATAAAACATTGTACGTGTTTATGCTTCTACAATTGGTAGAGTATTAAACAAAACTGGGACATCTTGTTTCGCATGTGGACATTAAAGATTGGCGAGTATGACAAGTGGAATTACATATACTATATAGGGTCTCTTATAGATATATGTTCAAAATTGATTTCTTTTCACACTCTTATGAATCACAAAGAAAATGTAATGATGTGGTTGCCTATTGAAGAGGAGAGTTTGTGTACAGTTGAATTTTGATTCACAGTTTCCGCTGCCTTTTGGCCGCATTTCCAACCAATATCATCTTTTGGGTGAAAATTTGAGTAGATATCCAACTTGTTATGGTTGGTTGCCTATTAAACAACATCCAAACTTATTTAGGGACATAATTTTTGTAATCATTAGGTGACCTTGCCATATTTTTTTTATTTTGTTTATTTATAGGTTTGTGAGAGAAGATAAACATTTTGAACGTATATTTATAGGACATAATATCTCAAACCGTCTAAGGACCCTATAGATTACCAATATAAGTCGAAAAAAACTAAAAGTTGAGCATTATGCAATTTCACCAGTTATAGTCGTCAATTTTCTTTATGTTCACAAGAAAGCAAGATAACCCAAATGGACCGTGTTGCTCAACCCCACAGTCAAAATACTTCACTGATTGAATTTACAAAAGCTTACAATGCTATTTTGATCCCCCCCCCCCCCCCCCCACCCCACTCTCTCTCCCTCCCTCTCCCTTATAAATAGATCCTTCAACCAAACAGTTGGAGTTCTCCCACTTCTAATAATTGTTGATGTTAAACGTGATATATGCTTTTGCTCATTCAACATCTGTGTATCTCATATTTTACAGGTATTGGAGTGCCAGCTTTAGTCTAGTGAGCATAAAAACGTCTAGTGGAATGAGACCAAGCTCAAAACAGGATAATGAAAAACGTGGGTGTTGTCCCCCCACCATCTTTCCTCGATTTTATCGGCAAGTTTTCTTTGTCATGTCTCTTATTTATATTTCTTTTGCAAAAGTTTTCCAGTTTTAATTATACTGTGCGTTATGATAACCATAACTTAAGGAACAATAGGATTCCAAGTTTTCTTGAAATCCAAAATAGATATACAAAACAAATTTAGAATACTGACTATTGTACGAAATGTCTAATATATGAGATAGGGTTAGAGTGGAGATTTTCTACAAGAAAAATACAAATTTTAGCACATCTTAGTTAGTTCCACACACATACACACGTGAGAATTCCACGTGAGAACTCAAGCCTTTGATAAGCCATGTACGAGAAACTCTTAAATGATGGAGCCTGTAGACCCCTACGGGTTCTTTTGAGAGGGTACTCTACAAAGTTGGCCTTTAGCTAAGTAGACATTCCTAACTCAAAAACTTCAGATGCTCATTTATGCTCAGGCCATGTCTATAGAACCTTTTTCACACGGTTACTTTTATGAATTCCATTATGTAAACTCGATCAATGTCTCAAATGGTCCAAGGAGAAGAGACTGCTCTACAAAACTTAATTCTTTGACTGTGAGAATGGATTCTGTCTACATTTTTTTTTTTTTGGTAAAGCATTCTGTCTACATATGAGCCCATGCACATATGTGTTTTTGACCACATTGAGATTGTCGCTTTCACCCAAAATCAATTATTTGTCATTAGGATGTAGGTTTTTAAAGGTCAACTGATTCGGCTGCATGATTGAATTGTTTGAACTGAACTAGCTTATATGTTGACTGTAGAAGTTCAGTTTTGTCACACAATTCTCTGGCAAACTATATACTGATATCATTCACAGAGTTATTTTTCTACCACTTTGGGCAGGGAATAGTGTATGTATAGTGTAAATTCATTATGTAATAATAATGAATAGATTAAACTAGCTAGACATGCACTTAGATGCAGAAAAAATAAGTTAACATAAAAAACAAGGGACATGTAATTTAATCAAGGCACTATTAGAAAACTAAACGGGTGTTTATCTCTAAACTAATTATATATGTTTAACATGACAGTCCTTTCTATATAACATCACTGTAGTATAGTCTATATACTCTATACTGTACAATATATATATGAAATTATGAATACAGGCAGGAGTAGAATTTTTGTTGATCCACGAAGCATAAAGTCAAGATTTGGACAGAGTAACAGCAATCAATGTGAACGGCCTTTTGGGTACAATGTGGTTGACTTTGAATACTATGGAAACTAATCATCTAGAAGAAGCAAATGTCTTATTCATTGTAAAGTCTACTTGCAGGTTGACAGTCTGTTTTATGGACATGTTGCTTGCCAATTTGCCTTACTTTGCCATGTGATAAGAGATAAGTCTCGTGGCCAAGGTATTTAAAATTCATACAATTTATTTATTTGCAACAACAACCAGTATGGCATTCATAAAAAAACAACCAGTATGGCATCTTCCCCTGCTTTTGCATGTGAAATTGTTGTTGGCGCAGGCCACTGGATCTACACAGATTATTCAGACTATGGTGTTTGCAGTTTGCTTGATTGAAGTATCTTAAGAGATAATTTATTTGCTTATTTATGTTGATGATTTGATATAATGATGAGGGTAGAGAATCGAGATTATAGAAATGGCAACCCATTTTGTTCACAAGGAAACAAGATTAGCCATCATTATGATTCTTGTAATAAACAAGCAATCCAAAATAAGATGATTATTACAGAATTAGTATCTTACTATGGTTGTTCTCTTTATTTTATTTTTGCCAGGTTGTATATGCATGGTTTGCATGTCGTTTTCCCCCTTCATATACTATATAAAGCCTTGAAGGCTAAATTAATTTGTTATTATTTGAGCACGTTCGCTTGAGCTTATTAATATTGAATGACGCCGTTTACGCCAAGTACTCATATAATCTTAACTTAAAGGGAATGCGTAGAGATGTTATCATAAATGTGAATATGTAAAGTTTGAGCATTTTGATTAAATAGTTTCACTTGCGATATTTGACAGTATTTGTATTGTGGTGATCATGGACATTATCATACCTACAGATTTTAAACAAATTTCAACACTTTTAATTAGTTTTTCGTAGTAGATCATCCCTTAGTTAAAGCTTTGTATTATTTCTATTTTAAGATTAAGAATTTGTGGATAATTTAAATTTTCGATGGAGATAGATAAAAAAACAGATGGGAATAAAGAAAATGATCAAGTGGTTGTATCTTTGGATCAAGTTGACAATCAATAAGTTATGGGGGATTTAGAGATACCCCCAAAATAATAGGAACTCTTTGAGATACCCCAGATTTAAAAATCATTAGAGATACCCCCAAATTTTCATTTTAAGCCAGTCAATCAAGTCATTGACCAATATAACTTTTATATTGACAAAAATACCCTTCTCAATTGAAGTGATATTCTAGTCATCCAACCTAATTACCATGTATGCCATAATTACCATGTAAACTTAGATCTAATCCTAACTATTCAATAAGATAAAACCCTCAATCTAATCCTATGGTTAGAAACCAATTTTTTTTTCTCCAACTCTTCTTCCTTCTTCTCAACCACCAATTCCTCCACCACCACTATTAAAACCACCAATTCCTCCACCAAACTACTAAATCTTCTCTCTCCTCTTCTACTCATAAATCACCCCATACAACCACCACCACCACCACCACCACCACAACCACCAATTCCTCCACCACCACTATTAAAACCACCAATTCCTCCACCAAACTACTAGATTTTCTCTCTCCTCTTCTACTAATAAATCACCCCATACAACCACAACCACCAATTCCTCCACCACCACCACTAATAAACTACCAATTTCTCCACCCCACTACTAAATATTCTCTCTAATCTTTTTCTCACACAAAAAAATCTTCTCTCTCTTTTTCTCATAAATCACCCCACAACCACCAATACCTCCACCACCACTACTAAATCTTCTTTCTCCTTTTTTTCTCACACAAACAATTTTTTTCTCTTCTTTTGTACTCGTAAATCACCCAACACAACTACAAAAACCACAAATTTCTCCACCACCACTACTAAGTCCACTAATTTCTCCACCACCACTATTAAAGTTCTTGGATTAATGGGGTATGGGTGTGGTTAGGATCAATGGGTTTAAATTACATGAGATGGACGGTTTTGATTTAATGGGGTTTATGTTAAAGGTTTTGCTGACATGGCATACAAGTAGATGACTAGGATTAAGGTTCAAATAAAAGAAGGGTATTTTTGTCTAAAGAACATAAAGATGGGTCAAACATAGGTCAATGGCTCGGTTGACCGGCTTGAAATGAAAATCTGGGGGTATCTCTAATGATTTTTAAATCTGGGTATCTCAAAGAGTTCCTATTATTTTTGGGGTATCTCTAAATCCCCCATAAGTTATTTAATTTAGGAGGCACAAAATTAATAAGGCTATGATATTAGATATGAGAAAGAAGGGAAAACAAAAATTAAAATGTTTAATACTCCAGGATGAATTAGTGTTTAATTAATAGGATCAGTTTCTTCTGGTTATCCCATATCCATGGAGCATGATATGATGATGATGCTGCTGCAATTGGTCAGCTGACTTAATATGATGACATAAATAAAAAGTCAAGCATATGTTCAAATGCCAAGAAATTTCTCTACAATATTAAATTAGCTTTGAAAAGTAGTGTATATATATATAGGGACACCTTCACTGATCTAGGCCGGTTACTTGTGGGGCTGAGGAATATTTGCTAAGAAATTTCTCTTCTAGAGAAAAATGAAATTATAGCTGGAGACAATTTTCAAAATGATTAAAGTTAGTTGCACAAAGTTGTGAACTTATGGATTAATCTTATCTTAACTTAAGCAAGCTCATGGATCATGGATGGGTAGTAGTGACAAGCCGACACAGCAGTGGATGTTGATAATTATTACTTACTCCGTATTAGTTTAGTTAGTTAACAAATGGACCAGCAGCACCCAGCCACCCATATCCATATGACCATATCCATATCTATATCTATATCTATATCTTCTTTCAGTCCAATAGTAGCAGCAGCCAGCAGACCAGCAGTACAGGTACAGAAGAGGAGCACGGATTGATTGATTGATTCTGCAGCAAAGCAAGTTGTTAGCTGTCTTGTTGTTGTGGTTATTGCTTCTTCTAGATCTTTTAGTCGTCTTTTTTCGTGTGCGAAAGAAATGCAGAACGCACGGGCACCGGTTATAATCTACAGTAGTAAGATAACATATTAACTTCTCTTTCCACCTACCAAACCAATATCAATTGCAGTCAATTCACCACTCTCTCTCTCAACTTAAAAGCGAGAGAAAAAAAAAAAAAAAAAAAAGCTTTTCGTTCTCTTCTTCTTATTATTAGGTTCAACTAACCAACAAACAAACCGAATAATTTCTCTGTTTGGGTACTAGAAATAAATAAATAAATAAATTTATTATTGTTTTTGAGTCAAATCAAGAAGCAGCAAATGAAATCAAGCAACTAGTCAAATAAAATCAATAATAGGAGATTGATTTTATTTTTTTTAAAAGCACCTAACCTTTTACATACAGAAAAATAACTCTTCTATCGAGTCGAGTGTATCACTCTGGTGGTTTCACACACCATTATAGCCAATTCAATCACGGATTTCTCTCAACCCAAAAGCTTCCATTCCATGATACAAATATACAATAGTCTTTATCTATCTACTATAGGAAAGTAGAGCGAAAGATAGCTTGTCTTCATGTCTTGTCTTGTTTAATAACCTTGACTGTGAGACTCTTGTTGTTGTCAAAACAACTAACAGAGCAGACACAAACACAGAGAAGAAGAAGAAGAAGAAGAAGAAGAAGAAACCTTCTTCATGGGAATTTGTTGGAGTGTTCGAATCAAGGCTGTTAGTCCTTCTCATACTAGTGCTACTGGTATGTATTCTTTTTATTTCACAAGTGTGTTCTTGTGTATAAGTGTAATGAATTCTCTCGGAATTTTTTTTATCTTTAAGGTATCTAGATATCTATGTTTGATTGAGTTTTTAATTATGTGATGTGGATTAAAGATTAATTTGCTCAAGTTTCTATCCATTATGATCTTACTCTTGCTTGCAATCATCAATTTCCTTTTGTTTTTGGTTTCTTTTTTACCTTTTGGATCTATGTAAAATAAATTAGTTTTGTTTTAGCTTATCATATATATATATATATAGAAAATCTAAATGATCCAATGTTTGACTATGTTTACTCCTTATTTGTAATTGAACATAATATTGTATGTTCTAAATCAGGTGTTTGAATTGGCTGAAAATGGCCTATGAAATGATTTTCAACTATTTTTGTTTGTACCAAGCAGAGAAATTATAAACCCAGCAATACCAAATGGCGTTTTTTAGTTCTTAATCTGTTGATAGTCATGTCAAGTTTATTGAATTTTAACTATTGGCTTCTGTAGGGGTGAATGCAAAATTTGTTAGCAAAGATTTTGATCTCTCGGGCAGCACAGGATCAGTACCCCCAACACCTAGGAGTGAAGGTGAGATTCTGCAGTCGTCCAACTTAAAGAGCTTCAACTTTAGTGACCTTAAATCTGCCACGAGGAATTTTCGTCCAGACAGTGTGTTGGGCGAAGGTGGTTTTGGTTCTGTTTTTAAAGGGTGGATTGATGAGCATGCGTTCACAGCTGCCAAGCCTGGGACTGGCTTGGTCATTGCCGTCAAAAGGCTGAACCAGGAGGGTCTGCAAGGGCACAGAGAATGGTTGGTGAGTACCATTATCCCCATTTGTTGATTTTTATGTTGTTCTTTTAGCGAAGCATAATTGTTTTAAGTTTTTACTAAATTAATTTGTTTTGGTGGTCATAGGCAGAGATAAATTATCTAGGCCAGTTCCAGCATCCTAATCTGGTTAAGTTGATTGGATATTGCTTAGAGGAGGAGCACAGACTACTAGTCTATGAGTTCATGCCTCGAGGGAGTTTGGAAAATCACCTCTTCAGGAGTGAGTTGTTATGATCATTCCCTTGGTTACGAATATCCTATTCATATTCATTCAAAACATTTATTGACGAGTTGTTGCTTTTGTGGTTACAGGAGGTTCATACTTCCAACCACTTTCTTGGAAACTACGTATGAGGGTTGCTCTTGGCGCTGCAAAGGGACTTGCCTTTCTTCACAATGCTGCAACACAAGTCATATACCGGGACTTCAAAACTTCTAATATTCTTATTGATTCCGTATGTAACCTGCAACTTGTATCTACACTATTTTGTACTAGAGTCCAGCATAATTTTTTGTCTTTCTCACAACCACTCTATATCGCAAACTGACAGAGCTATAATGCAAAGCTTTCTGATTTTGGGTTGGCCAAGGATGGTCCAGTAGGTGATAAGAGCCATGTCTCTACTAGGGTAATGGGGACCTATGGATATGCTGCTCCCGAGTACCTTGCAACAGGTAATTATCAATATTCAATTTCTCGTGTTGTTTTGAGCTTTTATTTAAACGTCCATAACTTGTTTGTAGTATACATCTTGCCGACCACCTTTGTGGATTTTTGGCATCATGCGCAGTCCTCCATTTCTTTGTCAATCTAAATTTAACTGTTTCTTTTTTTTAATCTCATTTAGATCTTACTTGCCATTGTTTGATTAGAATACATCCTCAAGTGGTTTGGGTTCAATGAATTTGTGATCTAGTGTTGAGCACTAGGATTTCGTTGTTGATAACTTGGATGTTATCAGCTGAACTAGCGTACTAGTTTGTTTGATGAGAGCTTTTGCATGTCACCAGAAACAACCACAATTTTCCTATGCCGCACTTAATTATTTAAAATATTAAAAACGAAAAACATAATGCTCATCTAGGTGTTCTCTTCCTCCTTGTGAAGGTCATCTAACTGCAAGGAGCGACGTATACAGCTTTGGTGTAGTTCTCTTAGAAATGTTGTCTGGCAGACGAGCTCTGGACAAGAACCGCCCAAATGGAGAGCACAATTTAGTGGAATGGGCCAAGCCTTGCTTGGGCAGTAAACGTAAAATTTTCCGAGTTCTAGATGCCCGTATTGAAGGCCAGTACTCATTGGGCGAGGCACTAAAGGCCGCTGACCTTGCCCTCCAATGTCTTTCAGTGGAAGCCAAATTAAGGCCTATCATGGATAAGGTTGTCGCGACATTGGAGCAACTTCAGGATTCTAAAGAGGTCACTAGAAGCTCTCACAATGAACGTAACGTGAATCGTCCGATTCGTTCCTCTACTGGACCCAAGTACCGCAGAAGAAATGCAATTGAGCCATCTAGTGGGAAGGCAGCTTCATATCCCAGGCCATCTGCATCCCCACTTTATGAGTAAGATGAGAAGTATAATGCATCATACTACTAAAAACATGTTTGAAGATGTGCTGATGGAGGTTGGGCATGGACTTGCATCTGTATATGTTCAATTACTGTACAGCAGTTTAGTTTGACCCTAATGTCAACTAATTGTGTCTGCGAACAAAATACGAGGAATAGATGTAGGTCTCTTTCCAGCATGTTGGTTGTTTATAACTGGAAAGCATGGGATCAGCTGAGGAGATTCTTGTTTATTTTGTAGATCTCATCCTAGCAAGTCCTCTGTAATACTTGTTCATTAGTTAAGATTCACTCTCACGAACCTCCTCTCTGTACTCATGTTCTGTAATGATATCCAAGATGACGCTGAAGCCACACTTTTGTTCTACATCATTAAGTTTTATTGTTTGTTATACTGAGTTTGGTATGTTACTGATTTTGGATTCAATGTTCTGGATGTTTGCACACAAGCTGAACAAAAATATGCCTAATTGAACTCACCAAGTGGAAGGGAACCATGTCATTGTATCTGAAAAGTGGAAAGAGATCATATAGAGAAGCAAAAGGCATTTTAATTTTTCACGGCACTTCATTTTACAATTGGATTGTTGATTTATGTAATGAAATATTTAAGACCCAAGTACGTTTAAGAGTATTAGTCATTGGTTTTTTTCTCATGCTGCCTGATTGCTGATTTCTCCTTTGAATCTATATTGGCACCAAGTCTTCGAATATGACTAATACAGTTGGGCTGGAGGCAGACAGTACTCTTCCACGAAGGCAGAGCAAAGTTGGTCAAAAAACAGGAACTTGCTTCCTCAGTTCCATAGGGAGGTGATGGAACTCTCAACATACAATGGTACCTAGCTTTATATCCTACTACAGTATTAAAAATGAAATATATATCCTGTAGAATCAAGTCAAATAAAATACTCAATTGCGACAACTCAACTAAGGAGGACAAGATGAAAGAGACTCTACATGTAGTGGCATAGTGCAAGTGGTGTGCTAAATTGCTAATCAACACAACTACACTTGTCAATTGCCCAACATTGATTCCACTAGCAAAGAAATATTTTGTTAAGTTGCACTTGAAGAAGTGAGCCTTATCTCACACATGTTAATCAACTCATGAACCAGCAAAGCACTACTATTATTGGACATTTGGAGACAATCATATTCATACAAAGAAGAGACAAAACTTAGATGGATGGGATCAAGAGTCTGTCAAATGTAGGTAAGATGACATAATACTGCACGTGCATGACATAATATATATATATATATATATTTTTTTTTTCGAAGGGACATAATCATTAGTTAAAAAAATTGAAAATTTTGCAAAGTGATGGTTCAAATAAATTATTTATCTTAATTTGCAAATACTACAAACTCCTAGCCATAAGCATACAGATAATTTGTTGTTAGCTTTGTTGTCCATAGTAAAGCAGTTTTATACATAAAGTCATCATAAATAAACGGAAATGCAGATTCTAAATTTGTATAGTGAACTTTTTTCTACTATCAATCAATCTGTGATTCTGTGGGGTTGAAACTTGAAACTGCAATAGCACAAAACAAATTACCACTGTTAATCAGACAGTCAAGCATAGTACAAAATATCGCGATATATCGTATCGGTTTTCAAAGAAAACGATACGATATATTTCCGAAATTTTTGCCTTAAGTATCTGTAAAATATCGGTCGATATTTTTCGATATATACCGACATATTCGATATTTTCTGATATTTACTGATATTTTCCGATATTTTCTGGAAATATTATTTTTTTTCAAATTTTTTTTTTTGAAAATAATTTGTTTATTCTATTTTTAGTAGATATGATGTTTTTTAGGTAAATACTATGAAAATATACTTCCAAATTTGATTTTATATATATTTTGTATAACAAATTGATATATTAGTCGATACATTCCATGTAAAATATCCACCGATAGATTCCAATATATCCCGATATATCTATTTTTTGGAGATCGATACATTAGTCGATAACGATATTTTGTACTATGCAGTCAAGTACTAATTTGTAGGCCCATGGGCCAATGTATAGTTTTTAATGAAACACTAGTGTCTAAATCCGGCCCATTTATATCTTAAACCCCAACTAGTGTGGATAAGAGGAAGAGGATTTAAATCAAATCCAAAGGGTTTTAGTGATTTTCTTCTTCTTCTTCTTTCATTTTGCCTCTTGAAGGGGTTTAGTAATTTTATAAACATGGCGTTACAGTTGTTGCAGCAGCTTTGTTTCTCAACACCACTCAAACAAGCAGTTCGATGGCGCTCTGTTTCCATTTCTACTCGTACTATTATGTGCGCCACTTCCACCACCACCACTAGTGTCACTGTTCCTTCAACCTCAAAATCAACAACAAGAATGCCTCATGTCGACCCACATGTGCTCTTGGGCATGTCAGAGAAAGACCTTCAACAGCTTGCCATTGACTTTGGGGAGGTAAAATAACTCTCAAAATCATCTAATTGCAATTATCTGTTTATGAATTCTAATTATTATTAATATTCATCTTTTTTTCAGCAAAGCTACCGCGGAAAACAACTTCATCATTTATTATATAAGACTAAAGCTAAAGACATTCAAGATTTCAGTCATTGTTAGTCTTTTATTTTTATTTATCTATATTTTAATTTGTTTACTTCATTTTTTTTTTTTTCCGAGTAAAACTAATATTGGTATGAATACTGTATGTTGAATAGTGCCACAAGCATTCAGAAATAGTCTTCAAGAAGCTGGGTGGAAAGTTGGGAGATCGCAAATTCATCGTGTTGTCACTGCTGCCGATGGAACTATTAAGGTAAACAAACTTTTATTTTTCCTTTTCAAATTTGTCTTTAGAGAGAATGTTTAGATTTTTGTAGTTTTATAAGTTTTTGGTGTATACCACTCTTATAGAATATGGTGATGGTAGTGGAGATGTCTATATAGAAGCTAAAGTGCAATGGTGGATACCACAAGTTATACATAATGAGTTTTGGATGCAGTTGACATATATTGAAACAAAATTAACTTTGCTCGCATGATAATGTTAAAACTTAAAAATAAAAGATAAATGCTGAACATTACGTAGGTATGAATTGCTTGTTCCAGAGTGGAAATGAGAAGTGTATCTACACTCTAAACAATTATCATATGATTGACTTGTGATATATAAACAAGGCTACTAAAAGCCCATAATGCTTTTACATGCATAGAAGGTTAACAGAGGTTTTCATTGGTCAAATTGAAAATGAAAGCTATACATAACTAACCAAAAGAGTTCTGAAAGAAAATGCATGGATTTCATATCTTTGATGGTTCTGGTATTTTAGCCTGATTCTGCTCGCTCTTCATGCCAGATAAAAGGAGAAAAGTATGAAAAACTTTAATAAATCTGGTCAACATAACTGCAGGGATTTTGCTTTTGTACACTTTCCTTTCTGTTGTATAACATTGTATACAATTGTTTTATATAGTTCTCAAAAAGGGTCCATTGTATCGGATCGTTGTTTATCTTTTAGGTATACCCGTATAGGATTGGTGCGAATCCATCACTTTTCTTCGTGGTTCTGAGGGTTTCCACAGGCGTTTGTGCTTTTTTCTTTAATTGCATAATCACAATTGCATGAGTTTGAAGGCAAAGCGACCTAGAGCTTAAACACAGTAGACAGAAATGTAAAAACAAAGAAAACTATACGTTATACAAGTATACCTTCGGCACTAGCACAATTATCCTCCCCTGTGATCCTCCTTGAGTTAGGTAACTCAGACTCAGACACAGACTCGGTGACACGGTTCTATCCAAAATATGTAGGTCGCGGACATGACAATTAAATACATATGAAAAATTGTAATATATCAATAGTACATTAGCAAGCATGTCATGGATCATATTGTACATTCATAGTTCGTAACGTGTGAAGGAGAAACTGTTCGAGAGATTTACAATTTCTCTTTAGTTGGGACTAGGGAACAGATCCACGTCCAAAATAGTGTCCAAGCCGTGTCCAGATTAAATGGCACGTTGGACATGCATATGCCAAGTCGGTCACATGTCCAATATGTGTCAGTGTCTACACAGTTTCTGCCACTGACACAGTGAATTTTCTAGAAGTGTCTGTGCTTTCTAAGTCCCATCTAAAGACAGGAAGAAATATCTCGGAATTGCTCCCACACTTTTAATCAATGAATATAAGCCCTTGACAAGAAGGTATATCTCTGACTCTGAAATTCTGAATTCCTCACACAGTTTTCACCTAAAAAAATGAAAATTCCCGTGACCCATATGATCACATCTTCAAACAGAAAGGGTCTATCTTAAAGTGTCGTATGTATTGCTCTAATCAGATGCCCACATGATAGGGATTATAATGCACCATAATCTGCCCCTTCATGGAATGAAACCTTAAAACGAAGAGACTTGTAGATTACTCCTCAAATCTTGAACTATCCATTCAAGCACAAGGAGAACATTCGCAAGTCATTGAAGTAAAAGTTGGTTTGTGTATTGATGCAAGATAATGAAAACCACAAAATATTTGATGAATTAAAACATCATCTTTGCAAACATCTTGTGGTTTGCTAATCGTTTCTGATCCTTCAGGTACTTCTAAAGTTGGAGGATAACAGACTCGTTGAAACTGTTGGTATACCCGTGGAAGATAATAAAGGTTCTTGCCGCCTTACTGCCTGTGTCTCATCTCAGGTATAAGTTCTGGACAGTAATCTATCCATGTTATAAGGAATGTGTTAAGTAGGTTCAAATTTCATGTCTTGTTAACCTTTTCCTGGAATAGCTTATGTATCACACCCTAAACCTTTTGTTCTTTCTGCTTGTATAATTGCAGGTGGGCTGCCCACTGCGTTGCTCGTTCTGTGCTACTGGCAAGGGAGGGTATTCAAGGAATCTCCAACGACATGAAATTGTTGAGCAGGTCATCTAAATTCTAAACTAAGAGCTCATCATGGTTTGAACGATTTTCTCATAACATTTTTATTATATATAAATCTCACCGTCTTACATCACTCCTTTTTATTTATGCAGGTTCTAGTAGTAGAAGAGCTTTTTAACCGTAGAGTTTCAAACGTTGTCTTTATGGGCATGGGTGAGCCAATGTTGAATCTGAAATCTGTTTTAGAAGCACACAGGTGCTTAAATAAGGTCAGCTGTCACCCTTAACTCAATTTACTTTAAATACATAAAACTATAAAAGAATTCCGTAATTTGTAATGATCTTTGTACCAATATCATATAAACACCAACTATTTATGCCAACAATATATTAGTAGATGGAGAACTTGATGACGATTGAACCTCTCATAAAGTTTTTATCAAGAATTACCAATAACCCAAACTGATATTTATCTTTCTTAGTTATGTGGCTTCACCAGTACCGATCTATGCTATTTGTTATTAGCCTCTTACTCAGATAGTCAGATTGCCATATAGCTTCTTAATCAGTCTCACCATTCACCCATTTTGTTTGAAGGATATACAAATTGGGCAGCGAATGATCACAATTTCCACTGTGGGGGTCCCAAACACAATTAAGAAATTAGCATCACACAAACTCCAGTCAACTTTGGCCATCAGGTATGTTGATTTCAATTATAAAATTTGTCCTGAAGTGTTCATGTTATATATCTTATGCACGGCTGACAGCTGCGTCACAAAGACACAGACTGCAGGGTATTTTATCTATGTATTTTGCAAAATGCAGATGAATTGTCCTATTAGGAGGTTTGGTGTGTCATATTCAGCAAAGCACAAAACTAGGATCACAATATAAGTGTTAGCTTTCAAGACTCTAGCAAAAACAGAACAAATCTCTTATTTTATTTCATGGCTCATATCATGGACTGCAATAATTTACATATCAGAGGATTTTCAATAAAGAAAATCTATAAAATCATATTGAGAGAGAGAGAGAGAGAGAGAGAGAGAGAGAGAGCAGATCCCATCAACATTAGAACTGATGTGATCTTTGTGTCTTCTTCATGCTCAAATATCTTTCTTGCTCAAATATTCAAATGAACGTGGTCAATCAAAATTTCAGACTTTTATTGGAAAGGACACACTCCTGATTATGAATGTAAAAAGGTGTTTAGTAACACAAACCATTCAAGGAATCATATTTTTAGAAGCTTTTGCAGGATATCCATTTCAAAGTTTTTCTAAAAGCAAAATTTGAAAATTAGGGAAGACAAGTGAGAATTTCCCCCCATCCGCTGCCACACTTGCAGTCAGAACCACAACTACAGTTTCTAATGGAGCAAAGCAAATAACGTATTGTGCCCTATCTTTCTGTCCATCGTTTATCTCGCTGTGCCCTAATAGAACATATATTCGCCCAACTTTCTTTCAGACAGTCACTATATGCAATAAACAAAGCAGGTATTGTGTTTGTTGCAAATGTAGATTGAGCCACTATACAGGTTGAGGTCAGTCTAAAAGAGAATTAAGAAAAGAAGGTGAATTTTATTAATAAGCTCTTGATATGTGAATTTAATGCAACCCCCAAAAATATTATTCGTTTAATTTCTATGTGTATTTTTCAAGTAATAGGCGGTGGTAAAGAATGATATTATTTTGGAGCCTTAATTAATAGGAAAACAGGGATTGCATGTCTTCTTTTACAAGTAATTGGCTTAAAAACAAACTTCTTGTACTTGACTACTTGCTATCCCACGATTGGGTGCTGAACAAAGAATTTGTGACATCTTAATGCTCAACGATATCATATGCAAGGATATAGTAATGATAAATGTGTATTATATAACTCTGTAAGTACTAACTGCTCAGATGCAAACCCCTTCTACTCATGCTTAACTGATTGGTCGGCTTTCATTAAGAAAAGGTATAAACCAGCCTCCTCTGAAAGTGCCATAATCTTGACACTTACGCTTGAAGGGACCTCTAATTTCTTACATTTGTTAATCTTGCCACATTCTCGAGGTTGGTTGTTTTATACAGCATTCATTGAATCGAGTAAATAGTCAATTCAATCAGATAACACTTTTAAATCACTATACATACTCCGCAAACTTCAACTAACTTGTGACCCTTTGTTGAAAATGTATATCTGATATATCTTACCTGCATATGTTTGGTTCCCCGTTCCCCATAAGGATAAAGTACCCTATTGGTCTGCCAAATAGAACAGTATGTGTGTTTGTACGTACATATATCTTTGATATTATTATATTACTGTATGTGGTAATCCCATATCTTTTCTTTTCCTTGGGACCTAGCTTGCACGCCCCAAACCAGAAACTCCGAGAAACAATTGTACCAAGTGCAAAATCCTACCCATTGGATGCAATTATGAAAGACTGCAAGGATTACTTCCTCGAAACCGGTCGAAGGGTATCATTTGAGTATACACTTTTAGGTACACATCTTAATAGTACTTTTCATTAATAATGGAGACAACATTTTTATATGTAATATAACCTCTCTTTTATCTTAAATTTTACAGCTGGAGTTAATGATAAGGTAGAGCATGCTGCAGAACTCGCAGAACTACTCCATAGTTGGGGAAGTGGTTATCATGTGAACCTAATACCTTTTAATCCGATTGACGGTTCAGAGTATCGACGTCCGTACAAAAAAGCTGTGAGTTCAACTTATCTTTGCATGCAATTAATGAGGTCCTTTGTTCTCATAGATATTACAAATATGTGGAGCTTGCGTTACAATGGCTGCTGTATTACAAATTTACAGCCGGCCTTTATTGATAGTGCACTTCATCTTTTACGTTGCAAAAGGTTGTAACTGGTCATAGTTGGTGCTGTAGGTCACTGGCATGAGGTAGTGGTCTTGTAAGTAAAGGTAGATGACGCAGTAATGAAACAGACATATGCTTTAAGTCGTGAAGTGTGATTTCAATGTTGCCTCTAAGCTTGATTCTAACTCTGCCCATGCCCATCTCGCCAAACCCATGTCATGATATAGTTTGTCTTGACTGCTGAGGAGCAAGAAGTGTCTTACATTTTTTCCTACATAATTCCTGTAAGGTATCTCAGTAAAAGTTACAATAAATGTTTGTCTAATTGAGCTCTAGGTGCTTGTGATCTTTCAATCTAGTCGATTGTCGACTTCAAATACTCCAAAAGTGCAATAAATAGTAACCTTAGTTCCAGTCCATCAAAGCAATTCTACAGGAACTAATAAGAGTCATGAATCGATATTGCGAAGGATATTCACGAAAATGATTTAGAATATGTCAAAACTCGCAAGTAACATATGGTCAGTAGCATCAGAACTCTCAATGCATGTGTATTTATGTTTGAGATTAAGGATGCGGCAAGGTTCTTAAATATGAACTCCTTGCTGGAATGAGCGTACCGTACATGTTATCAGGGTCAGCACTGGAATTAACTGTTAGGAACTATAACATTGTCATATTATAAATTTCCACCCCTGACTAAGCAAACAACTGTACCCGTTTTTTTATTTTGTTGTGTTATAATGATGGCAAGAGTTATCTCAACCACATTTTATGCAGTTGACATTCTTTTGAAATTATATGATTTTATATCAGAGGGGGAAAAACAGGGAAAGGCCACATTAAAAAGCAATGTAATCAAAATACACATTTTTTGGAGTTTTAGTAGTGACATGATGACCATATATCATTGCATTGGTATCTTCAGTTATATATTTTGAAAAAATAAAATCAGCCTTTGCCTTTCAGGTGCTTGCATTTTCAGCTGCACTAGAATCCCGTAAAGTGACTGTCAGTGTCCGTCAGACGCGTGGCCTTGACGCAAGTGCAGCTTGTGGACAGCTGAGAAATGAGTTCCAGAAGAGCCCTCTGCTCGCAACTTCTGATGTTTTAGAACCTCTATCAGTAGCCTCATCTGTTTGAAAAGCCACAAACCTCTGAGGATTATCCACTTGGTATGTATTCTATCATGCAGAGTTTCTTGCTGTTCACCGTTAGAAGTGCAGAGGTCCAACCTGTTATGTGAGTAGTTGTCTTCTGCACAGAACATTCTTCAAGTGATGCAATGAGGACCGGCCAAATTATATCTCCTATACAAGCTGACATATACTTATAGGTACAAAGCTGATGTCTTTCATGAATCATGACAAATGCAGCAATAATCTTTCTAAGAGTATCTATTTAGCTGTAGTCTCATTAGAAGTTATAATTGTTCAGAATCTTCACCTGTTATCAAACAGAAATGCATTTATATTATTGAATACCTTTTAGAAACCTCGCTATTCTTTACTAATCATGTTATATCAAAACTGTTAAGATTGTTGTTTCCATATAAACTCAGAAACACAATCAAGACCTTTTGGTGCTGTATATAATCCTAATGGGTTCTACCATTGTTTAAGAGAGTTCAAGGATGGTACTTTCCTTTGAGAATGGTTGGCAGAGGATTTTGAGGTGAGTAGCATATAATTAGTTTCAAGCTAGGTGCTTAAGCAAATGTGGTTTAGAAAATTACTAACATGCAGGTCAAGGTTTGCTTGCTTAGCTGAGCAAAGAGTTAAATTAAAATCAACACCAGATATATTTCAGAAAGTGAATTAGTCGTCTAAATACCTGGTGGAGCATATTAAATCTAATCGTGTATTTTGCGAAATACAAAGAATCAACACCTTTAATGGATGCACAAGTGGTGGATATTTTGATGAAAATAAATTTTATTAATATCAGATAAAGAAATACAACATATTGTACCAGAAGGGGTAGAGCACTACTTATTTCATGCCAATCTACCAAGAACCTAGTAAGACATTTGCTCAGGAACTGGATAATTGAAAGTAATAGCTATACCAGCTCTTTCTGTAGATGGAACCAGTGAACCACCCGGCCTGCTTCATTCGCATTATCAGCTATATCTTCAACCTGCAGATTGGTTCTGGTGTACAGCGACTAACTTCTTTACAATTTGGATCCTTTGCAGCACAGGAGATGAATGCATCTCTTCAGATATCACTTTGAACCGTCCTCTTTGTTGAACAACCTGCCCCTCAAAAATTTCTTAGGAATATCATCACCATCTGTTGCTTGCGATTTGGCAAGCGCTGCACCTTCATGTGGAACCAGTGTTCGGTTGCAACTCACCACGTCCAATTCTTGTAAAAAGTGGCTCACAGTGGAAGCCCCAGATTGTGTTGGTTTTTCATCAGGTTGAGGAATTTGGCTGCTTCCTATATCTTCTTGAGAAACTGCTGTCTCAAAATGCTTTATCAATGACGCTTGTTTCTTAATATTGTCGATGTCAAAGTTCCAAGCACTTATTCCTCGTCTGTATTCTTTATCAGACATCTCCTCTTTCATCCCATCTGAAAGTTTCTTTTGTTGAAGAAGATTAGCTTCCTTCATCTCTAGTGAATCCATACGTTCTTCAAGAGTAATAGGAAGCCCTTCCAAAATTGTCCTCACAGTGGATTCGTTGGACTTACCATTCTTAAAGAATGAATGTTTCAAAAGCTTTTTAGCCGAAGGTCTCTACGATGGATCTTTATCCAAGCACATAGCAATCATCTGTCTGAAAGACTTCGAAAATCTTCTCTCTTTTATGATCTAAACAAGGTGGGGGATTCTGCAGTCATAAGAAGTACCTTTTGTGGAGGATACTTGGAGAAAGGTGCATTACCATGCGCAAGCTCCAATGCAGTAATACCAAAGGACTAGATATCGGCTTTGAAATCATAACCGGATGATGAATCCATGACCTCAGGTGCCATCCAACATGGTGTACCAGTAAAAGTATGTCTAGCATGTTGCCTGCCACCTCTATAAAAAAGACAAGCGGAAATACCCTAGTCACCAAGTTGGATACCACCACTGGTATCGAGTAGAATATTTTCAGCCTTGACATCCCGATGTAACCATTATCATGCAGATATACCAAACCCTTCAAAGCTTCGCGCAGAATAGTAGCAATTACAACCTCATGATGAAAACCATTAGGGTGAGCAGCCTTGACTCCTTGAGAATACGAAGACAAGAACCAACATCCATGTAGGGCATGACGACCCAAAGATTATTCTCTCTAGCAACGAATAGAGTGCTTTCGATACATTAGGATGATCAACTAATACCATCGTATGAACTTCACGTTCCATACTCCCAGGATCATTTTGTTCAAAGTCAAGTATTTTTATAGCTACAATCTGTTGGAAAGGGATGCATAGAGCTTTATAGACAGAGGCAGTGGCTCCCCGCCCTACTTCTTCATGGAGTTGATAAAACTCCAGACCTAAAGGGTACTTCTTCATAGAAAATGATGAAGACGACAGAACCAGTTTTCATAAAGTACGTGCATCAGTATCTTAAGAACAAAAAACTACTATGTCGGAGCACCTAAGTTAGCAAGACGACACTGGGTGTTGAGGTAAACGACTCAGAAAAAAGAGATCTCCATTTAATAGTAAGGAAAATCCTACAGATAACAAATCCCAGTCACATCCTAAAAAACATTCTTGCTCCATTGGTCATGTCATGCTTGCTCCAGGAGTTCAATTTAAACAAATTTTAGTTCTAAAATTTCTAAGAAGCAATTACATGAAACAATCTACTTAACTGCCCCCTGAACAAGAAACTATGTTGAGTAAAACAACGTGGTCAACTTGGTGTTGAAGTTTTTAGAGACAGACCAGCTCCACCTTGCAAAATGGAATAATAGAATCAAAAGACCAGGAGCTCATTGTAAAAATCTTTAAATATTTGCGAAGGTAGCAGTCATCACACAGAAACAAGGTGCGAAAAGGCAAACATAAAACTGTTACTGAAACTGCGAGACATGAAAGTTCTGCATTATCCATATAATTGCACACATGATTACAGTAATGCCAACAGCTCTATCTGCTGTTCCTAGGGGACAAATCCGCCGATCTAGACCGCGATCCAGGTGGTGAACCAGAGGCACGTCCAGGAGATCTCCAGTCAGGCCGACCTTCTTCAGCATCATCGTATATAGGCTTTCTGCAATCAAATATTTGAGAATGTAAATACCAGATGGGAACTGGTTTACAATACAATGGATCCCATTTGAGCAATAACACATTGAAATTGATCATAACAAGTATCTAAACACCTTTGGACATTCCATACCAAAGTGTTTAAGAAGTTTACAATACCTATTTGGAAGTATGAACTAATCAAATGATCATGTACTTCAACTTACTTGGCATAACCATTATCAGCTTGATGATGATCACCACCATCATAACCTGGAGAGTACGATCGTCGGCGGATGGGACCCCCTTCACGTTCTTCTAGATGGACCCTTGGTGGTGATCTTGAGAGATCCACATTCCTTCCCCTAGGAGAAACCGAGTAATCCTCTCGCCGTCTCGGAGCAGGAGAGTAAGATCTTGCATGGAGGAAAAAAGCATTTAGAAAGTGCCTGCAATCCTAACATAAGTTACAGACCTAATACACTAACAATAAAGTACCTTGATCGGTATCGGCTCCTGGATGCTGAAGGGTACCTAGGAGAACGTGGAGGAGAACGTGAACGAGATATTGAACGAGACCGTGAACGTCCTGGAAAAAACACAGTCTAACAATATTACACAATTCACTTTGTACAGCACAAATCGATCTCTGACAGGAACTTCAAAATTAGCCATCCATGGCACATCGGAGTCGCTAAAAAGGCAAGAAGTCCCATGATATTGAAAATAAAATTCAAGGCCCATCTTGCACAATCAGTTCTAAAATTTTATAACCAACAGAACAGAAATTCTCTTTTTGAAAACTAATAAAAGATTGAAAACTTGGTCATAGTATTTACATATTATGTCTCAACTCACTAGATCACTAGATAACTGCAACAACTATGACATATACAATTGGGTTGAGGTTGGTAGCTGACACTATATATGCTTTTCTACCAAAAAAATTAATACAAACTACAAAAGATGTTGCCATAATATATATCTTTTAAACCCAAGAAAAAGTTCTAAACTTCACATTGATATTATATGAAAATAAGTTTTTTAGAGGTACGAAAATAGTAAATTTGAGTTGATGCAAAAAGATGTACATTCATATTTATTTTATTACAAGACAAAATGCATGTCCGAAGTGGATACTCGCTATGTACTAAATCAGAAAAGAGATTGCTATATAATACATCTCTCCTACATGAAAGGGCATGTTTAAACCACTCACACATGAATATCAGCTGAAAAGAGTTGCAAATGGATACTTCCTATATGTCACTGAAATAGGAAAGACGGCATAAAATACCTCTACAACAAAAAAAGTGACGTTTTGAAACTAACAGTAAAACACATAAATAGCACCAGAAAAGAGTTGATATGAGCGGGAGTACAAGGTGTACACTCATAATTACTTTATAACTAGAAAACTTGTTGAGATTTCTTCATATAGTTCTCCTCCATTTAAATCTATTAAGTTCCCCCCCCCCCCCCCCCCCCCCCCCCAAAAAAAAAAACATGGAATGCCTTAACAACATAACACATCTCCCTCATCCACCTTCTCCCTCTATTTCTTTTTCGAGGAAGCTACTATCTTGACTTACAGTGAAGACAGACCCCATCATGGGGATCCGCGTGTGTGCAATCTTGAACATATGTCTAAACAGCTGATCGTCAGTTCATCAAACCATGAATTTAGAGGTGTGTACAATCTTGAACATATGTTCAGATTTGAAAGCCTTTATCATCAAACATTAGGCCTCAAGGTTACATAACAAAAAGATGGCAGTTGTAATCAATATTAAATGCACATTCTGGATTATCTAGTTCTCAATATAAAGTGGGGATGAACAACTGAGTATCAAAGAATATAAACAACTTGATAACAACATCAAGAACTTACCGAAATAAGATGATCGATGCCCACTTCCAGAAGAAGGCCCTCTATAAGAAATACAGTTATCAGCATGGCTTAAGCTAAGCTGGATACATCATATGTTACAGTGAAACTATAGATATTTAACACACCTGACTCTCGCTCTGCTACGCATTTCCTCAGGCCTTTTCCTGGTCTCTGCAGCAAGCACTACAGTTATCTCCCTGCCACCAAAAAGTTGCCTATTCATGTGATACTGAGCCTCTGCAGCATCATAAGGATCCACAAACTGAACAAAAGCAAAGCCCCGGGGTTCCCTGCATTGAAAATATGCAAGTGTCAAACTATGGAGGTCTAAAATGACAAAGATTCTGACAGACAGGACCAAATCCTAAATACATTACCTATGGATGAGAACACTCTATATGACTTCCTAACTTTAGTAACACTCCGAATAACAAGATCACTGGCAAGAATATAGCCATAACATATTTTTGATGCAAAAGCAGCAACCAGTCCAAGTTTAGTGGCTAACCTTTTCTTCTACACTCAAATATGTAGGGCAACTTCAAAAAAAATGCAACAGACTTGCAATTTCTTCACATGCTTGTAAATACATGATGCACTTGAAATCAATGTTGCTCCAAACTTAAATCTTCTCATGCAATGCCCAATTCAATTGATCAACCTTCAATCTTCTTCCTCAAAAAACTTCTATAATGTTTGAATTAAAAAAAATTCTCTTCATACAGGTACTTTCTTCATTTCAACATATTTCTTAACACCCTTGGTAACACCACAAAATTAGGCAATGCTTAACAGTAGGTCTTCATCATATGCGGGGCTTGGGCTTGTTTTAACTTCAAACCAACACACCCCCTGACAAACCAGTTCAAAAAGTAACTTACCATGGAAAAGAGGTAAAAATAAAAAATTTATGTTGATAGCAAAAAAAGATTTCTCTCTGCTTAGATCTCGGGCAACAAGTAATAGATTAATGACCCTGTAAGGAGTCATTACTAGATGTGCAACAAGGTTATGAACTACTTGCAAGTATGCAAACCAAAAAATTGACGCATATCACTGTCAAGTCTCTCAAAGAGCAGTAGTCCTTTGGCAAAGCAGTTCTTTATAACACAATTTACAAAATGAAACAAGTGACAGTTTCCAAACCCTCGGCAAAATAATCTCCTAGTATAACATGCAATACACTATTCAAAACCTTAACTGAAAGAGGTTGTGACAAATGCAAAATTTCATGAACACTTTTCTGCTCCACTCTTAACCTCTCATGTTGGACTGTTTGTTGTGATTATTCTCTCAAACCTCGAACTAAAGTCTCAATTCTCTTACTCATTCTGTCTCTCTCGCAAACTCTCTCAATCTCTCTCACCTGACATCTTCTTTCCCAACTAACACAAGCTCCTCTATTATATTATTACAAAGTTCAATCTACAAAGCATTGATTGGTTTACTCAATATATAGGATATGGATATCAAAATTATTAGACACAATCACACAATATAGATGTGCTAGCAATCCATAGACACCCCAAATTTGATCTTAAGTAAAAGGTAGATATATACAACTTCTGGAAAAACAAACATTTTTACAGAAAAATTCTAAATTACTAACAAAACCACAGGACACAAAAACAAAGATTTGACTGCATTATAACTTATAGCCTTTAAAAAGTGCTAAAATCTTACCAATATCATTTTAGTGAAAGTGGCCTCAAGTAAATTAAACTACACTATAAATGCATATAATTGAATACACATACACCCCACTTTATCCACTCAGGTGCCTCCATTTCCTTTTTCTTTGAAGAGGCTCTGTCGGACACCAACGCAAGTACCCATGTAGGAGCGTCAGTGGTGTTGCTTATTTACTGGCCAGGTTATAAAATTTGATAGTAGTGATGCAGTGCATGAAATGTACAAGTATTCCCAACTTTAAGGTCATCATGGGCTAAATGTTTTTGTTCAATTTAAATAAAAGTAACTGAACAAAAGTTTACGCAACACATTGCAAACTAAAATGAAGAAAGAAAGCTTCAGCAACACTAATAAATCAGCTATACCATGCATTTTAGAAAATCTCACCCAGTGTAATAGTCCTTCGGCAAATACACATCCCTGACAGGTCCAAATCTTTCAAATTGACGTCGAAGATCGTCTGGCCTGTAACACAGACAAAAGCATGGTAAGCTAATAGGATCTAGGCTTGCAGAAGAGATGGTACTTGTTGATACTCTCCAAACATCTGCTTCAAGGAACAATAGTCTAGATGAAAAGCTAAGAAATAATACCTGCAAGTCAGAGGAATATTCCGAACCAAAAGACTCCCGTTATTCTGTTCCCTGCTGCGTCCGCCATACCCTCTTCTTGGAGGACTTCTTCCCCTGCCACCATATCCTCTCCTAGGAGGACTATAGTATGGAGGGCTGTATCTCCGCATGATACAAAATTGCTGCGGTATGTACTATTAATAAAGGAAAATATAAAACATTCAATTTTATTTTTGAAATGTTGATTTAATTAAAAAATGAAGAAAATATTGACTGATAAATAATAGACATGAAATAAAAGAAGCTCAGTACATTTAACTAAGCAAGCTAAGAAACATTACAGCAGTAGTTCGTTCGAGCACACTAAATTGCTATGGTATCAAAGTTCGAAAATATGCTACAACATATTCCAATAAAATTTAGTAACCCATATTTGCTACCATTGAAAAATCCACTCAAACTTGTCAAGCTATCAACATTTAAAAGTAAAATAGTTTACAACAGCTATCAAGATTAAAGAATGAAGAGGGAGAGATGAAAGGATTATACAAATGGTTGATGGTAAATGGAGACGAATAATACAAACAATGAACCTGAAATGGAAAAGTTGCTAGAATTTTGGTGTATATCCAATTTTATTTTCTAACATTCATGAACTCAGTCCTTACTTGGTATGCCACAAAAGTTATAGAACTTCACCGAAAGAAAATCATAATCTATGATTCCTCACTCCTCTAATCTTGAAACTAAAGATATAGACTCTATTATATTAGAATTAGAATTGTGCACACTCTAATCCCTAAAATGTGAGTTGGTGGCGAAGGCAGTAAAGTTTTTGATTTGAAATCTGAATGACTCTATGTATGTATGATCTAAAGTTAAACTCTCTGAATCCTAACCTACACGCCCAACCAAAATTCATATTCATATAACTCCGTACTTAAGTTTCCAAACTCTGTAACTAATTAGATTCAAACAAAATTGTAACTTTAAACCTAAAACAAATAATCTTGAATCCAAACAAATAAGTGCAAACATTAAAAAAATTGATGCCCTAAATCAGAACCAACAAAATTAGGATTGGGGTTTTGTTTTGAGTAAAATTTGAAATTTGAAATTTGAAATACGAAATCAAGAAATTGAATTATGGTTGGGTTTTTGTAGATTACCTGATAAGAACAAGAACAAGTAGGAAAAAGGGGGTTTTAGTTTTAGTCTCTCTCTCGGCTCGGGGTAAGAAAGAAACCCTGAAATCGAATCGAAGTGAGTTTGAAACGACAAAGACTTTTTTTATGAACCCTATATGTGTTGCCGATTATCACGAATAATACAGTACTGCGTAAAATAAGCGAATAATATGGCCCAAATGAGCGATTGGACTTTATCTGGCCCAAATAAGCGATTGGACTTTATCTGGCCCAAATCTGCTTTACATACAGTAATAGTAATAGTACAGTACAGTACAGTAGTAGTTGCGAGTTGCGTGTTGCGTGACTCACTCACACTCACTGGCCTCTCTCGTTTTCATTCTATTGAAATATGGGGTAGTAAGGGTTTACTTGTGATAAATCGCGTGATGATTTGATAATAGTAGTTCAAAACTTGTGATTTAGGGTTTTAGAAGTTATAATAGTAGTATCTATCTCCGTGTTTAGGGTTTTAGAGTTTTAGGGTTGTTAATACAATAGTATTTGGTGGTAAATAGAGAGTTGATGGTCATGGAACTAGAGGGGTATACTTACGAGAATGAGTTAGGATTCGGAAAGTTTTCTCAAGTTGCGAAAATGAAGTGTTTAAAACAGACAGGCAACTTTGTAGCTGTGAAAAAGTATGTCATCTCTCCATCTCAAGCAATTAATGGAATTCCTCCTCATATTCTTCGGGAAGTTGCTCTTTTAAGAATGCTAAATGGCAGCAAATTTGTTATAGGGTGGGTAAATAAAAATAATTAATCTATTTCATTTCTTCATCCCTTAATTATTTATTTGGGAATATATATATATATATATATATATATATATATATATATATATATATATATATATATATATATATATATATATTGATTGTTTTATGTATTACTGTGTTCAGTTTATTAGATACAAAACATTATCGGCAGACTTCGGGAGAAATATGGTACTTTCTAGTTTGCGAGTATATGGAAATGAATCTTTCAACATACCTCCAAGGGAACACTTTAAAACCAGATGAGATCAAGGTAATATCACTCATACAATTTATTCAATCTATAATCAGCCGTTAATTTTTAAAACCTCCATACTTGAGATTTATCAACTTCGTTATTGTTGTTCCCTCTCTTCTTGCTATGTCACTGGCAATCGATTTCACCAGCTTTTCAATATATTTTTTTCATCGGTATAATCAAATCTTCACTTGCCTTGCATGGTATGAGGAGGGTTGATTTAAACAATTTCTAGGTGTATATATGTTATTCTCAAGTCTCAACAATATGAATAATTGAATATAAATAAACCACTGGCTACCTGCTAGTTAGAAATTACAATGTACAATTACTAATAATAACCACTCTATATTGTGGCGTACAATGTCAGTATCATATCATAACCTATTCTAGTTGTTATCTGTTTGTGGCCCCTATGTTTACCTGTGCATTGTGTATATCCTACTGCATTTTCAACCTAATGAAGATACAATTGATACTTATTAGTTATTACGATATACATTTACTTGACTAAGAATCAACACTCTATAATGTAGCAGGAATTACGATATCACATCAGAATCTATTCTAGTTGTTTACTATTTGTAGGCCCTATGTTTATCTTTACATTATTTAATATGTATTACATTGTCAACCTAATGAAGGTAGAATTGATTCTTATTGTAGAATCTGATGTACCAATTATGCCAAGGGGTTGCCTTTATCCATGGTCGCGGAGTAATGCATAGGTAACTAATCTCGTTCCACTCCTTGAAGACTGCCACATAGCAGTCTTAAATAAGGTTATCTCATATAATAACCTTCTGGTCAATTGGTAAAATCATTTGTATTCTTGATAACTATCTCGCGGGTAAATCATGTATGATACACAAATTTTAGCATTTTCATTAAGTATTTTTATATTTGTTCTTTCATAACGTGATATTATTGGATTTTTGGAGAAACCGAATACATACTATCCTTTGTTTTGAATTTCTCAAAAATGTATGCTACCCGAGGGTCTTTTCATTTCTCAAGAAGAAGAAGATACAGTCAGCAATAAAGTATACAGTCAACAAGAAATTGTCAGTTTGACTAAAAAAGTAGTTTTTCTTAAAATTGTCTGAACAGGTTACCTGTGTTTCATTGTGTGGACGAGAGTATTACTTCGCACCAGTAGTGTGTATACCTATTCACACAACTCGTCGTGAACCCAATTCTATTCGACCCTACTCGACGTAACACTATTTTTACTCGAGCTCACTTCGTGAATTCTATTCGACCCTACTCGACGTAACACTATTTTTACTCGAGCTCACTTCGTGAATTCTATTCGACCCTACTCGACGTAACACTATTTTTACTCGAGCTCACTTCGTGACCACAAATCCAATTCGACCTTAAAAGGCCTTCATTCAGCATAAGCCTATTTTTATCCGAGCCCACCCGACGTAACACTATTTTTACTCGAGCTCACTTCGTGACCACAAATCCAATTCGACCTTAAAAGGCCTTCATTCGGCATAAGCTTATTTTTATCCGAGCCCACCCGACGTGGAGCTACTTTTATTCGACCTACATCGTCCTTATTCAAACACTATACGTTTTGATCCTCTTCAGTTACAATATATTTTCAGATCCAAAATATCCGCCCATTAATTGACCACACCGTTGGGCAATTAATGAGCTATCTGTTGTCCCAATCACCTATATATATGAACTACGTGGGCTTGATTATGGGACTTGGCCATTCTCAGATACGTAGGCAACTATCTAAACCAGATAGCTCAGCCACTTTCATAAACTCTTTTCCTCCCCTTCTATTTTCCGATCATCTTCTCCGACCTACCTAAACCCAAATTTACTTACATTTACAAGTAGTACCTAGTTATTTCGCTTTGAATAACTGTTACCTTACTAAACCGATATTGATGAAATATAGATGTAAACTGGACCCAACCACACTTATGCTCGTGATCTTTCCACATTGATCTACCCTTTTCACGCGTCAACACATTGTGGTCCCCACTATAGCTTTATATAGTCAACAAGCTGGGAACCCGTGCTACGCACCGGGGTATGAGAAAAAGCTTCATTGGACTGCCCGTGTTATTTATGTTTGATTAATTCATGTTTTTACTATTTTATTGTGTTTTTATTTTGATTTGAGAGGTTTGTGGTTAGTGGGAGAGTGGATAAAAAGTGTAGAGGTTATTTGTTTAATGAAAAATGGATAAGAAATATAGAGAAAAACAAAAATTAGTTTTAAAGTAACCAATTTTTTTTTTTTTTTTTTTTTTAAATAGAAAAATTGTGAGAGCTTGGAGATCATTTAGGATGCCACCTAGGAGAGAGAATGTGGGACCGCATGGGTCTAGCTATTATATAGATATATAGATTTATCAACATTCCATCACAAAATTGTTCTTTATGTGATAATGCAACCAAACTATCACACACGTTGCTAGCCTTTCCCTTTACACAATTATATCATGGTACTCCACTAAGCTCGAATTCCTATCAGATCATGCCCACCACCACCTAGCTTTCACTTTGGTTCAAGCATCACTACACTGCACATTTCATTACATTAAACTAGCTATTATCGAAGAATATGTGCAACAAAATCTTTCATTGTAAAATTTAGGAGCCAGTTCAGATGTTCAAATGTATGACAGATCCATTGTTGATTGGGTAATTTCCCGAATAAGTACAGTTTTATGGAGTTTCTTCCCAAATAAGCACACTTGAGGGTAATCTTCCCAAACAAGCACAAATTTGACTTTGACTAATTAATTGGACATATCTACCCTTATGACAACTTTAAGCCATCAACATCATATCTTTTGTTTAATTTACTTTCTCTTTCATCATTAAATTCAGCAAAGTAAACCCTCACCTTTAGATGAAAAAACATCTTTGATTGCCACCGTTGGATGACATAACACAAAAACCTGCATTAGCAATCCTCCACATTACACTGCTCTATCCTCCATTCATAAAATACAAAAACAACTGTCTTACCTTAAGAGAGAATTAAAGCAAACTTTTCTCTGTTCATCTTCATCTTCTTTGTTCATCACATAGAATGAACAAGAAGATAAAACCTTAATCTTTTTTCATCAGATCACATTCTCTTTGACGTAAAGGTTCGATTTTTTTTGGACGTTAGGGTTTTCATCGCTCATTCTTTCATCATGGGAAAAAAAAGGAACCAATAACGGCAAGCAAGTTATGAACGCTTTTCAGATTCCTGGTAAGTTTTAGGGTTTGAAGGTTTTAATGTTCATGTCTAATGATAATGGGGTTTTGATTTCACTGGCATCAATACCAATCATTGGTATTAAAGTTGTATTTTTTAGGTTTCAATTTCAGTGGCATTAAAGTATTCACACACACCCACCAGCTTAAATGCAAGCATTCAATTGTGGGTGGGGTTTCAACCCTAGTTGATTGTTGGGTTTGGGATATGAAAACCCAAGAATTTGGTTTATGGGTTTCTAGTATGTGTTTTTCAAGCTTTAAATCACTAGTATCTAGTGGTCTTTGTCTCTGTTTTGATGGGGGTTTCGAAGTTTTTTCTCTGATGATTATAAGATCTAAAAGTGGGTTTATCATGTGGTACTGACTATCACTTTGACATACATTCTTAAATTTCTAGATGATGAACTTTAAATTGTAGCCGTTAACACTGATATTGTAGCAGATAACATCAGTACACTTGTTTATAGAGATGTGATATTAAACCCCTTTTAATTGATGTTATGCAAAGAAGACATTTAATATCATATTTCAATATGGTGGGTAATTGGTTGTTACAGTTAAAGGAGTTGAGATTGCATATGTACATGGTGAGTCAAAAATAAGGATCACTAATAACAAGACATCATACGGAGACTTCTTGGAATTGGTTGAATGTGAGGGAAGCCAAGAAGAAATATTGGATGATGATAATGAGGGTGAATGTGAGGAAGGCCAATGGGATTCAGAGGAGGATGTGTTCGACTCATATAATGATTACTCTTATAATTCATTCGATAGACTTGAAGATGAGTTTGAATCTGAGATGTAAACTGACAGCCAACTAATGTTTGGTCCTAGACCACTTCCTCCATCTCATAATGAAGATGATGGTGTCATACAATCCTCATCTAAAGGCATTGGAGACATGCAAACACCAATTCTTGACACCCAAGATCAAGAATTTGAGAATGAAATGTACAATGACGGCTACCCAATGTTTGGTGATCTATCTACATAAGAAATCGTGCATAGTGAAGATGTGGCGGATACACATGCCAATGTAGCGGCAACAAGATGCAATCTAGAGGATCGTTTTGCTAGTGTAGGGGATTATGCCAGCAATCAATCACAACAGAACACTGTGCCGCTCGATTATCCCGCCCATTTAAAACCCAAACTGTTAGTGACACATGGCGCTGACGTGGTTGTTGTTTAGTGCAACAGATATGTTTTTAAAATTTTAAATTGTAGAGGAAACAACATCTACTTGTGGAGGATAGTAATTAATAAATTATATCCAACGGTTATATCTTGTTATCATGATCCAATGGTTGTTATATGTTGTCATGTCGTTATCTAAGATGTCACATCTACTGAAAACCTATAAAAAATAATCACTACTAGAAAAATCAACATAGATAACGCTGGATAAATGCTGTTAATTGTATTTTATAGCATATAAAAAACGCTATCTATAGCCATGTTATCCTTTTTTTTAATAGCGTTTTCGGACAAACGCTATAATATAATTGCATTTAGTTATATGCTATTCTTTTTAAGATAACGTTTTGTGTATAACGCTATAGTCTTTAATTACATATATTTATATGCTATTCTTTCTGAGATAGCGTTTTCTGTAAAATGCTATAGTCTTTGATAACATATATTAATATGTTATTCTTTTTAAGATAGCGTTTCTTGTAAGATGCTGTAGTAATTAATAGCATATATAGATAGCATATTATATGAACGTTATTAGTCGATAGCATTTTGTAGATGCTATTGTTCAATAACTATAGCATTCGTACATGGCCATTTTTTATTGTGCAAATATTTTTTATATTATTATTATTATTATTTATTTATTTATTCAATCATTCCGTATTCAATATGACACATCAATATTCCTTTCAAAACATATAACGCAACAAGATAAAAGAAAATTAAAATGTCATTAGTATATAATAATCATCCAAAGAAACCATTACAAAGTTCTGATCATTATATATTAATATGCACCTTCACATCAACACCCAGAACAAAGGACATTTCCTTTGTTTACAAAATATGACTTTTAAACCGTATATACCCGATCATATTAAGTAGAGATCGACATATAACACTCTTGGCCTATACACACGAAAAACAAACAAACTGTTGTCCACCATATAGAACCTGTCAAGCCATGTCGTCCCATATCTCCGATAGCTTTTAATTTAACTACCACCTACAATATAAACCAAAAGTCCATAAGCACTATCTCATATATTTAAGAAAAAAAAGTACAAAACAATGCAACCGAGGAAAGAACAAATAACATCTCTACGACATTACTATTTATATTTTTTTATTAAATATAGTGAGATAGTTATACCTCCATTAGTCATCCCCTCCCCGATAATGAGAATGTAGTTTGTAGGCCACGCAATTGCACTGCCCACAACATCATCTAAAGTCTCTACCCCATCATCATTAGTTTGCCTCCATAATTGTATTGGCATTTCAACCTTATCTATCCAAACTCTAGAAGCACCCTCTCCAAGCGATTTAAAATGTACTTTGACATTAGGATCACTTGTTTCCCAACGACCGTAAGCAACTATTTCATTAGGCTCCAACCAGTTCATCAACTTGCATTTTAAATTCTTCGCATTACTTCCATATACCTACAAAGAAAACAAATTATAGAGATAAAGCAAGCATGATCGATAAGAAAACAAATGACCATAGAACATTCTGTATGGTATGTTACTTACCTGTGGAATTGAAGCAACTGGGTTGCCAATATTTGGAGTAGAACTTGTTGGTGAAATTGGAGAAGAAGCATCAAAATTAGTTGGACTTGGATTAATTGAGGTTGGACTAAAAGCAACAAGCAATTGTGTGAACTGTCCACTCCCAATGGATTGACCCTATAAAAACATTTAAACATTATACAATAATCTTAACCTCAAAAGATCAATATTGATTCCTATAACGTTAGCAAATATACAAAGGCTAAAGCTAACTTGCCTGTAGCTTAGCAACCAAAGTATTAATTAGGTCATGTTGGCTATGAACCATCTTTGTTAAATTGTCCACCGTTTCCTTCATAGATGCATTCTGCTCTTGACATTGAGTGATCATCGCCATGTGTTGTGGTACTAGTCCTAGTTTAGATGGAGCCACTCCAGATCCTACACCTCTTGAGCGACCATAAGGATCAGGTCCAAGTACTTGTGAAAGAGGGTCATTTTGTATATTCTGGGGAGAAGAGTTTGCATGGGCTGACTCTTGGATCTCCCTAATTTTTTCTGAAATTAAACGACGTCATTTAAAATTGCTATTTTCTAATAATATAATTGTAACGTATTTGTAGTTGTAAAAAAAAAAATACCATTTTCTTAGCAACTTTTCACAAAGCCATGTCGTCCCATATCTCCGATAGCTTTTAATTTAACTACCACCTATAATATAAACCTTGATCCCTTTACCTTCTTCTTCCCTTTTGAACTCTGCGACATTATAAAAAAAAAATGTAACACACTAGTGATAATGAAAATTTTATCAAATTTAGTTAGCCAATAATCAAATTTGAAACATGTATATTAGCTAAAGAATCATTGAGAACAATACCTTATCATTTCGATACCCATTAGTTCTCTTGTGCTGTGGATGGATATCATCTCCATCAGTATATTCAGCCTCATTAAAATTTCTCCTACTTGATATTCTTTTATTGATATGTATCCCTGCTTTAGGATCGTTAAGAAGAGCAGCTTGAATCGCTTTTTTTTCTTTCTTTGCCATTTTAGAACGCTGCTTCGAACTCTATACAATTACATTTTAAATTGGTCAAGATAGAGATCGATAATTATTTTTTGAATATATAAACATAATAAAAAAGATCATGTTACCTCTGTCCTATTACTCATTGCTTTGTAGATGCCTGAAGAAATTAAGGAACTGCAGTCAGTCGACAAATCACGCCAAATCTTGTAGTGTTGGTAGTCATCGATTAAATAAAAATGTTGTTTCACTTAGACAATAAAGAGATAGTACTTACAAATACCAAACTGACACCATCACTTGCCAAGGGCAGTGGAAGTAAGTCAATTTTGTTGAATGGTGAACCAAAGAAGTAGATGAATGGACTTGGTTTCTCTATCAAATTAAATGTTGTACATATGCATATAAATTTGTATTGAAATTACTTTAACAGCTTGCTCAGTTACTCTCAAAAATGGGTAGTCTACTGTTTTAATTCTTAAGTAGAAACACAATTTTGGCCTCAAAAGAAACTAATAGACAATAATGACGAGAATCATTCTCTATTAAGAATGTAAGATGGCTTATTAGTTTCATTGTACAGAAATAATACGCGAGCGAGCCGACAAGAAAACCTAAAGTTACTCTATTGTTTGAGCTCGAGCTAGTGACAGAGTTTATTGTTCAAGATTTTTGTTTACCAATTTCTTGAAAAGAAAAAGAAAAAGGGAGAAAAAAAACCCCTCCACAACTACCTGTTATTTTGCTACTGGTTATCAACAAAGAAAACTTGAATCTCAATCCTATATTTCTAAAATCCTTTTTTTTCACAGGACATTAATCAATTAAAAATTAAATCTTTTTCGCAAGCCATTCATCAATAAAAAAACCCATCTTTTTCTTAAACCATTTACAAAATTTTCAAACCATATAACCCAAACAAAAAATTATGACTATGAATAACACAAACTGAAGAAGAAGGCAAATGAAAAAGATAACAGTACCTCAAACAACTATGGCTTTGTTGTAGTTTGTAAGTGGAAAAGAGCAGCAACTGATAAGATTGTTTGGGGAAGGAGGAAGAGCAGCAACTGATAAGATTTGGGGAAGGAGGAAGAGCAGCAACTGATAAGATTGTTTGGGGCAGCAACTGATAAGATTGTTTGGGGAAGGAGGAAGAGCAGCAACTGATAAGATTTGGGGAAGGAGGAAGAGCAGCAACTGATAATATTGTTTGGGGAAGGAGGAAGAGCAGCAACTGATCGATAAGATTGTTTGGGGAAGGAGGAAGAGAGTTAGGGCTTAGCCGCTTAGATGAAAAGAAAATAAGGAGGAAGAGCAGCAACTGATCGATAAGATTGTTTGGGGAAGGAGGAAGAGAGTTAGGGCTTAGCCGCTTAGATGAAAAGAAAATAAGGAGGAAGAGCAGCAACTGATAAGATTGTTTGGGGAAGGAGGAAGAGCAGCAACTGATCGATAAGATTGTTTGGGGAAGGAGGAAGAGAGTTAGGGCTTAGCCGCTTAGATGATGAAAAGAAAATAACCTAATGTGAAATGAAACGACTACTCACGTTTAACTTCTAGAAGCTTAGCCACCAAAATATGGGTGGGATTGATGACAAACAAGGCGGGTTAAGTTGTGGACCGCCCAGAACAATATAAGTTTGGATTTTGTTTTTATATTTTACATAGGCTTTTTAATTAGATATTTTTTTTACTTCAAATGAAAATTTGAGATTAAAACTCTTTTTTATAAGTTTGGATTTTATTTTTCTTACTTTTAATTTTTCTTTTATTAAGACCAAAAGAAAAAACTATTCTTAGCTTAAATTAAAAATAATATTAAAACCTAATTTGATTCATTTATGGGTGCAATCTACGAGCCAAGTCCGAGTCGAACTTGAGTTACTCGGCTATATTTACATATAAAAGTGATATCCGAGTTGAACGCGCCGAGTTTTAGCTAGTATATATGTTAAAGCCCGACTTGTTTCTTTAGTATGTTGAATCTCAACTTGTATAGAAATGAGTTGATACAGTACCAAAACAAACCCAAATTTATTATCGAGTTTTTTTCATGTTGATGTTCGGCTCGTTTAAAAACAAACTAGCTCAGCCGAGTTAAAAAAAGAGCCAAGCCCGAGTCGAACTTGAGTTACTCGGCTAAATTTACATATAAAAGTGATATCCGAGTTGAATGCGCTGAGTTTTAGCTAGTATATATGTTAAAGCCCAGCTTGTTTCTTTAGTATGTTGAAGCTCGACTTGTATAGAAACGAGTTGATACAGTACCAAAACAAACCCAAATTTATTATCTGGCTTTTTCATGTTGATGTTCGGCTCGTTTAAAAAACTAGTTCAGCCGAGCTAAAAAACGAGCCAAGCCCGAGTCGAACTTGAGTTACTCGGCTAAATTTACATATAAAAGTGATATCCGAGTTGAATGCGCTGAGTTTTAGCTAGTTAAAGCCCAACTTGTTTCTTATCTTACGTACTTATTAACGTATCACTTTATTATTTGGCTAAAACCTACGAGTTAGAGCTCGACTCATACTAGCTTGAAGCATATTTGGGGTTATTAACTTTAATCACATAGGTTAAATTTTTTAATTATTATTATTTAGTTTTTTTTCTAAAATGTTTTTTGACAATATCAATAAATTTAAGATAGCTTAAATTAAATGCTATCCTTTTATAGCTCCTTTATGTAAACGCTATCGTGCACTAGAACACATGTAAAACAACGATAGCATTTAATAAATATGCTATTAAGAAAATAGTTAATAGCGTTGATTTGCAAATGTTATTAATTGAAAGCTATCTTTATCTGTTTTTCTAGTAGTGAATGATTATAGGCTAAAGGGTATAATAGAAAAGAAAAGAAGCTAAATGACAAAAACAAAAAATTCAAAGTCAAATTTGTGCTTGTTTGGGAAGATTACCCTAAATGTGCTTATTTGGGAAGAAACACCATAAAGTTGTGCTTATTCGGGAAATTACCCTTGTTAATTTATGAACAAAAATGTTCCAGCATAAAAAGCAAAAATCATTTCTATCAAGCTAGTAGAACCTATGCTGCACAAGACATCAAAGCCTATCGGTACGGATAGGCGTGTGACACACGTACAATGTTAGACATAATCAATATTCGGGGACTCAACATAATTTTTAATGATTTTTTTTTATAACTTTAATTCTACATTATACTAGATACTATAATGGTATAGAATTTAATAGAATATGGAATAGTAGAATTACGTAAATTTGTAATTTTCGTAATTAAAGTTATATAAGAGACTATTCTGTAATAACTTGAATTTAGGGGTCATTATGGTCAATGAAAGTATAAATCACATGAATTAATGATCCTAAGTCCACAAGAGGGTTTTGTCTTGTGTCTGAATGAGAGAGGGGGAAGTCTGAATAATGAATTGTAATGGTTTATGTATGTGACTTATGAATCAATAAAAAATTTACCGATAAAAAAAAAAAAAAAAAGTCTACAAGTGGTAAAAAACAATTATAGGATGATCCATAAGTGGATAAAATAAGCACTTGTCTTATCTTGGTTCAGTGGTTAAAATCTTTTTCTTAGCACATTACACCTGTAAATTTTACAAAGCTTTTTTGGTTTTGGGGTTACATTCGAGGGCGTGTATCTTTTTAAAGAAAGAGCGGGATTGTCAAGCCATGGAGGAAGCTTCGCTGGGCTTTTAGCCGCTTTTTGCTCACTGGCTGGTGGTGGGAAATCCCTAAAAAAGGGGGGGGGGGGGGGGTTCATGAGACCTTTAAATAACATTAATCACCACCCGAAAGATAGCGGAGCAAAGAGGCTAGGTTGATAAAGATAAAATAGGAGATTGCCAACGCTTGAAGCGCTGGTTGGTTGAGCTATGGGTCGATCCTATAGCAAGAAATAGGGATGCTCGCTTCCTGAAGTAGAGATTGATTAGTTTAAGTAGTTAGGGTAAACGAGCTACATATCTAGCTTCTTGTTTGATTTGAATATGGACTTCAAGTAGCATTTCAGATGGGTGTACAAAAAAGTAGCTCATCTCATCAATTATACCCTCATCTTATAGGTCATAGGAATACAATTCTTTTGAATCTATGTGTGCCGGATCTTAAAATTTTAGAAATGTTATTCTATTCTATGAACGAATCTGAACTGCATCTGAGTTCGAATCCTTAACTACATAGATCAACTCGAGACTCTGCGCAAACACTGACGGGTCATGCATGTAAATGCACATTTGAATGTATTGGATTTGTAATAGAAGAGAGGGAGAAAAGCAAAGAGAAAGAAATGGAAAGAAAGGAGGAGGATTGGGATCAGATGATAACAAAGAAATTGTTTTGGTAATGTGTAATTAGTTAAACATGTTCAAACCAAAAACAAGAGTATATAATTGTTTTTTTTTTTTTTTTTTTTTTTTGTTCATATACAATAAAAAAATCTATATATATCTATATAATAGCTAGACCCGGTTGGTCTCTCTTCTTTGTGGCGTTCTCTATGACTTTCAAGCTCTCAAAAATTTTCTCAAAAAAAAAAAAAAAAACAAAAGATAATGGATAGCAACGTGATGACTGCAGGTTCGAACGAATATGTATTTAGGAGAATCGGGTTTGCTATCCAGAAAGGACTTGCCGCGCAATTTGTAGCGCGTTTGTCCTCTACTTTTGTGTAATTCGTTGAGCTTATCAATAAAATTTGAATTTTCAGCAAAAAAAAAAAAAAAAAAAAAATTATGATTGGTTAAAACACAATTACTCCCTCCGTCCCGTTTTGATAGATTGATTTTGCCATATTTTTTGTCCCAAACTATAGTCCACATTCCTTATTTCAATGAAATTAAAAAACCCTGCATTACCAATTTGCCCTCGTTTAATGTGTATTTTTAATTTTTATCGAGTATTTCAACTTTATTGTATTAAATGCAGGAAAGAAATAAGAAAAAAATCTCCCAAGATCTTAATTAATTTTTTTTAATCTGTATGAAAAACCCCAATGACGGAGGGGAGTATTTATGATTGGTTATATAACTAAATTTTGTATTTCTCTACGCTTTTCTCCATTTTCCACTAAACCCAAAAAATCTTTATCCACTTGCTTCATTCTCCAACTAAAATCTATACACAAACATTTCAATAAAGATAAAATCAAAACAACAAATATACTCAAAACACAAATTAATCCACTGTAACCAAACATATAAATAAAAAAAATTTAGTACAAATAAATTCAATATAATATAATTTTTTTTTTTTTTTAAAAAAAAAGGCTTGCAGCGCAGTTTATAGCGCGTCTGTCCTCTAACTTTGTATAATTCTTGAAATTTTTATCAATAAAATTTGCTTGATTAAATTTTTTTTTTATTATTAATTTTATAAAAAATTCTCCAACCCCAAGCGTAGCACGAGTTCACCAGCTTGTTGTTATTAAAACATTTTCAAACTGGAGTAGTCAACTTCAGTAACATGCTCGGATCAAAACTGGTGCCTTACTGCCTTTTGTCATGCAAGATTAGACCCAGGACATGTTTGGCTGCTTGCAAACGCAGACTGCTGATCAGGCATTCTAGCTGTTGGTTTTTCGAGGTTATATCTAAAAACTCCTGAATATTGACATGGTTTGGACAGAGGCCCAATGGTAGTGAGCTTGGACTCCATATATGAGGTGTGGGGTTCAAACCCATGTCAATGCATAGATAATTTATGGGAATTCATATTGACAGTCCGCCAATTACTATGAGCTATCCCGATATTTTAAGTGCCACCCACCACCCCAACTCTTATCCAAAAGCAACCAAAATACATCTTAAAATAAGGGTGCCTAGGTGTTAAGAGCCACCCGCCATCCCGACTCTTATCCAAAAGTTGTTGATAGATGCTTGATAGTGTTTTAAGAAGTCTTTCTATATCTCTCTCTCTATAATCTACCTCCTACCTCCTATTTGAGGATGAGAGAATGCATTTCCAGTAAAATCAACCATTGAGGCGCAAAGATATGGTTTAGTTTATACTGTTCTGTAATTAAGGAACAAAATCCCTTCTATGGCTATTGAATCTCTATGCAGTGTGTAACAATGTCAAAGAAACCAGTTTGATACTGATTGGGAATGCTCTAAAATTTTAAAACAACTTTTAACCAAATTGTTGGTCGTATTTCGCATGATTTGATCTTATTCTTAAGCTTGTAGAATCACTAACAATTAATTAATGATATACTACTCCATCACTCACCCATGATATACCTTTTAAAATTTTGTTATTTTTAAAATGTAATGTCAAGAAAACATGCAACAAATGTTATTCAAGAACCTTTTGCATATATTATACTGATAATTGAATTGACATCCAAGAAGTTTTTATTCAATTTCACCTGAGATTGGTAGTTAGGGTTTGGTGGAGCTGGGAGGAGATGGAAAAGAAGAGAGAAGAAGGTTAGGAGAAATTTAATGTTAACTACAGTACGGGCTGCTCTTATCACTTAAGTTTGTTAAGATGTTTATAGCTCTTAGTAAAGAGCGGGGTGGCAGTATGATTTCCCTATATATTCTTTGATTTATTTATGATCGGGCCTTGGGCTCTTTGTTTTCTTGAGCAAGAAAGAGTGCTAAAGTGAGATCGAATTTTTTTTTTTTTGATTGACAAACGGGGTTGAGGGGACCCCTACCCCTTTTAAATTACGTGTGGAAACTTATATCAACAATCAACTGTTGATGTGTTTCGAACCCACAACCTCTTCACTTTGTGAGAGAGGTGTTACCATTGAGCCACATGCCCATTCACAAAAGGAATTCGAAAAAGATTTGGGTTGTTTTATTGGGACGGCGTGACTACTACTGCTTGCACAACAGAGGCAGAGCCGCGAAACGTCTTAAAAGAGAGCGACCTAGTCTACGACTCAACCACCAATTTAATTTTGTTTGTTCTTTTTTTATTAGCAGCCATAGTACAAAATATCGGTATCGACTAATGTATCGATCTCCAAAAAATAGATATATCGAGATATATTGGAATCTATCGGTGGATATTTTACATAGAATGTATCGACTAATATATCAATTTATTATACAAAATATATATAAATCAAATTTGGAAGTATATTATCATAGTATTTACCTAAAAACATCATATCTACTAAAAATGGAATAAACAAATTATTTCCAAAAAAATAATATTTTCAAAAAATATTGAAAAATATCGGGAAAATATCAGAAATATCGGCCGATATTTTACATAAACACCAAGGGGTAAATGCCGAGAATGTATCATATTGTTTTTCTATAAAACCGAGGGATATATTGCGATATTTTGTACTATGTTTGCATCTACCTTAGGTAATATTAGTTTAATTTTACTTTCTAACACTAGCAGAACAAATAATTTTTCACAGATAGGTTACCAATATTCTTGAACACTTGCAATATCCTACTTTACTATTATCCCCCCTAGGCAATTGAAACATTTAGACCTAGACGTGTTGTTCTGTAATCTTTCAGACAATAAACCATCTACATATGCATCTTGATATAGGAAAAACCGCAAACCAATTCTCCTTGGTGATAACATTGTAAAATAAAACAAAATTTGTAATTTGTAATAAACATAGCATTTTTTTTTTTTTTTAATAAACATAGCATTTATTCTACAAGCTTGAAAATTTTAATTTAACTTTACAAAATTGAACAAATATAACAACAAATGAGATACTACATGGCAATAATGGCACATATATCCCTACCTAGTAACGGAGCTACTCAAAGTGATAATAATATATAAAGAAGACACTTCCATTACAGCTAAAAGCATATACTTGCCATTACTAGAAGAAATGGAAATCACTTCTTTCTTTGGAACAGTATTTATCACCAAGTCCGCACCACTGGAGCCCAATTTCTCCAATCTAACCTCCCAACCGATCTATTTCTTGAACTGATCATTTCTTTGAAATCAAATACCATTCTACGATAACTACTCCCTTGTTTGGTTGAATCTGTATCCAACACACCTTCCTCCTTTTCCTTTCCAGATTCAGCTTCTTCGACAGATTGTGAAACCCCACAATCTGATGACAGTGTTGTCTCACTGATAAGCTGTCCTAACATCTCAACGACCTCGCTCATCTTCGGGCGGGATTTTGGTTGCTTCATTAAACACTTGTTAGCAAGGCTAACAAGCTTTTGAGCTGATACTCTGCAATACTGTCCTTCAAGCTGTGGATCCATAATCACATGGATTCTTTTGGAGCCTGATACATAGGGTTTCACCCATTCCAACAGTTTCTGTTCATTCTTTGGTAAATTTCTATCCACAGACCGTCTTCCAGTGATTAGCTCATACAGAACGACCCCAAAGCTCCAAACATCGCTCTTAGCGGTCAGCCTGCCTGTTTGAACATATTCTGGAGCTGCATATCCAACTGTGCCCACAACCTGTTTTAAACAAGTAGAAAGATGTGTAAACATACCGATGCAGCACCAGAACAGATGGGTGACTAGGAGCTGAACATGCTACAATGCTGATCCTACCATAGTGAAGGAGATCTAAACCTAATGAATTATTCTGAACTCTTTTATACGAACAACCCTTTCTTTCCACATGCCAACTAAATATGGTAAATAAGATGTTTTGTTGTAGCAAATGACTTCCAAATCAACAATTCTTCATCGCAAAAGCCACAGACTACTCCAGCCACAAATTTTTGGAAAATGGGCCCAAATACAATTAGGGTCTGTGATGCCAACACTATCAAGTATCTTCATACAAAGGGTATAGACTAAGCAGAAGGAACTTTACATTGGCAATGTTATATCAAATAGAATATTCCAGTGGAAAAATAAAGCTTTTCTTTTCATTTATACCTTTTTTCTCTGTTTTTTGTCTAATTACGGCTTGCAATATTTCTACCTTAGTGTGCTACATTGCTTGTTAATAATAATGAGTTGAACGGATACAGACACTATACCTTGAAGTCCAATATAAAAGATGATGGATATCCTAACTTCAGATGTGATGTAATAAAATCATCAGACACATACTCTAGAAATGACAATCTAAAAAGCTTACTGATGTTGACACGTGACCAAGTCCTTCAGATGGTCCCTGCCTGGCCAATCCAAAGTCTGAGAGCTTTGCATTAAAGTCTTCGTCCAAGAGGATATTTGATGTTTTAAAATCCCGAAATATCAGCTGCATTATTGAGGATTGAGCTATGAGATAGAGCTATATTGAGGATTGAGCTATGAGATAGATAAAACATGCTTCCCTAAGAAAAATACACATTCATGCATGCAGATTGCAGAGACACACAAACTAAGCAGCTATGGCTTTGAATAGAATGAGATGTACAATGAAATTACTTTCAAAGGTTGCAAACATTGAGGACCAAATAGTGAAAGATCGATTATGATGTAATATTATCGGCGGAAGCAAACAATAATAAGAACACCAATTAAATAAATGGTTTGAACACCCAAAAACTAGGGTTCTTCACAAAAACGAATTTAATGTCTCAAGACATAAACAAATCTTCAATCTAACCTACTTAATAGGGTTTGCAATCCCCTATTTATAATAACCTAAACCTAATCCTAACTACACTAGAAAGCTAAGTAAATAGAAACTACTACTAGGGATGTTCTAATCCATATAGGAATCTGCAGGAACTATGAGGCATGTGCCTTGCACATGCTATCTTTATGCATATGCATCAAATCCCCCCAACTTGAAAAAAACTCGTCCTCGAGTTTGTGTACTAACATCCTCCAACGTTCAAAACGACTCTTGTACATCAACCTCAACCTTACGTTGGTGCAGAAAATCCGGCCATGAATCTTCCCCAGATAGTTGCTTGCAAAAAGAATGATGGGCATTAATGTCATCGATGCATCATTAGGACAACCCAATTGATTGGAACAATATAGCCGCATGTCAAGAAATAAGAATTGAAGGTGTTTGTCCCTCCATGGAGAAAATCCATTCTCATCTTGGAATAGATAAAGATCAACATAACCACCAAACAAATTACCAATTACTTTTATTGGACGGAATTTGTGGGGATGATAAAAATCATCAATTTGTCGGTCGGAATCAATGGAATTCATCGATTCATGGGAGTGATGAGCGAAATTCCGAGAACGTTCATCCTCTTTACCATTGTCATGGACAACAACCAGGTTTACTTGCTTGGGCAACAAATAGAACTTCTTATTTATCTCCCTTGCAGATTTTTCAATCAAATCTTCTACTTGATCCACACATGCAACTTCTGACTCAAGAGACACAAAACTAGATGTATCATCACTATCATCACCAAAAACGGAAAAGAAATCAACAAGATTGTAACTTTGTAAACCACCAATTCGAGTACGAGTGACGTATTTTTCTTCTTCAAACATGTTGAGTAAGAAATTAATCTCCGCTTCTTTGTCAAGTCGTTTCTCTTCTTCAACAAATTCCTCCTTAAAAGTCGCAAATTGAGTTTTCAATTTAGAACAACAATTAAAAAGTTCCTTGAAACCTTGTTGTATGCTTGGTAATGTCATGAAGGCATCATCCGGATAATGAGGCTGCTGCAGCAGTAAAATCTGCTGGTTGTCGCTGTTAGGGACTTGTGATGGGTGAACAATTGAGGTGGAAGTGTAGAGGTTTGATGGTGCAAGGGCTACAACCAAACTCGTCGTAATGGGTGCATCACCAAACTCGAATTCTACACTAGTTTCATCATCAGAATATTCAACACACAAAGAATCATTATCATAGCAGCTTTCCTCGTCCGAAAACTCATCTTCGTCATAATCAATCATGGACTCATCACTTTTAGAATCGATTTCAGATTCAATATAGTATGGGTAATCTCCATGCGAAATAACCTTAGAATTGCGACTACGAAGACCATCGTGATCATAAGTCTGTGGACGGTTTCCATGGGATTATTTAGCACCATAAGCAACATATTGTTGCTGAAAACCACATCGAGGAGGGTGTGTGTCCTGCTGGTGGTGGGAATAATATCCATCGTCATAATAACTATGACATCGCCTGCGTGGGGGAGAAGGGGAACGAGGGGAAGAGGGAGGTTCATACCTTCTGGAAAAAGAAAAGCAGCGGCTAGGATCAAAATTGGGAGCTTTATATTCAGAATCGGTACAACGCTTCGATTCTTGTAAACTCTAGCGATCCGGCGACGACGAAAATTCTCTTTAACCTCTTCTACGATAACCCATCTTCAAATCACCAACATGAACGCGGCTCTTGTAATAAAATCAGGTTTTTATCTTCTAAACCCAGAAAAAACAAGCTCTTGATACCAATTTTGATGTAATATTATCGGCGGAAGCAAACAATAATAAGAACACCAATTAAATAAATGGTTTGAACACCCAAAAACTAGGGTTCTTCACAAAAACGAATTTAATGTCTCAAGACATAAACAAATCTTCAATCTAACCTACTTAATAGGGTTTGCAATTCCCTATTTATAATAACCTAAACCTAATCCTAACTACACTAGAAAGCTAAGTAAATAGAAACTACTACTAGGGATGTTCTAATCCATATAGGAATCTGCAGGAACTATGAGGCATGTGCCTTGCACATGCTATCTTTATGCATATGCATCAGATTAACTTAACCAAATGGAAAAATCAACTACAGCATTATATGTTGTTTTATTAAACCAGAAAAAAGATAGATGTCACATTGTCGTGATTTGGGATTTGGGAAATGTTTTACAAAACTTAAGGCACAAGTGAGGGATTTTCATTTAATATTCTAATACCAAGAGTGCTTACTTGTTTTTTTACACTATAAACCACAAATGCCAAACATATTTCAAAGGGATAGAAAGAAATCAATGATATAGGCATAATTAGACCTTTTTTCAGATTTAAGTTTTCTGGACAAGAAATTGAACTCTCTGAGATGGAATTAAATTTTTTATTGTCTCATTCATTATTATAATAACCCAAACCAGTGGTCAACTTAGACCTCAAAGGGGTAAGCCTGACAAAGGTGAGGCTATAGCCTCACTAATTAAATAAAGGGCTTAGCCTCAGCTCTAAATTCCAGCGTCTCAGTGATGTGTAAGCCTCACATGATTTTAAAACACTGGATTTTGGTGACTTAATAGAATGAGAAAATAAAATGATAATACCCTCGTAAGTGTATTTCTTCGTTTGGGTCCTCATTTGATGAAGATTTCTTACAGTTGCTAAAGAGCGGCATGATCTTTAGCTGTGTCTTCTCAGAAGACTCTTCCCTAGTTTCATTCTTTTGGTGGAAAACTCTCACATTCTATTTTGGGAATGCCAAGTTACTAAGACAGTTCAGAACATCTTCTTGTCACAACTCAATTGTAATGTGGAGAAGGGAAGAGGCATTACTCACATGCACTGCAACTGGAAGTGTAAAATCTATCTAGCGCAGGTCGTATTGCTTGAAAGGTCTCATATCACGCTATGCTGGGGTCTACAGCTTGAAAGCAGAAATCTGAAGATAAGAATAGAGAGACATAAAGCTATGGTTCAGATAAGTTGTCAGAACTGTTGCCTTGGAGTGGATTTTCTGCGGCTAACAACGCAAGCACTCAGATTCGATGATTTATGATGGAAGAGGACAAAATTATCACTGTAAACTGATGTAGTGTAGATACCTCAAGGCTTGTTTCTAATGTGAAGCTCCCTCTCAACTAACTTTACAATACTTGTTATTGGGCCAAAATATAGAAGATAAATTGGCACTCAATTATAATTTTTAAGTCGTAGCCGAGTTGCTGGTAGCCTCTGTGATGTGATATAGTATCCTTCACACATGCTTCAAAAGAAACCCAACCACGACCGCTAGACACAGATAACAATTCTATCGCATATGGTGGCCTACATGCAAGGAGTAAGGGAAAAAAAAAAATAGTAACATATACCTGAAAATCCATTTCTTCATGAAGATACGCTAAACCTCGAGCTGCATCATGGGCAATTTTTAATCTCATTGTCCATGAAAGAGGTTGTGGAACACGAGCAAGAAGATGGTCTTCTAAACTTTTATTAGGCATAAGCTCATATACCAAAAGCCGTTGAATACCCCTTTCATCGTCCTCAGCACAATAGCCAACTAATTTCACAAGATTTGGATGCTTTACTACACCCAAGCAATTAACTTCTGTAATCCATTCTTTATGCCCCTGAATACTAGAATTTTAAATAAAGACAAATCATTAGCCAAATAAACAATAAAGCGCTTATATAGACAATGAAAAGATCCTTTGAAATAGTTGGTGACAAACCAACTATACGAGGAACCAAAGCATATACGAGGAACTTATTCTCAAAAAGTATTGTTTCTAATATATTTTACTTATTTTCTAATGTCTTGTTTCTAGCCGGAATATTACTCCAAGCGTGGATCGCTAGGGTGTGCAGAATAGGAACGTAGGATGCTAGATATCACAGATTGTGGTATGATGGGGGTAAACTGAAATGCGTGTTTGCAGGCAGATAATAAAGGAATATAATAACTAAATATTATCACATAAATATGCAATGGTTATTCTGCACAGTCATGCCTTTGCATTGATTATATGACATATGGGCTCTAAAACTTAGAAATTCCTTTTTCAAAACCATGCTACATTCAAAATCGCACATGTTCCACAATGGGGAATGTGTGACCAAAACTGCAAATTGCTAGTGGGAGAGTGATTTTTGGTTATAGTGACTAAACCACCATTGACATGCGCAAGCGACCAAATTTAAAAAAACCTAAGCAGAACCAGCTTAAATCGCTAGTTAATCATTTAATCTGAATTCAATTCTTAGTTATATTTATCAAGTCAATAACTACATCAACATATTGTGATTCATTTCTCCCACATGATGCATCAAAATGATTGCCCCCCACTCCCCCCCCCTCTTATCCCAACTGAATATTCCTCTCAATCCTAATTTTTGTATACCTCTCCTCTCTGTAACACCCAAAATATCTTATGCTAAATTCATGAATTGCAGTTTCATCAAGAAACCCAAAATACCAAACAAGCTAATAATCAGAATTTTTATAATCCAAACAAATAAATTTTACAAAAATCATAAAAAAATAAACTATTTGGGATAGAAACCTGCCTGCAAACCATTGCGATTCAACTGTTTAACAGCAACATCCATCTTATCATGAGGATCATCAGTAGAAATTTTAACAACACCTTTATAAACACACCCAAAACCACCTTCACCAATCATTAAACTCCTACTAAATCCTCTTGTAGCTGATTTTAACTCAGAAAAAGCAAATACCCTTAAATCATTAGCTCTTCTTTGAGACAAAAACTCATGAAAAACAGCTGAATCAGATAAGTCTCTTGAGTAATCAATAGATTCATAATCAGCAGAACGTTTAAGATCAACAGAACTAGAAGCAACACTAAGTGAACGAGCCCAAGAAACTCTAGAAACTCTAGAAACATTTGCAGTTGTTGTAGTTGAGGCTCCATCTTCATTATCTTCACCTCCCCTTTTGTTATTTTCTCCATTAGAGAAATGAAAACACTTCATTGTTGTAACTGTTTGATGAAATGCCTCAATGAAAAAAAAAAAAAAAATTATTCAATTTTATCTAAATTCTAAAAAAGGCGGATACATAGAGAAGGGGGTCAATGGAAATGGGCTGCTGCTAGCTCTCTTGTTGAAAATGAGCAGATTGATGAACTGATCAACTAACTTTGGGTTGAAATTGGTTTTTAGTAATAAAATAGTAGGGAAAAGATTGAGTCATGGTGAGCAGGTTTTTGTTTAATATTGAATATTGAATTGAAGTAGTAGTTGAAAGACGGTTTTGGCCTGTTGTCGTATTGGTTTGTTGGATAGTTTACATGCACGTTGCACATCACACATGAAACAGTGAGAGAGAAAAGTGGGTCAGGTGAAAAAGACAGACAATCACGAGAGGTGTGCAGTACAGAGATAATACAGCGCGAATGAGTACTACACTACTACTCAGTAGCACCAGTAGTATTATCAGTACTGCTCATTCATTAATATTATATTATTGCAGTACTACTCACTCACTCACTCTCCGAGAGGTAGAGGTGGTGACTGGTGAAGTGTTGTTGAAGCTTGAAGGTAATGTTTCAGTTTAATTTATTGTTAGAATAATGATTATCGTGACATCTAGGTAACATTTAACCTTACGTGTTCATGGTATGAGCAGAGCAGGTGATAACAGAAAGAACGGTGAAATTTTTAATGTTGTTGATGTTAAAATTTTATATAGCATAGGTGGAATGCTATTGTCACACTACTAGTATTAGATACCACCTTTACCATTGATACGGCCACCCATGTGATGGGATGTGATGACTGGTAGTCTGATCCTTAGTTGGGGGATCAGACATCAACTGGTACTGGTCTGGGCAGTACTATTTCACAGGAAAAACCTCATGGGGGGTGTGGAAGTGGATACCACACTACCACCACATCTTTTTGAGTATGCAAAAACATGCATAGGAAACCACAGTGATGAAGTCTCAATGAAGAAGCAAAGTGCATTTGCATGATATGTCACAAACAAATTCATTGCAGCATTACTTTACTCCAATACCTATCATCTTGAGGGTTTAAACATCTTTTTTAATGAAAGCAAATCATAGTCTTCTATAGCTTCTATTCTAAGGAATAAACTTTTTCATTCTTTCTTTCAATTCAACTTCATTCTCAAACACCAAAGACAAATTTGAATAAGTTAATCTATTGATTAGACATAGTAGATACAGAGACTTTGATGATGGGCTTCCTTACCTGTAGAATGTTTGAAATTCATCACTACTGGGTCCACTCTAAATGGATGGGCAACCATAATGGACTTGGCCAGGCCAACAACATTGCATTCTTCTAGGGTATACAATCGTCAAGTTGGACTTGCAACCTATCCCCACTGTTTCATTCAAGTTCACTGTAAGCCACCTTGGTCCCCTCACTTGTAGTCTCGCTGTGAACTGGGTCATTATCAGCTGAGGGAAACAGGTTGTAACTGCCTTAATGTGAGCACGGTTATAGGCAATGGAAGGAAGAAACCAGTACTCCAATAGCATTGTCCCAAAACTTAGGGTAGGATGTTCCCAACTTTAGAGAATACCTTTCTATGCTTTGGATACTACTGGCATCAGGGGGCACAAAAGATGTAACAAAGAGCACTACCAGCTACCTTCTATTGTTCTTAAATAACAATTAGCTTGCTATCATGCAAACAATGTTATCTGATTTCGCAAATTAGTGGCATAAGATATTCCTTTCTGGAAATCTAGTTCTTTCCAATTAACTAGTGAAAATTTCCATTGATCTGAATGATTATTTGGCAACATTGACAATGCATAATAGGAAGTAGGATTTAGGAACACATGCAGTGTGAACAAATTTAGAAAAAACTGCAAAAGAAGTCAAAAAATGACAGTAGAACTTGAGTCTTTTAAATTGACACAGATCTTTAAGTTTGGATACTAAAGAAGTAAAATCATAAAGGCTGCAACATACCTATCTATTTTAGACTGCTAGTCTGATCTGCAAAATTTCGAAAAGCAAAACTTCTCATTCGACTGGATAGTACAGAAGACAGAATACACCATTTTCTGAAAACTTACATGTACTGGCAGAATAAACAGAAATCAAATATTTCTGACATTTTCCTCTACCATCTTGGTGCTGAGTATTAATCCAAGAATTAACTCACTAGAAAATAGTGATGACAGTTCAATGGACATCTGTCTTCTATATGTAATCATAAACAACGCACATTATCGTTGAGAGGGTGATCTCTGTTTCATTAGTTTGAACGAACCCACGAGCCATCTCCAACACAATCATGGCATCATATCATTTTAGTTTCAATTTGTTGTAATGATCTGCAGCCAGTGATAGTGATTGTATTGAAACTGGGAACCCAGGACCCATCTGCACAAGATTGATACAACAATAAATGGTTGAAGAGCATATGTAGGAGTGTACGACAAGCACTACACTGAGAGAATATGTAATATCATCATTCAATCTCAAATAAATTAGTACAAATAACCGCAATTTTAAGCATGTTAATATAACAAATCATACATTCTTGTAACATTTCTACCATTATAGTTTCAAATAAAAATACAAATAACCAAGTTCAGACACAACTCTACTGGTTCCTTAGGTTAGACATGGGCTACATTCTATGTTATAAAAGGTTTCTTTCATTCTTTGGTTTTCCTTAAGCAACATCTCAAGGATACAAACATTTGCAAGAATGTAGTATGTTTGGTTTGGGCGGAACTGAAGCTTTTACATGTGCATCTGTCTAGCAGTCAAGAATGTGTTCTTTAAGTAGAAAGAAACAACCGAGCACAAATGAGATTCATTTCAAAATGTTGGGGGTTTTATATTTAGTTTCGATGTCTTTCAAGTAAAAGTTGTCACAAGAACGCAAAATTTCAAAGTAAAACTCGTACTTTTATGTTTATGTTCTATACTCAACTTACTTTGCACACGCTCTGGAAATTTAAATAAAATATGCTTCAACAGCAATAAGATAATAATTAGAAGAAATACTGTATAATGACAGGAAACATACAAAACATACATCAGCCAAATAACTGAACATGGTAGGTGACAAAAGAGCATGACATAGCCCCAAGGTAGTGCACATGTAGAGCTCGAGTCCACCCATGTCTCGCAGTACTTTGAATGGGTTTACCATTAATTTATTTTAGAGATTTTTAGTGTCATGACACTTAATTTAGGTTGATATATGTGTTTAGTCATGTTATTTTATTTGGGTTTACTGACATTTTCATACATCTCAAGCATAATCTGCTTAAGAACACACTTCGCTATTAATCATTCTCGAGATGCATGAAAAAAAATTAACTAATAAGTGACTAAAATAAAAACAGTGACTAAACTAAAATATAAACTAACACTGAGTGATGCGACACCAAAAATTTCATTTTTTAAATATAAATGCACATACAGATCACGGGCCTCTAGATAATACTTATCACCATTTCTGTTTAACCTAATTTTTATTTGTTTTTTCAACAATATAATCTTAAAATCCACAGAATAAAATAACTAAAAAGAGGCCAAAAACTAGCACAATTTGATTAGGAGCTCACCGTGCTGCATAATGAGAAGGAATTGACATAGCCAGCATATTTGGAAGCTGCAGAAAACAAAATATGTTAAAGAAGCTCCAACAGTTTGACAACTCATGCATTTTCAAGATTGTAGCTTCTACACACAAATAGAACATTGTGAGCATCACAAAATGATATCTGTTCGATTTAAGTTCTATATATTAACCACTACCATATCTTTTTGTAGAAACTATCCTACATCCTTTATATATCGACAACAATAATAAAGCAATTTCTCTCCAAAAGTTGGAGACTGACATGTTAGAAAATTTAAAGGTGTGTATCCAATTAATCTACCTACATACCAAGTTACCAACAACAACAATGTTAGCCTTAACAAGGTGCCAAAATAACTGCACAGACCATACTGGTTTGGTCATCATTCTGTGACTATGAGTACCTATTTTTACTATAAACATACATAGGTTTCATTCTTAGGAGTGTGCATGACCCCCCCCCCCCCCCCACACACACACAAAAAAAAAAAAAAAAGGAACTTATATTTATCATAAGCTGAGTCAAAGTACTTACTCTTCTTCAAGCCCACAGGCTTTGCAAGTAAAAGAGCATTAACAAAAGCACCGACATTCTCCCGTATGGTCTCCTCGGAAAAACTCACCTGCAAATGATATTTATGTAGGTAAAGTAATGTCACCTACAAATTATGTGTGCTACTATAAAATCAAACACCTGTTCATTTAGAACACCCGTGACAACTAGAATGTTTCATAGATGTTTTAAGAGAAGAAATACCTTCCCTAAACCAACATGGACAATGGCAGTTTTGTCGATCTTGAAATCAACACGACCACGTTTTGCATCTCGAACTGCCACAGCAACATCACTAGTCACCGAACCTAACTTTAAAATTGGAAAAACAAAGTGAAATTTGTCACAAGATGCTCATCTAGATACATGAATGCAAATAATAAGAGTATAACAATGGACTCACCTTAGGGTTTGGCATTAAACCACGAGGTCCAAGAATCCTAGCTATCTGTCAAAGGACAATAATAAACTACTATCACAAGAAAGCGGTGTTTATGTCAACTATCATATAATATTATTTCATTCATAAGTAGAAACCTTTCCAAGACGAGGCATGAAAATAGGGGTTGCTATACACTTGTCAAAATTGAGCTTTCCTCCTCCTGCACATTTTGAATTTTATGAGTTCTAATTTAACTCATATAGTAATCAAAATACTTACCAGAACCACTACAAAAGACAATAGATGACAATGTTTGCAAGACTAATGAAATATTTGCATGTAATGCCTGACTCAACCCAAACACTTTTTGCTACACATAGCATGGGAGTTAAAATCGCAGGGCTGTTTGATTTGGTACACTGATTTACCAGGATATAATTTTTAAGAGTAATATTGAATTACACTATATATTAGAAGAAAACCTACGAGTCTCTTCGTCCTGATCACCTAGAAATCATTCTTCCCTCGATGTCCTCTCATTCTTCAGTTATTTCCCAGGAAACTAGTTTTCCCGTCTCTAATCAAACAGACTCGTACACTCAAATCAACATTACCTCCAAGACAATATAATCAACTAACAACATCTTCCATTTGTACTTAGACCATGACCCCACATGTATATATGACGGTTACTCTATGAAATGAGGATTGAGTAATTTTATTTTTTTTTCCATTTTCCTTATTTATTTATTTTTGAATTGTGTTATATGAACATTCCTCAACGACAACTTCCTTTCTAAGTACATCCCTAGACAACCATGTGATCACTCTCGGAGGCCTTTTGATACTTCAAAATGACAATCATAGTCCAAGTCTTTCTTTTTAATTTTTGTTTTCTCTTTATTGGTTAAATAAAGGTCATACGAGCAAAAAAATCAATAGAAATCCTGATCACTTGGAGTCTAAAATCCATGTTATCCGGAATGGGTTGGAAGAGACATAGCAAATTACCCTTTCTGATCTCCTCAATAAGATCCTCTCCACCAATTATATCAGCTCCTGCAGCTCTTGCTTCTTCTGCAGCTGCCCCTTCAGCAAATACAGCTATCCTGACAGTCTAAGAAATGACAAATCCTTCTCAGTTCTAGAAAATCCTACCAGGAAGCAGAAACTGCAAATAGAAGACAATGTTACCTTTCCAGTACCATGTGGAAGAGTTGCGGCACCACGCACCATCTGTAAATTAGATATCAATAAACCACACATGAATAGTGGAACAAAATAGAACAAGTTATCAATTAGGATACTATTATCTTATGGATAAATAATACATATTCATTGATATAATAAAACTGCTAGATAGAAGAAACTGGTATACATATTCTTTGCACCCTCTTCCCATTACACCCAAAACCCCAATAATAAGCCAACTTTCTACGTTGCCCACCTTCTACCTACCCACTCACCCAATGAAACTCAAGAACTATCAAGTATCAAGTAACTCGTCATTCACTTGACTACTAATAGACCAAATAATTGAACTATTCAGCTCTCAAGGTCCTCAGGGACACAATTTAAATGTTTCTAGAGTATACAGAAAACTGTTCTTTACTTGTACGAATCACTAATCTATATGATTGATAATTCAATTCCATCAAAGCTACCAAGTAAATTTCACTTACGCGTGCACACACACACACACAAAAAAAAAAGTTTGGGCTTTAATAGCAGTTCAATGCGTGGTGCGGACATCCCTATTCTATGCATGATTTACAAATCAGAAGGAAGATATTTAATGTAGCATAGACTCACACAAAAAAAAAAAGAAGACGTGTATGGAAACTACAAGCTGAGTTGTTTTGGAAGTTTAGAACAGCAGTACAGCACGTGTACTGCATAAACTGCACCAAACACCAGGGATTAACAGACTATACCTGGTCACCTCGACGTGGATCAACACCTAATCTCACGTGTGCCTCAACAGTTTCATCAAATTTTGCCTTGGCATTGGCCTGAAAAATAACTACAAATAATAAGATATTAACTAGAATATAAATTATCACCAGAATATATAAGGTAATAAGGTAAACTTGTGAAGTGCAACACATTCTGATAAACCAATAAATGCACAGTTTTTAGTGCAGGTTCTGTTCAGCTACTGCCTACTAGCATGCAAAAAAGTGTATCATTGTATGATAAATCGCAAATATCAGTAAAATGAGATTAACCTTTCAAAGTATAGCAACTAAAGCTTCACCCTATCCTAAAATAATGTTGTGGAGTGCATTCATCCTCTGCTTCTTCATGCTGGTGGTGTTAAATTTTAAGTTTTTAACATAACACCACCAGCAAATAAATAAGTTTTTGGTCAGTTATCGGCTATATTCTATATAATGAATAAGAGGTTGGCAACACATAAAATAAAGCTCTAAAGTCTAAACTGATCAATGCTGACACACCATGTTTGGCACTCCTAGATCCAATTCCATCCCAAGTTACATTAAATATTAATGCAAGTTTCCTTATATCATCTTTCAGTATCTCCTTTTTCTTCATCTGCTCACTCCTAAAACTCCCCCAACTTATACTGTTTTTTTAGAGCTTTCATCAGTCACATTGCACGCAACTCGCAATGAATATGCCTACTCTCATCCTTCCTAATCTCACCAATTAACCATCACAGATAGTTGTCTCTCGTACATAAAGTTCATTAAGATGAACTGCTATTCGAATTCTCAAGAGATGCAGAATAACTAGTCAACCTGTAAGAAACTTATACATTCATAAGAAACTATCGTATATAGTTGACTCCTAGTTTACCTCAAATGACAAAAGAAATAAACCGTCTTCACAAGTATAAATTGGCAAAGTTATTGGGTATATGTTTCATCAATGATTAAGGCTTTAGTTTATAGACCAAGGACATAAGCGGTTAAGATTACACATTCTTAGACGACAAGGTGTGTGGGAACTAAAGAACAATATTTTGGACAACCACAATGGTAGGCACACTCGACTACGATAGTGTCTCCATTCAGTTCCCAATCTTAACAGAGTTCACCACGTTAAGGGAAGCATAGTAGTGATTAATATTTCGGTCTATCTTATTAGTCTCTCTTCATTGAATTCAAAATGTCATAGCCATCCAAAGCTGTAGTATGGGCTCTTTAAATTCTTTTATCCTAATAACACAACAAGAGGAGCTAAGATCGATCGAATAAAAATGTGACCAGCTTAGGAAAATGTGATCTTGCATCAATGTCAGATTGTCAGTTTAATATGGCTAAGAGGTTAAAACACTACATTTGTTGATAAAAAAATGATTTTACCATTGCCAATTTTCTGCTAGAGTGGTTCGTTCCTGTAGAAGTTAAATTATTAGAGTCTGTTTGCAATCTTTTGAATTTTTGAGAAACATGTGTAAAAGTTCAGTCATACATGAAAGAGAAAAGTTCAGTCATACATGAAAGAGACAATAAAATGAAAATCGACCTGAGAAGCTATACTAACCTTGACTTCCCTGATGGCCTCTTGGAGATCAAGAACAACCTTTTGTTTGTTTTTCTCCACTTTGATGAGAGATGGAAAAGGAAGAACCTTTTCTTCTTCAACCATTAGCGTCCTACGTATTCTCATATTATTATCTATTTTCCTCCGATCCGACTCCAACAACGCATTCCCCGTTGCATTGTCTTCCTTCTGATCTCCTTCAGTGGGAGCAGAAGAAACCTTGTCTTCAGGAAGAGGAGCTTCACGAGAAGGATATGATATAGGTGAAATAGATGAAACATCCTTCATGTATCGAATGTCTTCTCTAGTCCAAGTCTGAAACTCTTCTTGTGCTACCTGTTCAGAGTCGCCAGCAATTGGAGGAGGGGGTGGACCAATTCGTCGAGGCTCTCTTGGTCTTCGGAACTCTTGTGTTGGGGATTCACCACGAACCTCTTCTTGAGGTGAAGGCTCTTTAGGTTTTATAGCATACGAAACAGGCTTAATCAATGGAGGTTGAGGGGGACTTTTATCGAGATGTTCGTTTTGAGTCTCTGAAGAAGAGAATAATCTCTTGAAACCAAGAAATGAAGATCTTGAAGTAGAGTGGGAGCTGTAGATAGTAGAATTAGACTTACCAAAATCTAAGTCTCCAGTGGAAGAAGGTTGAAGGTGTGAAAATGAACGATTGATGACAAAGGAAAAGTGAGAAGGTGGTCTTGTTGTGCAATGACGGCGAGCATGAGAGAGAAAGTGTTCAAAGGCCGCCATAATCTTGGAGCTGAATAATTACAAGTATATGACAATGTAGATACTTGTAAGGAGGACTAACTAGAGGTTGCAAACCTGTAAAGAATAACAACATATATTCAAATTTTAGTGGGAGAAACTGGCAAAAAAAAAGCAATTCTGCATTAATAACCAAATTGGTCGGTATACATTCCTTCAGCAGCAGCAAAAAGGTCTTTCTAATGCTTATACCTAAATGGGTGTTGAAATGTTACTTGTACAAATGAAGCACTATAACCTAGATTGTGAATGATATCAGTTGCAACTTGTTTCATATACCCATTTCGTTATTTGAAATTATTATCATCATATGGTCTCAGAAGCAAGCAGACTTGAAAACCATTATTAATATTATCATCAAGCATTCCGCCAGTAAATCTCTCTGATAAAAGCTTCCTTTCATCTCAATTTTAACACATTATTTCTTCACTTTTCCTCTAGATCAATTTGAAAGACAACTCTTCAAATTGTTCAGTTGTATTAAAAATGAATAACGATTCAATCACATTATTGTTGTTAAAACCCATTAATGCAAATTCAAAATTGTGCATTGAGAAGTTGAAAAACAAGTGATGGGGTTGGTTGAATGTGGTAGAAATGAATATCTACGCGATGAATTGGTAAGAGAAATTATTGGGCATTGTATTTGAGATTGGATGTTCAGTGAGTGGAAGGTGTTTGTTATTATTCCTAAGCGAAGTTGATTTTGATAAGAATACATGTGAAAAGAGAAAGAAGGAACTGCTTGGATCCTAATCTCTCCCAAAATTTTCAAACCATAATAATAATTTTAAAACCCCAAATGCAATCCAAAAATACTAGAAAGCAAAAGAAAAAATAAAAAAAAAATCAATGAAACCCCCAAACAAATCATCAAACAAGAAAATATACATAAAAGATAATTAAGGATTATAATCAAACATAAACCTCTACCTCAACTTGAAAAAACCCTAGAAGAAAAAGAAGAGGCGCCAGTTAATAATGCTTCCTCCTTTCACTACGATATCGAAATCTTTCAATTGCTTCTTCGATTAACAATGGCTGCTTAATTGTTTACTTGGTGATCGTTAAAAGGAATGGAAGTCCAAGTGAAGTAGAGAAGCTGAGAAGGTGAAGTGAAGGCAAGGGTTTAAGCAATTCTTTAGATGGAAATGAAAACACAATAATATTTCTTTAAGGGCACCCGTCTGTTGGGGGGTACATATCGGTTTTGGTTTATTTTTACCTTTAAGGGCATCTGTTCACACCATGTACTGTACTATTTCTTAGTCTTTTCAGTTTCCCAAGCACCTCTCACTTTGATCATATTTCTCTCTCTCTCTCTGATAAGGGTTTCTTCTGAATAAAGAGTTTGTTCAGCTTCAGAAACAAGTAAGATAACTGACATTTTGACTACCTTTTTCTCATTTTTTGAGCATATGTTTCCATGTTTTATTTGTTTTGCTTTTTTGTTCATATAATAATAATGCATATATTGATCAATATTTAGATATATCATCATCATCAATATTATTCACCATTGCCCTTTTCTGGAATTTAATAATTGGTTTTTAGAGGAATCTTAAAAGGTAGCCAATTTCTTGCATTCGTTTTTCTTTGGTTATTTCAGAGATTAAAAGATGCAGCAAATTGTTGGAGAACACTCTAAAAAGAAATTTTGCGAGGATGAAAAGCTTAAGTCAAAGTTAGATAATCTGAGAAGAGATATTGAGATGCATGACAAAGACTTGGAGAAGCGTGAAGCCAAATATGAATGTTTGTGGAGGATCCTCATGGAGGAGAAGAAAAAGGTATTGCACAGTCGTACTAGTTCTAGACTCTATCATCTGCATAATTAAGTGCATTACCTACAGATGCCTCATAGGATCAAATCAATTTATCTTTTCGAGGATACCATATTTCACTACCTGTGTCTTCTGTGATAGGAACAGGGAATTGGAAAATAACATTTTCAAATGATAGGCAACCTGTTGTACTTTTTTGTCCACCCTACGCCACTTTCATTAATATAGCTTACTCCAAAGAAGAAGAAAAAACTTTTGTTTATATGGACTAAACAATCTTAAATTTGGATATCTCATATCTGTATACATCTTTTCTCCAATCCAGTTCTTGATAACCAACACAAAATACTGATTTGTGTCATGCATGGAATAAAAACAGTTATGATTTTCTATTTTGAACTTCTGATTGGAATGGAGTCAGACCTGTTTGTACCATTTGCGCTTTGTAAATACGAAGGTTTCATCAACATTTTTTTTTTTTTGGTTTTGAATATTGATGAGGATGAGTTCATGGAAATCTGAGCATTGCACGTTATTGAATGACTAGAGAAATTGAGTTGTTCTCATTGTTCTCAAAAAACAGTGTTGTTTATGTTGATCTAGGGACACTCACCATTTCTTCTCTCTATGAATTGTCTTTGTCTGAAAGGGGAGAGAAGTTTTCTTCTTGACAATAAAGGATAGCTGCTTCATCCTTTTTTTCTCACTTTATTGAAACTCTCAACTTTTCAGTCCCGTTGTTCTGTTCTGTTCTGTTCCTTAGAGCATTTTCAGTCTACCCCAAAATAAGCTTTAGCTGGTCAGTGAAAACCCAACTCCTTTTTGTTCACAAGTGAAACCAAGTTTGAAAGCACAAGAAAGAAGTCAAGCAAGGGGATGTTCAAACTATGGCACCATTCTAAGGTGCTTTTTGTATACTATTGCACTTGTAGTGTTTATGCAACTGGGGAAAATAACCCGCTTATATTTTTTGGGTTTCAGACTTTCAGCTCATAAACTTGTAGTGTGGACAGCTTATTTGTTTATTCCGTGTTGTGTACAAACATGGAACCATGGATTAATTAAGCTTGGGTAATTAGCAGCTTTTCACTACTTCAAAAAATAAGTGTTCCAGCAGTCAAGAGACGCTTGCATATGTAACGTACTTATTTTCAGTATTTATTGTTTTTAATGATCAAAATAAGGTTACTATTTCGACTAATGCTTATGTTATTAATTAATGCTAATGTATCTTTGTCCTTGACTCCTTGTTACATAGATGTTAACGGAACTAATATAAAACCAATCAATCTCTTATTTTTCATCCCGGTGCTGCCACATATTTTGATAATGATATTTTGTTCTGCAGTATATAGATGTGCTTGATGAAGCATAAAAAACAATTTGATTATAATCACTGATATGTATTAAAAATTATTGGCTTGCTCAGAATGCAATGAGATATAGTTTGCTTGAGACGGCTAGTTTAAAGAAAAGGATGGCAGATGAAAATGTGCTGAGGCTAGCTGAAGATCACCAGGTATGGTTTCCTTGGTATGAATAGATTTCAGACATGAAAAAGTATCATTACATCCTTATTTAGTGTGTATATAAGAATGCTATAATACTGTTCTGACTTGTGGTTATCGATTTCAGAAGGAAAAGGAGGATCTCCTTGACAGATATCTCGAATTGGAGAAGCAATTGGATGCCAAACAAGCATTGAAGCTGGAAATTGTGCAGTTGAAAGGGAATTTGGATGTTATGAAGCACATGGGACTTGATGAGGATTTGGAAGTCAAGGAAATGGTAAAAACACATGCCAAGAGCTTGGAAGAGAAAGAAGAGGAACTGGAAAACTTAGAAGCTCTTAGCTTCAGTCTTGTAGATAAGGAGCAGAATAATGAGCTGCAGGAAGCTCGTGACGAGCTGATGAACGAAAGAGTATGCTACTTTCTCTTTTTAAATATCAATAATATGGAATCCTTGGTTCATGTTCTCATTGGATTAACCAAGGCATCTTTCTTTATAACTGTAAAAAATAGGAAAAGGTAAAAGCAATGGCCACAAGCTTGGAAGAGAGAGAAGGTGAACTGGAAGGCTTAGAAGTTCTTAATACAACCCTAATAGTGAAGGAGAGGAAGTGCAATAATGAACTGCAGGAAGCTCGTCAAGTGCTGCTAGATGTAAGAGTATTCTACCTTCTCTCAAGTGTAAAATAAATAAAAATAATGTCTAGTTTAGGGTTTTTTTAGATTTAACAAACGGAAATCTTCGATCACCATAAAAAGTCTTTCTGTAGGAGACCGCATGATATATTGGAATGTTATGTAACTTCAATACTATTGATTGCATCCTTTAAGATGGTTTAAATTGTCTCCAGCTGCAGTACATTAAACTTCAGAAAAGCAGACTATAAATGTTCAGTTTAATGATTTAAACTTTGTCTTGAATTTCTGTAGGGTCTGAAAGGAACATCAAGTCACAGCTTGATTGGAGTGAAAAGATTGGGAGAACTCAACTCTAAGCCGTTCCATGAATCATGCAAGAGAAAATTTTCTACTGTGTTCCCTTCTAAGGCAAATGGAATGTCTAAGAACCTGTACTCGTCATGGGAGGAACACTTAAGGAACCCAGAGTGGCATCCATTTAAAATCAATGGTTGTGAGGTAAATGTGTTTACTCATTTTCCACGACTTAAAGTTTGTAGGTTATTCTTTTATTTATCCTTTAATTATGTTCATGTTTCAGTTACCCATATACTTCATAAATTGTATATAGACCTGAGGTATGTGTTGATTATTGTGTTCACCATATTAAGAAAACTACTTAATGACTGAGGGCTGTGTTGATGAAGTACAATGAATGGATTTAGAAGAAAGAGTTTCAGAGATCTCTAATAAGATTACACATTAGTTGTAATCTGTTATGATTAGTTCGATAAAACAGATTAAGTTAATTTTCTAACAGAATTGTACAGATCAGGATGTTGATCTCTATTAATATTTACCAAATGCAAATCAAGTAAGATTTCATTCTCTATTTCTTTGTTTCGAACACTTTTATGGTACGAGGGGAAAAGAAAGGCGATTGAGAACTTAACGGACTTAATAACAATAAGTTAAGAAGAAGATGAAGATTTTGGAGACGAAAGAGGGACAATAAGAAGATGGCAAAAGAATAAATTCCTGCAATTCAAAATAATCATGATGGTTGTTGTAAAGACTGTTGTGAACCTTTTTATATAGACAAGTCCTGCATAATAAAACCTATTAACACTATCAGAACCTTTTCTATCACCTATCTGCAATATTAAAAAAAAATTTAATGTATTTTAACATTAAATACAGGATTATTAAAAAAAGAAGAAGGAAACATTATACAGACTCTTCATATTTCCTTAACATTACCCTTGTAAGTTTAAGTTCCTTTGCTGACTCATGCAGACTCTTGGATTTTCTCTATTGTTATATCAGGAAATAATTGATGATGAAGATGAGAAACTGAAAGGTCTGAAGAGACACTATGGAGATGACGTTTACAATGCTGTAACAACGGCCTTGCTAGAGATGAATGAACACAACCCAAGTGGGAGGTACGTAGTCCCAGAATTATGGAATTTTAGAGAGAATAGGAAAGCCACCTTGAAGGAAGGCATCAAGTTTATACTGAAGCAAGCAAGATGCTGAAGGGATATTTGGTTGAGGTATTTTGTAAATTCAGTTGCCTAGGTTGAACATCTTGGAAGTACATACAGTATATAATATGAAACTACCTCTTGGCTAGACTCTTTGTTTTAATTCATGTGGTTTATTCTCCTGATAGCTTTCCAAAGAATGGTTCTTAAATCTTAATTAGCTACAGCTTAAGTTGTGAGATTTTGTGAACAAGCTTGTTGGGGATAAATAATCTTAGTCTTAGGTGTTTGAAATGAGAAACTCAGTGTTTTTAGTTATTCGCTTCTAAACCGCATTTTACAAATTGTCAAGCACTCTTAACCGTTATTTTCCTTCCTTGTGATATTAAGCTTTTGATCTAATGGAGTTGCGGAATACAAAGGGGCAATGGATCTATCTGTACGTCCTTGATATATACCACATTTTTTTTAGGTTGGTTGTTTGTTCTTCTCGAAAATTGAATGACGTAAACTGTAAGTAAAGGGGTTCTAGTGATAGGAAGGAAAGACGATTAGTGCTCAATTTTCTCGTGTAACTTACATCAGTGAGTGGAGATATTTGGTTGAGGGAGGCATCTTACATATAGGATAAGTTATTTACAATGAATGAATGAGCTTGCTGAAAGAGTATACTGTAGTTTGAAACTGCCATTTTGACTATGTACCCTTGCAGGCTTGCAGCTCTACAGAAGAGATTGTGTTTCCAAATTCCAAGAAGGTTTTAAATTTGAAATTATATTTACAAAACCCAATTTAAGTTGATTTTAAAGTCATCAATAATCTTTTTTTTTTATTTTCATTTGAAAGGTGCAATCCAATTTTCCATGTCTTTTTGCTCATAATAAAACTAGTACATAAACTAGTAGAGATTTTTGGACATACCTGATACCCCCATTTTAAAGTGGATTCTAGAGATAACCCCCTTCCAAAAAAAAAAAAAAAAAACTTTTAGTTGTACTTCTCATTTTAAGACAAGAGATTGATAGACATAGAGTAGTCTAAAAGGGGGTATCTCTACTTTGTTTTCAAATGGGGTCTGTCTAAAATCCAGTATCAAATGTGGGTATGTCTAAAAATCTCAAACCAGTATTGGAAGAAGGGGAGATGACATGGTAGGTTATCATTGGTGTATTTGAAAAGTTTTCTTTCTGAACTATTTTCAAGGTTCTGACTTACCAGGAGAAAAGCTTGTCTTTATAGCACTTACACTCTCCTAACTCCTAAGCATCTATCCACCATGCATTACAGTAAATCAACACAAATCTCAATTAGTCTGAAATTTTGATAGTTCTCAAGATTTGCATAGGCAGTTAAGATATGTGGTGGATCAATGCTTAAGATAACACCTTGTACAGTACATTGCATTTTGACAAAACTCAAATCTATAACTTGATCAGTCAAATGAAATTTTTTCTCCATATCCTCTAATTCCATATTGATGAAAGGAGAGTGTTTGCCTTTCCCAATATTTCTATCTGCTTATAAATATGGAAGTGATACATGTATTTGCAATTTCAGCAACACAAACATTTTTTAGGAGACTCAGTTTCACTTCTCAGGTAAACAAAAAAGAACACTATTTTTTTTTTGGGATTGGCATGCCTGTTTTTAACAAGATCAGTAACTAAAAGATTGCCTGCGAATTGAACCGCAGACCTGATAATGTATTTGTTTGTTGCACATATGGTTTATTTGAATCCCAATAGTCATGTTATAAAGCTTGTTATATCCTTGAGTTCAATAGGGTAACATTTGGTTTTTGTATGTTAAACTTATACAATTTCTTTTTTCTTTTTCTATAAAATTAGAAGTTCTATTGTGCACAAATTATTAGTACTGTACTCATGTATTTTTTATGTTTTACAAACTTTTTATTAAGATGTTTAAGAAAATACTGTTTAACATACCGACTCTTGAGCAACAGCATCAAGTGTTTCTTCTGATATTTGTGTTTGGTTCTACTATTGCTGAATGAACTATGCCATGGTTTTTTTTTTCCTTTCTGTCATTCGAATAGTATTAAAATACATACATTACAAGAATACAAGAAGCTTGAGTTAGATTATGTGTATAGACATGAATTGTATTGCAGAAAAGGAAAATATTTTCAAACTGTTTAGAGGTAATTAATATGGCTGCAACCAAGTTGCAATGGTGGATCTTCTCCTTTCTTCAAGGCATGGATGCACATGGAATTTGAAGCTACTGGAATTTCTTTGAGTTGTTACTCCAAACATTCCTATAGCCCAATAACTAGGGCAACCATTTTCCGCAACACCATGGATAGTCACAAATTTCATATATCATAGTTCAAGAGTTACTAATGCAAATATGCTATCCAAACAGCCATATTTTTCTATTAAGTGAGTGATACTATATTTTCTATTAAGTGACTGTATGAAGTTTTCTTTTTATTTTATAAAATAAATTTTAAAAGGGGTGCAATACGAGGACTTCTGGAGAGACCAGCCATCCTAGTATTACTTTCGCCAAAGCAATTAACATTTAACAAAGAAAATGATGGTTAGGAAGCTTGAACAATACCAACATGTTTGCTGATCTTAAATTTATTCTTAGATTGTGGTTCCAAGAAGGTATTTAAGTTTGAAATACCTTGAATAACCTAATCTAAAGTAGATCAATGTCAATGAAAAGGGCAAGTATGAAACAGAGTTGTACTTCATGGCTCCATGCCAAAATACATGGTTTTATTGTCCTCAGGTTGGCAATGCTTCAGGTCATGGAGTTGCTTTGCAGTTGTTGTTGAAAGTGTTTCGTTATTTACAGTTGTTTCTTGTTTTACATTTCTCCATCTTTACAAATGTTCATATCCTATTACTTTCTGAATGTGCTCTGTGGTATGGTTGTTGTCTGTTGATTAATTCTTTTGCTCTGGCATGTATACCTTACTGTTTAGTAGATATATGTTTGACATGTAGCAGGTCTACTCATTACATTTCATATGCTCTTTTTGCCATCCATAACTGATGAGTAGTATGGCATTTTTTTTTTCAATATGTAGGTTGGAATTGGATTGTTGAATTATAAATGGACTACAGTTCAGAAGAGCCTTCAGACATCAGTGAGTCTGAGCAAGAGGAGTATGAAGATAGAATCTATAAAGAATTGGTAAACGGAAAAATCAAAGTGAAAATAACGGACGAGATATTTAGATGTGCATTTTGTGTAGGTAAAAAACAAAGCAAATCTACGGGTACAAGGATCTTTATCAACATGCCTCAGATTTGGGGAAAGGTTCAGGGAGCAGGAGCTTAAAAATAAAGTTTAAACACATTGAATTGGCTAAGTATATGGAGAATGACTTAGCTCCTGTTCTGGTTGGTTCAAAATTAACAGTTGAGAGTCCACCCTCTACAACACATCAACCTACTGAATTATTTGTGTATCCTTGGGTGGGTGTTGTTGCTAACCTTCCGGTTGAATGGAATGATGGTAGATATGTTGGAGAAAGTGGATCCAAGCTAAGAAATGATCTAACAAAGAAAGGATTCAACCCGGTGAAGGTTCATCTTTTGTGGAATAATAATGGCCATTCTGGAATTTCTTTGGTGGAGTTTAACAAAGATTTGTCAGGTTTTCATAATGCAATGTCATTTGAAAAACCATTTGAAGTAAATCAACTTGGTAAAAATAATTGGCTTGCTAATGCACATCATGGTATTGGGGCCAATATTTATGGCTGGATTGCACGCGATGATGACTTCAATGCTCAAAATATAATTGGTAATCATCTTCGCAAATTGGGAAACTTGAAGACCATTTGTGATATAAAAGCTGAAGAGGAAAGGAAAAAAGAAAAAGCTTCTAACGGACCTGGTAAATGTCATTGACGTGAAGAGCAAGGACCTAGAAGAAATGGAGTGGAAGTTCCAGGAGACCAATTTGTCTCTTAGAATTGTGATGGATCAGAATCATAGTCTACACCAAGCCTATAATGAAGGTATGCATTAGTTTGTAATAACCTGTTGCTTGGTTGTTCCTATGGTCTATAATATTTTCTTTTAATAAATTCCAGTGTTTTAACAGGTGGTTCAAGAATTTCTTCACATAGTTGTTGTTTTTGGTTTTTTGGGTTTTCACCAAAATTTAAGTGTCTAAACTTGATTTGCTGTTTGATGAGTGTAAAGTACTCGTGGATATAGGGAAAAAAAATTGTATGCTCCCTCCATATAGAGATTAAACTATGGTGTGTTTTTTTTTAGACTTTAGAAAACTCTTAATAAAAATGGCAAAGAAGTAGTGTTAACACCTTGCGTAACAGGTATTTTAAGGTGTATTTCCTTGCAAAGAGCATCCTTTAGTTTTTTTTTTTGTGTTACACTAAGTTGATTCATGAGTTGAAAGTTACATTTCTTTCATTCTATCTATCAGAGATGAAGATAATGCAGCAAATTTCAGTGATCACTTCGACAAGATTATTCATGAGAACGAGAAGCTTAAGTCTGAGTTGGACCAGGAAAAAAAAGATGTTTTGTTGCGTTGCAAAGAATTGGAGAAACGTGAAGCTGAAAATGAATGTGAGAGAAGGAAGCTCATTGAGGAAAAGGAAAAGGTAGCACACTTTCACCTAATTTTAGACTGTATCAACTAGTACTGCTTTATCTGCAAGAGGACATGCATCACTACGGTAGGACAAACTACGAATGTTCCAGTGCATCTGGCATTCTTGATGAGAAAGCTGTTGGTTACACCAAATTTGGTGTATATAACTCTAAGGCGATTGATTAATCTAGTCAATGACTGCCAAAAAAATTTAGAAGTCCTTAAACTCTTTTAGTGAGATTTTTTTCAATTCTATTTTCTTACTTTGGGATTGGCTGGTTTTGAAACTCTCAACAAAATAGACCTCTGCGATGTTTTGTTCCTTGGAGCATCTTTCCTTGTTCTGTTTTATTAATTATTGTATTTTAGTTTGTATTGTGCATCACTGTGAATCAGAATGATGGCATCCTTGTTTGAAAATTCAAAGTTTCCTTGACATGATATCATAGTTGCTATTATCACTAAAACTTATGCTACTATATATTTGAATTCTGGATCTGCTACTACAAAATAATAATGTGTTTTTGTCCTGTTTAAAAATCTGTTTTATGATGTTTCAGCTTTAATGTTGCCAAGTCATTGTTGATATTTAGCTTAGCTTAATTATACATCTTCCATATTGTTGTAAGTGTCTGTTCTCCAATTAAATGCGTGGCTAACGGCATGGAAGAGACAAAATTTGGAACTAGTTGCTATGATCAGTGGTAACATATATTTTCATATTTTTATTTTCAGTTTCTTTTTTCTGTGTTCAGAATGCAATGAGAAATAGCTCACTTGAGATGGCTACTTTAGAGCAAAAGAAGGCAGATGAAGATGTAGTGAGACTAGCTGAAAATCATAAGGTATGTGTTGTACATCTAAATAGATTCAGGATATGAAAACTTCAATTCAGTTTTATATCTTTGTGCCAATATACCATCAAAGCATGCTATCATTTGGCTGTGCTTATACCTCAGAGGGAAACAGAAGAGCTCAACAACAGAATCCTTGAATTGAAGAAGAATTTAGATGCCAAGCAAGCATTGGAGTTGGAAGTTCAGCAGTTAAAAGGGAATTTGAATGTAATGAGGCACATGGATGGCGATGGAGACTCTGATGTCAAGGAAAAGTTGAAAGCTATGGCCAAGAGTTTGGAAGAAAAAGAGGAACAGCTAGAATTCATAGAAGATATGAACAATGATCTGGTAATGAAGGAGCAAAAGAGCTGAGCACCAATGAGCTTAATGAAGTCAATGGTGTAAGTGTATTTTACGGCATCTATCTTTTCTAAAGTGCAAATTCAATAAAATTGATAACCTAGTTTTGTATGTTACATAGCCTAAAAGTCTTCTTGTGGGTACCATATATGACATTTTCGATTGGTGATGATAGCTTGCATAGATGGTTTGAGTGCAGTGCATTAAAACATGGTGAAGCATATCAAAATTATTATTTCATGTCTTGAAACATATAGTGCCTCATTGTTTTCAATTTCATGTAGGGTCTAAAGAAAATGTCAATTCGTGCCTTAATTAGAGTAAAGAGAGTGGGAGTAATTGAATCTAAGCGATTTCTGGAATCATGTAAGCGAAGGTTTTCCGCGGTTAACGTAGATGAGAAGACAGCATTACTGTGGTCAGAATGGCAGGACCAAGTTCAGGATTCAAATTGGCATCCCTTTAAAAAGATTAAAGTCAAGGATGACTTTCAGGTATTCTCCTTGCTCCCTTTTTTGACATACTATATGTAGTTTGAAGTTGCTGTGTACTGTATATGCATGTTTTTTTGCTTCTATTCATGGAATAGCATCCTTGTTTCACTTTCATATATTCCTTCATTGCATGGATATATCTGCGTTGATGTGTTTACTCAATCAATCTATTCAACAAAGAATATATGGTCAGGTCTGTACTTTCTTACTGTAAGACGTATGTTATTCTGCCTTCATAAAATAGGAGTAGGTTGATATACTTAATAAGTAACTGCTTATACTGATTTGTGGAGGTTGTTATTAGGGGTGTCGGGTTGGTGCCGGGTTTAAACAGGTCGAGGTGTTTTTGGACTAAAACCCGAACCTGATCTGTTAACCTGTATAACATTTTTTCCCTAAACCCAAACCTGACCTGCTTATTAAACAGGTCGGGTTCAGGTCAACCTGTTTAGACCTGTTTACTGAACAGGTCAGGTCCAAACCCGTTAAACCCATTAGACCCGCAACCCGTTCAACCTGTTAAACCTATATGATTTCAAAATTTCATCAGTAACCTGCCTTGGTTATAAAGAAAATAAAAATACTAGTAACTTGCCTTGCTTTTAATTTTAAAGTCTAATTTTCCCCTTCTGGTTTTAATTTTAAACTTGCCTTGCTCGAGTTGGATTACATAACTTGCCAGCCCTACTTGTTATATTCACCATCTGGACGTTTGTCAGATAGATCATGGGATAGGTCCCATCCAACTTTTGACTTGGTGGTTAATTCAACCTTGTCTTGTCATGCATAACATTACTGAAGAAAAAGTATGTATCTGTAGTTTCGGCTTATACAGATTCAAATATTTAAGAAAATGCTTTGATAATTACGTCTTAATTAGTTTGGGTAAATATATATGGTTACATTGTTACTGCAGGAAATAGTTGACGAGGAGGATGAGAAGCTGAAAGAATTAAAGAAAGAGTTGGGCGATGAGGTTCAGAAGGCTGTAATAAAAGCCTTAATGGAGTTGAATGAATTCAACGGGAGTGGAAGGTATCCGGTACAAAAACTATGGAACGTTGCTGCGGATAGGGCTGCCACATTGAAGGAAGGCATTGAGTATATTCTGAAGCAATGGAAGGCATGCAAGTCCAAGAAATAGCTACATACCCAACAAATGGGCTCTTCCATCCACTGAACATTCTTGAGCTGAAAGGTCTTATTATATCTGGGGATATATTAGACTTGAAGAGTTATCTTTTTGTTAGTCTTCTGAATCCATGAAGCATTAGACTTGTTATATTTTCTCATTTCTATCTTTTTTGTTGCAGCCAATAGATGGAATATATATCTTAAGTTATTAAATAGAATATATTGTCGTAGGACGATGAACACACAATTGAGCATAATTAAATCTGGAAACATGAATTTTGATTATACTTATGTGTTTTGACTGTGCTTAATCTTTGTTATCAATATCAATTTTCTACCCGTGCATCGCAGGTGTTCTATTGAGACCTTGCATTGTGAAAGAAACCAAACTTGCTAAGGATATCTAATCCACAGTCTTTTAATTTCACTCATGCAGAGTTGCTGCTGGTTTTTTTCTGGACAGGACGCATCAGTTGGTTATGTAATCCCCTTATCCCCAGTTATGCAGCTGGATGCAGTATTTTGGACTGTATGTAATCCGACTCGAGCATCCCTCTTGATTGGTATTTGAATTGGTAATGAAATAGTTATTCAGAATTCAGTTTCAGTTATAAGCTAAGCAGAAGCTAAGTTAGGAATGCAGCTTGTAATATATATTCTGACAATCTGGCCTGCCAGTTATCAAACCAACTAAGATATCAAGCAACTGCAAGATGTCAAAATCCCAAAGTATAAATCTGAAAGTTTGCCCATGAGAGCTTGTTGCAGAAACTGGGAATCAGTTTCTACAATATTATGATGGGCTCTAACTCCTGAAGCAGTTTTGGTACATCACTTTAGCCACATAAAACAGCTAGAACCTAAGCGACATTATTGAAAGTGTAAACAGAGAGACTTCAGACTTATATTCCATGCAAAAACACATGGCTTCATGTCATGGAAACTACATGTTCAGATTATGACAGGGAATGCACTTTGTATTGTGTTTGTATGTATGCAAGTTCATTCATAGTGTACGTTGATGCCCTGTGGGAATTTTATTTTTTTTTTGCACAATTTCCACGCTTTCTAATCAGATGGTCATGGATATGTCAAGTTGTTAACATGGGAGTATTGGATTTTCAGCTAAGTTCCAATGGATTAAAATTAATGTCAAACGATCTTCTTGTAAATTGAATAGTCAAAGGATATAAATGTGTAATTGTGTACATGTATCTCACAGTTATCTAAGAGGGACGTTTGCTATTCTCAAGCTTGGACTTCTATCTACTTTAAAGATGCAAGCCAGATTGCCCAAATTCAATAACATACAGAGTGAGAGAAAGGGGTTCAAGTGAAAGGGAGGAACTAGAAGGGACAGGAAGGAAAAGTTGCCTTGGTGCTAAATCTGAGTTCTTCTCATTGATGCTGTTTTGGTGGTAAAACTTCTTAATCATCTTCTTTATTTTCTCATGCATTCAAGTACTGTAACCATGCAAGAACTTGTGGTATTTATTGAGTATAACATTAACATACTTATACACTAAACATTTTGATACACTATCCTGACAAGGTGCACTGCATTTCGATATAGGATTCTCTGTTCTTGATGATTTTGATGAGATTTCCATATTATAACAACAACATGAACTTGTATTTTCATTCTATATCTGATTTTAACCTGCTACGCACCATATCTGATTTTCCTAGTCATGTTTTTATGACCACTAGCGGTATTGCAAACGGTTGTTCCAAACATTCATTTTGACGGTAATTTAAGTGCAGGGCAAGCAACTAAAATGACTGATACAATTGACAAGTTATTTGGGAGTGAGTTGGATGACTATGCAATATTTGTTACCGGGTGCACTCCTGAGTATCTTGCAAAGGTAATTGAAAAGACTGCATCTAGGTTGACTTCTGACCAAGTTTCACATTTCACCAACACTTGCTTGTTAGCTGCAACTGGACAAAGGAAATTAGTTGAAACTCTTATTCGTAAGCCGAATCAGGCACCCTTGTTAGTTTATCTAAGGGAAAACTTTTGGAGTAATCAGAATAACCTTAACTTCTCTGCTCTGAGTTTGATTGGACACTGCTTAATGACTGCTACAAGCAGAACTAGCAACAATATCATTTTGACATTCCAACGCAAACTTCGGGCAAATTCTATCTGGGAAGCTGATCTACGGAAATCTAACATTTTCTATAGGCAGAGGAGAGTATTTGAGGAATTGGCAGCGAAACACACAAAGGCAGATGCAGATGCCGCTGGTAACAGAATAAGGACTGCCTTAATTGCACGAGTTGCTCCTGTTAATATAGCTGACAGGAAAGCTCATACTAGTGCATCTCAAACTGGTGATGACAACGTTAATAATAATGGTGGTTTAGGCAATCCAGATATTAACGATTCTCTTGCTGCATCAAATGTTGATGAAATTTATGAAGATCCGCTTGTTGATCAGCCTACTGTCATGCCTTTAAGTATGGTTGTTCTTGGGAGTATAGATACAAGAAAACCTAGTAATGCTCCTCCTCCTGTTGCTCCAATTGGTTCTACTAAGTCTGAGGCAAGTGTGCTTCCTGTTGCTCCAACTAAACCTACTAAGACCAGGGCAAGTGTGCTTCCTGTTGCTCCAATCAAACCGACTAAGACCAGGGAAAGTGTGCTTCCTGTTGCTCCAATCAAACCGACTAAGACCAGGGAAAGTGTGCTTCGTGTTGCTCCAACTAAACCTACTAAGACCAGGGCAAGCGTGCTTCCTGTTGTTCCAAGACGCTCAGAGAGGATAAAGAAAAGGTTGTCTAACTAATTGGGGAATGTATTGCAGACAAAAGGAAGCTGCTATAAAGGTGCTTATCAATGGTCTTGAAGTGAATTAGGACTGCTAAGGGTACTAGATTATATATGCCTGCTCTACATTTATTTTTCAAGCAAATTTGTTGAAAACTTTTGCCATGTCCATGGAACATGTAATAATTGAATCTTTGTTTTTGAAAAGCAACCTCTCTCAGTAACTAATCTCATATGTGTACATATATTTGTTGTCACCTACTTTTTGATAATTTGTTTTTGTTATATCCATGGCAACTGGCAAAGTATGATTTTAGGCATATAGTGCATAAAATTACTCATAGATTCTGTCTAACCCTCCAATTTGCAATCATTAAACTTCAAATTTCCTTGAATATGACTTACAGTAGTTGTTCTGTTGATATCACAAGTTGAGATATAGAGTCCATTTAGCAATGAGGCTAAAGGTTTCTTGGCCCTATAGGTAAAAGCAATGCAACAAGTTTAGAGTGAAAATCACTATAATTATCCCCTGCTTAAAGCAGAGACCAAACTGACCGATCATTCTATGTGCTAAGTGGTGCTCTCTTTGCATGCCATTCAGTATAACTCAAACCTGAAGTTCGTATATCAGGCACTGTACATCGAGTGGGTGCCCCATGGTACTTGAGCACTATAGGGACTACTACGTTGACATCCAAGAAATGCAGGTGGACACAGCAATGCTCACACATGAAAGAAAGATGGGCTAGTCAATGAATGGAGTTTTAGATAGCTGGGATCGGAACTTGGAAGGGTGTCTACTCTCCAAGTTTAGCCTGGTTCGAGTATTTTTCGCTGAAAACCGCCTGCTAAATGCTATTACCACCTTTATATCTGATGACTTAAAATGAAGTCAAATCTATCTAAGCAAATATTTTTATAGCTTTCTTGCACAATTTGCCTCCTCTCTTCTTGAGTGTACGTTATGATGCACTTAAATAGTCCTCTAATCAGATATTCAGATGGTGATGGACATGTTAAATTGTTAACATGTTATTGGAGCTAATGGATTAAATGAATGTCAAACAATCATCTCGTAAATTTAATAGTCAAAGGATATACAGTACATATATGTCTTGTTGTCATATATGGCGGCACATTTACCTAAGAGGAGTTTGCTCTTCTCGAGCTTGATTTCAACAACATAAAAAGTGACAGAAAGGGTTTCTAGTAAAGTGAAGGGTAACACTTCTGATCCATTGAGTTCTTGTCATTGATCTATTGCTGTATTTTGGAGGTAACACTTTTCATTTTCTTTATTTATCATGCACTTGCATTACATACATTCAGCATTTCAGCATTCGTAGTGGTATCAATGGAGTCTAACGTAACTTGTACACATACTATAAACGTTGATACTACTTTATCCTGATTCCTGCCTAATCTCTGGTTATAAAAATACATACAAACTCATTTGAAGAATTATCATATAAAAGGTATGATTTTTGTCTGCGTACGTATTTGAAACAAACTTGATGGTGAACTTCCAAGGAAACAAATTTGTCATCAATTGAGGTGAGACTGTGTTGTCTGTGTAACTCTTTATAGGTTGCTGCTTATTAGTTCATACTCTTGTTGATCAAACTTTTGAAATGAGAAGGTTCACTGTGGATCAAAATAGGACTCAATGTTTTTGACGATTTTGATGAGGTTATTGTATCTATGATAGCAACATGAAAGATTGTATTCCGGTCTATACTACATTGGTGATTGATGTAATTTTTATTTTAACATGTTTATCATTACTTGCCTGATTAATCCAAAAGTTGTTCAGATTCAGGTTCTTAAGATTTAGACGAATGTTCTTCATTTAATTTTAACGACAATTCAAATGCAGGGCAAGCAACAATGACTGATACAATTTCCAATTTAAGTGGGAGTGAGTTCGATGACTATGCAGTATTTGTTGGATTCACTCCTGAGTATGTTGCGAAAGTTATTGAAAAGAGTGCATGTAGGTTGGCTCCTGATCAAGTTTCAAATTTCACCAACACTTGCTTGTTAGCTGCAACTGGCCAAAGGAGATTAGTTGAAACTCTCATTCGCAGGCCGAATCAGGCACCCTTGTTACTGTATCTGATGGACAACTTTTGGATTAATCGGAATCACCTTAAGAATCACCTTAACTTCTCTGCTCTGAGTTTGATTGGACACTGCTTAATGGCTGTTACAAGCAGAGCTAGCAACAATATCATTTTGACATTCCAACGCAAAATTCGAGCAAATTCTATATGGGAAGCTGATTTCCATAATTGTAAGCTTTCTTATGAGCAGAGGAGAATATTTCAGGAACGGGCAGCTAAGCACACCAAGGCAGATGCAGATGCAGCTGGTAACAGAATAAGGACTGCCTTAAGTGCGCGAGTTGCTCTTGCTAATATAGCTCACGGGATAGCTCATACTAATGCATATCAAACAGGTGACAACGGCGACATTACTAATAAAGGTGGTTTGGGCAATCCAGATATTAAAGATTCTCGTGCTGTGGCAAATGTTGATGACGAAATTGAGAAGGAACCTCTTGTTGATCAGCCTTTAACTATGGTTGTTCTAGGGAGTACTCATACTAGAAAACTTAATGATGACATTCCTGTTTCTCAAACTAATTCTACTAGACTGAGGCAAGTGTGCTTCCTGTTGATGATGCTCCTCTTGTTGCAAGTGTGCTTCCTGTTGCTCCAAGACGCTCGGAGAGGAGCAGGAAAAAGAGAACTGACTGAGTGGTGAATATGTGATGTCTAAAGCAATGGTGTCTGGGAGTGTTGCTGTTCTTGAGGGTGTGCGGCTGCTTACCTGTTATAGCAGCTAGGTGTATGAGAGTTTGTTGTTTTAAACATCTTACCTGACGATGTACAGTCTATCTGTATATGCTGATCAGGCTTGTAAACTTCTCTCTTGATTTTGAATATATTTTACTTTAACAAAAAAAAACAAAACAAAAGTAATATAAGGTACTGCATTGGCCAAGTGTTATCTGAATCAAGTGCTAAACCTTGTAAGAAATTACTAATTAGCATGTAGGATCATTTGACAAACTACATACAGATAGGTGAGTTCTTGATACATTGGTCTATATCATTACTCAGAGAGCTGAATAAATGAGCTGAATGAATCAAAGTTTTTTTTTTTAGGTACAAATGAATGAATCAAAGTTAGTATCTGTAAAAATAGTTTAGTCAGAAGGATTTATGATAGAAGAGAAAGAAGAGTCGTACCTCAATATAATAATTCAGCAATGATAATTTGACAACATTGGGCAGACTACCAAGAATCTCTATAGCATACTGATCTCCGAAACTGTCTTCTATTAATCCATTTGTTCTAGCTGGTTTATGTTCAAAAGCGAAGGAGGCAGTGTGCAAATGCATAAATGTCTCTTAATTGTTATGCATAGGAACAACATTTTGTATACCTATATATCTAATTTGATTGAGTCCTAAGGAGGAGATATTTATTTTTATTCTAGGGTCAGAAAAATAGGTCTTATAGAAATCCAGGATCCTTGGTTTGGGAGCAGAGATGGTAAGGCTACTTTTATATCGCAGTGAACAGTGAAAGACTGCAAATATTGAAGCATGGGGCAGCTAAAAAAGAAGGGGTTAAATATGTTTTCATCGATGAATTGAACTAACACGAGCTTTAAATTTTTGAGATTTGGGAATGTGACGATTTGTCAGCACTGTCAGAGTCTTGCAAGAAAACAGACCAACAGGGAGCTTTACATCCCTCACATAATGACAATAAACATGAAGTTCAACTTGGCAAAGATTGCGAGTTAAAGCAAAAGAGATCCATTCATTGATTAGAGGAACAAAGTCAGTATGGTACGGAACATCAAGTCTCATCTTGTGTATATCAGTGTTGGAGTAAAGGTGTTTAAGTGTTTGCTATACAAAATCAGTGAACTTAAGCTTCTTCCTTTTGAAAGTAATATAATTGAAATATAAATTTGGAAAGGTAGAACCTACCTTCCTCCATTGTTTTGACAAAATGGAGGTTTTGATTACATCTTCGGTTGGAAGGAAAGAGACTATATGGTTTATAATATCTTCTGGTAAACTACTGATTCTGTCCATTCTTCTTCTTCAACTAAGCAACTCAGGGTTTTAGGGTATTAAGGGTTGAATGATGATGAAGGGTTTAAGGTTTCTACTTTCTAGTGCCCTTTTTATATACAGAAAAACTTCCCTCGCTAGTTCTTGAGATTTGCATAGATGCTTATTATTATGTATGAATGGTGTATTATGTATGAATGGTGACTATTACGCTTAAGCTTTTGGTCCTGGTATTATGACCATAGTCAAAGGCCTTGACTGAAGTCAACAAACATAACCTGATTCTGATTTCTGAACAACTAGATTTATTGACAAAACCTGGTCTTATCCTTACAAAAACTCTCTTCAGTTTGAAAATATAAGTTTCTCTCAAATCTACCGGGAGACGACTCAGGCTGCAGACTACCTAGCAGCAATTCCATGTACAAATTCGGATGTAAACCTTTTTTTCCCCACCTCTAGATGCAAATCTGTGTAGCATTTCTGAGGAAGACAGACTTGGAACAGTCTTTGTAAGAGTTTAATTTTACCAATACAGGTTAGGGTCTGCCTCAAGCCCTCAAATTAATTTTTTACCTGATCTAGTTCATCAATGCCGCAAATTGCCTTGGAGATAAAATGAGGCCTATGCAAAGCCTTTTAGATTTCAAATGGAATTGAATGGATACATCCATGCAGAGTTTATGGATTTTGTTGCATGGAAGAATTTGTATATGAAGAACACTCCTTAAATATACAAGATTGCTATCATCTTTAAAGTAAGGAGGAGGGAATTAAGTTTTGGACCTTGGTGTGTTGAACAAACGTAGAACATGCTGAAGCAGATTTATGCAAAGGACTGCAGACTTCCTGTCACTTTAGACCAACTCCTTCAGTTCTTCGTGTCTATTGTAATATCGTATCTAGCAATCCTGTAGAAAAACAAGGGTCCATGTATGAAATGAGTGGGCTGACTCCGATAAAGTAATTCCTACATATTCATTTCATTTGAATCCATACTCAATAGTCATAACAATTACATCGCAAGTAGATTTAACACACTGCAAAAAATGTCATCTATTATTTCCTGCATTAACAACACAATGCATGTGGAAAATTACATGACTTAAACTAAAAGGTGGCATCTAAATTCTATTATAATTCAGAACGTTAAAGATAAAACCTCCTAAAGCACTTTAAAACACACAAAAAGTATATATTTTGGTTATATTTGCGATATTCAAGGGTATTTTGAGCCTCTGGACTTGCAGTATCCTCGTTCAATTTTTCACTTCCGATTAAAAAGGTTAAGTAAATTGTATCGTATCAAGAAAAAAAATGAGGGCATGGAGTTTCGGTATATTTTGGGCATCTCTTTTTGTAAAATTCTATTTTTCCAATATCCCCTGCTACCTATTGACTTGCTTATTCAGGTCGAAAAATTAAGAATACTTCCTCAATTCCCGAAAATGTAAACATAGAAACACAAAGTATTCAAGCTTGATATATAATAATGACTGAATAGCATGTCCTCACCATCGGCTACTTTGATAACTTTGAAATAATGCCAATTTGGATCTCTAAGGTAATTATCCCACAATGAGCAGAACTGCACAGCTCTCATTTCTACTTCTTCAGGAGGATATTTTCGCTTGCTCGCTTCGTGGAGTGGCTTCACATCCAATTGTCCCATTCTCGACTCCAATGGAAGTCAGACTGGACATGTCTTTCAAACCCTATATGGAAAAGAAAAAGGAATCAAAACTTCAACCATCCAACTTGAGCCTACATTTCTTGCAAAGAAAAACTTAAAACTTACAACAGAAGCGTGAGGAAACATAAAAGAGGATCTCATGAATAAAGTCATCCCAAAGGCTTAAAACCTCAATCTCATACAGCATCTCAATGGCATAAAAACTTCGAATATAACCAATAATTTTCTATACCATAATAGATTAATTTAGTCTTAATTCAATCTACGCACAAAACGAATTCCTCCGTGGTTTTTACTCATGGTCTCCAAAATAGGTGTGTGCTTCAGCATTTAAGTTTCCTGCACACGTGCAGGAGAAGGTAATGCAGTTGCTGATATTCAAACAAAGTTGACACAAGACAATTTCATGTCCAAGTGCTTGTGTGTTTGAGTTTTCACAACAGCTTGCAATAGAAGCCAAGTTTAGGCTATCTGGAAACCAAGTTGTCGTGCATGCTTTATTTGATTAAACAACTGACTTGCCTCTAAAGTTATTATAGCCTCTCTTGGGAGTAAGGTCCATTAAGCCTCCCCATTTAAATGTACTTCATTTCTACTTTAATTAAGTAGGGGGTCTATGTAACTAGTAACTACTCCCCAATTCTTCCCTCTCTTCACAATTTGGGAACTTGGCGTCTTTGACCAATTAGAAACACAGCATTATAATTGGCAGCTTAAAATCGATTCTTGGTTATAAAAAAAAAATGATTCTCAGTGTGGTTAAGAAAAAAATCTACCTCAGTCAATTCCTTGCGAACTTCCTGCAGCTCATCATTGCTCTTGCATTCCTTGACAACAAGATATTGGTTCGTAGCTTCGAGGTCAGCAATTTCATCTACAAGGTATGCAAAATCATCTTCTTTCTCATCTGAACTGCTTAATGAGCCACTACTTTTCAGATTTCAGGTGCTTCATCACTTCTATTGTCCCTTTTAACAGCTAGTTTTCTAATTTCAATGCTTCTTTGACATCCAGTGGCCTTTCTGTCGGAGCATCATTTTTAAGATGATTTTCATTTCGTCTCTGCTATTAGAAATTATACAATTTTAAATTTGTGCCAAAAATATTTCTGTCAGTATTGAGCATTAACGAGGAAAACAAAACATCCCGCAGAAGCAGCAACAATTTTGACATTAGCAATGACAATAATAGTAATAACAAGAACAACTAAATAATAACAATAATAATAACACTTAATAACAGCAATAACAAAATTAACATACCGCCCTCCATGCACTATCATAAGCATTCTTTTTAAGGCATGCTGAAGAAAGAAGAAAGAGGTAAAGAAACAAATACAAATAAATAAATAGCCAAGTTGAACCAACAATACCCTATTTCAATCTCATTCCATATAAAATTAGCAATAAGAGTAATACTTTGAGAGGCATGTGAAATCTAATGCACATAATATATAGATGCTTTTCTTAAGCAGAAGATACTAAAATTTTTTTAAGACCAATAACTCATGAAAACTCAATCTGAATTTTATACTTCTAAATGGTTATTTCGCTGTAACATCTCTACATTAAATAATTTGTTTAGCCAAAAAAATAAATAAATGCTAAAGAAATGTTTAGATCTTTGAACGTTACTCTAGTTAGCGGTAGCCAAGTTGGAATGGTACAGTACTACAGTATGGTGAAACAAAGTTCAGTACACGTGCTGTGTGATCAAGGCTTTGGTCGCAACGAACTTTTGTTTGTCTGGTTTTACACATTTAACATCTAATCCTGATTATGAGGTATATTATCTAATCAATTTCGATGTTTAAAATTCATGTATGGATACTTTTAAAACAGTCAAACCAAAGACCTAAATTAATTACAGATTTAAGGATCTTCGAAAACAATTATGCTGTAAGATTCAAAGCACAAACTAAAATAATCTCAAAACATATATTTTTTTCTTAGCTAGAAAGGAATAAAAGGCAGATTCAGGGTGTGATCAGTGATGTGGCACATACTATTCTTGACATTAAAGGACTTGTGTTCCGATGGTACAAGGGATGGGACGACTTCAGGACTATTACTTTTGCGGCCTTTGTTTTACTTAATATAATGTCATATTAGGAGCTTAGTCTTATTGTTAGGGTCTTTTGTGTAGTTGGGAGAGTTTGTTGTTATGCTTTAGTAGTTTTGGGACTTCTCGTCCCTCGTACTCTTGTGTTTTTGCCTTTGCCTTTTAATATATATATCGATGGTTTTACCTCTCTCTCTCTCTCAAAAAAAAAAAAAGAAAAAAAGAAAAAAAAAAAAGATTAAACAAATAGAAAAATTCCATTACATCCTGAAACAATTTTAATCTCTATAATGTCTGCTGGTTTTCTGGTTGATCCTTCCACACATACCATACGTCTTCACTTTGACTTGGGAATACATTATTCTAAGAGTAAAAGTTGTTAAACCATCTGTCAACTATTTCTGGGGACCGATTTTAGTTTAAGATTAGATGTTGGGATCAACTTATAGTCGTCTATTCTTTGTCGCCAAACAAATTACTCTCTTAGGTGATAACATTAACAAGAAAATAAAAGTTGCTATTTAACATTACCAACATCAAGAAAATATACTTATCATTCTTTTCCCAATTATCAGTTTAATTCTTTCAATATCATCTTGTCTCCTGCTTTTTCAATTCTTTCACTCGATGCTTAAGTTCTTTGGTGCGGGATTCTAGATCCGACTTCTTCGCTCGATGGTCACGTACAATGCTCTGCATCCTCTCCATTTCTGAAGGTACAACAAGCATTACAGTGGACACTTCATTTCAAGTGTGATGAGAGGATGACAACAAAATGTAGTTGACATTATCATAAGGATATATACCATAAGTAGTTTATGTTACCAAACAATGCTGCTACGTACAGTAAAATCGCATTTATGTTACCAAACATACTGTAAAATTTCAGATTTATCTAATAAATAAAATTGCAAGTGTATAAAAGAATTTCAGATTGTATACCAAATAAAAGTATAGAAATATTTAACCCGATTTATCACTGAATCATATAGAAAACGGAAATAAAGAACAAAGCTAAATTTCTCAAATTATAGGCCTGGTGCCTAAGAGCATTCCCAATAGTAAAAGGGTTTTAGGGGTGCCATGTAGGAGAGCTATGGGCTAAGCTAGGCATACCCTAGAGCTATGTGCTAAGCTAGGCAAATGAAGCTCAGGGGACCTACAAGTAACTGATTAAAGGCTCTCCAGGTACACCTTGAGCCTAGGAATACCTTTTGACTGCAAGCGTTATACACTATAGCTATCCTAAATTAGAAAAAATTGCAATACAAATTAATGAAAGTACTCCATTTGATAAAGAAAAAAAAAGAATAGTGAAATACAAAGCTACAAGAAAATTGTAGAACCTATTTCGACCACATTAAATGCCCAAGAAATATAAAGTCTCAAATGGAATACTGTCCTTGTTAAGCAAACTATTAAAAAAGGAATATCCACCCCTTGATATCTTAAATGTCTCCCAACTGAACCTTGAATCATACAAGACCCTAAACAGCAAAGCATGTCTATAGACTTTTGCATAAAGGTATCAATACAGATCTTACTGAGTAATTGTGTCCCCATGACCACAAACGTTCCAATGAGATATTGGAAACTAGAATCATATTCTGCTAATATTTTTCCTGCTGAAACTCAACTGGAAACTAGGGATTGTAGAAGTGTTAAACCATATTTGACGGTTTGCTGAGGAGATTTTGACTTCCTATAGCTGCTATGCTGGAAATTCAACATATATGGTTGATGTACTTACCACAGAAAATTCATAAAACAATTCTAGTAACGAGCTGGGGACAAGAAGATTAGAAAATTTTTACTAATTATTTTGGATCAATGTACACCTACTTATACGCTTCTACTTTCCGAAATACTCTAATCAGAGGTCGAGCATGGTTACATTATTACGAAAATGTATGACAATAAACCAACTGCCGGATGCTATATTGGTTTTAAAGATGCTATATTCCATTAAAGAGCTTTTGGAGAAATGGCCGCAATTTCCAGGTGTATGCTTGGGGGCGAAGATATGGAGGACGATACCATATGTGGTGTTCTGGATTATATGGAATCACAGAAATAGACTGCTCTTCGATGGAAGATGCCTGGACCTTAACCGTATTTCTAACGACATGAAAGCCATTGGGTGGTACTGGGCTGGGGGTCATATACATAATACTATAATAGTGACTACCATTTTGAGTTTTTGACGACCTTATGAGAAACTGGGATATGATCATCACTCCATAGTGGCCCTGTCTAGGTATTTACAGTCTTCCATGCATGTCTCAGGGGATATATAACCATAAGGGTTGTCTGTAACCTGGCCAGGGCAGCTCACAGTGGAGGTTATCTCTACTGTCATGTATTATGCTGCTGGCCTTGACTTTTTCAGTAATAAGATGGCCCATTTAACAAAATAAAAAGATGAATTGGTAGATATTACTCCCATATAATCCACCACCACCGAGATATCAATCATTGTCTCTATATCATTGCTACCACATGACAGAAAAAGTCAACAACTTGCTGAACTTGTGGTCTAAAGTGAAAAACATTTTCAATCACATGAAGCCCATCTTTAGTTGTTTACATAACAATAAGAGATTCGGCACCAGCAAGCACAGCTTTAGCGTGCTATTTTGGCATCTGACTTGGGGTCAGTGTTTCACATCCAACGCAGTTGTTTTCTTATTAATGAGTCATGTTTGTGTATCTTCCAACAAATTTGATCTCTCAGTGGACAGCAAATATAAAGAGAACGAGGAACAAAATTTTAATCCAAACACCAAAAAAGCAACTATTTGTGTTCAACTGAAAACAAGAAACTAAATATTACCAAAGTACCTATAACTAGCCAAAAAAAAAAAAAAAAAATTAATAATTATTACCTTGTGTGTAATGTTGATTCAGCTTTTCTTTCTCCTCTGTCATCCTACTAAGAGAAGCAGAAATCTCGTTGCATCTGCACTCCATTTCTTCCAGCTTCTGTTTTTTTACATCGATTTCCCTTGCTAAAGTTGCTATGAGATCTCTCCCATTCTTTGAAATCCATCATGCACATTGTTTTCCATTGAGGACATGAACACTCCAAAGAACTATTTTGGGAGGAAAAAGATTAGAAACTGCAAGTACATGCAGCATTTGTCAATTATAGGAACTAGGTAATCCGTAATCTAGGAAAGAGTCTATAATTCTAAAGTAAAAAGTAAATTAGTATGAACACACAGGAAATATAATCGAATGCAATTGAAAGCTTTTGAATAGGAAATTCAAAATTGTGTATATAATATATTTATCAGAGAAAGCTGATTTCCGATTCAGTTACCCAATGGAGCAAAATTTGTACCTAACATACTCAAGCTCCCAAAAAGGATGAATGCAAAACCTTTCCATATCTCTTTTGCAAGATTTTATTGAATTAAAACACAAGAACAAAACCTTCAAGGAGTCTTACAAATCTGATGACTCAAACATAGCCTTTTAATTTTTAAACATATGAAACCTTTTTGTAACTTGGTGGCTACTCCGACAACCATTATCCTCAACTTAACAACATATTTATATGCTACTAATAAATTCTGCCACTCATCTCTACTTAGTACTTTGAAAGCACACTCATCAAATAAGAATACAACTGCATTGATATTTGAATGTCATTCTCCAAAAAATTTCTTTGCTCTAAAAGGAGTATTTATATGTAAAAAAAAAAAAAAAAAAATCTTGGAAATGATTTTTTTCCCCAACTTGTTGTTTCACCTCAGGTACATGATTTGTAGAAAATGTCTTAATATTGTTGTGGTGAAAAAATTGTCAAAGATTATTTTAAACCTGAAATCATAAAATGTGAAAATTTATCATCACATTCTTCCAGCCACCCAAATGGCCAAATAATCAAGAAAAACAAAAAATGGCAAAGACAAGTAGACAACAAGAAAACTAACAAGAGGAAATAAAATGAAATGAAAAGAAGCAAACAACAAAACCCAATAAAGTAGTAGTACTACTCACCTGCTTGATGAAAGCTCAAGCAAGCAGCTTCTCTTCTCTTCTTTTTCCTCTAGTCTGTGACTCTGTGGCTGTGGCTATGATTATTATTATTTTCCTTTTATAGTGGAATGGCTGAGAATGAGATAGTCACGTTTTGAAATGAAAATTTGTATTCACAGCCAAACAAATATTTCTTGGACCATCCTTTGGTGCAGTACACTTCTGATCAAATCAGAAACAAAGTGCACAATCTGATCTTACTGGGGCCTATTCTTATCTTACCAAACAGTCTTTCATGGTCATGTTATGTTTTAATGACTGATACAGTTGACATGTTGGCAATGAGTGAGTTGGATGATTATGCAGTATTTGTTACTGGGTCTGAATATGCCGCGAAAAGTTATTTACATTTCACCAATAATTGTTTCTTAGCTACAACTGGGCAAAGCAAATTACATACACTAGTTGAAGCTCTTGTGGGGTGGGTATGCCGAATCAGGCACTGTAATGGATGTATAAATTTTGGATGGCCGCTTCAAGCAGAAGCAGCAATGCAACAATATCAAATTGACATTTTAAAGCAAAATTCGAGCAAATACTATTGGAAGCTAATCTGCGAAAATGTAACATTACCAATAAGCAGAGGAGATTTTTTGAGGAATTAATTTGCTAACAAGCACCATCAATCAGTATCAGACTAATCCATGCTAATTCAGGAGTGCTATACTGCCACATAAGGAGAAGCTCTGGTGAACTTGTGAATCTCCCTACGAATACTCTACTCCTTTGAGTTCTTGCATCTGTGTGCTTCTTTTTTGAATAACTAATAACCATTTTCTCCATGATGCTCGCATTCTGAAGCAAATGTCTCACAAGGGATACTTCGCTCTCACTTCCTTCAAACTACTTGATTTCAACTGTCCTAAGTTTCTTCAATTTACCACCATCAGTAGAAAAGCTTTCTGATTCATATATGGTTCCATATCAATAGTATCTTTAAAATGATAGTCATTCTATAAAATCACTCAATTGAACAAAAAATCTTTGCAGTACATGCATTATACCTTGACGAATATACAAAGCGTTTAAAGGTTGGGATAAATCCTCAGTAAGAAAGTTATTACAAGAAATTGGTTTATGGTATGACACATCTCTAGGTGGCAAATGTTTCAAACAAAATGATGCAGGCAAGCGAGCAAATAAATCAGGTTCCCAGGTAAGATACTGCAACACTGCTTCAATGAGTTCATAACTAAAATTCCTAAAAATAGTTGAGTAAAAAAGATTTATGATAGAAGAAAGAAGAGTCATACCTCAACGAAAATAATCTAGCAATGATAATTCGACAACGGTAGGCAGACTACCAAGAATCTCTATAGCGTGCTGATCTCTAAAACTGAGTCGAATTCCTCTTGATTTACCTGGTGGCTATTTAAAAGGAAAGGAGGCAGTGTGCAAATGCGTATATCTGTGAACTATTATGCATATGATACCAACCTATAAATCGAATTTGATTGAGACTTAAGGAGGAGATATTTATTTCAAGGCCATGAAACCAAATCCTAATGATTTCCAGGACCCTGAGTTTAGACATCTTCAAATATTCTAGCAGCAGAGAGTCAGACATCTTCAAGGGAATTGACAAAGATATTACCATCCAGCAGTGGAGAATCAGACATCTTCAAATATTCTAGCATGGGGAAGCTTGAAAAGAAACGGTTAAATACGTTCACATTGGAGAATCGAACGAACATAAACGTTAAGGATGTGAGATTAGGGGATGCAACATTTGTAGGTAAAGCATTGAGAAGAACATTCTCTAATGTCAGCATTGTTAGAGTATTGCTACTAAAGAGACAGACAGGGAGCTTGACGGGTTTTGCAGAAATAGAATAAATGTGAAGTAGGAACTGGCGTACATTGCGCGTTAAAGCGAAGTAGATCCATTCATAGATATGAGTAAACACATTCATCACTGAATGGAACATAGAGCCTCATCTTCTGTGTTTCTGTGTTGTAGTAAAGATGGTCAAGTGTTTGATAAACAAAATCTTTGAAGTTAGGTTTCATTTTGAAAGTAACAAAATTGAAATACAAATCGAACAGGTAGAGTCAACCTTCCTCCACATAGACCATAGCACATGCATGACTATATAAACTTTGATCATGCAATGAGTAGCCAAATCCTGAGAACAGCTTCAAAACTATGATTAAAATTGTTACTTAGGACTAGTGCTAAGAACATGCACATGAATCCAAAATTTTATACAGAACTGTGTCAAGCATATAAAAAAATCTGAAGGAATTCCAGAATATTCAGTTTTCTAAGAAACTAGCGAGTCGCAATAATTTGATTGTTGGAACATGGTGCACTGCTCTCTTAGTGTCAAAATTTCAGGGGAAAAACAGAGGTTTCATGAAAGCTCCCTAAAAAACGACATTATATATAGTTTCAAGTCTATCTCAGCTCTCTCAAACACTTTTAATATCAACAATCTAGTTTTAATTTATTGAAATAATTCACTGGACATTCACTTCATTCTCTCTAGCAAAGAGCTAAATGCCAAGTAACATACAGTATTGTCAATCCCCTCGTTATAAGGAAGGTTCAAGCTGGACCACAGTGCACCAAAACAACAGGCTTTTGAGCAGCAATGGTGCGCAATAAGATATTTCAAACCTAGCAAGTGAGGTCAAATTTTAGATGTGAACAACATAAGTTCTTTTGAATCACAGGTACGGTTGAGCTTGCAGCCCTGAGGTTCACTGGTCATGTCAAACATAATATATCCAAGTGCAAAGTTAAAATTAATGCAGAATTGAAAAAAAAAAAAAAAAAAAAAAGATGGAAACTTTCTTAACTATGATAAGCCTGAGCAGGATTACCAAATAACTAGTTTCTGACAATGCCAATTTTAGAATAAAAACAAGCAGGAGAAGATTGCCAATCAGCTTTCTTCCTTCTCCATTTGTATAGCTCAACGAGAATAAGCTGATTAACTATAAGAAGCACTCATGGGACTCAGACGAAGTTGTATACCCTTTTAGCTGAGGTTAGTGTGTTTGATAGAAGCATGGCTATGGTCATCGGACCCACTCCCCCAGGCACCGGAGTAATAGCTGAAGCAATCTTACAAGCCTCTTCATAGCAGACATCTCCAACCAACCTATAACCTCGACGACTTTTTGAATCCTGCAATACAAGTGAGCAATTGTCAATATGATATAAACTAAACAGTCATCAAGAGAATGTAACGTTTTTCTATTCGTTTGGTAGTCATCCATTTGTAAAGCACTGTTAATCGTACCAGAGTCAGTTCTGATCAACAGTTCATCCTGCCATGAGTAGAGTCACTTCTTCATAGTTGGGTGTAGATCAGTACTCAATAGATTATAGTTAGGTTTAGTTCTGGATTAAGAAAGATAAGATGTCACAAAACTTCACCATTTCAGTTTCATACAAAAAATGTTATAGATCATTTAGATTGTACTTCAATATTTGAGCAGAAGAAGAGGAAAGAGAGATGAAGATTCATGAGAGATAGCCCTAATCAATTTTGGTCTCTCCTTACATAGTATGATATTTACACTTATCAAATTTGGGGTCAGTGCAGTTGCCCCCAAAACCCTAGTGAAGTGACTGCAAGCTAACATGGGATTGGACCACCCTTGCAGAATGGTCTGAAACTATGATTCTAACAAGAATGATTTCATAGACACAGAAGGAACTCTAACTCGATGGAAAGGAGATTATGCCTTCCCATGCGGAAGAAGCTCATTTGTTCTGATCTATTCTTCTCCAATGAAAAAGAATATAAACACCAAAAGAAGCACTAGCATCAATAAAATGAACTCAATTCAAACTAGAAACAGCATATACAGCCAAGACTGAGCCTACTTACCTCAACCGGATTGATTCCAACATCAATAATAACTGCCCCGGGTTTTATCCAGCTGCCTCTCACCATATTTGGTTGCCCCACAGCAGATATGATAATATCTGCCTCTCTTGTGATTTCCTCGGGGTTCTCAGTTCTTGAATGTATGATACTGACAGTAGCATCCTCCCTCTACAAACATCAGAATACATACATGAGTATGAAACATGCAACAAACCTAACAGGAACCCCCAGTAAGAGATAAATTACTATTATTGTGTTTAATATATAAATGTAACAACATCAACTTGATCTTACTTGCAAAAGAAGAGCAGCTGGCATTCCAACAATGTTGCTCCGACCAATTACAACAGCTCTCTTTCCCTTAATACTGATGTTGTACCGATGCAACAACTCTATGCATCCTTTTGGGGTGCAAGGGACAAACAAGGGCTCACGACCTCGCATGGCAAGACGACCAATGTTTAGTGGGTGAAAGCCATCAACATCTTTGTCAATATTGACAGCATTCAAGATGTTCTCCTCGTTCAAATGCTGCAACAAACAACATAAATAGTAATGAGAATCTTTAATTGCAAACAACCCATTCATATAAGAAAAGAGGCAGAAATTTTGCACAGCAGTATAAATACATGGTTATAAGAAGATAGTAAAGATATCCTCTTCAGCATCCTTAACATACACTTTTTTTTTTTGCCAGAACACACCCTCATACTCATTGCATAAAGCTGGTAGCACTAGCACTTTCTTTTATGATTTTCCTATAAATAATTTTGTAAGATGCTTATCGACTACGAATACATGCTTATAATTTTATTATCCATGTCTTCTGTCCTGTGTTTGTAGTTCCAAAGGAACACTAAGAATGAATGTTCAGCCATTTGGTCTAAAAAATTGCCCATTTGAGTTTCAAAGAACATATTTTGACTCATTAAACAACTAAAAGATTAGCATACAGGAATTAATTGGGAAAAACATCATCCAAGAGTAAATAAATCAAAATATAGGAATTCAAATGCAAAATAAAGTTTGAGGTATGGATAAATACTTGAGGTAGAGGTAGCTGAACAAGAATGCCATGAATTGAAGGGTCTTTATTGTATTCTGAGATGCACTTGAGCACCTCTTCCTCTGTGCAGTCTTCAGGTAAAAGACTTTCACGCGATATTATCCCCACAGTATCACAAGCCTTCTTCTTGTTCTGTACATAAATTGCAGAATCCTTCCTATCACCAACTAGAACGACTGCCAACCCGGGATTAATGCCAACTGCTTCCTTCATTTTTGATATTTCACTTGTGATCTCATCTCTTATTTGCTTTGCTACTAACTTTCCGTCGATTACCTTTGCAGAAGGCTCACTAGGCATTGCAACTGTATTAGAAAAAAAAGATTACGTTGATTATCGCAACCATTGCAGCTCTTATGAAGATGAGTCTAATAACCTGAGCCTAGCTGGAAAAACTTGTATATTCATTTGTATAATTAGTTATGGTCACTAGGTCTATCACAAGTCTAAACAACTTGAATTGATTCTGTACAACTAGGTTTTATTATAATAATCAATCAACAAACATGACGAAGTATGAATTTTACAGTTTTACAATACAAGAATTGATACTACATGGGTTTCACGACTCTAGCATTCTCATGATAGACTCCTATCTAAAAAAACAGGTATATGGTATCTCTAGAGTTTCTTCAAACAAGTACGCAATAAGAACATTAGCATCTTGGTAGCCAAGAAACCCTGTACATAGCTACACACTTTGCAGCTATATGGGGAAACATGTCATCAAATGTTTTTAGGACAACACCCTTTTATCAGTAACTAATAATATAAAGTTTATGTTATCACTATTATAGGAAATTCAAATAGAAAAGTTTTGTTGACATTTAGCGCAAAACACAAGATCAAACATAACACTGCAATAAAACCTATAGATTTACAATGAACCTATTGAACTATCTCTCTCTTATTAAAAAACATGAAAATCGAAGTGTAATTCATATGATATAACCGGGTTTTGTGTTTTAGCTCATACTAAATACAGTACTTACATGTTGTAGTTAGAGATGCCGCTTGCCTTGGGGTTATGCAAGGCTTTATAGGGTAGACGTTGATACGGAAATGAACAACCGTTCGACCCAAGTGTAGAAAACGAAGTTGGATTTTGTTGAAGGGGAGAATGCAAGAAGAACAATCGTTAAATATAGTCGATGCCATCATCTTTAAGGAGAAGTTGCGTCTCAAACAACAGATTTCATTCTGTATTTAAACAAGAAGAATTGAATTACTACTACAGTACTCACAACAAACAAAATATAGAAAGAAAGAAAGATGGAAGAGGAAAAGCAAGAGCAACACTTACCAATTGCGGCCTTACTCCATAGGAGAAGAATTGAAGAATCACTGCTTAGTTTTGGGTTTCGAGGAGATTGATTGAATTTCGAAGACTATATAAGACTGAGGCCCAACCCACAAATAACTGCGGGCCTATTGAATTTTACCTGGTGGCGGAACTGCAGGAGCGAGTAAAAATCAAACCTTGAATAACCTAAGGAAGGATTGTCTTGGAACAAAGAAGAAGTAAAACAAAACTAAAAAAAAAATTTATAAAAATAAATTTTAATTGTATTGATTGAATAATTATTTTACAAAATATGACTTTATATAGACTAAAGACTTAGACCAACTAGCACTATAACTTTCTAAACAAAGAAAATCAAAATACAAATCCTACTTTGAATTATATTACTAATATCAACTTAATAGTAAACCAACTATTCTAAAACTTTTATACTCTAAAATAGAAATTACTAAATAAAATAATAAGATAAAAAAAATAAGAAAAATAAATTTTTGGCAATGATGTCAGCATTGTTGGTGATGATGTCAACACTGTTCTGCATCAGTCCCCTCTTATTTAAAGAACTCGTCCTCGAGTTACAAGTATCATCAGCATAAAGGGATAAATATCTTTGACATTGAAGGTCTTGGAAATATGTATGTCACTCGGAAGATCGACGATATAAGCATTGTCAATGATCTTGCGAAGAATCTTTAGGGAACTAATCTTCTTCATTTTCAACTTGTTGTAAGTACCTACTGGGAATCTCTCCTTATGCAAATGCACCATTACTAAGTCTCCAACTTCGAACGTTTGAGAACGACGATGTTTGTCAGCATCTTGCTTGTAATGAGTATTAGAATTCTCAATATTCTTCTTGATTATGTCGTGAAGCTAAGTAATATTATCAACTATTGCATCTGCATCAAAATTCATACCTGGAACCTTAAGTAAAGAGACAAGTTCAAGGGTATGATTGGAAACTTTAACATAGACAATTTGAAAAGGAGAATATCCTGTAGTACGACTCTTTGAGGTATTGTAAGCAAACTCGATTTGAGGCAAAGCAAGATCCTATTGTTTTGGTTTGTCACCAGAGAGACAACGAATAAAATTTCTCAGTGTTCGATTCACAACTTCAGTTTGACGATAAGTTTGTGGGTGAGAAGTACTACTAAATTTCAAGGAAATGCCAAGTCTCATCCACAAAGTCTTCCACAAGTAACTTAAAATGGTGTCACAGTCTGAAGTAATAGATTTTGGAACTCCATGTAAACGAACAATTTCCTTCAAAAATAAAGTAGCAATATTGGAAGCATCCGATGTTTTTTTTGCAAGGAACAAAATGAGCCATCTTGGAGAACCTATCAACAACAACCATAACCGAATCAACACCTCTTTGCGTCTGAGGGAGACCTAAGATAAAATCCATAGAAACATCAACCCATGGTGCATCAGGAACCGATAATGGTGTGTACAAGCCAATATTTTGAGATTGACCTTTTGCGGTTTGACAAGTATAACACCGCTGAATGAGATTACCAACATCTCTTTTTAGGGTTGGCCAATAATACCTTTCTTCAATCAAAGCAATTGTCTTGTCATGACCCATGTGACCTGCGAGACTTCCAGCATGCATTTCACGAATGACATGTTCTCTAAGGGAGCTTTGAAGAATCCACAAGTGATTTCCCTTGAAAAGAAAACCATCCGAGCCTATAGCTAGGTGCGAGCCTACGGACAAATGAGCCTCAGGTGACCTAGACATAACCTACTTCTAGGCTTTTGAGGTGCCGCTTGAGCCTAGGCACACTTTTTGACTGCATAGCTCGATATACTAATCCCCATTTAGAAAGTGTCCAGTGGTCTACTGATGAAGACATGGGAGGTTGGGCGTAAGGACTCGAGATCGAGTGGACTTTCATAGGTTGAAAGGGATTTGGGATGAAATAAACTAGAGAGACTTATTGAAAAGGACAGAAACAAATTGTTTCTTATTGAAAAGGGCTTTGAAGTCAACAAATTTTGGACTAAAATACCCACCCTAATCATAATATATATGATCATAGGTCAAATCATATATAACAAATATGATGCCTTGAACAAAATACTATATAACCTAGGTAGGGAGTTATTAACCCTAGTGGAAAAGGGCAAAGTCGAAATTGCACAAAAACTTAACGCTAAGATTCGACCTAAAATCAGAAGTCTTTGTCCTTTTCAACAAGTCAACAAAAACTGCATATCTTTTTCAATAAGGACTTTTAATAAGATTGTCCTTATAGAGGGTTGACTCAAAAGAAATTGTCCTTCTCACCAAGAAAATCATGATTTGTGTCATTCTCAAAAGTTACTTCAATAAACTATTAAAATAGCCCATCTGGCGTTCAGTAAGAAAGAAAAAAAAAATCTATCTCCACCAGTTCACCACATCAAATGGTCAGGAAAAACAGCCCACTCAAATGGGATTCCTTCAAAGTTGTGCAACCTATTAAAATAAGGGTTGTGCTAAAGGCACACCCCATTTTACTAGAGGCACACTCTCAAACAAAAAGATAATGACATTTATGTCCTCATTAAAAAATTAAATACACCCCAATTTTACCTGGAGAAACTTTGCTATAACTGGTCACTTATTCTAAAAGGGGTGTGCCCACCGTTAAACTTTTATTATCATTAATAACATCTATTTTACTTCAATTTCTTCATTCAAAAATGGGTGTGCCATTTTACAACCACCATTAAACATTTTTTTTTTACTCAACCATTAATGAAAGTAGTGATTATGATGAATTCGATAAGAAGCACGAGAAATTAAATAAAGCTTTTGATGCATTTATCAAGGTTTTAGAAAATTCGGATGTTCCATTTGTTAGACTTGATAACGAAGAAATTAGTTGGGAAGAATTACAAAGTGGTAAACTAAAGAGGCAACTAGATTTGTACCCACCACAACAAGATTGGCCTGATCTGATAAAAAAACATTCATGGAAAAGTCATGCGCCATCATCAAAGGTAAACTGTAATTTTAATGATATTTTCAATTAAAATGAAGAAAAAAAGACGATTTTTAGGTCAACACCATGATGCTGATCACAATACTCAAAGGTCAGCACTACAATGTTGACCACTACATTAAATGGTCAACATATGGGCGCTGACATGTTTAATTGGGGTGTGCCCCTTCAAGACATCACTATGACACTGATCACTTCACGTAATGAACAACACTACAATGTTGACGACTACACTTAATGGTCAACGTATGTGTGTTGACATATTTAATTGGGGTGTGCCCCCTTTTAAGCGAACAGTAGAGTGTTGCCCATTGTACTCAATAGTCATCACGGCAATCCTGACTACTAAACTTAATCGTCAGCATATGGGTGCTGACTTGTTTAATTGGGGTGTGCCACCCTAAGACAACAGTACGATGCTACCCAATACGACACCATGGTATAACAACTTTACACCGGCGACTACACTCAATGGGCAGTACCACCATGGTGTCATCTTGATAAAGTTCAATATTATTTTTTTATTTTTTTTGGATATTTTATTTATGGTGTAAATATTTATTTTGGATAATTTATTTATAATTGCAGGACGAAGTTTCTAGTAATTTCAATTCAAAAAATCTCGATGAAGTTCAAGAGGTTAGAATGTCATTATATTTTTGTATTATTATCTCAAGTAGTAATGTGCGTGTGTGTGTTTTTTTTTTCATTTACATTATAGATATTAATTCGTATTTAATTTGAATTGCAGGAGAAGAATCCCAATAATCCTAATTCGAAGATTTTTTACGAAGTCGAAAAGGTTCGGAAGAAACAAACATCATTTTAAACAAAAAATATTTAAACCTTAAAAGATAAAATGCACCAGTCACCACCACAATGCTGACGACTCCACGTAGTGTTAATTTTGTATTTTCTAATTTTTATGTAAATACTAAAATTGTAGGATGAGGTTTCAAGTGATTCCAATTTTGTTGCTGATAATGAATTTCCAACGACTCTCAATCAATCTCAAGAGGTTTGGATGACTTCTCATTGTATTTTTTTTTATCAAGATTGTTCTTTTCTTTTCAGATTGAAAAAATAATATACACAATTTTTTTTTTATTCTTATATGTTTTGAATTTTTTTTCTAACCAAAACAAATTTTATTTATAAAAAATTGATGAATTATACAAAGGTAGAGGACAAGCGCGCTACAAACTGCGCTGCAAGCCCTGTTTGAATAGCAAAACCAATTCTATGGAATACATATTCATTAATAACAAATATTGGAACGTCGTCCTCACATTGCTATTCATCACTTTTTGTACCCTCCTTATAAGTTCAACTGCTTCTAGCGCTAGAAACCCAAAAGTGAAAAACAAAAGGAATGAAACAATGCTAGTTTGCTGCACATGCTCCCTCGTGTTTCTGTACATTACCTACAGCTGCATGAATAGCTGCTGACCCACTTCAAAATTTCCATTACCAAACTCCACCATCGGAGATGCCCCTGTGATGTCAACACATGCATGTTTCTCTTCTAACCAGCTGTATATCAAAACATCAGCTGGGCGTAGTGTTAATCTGCCTTCTGACGGGTCTATAAGAAAATTGACCGGAGCCTCTTTCTTAACCTGTATTATTCCTGCTCGCCATACCACATCATACAACATATCACACACATGATCCACAATTTGATCCACAAACTCGAGATATGTATATATTAATCGTACAGTTACAATGAAAGCCTTGTATAGACAGAGATAGGATGGGGGGTATACAGTGAGACTGGATCTAATCGGGATCAGGCTGCCTACGTATCCAAGATGATGAACTTGGAATCAAGTATCTGCTTCCACTAAGCTCTAATGGAGTTGCTCAATGAAAGACTCGTAGTTCAGGAGGTTTAGAACTCCTGTATTTGTAGTAGGCCGGATGAGGCTGGCTCAACCACCCCTCCGATTTTGACTCCACGAACTCGGGTTGTTCAACTGTGAAGATGTTTTCCTTGGAGATAGCTTGCATGCTGCAGAGCGGTTATCTCCTTGGTTTGAATCCCCTTTGACCAGGATGACTGCCACGTGGCATCCTCTGATAGGTCCTGGTTCAACCTGGGTTTCCTTTATCTTCTCCAGCGTGCTAGAACCATGTGTTCTGTTGGCCTGGAATCTCGCTGGACTTATCCAGTTGGTTGGGACTTGGATTGACCAAGCCTGAAAGCAAATACTTGGGCTTGACTCCTCTGACCGGAGGCCCAATCTACACTGCATACTCCCTAGCCATGTCCTCTGGACTTCTGTGCTAAGCCTTTGGATGAGCCCCTGTCGCTGCTGGACCTTACTAGGCCGGACCTGGCCTACTTGACTGAGGTGGGCCTGGTTGATGTATGGGAGTCCACGGTTCAACTTCTTATACAGTAACCGGGGCTCCACCCATTGATAGTGGACTATCCGGTGAGTCAAGGTCCATAGAGCATTGCAAAACTCTTGAAACTGGGTTGGGCCCTACCCGATAGCCCAGGCTTGGCTGGCTACTGCCTAGGTGCTCCCGATTTGGCTTCTTATACAACCATCGGTTACACCTGTCGGGTTTTTTACTTAGGGTACACACATCGCCCCCTCTTTGTCAAGTAAAAAATCTGCTTGGAAAAGATCTTAGAAATATCTTCCCCGGCTGTTGAGATTTGGAGGATTCCTTCCTTGACACGTTTCTTGATGACGATTTTGTATCCCTTGGGTCAAGGTTTAGGGTTTCTTTCCTCCTTTATAAATAGGGAGCCGGAGGTGTAGAAGGATGTCCACTTCTCTCTCTTCGTTCCCTGTTTGTTGTTGTTGCTGTAGCTTCTGCTGAAGAATGGCTGATGACCGGGCTGCTGATTTGGCCCACCGCGCATTCAACCTTAAAGTAGAGCACGTGTTTAACCAAGCGCAGGCTCAGGAGAAGAACCTGGAGAAGGTTTTCCGGCTGGAGCATGATATGAAGTTGTTCCTCAAGAAACGAGACAACGTCATTCCATCATTGCGCCAAGACCTCCGGCTCTCTGAAGACTCGCTTAAACAAGCGGAAGACCAGATCCAAACCTTGAAAGAGAAGGCCTGGATACTTGGCAATGTTGCGGCCGGGGGTGCTAGCTGGGACTAGGTCACTACTTCCCCCTACCGCCTCGCGGAATGCTTTGGCAGACTAGTTAATGTAGCACCATTGTTGAGGAGTGGTGCCCTGTTTTCTTAACTTTTATTCATCAATAAAAATCCCTTTTTCCATGAACAGTGCCTCTGCTTGTCTTGTCTTGATCTTGGCAGGTTGACTGTCGGTCCATGGGAGACCGTTGCTTCTCGGGAAACAACTGGGTTGTGGCCCGACCCTTTTTAACCTTAGTGTAGCTAAAAAAGGAGGGTTTACTCTTGCTGAGTTATTCCTCTTTTCTTCTTCTTCCTTTGCTCATCTTCCATGGCGACTAGGCACGTTCTGATCCTAGTTCCGTCGGTGACAAACGGGAACAATACCGAGCGCATCTCCTTAGCCATGTGAACAGCTTGAAGGCGCAAGTGGTCGAGCTTGTGGAAGACCAACGCGGGTGGGAGGAGTGCCATGAGGGCCGAATCAGGGATAAAGATGAGGAAATCCGGGGCCTCAAAGAAAAGCTGAAATCTGCCTCTGCTGAGCTTGCCGGGATGGGGGGCAAGATAGACGCTGTTGCGGTTTCCTCATGGAAGGAAGGATACGCTGAAGCTAAGGCCAAGTACCATCTCCCCGACTCGCCTGAGGAGTCCGGTCGGGATCCTCCGTCTCCTCCCTTGATGTAATTTAGCTCTGGTCGTACTATGTAGGGGATTTGGTGCACCCCGTATAATGTATTTCGTAATAAAATCATGTTTCCTTCTATTACTGTCTTGAGCTCCGGTAGATAGATCCGGAGGTCCACATATCGCTGACCTGGACCATGTGGACCCCACTCGTAGATGTTGGATCGATCTCGCTGAGTGTACGAGGTGGATCCCAGATGATTGTGCGGCATGGGCCCCTGCTGACTGTGTTAAGTGGGCCCCACTTCATCTTTTCTAAATCTTCTTTTGTTGGCGGGAAGATGTACAGCTTCAACTTCCAGTGAAAGCTTGTGGCTCTTCGCTGATCGAGTTATTAAAACCAGTTGGTTTAATGACCTTAATGATGATTTCATTAAGAGAACCTGGAATACCATCAGTCGGTGGACCCTGGGCTCTCCTTATAAAAAGGGGAGGCTCGAAAGAGAGAAGGGTATTCCCTTCACTCTCTTTCTCTTTCTCTTTCTTCTCTTTCATTTCTACTTCGCCGGAACCCTAGGTTCTGAAACTCCAAATTCCGGTGATTTCGAACGAATTCTACTCCAAAGATGAGGAGAACCTTAGTCCTGAGCTCAAGTAGTGACGAAGAGCCTCAGAGTCTGGCTCCCCGTCCCTCTACTGATGAAAGCGGGCCAAGCAGTATTCCGGCAATGGGTCCCCCTTCGCCTTATGGTTTGGCGGAGGTGGCTCCTGTGGATTTTGCCGAGCCTCATGTTGAGAGGCCAAAAAGGAGGTGGCAAGCTTCCTCCAACCTCCACCAAAATCCTGAACTCGAGCGGATGAGCACGGCGAAAGTTCAGGTGTGGCTTGGCTGGAGAGGGGTCCGGTTTGGTTCCCACCCCTCCATCTCAGACGGTTGCTCCGGCAACCTGATCGCGGTAAGTCTTTACCAGCTTCTTTATGGCATGCAGCTTCCGCTGCATACTTCTATTCTGAGATTGCTGTCGTGGTGGGGCATCCCGCCCGGTCAGATGCACGTATCCTTCTGGATAATCGTGCGTCGGATTGGGCTGGTCGCTCTCCACTTCGAGATTCCATTTGGCCCGGTCGAGCTACATGAAGCTGGTCGCCCGGGAGGCCAAGGAACGCTGCTTCTACGCCATCTCTTGGTGCCCGGAGGTTGTCTGGACTTCCCAACCATTATGGGAATTGCTTTGAGTCCTGCTACCGGGTGTCAGGGTGGTCGTCTGACCGCAGCATACTGGTGCCGCGGGACTTCATAGGTAAGCATGTGCCTGACCTTTCTTTCATTTTTACGCTTATGCTTCGTGTGCTTGCTGAGCTCTGGCTCAAGAACAGTGTTGTGCTTGTGTTTGCACGGAAACGTCAGCTTCAAGTATCTCTGCCAGCAGGGGCGGATTCCTCTGCTGCTGAAGGGAACATTGAGCGCTTCTTCCGTCTGCCCGTAGACCTGCGGGACTTGACGCTCCCTGACCAGATCGTAAAGAATATCTGCTACCCGGCGAGGCTTGCCCTGTCGGCTCCTTCGTAGGTTGTGGAGGTGGAGTTCAGCTCCGGTGAAGGTGCTACCACTGTAGAGAGCACGGTCCCTAGTGCTGAGGGGGAGCCTTCGGTTGAGAGTGAGGCTGTTAATCTGCGGGGGGAGCTGGATGACTGGCCCGATAAAGTTCTTCCAGTCGGGGGAAGATCCCCTCCTGGCGAGCCGATGCCGGATGTTCTGCCGGAGGTCATCCCAGTTGTCGGGGATGTTCAGGTCAGTGATGCTAGCTCTGCTTGTCATTCAAACCCTCCCTTGGGTCGCCGGAAGAGGCCACATGTCTTTTATGGCTCATCTGACTCCTCCGATGATCCAAGTCTGATGTCGAGGGATAGTGGACTTCTTGTTTCCCGTGGGTCTGGCGAATCAGCTACTAAAGGATTCTTTCCTACTCTGGTGCAGGTACATGCTGAGGTGGATAACCTGGCCCAGCCGGAGATGGTGGGAGGTGTGTCCGAGGAAATAGTGGTCACCTCTGCTGGTGAGGGAGGCGAGCCAGCTGTAGTGTCGGAGGGTTTGTTGGATAAAGTGGTCGCCCCCAGTGTTGGAGATGCTGGAGTGGAGGCTCCGGTGGAGTTAAGACCTTCCCAGCATCCTTCTGTTGAAGTTGTTTCTGTGCGGTCCCCTGCCCCGGTTGATCCGAGGGGCAAGGTTGTGATAGATGAGTCTGCCCGGGGCTCGAAGAGAGCTGCTTCTGTGTCCCCTGCTGACCAGGGGGAGCCTGTGCGCCTGAGAAGCGAGGATGCCATCCCTCGGGTGCTAAGGGGACCGGTGATGGGGACTACCCGGATTGGTAGTGGCTCCCAGGTTCTTGTTGAAGATGCTCTTGCCGTTGAGGACGTCCAGACTGAGGTGGAGTTCATCGTGTCGGGCACTGCTGATGATGAAGCCCCGACTTATGGGTGGGGTGAACAGGTCCCATATACTGACCTGCCCACTGACCCCACTATGCAACTGGGCCCTGAACCGGGCGATTACCAGTCTGAGGCCACTCCGGAGTTCTCGCGGCCGACGTTGACCATTCATCCTGCATTTCTGAGTGGTGAGCCGATGTCGATTGAGGACTTCGGCATCATGAACCTCCACACTGCTTTTGACTATTTCTTCCAGAACCTGCTTCCGGAGGACCAGTCATACTACAGCCGCCTTCCTCGCGACCCGGCGATAAGGGTGGCTGCCCAGAATCTCATCGCGGTAAGATTCCTTGACTTGAACTCTGGCTTTAGACTTGTTGATGTCTATATGTTTGTTTCTAATCTTTGTTTCTCTTTCTGTTAGACACAAGCTGCCATGGCCCGGGTCTTTGAGCTGAGTGTCAGACCCCGACCTTCTGCCTTGGAGGATCTGGAGCGCCTGCGAGCTGAGAATCGTCAGCTCGAGAAAGATCTGGCGGCGGCCAACGGTGACCGGTGGGCTCTGGAAGAGGACAAGCGGTCCATGGCGACAGACTACCATAACCTGAACTTCACTCTGAACGCTGCTCTCCAGAGGGAGGAGGATGCCAAGACTTCCTTGGCAGAATTGGAGGCTACTTGCAGGAAGCTGACCCGAGGGAAACTAGAGCTAGACCGACGTCTCATCCTCAAGGTGGCGGCGTACGACCGGGCTGCTGAAGAGCTCTGGTTGGCGAAGGCTGTCTATCAGCAGGTCCTCGACCAGCTGGAGAAGGATAAAGCGAAGAAGGGCGGTAATGGCCCCGGTCCTTCTTCTCAACCTTAGCTCCTTTAGATTTTGTAGAAAGGTTCATGTCCCGGTTGCCGGGGGACTTCCTCTTGTACATATTCTTTTCTAAAAAAGAAAATAAAAATAATATTTTGGTAGTGCAAAAACATCTTGTTAGATATCTTTACCTTGTTTATAATGTTTATTACAACTGACTATCTCCCTCGCCCCCTTATCGTTTTAAGGAGTTTTCCTTGGGACGATAATAGTTCTTTTTCTTGCTGACTCCATGGCGATTCATGGTCTGCTGCTGAAAAGGGGGTTTGTCCCTGTGCTGCATGGTTCGACCGGGAGAAGGCTAGCTCACCTAACGGCCCCGGTTTTTAAGAGTGGATAGCCTCGCTCCTAAGATAGATTTTCAAGACCGGAAGCTAGGTACAGGCATCTCGGGCCTAAAAGGAGTGTAGCTCCGCATTCAGGACTTAGCCAGGATCGGAAGCTAGGTAGGGGCATCCTGGGTTGGATGAGGTTTGATCCTTGACATCCCTGATTCCAAGACCGGAAGCTAGGTCCGGGTGTCTTGAGCCTAAAAGGAGCATAACTCTGCATTTAGGACTTAGACAGGATCGGAAACTAGGTCCGGGCATCCTGGGTTGGATGGGGTTTGATCCCTGACATCCCTGGTTCCAAGACCGGAAGCTAGGTCCAGGCGTCTTGGGCCTAAAAGGAGCATAACTCTCCATTTAGGACTTAGCTAGGATCGGAAGTTAGGTCCGGGGATCCTGGACCTCAGTGGAGACTTGATCTTGCACTTAGGATTTTCAGCAGCAAATAATACAAAGTACTCAAATTCTTACGGGAAAGAATCTTTATTGAAATCATCAAATGGAGTACATTACTTGTAGAATTTCTTGAGGTGGAAAGCGTTCCATGGTCTGGAGAAGAGGTCGCCGGACAGAGTTCTGAGGAAGTATGAGTCTTTCGCAGCATGTCTGTCTATGATGTAAGGTCCTTCCCAGTTTTCTCCAAGCTTTCCAGCGGTTGTATCCTAAGTCATAACTTTGACTTTTCTCATGACCCAGTCGCCCGGATTGAATTTCCTTTTTACGACTCGCTTGTCATATCCCCTTTTGATGGTCTCCTGGTACCGGAGGAAGTGTTGTAGGGCCTACTCTCTCTTGTCATCAAGAACAATTTTTTCCCTTGCCAGAATCCTTCGTTCTCCCCGGTAAGGACAACATCAGTGCCGGTTGTGGGAGCTAGCTGTTCTGTTGGCATTACCGCTTTTGTTCCAAAGGTAAGTTGAAAGGGTTTCATACCGGTGGACCTCTTTGGGGTGGTCCGGTATGCCCATAAGACCCCCGGGAGTTGCATCACCCAGTTACCTTTTGCTTTATTCAGTCGCTTCTTGAGTGTATACAAGATGACCCGGTTGGATGCCTCTGCCTGCCCGTTCCCCTGAGGATAGTACGGGGCTGAGAAGTTGTGCTTGATCCCCAAGGATTTGCAGAACAACCAGATGTTGTCGCAGTCGAACTGCTTTCCATTATCGGACACTAGCTCTTGAGGAATTCCGAATTTGCAGATTATGTCTTTCCACAAAAATCTTCTGACATCTGAGGCACATACCTGTACCAATGCTACTGCTTCAACCCATTTGGTGAAATAATCTGTAGCGACCAATAGGAATCTGACTGATTGTGGAGCTTTTGGAAGCGGTCCACAATATCCAGTCCCCACTTGGCGAAGGGCCATGCACTCAGGATTGGATGTAGTTCATTTGCCGGGGCATGACCGACCGGGGCATGCTTCTGACATGGGAGGCATGCATGTGTGCACTTCTTCGAGTCTGTCCTCATGTGTGGCCACCGGTATCCTTGGGACATTGTCTTTTGCGCCATATTTCTGCTCCCGGAATGGTTGCCGCAGATCCCAACATGGATCTCTTTCAGTATGACCAGGCCTTGCTCTGGAGTAAGACACCTGAACAAGTCCCCGGAGCCATGGCTCTTCATGTATAGCCTGTGTGATTCTTGGTGCGGTATGACAGTGAATTTCCATGCATCCCTCTTGACTTTGGCTGACATCTTTGGATCTTCAGGGAGCAAACGGTGGACAAGGAAGCTGATGTATGGCTTCCTCCAGTCTTGGTTGTTGCTAGACTGCAACTCAGGGTCAATTCTTGTGGGGCAAATGCTTTGCATCAACGTTTTGAATGCGGATTCTGGAGTTTTTGTTGCAGTTTCTTTGTCTCGGTTGTCGTGCCTTTTATTGGGCATGGAACCTACTGGGTCATCACCCTCGTCCGACATGATGGTGCTCAGACCGACCCTTGGTCAGTAGCTAAACCACCTGTCTCTTTGTTAGGCACATCTCCCTTCAGGCTAACTTCACCACCAGCAGCAATCCCATCGACAATGCCCCCATCTATATCCTCGTCCGACTTGACCAGCGGTAATTGTTGTTCCGTTTTTTCGGTATCTCCATTTGGACAGTCTGTATTGGATTGGACATAACTTTCTGCTCAGTGATCGGAATGTCAATCTGTTTTATGGGTTGGATAGAGGACTCCATTATCTTTCCAATGATATATATCACGTATTCTGGAGATACGTATTTTGGTGGTAAAACGGCTCCAACGTTCTGACAGTATTTTGCAGGATGCATAGCCGCTGGAGATTTTGGAAAATTTGGCTAAGTATGGAATTGTCATGTCCATAGCTGTTGGACAAATGTTTGTCATGTCCATTGCTGCTGGAGTTTCCGGTACACTCTAGGCTATCACCTTGCCCAGCGACTGCCTCCTCCAGCCCCTGCTTGTCTCCTCTCGAGTGGCTGTGTACTCCTCCAACCTCTAGCCTTCTCCCTTGCCCGGCGGCCATGTCTCCAGCCAACCCCCTGCCGGTTCTCCAGCGGATGCACCTCCAGCCTTCCACCTTCCCCAGCGGCTCTCTCTCCCACAACACCCTTGTCAGCCAAGTCCCCCTCCCGGCTGTCCACTTGCCCAGCGGCACAAGGCCCAGCTATGCCCCTGTCTGTCTCCTCTCCAACAGCTACCCCTCAGCCAGACGACCTTCTCCAGCGGCTGTCTCTCCAAGCCAGCAGCTACCCCCTCAGCCAACCCCCCAACAGCCAGCTCTCCAGCGGCTACCACCTCAGCGAACCCCCCCAGCAGCAGCAGCAGCTAACTCTCCCCTCCTGCCTACCAGCCTCTCCCCCCCCCCCCCCCCCCCCCCCCCCCCCCCCCCCCCACCAGCAGCCAACTGCTCGCCCAGCCCCTCCCTTCCTCCAGTGGCTGTGCTGCTACCTCCTTGCTCCTAGCTCCTCTCCACCAGCAGCAACCTTCTCACCCATGACACCTCGCTTGCCAGGTTGTGCTGGTAGATTGCCGGGTCCTTGCCCAGCAGCAGTAGACCTGGTCGGGACGCTGTACAGTTGTGTTGTCTCGGGTCTTGTCCCTCCACCAGCAGCAATGGACCCCACAATGGGATTGGGATGTGTCTCGGGATTGGGACTTGTCTCGGGATTTGTGTTCGTCTCGATTGCGCTTCGCCTTTCCCAATGCCCGTGTACACTCAGTTCTCCGTACTCGCGTCCATTTCCATATTCTTCGTCTCTTTCCACATCCGTCTCGTCGTCACTTGACATCAGGAATTTCCTTCGTATTCGAATTTTTTTCCGCATTCCTTGTTCTTCTTCTTCTTCACTTTCCCTCTCTCCTTCACTCCTTTTTCTTTTTTCCACTAGTATTCCATCTCCATTTCCTTGTACACGTATGGGTACAAGTATGGGTACTTCTTCTTCGATTTCTTCTTCACCTCTTACAAGTTTTTTATCGCCTATATCTTCGCTCAGTTGGGATAAATTTATTTTTCTATAAATTTCTATCGCATATATCTTCGCTCAGTTTAGTTCAATTTATTTTTCTATAAATTGTTATCGCATGTATCTTCGCTCAGTCGAGTTCAATTTATTTTTCTATCAATTTCTATCGCCTGTATCTTCGCTCAGTTGGGATCAATTTATTTTTCTATAACTTTCTATTGCCTGTTTCTTCGCTCAGTTCATGTTAAATTTATTTTCCTATAATTTCCTACCGCCTATCTCTTCACTCAAATTGCGTTCATTTTTCTTCTTTACCCAACGGGTTTCACCCATCGGCTAAAGAGGGGGCGATGTGTTGACCCCCCTTAATGGCTCAAGCCCAAGTCAATTACAAGTCAAAGCCCAATAATTTAATCAATAAAAGCCTAAGCTCAATTCAATTAGTAATAAGGCTTAGGTTCGTTACTACATTCAATATCAATCATGGCCTTTATCAATATCAATCATGGGCTTTATCTATTTAAGTCCATTATATTCAATAAGGTTAATATGGTAATTCTACATCTTTGTAGAGATTTTCTTACCCTAATCCAACTACAACTCCAATATCTCTACAACTCCTAATCCAATAACAATTTCAATATCTTTACAACTCATGTTCCTAATAAAACATGAGGTACATTATCTTGTCATTATATGGTCCAAATACATGGGACTACAATACTACAATACATTAGGGATCATGGGATGACGTCCTAATCCCAATCAAACTCTACATTTGAACTACGTTATAAAATGCTTGATTCCATCTCTCTTATGGATAAGTAGGCAACTAAGAAGCAACTTAGTGCAGCCATTATCAATCACCAAAACCCTATTCCTTCATCTTCATCTTCTCCAATACCTTAGATCTTAACATTAGGGGTTTCTTCTTGATCTTACATCACATTGGTGTAAAATCCGGTTGAAACAGGAGAGATATGATTGCTGCAAACACATGAGTCCCGACGAATCCCAGGAAAATTCAAATAAGTCTGAGGAAAATGTTGAAATCTCGGAGGAAACTGCTAAAAACTTTGAGGAAATTGCTAAAAATCCTGAGAAAATTGCTGAGTTGTTTTGGGCACATCCGGTTCAGTCGATTTGTGTAAATGTTTCCCTAAAGTATTCATCATGGATGCGACATACAAAATCAATAAGTATCATTGGCCATTTCTTCAAATTTGTTGGTGTCAAGTTTTGATGTGTTCGAAGAAAGAAGCAGACTTCACTTCGGCGTTGAAAAGGTTTCGACTTTTATTAGGTGATTTAACTCCTTCAGTAATAGTGATACAAATTGCTAGGCAAATATACTTTTGAGTGCAGAATTAAACAATAGCAGTAAATAAGATAAAAAAAATACAAGATCTCGAAGAAAACTATCTTCTTTACTGAATATTATGAAGATTACAAGAATCTCTATTTCACAATACTCTCTAGACAAACTAAACCCTAGTTGTCTCAATATTTTTAAACACACTAAACCTTAGTGGTTTCTCTAAACAACTAAGTACTGCTTGTTTCTCTAAACAAGCTAAAATAAACTATGTTTGGTCTATGTTTTGGGTTATGCCAAAACATCACTAAACCACTGAACATTAGTTGTTTCTCTTGAAACAAGTAAAGACTACATATTTTTTTTTGTGTATATCTTTTGGTTTATGCCAAAACATATATTTATAGGCCAAGGATTTCTCTTTTCCTAAAATTCTATCCGTTATGGAACAAGGAAACCTTATTTAAGGTTTTCTTTTCCTTGTCCTACAAGGAATAAAACTGCTAAATTCCCAAGTAGGATACACCTGTAACATAGCTTCCCCCTTTAGGAACTTAAACTCCCGTTTAAGCTAGAAACTGAGATTAAAGAACTCAAGAGCTCCCTGGACTTTGCTGAACAATCCAACTTTTCTTGAAACTTGACCTGCACGCTCAATATGAAACACTATTTGTTTCCTATTTCGTGTAGTCTTCTTGCGCTCCAATATGCAATCTTCCTTGAATGGCTCCTCTCGATCACCATCATCATCTTCTTGATTAGAAAACAAATTTTTCTGCTTCTGCTTCGCGTTGCCTTTCTGCTGCGAAGAAGATGTCACTATTTCAGATTTCTTTGATTCTGTTTCTGTCATCTTCTTTCTGTCATCTTTCAAGGACCCAAGAACTTTACTTAGCTTTCTGTACTGCGAACGAGTTAAAACCATAAACCACAGAAAACCCCACCAGGGAATCGAACTTTGCTCTTAATACCAACTTGGTACAACTTTTGGCTTTGATACCAACTTGATACAAATTGCTAGGCAAATATACTATTGAGTGCGAAATTAAACAATAGCAGCAAATAAGATAAACAAAACACAAGATCTCGGAGAAAACTATCTTCTTTACTGAATATTATGAAGATTACAAGAATCTCTACCTCATAATACTCTCTAGACAAACTAAACCCTAGTTGTCTCAATATTTGTAAACACACTAAACCTTAATTGTTTCTCTAAACAAGCTAAAATAAGCTATGTTTGGTCTATGTTTTGGGTTATGCCAAAACATCACTAAACCACTAAACCTTAGTGGTTTCTCTTGAAACAAGTAAAGACTACATGTTTCTTTTTGTATATATCTTTTGGTTTATGCCAAAGCATATATTTATAGGCCAAGGATTTCTTTTTTCCTGAAATTCTATCCCTTATGGAACAAGGAAACCTTATTTAAGGTTTTTTTCCTTGTCCTACGAGGAAAAAAAACTGCTAAATTCCCAAGTAGGAGACACCTGTATCAAATAGTGATTGACAGAGACTATGCTCTTATAAATGCAACACAGTCAGTTTTTCCCAATGCAGATAAACATTTATGTCGATTTCACGTTGCTACCAATGTACTAAGAAAAGGAACAGATCTGCTACCTATGGAAGAAGACATAAAAAAATCTAAAGTTGTTGTGGCACTATGCAGTAAAGACCAACACCATAAATTTTTGATAAAAGATTTAGTCGCATAGAGAAGATGTTCAGGGAAGAATACTATGGTCTTGTGTGTTATTTTCGGAAAACATGGTTGATTTACAAAGAGATGTTTGTGGCTACATGGACCAATCGTCATTTGCATTTCGGGTGCACCACTACAAATAGAGTAGAAGGTGCCCATTTTCAGTTGAAGAAGGACTTGGGGCATACATGCCAACATGATTTGTTGTGTATGTGGTCTTTGATACATCTGGCAACCAACATCCAACTCAGAGAAATCAGAGCGTCTTTTGATCTACACTGCACACAATCATAAAAGTACGTTTTTTTAATAATCTCATGAGCCAAATGTCTAAGAAGGCCCTAGATTTGATATGTTTGGAGATGAAAAATATGGAAAATGCTGCAGTTGATCAAAGTAAGTGCTTCCATGAGATGTGAAGTGCATATGGTTTGCCTTGTGCCCACGAGCTTTTGCAATATCAGTCAGAAAACCGCGCCATACCTTTGATTGTAGTGGACAAATTTTGGAGATGGCTATCTTTCGTGGCTGCTAAAGAGCTTACAGAGAGTACTGATTGTAGACCGACTATTTCACTATATATTGAACGATTTGAGTTGGTTTCAGAGGATTGTAGAAGGTTCATGAATAGGAGGCTCTTGGAAATAGTTGAGGAAACTGCTACATGGTTGGAACCTCCAACTGGGGTTTTTAAACCTAGAATTCGCCCAATAGGTAGTGTGAATACTAAAGATGGGGATCACCATGACTCATCTAAGAGAGATACTTTAGCCTTTGAACACTCTCGAGCATTTCTGAACCCTAGAACACCTATGGCACCCCCAAAGAAAAGAAATACTCGTTCTGAAGGTAAAAATAACTCCTCAGTGCCAAAAAGTCTAAAAAATCTTAAACGGGTGTTAAAAGGAAACTTGACTTTAGTAACCACTCGTTCATGCCTCTTGATGATGATTACAAACAATGGATACTTTATGAAATGTTTCAATTTGTTTTGGTTTACAGAAATCCCCTTGGAGATGGAAACTGTGGGTTTAGAGCTTTATGTCCCTGTGCAAAAGCGAAAATGAATGGCCCTGGATGAGAAATGAGTTGCTCAATGAGTTGAACGAGCATGACAGTGAGTACCATAAATTTTTTGGCAGGAATATAGTTACGTACATGAGAGAACGGTTACAGAATGATCAAGGTTGGGCACCTCCTGATAAGTGGATAAGCATGCCCAACACAGGTTATCTATTTGCATGTAGGTTTAATTATGTTCTTGTGCACTTGTCCAAATTAACTTACTACGCATTTCTACCACTGAGAAGCAATGTAGATTTAGAAAAATATCGGCAAGTGTGTTGTACCGGCCATGCGCATCACAATCACTACGTTAATTATAAGCTATAAGAAGGTTTCCCAATACCAGCGCCATATTTATGGCCACAGTTTAATCTTAGTCATTTGGCTGATAGTTGAAAAACAGTTCTGCAACCACATATCACAGCTTTTGACGCGCTCAATATTTGCGGTTTAATTAAGTAGTGTTGACAGGCATATTTTCCAAAATGTCCCAGTAGATGTTCCATAGTTGTAAATTGTTTTGAACCAAATTCGAATTTGATTATCGTAATGAATAGGGACAATTTTCTTATTTGCTTGGAGGTTTTTTTGTTGTTTGTTTTTGTGCATATAGTCAACAAAGTATTGCCAACTACCTTAGACATGAAATAACTCAATTTTCGTTTTCTATAGTGCTGCCCAAATTTAATTTTGAGATTTTTGGACATACCCCCCATTTGAAAGTCGAAATTTGAGATACCTACCCATTTGAAAAAAAAAATTGAGATACCCCCCCAATTCAAGACAGAAGAGCTTTACAGCCGTAGGTGAGTTTTACGATGGACGGCTAAGATAACACCACATCTTGAATTGGGGGGGGGGGGGGGGTATCTCAAAAAAAAATTCAAATGGGAGGTATCTCAAATTTCGACTTTCAAATGGGGGTATGTCCAAAAATCTCTTTAATTTTTCCAGCAATAGACTGCCGACGACTATTCACTATAGTCACCAAGTAGCACTGTAGTGTTGCCTAAAATAAACCTTCCCAACAGTAGATTGCTGACCACTATTCACTATAGTTAGCAAGTTATTGCCAACTACCATAAACATGCATGAAATAAATTAACTTTCTTTTGAAAGTGTAGGATTGTAGTGTTGCCTAAATTAAAGTTTTCCAGCAGTAGACCGTTGAACACTATTCACTATAGTCAACAAGTTATTTCCAACTACCTTATACATAAAATTACACAATTTTCTTTTTGAAAGCGTAGCACTATAGTGATACGCAACAAACACGAGTGCACACATTATATATCTAGGTAGGCAAACCATCCTTGGAACTATATCCTTGAAAATTCTATATCTAAAATTTGAGTCATTTGGGAATTACATCCTCCCTTAACACATAGGATTTTAGTTGTAAACTTGTAATGATATGGTAACTCATATTGAAATTCAGTTAATGAAATAGAACAGAAAGTAAAACAATGCAACATAATCCATCAGCATTTTTATCAATACTCCATTTTTTTCGTCTTCATGCAAGAAAAAAAAGAGGCCAGAACATAGTAGTATGTTGAGATTATTCTAATGGAACACTGGATTTGTTATTGATCCTCTTGGAACTTGGGAGAGTAATTGAACTTTTTGAAGTAACACTGTTCTGACAGAAAATTTACCAATTTCTGTCTTTGTAGAGATTATCTGTCAATTTATAGGTCGGAAGCCTCACAACTTTGATAATACAATCGACTTACAAAATTTATTGTGAAAAATCGTACAACTCACAAATTCAATCAGTTGTACATTATATTATATAATTTACATACTTAAGGATTACAAAGTGAGATATTCATAGTATTTTGTAGCATACATTAAATACTATCTTAAGCAAAACATCTAGCTATAAGAGTTAAAGAGTAAGGATCATCAGAAACTCAAGAAAGCACAACATCAGACGAAGAGTTGAAGTTCAACAGTGTTGACGTCCTTGTCAGAATAAACAACCTATGTTGATGATGATTGTATACACCATTATATTCAGGCTCGCTCAGCTCGCCTGTAATTACCCATTTCGACCTATCTCGACGTGAGCCTATTTTTATTCGAGCTCACTCGACGCTCACTATTTTCAAATATCATCCGACCTTAATACTTTTCAATATTGACCTATCTCGACGTGAGCCTATTTTTATTCGAGCTCACTTGACGTGAACGCTTTTTCACTCGACCTTCATCGACTATGTTTAAATCACATACGTTTTGATTCTCTTCAGTTACAATATATTTTCAGATCCAAAATATCCGCTCATTAATTGACCCCACCTTTGGATAATTAATGAGCTATCCGTTGTCCCAATTCACCTATAAATATGAACTACGTAGGCTTGGTTTTGGGACTTGGTCAATCTCAGATACGTAGGCAACTATCTCTCTAGATAGCTCAACCATTTCCACACTAAAAATCCATTCTCCGCTACTTTCCGATCGTCTTCTCCGACTAACTTTTCCTTTACATTTACGTTGGCACCGACTGATTCGTGATCTAATATTAACCAGACAACGACCATGACAACAATCACTGCTGAACAGTTTGAGCAAGTCTGGAAGTAAATGGCAAACCAGCAAGAACAGATTAACAGGTTGGTGGCTGAAAATGTCCTGCTCAAGAACAACACCACCACCAACGGAGCGCCACTCAATGGAGTTGCTACAAATGGACTCACAACTGAAGAGGTCAACACCACCACCATCAACAACCCTGTTCTACCCACTTCCATCAATACCACTGCCCCCACCATGGCTGACCTTCAAGCCGCTCATGACCGCATACTTCAACTTTCCGAAAAACTTAACAGAAACCATCAAGACTCTCTCAAAGCAAACAATGCTCAAAAGGTCACATCCACAACCCTAGAGCGCTACAACACAGAACCCCTTCATGAAGACCTCTCCAACAGGAACCACCCCAGAATTTCATGCCACCAAAATTTCAACATACGACGGAAGTGGAGATCCAATGGACCACGTCCTTCAATTTAAGACCAGTATGACCTTATGGCCAAAATATAAAGACATATTTTGCAGATTGTTCCAGGCATCACTCCGTGGGAGTGCCATCGATTGGTACCATCGACTTCCAGAGAAGTCCATCACCTCATATGACCAACTCGAATCTCTCTTCGTCACTCAGTACATCCACAACAAGAGAAGAAGAATCGAGGTCAGTGCTCTATTTTGACTCAAACAAGACGAGTCAGAAACCACTAAAACATTCATGGCAAGATTCAAGAAGGAATGCTTGCGAGCTGAAAACCCAAATGAGAACTCATGCCTTTTGGCCTTCATCTCGGCTGTTAACCCCAACACGACGTTAGGAAAGAATATTATCCTAGATGCCCCTGCAACGCTGGAAGACCTATATGTGCGAGCTGATAAATACATCAAGCTCGAGGAATCCCTCACAAAGTCAAAGGAACAAGTAGTTGCTGTCCAAACTACACAGCCCACTTATTCTAAACCAAAACCGCCCAGGTCAGAGTACAAAGGCAAACCAAAATTGACCTCCAAATCCAAGTTTTCAAACCCTTAATTTCAAATGTTCCTACAACCAACTCTTTGACTTAATCAAAGATGAGCCTTACTTCCAACCTAAAGTACACGACCTTGAACCTATCGAAGGAAATCCATATTGTAAACTTCATAAATGTCGACATGATCTCATTGAAGATTGTCACATTTTGAGAGCTTACTGTCATAAGCTCAAAGTGGAAGGTCACCTCGACGACTTCCTCTCGGAAAATGAACCAGATCTTCGTAACAAGCTTGATGCCAAACGACAAAAGACCGCCGAAGAAAAGGGTAAAAAACCTAAAGGAACCATCAACATGATCATTGATGCTCGACCTCCAGAGTGGTCAGCTCGGTCTAAGAAACAGAAAATCCATCACATCCACCACACCTTTGACTTAACACAAAAAGCAATTGTGGTTAAGCAGGTCGCAGACAACAATGCCCTTATTTTTCCAGACTTCGACCTCAATAAGGTGTGTCTTCCACACAATGATGCACTTGTTGTCCACATCAACATTGGCGGATGGCTGATAAAAAAAGTACTTATAGATCCAGGCAGCTCATGCGACGTGCTTTTTAATAAGGCATTCAGTCAAATGCAAATGCTTGACTCAGTTCTCAACAAACCACAATTCACCCTCTTTGCTTTCAATTCCACTGAAACAGAGGCAAAGGGTGAAATTTGCCTTCCTGTGGCAACTGGCGAAAATGAAGATGAAGTCACTGTTCATTGCACATTTTTCGTGCTTGATGTTCCTACCCAGTTCAATGCAATTCTGGGAAGGAAATGGATCCATAGGATGAAAGCTGTTCCATCGACTTATCATCAAGTTTCCTGGCCCCAAAGGCATCATGGAACTGCAAGGTGACCAGATTGAGGCACATGGATGTCATGCAATACCTGAGGTCGTCCCACTTCCTAATAAGGTGGAGACCTCCAAGACAGTTGCGAGCTCACTTCAGCCCACTGTCAATGCAATCTCTACAACTACCAAGACAGGCGCGAGCACTTCTAAGCCCACTGTCGATGAGATCCCACAGGCTGACAAAGACAAGGCTATCATTCAGCCATCCGACCCACCAGTCATTGAAAAAGGTGAAAAGGTCAATAGAGGATCGGACGACGATCCAAAATATGTCTATGCAGGGGCTAACTTGGACTCCATTGTAAAAGAGCAACTTATTGCTACTCTTAAGATGAATAAGAATGTTTTTGCTTTTGCTTATACCGATATGCCAGGGATAAATCCCAACATTGCATGCCATAGGTTAAATGTTGATTCCAACAAAAAACCTTTTAAACAAAAGCTCGCAAACTTGCAGTTCATCTCGCTAATGCAGTCAATGCAGAGATACAAAAATTAAAAGCTGGAAAATTCATCCGTGAAGTCGCATACCCTGAATGGCTCGCTAACATTGTCGCCGAAGGTGAACAAGTACCTAGGCCTTGGAATTCAAAGTTCCTAAAGTTTTACCTCCCTTAGCTACTTCTCTAAGCAACCCTTTTTTTTCCAAAGTCAAGTCAAAAATTAGATCGCAAGCGTAAAACAGACATTTTGCGCCCTCAACCATTTATACACACCCAAGCGCCGGAAAGTAATTCCAATTCAGTTGTTTACCCTTATGCTTGCAATTCAGTGTATACATCCATTCGAAAAAATACAATAAAAGCCTAAATTGGCATGTGCCTTAGAAAAATTATAAAGCCAAAACATTCATTACTTTGCAAAACAAACTTCAAACCATTCATTCAAAATATACCAAAAAATACTTCAAATACAACCCAAAATTAAAAAAGCAATACCTTTTCAAATGTAAAAACAATAGTTGAGGCGTCTCTGAGGTTCACGAGAAGTTTTGGCATCGTCCTCAAGATGAATACGATGAGAACAGACAAAAGGGCTAATGCCTTTGATGTCGTGGATAGACCAGGCAATAGCAGAACGATGCTCTAAAATAACTTCTAAAAGCTTACTCTCCTGTTCGGTAGTAAGAGATGAGGAAATGATAACAGGATGACTACCGTCTAAATCAAGATGAGCGTATTTCAGCTCAGGAGGAAGAGGATTCAGGGTAACAGGAGGTGGAGTGATGGTCTCTACTTGAGTCTCAGAATCTAAGCTACAAACCACATCGAGGGCCTCAGGGTCTTTAGGTTCAAAGATAGGCACACTATCAAGTAGAGCATTGGTTTGGGCAATAGATTGGTCAATGTCGAAGTCTACATTATGCATGGCAAGGCAATGAACAACCAGATCCTCAGGGTAATGACAGTGCACCATCTCATAAGGTAATGAGTCTAAAAGGCACACATCCTCAGATAAGGACAGATCAGGGGGTTGTTGGCCAAGGTTAAATATATTAACTTCAACGGTCATAGAGCCAAAAGTGAGAACTATGGAACCGTTCCGACAGTTTATGAGAGCATTAGAGGTGGCCAAGAATGGACGGCCAAGGATGATGGGCACCGAATCATCGGCAGTAGGTTCAATATCCAACACCACAAAGTCTGCAGGATAGTAAAAGTCTGACACTTTAACTAATAGGTCCTCTACTATAGCTCTAGGTACTTTCAAATATCTGTCGACCAGTTGTAAAGACATTTTCGTGGGTTTCATGTATGTTAGACCTAGGCTAAGGTATAAGGAGTAAGGCAAGAGATTACAACTCGCTCCTAAGTCTAACAAAGCTCTACCCATGAATTTATCACCAAGCTTGCAGGGTATGGTCGGTTTTCCAGGGTCCTTATATTTTACCACACCATTTTGTTGGACAAGTGTAGAGAATTCTTCAGCTATGAATGCGTTTTTAGGCACATTAGTTTTTTTCTTGGCAGTGCACAAGTCTTTCAAGACCTTAGCATAGGAAGGTATCTGTTTAATAGCCGTGAGGAAGGGTATATTAATATTTATCTGTTTGAACACATCAAGTGCTTCCTCTGCTTGGACTTCCTTTAGAGACCTTGTGAGTCTCTGGGGGTAAGGTACTGGTGGGTTGTAAATCCGTGGAGGATCCATGATCTCACGGGCAGTCTTCTTCGATTTAGAGGTGGTCACCTCATTGGTCGAAGGTTTAGGTGGGGCAACAGATGCAGATGTAACCGGGGTCACAATGTTGGGACTCGGTGTATAATTAATTTGATTATCAACCTGTTTTCTTGACCTTAGGGTGGAAACCGATTTTACTTCAGCAATTGGTACAGATGTAGACGGATGTGCAGTTTCCGTCACCAAGGCAACTTCCTTGCCTTTCGGGTTCGGGATGGACTGTCCCGGAAATCTACCTTTTTCATCAAGTTTTTGTTCAATTCTCTGGATGGCTTGGGCATTTGACTCAATAGACGCCTGGGTCTGTTGAATGAAACGTGCAAGCACATCCTCAAGAGAGGATTTAGGTTGGGTAGATTGATTAGCTGGCATGTGGTCCCTGGAACCACTCATAGGATGAGTGTTGTTCGAGTAAGGGGGGACCGGTGCCCTGTTCCTATTGTCAGAGTGACCAACATACGTGGCATTGCTACGTTGCCCATAAGAGTTGTTAAAACCAGGTGGACCCGCATGATGATTATTAGAATAAGAAAGGTTGGAGCGGTCCATGTATGGGTACGTGGCATTGCCCTTAGTAAAGTTGGCCCTCCGCGTAATTAAACGCACAGACATCCTCAGTTTCTGGTGAATTCATTAGGAGAGGGCAAAATTCAGCAGTGTGGGTCTGGTCATGACAAGCATCGCATGAAAGAGTGGAGGCACTCATAACAGTTGATTGTGGATTTAAGGATACGCCAAGTGCTGCTACCTGTTTAGTTAAACCTTGAATTAGATTTTTAAGCTCAATGTCAGGTTTGACATCATACATTCCTCTAGGTTTATCATTAGAGTCTAGGGTAGTATTTCTCGGGGTATGTCCTGGTATATCCCAATGTTGGCTATTATTAGCAATCTTTTCACGGAAAGCTAAGGCCTTGGTGGTGGAGTAGTCAAGGAAATCTTCACCACTCATGTTATCAACTGTGTTCCTAGTTTGAGTATTAAGGCTCCTATATAAAATTCTAACTTTTTCATTGTCATCGACTTTGTGGTGTGGACATTGAAGAAGTAGATTATGAAATCTCTCCCATGCATCAAATAATACCGCACTATCTTTTTGCCTAAAACTTCTTATTGCATCAACTATGTCATTAGTTCTAGTGATAGAAAAGAATTTGGTCAAGAACTTCTTACTTAGTTGAGCCCAAGTGACAATAGAATTAGGAGGAAGGCTATGTAACCAATGATATGCTTTATCCTCAAGAGAGAATGGAAACAATCTTAGGCTAACTTCCTCCTCAGATAGATGTTTCTCCCTAAAAATGTGAAGAACGGTCAGAAACTTATTGAGGTGCTGATATGGATCTTCCCTTGGAAGTCCATGGAACTTGGGCAATATGCCCACAATCTATGGGTGTATGCCATAGCAATCTGCATGTGTCTCGGATAAGACAATGCAAGTAGGTGGCCCTGTGGCCAACGGTGAAAAGTAATCCCGAAGGGTAGCTTCTTGAGCCATAGGTGTAGGATGTACTTCAGAAAGTGAAGTTGAGTTGTTGAACTCTTCTTCAGAAGGTAGGGAGGTTGAATTGTTAAACTCTTCCTCAAGAGAAGTAGAGAGGTCCGTGATTGTGTTCTTTGTGTAGATTGTTGGTTTGGACAAGATTTTACCTGATCTATGATGCATGCAACATGCGCATTACATATGCCACAGAAGTCCTAACCATTCAAAAGCATCTAACAAGGGGCTCAAAAACTGACTCTATTTTTTGTTCACCCAAGTCAATGAGTTCTCTCCAAGTTTCGTGAGTGATTCTCCTTCTCTTGGGAGTCAAGCAGCTAATAACCAATGTGGAAGGCTTTCCGTGCCTAAACACGTTCCTTAATTAAATAACCACAATTGATTCTACAGATAAATCTGTACGGGTTCCTGACCCAATTCCTGATTTGTGCTCCAATTAAAGAAAAACCAAACAGTAATAGTTGAAGTATCCGTCAAAGTCTCAATGAGAACATCGTGATAAAATGGCTTTAGTTGATTCAATTTTAAGGCTTAGGATATTGCAATCAATTGATATTTAGGTTTCACTTATAGACCAGGTCCGCCTTGCAGTCCCGGTTTAACAAGTAACAACAGAAATTGAAATCAAGCAACAATGAAGGTCATGCTAATCATTACAGAAACTCCTCTTGCAGGGGATTCGAGGAGGGTTGAGAAAATGCTTACCTCCCACTTTGTGCTAAAAAGTAAAAAATGCCAAACAAACGCACAAATGTGGGGAGAAGACGAGTTGAAGTCGACTAAGGGGAAACCGCTCTTTGGGTTTCAATCGTCTAGGAATGGTTCCTTAGTAGACCCAAGGCTAGCTCCACAACCTTGCTCTACTACCCGCTTAGAACACATAATAATAAAAATCCTAGCAACACCTACTTTAAAAATATTACAACCGCGACCCCTTCGTGGATCGAATAATTAAATAACTTACAAGTCCTTAAAAATACTGAAAAACATAGACTACCTAGTTAACCTCACGATCTCTCAACAGTAAACAATTCAGCTAATTTGGACTTCTGGAGCGTCCTAGAAAAATCACGCAAAACTGGCAAAATCCTTGCCTGGAACTGCCTGTTTAGTAATTTCAGCAAATCTTCCCGTCTTTGGACAAGAAATTAAATAACTTCCGCTGCTCTAAAAATTCCGAAAGATTTAGGGCAAGTAAATCACCCCGAAATCTTTCAACAGTAAAAATTTCAGCCGAAAAGTAGTTATGGATCATCCTAGATAATTCACGCAAAACAGGGCCGAATTTCTGCCGAAAACTCGACTCGAGATTGTTAGTGACCAAAGTGATCTCGACTCGAGTTCGAGCCCATTTCAGAACAGTAACTTTCAGAAAAAAAATTTGAATGCGCGCCTTTTTTCAAACTTTGATATCTACTCCGTTTTTCGAGCTTTTTCAAATCTGTTTTCACTGCAAGATCAATAAGAGGACTAAGTAACTAAATACCTAAAAACAATAATTAAAAAAAAAAATCAAAAATTGAAGGGTGGGAGGGATAGAAGAGGGATGATGTCCCAAAACAACTATTCTTCTTTGTGCTTGAATGAACTTCGTTCCTTAGAGCGGCAACGACGCCATTTTGATATACTGCTTATTGTGTATCAAAAGATTAGATTAAGATATTTTCCTTCTTGTGTCTGTATAAATTGAAAATCAAAGTAGGCAAGTAACAAGCAAGGGTCGTACCCACCTCGGAGGGGGAGATCTTAGCTCAAACACAATTAAGAATAATAATTAAGAAACACCAAGGAATCAATAATAAAAGTTTGGTAATTGATTCTACTTCCTACAGGCAATAATAATAATAAATCCTAACTTAAGAATATGGAAGATATGGAAAAGAAGATTATATGATGACATATGGGGAGTAGTAGGTTTCCACAATCTGGGTTATGCAATTATATCATCTTGTTCTTCATATTCAATCTATAACAACTAACAAGTCACCTCTCAGCTATTTCTATTAGTTATTAATACCAATAATAATCAAATCTTCACCTCTCAGCTATTGAATCTAATTAAACGGGATTCTATTATGCATGCTATTAAATATGCTTCATTAATCAAATCCTCACCTCTCAGCTATTGAATCTAATTAACTCCACATATTATTCACAATTAAATCCTCACCTATCAACTATTGAATTTAATCATGAAAGAGTTCCAATAAAAGATAAATATTACAAACATGCAGTAATCACCTCTCAGCTATTTCACTACACATCTACAATAAATATAATACTATTATCAAAACTAGGTCTCCATAAATTCTAACAATAATATTTAACACCATGGATAACAATAGCATACAAATAATCATATTTACCTCATATCGCGAATTAGAGATAAGTAAGCATTAAGAACCTTGAATCACAATGAATAAGAAGAAACAACATAATAATCATACATCACCTAGAAAGCTTCCACCTTCCCCCATGATGATTTAGCTACTCATACCAATGGAACAAATAATTAAATCAAAGAACATCATAATTGAAATCATGGATTGATATTGAATTGAGTACAAAAGTTGATCTTCAAGTGGTGGCTAAAAACTTAGCTTAGCTAAAAGATAATAAACCCTAGTTACAACTTCTCTTAAATATCTATTACATAGAAGAATACTTGCATGCAAAGTTTTCCTAACTTGATCAAATTCGTGGCTGCTGCTGTTGGCCACACAGAGGGATTAGTAAATCATCAAAACCTAATCCTCTTGGGCTAGAATTGTAGCTTGGGCCAAGACCTTCAGTTTGATATGTCATGGGCCCCAATCGGACTTCTGGTTCTTCTTGTAGAGCCTTTTTAAGATCAAGACCCAAAATAGGAAGTCCGGTCCACGTGAGTCAACAGATTTGACCCAAAGTCTCAGAAGTGAACAGTTGACCGAAAGTCAACATAGGTCAGCAGCAGTTGACCCGAAGTCAACAGGTGACCGAAAAGGCAACCCTTGACCAAAAGTCAACCAAAGTCAAAGTTGACCAAAAGTCAACTTTAGTCAAAATTGGCAAAAAAAGTCAACCCAACCTAGTTGACCACAGGGTGCCTTTAGCAGATTCCGCGGGTGCAAATATCCAATCTTCTTTCCTTGTGCAAATAACACCTCTTTGCTTGCTTTTCTCGATTTTTTGCGGGCTTTTACTCAATATTCGCATTTCAGCTCATAAAACCTACATAAAGACAAGAATGCACTAATCAATAGATATAATACAATAATATAGGCTAAGTGCTAGACAAACAAGGTGTTATTCGGGGGATAAATATACATTTTTGAGGTCCGATCAGTATACACCATTATATTCAGGCTCGCTCAACTCACCTGTAATTACCCATTTCGACCTATCTCGACGTGAGCCTATTTTTATTCGAGCTCACTCGACGCTCACCATTTTCAAATATCATCCGACCTTAATACTTTTCAATATCGACTTATCTCGACGTGAGCCTATTTTTATTCGAGCTCACTCAATGTGAACGCTTTTTCACTCGACCTTCATCGACTCTGTTTAAATCACATACGTTTTGATTATCTTCAGTTACAATATATTTTCAGATCTAAAATATCCGCTCATTAATTGACCCCACCGTTGGATAATTAATGAGCTATCCGTTGTCCCAATTCACCTATAAATATGAACTACCTAGGCTTGATTCTGGGACTTGGTCAATCTCAGATACGTAGGCAACTATCTCTCTAGATAGCTCAGCCACTTCCACACTAAAAATCCCTTCTCCGCTACTTTCCAATTGTCTTCTCCGACTAACTTTTCCTTTACATTTACAATGATAGCGCTATTGACGATAAAAACAATGATGTCAGCATTTTTATGACATTAAAATTGCTTATGCTGTTGTGCTTTAATAGTTTTCTGGAGTGTGTGATACATCTAGAATTACATATGAAGTATCTATTTTATGTAGGTTCTTTCTAATCCATGTGATCCTTCATAACCATCGAGAAGATGTATTCTTCATCCAATTACAAACAAATTCCAATCATCTAACATAAAAGTAATGACCACTAGCAAATTTTTGACATATATTCCATAAAATATATATTAAAAACATCTCGCAAGAGGAAAAGTTTATTAATTAATAGTATTTGCACTAAGAATTTAGTAAAACTTACCCAAATGCCACTGTTGCTACAACAAATTGAATTCTCGAAGAGTGCCAATCCTTCAAAGCAGAGCTTCGGAGTACTGCTCCCGCTACCTTCTTCCTCCTCTTCCACCTCACTTCTTCTCAAACTGGTCGTAGCGGTCAACTCTCCCTACCTCTGACATTGAACGTAGAGAGAGGTTTTGTTTTTTGCAACAAGAAGAAGAAAGGTTTTACGTTCTAGTTACGGCGTGAAAAATAAAATTGTAAAAAACTGAAAAATAAGGGGTGTGCCCTATGCCTAAAAATATTCAAGTGAAACCGGTTTAGCCGGTTAAGAAGGGTGCTCTTAATTTTTTCACGAGGTGTGTGCCTCTAGGAAAGTGACGTGTGCTTCTAGCCTTAGCCTAAAATAATAAACAACAAAGCCCTTTAAACTATTAAAATAGCCCACTAAGAAAGAAAGAAAAATTTTATCACCAGTTCACCACATCAAATGGCAAGGAAAAACAACCCACTCAAATGAAATTCCTTTAAAGTTGTGCAACCTATTAAAATAATGAACAACAAAGCCCTTTGATGTATAGGATAGCATGTTTGCTAGCTCCTAATTGAAGCTCAAATCATCTCAGACTCGGTGTTATTTTTATCTTTCATCTAAAAACAACCATTGACAAGTCTAAAAGTAAAAAACACTTTTAATATAATTTAATCCTAAAATCTTTACTCTCTCTCCTACGTAGCACCTCTAAAACCATTTTACCCTCTCTTTTATGATGGTTGTCATTCCGACGACATAATTTCTTAAGATAAAAAAAGAATCGATTGAAAGGCAAGATTTTGTTTAATTGCACCCATAATTCTTATGATCTTGTCTTATTTATCATTGTGCACCTTTTTATTTACTAATGTTGTTGTTTCAGGAGTTTTTTGGACTTGCATTTTTCATTATTGTGGGATTATATTGAAGAGTTGCAGAGATTATGGGTTACGTTTCTTTGTTGCAATAGGAAGAGCGAAGTCTCATACTATCATAGAAACATAGTACAGTAGAAGAAGGGGAGGGCTTGGGTGAGTAAGAGAGATATGGGGATGTCGGTTATTGCATTTAATGTACGTATACAGCGTGGGTAGCAACTAGCAACACATTCTGCTTGCTCTTATTTTTGGAAGGGATACCCCTTACAGTTCAAATTGATAAATTATTTAAAATCTCTGGTGTCGGTTTAGTTATATTAAAGATAATTTCCAGCCATTATCCAAAACTTTGGGATACAAATACAATTGAGCATTCAATCAGTACAACAAAGATTAAGCAGAAAGTATACAACTTTTCAGGTTGTCATGTAGGTGGCTTCATAAACTTTTTACAGAGGCATCGTGTAAAGACTAGGTGGCTAACTTACATTTCACAAATTCAACTTCTCCCACTTTCCATTGTGTCATGTGTTGAAGTTGGTCGTCCGCCCCGACCAGACTGCATTAAGACGCTTTCCATCTGAGGGGTGTATGCTAAGGCCATTGGCCGTCAATGATGACACTTCAGCAACACTTCCTCTTTCTGCCAACATTTGAAAATAGACATGAGGCCCCCAACCTGCATTTCACAGTGAAATTGAATGTTTAAGAGTGTCTAAAGCGCGACATAAAAGTGTTTTAATATTTTTATTAACTAAAAGAAAGGCAGAATTAAGTCATTTTCATATGATAAACTGAGTTGATATACAGACATTTGTATTAGCAGTTGAGGGAGTACATGGTAATGCACATCTTTGCCCAAAACTTAGGAGCTAATATTTGCCCATACACGGATGACAGATCCACATTCTTATTGATATGAGGAAGCTTCAAACTAGGTCAAAGAGATTATTCCAGATATAGATGACTATTACTTTAACAATTAAATTGATGGGTTATAGACTAATGACTATAGAGAGCATACCATCTACGTGATATGGGGGAGGAAAGAACTGTAGATAGCAGAATGAAGCCACTGTTGTTCCTGTAAAGAAAAAAGGGTAAAATCTTTCATCAGCAGTCAGAGAAATTTATTATATATAACAAAAAATTGTCAGACTACAAATTATGTGATTAACCCAATATCAACGAACCTAAAAAGCACCAGCAAACACATCTTGCCAATGATGCCAGTAGTCATCAACTCGAGAAACTCCTACAAGAGCTGCAACAAGCAAGGGAAGGAAAACCAGACAAAGCTTTGCAACATGCCCTCTGCGATCAAATACTCTACTTTTCCCGATAAGTACCATGCAAGGAAACTGAGACCAGCAAAGGACCCTGCCAAAAGATAGATGCAGTTATTTATTTTCATTTTGTGTTTAAACACAATAATACGAATCTAAAATCATTTATGGAAGTACAAAAGGCAGTCCACATAATGAGAATCAAATTAACTTTTAGCGCGACAAGCTAGACGACTAAAACATTAGTGATTAGACCCTACTAGCCCAGATAAATCAAGGAAGTGCATGCATAGGTAAAGGCCATGCCTAACTTCCGTTCTCTTTCAGTCTTTCCATTTGTAAAAGTTTTAATGTCTGATGAAAGATATCATTCTATGCAGAGTGCAAAGCCAAACATCCATTAAGATATACCTGTATCAACTAATGCATTAATAGTAAAATGAAATCAAACTAGGCCATACAAACCCTCTTGTATAGAATAGATTTGCAATCAAATTGAACAAAACCCACCGCAAGCCCAGCGTAATTTCCAAAGAAAGTGATAAAATATTGATGAACAATCACAGGGTGCTGTTTACATAATTTTTCTGGGTTCAAGCAAGAAACTATGATGTTGCTCATATATTACTACTTCAGATTGGTAGATTAATAGTCTGACTAAATTATGCCTTGGTCTTCCACTGTGAATTCGGCAGTGTAGCACTTGCAAAGACACAACACAACCCTAAAAGAGGCTTTCTAACTGATAACTTGCGTATGAGGTACCAGCACCAATTTTGTAAACTTGCTACTTCGCTAGATAATACGGACAACTAGGAATGAATCTATTTTCAATTTCAAATAATGTGCTAGATTTATTGCTTTTGCTTTCAACTGGGTAAGTAGCTGATAATTATTTGACTAGCGGTGAAAGGAAGATTGGATACACAGGATAAGCTCATGAACTGGGGAATTGTGAAGATTTCGGTAAAAATGTGTCCTATGTACTGAGAAGGGGAAGAGAGAGCTATTTCTGACATCTGGAAATTGGTTGAGCTATGGGGTAATCAAGGCCAGAGATCTAACAATATGCTGCTAATCTGTGACAGTGTGGAATACATGAAAGCAGCAAATACTATTGTTAGTCTCCCGCAATTAAGTTGTACAGCCCATGCAGAAACTCATTGACACCTCTTCTTTGACTGTGCTTTTTTCTGCAGGGGCATGGGAAACTGTACTTAAATGGCGTGGCATGACTAGAAAACCAATGAAGGCAGATCTTGAATGGAGTTGGCTTTTCAAATATTTTAGAAGTGAGAATTTGAAGAAGGATATGCGCAGGACTGCATTGTGTGCAACTGTTAGTGAAATATGGAGAGAAAGGAATGCACGCATATTTACAGGGAAGTATAGAGATTACAAACAGGTTGCGCTTGTTGTGATCAGTGAAGTGAGGATGAGATACCACAACCTGATGAAACTGCAGGTGCAGGACAGCAACATCAATCGAGAAGCCAGTACAAGAATCCAAGCAAGTATCATCTGTAAGAAGAAAGAGCTTACGAAGTGCAAGTGGGAGCCTCCTCCATTGGAGCATGTTCAGCTGTGCTCAGATGGGAGTCTAACAGATGATGGGGGAAGCTGTGCAGGGATCTTTAGAAAGCATGATGGGTCTGTCATGATGGCTTACACAGGTGGAGCTAAGGGCAATACTATTGGTAGCATTGAACTGGAAGATATCTTATATGGCATGGAAGTTGCTATTAAGTGGCACATAAAGAAAATCCAGGTGTGTTCAGATTCATCAGAAGCTGTGAAGTGCATTATGGGTAAGGTTGATCCTACATGGAGAAACTGGGATACTGTCAAAAGAATACAGGCCATGGAGCATGCAATGGAGAGATTCGGGATCAAGCACATTTTCAGGGAGACAAATAGAGCTGGTGATTACTAAAATTCGTAGTCCTGATGATGAAACTTTTGTGTTTTGTAATCCTCTACATAGAGAACTGGAAAACATTGTTCAGGAGGATGTTGCTGGTACAGTGTATAATAGATTGTAATTGATTTTTTTATCAATAAACTGGTAGGGGTCCATGCCAAAATATATATGTGTTTGACTACGACAAAATATATATGTATTTTGAGCTTATCAATAAAATATATGTTAGATTTTTTTTAAAAAATGAGATAATTATTTGACTACGACATAGACTTTGGAAAAAGGTTGTGGAGGGAAGAGACTATTTTGATTTTTAGCTCTGCTTATTTCAACAAGGTTTCCATCCTGGACCTTAAAGAACCACTTACTATATTTAGCAAAGTTGAGTAACATGTATACTTTCGTGCTACTTCAGTGGTGTTTCAGTAGTTGAAGATGCTATTAGTGCTAACAGAAAGAGGCTAGGGCTAGACAATGATGTTATATATTCTCATGTGGCTTAGAGCATGACCCAAATAATGGATCGATTTTGGAATTTGTTTTTGGATATTCTATCTTTTGCAAGGTCAAATACTTTAGTTTTATGTGGTATCACGACTAAAGATATGACAATTATTACTTGTAACTTGTAAGTAATCTTTGTATGATTATTATATTGGCTTACATTGGCAATAATATTGCCGTATAGAAGAAGGAAATCGCATTGTCCACATGTGAAGTGATTAATTGTATTCGCTTTGTAGACTCTGACCATATTGAGTTACACCATGCGTCCATGCCTAAGATGTACAACCATGTGGGAGTGCGATTCTTTTTACATTGTTGTATGAAGAAAAAACTGTGCTTATCAGGTGCTTAGTGGTGAGGTGTGTAGTAAAAGGATAGGTTTCATCCTAAGCACTTCTAGAAATGCTCTGGACTGCATAGTTCAGGTGTATATATGTTATAGGCGCCATGGGATTTTGTTGATATTCAAGATACCGTCTATGTACAGGCGCTATAGGCACCAGATTGAACCACAAGGTTTGAGTTTATGGAAGATGGCGCATAGGCCCAAATTTGACAGCAGGCAAGAGGGTGAGTCTAGAGCATAGGCTACAGCTCAATCGCCTCCTAGCACTCTAACAGCATTTATGACTGCATGAAATTTGATTTGATTTTGTTGTTTTATACTGTACTGTCTTGACATCCAAATGGACTTTATACAATTCAATTCTTTAAACTATGTTCAAAGTAGAATGAACTATACAAGTATACAACAGATAGGTCATATATGGAATATAGATTTCATGCCAGCTAAACATGGGTAAGAAAAAGCTATGATAGGATAGGTTCAAACTTCAAAACAAAAGTTCCAGCCTAATTTGATTTAGTCATTTAGGTCATGCAACTAGAATCGGATGTTTTAAACTGGGTTAGCTAATGCAATCATAGCCACAGCCAAACATAACCTAAATTCAACAAGAATAATGCTTAATGTTAAAAGATGGACAAAGAGCTTCCGACAAGCCTTCAGATAAAGTGTTCACCATCATGTCCAAAGAGTAATGTACATACTTATGAGTAAAGCTTTGTGTCTATAATCCAGTCAGAAAGCATAGAATCTAACAGAATGAATTCTTACATGAGGTGTGTCCACTTGGAAAACTCTTGTGCCCTTCCTTGATGACACCTTTCTCTCCAGTACAGGCAACATTCTTGGTGACAGGATCATATAACTGCACATCAGATTACGAAAATATGTGATCTTTGTGAAAATTAATTAAGCAAGAAATTCAGAGCTCCTGACGAATAGGTCAGTAGAAAAGAACAGAAAATGAAAATACAGCAAGGGGAAAAAGATATACTGTAGGAAATAAAGACTCACATCTGTCCCATTCGGAAAACAACGCCAGAAGAAATCTGGTCGAGGCCGACCCACGGCATCCTTAATTGCATCGGTCAAAACTCCAGTTATAAGTACGGAAAATAGAAGACCTGGGTCCAATAAATTCATTCAATGCATATCAATATATGAATGCACAAACAAATATCTACAGGTTTCACTTAAAAACGAAAATAAGATATACCCAATATGGCATGACGCAAATCATACACATCCCTTTTGTAGAAGTAGTACACAGGAAAGACAGCAAAAGGCAACAGTACTGCAATTACCTGTTTTGTCAAAAGAAAAGATTAGAAAACAGGCAACATTAGTATCTACATGAAGTCATGCAAGTTTTATTATGGTCATATCACATAAATTCAAACGATTAGGATAAGGAACATACTGGAACAGACCAAACGGGCACAGTATTGCTTTTTAGAGGATACTTTAAGTCCGTCATCATATCTTCTCCAACAAATCGGTAAAATGGTTCTATAACATTTAACACAATTTCTATCACCACAAGAAGCAAAAGTATGATCCAGTCATGCATGTGAAACCTTGCCAAGTGAACTCCATGAGACTGTATAGTATGTGATCCCAACTGAATGTCTGGCATTTTACCACCTGGAAAGCAAATAATAATTTCACAACTTATGATACTTATTCCTAGAAAACATAAAAAAGACCAAATCCCTCTAAAACAATGATGAATTATAGTACAATGGCAAAACAAGACCATCTGGAAAGAAATGGCGAGTTACCAAGAAATGTATGTCAATAAAATTCGTCAATTACACTCATGATTAAGAATTAAGAAAGAAATATGTTTCTTTCTTCTTCCTCCTAAGAACTAAATATACAGTATGTTGATTATGTCAACTAAAACAAGTGGAGTCATTTTGAGTCACACTCTATGGATGGAGTATTCTGTGTGTTATTACCTAGCTACTATGTTGTCGCAAACTAGTCAAACCCAAGTCAACTATAGTCAAACATCATTGACTTACTAAAAAAATCTATCAAAATGATAACTTCAACCTCAAGTTTCCCACTCTTAGCACTATTAAATAGTAATCCGTTTTGAGCAAATCAACAATTAATCAAAGTAATAAAGATTAACCTAAACTAAACACATATAAGGCAGTAGTGTAACACAAAAACATTCTAAAACAAAGTTAAATGAAGAAAACTGTTTCCAAGAAACTTCACTTAATTTGGATCAAAATTTAGGGTTTTATTTCAAAAAAATCCAAAACCATAGTGCAATTAACATTTATGCTGAAAGTGAAACGTGTAACATCGAAGTACAATAAGTTCGAAATGTGAAGAAACTTACCAAATTGCCAGAAGATTTGAAGTAAGAGAGAGTTTTTGTTGTTTTGTTGCAAGAGAGAGAGAGAACAAGAATGTTGTGGTGTTGTGGTAGGGGTGGGGACGGTTCGGTTCGGTTCGGTTTTGGACAAAACTGTCAACCGAACACCTAACAGGTGTTTTGCAAAAGTTTAAACTGGAACCGAACTTTTTTATTTTAAAAACCGAACCGAACCGAACCGAATATTTTTAACTAAAACCAAAACAGAATTGAATATATAATTAAGTTCGGTTAACCGAATAAAACCGAACCGAACCAAAAAACTGATAATTTGAAAAATCTGAAAATCTGAAATTTTAGATGGGCTGGACTATGCTGGAGTGTTGGATAGACTGCTGGACTCCTGGACAGATGGGTTGGACTATGGAGAGATGGGCTGGACTAGTGGGTTGTATACAAAATATGAAAATACATGTTCGGTTCGGTTTTTGGTGTTCGGAAATTTTCGAAACTGCAACCGAACACCCAAAGCAGGTGTTTTGCCAAAATAGAAACTGCAACCGAACATGGAAACATGTAAACACCCTATTTTCGGTTCGGACCGGTTCGGATCGGTTCGGTTTACATGTAGCCCTAGTTGTGGAGCCAATTTTGAGAACAAAAGAACCTGCTAGTGCTACTGTACATAAAAGGAATAGCTGTACAGCTGTATTGTTGTACCAGTTAAGTACTCTATTATCTTCTTGGGAAGGTGTTATTAAAAAAAAGACTTATCTACACCTCTTTTCCTTGGAAGTACCGAATCCAAACTCTTCCAGACTTTAATCACTAGAGTTGAACCTAGAATCACTGGGTGGAAGAGCAAAGTACTATCACAAGCTGGAAGGACTATATTCATCAATTCCATCACCTCTGCTATCTGTTAAAAATGTAATCTGTAATGTCCAAGTCCAAGAAAAGCCCAATCCATAGAAGTGTCCAGAAGCATAAAGAATTATCTAGTCCATAGAAGTGTCCAGAAGCATAAAGAATTATCTAGCATATAACAGTTAATAGTTAATAGAGAAATCTAGAATGTATGAGAAAAAAATCAGAACTATGTAGAACAATTAAAGTCGGTTATAATGTCCTATAAATAGGGAGGTGAACATGTTGTTTGAAATGAATCAAGAAAAGAAGTTCTCTAGTACTAGAAGTCCTCTTTTGTAATAAAAACAAAGTTTCTTTTATAAACTTGTTATTTTGTCATATTCTTCTTCTTGACTTTCATATACCCACTAACACTTCCATTGTTTTAACAAATTGGTATCAGAGCCAAGTTTTTTCTTTGGTCCCCCATACCACTTTCCATCATCTACACCTTAAACCACTATATTCCCATTATTTACACTTAAACCATGGCCATAAATCAAACCCCATATACATTCAATTATACCCAAAATCTAATACCCATATTTGATGGTGATAGTTATGATTATTGGAGTTTACAAATGAAAACTCTATTCATGTCTCAAGATTTCTGGGAATTAATTGAAGATGGCTATGATGTACCGGAGTCGACGGCAGAATTACAAACATGGGATCAAAGCAAGCAAAAGGAGTACAAGGAGAAGAAAAAGAGAGATGCCAAAGCATTATTGTTCATCCAACAAGGGGTAAGCAAATCAATTTTTCCAAGAATTCTTGGCGCTTCAAATTCTAAGGATGCATGGGAAATTCTTAAGAAAGAATTTCAAGGAACCCAAAAGATAATTTCTATCAAACTCCAATCTTTATGGCGAGAATTTGATAATTTTCTCATGAAAGATAATGAGAAAGTTCAAGTATTCTACAATAGGGTCTCCAACGTTATCAACCAAATTAAAAGTTATGGAGACACTATTAAAGATAAGAAAGTTATTGAGAAAATTTTGCGAAGTTTACCCGCAAAATTTGATCATATTGTCGCCGCCATAGAAGAATCAAAAGATTTGTCAAAATTATCATTATATGAGCTAATGGGTTCTCTTGAGGCGCATGAAGAAAGGATGAGTAGCAGGTCAGCTGAAAAATCATTGGAGCAGGCATTTCAGTCCAAGGTGACTACTGGGGACAAGAAAGAAAATTCAAGAAGCTTCCAGAATCCCGGAGAATTTAGCCGAGGAGAAAGCTCAAACTGGGGACGTGAAGAAAAATTCAGCAACAACAACCGAAGGTATAGCAAAAATCCTTCTTCAAAACCTTATTGCAATGTTTGCAAAAAACCCGGTCATAAAAGTGAAAACTGCAGATATAAATGCACCACGTGTAAAAAGTTAAATCACCTGGATAAAGATTGTTGGCTCAAGAAGAAAAATCAAGCCAACTACATGGAGAAAAATGAATCTCCAGACCAAGTATTTTATTCTTGCTATAATGCAATGCAAGAACCTAAAGATATTTGGTATTTAGACAGTGGCTGCAGTAATCACATGACCGGAGATAAGAAAGGTTTTATAAGTCTAGATGAAGACGTAGATTCTGAAGTTAAGCTAGGAGATGGTAAACTTCAGAAAATAGAAGGAAAAGGAATAGTTACAGTAAAAATTGGAGAAGGAGCATCTAAAAATATGCATGATGTTCTGTATGTCCCCGGTCTTGCTCAAAACTTACTAAGTGTTGGGCAACTTATCCAGAAAGGGTATATTGTGCATTTTGAAGATAATGAATGCACAATTTACGATAAAAGAAAGAAGTAGGTGGTTGCCAAAGTACAGATGACAGAAAATAAGGTTTTTCCATTGGTGATGTCATCGGTACAAAATTTGCCATGAAAGCAACTGAAGTTGATGAAACTGAATTATGGCATTTACGATTTGGGCATTTGAATTATAGAGCCTTAAGGGTTTTAAAGTCCAAAAATATGGTGATTGGGCTACCTAGTATTGGTGGAGAAGTTAGAGTTTGTGAAGGCTGCATTTTTGGAAAATTTCATAGATTTCCCTTTGCTAAGTCATCATGGAGAGCCAGGAAGTCTTTAGAATTGGTTCACGCTGACATATGCGGACCAGTTCGAACACCGTCATTAAACAACAAAAGATATTTTCTTTTGTTTGTTGATGATTACAATAGGATGATGTGGGTGTACTTCCTAGAACAAAAATCGGAAGCATTCACCACATTCTTGAAGTTCAAGGCGCTCGTTGAAAAACAAAGTGGGCATTCCTTAAAGGTGTTACGCACTGATCGAGGAGGACAATTCACATCTAAGGAGTTCAACAAATATTGTCAAGATCAAGGAATCAAGAAGGAGCTGACAGTCCGATACACTCCTCAACAAAATGGCGTGGCAGAAAGGAGGAACAGGACGATCGTGGAGATGGCTCAGAGCATGCTGAAGGGAAAAGGCTTACCAAACAAACTATGGGCTGAAGCTGTCAACACCGCGGTCTACATTCTCAACCGTTCGCCAACTAAAGTAGTGCGAGACAGGACGCCGTATGAAGCATGGCATCATCAAAAGCCCACGGTAACTTCTCTCAAAGTCTTTGGATGCATCGCATATTCTCATATTCCATCAAAACACAGAGAAAAGTTTGATGAGAAGGGAGAAAAGCTCATCTTCATCGGGTATAGCGAAGAATCCAAAGCTTACAGGCTACTTAATCCCAGGACCAATGAGTTAGTAATCTCCAGAGATGTCATCTTTGATGAGCATAATGCATGGAGTTGGGATGATGGAAACAACACTAATGTCGAGGCGCCACTAATACTTGAAGAAGAAGAAGATTCAACCCAAGAACAACCAGGTCCAGAACCTGAACCAGTTATTCCGCCAACATGCCCAAGAAGTTCATCTTCATCAGGGTCAAGCTTTCCCCCAAGAAAGGTACGTCCTTTACAAGATATTTACAACTCATGCGGTCCAGTTGCTTTTCTTGCTTGTGAACCACAAAAGTATGAAGAAGCAGCAACTGAAGAAAAATGGAGAAAAACTATGGATGAAGAAATGAAAGTCATCTATAAAAATGAAACATGGGAGCTGGTTGAAAAGCCCAAAGAGAAAGAAGTTATTGAGCTGAAATGGGTCTATAAGACCAAGTATAATGAAGATGGCTCTATCTAGAAGCACAAGGCTCGGCTTGTCGCAACAGGTTATTCCCAACAACCTAGAATAGACTTTAACGAGACATTTGCGCCCGTTGCAAGGATGGAGACAATTCGTACAGTACTAGCAATTGCAGCACAATTGGAGATAAAAGTCTACCAGTTGGATGTGAAGTCAGCTTTCTTGAATGGAGAACTTGAGGAGGAGGTCTACGTGGAACAACCTCAAGGCTACATCATCAAAGGAGAAGAAAGAAAAGTTTATCGACTTCGCAAAGCTTTGTACGGGCTAAAGCAAGCACCAAGAGCCTGGAACAGTAAAATTGATCGCTACTTTCGTCAGAATGGATTTGAAAGAACTCCAAGCGAACCATCGCTTTATGTGAAACGAGATGGTGCGGGTAATTTCCTTATAGTTTGTCTTTATGTTGACGACTTAATTTATGCCAGCACCAAGCAAGCAATGGGAGAAGAATTCAAACGAGCGATGATGAAGGAGTATGAGATGACTGACTTGGGACTCATGAGATATTTTCTCGGGATCCAAGTACGACAATCTCAGGAAGGCTTTTTTCTTTCTCAAGAAAAATATGCCGAAGACCTCTTGAAGAAGTTCCAGATGGTCGACTGCAAACCAGTGACGACACCAATGGCTGTGAATGAAAAGCTAAGTAAGGATGATGGAGCAGCTAAGGCCGATGCTTCACTATTCAAAAGTTTGGTTGGTTCGTTGATCTATCTCACGAATACAAGACCAGATATTGTTCAAGCAGTAAGCATGATATCGCGCTACATGAGTGATTCAAGCAAACTACACTATGCAACAGCCAAGAGAGTACTGAGATATGTCAAAGGAACGAAAGGATTTGGCATCAACTACAAGAAGGAGAAAGATAACAAGTTAGTTGGCTATACAGATAGCGATTGGGCAGGATCAATAAATGACAGGAAGAGCACTTCAGGTTATGTTTTCTTCCTAGGTACGAAGGTGATCACATGGTCATCAAGAAAGCAAAATACAGTGGCACTATCGTCGGCAGAAGCAGAGTACATGTCAGCAACAAGTACAGCTTGTGAGGCAGTATGGCTTCGAAGAATTCTGGCAGATTTACAACAAGAGCAAGAAGGTCCTACTACTATATATTGTGACAATATGTCTGCAATAGCTATGACCAGGAATCCAGTGTTCCACAGCAGGTCAAAGCACATTGAGTTGCGTCACCACTTCATCAGAGACTTGGTTGAAAGTGAAGAGATCGAGCTACAATTCTGCAGGACTGAAGATCAATGTGCTGACATATTTACCAAGCCACTTGGAGGTGAAAATTTTCATCACTTTAGGAGGAGCATGAACATTACAGATTAAGTGGGGGTGTTAAAAATGTAATCTGTAATGTCCAAGTCCAAGAAAAGCCCAGTCCATAGAAGTGTCCAGAAGCATAAAGAACTATCTAGTCCATAGAAGTGTCCAGAAGCATAAAGAATTATCTAGCATATAACAGTTAATAGTTAATAGAGAAATCTAGAATGTATGAGAAAAAAATCAGAACTATTTAGAACAATTAAAGTCGGTTATAATGTCCTATAAATAGGGAGGTGAACATGTTGTTTGAAATGAATCAAGAAAAGAAGTTCTCTAGTACTAGAAGTCCTCTTTTGTAATAAAAACAAAGTTTCTTTTATAAACTTGTTATTTTGTCATATTCTTCTTCTTGACTCTCATATACCCACTAACACTTCCATTGTTTTAACACTATCCCCTCATATCAGATGGCTTGCTTTAAGATCCCTCATTGTATTACCTCTAAGCTTAATGCACTCCAAAGGGAATTCTGGTGGGGAAAAATGAAACTAAGAAGAGACCGCTTTACCTAAAAAGCTGGAATTATATCTGTAGACCCAAAAGCTTGGGAGGGCTCGGGCTTAAAAGACTAGAACTTCAAAATGATGCACTATTTTCTAGACTTGCTTGGAGACTTGTTAAAAATCCTGATAACTTGTGTACAAGAGTTCTTAAAGCCAAGTACTATAACAATGATAAAACTCTTGAGACCAAACCAAAAGCTAGTGGCTCATGGATTTGGAAAACCCTATCTCACTCGCTCTCCCTTATTTCCCCCCATATTTGTTGGGAGCCTTGCACCAACTCTGAACTCGAAATATGGGGAGACAGGTGGATCCCTTCCCTCCCCTCCTACAAACTTCCTCCCACATGTCACCACCATCACTCTCTCTCTCGGGTCAAGGATCTCATTGATCAAAACTCAAACTCTTGGAATGATAACTTACTCCAAATTCTCTTCCCTCCTTATATAGTTCATCATATTAGAAAAATCCCCATAAATAATTCTACCACCTATGACTCGGCTAATTGGATGCTTGTCAAGAATGAGAAATTCAGTGTCAAATCAATTTATAAAGCCCTGAACAATTCCACCCACAACTCCATCATAGATAATAAACTTAACCTTAGAATATGGAAGTCTCAAGCAACTCCAAGGGCAACCTTGTTTGCATGGAAATGCCTCCATAATATAATCCCTACTAGAATCACCTTAACTAGAATCCTTAATATCCCTACTGTTTTATGCCCCATGTGTAACTCTGAAGAGGAAACTGTCCATCATATGCTTTTGACTTGCTCCTATACTAGGAAAGTTTGGTTAGCTAGTAAACTGCACTTCAACCTTGAATCTCAATGCCATTTGACCACTCAATCTTGGATCAAGATATGGACTGACCCACCAAAAAATTGGAACCAAATCACAAATGTTTGGTCTTCTTGTTGTATAACTCTCACATGGGAAATCTGGAAAACCAGATGCGTGAAAATTTTCTAAAACATTTTGATGGATCCTCAATTGGTAGCACAATGCCTCCACAATATTCCCCCCACAGATATACATTGTCTTGCAATCACAAATGTAGGAATACAGTCAAGTTCAAGTGCAGGAACTGATACAATATGGATACCCCCTGAAGCGGCGAATATGAAGCTGAATGTAGATATTAAATTTACATCACCTGAACTCAGATATGGAGCTGCTTTCATCTGTAGAAATTCTAAAGGATCTTTTATAGGTGCAGGCACCTGCATCGGTGCAGCAAGTAGCAGTGAACAAGCAGAGTGTGGCGAAATCAGGTCAGCAGTACAATGGGCCTGCAACCAAGGAGTGAAGAGGCTGGAACTCGAAACAGACTGCAGATCGGCAGCAGAATTTTTGAAGGGGAAACCGGCTAATCTTGCCTGGTCCTCGATGACTCTTAAATGAGATTTCAGAATGGTTGAAGTACTTTGATTTTATTTGCTTTAAGTTCTGTAACCGTACAGGCAATCATGCTGCACATCTACTTGCGCAACAAGTGAATGTGGATGATCTAGCCCCTATTCAGTTTTTATGTTCTCCTAGCTATCTGTCTGAACAACTGCAGAAAGACAATCTGTTCTATAATATTTCAGAGGATGTTTAATTAATATATATATATATATATATATAGTGGTACCCGTGGCTTCGCCACGCTAGTGTCAACAATTTATTTAAAAAATTTACTTTCGATAATATTTTCTTTTGTTTGATTATAAATTGTTACTTTTATTGTTTGTATTTTTTATTTTTGTGTGAAGTTGTTTGTAGCAATCGGTTGTAAAAAAAAAATTATGTTTGTCATTATTGGTTTTTTTTTTATTTTTATTATTTTTATTTTTTTTTTCTTTTAGTCGAATTTGCAAAAATTGTTATATATTCTTTGATGTTGGTTAAGCAGAGTAATACTATGTTTCGTTTAGTCTTTTGAAGATATTTTTATAATAGTAATATATATGGTACTTTTTAAGAGTTCTGAGTTGAACACTGAGGAGACTTATTGAGAATTTAGTTTAGTAGTGTGGTTACGCACAAGAACATTTGTAGCTAAGTTATTGTTAAATACTTAAATGTAAATTTTTCATTTCATTTTAGTTATTTGGATAAATCGACACTCTGTTTTAGCATTCTAATTTCAAAGTGCACATCATTAACTTAATCACTAACGGGAAAGAAACTATATTGTTACATTATACAGATCATCATCATACATGTTAATTGTAAAACAATAGAAATATCTGCAAACCTTTATACAGATATGCTAATTAAAAAAAAAAATGGCTGGTGAAGGGTTGTGTCACTAATTTTCTCATTTAGGACCATAAATATGATAAAAAAAACTGAATGCAACCATTTTACAAAGTCTATTCTACTTGCGAACCATGACAAAAAAATTGGGCATGCGTAATCACATCCAATGGTTATCTGTATTGTTAGGAATTGTCCCCTCTTTTATACAAAAATAAACTTGGCACACCGTGACTTGATCTCTTCCTCTTGTGAGTCTTCGATGCGAAAATATTTCTACTCGAATAATTTTTGTTATTAATAACTTCAAACTCACTATTGTGGGGTTGTAAGGGAACATAGTTTGTGATGAAAACAAGACTCTATGCCCTACTCTTTTAAGCTTCGGAAGCAAGCCATCAAGCAACTTAAATTTTCCTAAGACAATCTCTTCCTTTTGACAAATGATATAAATTAACATCAGCATGTATAGGAAATGAAAACAGTCTAGTAAAAACCGAGGAAACAAATACTTATAATACCAACAGACATAAGAAAAGACGTCCACACTGAGGAAAACCATGAAAAATTTACACTATTTGACACTTAAGAGGCACAACTTTCCACAGTTTGTATATATCTCTTTTTCAATCTTTCAATAAGTTTGATATCGTTCCTCAAATTCAGATTGTGTTGGTTTATGTACAAGCATGCCTAGATTTTTGCTTTTAACAATCACTATAACCTTGTCACAATACTCCAACATATCATGGAACTCCAACATATTTGGAGTTAAGAGTATAACACAACGCATCTGGAAAAAAAAAATAAAAAAAATCTAATTTGCTTATCAAAACTTTGCATGTAAAGGATCAAATTTCTATAACCTAATATCAAGTTGTTTCAAGTTAAACCATGCTTACTTACAACAGTTGAAGTTTCTGTTATGAATTAAAAGTATAGTTCAGCACAATTCAGCTTCAGCTATCGTATTTGCACAATTCCTTGAAACAGAATGACAGCAGCATACAATTTTTGTTATGTTAACAAAATAGTACCTTGTTTCAGCCCTGCTTACCTGTGAAGTACTGCCTCAGTTCCCTGCAGCCATCAAAATTTGACAGTGGAATGACAGTTCAGCAAAATTAACATGTTCCTTGAGTGTCATAGTTTCTGTTCAATGGAACTTAACTTGACGTTAGCCATCCAGTGGAATGAATGTTATCAACCTTGCTAAGAATGACCTTCTATGAATATTATTGTTAATTACGACCATCCAACTTTGGAATTGAAAAACCATTAGTAATTGACATATAGAAATTATATTTAGTAACAACCATGTAAAACATACAGATATTGACGCCTAACAGACACCACTTTAAATGATATTAGTAATTATATTAGTTATTAGTACTGTTGCCCAAGAGTAGCCTGTAGTCCTATGTAAGACTTCTTTCACCTTCAATAATCTACAAAAATTATATTTGGTAGAATTGACAACATTTTATTAGATTATTTTGGGCATAAAAAATAGCAGTACAAAATTGTTCTTTGAAATTAAATGATCGGAGTAAATATTATGATTCCTCTTTACTTCAAATTGTCATGACACCAATATATTCTAGAACCAAATGTGTTGTCTACACACATGGTCCAAAGCAGTGTATTAAAATCTCAAGGTTACACTGACACACAAATTTACATGACAAATCCCATCATATATTTGGTAAAGCATTTCTTGAAAAATACTAATTATTATACACGGTAAAGAAAGATAATATAATAGTTTGTTAAGTCATACAACTTAATTTGAATTAAGCAGCTGTGTATTTGTGGTTTTAACCTTAAATTTATCTTGTTATAACATTTTAAAGGGGAATTATTTTGGAAAAAAGGCTTAGCCCAAAACAGAGATATGTTTCCTCATTAAAAAAGATTGATTAACAGTTTAATATAACGCAATGGTTTGTTGCAAGAAGAGCAAAAGATGTTACCTCATTTATTTCCAAATAATTTGGTGCTCTGATTATCTGCAAATTTTAGTCTTGTCGATCATTGTTCATGTCCTATTATGTAGACCATATAATAGGAGTTTTAAACCGACATAATTTTGAATGTTACACTATTATGCACAATATGCTAAATAGTAAATATACTACGAAAATGGAGATGCTGGAGGAAGGACTTGAACCTTCGACCTTGTGCTTTAAAGCCTCACGCTCTAACCAACTGAGCTACTCCAACTTATTATGCATATACTATGCTATATGTCATATTCATTCTCAAAACACATACCTTGGATCAGCTATTTGTTAGTTGGACCCTTCTAAATGGGAGCTGCACAAAAATTAAACGCTTTACATTTGACCAAACTAACAATGCTCAACTTCTGTAGCTTTCTGCACATGGAGCCTGTCTTAACGTTATGTGTTACTTTCTATTTATGTTAGTTGTGTTCTATCTTTATCTTCACCAATTTAGAAGTAACAAACAATGAAAGAGCTGGCTCATATTCCCAAGCCATTCAAAAAAATTATAATCGCAAATCGTATTTTACTTTATGATAAAGAGTAACGAAGAAGCCAATAGTGGTTTCAAGGAACTGGAAATCGCTGATTTTATAATAAAATGATAAATTCTGGCAATCAAATTATGATACCTTTGGATTCCTCCCATTTAACATTTTCCCAATCTGGCGAGCCATTAGAGTCTTGCCAGTCCCACGAGGTCCATAAAGCAACATTCCTTTCGCATGCTTGATACCAAATCTGAAACATTTAACGATTTGTTTTTCATGAGCATCAATTAATGAAAGTAGTTGATCGTTATTCATAATTCTTACTTTTTATTCTAAGAGTGCATTATATGCTAGTCACGTGCGGGGAAAAAACTCGAGATGCAAATGCTCTTCAAAATATATCAGCAAACTTTGCACTTAAACCACCTATGCCTAGTGATTAAAGATTGAACTCCTTCTGCCAAAAGATATTACTACTTGCAGCTTCACATTGGTTTACGATCTAAAATACGAAACAATTAAGTCAGTAACTTGCCAAAAACTTTAGATGACTAACAGTATCCAATAGACACAAAAATTAACCGATTCAAAAGATGTAAAAGAGAAATGGGGGGTCTCTGAGAGAGGAAATGAAATGTAACCTTGATACCACTGTAACTTGGCGCTTCAAACACAACATATGTATCAATAGATATCTTTGGTGTGGTATCAACAGATATCATCCCTCTCTCAAGGGTATTCGATTTTTCCTATCCCTCGACAACAGCCTACAATATAGTTTCATGGATCTTCCAGGGTAAAAACCAAGCTCACGCTCACCCTATCTATCCACGCGCTGTCTCAGATTAAAAACCTCACCTCATTCGCAGCACTCTATTAGATCCACGCTGTGAAGCGACGTGATTGTAAACACGTAGTTGATACCATGTTATTCAAAAGCAACCTTCTGTACGTCATGTAGTCATAACCTGGAAATTATCCAGGAAAAATAGCCAAAATCTCGAGGGAAGAAAAAAGTTCAAGAAATTGAATTTGTTATACGAAGAAAAAATGACAACCTCTCAAACAACATCTAAGAGACAATTTAATATTCCAGAGTGTTGAATACAACAGAAGTAATGATTCAACCTTAAAGAGATTTACCTTTCGGAATTGAGTAACATCATTATAATATAAAATATTTCCATTAAAAATTTATTATTATTTGATATTAAACAGGCAGTTGCCTTGTCCAGCCTTGATATATAAATGATACCTATAGATGGTATAATTTTTTTGTTTTTGTTTTTGGCTAAGTTGGTATGATACTGCATGAGCAAAAACAAATCTACGGTGATGAATCAGTTCAGTTTTAGCTAAGTAATAAAATGTGACCAAGTGTTTCCTTCCTCATAAAATAGATGATTCTGGCCAAGACCTTCTTAAGATTAATTTTAATCCATTAGGCTACTGAAGATTTACTTTACAACTACCAATATCCACAGTTCTTCTCATTAGATTTTAGTCCACAACTACCACCTAATTGCAATATGTACTGAAGATAATCCCTACAATAAATCAAATCAAGCTATTAAATTCAATGTTTCGAACTAAGAGACAATAAGACAAAAACGTTTAGATAGAAAACCAGAAATAAAGTGTAAAATGTATGAAAAGGATAATTGAATAAAGAGTAGCATACCTGAGACTGACAAAATTGTGTCTTTTCCTTTATTTAATCTGAAGACAAGGAGTCTCTACGAAAGAAGAAAGAGACAAAGAGGGAGAGTCAGTGAAATTATGCCAGAGAAAGAAAGCAAAGAGAGTGGTTGAAACCGACACGAAGTTGTTTGACATCAATTTTGTGACATTGGTCGTCCTTGGTTATTTCGCCTTGAGTTCATTGTTAAGAAAACCTGGTTGTACGCGCGTCGTCCCGTGTCCTTGTCTTCGCGTCGTGTGTCATTAGTGTGGTTTTTGGTTCAGGACGTACGTACGTATGGTATGTCAGCAGAAAGTTTGTTTGGTCTGGACGTACGTACCTTCTTAGGACGTTCGTACGTCCAAGTAGTCAGCAGGTTTATTTCGGTTTGAGACGTACGAACGTCATATCGACGTACGTACGTCCAATGTGGTTTTTCACTATTTCGGCCCATTTTATGTGTTAACCAACCCTAAGTATAAATAGGGTTTCTCTTCCAAAGAATAAGTTAGTTCTTTGGCCGTCCAATTGATCTCTAGTCTTGGAGTTTGTTTAGGTTTTGGTTTAGGTTGTTTTGGTGATTGAACTCATCTTCTTCTTCCCCATTCATCTTCTTCTTCCTTCTTCCCTATTCATCTTCTTCTTCATTGTTGAATAGTGATTTAGCTTCGAGTCTTCTTGTGTGTTCATCAAGAAGTCGAGTATCCTTGTGTGTTCATCAAGGAACTCTGGTGTAAGCTTGTTACATAGATCGGCTTCGAGTCTTCTTGTGTGTTCATCAAGAAGTCGAGTGTCTTGTGCGTACATCAAGGTGCTCTGGTGAAGTCAAGGTGTTAGAGATAACCAGGAGTATCAACTCGCAGTGAGTGCAGGTAGTTGATAGGTTTGTACATCTCTTTTCATCTAGTGGATTATTTGTTGTCAAGAGGACAACCGTGGACGTTTCCCATATTGGGTTTTACCACATTAAAAATTTCTGTGTGTTATTTACTTTCTGCATATCGTTTAAGTTGTTTGAATATTGAACTGTTAGATTAGCACTATTTGTAGTTTCTCAATTGGTATCAGTCGCTGGGGGCTGGTTAAGGAGCGTCAAGGCTCACGCTAACGATCCTATGAGTGCAATGATGGTTCATGAGTCTGGTCATAATAATTTTATTGCTAAATCGTCTAAATCTACAAAACCAAAATCTGATTTTGAAAAGGGTGATAATTTGTATGTTGTTAGCAATAGTGATTGGGCTCTTCTTTACAGACTTTCTGCAAAAGAATGTGAAAGATTACAAAAAGCTAATATTGATTTGCAGGAAAAATTTAATAAAGCTAATTGTAATGTGTCTACTATTTCTGATAATGTTTGTTTTGAAGATAATGGTGTTTTGCAGACTAAGGTTGATTCTCTAGAACAACGACTCAGACATTGTGCAGAGGACTATATGCTTCAAGGGGAAGTTTATGAATCCAAAATTGAAAATTTGGAAAAGGCTAATCTTTCTTTGCAGGATAAAATTGAGATTCTTGAAAAACAGATTTCTCTTGCTGCAGATGATACAATTTCTATTTCTCAATTATTTGACAAAGAAAAACTTGACTTGTTATGTAGAATTGCAGCTTTAGAGAATGCCAATCAGGAGGTCGATGAGAAATACAAATCTCTATTGGTGGAGTATGAGGTAACAAAGAACGATTTAACGTCTACTCAACTCCAATTACAGGTTTTGGACAAAACTAGATTTGATTCTCCTATTGATAGTTCCACTAGTTCATCTAGTGTGATTACTCCTGTAAAATCTACTAGTTTGCCTGCCCTTTTGCCTACCCCGCCTATTGAGACTAGACTTAATACTAATAGTTTTCAGCATGTTTCTTGCACAAAGTTTAAGTCTAAGGCTAATGATAAGGTTGTTTTTGCTGGTAAGCCATCTTGTTCTAATAGGGGAGGTATGGGTTTTGTTAAGGGACAATGTCATAAACCAAATAGTGACATACATGGTTTATCCAACACTACCACATCTTCTTATAAGAATTCTTTGAGTAAGTCTAATGTTTTTCATTGTTCTTATTGTGGTAGGGTTGGTCATTTGGATATTTTTTGTTGGGATTTTAGTCAACATGATGCATCCTATTCTCGTGTTCCTAATCATTATAATCATGTTGATTCTAATGTTTCTTCTTGTGCATTTTCTAGACCTTGGAATTATAGTGGTGTTCGTCACAGGTTTAAGAAAAACAGGTATTCCAACAAAAGGAAGTCAAAGACTAAGGTGGAATTAGTTAAGGACAAGTCTATTGAAAAATTTGTTAAGGAGAAATCTCATACCTTTTCAACTTCCAAGGTGTGCACGCCTAGTGTTAAACATGTATGGGTAAGAAAGGATAAGTTGAAGGTTTTTCTGGACTTGCAAAGGTCTGGTGGTGTCCCACATTTGGGATGATGTAGTTTGTTTCTAGTCTAGTGTTATTTGAATTGCATATTTCTCTTATCACATAGGCTATTTGTTTGGTGCTTCTATTTTTTGTTTTATTTATTTATTCCATGTATGTGTTGTTGGATGCATCTTTTCTGAGATATTGGTTTAATTCAATTGTCTTAAATAAGTTGCAATATGTTTGGGTGTTTTCTCTTTCTGAACTCTTAAGTATGTTTTGGTATGTATCATGCATTTTTCCTCGCTTGTTTGCACAGTGCACGGCATGCTTGCATGATGGGAGTTTTTGGAAACCACTTACATATTCTTTGAGCTCATAGAACTTCTCTATCTCTCAAGTATTTATGTGATCTTGAGCTATCTCTTCTTTGTTTTGGTTAATGTTCATCTTGTTGTTCGTGTTATTGAGCATTCTTATCTTCCTATTACAACTCTTGTTAGTGGTCAATGACTCACTTTATCCCCAGCCATTTGATTGTCTTTGAAGCAATATCAGTTGGCTAAGAACCCGTTGGGGTTGTGAGGGTCATGCTCTGACGGATGCACTCAAGAGATGTTAGTTCTTGTGTTGCACGTTATCATGGTATTGCACTTCTTGAGTTTGTGTTTGTCAAAAAGATGTAGGCTACACCCTACCCTCGTGTATTTGAAAAGATGGAGGCAAAAATCCCTCCCACGCGGGAATGACATTAGAGTGATGTAGACTAAACTCCACCACATGCGGCAAAATAAAAATCCAAGCGCATATTCATTGTTTTTTATGTAAGGCATACAAAGTTTATATTCCTTTGCCTTTTTAATGTCTTGGTTTTCATTTGAAAGATCATATTTATATATTTATATTCGTTTGCCTTCTACTCATAACGTTTGTTTCAAAGGGGGTTGAAGTTTGTTTCTTCTATGCTCACTTACTACTCTAATCTATGTCTCTTGTTGATGGTTTTATATTCTAGGTCTTCAAAGGGTGTGTTCTAGTGGTGAACTTTCTCTCTCTTTATGCATTGCATTGCATCTACACACACCGAGGTTTAGTTTATGATGCACTTCAATCCTCTTATTTGTTCAATCTTTTGTTTACCCCCATATATTGCCTCTTATTTTTGTACGGATTGGGATTGGCTACTGTTTTTGGAAGTTCATGATGTATTCCTCTTCACTTCTATGGTACATCGGTTCTTTTCCTTTTATCTTTTTATTATGGTTTGTGTTGTTAGTTATTCGGTCTGTTTTTCTGTTATTAAGGTTAGTCCTCTATTGTTATTTTTTTTAAAATTTAAATTACATTTAACAAAAAAAAAAAAAGGTGAAGTAAGTACGTACGTCGTTAGGACGTTCGTACGTTAAGGGAGGCAGAACTTTTTTTCTCCTCGAACGTACGAACGTTGTTTGGTAGTTCGTACGTTGAACCAGGCAGATGTTTTTTTTGGTACTTCTCTCTATATATTTGTTGCTTGTTGATTGTATGGCTGTTTTGGTTAGTCCTTAAGGTTAGCCTTCACATGATTGGATATGGGTTGTTAGTTTTGTCGTTAAAATTGATTCATTAGATATGGTGCAGCCTCTATTTGCTATTGTTTGTTTGTGTTTGGTTCTTCTAACAAGTTTCATGCGATTCTCATTGCTTGGTTGTTGTCATATGCACACTTCATGATTATGCAAACCATGTGTTCGATAATATGTCTACATGGGTATTCTCACAATTCTTGTGCTAGTTTCACCATTTCTCTTACATTTGTTAGTTTGGTTACTGCTGTGCTTATGCCGGACATGCTTCCTAAGCACGCTCGCACTACTCCAACTAAGGAAACACCCGGTTCCAAGGGTGCTTCATCATCGGGCACACGTCCTCCTCGTGCTCAAAGGAGTAGAGGCGATATTCCTTCGGATTCTTGTATGCTTGTTGTTCTAGCATTGGTTGTTGCTACCACCACTTAGACTGCTCTTTTCTACTGTATGCAGGTTCATGGACAATGTGCGTGTTGTCAACTTTATTTTTCTCTCAGTACCTTTACAGGCAGATGTTCTTGCTGAAAGTGTTTCTGGCTTACTCTATTTTGGTTCCATTCCTTGGTAATTCTTTTCAGTCGGTGTTTCATTGACATACTAAGGTCAGATTGTTTGTATTATTTGTTTTTTTAAACTTCATGCTTTCTATTTTTGTCATTGGATCCCATGTGTTTGATGTGATTTCTCAAGGTAATGGTTCTCAATTTGTTTTAAGAAGGGTACAAGGTATGCATAAGCATATTTTGGTGATGAAATCATGTTATTGGTGTATTCGTTTGTCACGATTTATACTGATTCATGTTTTCTCATAGGTTTTCATCACACTTTTCTATGTTGGGATAATAGTCTTGAATTACCTTGTTGGCTAGCTGGTGTTTGATTAAATGCTTATGAGTCTTGCCTATACTCTTATTGTTGCTTCTTGTGCCTGGTTGATCCTAGTTTTTCCTGCAATAGGCTTGATTAGATGTGTTCTTGGTAGTCTTCTTCAATAATCCTCATGCAATGGTTTTGGGCTACCACTGTTCTACTTTGGGATGCATTTGCTCAGTTTGGTCATCTATTATGAGCAATTCTCTTCTATTGATTCTCTAATCTTTCTGACAGTGTATGGCATGTCATCGGAGTCTTAGTGTTCTGACAGGAAATTTGCTCTGAAGTTGGATTGTTGTTTTGTGACTTGGTGACATCGATACTCCTTGCTCATTCTTCAGTTACAGCATTTTTTTATGAGCTTGATGATTGCTTATCTTGTTTGGCATATGTTGAACTAATTTTTGGGTTTCACTAGGGGTGGGCTTACAGGTTTATTCCTTTTATGTCTCTATTCCATTGTGTTTGGGATAATATTTTCTTCTCTTTGTTTATAAGATTCTCTAATTCTCTTTTTGTGGTTGGATGAGTTGTTTCAGGAACATGTACAGATTGGATTTCTCCATAGATTCTCAATGGATTTTCTTATACTTTACGTATCTCTTCCTGCAAATACTCATATTCCTGTAGTTTTGTCATGGGATTTTGTTGGATGTGTCTAATATGCATGGTTTCCCTATTCTCTTTCATATCTCCTACTAACTATTGTTTATCTCTTCTTCTTTCTCTTTTTGCATATTCTTTTCTTGCACATTTCTCACAGGTTTGACTATTTGGTTCTTGGTCATTATTGTACCTTCCCAATTTCATCAGGTATGGTATTTCTTCTTTTTTGTTTGTTTGCTCTTTTTCTCTAGATATCTTGCTACTATGAAGTCGTTTCTCTGGAATCTATCTCAGGTGGTTATGGTCGGTTGTTTAAAGTGATATTCTAGTGAATCATTTGTTCTGATTGATGGTGTCCTGACTCTTTCTTCTATGTATAGGTTTCTCTTGGTTTCTATCAGGGATTCATGTTATGTTTTCTTTTCTTCCCTCTGTTACCTATATAAGTATTCAGTGTCTTTTCACTATCTCCTTCTTATCTCGTTTTGGTTCTTATCTAATCTCCCTTCTTGTGTCTGTGTTGGTACTCTTCTTCTTCATTTATATGCCTAGATCTCTCTCACGTCTTTTAGTTTTGTGTGTCATGGATTCCAGATTTATGGTATGGTTTTCCCTTTACTCTCTTCTACCCTTGTATGATTGGTTCTTTGTGTGTTTCAAATATCCTTATTTGGTTTGTTTGTTCTAGGTGCATCTTTCTCATATGCATTGCATTTAGGTGACGCTTTTGTTTAGGGAGAGAATTCTTTGTATTGACATCGTGTTAACACGTGTTTATGTTATGTCTTCCGTTGCTTATCCTTTTTGTTGTTAACATGCTTTCTTTTCTTCTTTAATCTTATTTGTTATGGTTTGGTATTTTTTCTTTTCTCTTTCTTTTGTTACCTTGCTTCATTTGTGACAAAATGGGGGAGATTTATGACTCTAATACTAACATTCGTTTCTTCCTTTGTTAGTGTATTCTTGGGTCATGTTGCAGGTATGCTACAAGTATGGGGGAGTGAACGTGTTGATGTTTAGAGGTTGTACAGTTTTGGGTCATGTTTCAAGTATGCTACAGTTATGGGGGAGCTCGAGTGTCAAACTTTGGAGCTCATGAAGTATGGGGGAGTTGCTCGAAGGAACTTCTGTTGATTCCTTGATTGCTTCGGAAATTCTTAGTTGCTTCCGTTCGGTCATCAGGTTAAAGCGTCTTGCTCAAGCTGGATAACAAGAATTGGTGACTTGGTATGTGTTCTACCTTGAGTGATTTTGTAGGCATGTTTTATAAATGTCATGGTTTAGGTTTGTAAGCACGTTTTATAAGTGCTATTAGAGTCATAGGTTTTTGTCACAAAATCAATGTCAAAGGGGGAGATTGAAACCGGCACGAAGTTGTTTGACATCAATTTTGTGACATTGGTCGTCCTTGGTTATTTCGCCTTGAGTTCATTGTTAAGAAAACCTGGTTGTACGCGCGTCGTCCCGTGTCCTTGTCTTCGCGTCGTGTGTCATTAGTGTGGTTTTTGGTTCAGGACGTACGTACCTCTTCAGGACGTACGTACGTATGGTATGTCAGCAGAAAGTTTGTTTGGTCTGGACGTACGTACCTTCTTAGGACGTTCGTACGTCCAAGTAGTCAGCAGGTTTATTTCGGTTTGAGACGTACGAACGTCATATCGACGTACGTACGTCCAATGTGGTTTTTCACTATTTCGGCCCATTTTATGTGTTAACCAACCCTAAGTATAAATAGGGTTTCTCTTCCAAAGAATAAGTTAGTTCTTTGGCCGTCCAATTGATCTCTAGTCTTGGAGTTTGTTTAGGTTTTGGTTTAGGTTGTTTTGGTGATTGAACTCATCTTCTTCTTCCCCATTCATCTTCTTCTTCCTTCTTCCCTATTCATCTTCTTCTTCATTGTTGAATAGTGATTTAGCTTCGAGTCTTCTTGTGTGTTCATCAAGAAGTCGAGTATCCTTGTGTGTTCATCAAGGAACTCTGGTGTAAGCTTGTTACATAGATCGGCTTCGAGTCTTCTTGTGTGTTCATCAAGAAGTCGAGTGTCTTGTGCGTACATCAAGGTGTTCTGGTGAAGTCAAGGTGTTAGAGATAACCAGGAGTATCAACTCGCAGTGAGTGCAGGTAGTTGATAGGTTTGTACATCTCTTTTCATCTAGTGGATTATTTGTTGTCGAGAGGACAACCGTGGACGTTTCCCATATTGGGTTTTACCACGTTAAAAATTTCTGTGTGTTATTTACTTTCTGCATATCGTTTAAGTTGTTTGAATATTGAACTGTTAGATTAGCACTATTTGTAGTTTCTCAGTGGTGTCAGTTGCTATGTTTTATTGATTGGTCAAGAGCATTACGTTAGTATTATTTTAAGGCTCCTAAGTGACCAACCCTACTCATAAGGGGAAAAAACTGGTAGCTTGACCAACAATATCATTGAGACAGGGCCAACAATATAAAAATGTTTACTTCAGCCGTGCAGGGCCAACAAAAATCATTAGGCCATCTCCAATACACTTGCACCATGAATAAAGCCACCAACTAAATCATTCCTTTAAACAAAAGCTATAAATGTTATAAAAGTACCGAAAAGAAGAGATGATAGCAACAATTTCAAAAGGAACAGAAATGAGAGCATTAGTAGTAAGGTCAAAATGAATATCACAGTGTTCCATATAAAAAGCTCAGCTATAAAAAACAACTCAACCAATTGATGCAAACAATTCAAAGCATGAAATGTATTCAGGCATCAACAACTTGTGTTATTTTTCCAAGAAATAGCATTTTAAGATACTGAAATAAGTCTTTGACGTAGACAATAACTCCCATAGAAACTATTATAAGCCTATTTTGTTTTGTTTTTGGATCTTTATGTTTATTAAGTAAACTCATTGAGCTCACAAATTTTATTTTTTAATAAAAATATGCCACTAATAAGCAAAATGCAAGTAATGTTGCTTGATGTACAAAGTACCTAAGCTGTCCATATACGCAAGCTTTAGACCTTATTAAGGACTATGTAATCAAAGAGACATTCCATGATAAAAGGAAATCAAACTCTATGAAATCTTAGTTACCTTAACCTACTTGAAGAGTTGAGGAAAAGATAACATTTGAGAGAGCAGTGGTGATAGAATGGCAGTTCAAACGGAATTAATAAATTACTTGGAAAATAACAGGTAATTGAAAGAAAGACTTCTAGCATGACATCAATAACTAAGAACCTGAATAGAGTAGAAGATGGCCTAAGCAGACATATGTCGCTTTGATTGAAATGTCAAAGCTACTGTAAAAAAAAAGATGCTGGAAGAAGGGCTTGAACCTTTGACCTTGTGGTTTAAAAGCCAGATGCTCTACCAACTGAGCTACAGAAGCAAATCAAGCATCATTCTACATGCAAATATTTTCTAAAAGACATGACATTGTGTTGTAAATAAAACTAAGCTAGGGTTAGCCGAACCCCCCTAGTTTTCTTCTCTGAAGACATGACATGACACTGATTTTCTTCACTGAAGACATATTTGATGTTAACCTCCTATTTAGATCATCTATTCAAACGAAAACTAATGTCTAACCAAGTGTATTGCGTTCTTTAAAGGAAAATGTGAAACAAAATAGCAGGAGGATTAAATCCGAATTAGAGAAATCACAGTGGTCAAAACTTAAAATTCAAGAAACCAAGAATTACAGTGCCTGCGGCAGCAAAGGTAGGATTAAAACACTCTTGATCTATTGTCAAGACCACCAAGTATAGCACCTGCTATCTTTACGTAAAACTTGGATCGGCAACCTCATTCAAGCCACTCATCTCATAGTTGAGGCTAACTCACTTACAATTATTAATGTAATTTTGAGAAAGGAAGAGAGTCCTTAGTACTACGTCAATACAATGGATAATATCAAGGTGCTAGCTACAAACTTTACATTTAAGTATGTAACTACAGTAACTATCCAGTATATAACATGCAGTCAACTTATTATGAGCTCCAGGAATTACTTCCTTTGGAAAAGAACAGAAAAGATGAATTGTAGGGGTACTATATACAACATACATGTGGCACCATCTCTACCGTCCATCATGGTGCCACATGTCAACATCTAATGGGCTCTCTCTTGATGGCACAAGTTACAAAGTTAAGCCTTATTATTACAAAGATATTTTCCCCATTATTACCCTATTAATTGCTAAGAATGGAGTTACATTGTAGCCTATAAATATAAAGGCAAACTACTCATCTTCTCATGGTCTCATTGTGAATCATACACAAGACCTCAACACTCTCTCATGAGACCTCACCTCTCAGGTCTCATCTCTCTCTTGAGCTCTCTCCATTATCGAGCTCCCATTTTGTATCACCACTACTATAATAAACTCCTTTCTCCCTCTTCGTGGATGTAGGCACAATTGCCGAACCACGTATACAATGGTGTTCACGTCTCTACTTTATTATTGTTCATATCATACACATCATCATTATTCATTAATGTATTGACCAACCTCACAAATATGGTTAATACATGAATACAAAATCACTCTTCAAAAGCTGTGAAAACAATAATAAGCATAATGAGCATTTTTTGTAAGCAGTTGACGTCGATGGAAAATTGAAGGCACATTACCGAAGTGAATGTTTTTTGTTTGACAGTTTTGAATTTTACTTATTTTCTTCGCATCAGATGTGCAACAGAAAATGAAGAAAATCAATGGAATCTAGATATTCATAGAAGACCATTTGATTGGGAGATGGAACATTTGATTGACCTGGGTGCGACCTTTGGTATCTCTTGGGGTTCCTTATCACCAACTAATGATGATTGTCGTCTTAATCCACATGCCCTGAAAAAATTTTGAAATCTGAGTTCTACCTTTTGTAGCCACTCTTCAACTGATCACAAATTTCATCTAATGGTCTGCTCAGTTTTGCATCTTGTATTCCTAGCAATCCATATAGAAAGTAGTATGTTACCAATATATTCCTATGATATTGTTTTCAATTTTAGGTCTGCATCATTTATCAAATATTCACATGAAGATATTAGATAGCATATAGGATGATAATTTTAACAATTGTATTGATCCACCAAGCTCTAAAAACTCTAAATATAGCTCAAGACAAAAGACTACCTAAATATCACAATCCAGAGTCAGACCTCAAGTCATAACAGGTTGTAATGTAAAGCATATAGCTCAGACATGGAAATAAAACACTAAATATAACAGAAACTGAAATATTTTCAACAAAACTGATTTCAACACAATACTGAAATTTTTTCCACAATCAACGCAGCCACTCATAACGACATGCTCAATAATACAAGGTTATCTACCTATAGGGCCTAGAAAGGTTTATAGGATTATCATTCAGGCAGTAAAGTTTTTAGACATAGGTATAGCCCTAACTGTTGAGCACACTGCACCCTTTGAACACCACCAGGCATTTCATCATCCTTATCGTAGGCTTCATTTTGAGCTGCATGTTCCTCCTCACCTCCTCCTCATTGTTTACATCATACAGAGTCCTCCTCAATAAACAGAGTTGTTTCCTCCTCAATGACCACTATGTTATTTTTATTCTAATAAGAATATATCAGAGAATCTTTAATGGGATGTCTAAACTTACACATCTAAATAGGTAGCAATATCCTAGAGCACATTCATACAATTTTGTATGTCTAAACTCAATTAGATGAGACAACTTTTGTGTGTCATGGATTAACCCAAGCAAGACATAATAGTTCTGGCTTTCTATAAATTTTAGTTTTAGCTAGTGTCATGTAGATGGCAATACATCCTACTATTTTCTTTTCCATAATCATATTTCCTTTACTTATTGCGTGGGAGAGACAATAGAAATCCCATACAAATCCACATTTCCCATATAGTATTGTGTGGTCATAAATTATATTGTTTGTTAAGGAAAAAAATATTTCAATGCACTATCAAATCCTATAATCTCTATCTGTTTACAATCGAGTTGTACGTTGAATGAACCAATCCAAGAAGCCCAAACTTAAGAAGCTAACTAATGTTTGTTCATCTAAAATGCAGAAACAAAATTGTCTACACAAAATAGATAGAACAGATATCCAAATTGATTAAAATTAATTGAACAATTTCAAATTCATGGCATGTTACGCAAAAGTATTTACTACATCTTAGAACATTTAACATATTCAGAAGCTGTAATAACTAAAGAAAAAAAACCGTTGAGTTTTTAGAAGCCACGATGTCTTATACCTTAATTCAGTCGAGTAACTGCTGCAGTACACACACAATACCAACTCCATAATATATCTTTTTAAATCGACATGAAGCTGTAATGATCGTACGTCAAACCTTGTCCAAGCAACTGGTTGAATATGACCCTCAAGCTGACGGTGAGGTTGAAGTTGTTTGTACTGGAGAGCGAGAGAGTGATTCATTGAGGCTTCAACTAATTTCGGTCCTGAATATTTTAACTACTTTGATGACATTTCTCCTGATCTCTGTACAATGGTAATTGAATTAGATTTTTTTGTTCATAAGTAAGAATAATATATATGAAAAAAAACGGAAGAATCTGATTCCATTATTAGAAAATCAAACTTATGAGTTCTTTGTAGAGGGGTGGACAAACCAAAATTTTAAAAGATTTTCTTCTTTTGATTTCAAATGCAGCTAAGATGATGATAAGATTCTAATAAATCATCAACACACATGTAAATATATTAAAATTTTCTCTCCACACTCTATCTTATCACAAAACCTTATGAAATAGGAACCCTACCTTCCCTGGCTTACAGGGGGACATGAAATCTTAGATGAAGTTGTAGATTGAAATAGTATACGATTGGCTCTATTATATATTCAGTTTATCATATATCAAATTGTATAAAGGCTTTCCAATTTGTAAAGTATGACAGTTTCTCTATTGGTCATATATGGTGTTATTAATTTAAAATAGTAAGAAATGCTCTAACCAAGTTGTTGGGAGGCTACTAATGCTACTCTGTTAATAACGTTTGTTTCTTTTCAGTTTAAATTTATTTTTTGAGTCTTTCTATATGATATTCAGAAAGTTGTATAGAGAGAAGAAAGGGAAGAGAATCAGAAAAATATGACGCAATTGTCTTCTTCTACTGAGCTCTACAATTTGAGAAGCTGTTTGAGATTAGGTTTAAGAGAGAAGTTTTGAGATTGCTTTTTGAGTCTTTCAATTAGATATTATTAATTAATCTATCAAATTGTAAGATATGAATATAAACATAAGAATCAAATGATGCAGAAAACACTTGTGAGAGCCATCAATTACAAACTATCATGTCTTTTAGATTTGATTGAAGATGAATTACCAATTAATCTGTATGATCAATTAATAGCACATACCTTTTGAGGAATTGGTTGGAGAGCTTCAAAATTTATAAGAGAGCACATACGTTTTTAGGGGAGAGGACTGACAATCATTATAATGATTATAATGATTATAAGATATATTAACCGAGAGAAAAACAGAGAAAGATCAGAGATAGCAGAAGAGAAATTAAGGTTTGGTCGGTGAGAGAAGATTAGCAGAAAGAGAGAAAGAATTTTGGATTAGGGCTTTGATTGTTATAATGCACCATGACCTTTTTCCATCCGAATTGAGTCTAGCCCATTAAAATACCTGAACCATCCACTTAAGTCAGAAATCTAATCTCTGTCATCCATCTAAAATCAGACGGTCCAAAATATCTCTCAAAATTGTCTTTTTCTCAAAACTGTCTCCCCAACTTATGTACCCTTTGTGTCTTATAACTTAGACTAGTAATACCCGTGGCGTTTCCACGTTCGCCAATTAATTGTATATTTCATAGTAAATTCTAATTTAAATGAATATATTTTGCTTGTTCTATTTAAATTGGATAACTATAAATTCACATAATTGCAGACTTTGATACTGACATTTGTTCTAGTTATTCAAATTTATATTGGTACAGTAAGGAGATATACGCAGAGGTTAGAGGCATAAGTTCATTCATGAAGATAAGGCATGGATGAGTATCACCAAATAGAACATTAAGTGATATATGACGCTAACCTCGATGGAAAAAATTGAATTGAAACCTAAAAAATAAAACAATCAAGACAATTCTATTATAAATTTGTGCAACAGATATATTAATAGAATATCGATATTATCCATAAATTTTGTACTTTGAATAGAATTGTTTTTCATGCCTTTTTTAGTTACACATCCTTTTCTTCAGTCTTCACCTCGAACATTTCATTCGTATATAAATTGATTCTTTTGTTTGCTATTTGTTTGCAATATTTTTCTTCTAAAATCTTGTCTACACGACAGTTTTTATTCATGCATATGATCTGTTTTCTTTTATCTGTCCGACTAAAGTATCCATTTTTTTTTTTTTTTCTTTTTTTTATATCCATCACAACCAATTTCATTACCCTTGATGTAGTACCGATGACAAACTATGGTAGTGTTGTATGGAGTCTGCAATTTCTATAATGTAACTTAGTTGTACTTTGGTTGCTGAGTTTCATTGAAATATTATACATTAATACCAAAAATATAAAAAAATATTTTGTTTGGTCAATCCATGTTTTAAAATAACAGATAATGATGTTTTAAAACAACAGATAATGGAACTATAGGAACTCAATATATACACACTTACAGTCGGCGTTGACAATAGACCCAGATGAAAGCATTGAATTTTGACACATTAAATTTTTACAGATGTCTAATTTTTGAGCTGGGGAGCAAAAATGGATTCCTAAAAAAAATGTGTCTTTACTCTCAAACTACTATAGACATAAGAGTGTGTCTAGAAGGTTTCCAACAATGGATGCAGTGGGAGCACTTAAATTGCTTAATAATGACAAATTCTTTCTTCAAACATGTTGAAGTAAATTGTTTCCTACCAGGTAAGGCATATATGATCATCTATGTTGTGACCGTCCAATGGACCAATGTAGTGGAGATCCAGCTCCTGAAATAGTGATGAATTAGAACCACTGATCATCCCACATGTACATTCATCAACTTTAGCAGCTAGTTCATGCACAAGCCCTCCTACTTGCTTTGTAACTCCCTGCAACATTAAGTTGAAAGAAATTGAATTGAGTTCAAAAAATTCAAACATATCAATACATTTTCATCTATAAACCTTCTTTGCTAGCGCAACTGACCTTAACAACTTCTCTTAATTCTCTGAGGAGTGTACTGGACTGCAACCTGCTGAGAGCGTTGGTTAGTGCTCCCACTGGTGGTATGGGATCATCAAGACTTGCAGTGGACAAGGAAACTTGTTTGTTGAGAGAGAAAAGAATGCATCCAATGATCACTTCCAAAATAGACTCACCATCCAAAAGGAACACCTGCCAAAAGTTACTTAAGTTAATTTAATAGAAGTTAGAATCATCCATAGAATTGTATACTCAGTATCTCAGTAGATAAGTTGCATTGATCTAAATAAAATATAACGCACCGGAAGACTGTTCAGAAGATTAAAGAGACATGAAAAATGCAGGCCAACAACTTCTCTAGAAAATTTGGAAGATCCAAACCAATAAACTTCAATACCCAGCGAGGCTGATATGCAGTCAATTGAACTGAATTTTCAATGGAAACACATCTCCAATAAAACAAAAGTCCCACCATAGTTAGTTGCTCTAGGGCTCCCCAAAACTGAAAATTTTCTTCCAAGCAAAAAACATTCTAAAGAATAAGGGCGTTTATAAGAGATCTCAACCCACTTCAGGCCTGAAATCATGCTGGGCATAAGGCAAGCCTCATTCTGTCAGTTAAATGAACATATTCATGAACCTGTAGTATTGCCTACTTTAAACTAAGTGTAAGGTCCTTGTAATTCAACACTTCCCAAGTCTACCTGTGAACATCCACAACTGCTTCCATTGGTCCTATTTTCAAGCCATCCTTTACCATACTTATTCAGTTGGACAACATCCCCAATATTAAAACATTGCCTGCCCTTTGTAGTGTTCCTATGCACATCCTTACTACTTATAGTGCTTACATCATCAAACGCATTTGTATCAAAGCATGGAACAGTTGAAAATACAGTAAGACCATCAGGACAAAGTGAGTAGTTATCCACGAGCTGAATCTTATGGACTATAACTTATGTAATAAAACTCTATAGTTGTAACTCTTATTAGATTTTTAAACAATAAGAACATTAGGTAATAATTAGGAACTTCACATTTCTAATTCAGAGAGGTCTAGTAAAACAATTTATAGTTTGATTATTCATTTAGCAGCTTGATCAGCTATAGAATTCTTGAAATTGAAGCATGTCAACAACTTCCATCTAATGTCAATAGGCATTACAGTTATTTCTAATATTGCAGACTATTAGTCTAAATCCTGCTTATCCTTGGGTTGTCTTTGAAGCTACAGAAAAATTAATAGGATTGTAAATTACCCCTTACAAAGAACAAAACACTAAAGTACAGGTTTTAAACCCAGATAAAAACAATCAATAATATTTGAGGATCATACGAATTCGTACACTTAAGGATTCATAATAAAGAAAATATTAATAGATGTAGATTTAGAGTGGAGAGCCTAGTCATAAACCAACGGAAAAAAAAAAAAAAAAAAAAAAACTAAGATAAATCTAACAACTATATTTTCACTGTTTGCGCTTTATTGATATCCCAGTTTCCGTTGTATTGTAGCCTAAGGAATATTCATCTTCAACATAAGTTGACATACTTGCACTATGATCAGATGTAGAATATATTTTGAAAAAATTGGTCAAAACCCCCTATGTTTTGACCGGCTTTGGCGTAAACCCCCCAATGTTGTCCAACCTTGGCGTTAACCCCCTTCCGTTAAGCACCCCCCAAGTTTCTGTCCATTCAAAGTTTATTTACCCATTATACCCCTAATTCAAACGATTTGTCAAAACCCCCAAAAGTTTGCTTACCTATTATACCCCCAAATTCAAATTCAAATTAGTGAAGTTAGTTTTGATAACCAATTTTTGGGGGTTTAGATAAATCATTTAAATTGGGGGTATAATGAGTAGTCAAACTTTGAATGGATGGAATGTTAGGGGGGTGCTTAACGCCAATGTTGGACAACATTGGGGGGTTCACGCCAAAGCCGGTCAAAATTTGGGGGGTTATGACCAAAGTTTCCATATATTTTGTATAACAATTTTATGTAGATGATTTTGTGTCAGAGATAGAGAAAAAGGTATATGCGAAAGATCTTCTGAATATTTTTTTTTATCATGAACCTTTTGTTTTCAATTTTATTCTCTATATATGGTGTTAGCGTTTACTTGTGGAATTATTATAGAAGATCTAAGGCCAAAATTAACTTTCTATTATCCCTTAGTGTGATAACAACGCGCAAGTTGACGGACAATATTCTATTTTATGATTTTCTTTAGTCGCCATTTTTGTAAACCAAAGTTAGCTACATGTGATTCCTAATGCTACATTGCATAGGTACACTGAAGTAATGCTACACTGCACTATCTTGAAAATTTAGTAATCTGACATGCTACATTCTGTTAATTATGTATTGTAGTAAGTACTTCTGTCACCGTGTTAAATTGGATTTTTTTTTTTTTTTTTTTTGAAGTGGCATGCAACATAACCCCAGATAAAAACAATCAATAACATTTGTGGTTAATCTAGATTATACCCTTAAAATAAGTTGTAGTTAAAGGAAAGGGAGCTAAGAGATAAAAACAGGATGAGAAACAAACCTCTATAAGACCAACTAAATTGATTGAAAGCAAGAAACCTCGATGAGTAACTAAATTGCTAAACTCTACAACTAACAGAGGACATATTAGAAGAAAATTCAATTAGCTTACTAATAGTGCAAAATTAACGAAAACAGAAGATCACACCAACTTATTAGAAAATAGAATTAAGCTTACTAATTGGATCAGAAGACAGAAGACAAATTAGAAGAGGATATCTTCAAAATGACATCGGAAACAAAAGACATGTTAGAAGAAGATGCACTTAGCTAACTAATTGGATCAAAACAAAATAAAAATGACTACTGAAGATCACAACACACAATGCACCTTAGCCAATGGAGGACAATTAACTATAATATATGTCACACATTAGACCAATGCATTAGGTGAGTTTCACAAATAATCTACAGATAAAAGAGTGATTGAGCTTACTGTAATTCACCTCATTTACAATTTTGAGACCTCAACGGTCTTTACATACTAATATTTCGTACTGGTCTTTACATATTTTTGAATACTGTATCGTCTTTATGATCATTGAGAGAACTAATCTAACATGTACATGACGTTAAGACACTGGTAGAGGATTAAGAAACTATATTGAAGAGGTTGTAGAGATGTTTTCAAGTGGTGTAAATGTGAAGCACATGTACACGACACAAGCTACAATATTATTGTCCATGTGAAGGGTTCAGAGGGAGGTATTGTAACGATCTGGGCTCTGTCTCTCACCTTCTCGGTCAAACTGCTAGATTTCCAAAAATCAATCTATGTTGCTAATCATAAATAAACCAATTGACTTATAAAAACCAAAGTTACTAAACATTGTGTAACATCCTATCTTCGGTACTCCGGTACTGTAGTAGAGTAGTCTGATGTATACTCCTGAGGAATTAAAATAATACCTGGGAGGGGTGTTGAATATACTCTTACCAATTAGACACAACTCAAATTAAGAAAATTTATCACTTCCTACCCATAATCTTTTGAAGAATAAACATGGTTCTAATGAAGCTTTCAACTACAAAGAAGAGCCAGACTATCTGAAAATTAAGATAAAATATTAAAATTTATTGATTTATATTGTTAATTTTCAAGCTTTTGTGCCTCATATGCTATCATATGAGCTGCTCTATAGTTATGCCGCTATAGGCTACTTATCATTATAATATAATTCCTAGCTTTTGCTTTGAACATCTTAGAACATCTCTAATGCACGGTCTAAATTTAGCATGCCACATAGGTGACACATCAGCATTTATAGCATTTTCTAAGATTTTGCAACCTTCTAAATTTAGAACTTTTATTTTAAGACTAATGCATATAAACTTTGCAACCTTCTATTGATGTTAAAAGTATAAAACAAATGGGGAAGAAAGAGACTATTGATGTATTTTCCAAAAAATATAATAAAGAAATCATTTGTTAGAATAAAGAAATCATTTGTTAGAGATAGAAGGTTGTATATTTTGTTCCATAATGAACCATACTTATAGCAGATGTATTTATAGCATGAGTTATAGCATATGCATTAGGGACCAAATTATAGCAAAAGCTATTTTTAGACCGTACGTGCATTAGAGATGCTCTTATATGATTATATCATCTTTATAGGCTGCTATATATAGTAGCCTATGTAGTAACCTATACACCAACCATTGCTTAATGCCTACAGCAGTTTGCATTCCACAACTTGTCAAAATGAGCTAAAGTGTGTAACCAGAACAATATGGAACTGTGAATGAAAGACATACAATCCTTTAACCTGCTTTGAAAAGATCAAGAATGGGTAATCCACGGGGAAATGTTGGTCAAAAGGTCATAGTAATACCCATGGCGCTGCCACGTTTGCCAATTAATTAGTGAATTCAAATTTGGATGAATATATTTTGTTTGTTCTATTCAAATTTGATAACTATAACACAGAGGCCATGTTTGGTTACTATGCCAAATTTTATCAAAAAATTTAGCTTAATTAAATATGGTTCATGCAAAAGTTTGATGGCTTTATAACCAAATCTTATATATAAATGATGCAAAATTTTGATGTCATTTTCAAAATGCAAAGATTTTTCATTCTTTTCATATGAAGTTGGTGGGAGATCATCTATGATTATGTCATATATATTCTATATATAGGTAGGGGACCAAGGTTTTGAGTTAATGTAGATGGGGGCCATTAAAATGAAATACTTAATTGAAGAAGAGACCAATCTAGTTACAGGGTGGTAAACATTTGCATTTTTGCAGCCCAACCAAGCAGGGCCAGAACTGGAAACTTTGATACTGGCAATTGTCATACTCATTCAGATTTAGGTATATTATCGGTACGGTAAGGAGTTATACACATGGGTTAGAGGCATAAATTCATTCACGAAGAGAAGGCATGTAAGAGTGTGGCTAAATGGGACATTAAGTGATGCTGTTTGGACTTTGACCACACTTCCATGAACCAAGGAGAAGTGAAATGGAACTGACAGTTTAGAAGAACTCTGCGGTCATGAGAAGAGGCTAGTGTGGTAGAATTATAAAGAATATTGATTAGCGAAAAACTATCAGGTGAGAAAGACTCATGGCTATGGAAGGATACCAATAGTGGGAGGTTGACATTTTTTTTTTTTTTTTTTGATTGACAAATTTGAAGACACAACTGCAACAAATGGGAACATAACCTAATGTCTTTCATTATAAAGTGGAAAATGCGGGATTTGGTTTTTAAAGATGTCAACATGGAATCTATTAGAACTGACACCATATCAAATACTAAATATAAAACATGAGTTCAAGATTAATTCTAAATCTAAATAAGTATAACGCAAGAATTAATTGGCAAATTAAACTTAACTAAATTATAAAAAATTGTTGCATTAGTTGTATACTAAAATCCAAATACTCTTAAAACAAATATAAAAAGTTAATAGCTTGTACAATGATAAAATGTAAATGGTGTAATAGAACATCCTTCTCCTATTTTCCTCACTACAAAACAGGCAAGTCTTCACTTCATTGATATTTTCAGCAGCCACTCATATTTTATATAATTAGTTCTTCGTTTTCTGACATATCATGTCCTTCTCCTTTTTGTCAACTTCGTTTTTGTATACACAATCTGCAATATTATAAATTTAATTATCTATATATATGAATAGTAAAACACATCAATATGTTATTGAAGTAATTAATATATATTTTTAATATTAGGGTTTTTTTTTTTGTATGTATATGGGGCAAAAGGCACCTGTCATTCAAGAAGCTGATTATGAGTTCTGTTGGCATGTGAATTATTCTATTTTTCCTTGATCATAAGAGATATACTCTGAATGTGAACTGACATTAGGATAGGATGCATCTGTCAGGTTGTGTTTTTTCGTATTTGTGTGTATAGACTATAAAAGATCATAAAACTAAAATGATGATCAGTGAATGATGCTTCATAACATTATGGTCTTGTAAATCTTATCTCTAATACAATTTGTAAAGAACAAAAGGAAGGAAGAGACAGTCAAGAAAGTATGAGAAACTGCACATAACCCAAACCATATGGGTTAAAGAATGAACTTTAAAAGTGTTGCATCAGCTGTGATATTAATCATCTCTGTCTCTCTACTTACCAATGTTTTTATCCATGATGTGTACATGGTAATGGCTTGAAAAATCACTTATGTCAATATATATATAGCTATGCTCTATGCACATACAATACCGATTTATCAGAAGATACTTTGGGTCTCTTCAGTTCTTAATCAGATCTGATGATCTTATTTATTGATTGATTTTAATTTTTTTTTATCAAAGGTAGAAGTATATATGTCAACAGTATGAAATTACAACCCCGAACCGCAAGTATAATACTCCGTCAGGTAACATGGTAAGCACCATGCAGTACATTATATATCCAAAGGAGACCTGCAGACCCCAAAAATGCACGTTATCTCAGTCCCACTGTGCTGGACCAGTTTCTCAGCAAGTCAGGGAAATGATGCTTACTGCGCTCATTTAGGCTGTCCACCTGCAAGGCCATCCATGCCCACAACAGTGTTTTGATCCTTTTGGTTGCCTCCTCTGTCGAGAACCTTGTTTCTTTAAAAATCACTTCATTTCGCATTGTCCAGAGGTACCAAACCATCCCATATGGCAACGAACCCAGACCTGTACGATTTAGGCCACTGCTTGAAGACTGACATTTGGGTACCAACTGTGTTGCTTCTTACAGTCACTTGCTAGGTTCTGCGAGATTTCTATAGCCTTTATACATCTCAGAAATAGTTGTGGTATGTCCTTCTCATCACTATTACATAGTACACACCCATCTCCTTCAACCTATCCACTGTTAAGATTCTCCTCCAAGCTAAATACCATATGAACTCATTGCCAAGACGAACATCACTTTGGTCGGAAACCCAATGGTATAGTAGAAGGACATTTGAAACCATACTCACTCCCATCCATCCTCCTTATTCAAAGAAACCTCCTAAAGGGTGAGATTATTTAGATATATATTCTATTTCAAGTCTCTCACTTTCTCTAAAATAGTTCTCCTTAAATATGGACTCCACCTCCTGTCCCCATCGCAATGATCATTGAATCCAACAGAGACCGACAGTCGCAGCTTAGGACTATGAACTAATATATGGCCATATCTTCTGTGGGTACAGGTGTGTCACCCCTTGTATAGAGTGACTTACTACAACCTTCATCCTTGGAAGAAGTTGAACATCGGAATATACTTTTATAAGTAGGTACATGTACTTGGATAATGAAATGGTTCACTTAGGCAAAAACCTATCTGCTTCAAAGATTTTTTGGAGTATGACTAAGTGTAATAGTAACAGTTGATCTGCAAGTGGGTAAAAAAGCCAAATCCATTCCTGGTATGGTTCAACATCCAACACTTTTTTCCTTCAATGTTAATAAAGGGATTAGAGGAAGAGAGAAACAAATTCAATATTAATGAACTAACCAAGAGTACATACCTTAAACTATCTTTGAGAGTGTTTTCGCTGAGACAGAAACAAAAGGAAAAAAAAGGTCGATTGTTGAAGCTTTAGGAAGAAGAAGAAAGATTGAGATTGTACGTTGGATTTGAATCGGTTAACGAAGAAGAAGAAGATTATTGAAGGTGAAGGAGATTGATTTGGGTTGGGATAGAGATTTTCATGATGGTTTATGAGCCGGAGGAGAAGAACAGATTGAGATTTAGCATGAGTTGTTTTATTGATTAAGGTTTAGTAAATAGAGGAGTCATAGACGAAAAGTTTAGTGAAAAGGAATTAGTCTTAGTCACGCTTTAGAAAATCCTAGTCATACACATCCATCCTAGTCACACTATTATTAATCCTAGTCACATTAATTATTATTCCTAATCACACTAATTTAATCCTAGTCATATTAAATATTAATCCTAGTCAAATTATGCACCCTTTGCTGGTTATAATTTAGATATATGTTGACTGTTTTTGAGAGCACAAGATTTAAGTGGAGCCGTGGAGGAGTACTATTTGTTTCTGGATTTGGGTTTTGGTCCGTTTGGGCTCAAATGTACCACTTGGACCGGAAACAGATGTCTATAACTATTAAGTCTCACACACCAACTTCTTCTTCAGTGCTTCATCAAGGCAGGGGTAGGGTAGGTAATGGCAACACACTGTGAACGTTTTGCTTTGAATTTCATATTCGCGGCATAGTGAAACCAATGTTCTGTTTTATGGATGGAGTCACGGAGAGGATTTCTTTTTTCTAGAAGAGAGACAAAACAGATTTACAATTTATTATGGGTGTGCCATGCGCGGGGATGTGGGAATTGAAGAATAATACTGTGTATGATGATCACAGACAACATGTTTGCCTGTGCGATCCTTAGGGACATTGAGTCTGGATGGAGCCGGGGTATGGTCCAGCTTCCAAAAGTTCAATTGATGCATCTGTGCTGTGACATTTGATATTTGATATTTGAAGAGTTTGAAGTGGGATTAAAAAGTGACAAGAACTTGCACAATTTTCATTGAAAGTGTATTTCACTATTATGTGCCCCATTTGCAGATTCAAGATGCAGTGAAGGCTCTTTAATATCTTTTCTATAAACTCTTACCTTTCACTTTACTGCAAGTCTTGTGAAATTGAAGTTCCACAAATTTGGTTAATCCAATTAGCCTGGAAAGCAGATTCCGGCAATAGTGCAACTAAAAGGAAAGCGGTTTCCTTATCTTAAATATGGAATTCAGTTTCCATAACCAGTCAGACAAATCCGGCAAGTATCCATCTATATTCCAACATTGCCCTCTGTTTTTCTCGAATCTTAATTCCCCGAACCAAACACAGCCATTTATATACAATAATAAAAAAGAGCACTTGGCACGTGAAAATAAAAGGTACAGATTTAATTACAAATTGGTTCTTCGACAAATTTCATCAATTAAATTAAATTTCCAATTTCTCAGGTCAACAACCTCAGGTTGCAATGTTGCATTGATTGCCATATTCCAACTGTGGTAATGCCTGAGATTGGCGGAAACTGGAAAGTCACAGCAGCAACTGAGCTGTTGTGCATCAAGACCCAAGTTTCACAAATAGACCGCATCACCGCTTAGACATGTTCAACAATAATGGCAGCATCATATCTTGGCTTGTATATTTCCTGAGAGCTTGGAAAGAACAATATTTATCAACATAACATCTAAGATAAGAAATATGCATCATTTTTACACTGTTTCTCTCCATGTTTACAACAGCCTTGAGATTACAAGCCAATGACAGGCTAGCAAGCCACGCCACAAATAACATTCTGTTGCACCACACCACGGAACTCAAACTCGTGATGGGCTAAAGAATCATATAACTATATTTCTATTGCACCAAAGAAAGTTATAAAAAATCAAGCTGTATTGCACCAAAGAAAGTTAAAAACCTCAAGCTGTATAGTTGGGCACAATCTCCATTAGCTGAAACGATTCAAGTTAAAAGCCTTCGAAATTCGCCACAAGTAACATATCTCTATACAGCATGGGTCTCTTCTATTTAACAAGTGTATTGTCCTAGATGTGCAAAAACAAAATCACCCTATGATTTTATACAAGGAAACTGATCTAGGACATCATACACAGATTTACCTTCTCCCACTCTCCAAATCATTTAGGCCAGAGTCATGTTCTTCAGATGATGTATATGATTGGTTATTCTGTTCATTTTGTTGCTGCAAAACTTGTGCCTCCATCACTTGCACATTGAGTGCATTCACACCATTGGTTTGTTGTGCACTACGCTCCTCCAACATACGGAAATATGCATACGGCCCCCAACCTACATATCATAGAATAACAAAAATGTTAAAGATATTGTTTCATCGTGCAAACTTTGTGAAGCTGTAAAATATCTATCGCAGTTTCAGGCGACTGCAAATGAACTAATATCTCAAGTCATCATCATCCACCCCCAACATTACGCACATAGAGACAGGCCCTCACATGCGCGCATACACACTCAATACTAGCAACGGAGAAGTAACCATATACTTTTTCCTCCTGTACTTCGGAAAAGGGATTGGTTTTCTGTTCAGTCATTTTCACAATCAAAAGGTTGATATAAAATATTTTCCTACTTTTTTGTTTATTGCGAAGAAATGCATATCTATGAACATAACTTTTTCAGATGAACCTGTGCAGACCACTGTCGTACCTAATTAATAACTGAGATTGTCAACATGTTAAAATTTTCAAGAAAGGAAGTGTTCAAATCTACATTGTCAAATACACAACACTGCCTAACACTAATATACAAAGGTGTATTAAAGGACTAAAGCCATAATATGTTTTAGTTTTAATGTCAAAGAAGAAGATGCTAAATTTTGGAATATATAAAACTCCACTCGAGAAATTTTAAAGCGTGTAAACTGTAAACCAAATGAAGACCAGTTCCAAGTTCAACTCAAGCAATTAAAGGAAAGGAAACATTTCAAAAATCATTGTCAAAAGATGAGAATGTTACCATCATCACTATAAGGGGGAGGAAAGAACTGCAGGTAACAAAATGTGGCAATGGCCAAACCTATACAAAATTTGTGTTTAAAATTAGTAAAAGGTAAGCATCAAAGTGGATATCTGAGTAGTTTCATCTACAAAAAGGTAACTACTCTGACTGTCACAAACCTATGACGCCTCCAGCAAAAACATCTTGCCAGTGGTGCCAATAATCATCCACACGAGATATACCAACAAGACAAGCCAACAGTATAGGAAGAATGACAATGCATAACTTCCACACGTGTCCTCTACGATCAAATACTTTGATTTTTCCTGACAGATACAACGAAAGAAAACCAAGACCAGCGAAGGAGCCTGCAAAAGAAACAAAACTAATATGAACTTTAACTATAAAAAACATTTTTGCAATAAGTATATAACTTCTCAACATCCTATAGGTATGAGTTACAAATAAATAGCAACATTACACGTGGTAAGCATAATTTCCTCAGCTGATATTGCTTTCCAAATCTAAATCAAGTAGCAGTATATATATTATTCATTCAGGATTGAACTTGGAAAAATTAGTTAGTGATTAATAAAATTGGTATGCTTTTTCTGCATAAGAAATAATGAACTGGTGCTTACCTGAAGTATGACCACTCGGAAAACTCTTGTGCCCTTCCTTTACGACACTAGCCTGTCCATGGCATATAACATTTCCTAAACTATCATAAACCTGTAAGCCCACAAAAGGGGTGTTAGTATCCGTTCAGTACACTAGTCATAAGGGTCAAAGAAGATCACATTGAAAACCCATACATATTTTTCATATTGCAAAGATCATTGATACAAAATATCAGTGGGATATCGAGGCCTAACCAAATAAAATATTGCCAAACCTAAAAATATGAACTGCACGAGGACCTCAACACACAAATGAGTTGTGTGCATGTAACCTCGCTCAAGACACACTTTTTGGCTTGAGGTTCAAGAAATACTTAACAAATAGGATCCTGATACATGAAGTGTGTCTTGTATTGAGATAGCATATATACAATTCTTTTGCACACTGTCTGTAAGCATTTTACATATACTCTATGATACTGATTCCATTGTACAAGATTTTATGTTTGAATCATCAAATTTATTTGGAAAAAACACTGTAACTGTAGGTAAGAATCAAATCAAACTGTTCCTTACGGACTTGAAAATTAGGTCAACTCTGACATTCAGTTTATAGAAAATATTCATATTTTCAGACTAAACCAATTTGTTTGAAGTCAGCTTAGTGTGTTAGTTACGATCACCATATTGACTAATTATTACGAAAAAAGAGCTTACATCTTTCCCATCAGGGAAACAACGCCAAAAGAAGTCTGGTCGAGGTCGTCCAACTGCGTTTTTAATTGCATCAGTAATCACCGCTGTTATAAATACAGCAAAAAAAAGCCCTGCCATTCACAAATGGTATCCATCATCAGATAAGTTCTTCTTGGAGATACATGTATAAAGAAAAAACCCCTCCTATTCACAATAGATACATGCAAAATAGTATATAGTTACCTAATATACCATGATGCAGATCATAAACATCTCTCCGCCGATAGTAAATGAACAGGAAAACAAGGCTTGGTAACAGCAGAGAGTACACCTGGTTAAAAGGAAAACATGGTCGTTCGTGATATTTACATACAAAATTATTATGCACATGATACTAACACTAATTATCCACACAAACTCACCGGAACCGCCCAAAAAGGCACAGTATTCTCTTTCAAGGGATACTTAAGGTCAGTCATCATATCCTTCCCCACAAAGCGATAAAACGGATCTATTAATGCATACATAACAATCTCAATAACCACAAGAAGCAACAATATAAGCCAATCATGCATATGTGTTCTTGCAACTTCCCTTCCATGAGATCTTACAGTATGTTGACCAAGTTGTACTTCTCTCATTCCCAATCCCTGCTTAAATCATTCCATAAAAAAAAAAAAAAAAAAAAAAAAAATCAAATTCTGCCTACACTACACATGCAAAATTCAAACCCCAAAATCAATTTCTACCCATTAAATCATATATATAACAATGTGTATAAGAATTCAAGCTACTTTGAGCAAATACCTGAAAACCCAAGATTTTGAAGTTATTTCTAGCTACCAACCTGTATAAGAGCCATGCATTCCTCTTAATTTCTCAAACCAACTGAAAAAACCTGTTCTTCTCTGACAAAGACATGTTTAATCATCAAGAGAGCAACAAAGAAATTCAAATTTCAAAAACAAAAGAAAACTAATAACAAGAGAAAGAAAGAAAGGAATGGTTTCGGTTTCATTCACACAAAAAAAAAAAATCTTATCTTCGTTAAGAAAGCGAATTAATAATAAGAAAAAAACAAACATGGAAGGAAGATAAAGTAAAAGAAGAGAAACAAATTACCTTAAAGCGATATGGAATTCAGAAAAGCAAAACCCTTGTTGTTTTGTTAAAAGTATGTATTTTAATTTGATTATTTAAACTGTTTTTTTGTTGGTTGGTTAAAGAAGTCAGTTATGTTTTATAGTGACTGTAGGGGTACTACATACTCCAACCAATCAAAAGCAGCCACGTGGCACAGTCATTCATCCACCAGGTCGCCACGATCCCTACCTGCTAGTAGCTCGACTACAACAACTCGATCTCATAACCAGCAGCGGCCTGCTAATACACACGTGCTCTTATTCAATGCACATAATATCCTCGACCGTTACATAATTAATTCGCAGGGATGATCCTCGCTCGTTACATAATCAATCCTCATTATGACGACGGAGAATCTGCAGGATCCATGATCCACGCCTTTCTACCTTCTATAAGAACAGAACTACGATGGTTTGATCTCTAAGTTCAATCCCCTCAAGCTAAGAGTACGTAGGCAATCTCAATCTTAACGAGGTGCAGCCACCCCGATCCAAAACTTCCCCTTTGGTCAAGTCTCCCAACGACCTGATCTAGTAAGTGCATTAATCTAGAAATAGGTTAATACATTTGGCGCCGACTGAAAGGAATTCGATCATATCGAAAAAATCCAAACCCCTCCCACCCTTCTCAAAGTCATTCATTCCAATGGCTACTCAAGAACTTACCATCCAAGATCTCCAAGATCAAATCAACCGTCTTCAGGAAGAGAACGCACGCTTGAAGGCTGCACAAGATATCAACCCAGCACCAGTAGCAAATGGTGGACATGGAGTCATTCCCGTTGATGACTCCAACCAGAAGTACGAGCAACTCAGCCAACAGTTAGCAGAGTTCAAAGCCTCTCAGGCTATCTTACACCATTTCAAAAGCCACACCACGAAGCAGCTTGCTGTCCAGTCCCTCCAGCAGTTCCAGGAGTCTCCTTTCTCCAAGGAGATCCTTGAACATGATTTGCCAAACAAGCTCAATGCCCCCAAGTTCGATCAATATGCAGGAGTCGGAGATCCAACCGACCATATCAAGGGATTCCGGAAATCCCTTCCTCTCATCAAGGAAGATCATCTTCTATGTTTACTGTTCCAGTCCAGCCTCACTGGACCTGCTCTCGACTGGTTTCACCGTTTAAAATCAGGATCCATCAGCTCGTTTGCCGAGCTTGAAAAGCAGTTCGTCATCTTCTACATCCACAACAAGAAGCGCCCCATCACCATCGATTCCATCTTTAAAGTTAAGCAGCATGATGGTGAATCATTGAGCAATTTCTTTGCTCGGTTCAAATCTAAACTGCATTCCATCCAAGATTTTGCAAAGGAACATGAAACCTTTGCAACAATCGCATTCTCTCACGGTCTGATCCAGGGGTCCGACCTCCACAAGTCTCTAGCCATGAAGCGGCCTTCATCCCTCGACGAGCTATACCTCAAGGTAGATCGCTACATCAAGCTTGAAGAAGCCCTAACTGGTAGGGAGAAAGATCATGTCATTTCTAACGTGGAATCTGGTTCCACCAAGCAACCTCGATCCGATAGCAAGAGGTTTAAAGCAAAGTCGTTGCCTACTGAGCAGCGAGATTACCACCGGTTCACACGACCAGCCGGTTACATCTATGGGCGAATCAAGCACAACCATTGGTGCAAGATTCCTACCTTCACACAGTTGGAGGATACATCTGGTCGACCGTACTGCAAAGTCCACAAGGTACGGTGTCATCAAACAGATGACTGTCGCGTTTTGAAACGGGCTCTTCAAACATGGGCCGATGAAAAAAGGCTCAACAATTGGATCCTCGGAAGACAAGAGGATACCACAAGCAAGCGGGCGAGGAAAGAATCAAGAACGCCTCCCCGTTCACCAAAGAGGAATCACAGCAAGGCCAGAACGGCCTCCGCAAGTCCAGTCCGCAGCAGAGGGCGTAGCATCTCCCAACGTCTAGGTCCAACAGACGACCTACGCGACCAACTCAACAAAAAGGTCGCAAACAAAATTGATAGCAACAGCGAGTCGGAAAGTCATGTCGTTTACATGATCTATGAATCCAACTCCACCCCCCTGTCAAGAGACAAGAAGAGATGAGTAGACCATCTTCATCATGTCTACTCGATTACTGGCAAAGCAGCGCGCTTCAACATCCCAGCGCGCCAGGAAACAGATATTACTTTTACTGAGGACGATCTCAACAAGGTCGTCACTCCTCACAACGATGCCCTTGTTGTCGAGCTGAGAATAGCCGACTACATCATCAAGAGGGTACTCATCGATCCTAACGAATCATGCAACATTCTCATGTACAGAACATTCAAGGACATGAGGTTGCTCGATTCAGTTCTCATCCCCGATTTCACCCCCATCTTAGGCTTCAACAGTTCAAGGGAGGATCCTAAGGGTGAAATTCTGTTGCCCGTCACTGTGGACCGAAAGAAAGACAAGGTCGTCGTCACTGCCAAGTTCAGCATCCTCAACATCGCAAGTAAGTATAATGCAATTCTGGGTCGAAAATGGATCCATGCCATGAGAGGTGTTCCGTCAACATATCATCAAGTTTTCCGCTATCCCGGACCTCATGGGATAATGGAACTTCGAGGCAACCAGAACGCCGCACAAGAATGTCATGGAATTATTGAAGTTGTGGCGCCTGCAAAGCCATCCACCTCTGGAACCAAGGATGCTGACGTCAAAGGGAAGAGCCCAATCTCATCAGAGGCTCGAGAGGGCGACAACAAGTCCAAAAGCCCTTCAAAAGAGAAGACCGACGCTACCAAATAGCAACTACAGAAGGAGCCAACGAGCTCAACCAAACTTAATTTCGGAAGCACTGATCCAGGAGTACGTGTGAACCTAGGGTCAGAAGATGACCCGAGATATGTCTATGTAGGTGCAGAGTTAGAAGGAGATAAGTTCCATAACTTTGTAAATTTTCTTTCAACTAATAAAGATGTTTTTGCTTGGTCGTATATCGATATGCCTGGAATAGATCCATCAATTGCATGTCATAAACTGCGCGTCAATCCGAATTATCGACCTGTTAAGCAAAAACCAAGAAGGCTTGCTCCCAAGTTTCACGAAGCAGTTAATGAAGAATCAATAGACTCAAACAGGTCGGATTCATCAGAGAAGTCGATACTCCAGACTGGCTAGCCAACATCGTGCCAGTCTTAAAGAAAAATGGGAAAACAAGAGTCTGCATCGACCTCACAAGCTTGAACAAAGCTTGTCCTAAAGATTCATTCCCACTGCCACGAATCGATAGGTTAGTCGATCAGACATGCGGTTTCGAACTATTATCATCATGGACGCGTACTCAGGGTACAACCAGATCCCAATGTACGAGCCCGACCAGGAGAAGACCTCTTTTACAACAGAGCAAGGCATTTTCTGCTACAAGGTTATGCCATTTGGCTTAAGGAATGCAGGAGCGACCTATCAGAGACTGGTCACCAGAATGTTCGACGACCTGCTAGGTCGAACAATGGAAGTCTACATTGACGATATGCTGGTCAAGAGCAGCCAAGAGCAGGATCATTTGTATAATCTCGACCAGGCGTTCCAAAGATTAAGACAATACAGGATGCGTCTTAATCCAGAGAAGTGTCTGTTCGGGGTCGCATCAGGAAAGTTTATCGGTTACCTAGTCACAAAACGAGGCATCGAAGCAAATCTAGACCAGATCAGAGCACTAATTGACATGCCCAACCCGAAAACAAAGAAGCAGATCCAAAAACTCAACGGCATGGTATCAGCTCTCAATAGATTCATTTCTAGAGCATCAGATAAATGTCGACCAATGCTTCATATTCTTAAGAAGGGGGCTACATATGAATGGACAGAAGAATGCGAGAAGGCCTTCAGCGACCTCAAGGCATATTTATCCACTCCGCCAGTTCTCACTAAGCCTAATGATGGAGATATACTCGGTATCTACCTCGCAACTTCAGATTTTGCGATCAGTGCAGTGCTTTTCAAAGAGGAAAATCAGGTCGAAAGACCAATTTACTTCACGAGCAAAGTCTTACAACAGGCCGAAATAAGGTACACACCTCTAGAGAAATTAGCATTAGCTCTCCTTTATGCTGCATGCAAATTCAGACCTTATTTCCAAGCCCACACTGTCAAAGTAATTACCGACCAACCATTACGTCATATATTAGAAAAGAAGAACAAAATAGGTCGTATGGCTCGATGGGCAGCCGAGCTGGGTGATTACACATTTGAGTTCGTCTCTCGGCAGGCCGTTAAAGGACAGTCGTTGCAGACTTCTTAGCAGACTATCCCGCAGAAGACATCAATTGGGAACCAGAGCCAGAAACAAGGCAACTCCAGGTCAATCCCCCCGACACCTGGCAACTATATGTTGATGGTTCCCACAACTCCAACGGAAGTGGCATAGGTGTTGTGCTCATTTCTCTTGAGGGATCACAGCTCGAGAGAGCAACTCGTCTCGACTTCTCGACCTCCAACAACGAGGCCGAATACGAAGCTCTAATCCAAAGCATACAAATGGCTATCGACCTACAGGCAGTTCGCCTCAAGGTATACAGTGATTCTCAATTGGTAGTCAATCAGATTACCAATAATTACCAGATCAATGGTGTTAACTTAATTAGATATGCTACCAGAGGAAAGGAACTTACCAGCAAGCTAAGTTATTTCACAATCGAACACATCCCTAGAGATGACAACAGACATGCTGATTCACTGGCTTTCTTAGCATCTAAGATCGAGTCAGATCGACTGCGGGCTCTCACTATAGCAATCAGTACACAGCCCGCATATCTATTGAAAGAGGAAAATGTTCATCAAATCTCTGATCTACTAGCCACAACACCAGCAGACATCCAAGGAACTTGGATGGAACCTTTCATCACTTACCTTCAAACTGGTGTGTTACCATCCAACAAAAAGGAAGCCAGTCAACTATTACATAAAGTCACTATGTATAAACTCCATGAGGGTAAGCTATTCAGAAAATCTGCAACCGGTCTGTTGTTACGGTGCTTGATTCCCAAGCATGGCCGAATCATCTTCCAAGAAATCCATGAAGGAGAATGCGGAAACCACTCCGGAGGTCGAACATTAGCTCATAAAGCGATCTCCCAGGGATATTTCTGGCCAAGAATGAAAGAAGATGCCAAGAAATTTGTGTTGAAGTGTAAAGAATGCCAGCGTTTTACTGATAACCAACATCAGCATCCAAACGATCTAATCAACATCACTGCGCCATGGCCATTTCACATGTGGGGGCTAGATATCATGGGCCCTTTTATCAAAGAAAAGAAATCTGAAAAGAAGTTTGTTCTAGTCGCCATTGACTATTTCACAAAATGGGTAGAAGCCGTTGCACTCGCCAACATCACTCAAGCTGATGTTCAAAGATTCATGTGGGAAAACATAATCACACGATTTGGTCTACCAAAACGAATAGTCACGGATAATGGCACTCAGTTCGTTGGCAAAAACATCAAAGCTTTCTACGAGCTATGGAAAATCGAACATTCCAGGTCAACACCTAGATATCCACAAGCCAACGGCCAAGTCGAAGCTGCAAATCGACAGATTCTGAACAACTTAAAGAAAAAGCTCGAAGATCAACACGATCAATGGCCACAACAGTTGGAAAACATCCTATGGGCTTACAGAACAACCCCTCGTACATCCACAGGGATGTCACCATTCAGTCTTTGCTATGGAGTTGAGGCCTTTATTCCCACTGAGTTAACATTTGGAACGACCAAATCCCTTCTGGTCGACACAGAGCTTAACAATCAGGTCTGGTCGTTTGGAATTGATCTCCTCGAGGAGCGACGAAATCACGCCGTTATAAAACTTGAGCAATATCAACAACGCCTAAAGTGAGCTTATAACAAAGGCGTAGGACCTAGATCTTTTCAACCAGGAGAACTAGTTCTAAGGAAAATATTCCACAACAAAAGGAAGGATATTATTGGCAAGCTCAATGCCAATTGGGAAGGCCCTTACATTATTACCAAGGTCCAAAGCAACGGTTCTTATCGTCTTCAAACACCAGAAGGGGAGATCGTTAAGAACCCATGGAATGCTTATCACTTGAAGAAGTTTTATCAATGAAATGTAAGCATCTATTTATCACATTTCAATAAATAAATTCATTTCTTGCCTTCATCTCGGCTCAAACATGAATGGCTCCCAAAGGTCTAATCCCTCGACCTACAAATTATCAAAAATCTAGTCCCTTTGATAATTTTAATTTTGTTAAGTTCTAACATTAGCAACTTAACTTCGTGCATTGGTCATTCCCTTCCCACGACCCAAGCACAACATAGCTAAATTGCATATGACCTCACCCACAAGCAGGTCCAACACTATGCGTGTTACTTATTGTTTGCGAAACCCATACAAGCAGACAAAGCAACATGAACACCAATGTAAGGTAAATCATTAAAATTTCTTTTTACTTGATGAGATTCTAACCATTACAGGTAAAAGCAAAATTAAACTAAGGCATACAAGAAGAACTTTTTCAGTTCGTCCTGCTTGTAGCCATTCATCTCGTCTACCTGCCTTCTGAACGAGCTACCAGGACTCCCTGGAAACTAGCTGATCAGAACAGCTTAATTACAAGCTCATCAAATAAACTATCAATTACTGCTGTTCATTACAACTCCAAACAAAACAAATGATTGTTTACTCGAGCTCACAAACTCAGAAGACTGCTTTGAGGAAGGCCAAAGAAGACTTACTGCAAGAACAAGGAGTACAAGAAGCAAACTTTGCACAAGGTTACCCAATACAAGAAGGTCGGTACTGAGACTAGTTCACTGCTGCATAGACTGGTCGCTGGAACCATCAATCTCCGTATGACCACTGGCGACCTGGTCATTAGGGCCCGTCAAAGCGTCCTGAGCTGGCACCAAAGCTCCATCAGCACCACCTCGCGTCTCCTCTCCTTCGGGCGACCCCATCACAACTTTCATCAAGTTGTCGCAGTAGGCCTTCCACGCTGCGCCATTCTCTTGGCATGCGTGCTCCCAGTATTCAGCAGAAGCCTTAGCAGCAGCAGAATCTCCCCTTACCTGCTCCAGCATCTCCTTCAACGCCGCGACCTCCGCATCCCTATCCTTGACCTTGCACTCAGCAACAACAACAATATTCTTCGCCTGCTCGAGCTTCTCGGTGAGATGCTTCAAGTCAATCTCAGCTCGAGCACCAACCTTAGCGACCAGACGCACCTTCTGGAAGCTTGCGTTGAGCTACAAGTGCAAACAGAGTGTAGTCAGCAACGACTAAGCACAACCAAAAAAGACTTATGATAACACTCACCAAAGACAGCGCCGCGTTTATCTTTGAGCAGGTCACCAACAAAGTCTGCGACTTCACTGCTCGAGCATCAGCATCCAAGACGATGCCCTCATTCACAGCCCGAGCAACGCAGGGGTCGTCAATAGCACTGTCGTTATCATACACGACATGCTTCTCACCGCGGCCATCCAAATAATCGAACGACCCAAGGCGAAACTCAGACGATACCCCCTTGCCTTTTTGCAAAGGCCCAGCAGCAGTCTTCCTGGACTTAAGAGGAGTCTCAGGGGATTTCACGAACTTTGGAGGAGCAGAGGAAGGCATAGTTGGAGGCTCCATCAACTTCAGGTTCCCTGAAAGTGACCTCTTCTTCCCGGACAAGGCAGGTAATTTGGGGAGTGAGGCCGGAGGGGATACGACTGGGGGGCTCGCCACTACCTCCCCCCGGCGTGAACTAACATCAGATCGTTCCTTCCCTGACCACCGAGATGCGCCACCAGGTCGCTCCCTCTCCTCAGGCCTCAAGCTACCACTAGCTCGTTCCTTCTCCCCACCACGTGAACTACCACCAGTACGCCCAACCTCAACTTTATGTACAGAAGTCATATAGGCCTTCTTCAGCGACTTCCTCCTCTCGAGCTCTTCTTCAACGGTTTTTGGACCACCTTTGGGAATAAAATGCTCCCTCAGGTGGGGTAAGAGCTGTATCTTACGGTTGTTAGCCAAGAAACCAAAACCGTTCAAAGCGGACTGCAGATCGTTCTTCCTCAAAAGATGATCGTCCCTGATCGCTGCAAAAGGATATAAAATCATCAAGTCCGGAAACAGGAAAATCATCTACCATGTTCAGACTAATAACCAGAAACTCACGAGCATCATTCCTAGTCACATGACGCCACTGGATACTCCCCTCAATGATCGACCCAGTAATCAGCATGGGATCTTTCCACCATGGCTCACTACTTATCGGATAGATCAAAGGCAAACGTTCTGGCCTAATTTGCATGTTATAGCCCGCGAAATCGGCCTTTGAAGAACGTTTAAAGCTGAAGTGGTCCAACACATCATTTACAGTGATGTTCCACTTATGCAACTTGTTGAGGTCATCAATTACCCTCATGTTTCTCCAGAAATTGCCATTCATCTGGCAAGGAGCTCGACCAATAGCATTCAACAGGTCGACCACCAAACAAGACAATGGCAGCCTCAGCCCAGCACGGAATTGGGTCAAGGTAAAAACAGTCGAGAAAGGATTTTTAGGTCGATAATCAGAAGAAAGTAAACGTTCTCCTAAAAATCTAATCTCCAAATGCTCAATCGAGCCAAGCCCATATTGCTTCCTAAATGCAATGTGCCTATTTACATACTTCAGGTTCACTACTCTACACATTGAACCGTCGTGTCCTTCCACCATTTCTTCGTCAGACGTGTCCGCCCCATGAGAGCCGCTACTCTGGGGGCTATCAGGGTCCACACCATGAATGGGAGACGAAGCTTTAGAATGAGCCTTTTCAGACTCATACTCCTCACCACAACCACCACTCAAGTTATAATTTTGAGAGTCACTTGCTTCAGACATCTCTCTCAAAAACAGAAAAGAAAACAGAACATGCAAGAAATGAAACCGAAGAAAACTAACCTCACGAGCTCTCAAAAGTCTTCAGATCGCAAGAGAAAAGTGGCAGCAATTCAAATGAAGGCGAGATAGGTAAACCCTTCTCAAGAAAACTACAGTTTAAATACCGAAGAACATGTAATCCTAGCCATCGGTTCGAAACAGGTAAACGGCCGAGATCGAGCAGAGAATCCACATCTATTGCAGTTATTTTCCACTTAATAAATGATTCACATTCACCGTCAGATCAACCCACGTGCCACGCAAAGACTTAATCAAGCAAGAAGTGCGTCAGTTGCCATAACTGCACAGCTAACTGCTCGAGGAAAATCCTCCACTTCCCCATAAGAGCGCCATGATTAGTACAGACAAGCCTGCATGACTGCCACGTCCGCAAATTCAAAAAGCAAACTACAAATCAGCATCGATCAGAGTTCTTAGTATTTTCAGCCCGACTTCTACAGCCGACCTAAAAAGAGGGGGCTTATGTAGGGGTACTACATACTCCAACCAATCAAAAGCAGCCACGTGGCACAGTCATTCATCCACCAGGTCGCCACGATCCCTACCTGCTAGTAGCTCGACCACAACAACTTGATCTCATAACCAGCAGCGGCCTGCTAATACACACGTGCTCTTATTCAATGCACATAATATCCTCGACCATTACATAATTAATTCGCAGGGATGATCCTCGTTCGTTACATAATCAATCCTCATTATGACGACGGAGAATCTGCAAGATCCATGATCCACGCCTTTCTACCTTCTATAAGAACAGAACTACGATGGCTTGATCTCTAAGTTCAATCCCCTCGAGGTAAGAGTACGTAGGCAATCTCAATCTCAACGAGGTGCAGCCACCCCGATCCAAAACTTCCCCTTTGGTCAAGTCTCCCAACGACCTGATCTAATAAGTGCATTAATCTAGAAATAGGTTAATACAGTGACGTTTAGTTGTAGCGAATCACGGCAATTTCACGTGATGTTTCAAAATGGATTCAGGACAGTCTCGTCTTAACTCTTTTAATCAGCTAGGTTATAAGCAAAGCAAGAACTCAAGCGTGAGTGATATGTCATAAAGCGTGGTTATTCCATGGCTGAGATTTGTTCATCTGGGGGTCTTTATTACTGGAGACTGGAGTGCCAAGCTTGCTGGTCCCAAATGGGCACCATTTGCTTCTTGGTTGACAGGCTGGTAATTAATTACTTACTAAAAATTTATTCCGATCCATTCATCTCATTTAAATTATTATTCTAATCTTGTTTCCATTTTCACTCAATGTGCTGATGAGTGGAACTCTAGTCCTGATTTTTATGATTATTGATGCTATACTTTGATTTGTGTATGTTGCAATACTGGGAAATTTTGACTTAACCCCCCAAACAATGGACATCTTTTGATTAAACCCCCATATATTCAAAAAATTTGACTTTCCACCCCACCGTTTGATTCCGTTAGGTTTTCCATCCAGTCCTAATTTTGACTTTCCTAAATACCCCTCTTTCTATTATTAGTCAAAACCCCCTAATTTTGACTTCCCTGTATTTGTATGTCTTTGACATAACCCCCCAGAACCTGAAAATTAAATCTGAGAAGAAGAAGAAGGAAGAAGGAAGAAGGAAGAGGGAAGAAGAAGGAAGAAGGAAGAAGGAAGAAGGAAGAGGGAAGAAGAAGGAAGAAGGAAGAAGGAAGAAGGAAGAAGGAAGGAAGAAGAAGAAGAAGAAGAAGAAGAAGAAGGAAGAAGGAAGAAGGAAGAAGGAAGAAGAAGAAGAAGAAGAAGAAATTTTTTGAATAGACTTCACAGATCTAATTATTCGCATTCTTCTTCTTCTTCTTCCTTCTTCCTTCTTCCTTCTTCCTTCTTCCTTCTTCCTTCTTCTTCTTCTTCTTCTTCTTCTTCTTCTTCTTCTCAGATTTAATTTTTTTCTTCTTCTTCTTCTTCTTCTTCTTCCTTCTTCTCAGATTTAATTTTTTTCTTCTTCTTCTTCTTCTTCTTCTTCTTCTTCCTTCTTCCTTCTTCCTTCTTCCTTCTTCCTTCTTCCTTCTTCTTCTTCTTCTTCTTCTTCTTCTTCTTCTTCTTCTTCTTCTTCTTCTTCTTCCTTCTTCCTTCTTCCTTCTTCTTCTTCTTCTTCTTCTTCTTCTTCTTCTTCTTCCTTCTTCCTTCTTCCTTCTTCCTTCTTCCTTCTTCTTCCCTCTTCCTTCTTCCTTCTTCCTTCTTCTTCCCTCTTCTTTCTTCCTTCTTCCTTCTTCTTTTTCTCAGATTTAATTTTCTGGTTCTGGGGGGTTATGTCAAAGACATACAAATACAGGGAAGTCAAAATTAGGGGGTTTTGACTAATAATAGAAAGAGGGGTATTTAGGGAAGTCAAAATTAGGTCTGGATGGAAAACCTAACGGAATCAAACGGTGGGGTGGAAAGTCAAATTTTTTGAATATATGGGGGTTTAATCAAAAGATGTCCATTGTTTGGGGGGTTAAGTCTAATTTTCCCGCATAAGAATATGTGGAATCTGTTGTTTATAACAAATAATATATGTGAAAGAAGCTAAATAAAAATAATGAGTTCGCTTTACCAGAGGAGGTCTGGAGAGTTACTATAATGCTATAGCACCGAGGAATTGCACAACCCTGGGCAATCAAAGTGCAGATGCCAGCTGTCAGTTGGTAATACCTCTGGGAGATGATACCAGAGGTCTGGGGTTGGATGATTGGATTCCAGACTGCACCTTTGAGTTGCTGATCTTATACAAGCTTGCCAATAAAAAAAAAAAATAACAATCAAACACAAGTAAAAGAAGGAAAATAGAAATAATGAGTTCATTTTAATTACTAGAGTTTCGGAGAGTATTTATATCGAGCAGGACTGGGTAATTACTAATTACTAGGGCAGGTATTCCTTGAAATGGTTATTCAACAACAAATTTTCAGACAATTTGCAGGGAGATGCGGGTTGAACGAGCGCAAACTCGATAGCACTGTAAATGTGGTGTAAATTTGATACCGGAAAGTTGGGGAAGATGATCGGAAAAAGGGGAGGTTTGAGTGAAGAAGAGTGGTTGAACTATCTGAGCGGTGATAGCTGCCTACGTATCTGGAAGGGGTCGATCCAGAATCAAGCCAAACGTAGTTCTTTTTATAGGTGGCTTAGGTTGTGGATCAAATAATGACTCAACGTTCGAATCATAAAGTATGCTGATATTCAGGGATTCAATGAGATAGATTCGTAACTGTCGTATGATTTGGAGTTTGAATGTGTCGAACTCGGTGTTCAGAGTGAGTTAGCCCCAAGTCGGATGTGCTCGGATATTTTATGAGATTATGATTTGAACAGAAGTGAAGGAAATGTGGTTTTATACGAAGTCGGATGAAATAAGCATGAAGTCGGTGTTTTGTATACCGAGTTAGTGGGATTAGGATTGAGTGGAGATGAGTGAAGTGTGACTAGATACGAGGTCGGGTGAAACAAGTGTGAAGTCGGTGTTTGGCCTTCCGAGTGTCAGAACTCGGTAATGGGTATATACATAGCCCCTTTTCATTTGGGCTGAAGACAGGTGACTGGTTTTAGGGTAAATGAAAATTAAGTCGGCCGTTTAGATATGTTCCATGTCACGCCAAGAGGCAAAGATTCCGTTGTGTGCCGCTTTGATTGCTAGCTTATATTTTCGAGGCTTAGGGCATGATTGTTCCTTGAGATACGTGTGTTGTCTGCACACGTGGAAGTCATTTGCGGTTTTTGAATTTTGAAAGATCGGACGTGGTTTTGTGGGAGAGTGAAGGGTTGGGCGGTTAGATTTAGGGATTAACATCTGACCGTCAATGGTTGAGGAGATGTGCGGTTGAGATCGTGCACGTGTTTTTATAAAACACTTTGCGTGTAACTGCTGGAAAAAACCAAGGGTTTTCGTACTGGTTTTAAAGCTGCTGCTAAGTCTTTTCGAAGGTAAGTCTTTCTTTTCTTCTCCGTTTTCTGTCTTTCTCCTTATGCCTGATTTGCTTTGAAGTTGTTGTTGTTTTTTCCGTTCACGTTGCCGGAATTTGTTGCTTGAGCCTATTTTTGGTGTTTGCATTTGCGTTTTTGTTTTTGTTTATCGGTTTTTCTTTGGTTCTCTATTCCGTTTTCTGCTTTCCGCCATTGTTGCTCTGCATCTTTTCTTCATTTCGTTTGGTGAAGATGAGTAGTGTTAGTGAGCGAGTTAGCGAGAATACTGGTGGTGGTGAGGCAAGTACTAGCCGAGCTGTAGATGATGAAGAGATATTTAGCCGACATGAGATAGATGTCGAGAGAGCTCGGAAAGCCTTTCCAAAGGTGAGAGAAGCATACGACATTAGGATCCGAGATCTCGAGATGTATAGGGTAGAAAGTAGGCTTTTCAATCTTGGTGGGGATGACACATCGACTTTGATCTGTGAGGGTCAACTGCGAGCTGGGATGCGACTTCCCTTCTCGAAGTTTGTCTGTGACGTCCTGAATCATTATGATAAAGCCCCCATAATGATGAACAACAACTTCTGGCGGGTTATGTTAATATTCGAGGAGCTGAACAAGCTCGGCTATGACATATGCAAGGCTGACGTCGTAGTGTATTTCACCTGTGTGGAGGGTCGGTCTGGTGATTTTTCCTTTTCGCTTAGTAGGAGGGCTGAGCATGGTCCTCACGACCTTTACAATGCACCGAGTTCCAATGATAATTGGAAGAAGTCAGCCTGCTATAGGATTAGAGGCTCATTCATCAAGCCTAGCGCCTATCTGAACCACTTGCGCATTCCCCGTATAGGTATTTAGGTCGTTTGCTTTGTATTTTGCACTTGCTTTATTTCCTTTGTTCCTCCATGGTCTCTGACTCGTTTTTGTTAGGTACTGTAGATCATACTCGGGATTATAATCAAAAGATTGACGGGCGCCTCCTTCCGGGTAACATTCTCGAGTTTGCAGAAGAGTCTTGGGAACGCAAGCGTGAGATCCTACCTCATCTTGCGCATCTGTTTAAGGATCCCCGTCCAAAAAAAGGTGCTGGTGGTGCACGTACCGAGCCAGCGGTCTCGAAGGTAAAGAGAGTCAGAAAGAAAAAGGACTTACCTACCGCTGTGGCAGTTGCCACAATTGCTTGTCCTCGACCCGGAGATCCACCTATAGTGATCCGAGCCGCTCTACCGATGGCCCCAAAGCCTATTCCTGGTCCACCAGGTAGCCAATTTGGTAGGGGGGAGATCGAGCTGGAGTCCTCAAAGAAGAGGAAGAGCTCCAAGTCGGCGGGTGTAACCGTCGCTGCTCCTGGCATAACAATCTTGAACGACACTGAGAGAGCTAGGAAAGAGAGGGAGGCTCAGCGAGTTCGTGCCCAGCAAGAGAAGCAGCAGAAAGGCAAGTCGGTCCAGCGAGATGATGAGGTTCCTCCGACTCGCCCTGCTGATGGCCATTTCGCTCCTGTCTTTCCTTACAAGGATACTTATGTGAAATTCAGTGATGCTGCTTGGGAGAATGAAGACATGTGTATCACCCTGATGGAACACATGGCTTTAGATGCTGATGGGGCACGGGTATGCGAGCGTTCGATCATGGACGACTTGAGGGATCTGAGCTCGTCTATGTACAAGGTAGATTCTATTCGTTTTTCCTATTCCTTCCCCAATACTTGCATTGACTAATCTCGGGTGATCCCTCGTTTCAGATGAACGTTATTCATTGCAAGTGGATGGCTCTGCTCGAGAGAGCTAATGAGAAGGAACGGGAGGCCAGGAAGGCTAAGGAGGCACTTGCTGCCGAACGTGCCGAGTTGAAGAAGCTGCGCGATCGGCTAGACAAGGAGGAGAAGAAAGTGAGGGCCCTCAACGATGAAGTGTTGGAGGTCAACAAGAAGAATGTCGCACTTGATACCGAGCTCAAAGCTACAAATGAGAGGTATGAGGCTGACAATGCCAGGTTGGTTGAGAGCATAACCGCTTGGCAGAAGATGGCTTATTATTGGCAGCGACGTGGGATTTGTCGTGAGCTGAAGCTTAAGGGAATCATCCCCGACTTTGATCCCTTAGCCGATAATGAGCAGATCAATGCCGAAGCCCAAGCCCAATTCGAATCAGATCAACAAGTGGAGAGGGAGAGAATTGCTAACCTGGCTAGTGAACTCGAGCGTGATGATGAAGTGGCCGAGGCTAGTGCGCAGGTTGATGAGGTCAGTGTGCAGGAGGGTCAAGGAGCTGAGGCCATGGATCATGAGGCTGTTGCCTAGCTTTTTTCTTTGTTTGAGAGATGTGAGGTTTTTGTTTTTGTTCATTTCTGAAACAAGTATTTTGTTGTATGAAACTAAAGTGGTATACTCTCGACTCTTGTCGGTTCTTCGAATGTGAAAGGTTTAAATATATACCTCGTTTTGGAAAAAGTTGTTTTATCCATGTAGGTATTCTTTTGCATGCCTTAAATATTCTAATTATAGAATTGATGCCTTAGCTTGAAGTGTGTATTCTATGGAATGTACACCTTAAGATATTTTCCATTCCATGGTCTATCGACTCGGTTTCCTTCATGATCAATTAATCTGTATGCTCCATTACCCAAGTCGGATTGAATAATGTAGGGTCCTTCCCAATTGGGGTTGAATTTTCCATCGCCCGCGACCTTGGTGTTCTGAAAGGTTTGTCTTAAGACCAAGTCTCCTAGTCGGAAAGTCCTTGGCCTTACTCTTTGATTGTAGCTCCTCCTTAGTATTTGCTGGTAACGAGCTGTTTGTATGATAGCCTTATCTTGCCTTTCTTCCAACATGTCTACTTCATGTGCTAGGAGATTCTCGTTTTCCTCTGATTCTACCAATTCCGACCTAGTTGTTAAGTATGTTAACTCGGTGGGTATAACAGCTTCAGTACCATAGCATAATGCGAACGGTGAGACGCCTGTTGAGGTGCGTGGAGTCGTTCTGTAGGCCCATAGGACTCTATCTAGCTCCTGTATCCACTTATCTTTTTCCGCCTCTAACTTTTTCTTGAGCGTATTCATTATTGTCTTGTTAGTGGCTTCAGTCTGGCCATTACTTTGTGCGTACCGTGGTGTAGATAGTGCGTGATTGATTCGCCAATCCGAGTAAAACTCCTTAATCGTGTTACCACAAAATTGTTGGCCATTGTCAGTGACCAATGTGTGTGGTAGGCCAAATCGAGTGATTATGTATTTCCAAATGAAATTCTTGACCTCTTGTTGTCTAATTTTCCGAAGTGGAATTGCCTCTACCCATTTAGTAAAGTAATCGGTGGCAACTAAGAGATATAGCTTTTTATTCTTATCCCTCGAAAGCGGTCCTACTATATCGAGTCCCCACATGGCAAATGGCCATGGGCTAGATATCGTCTTGAGATCTCTCGGGGGTTGATTTTGTAGAGGTGAGAATCGTTGACATTTGTCGCAATGTTGCACAAAGATCTCCGAGTCGGCCTGCATGTAGGGCCAGAAGTATCCATGATTTCTTGCTTTCTGTGCTAGGAAACGAGCCCCGGCATGGTTTCCACACTCTCCTTGGTGAATTTCTGCTACGATCATCTGAGCTTGACTAGGTGGTAAGCATCTGAGGTAAGGTCCTCGGACCGATTTTCTGTATAGCCTTCCATCTAAGATCAAGTAACTCTTAGTTTTTCGTTCCAGCTTTCTGATTTCCGACTCGTCGTCTGGATAGACTCCCTTGATATAGTTCATTATTGGACCCATCCATGAGTCTTGGATTTCTTGTTCAGATATGTCAATGAAGTTTGAGATTGTATTGACGTGATGGAATTTATCTTCGTATGCTGGAGTGTTTCTTATTTCGACCTGTATTTCCCTGGCTATTTCCGTGTCGACTTGGGATGCCAGGTAGGCGAGACTATCTGCGTGGCGGTTTTCGTCCCGGGGAATATGTTGGATTTCCCATTTCTTAAAACTGCTTAGCAAGCACTTCGTGTATTGGAGATATAACTTAAGTGTTTCTTCTCTTGTTTCATAATCCCCAAGTAATTGACTTACCACTAATTGAGAATCACTGTAAATCTTGATTTTTTGCAAGTTAATGTCCTTTGCCATACGTAAGCCCATTACCAGGGCCTCGTATTCCGCATCGTTATTCGAAGAGGTGAAGTTCAGCCGTATTGACTTCTCGATTGTTACATTCTCGGGGGATATGAGTGTCACACCTATCCCGACTCCGTTATTATTTTTGGATCCGTCTACATATAACTTCCACATAGGTTCTCCTTGTGGGAAATCGTCACGCGGTTCTTCCTCAGGTATCCAGGTGATATCTTCGATTGGATAGTCAACAAGCAGGTCGGCCACGACCTGGCCTTTCTTACTATTCCGAGGCGCGAAAATGAGTTCGTGATCCCCTAGCTCCTGGGCCCATTTAGCCATTCGACTTGATTTGTTCTTATTTTCCAATACTTGCCTCAACGGGGCATCAGTTATAACTCTAATTTTGTGCGACTGAAAATATGGTTTCAGCTTCCTTGAGGCGAATAATAAGGCCAACCCTACCTTCTCGAGGCTAGAGTACCTGAGTTCAGATTGGAGTAGAGTTTTACTAATGAAGTAAATGGGTCGTTCGTTACCTTGTTCATCTCTGAAGAGGAACGCTGATTGCATGTTCGGAGGTACCGAGGTATAACCCGAGTACGTCCCCTAGCTGGGGTATTGTTATAACTGGTGGAGTTGCCAAGTAAAGTTTCAGCTCGTCGAATGCCTGTTGGCATTCTGTCGTCCACTCATATTTGGAGCCTTTCTTGAGTAGTTGTAACAATGGTCTCTGTTTGTCGGATGCACGAGCAATGAACCTGTTTAATGCGGCTAACATTCCGTTTAACTTTTGGACTTGCTTCTTCGTTGAAGGACTCGGCATGTCCAATATTGCCCTGATTTTTTCGGGGTTAGCCTCTATTCCTCGTTGCGTAATGAGATAACCCAAAAATTTGCCTGATGCTACTCCAAATAGGCATTTTTGTGGGTTTAGCTTCATGTTGAAGTCATGGAGCCTTTTGAAGGTCTTCTCCAGGTCGGATATGTGAGATGATTTGAGTTTACTTTTAATATTATATCATCTACGTATACCTCCATGGTGTCACCTATCATATCCTCGAACATTCGTGTCGCAAGTCGTTGATATGTAGCCCCGGCATTGCGTAGACCAAAGGGCATGACCGTATAGCAATAGGTACCTCTTTCCGTGATGAATGCTGTTTTTTCCTGATCTTCTTCTGCGAGCTTAATTTAATTATACCCTGAGTAGCCGTCCATCATCGAGAGGAGCTCGTGGCCAGCAGTAGCGTCCACTAATTGGTCTATCCTTGGTAGTGGAAAGCTGTCCTTTGGGCATGCCTTATTTAGATCTGTGAAGTCTATGCATACTCGAATTTTGCCGTTTGGTTTCACGACGGCTACTATGTTCGAGAGCCAGTCAGGATATTTGACTTCGCGTATGAATTTAGCGTCAATTAGTTTCTGGACCTCGGTATTGACCGCCTTAGCTAAGTGGGGGGCCAATTTCCGTGCCTTCTGTTTTACTGATTTTTTTGTTGGATCGACATGAAGTTTATGGCATGCAATATTAACATCTATTCCAGGCATGTCAATATACGACCAAGCAAAAATATTCTTATTCATTTTCAAAGTTGCAACGAGTTGCTTTTTTACAATAGGATCTAGATTAGCTCCTACATATACAACTCTAGGTTCGGCTTCCGTGCCTATGTTGACTGGCTCACCCTTCTCGATGGTTGGGTAGTCGGTGACAAGCTTGCCTTCAGTGGCATCAGTGAGTGGCTCAGAAATGGCCTTGCCGTCAGGGGCTTCAGAAATTGGCTCAGTACCGACCTTGCCGTCAGGGGCTTCAAAGATCGGCTCAGTAGTGGCCATGCCGTCAGGGGCTTCAGAAATCTGGTTGACAGTGAGCTTTTCAGAGCTAACGACTGTCACCTTCTTTGCTTCCTTGTTGGGGAGGGGTATGACCTCAGGAATGGCATGGCAGCCATGTGCCTCAATTTGGTCACCCCGAAGTTCCATTATACCATTAGGTCCAGAGAATTTGATTACCTGGTGGTATGTAGATGGAACGGCTCTCATTTTGTGAATCCATTTCCGACCCAGGATAGCGTTGAACTACGTCGGGACATCGAGGACATAAAAGAGGCATTCAACTGTAACCTCATCCTTATTCTCTCCTGTAGCGACAGGGAGGGTAAGCTGACCTTTTGCCGTTGTCTCTGTCGAGTTGAAAGCGAAGAGAGTGACATTGGGGTCTGCAAGACCGAGTCGGGCATAAGCATCTGAGCGAAAGCTTTGTTAAACAATACGTCACAAGAGCTTCCTGGGTCTATCAGCACTCTCTTAGTGGTCCATCCACCAAGTTAGATATGGACAACTAGTGCATCATTGTGTGGCAAGCATACCTTCTTCAAGTCGTGGTCAGAAAAGATCAGTGCATTCCTTCCTTGCACCTTCTTGGCTATTATTGCCTGATGAGTGAGCTGAAATATGTGGTGAATATGATTCACCTTCTGTCGCTTAGCTCGGGATGTCCATTCAGGTGGACGAGTATCCATGATCATATTTATTGTTCCTTTTGCCTTAGAGGCGTTGTCTGTTCTCTTGCGCTTATCATTAATCTTCTGGCGGAGGTCATCGGACTCCTCTGCCAAGAAATCATTCAAGTGTCCATCCATCCTGAGCTTGTGGCAATAAGTTCGGAGATACCGACAGTCTTCTGTTGCATGATGTCGACAATTATGCAACTTGCAGTACGGGTTTTCCTCAATGGGTTCAAGCTCATGAATTGTTGGCTTGAAGTAATCTTCTTCTTTGATTAGTTCATATAGTTGCGTATATGAACATTTGAACGGGTTAGGAAACCTGTGTTTCACCGAGTTGTTAGATTGCTTTCCTCGGGAGGTACCTTTTGTTGTTTTCGGCTCAGGATTTTTGGACTTGACTGTCTGTACGGCAGAGACATGTTCTCTTGTTTTTGCCAATGCCTCTTCAAGTTTAATGTACTTATCAGCACGGACATACAGGTCCTCCAGTGTCTGTGGTGCGTCTAAGATGATATTTTTCCCCAAGGCGGTTTCGGGGTGAACGGCCGAGATAAACGCTAACAGGCATGCGTTCTCATCTGGGCTATCTGCCTTGAGGCACTCCTTTTTAAAGCGAGCCATGAACTTTTTGGTTGTTTTGGTGTCACCCTGCTTAAGTCGGAATAATGCAGTTACCTCAATTTTTTGCCGCTTGTTGTGGATATATTGGGTGACAAAGAGTGCCTCGAGCTGGTCGTACGACGTGATTGAGCATTCTGGAAGTCGGTGGTACCAGTTGATAGCACTACCTCGGAGTGAGGCAGAAAAGAGTCTGCAGAAGATGTCCTTGTACTTGGGCCACAGTGCCATGCTGGTTTTGAATTATAGGACGTGGTCCATGGGGTCACCACTTCCATCATAGGTTGTGAACTTAGGGGGGATGAAGTGTGGGGGTGGTTCCTGATGAAGGAGGTCATCGTGTAAGGGCTCTGTCCTATATTTTTCAAAAGTGGTGTTGGCCACCTTTTGGGCAGTGTTGACCTTACCAGACTCCTGGTTGTTCTTATGGAGTTGGGCTGAAAGTTGCAGGAGGCGGTTGTGAGTTTCTTGCATTTCAGCCATGGTGAGGGCGGTGGTGTTGCTGGAAGTGGGTATGACGATGGGGTTGTTGGTGTTAATTTCATCAGTTGCTTGGCCAGCTGCCGGAGGGATGGTGGAGCTTTTCAATTGAGCGTTTTCAGATAGTAATTTGTTGATTTGCTCCTGTTGTTCATTGAGTTGTCGTTGGAATGTCTCAAATTGCTCTTGTGTGATTCCGGCCATGGTCTTCGTCAGGTTATGATTCGTTCACAGTCAGTCGACGCCAATGTAAATGTGGTGTAAATTTGATACCCAAAAGTTGGGGAAAATGATCGGAAAAAGGGGAGGTTTGAGTGAAGAAGAGTGGCTGAACTATCTGAGCGGTGATAGCTGCCTACGTATCTGGAAGGGGTCGATCCAGAATCAAGCCAAACGTAGTTCCTTTTATAGGTGGCTTAGGTTGTGGATCAAATAATGACTCAACGTTCGAATCATAAAGTATGGGGATATTCAGGGATTCAATGAGATAGATTCGTAACTGTCGTATGATTTGGAGTTTGAATGTGTCGAACTCGGTGTTCAGAGTGAGTTAGCCCCAAGTCGGATGTGCTCGGATATTTTATGAGATTATGATTTGAACAGAAGTGAAGGAAATGTGGTTTTATACGAAGTCGGATGAAATAAGCATGAAGTCGGTGTTTTGTATACCGAGTTAGTGGGATTAGGATTGAGTGGAGATGAGTGAAGTGTGACTAGATACGAGGTCGGGTGAAACAAGTGTGAAGTCGGTGTTTGGCCTTCCGAGTGTCAGAACTCGATAATGGGTATATACAAGCACGTTCCTGAACTCTTGCAGCAGACCTTAGCCTCTACTTTATTGGGTCTGTGCTACAACCAGACCCCTAGTATGAGTACACCCATAAGGCCATAAACACAGTACTGGGGGGATCGCACACGTTTGCCTTCAATGCATGATCATTGCGCGTTTCTTCAATCTCCTTCTTGAATAGTTTGATAGGTTGATGATCTTGTCACAAAATACAGAGAAAAACACTTGTTATGACCCTGGCTTTACTTATATGGTATTGTTCTTCAGCCCTTTCATCTTGCAACCAACCACAATACTTTTCAGAAGCTTCAAATGCATCTTGGCGCATCCCTTGACCAAGCATTACAGCATCTGTATATATCTTGCATATACAAGAAAATACAACAAGTTATAATTAAAAACATAAAATTTTAAATGCAATTATAAATATAAAACATACCTCGTCTAATATATCATAATCAAGTACATTTTGTGTAACTAAGGAACGCTCCATGTATAGAACCTGTACAGTCCACGATACCTTGTGATCTTACAAAACTCAGAGTGTGATCACCAACATCTTTTGCATATTGTATTTGTCGATAAAGGAAAGCTTCCTGAGAAGTAGTGGGGTTCGTTGGATGAGGAATTCGACGCTAGTATCTGATGCACTATAACACCCCGGGATTTCGTCTTCGTTCATCCCGAAGCACCGAGCACCATACCTCAATATTATCCTTCTTTAGTCACTGCAGATATCCAACAGTAGAGGGTTTTGGATAAGGGTCAACTCATCTGGCTTTCGATCCCCAATAAGCCTTGACATAGTTTGAGTATGGTTAAACTCTATATACTACGAACCAGGGGCGGAGCCAAGGGGTGTAAGGGTACGCACGTGGCTACCCTGGAATTTGGAAGTATTATATTACTTCTCCGCTTCTAAAACAAAAAAAAACACTTTGTCACCAAAATCCAAATGCATGTCAGCCAGTTTCTATTAACTTGACTTTGTAAGTATTATATTCACAATCTTTTAATATTTTAGTTTTATACTGTTATAATTAAGTTTATTTTGTTTAATTAGAGATTAAGGGTTTTATAATTGAGTAATTTTTTATAAAATTCCCTTTTCTTGTAGTTAATTCAATGTAACACTTTCATGTAAAGAAACAGTTGAATTCTGAATTGAGTTTTTTGTGACTTGGATTGATTATTTGATTGCATTATGTATTTATGTATGTATAGTGCTTTATTCAAAGATAACTATTTGTTCACTTCTAATTTGTGTACAAATTTATAATTGTAAGCAACTCCCACTGTACAAAGGGATGTAAGTAGTAAAGTGCAAACTACTTCAAAACGTAGTCACGAAGGGAAAGATATTAATGATGTCAGTGAGGAATAACCTATTTCAAAACATTCTGACATACCCCATTTAAAAGTCGAAATTTGAGATACCCCCATTTGAAAAAAATTTTGAGATACCCCTCCAATTCAAGACAGAAGAGCTTTACAGCCGTAGGTGAGTTTTATGATGGACGGCTAAGATAACACCACATCTTGAATTGGGGGTATCTCAAATTTTTTTTCAAATGGGGTATCTCAAATTTCGACTTTCAAATGGGGGGTATGTCCAAAAATCTCATATTTAAAACAAAAAAATTGTTGAAGATAATGATAATTTAAATGTCTGATTGAATTATTTAGGAAATCATTCATATATTATGAACATGGTTTGCTAGATTTTTCCCCCTTTTTTTGCATTGGAAAATTGAGTGCGCAGCCTCACTTAAAATCTTGGCTACGCCACTGCTACGAACTTCTTTGGCAATGTGGGACTAACCCCAACTCATGGGTATTACAATCTCACCACCTTAGAATAGAGTCATGCCCGGTTTTGCAGTACACTCAGTACAGTCCCAAAATCTTCAACGTTCCTTGTTGAGTGAGCCAAGCACCTGGCGCAACCGATACCGCTCTGGGCTAGGCGCCTTTCCAGCGTACCCCCCACCCGCCATAGGAGTTCCGTCGTCGTCCTTGATACTGTAACACCTCGAGATTTCATCCTTGCTCATCCCGAAGCGTCGAACACCATACCACTTGCTAATGTCAATATTGTCCCCTTTTAGTCACTGGGAATATCCAGCTGTAGAGGGTTTGGATCAAGGTCCACCATCTGGCTTTTTCCAAAAGGCCTTGACATTAGTTAGAGTATGGTTAAGCTCTATATACTACCACTACAACCACTTCCTTGGTGATGTGGGACTAAAACCAACTCATGGGTGTTACATCTACCCCGGGAAACAATCAACCAATACACTTGGTAGAGATTTTTGGACATACCCCCCAACAAATTTGAGATACTCCCCATTTGAAAAGTAATTTGAGATACCCCATTCAAGACAAAAGGGATTTACAATCGTGTGTGTATATATTTTATTAAATTTCAAGGCCCGAAGGCTACCTCACAAGCCTCGAAGGGTTTCATCTGAAAGTAGACTCGTATGCTATTCTATGCTTTGTTAGCACCTAATTAAGTATCCATGTCGCCTCCACATCACCAGAGTAGTCACTCTATGAAGACTTGTTTTCGCTCTGCTCCACCTAAGCAGTCACATCACCTCAATCTCCTTTGAATCATGGTTCGAAGGCCTACCACGAACAAGACCCGATGTCTAATATCCACCATGGAGAGAAATCTCCTACAATTACATTTGTAAATTTCTTCCAACCATTGTCATGAGGAATTGGGCCCACAACCTCCTACTTGGGGAGGGATTCTTTGACCAACTGAGCTAGCAGTTGTTGGCTAACAAATGATACTTGACTTATCGAGTTATCAACTCCATTCAAAACCAAAATTTGCGACTTGAAGAATTGTTGTTGTTGTTGCGGAGGCTGCTAACGAAGACCGTGAGAGCGTAGCTCATGATTGACCCCTCCTTAAATAGTAAACAACAATTGGTTGGCTCTCGAAAAACCAAACAACGTAACAATCCAGAACCATGAACAATAGTATAAAGTGGATGGCATGACTGAAGCAAGCAGTGAAACTCTATAATAGTAGTAGGGTGCAGGACAGGAGTCACTTTACTCTGCAATCCAACCACGTTGTTATTCCCAAGTGTTACTGTAATAGACTCTGACATTAAAAATCAGCTTCTTCATGCCAAATCCCGATTATTGAAATACCGACCTGATGCCATATAGTACTGACAACTTGCATTTGAATATAAACTTCGACTCAAACTAAAATGACGGGGAGGATCACAATTTAGGCTGATCAGGCAAAAAAAAAAAAAATTCACAGGAAAGCGACCAATATCGTTGTTGTTCTTGTTGTTTTTTCATGTAACGCCCCAAAATCATAACACGAATCCCAATGACTCAATGTCAAATCTCGAGGCATTTGAACAACCCAATCCATGATAATAATATAATAATACAAGATTTTGAATGATATTAGATTTTGAATGATATTAATATAAATAATTAGTATTAAAAATACATAACTTAATACAATACATAATAATACAACTGCGATCACCTCTATACAAAGAAACTAAGTACATCTATCGCACGAATACTCATACAAATCCCTTCTGTAACCTCTGTACAACCATCTCTACTGAATCTCATATATCATCGAGCATTTGTTTATCTGAAAAGGGTTAATGATAGGGTGAGCATTTCCACTTGCTCAATAGTGACTCACATTTCCAATATACTAACTAATCATGCATGATGACTAACCATACTAAACATTTGATAGAATGCAAGTTTTAATAATTTAAAGTAACTTTCTACTGTAAATAATATACAAACATTCATACAATAAGTCGGGTACCTGTATCCTATCAGAGTGCTGAGGGTACGACTGGTACTCGGCCCCAGTCCCAGGCAATATCTTAGTTCAGTACTTATTGGTGTGAACCTGCACCGTTAGTTCCTGATTATCCGGTCAGGTGATTACCGTTTGTGTCTCGAGAACACTAACCCTCTTTTAGGCCTCAGGTGGGCCCTCTAACCACGACGCCCCAAAGGGGGAATCACCTATCACGGTGGTCAACCGTTTGAAGACTGCAGACTGCTAAGGATCCTGACACACGTCCAGGAGTGGATTACCTCTCACTCCCCGCGTCTAACCTCCTCGAGGTAACATGTATCCCCACAACACACTAACCATGCACAACAAATACCATTAAAAGCATGGCAATCTAGGAAGGTAGAAGAGGAATTTTCGAAAACATCCTACAATGTTTGCCTCTAGAAAGTGCCCATTCACCGTCTAAAGGTGAACATTGCATATGCAATCTTAGAAAGAACTGTCATCTCTAGAATATGACAACAATTCCTTCTTTGTAGGAATTCACAGATCCCTTGCCATACCGCCTCGTGATACAATATATATAATATATAGGGTGTCTTTTAATAATATTTAATTTAATCTGGCATGTGTGACGAGTCCCTAAATTTATCAACCATCAAACCAGTTCTCTATTCACGGCTACCAGACACGGGCAATAGCCGAAGGGATTATAATCCGATCTGTACTAATATCTTCGTGTAAGCACCCAGATCATTCCCAATTCAGGAACCTCACACTATACCAACATACAACTGGGATCCCACATCCCACATACAAAATCCATCTATCTTTTCCCATCCTGGAAAAGAGATGCAATAAAAACTTTAATAGCATTTCCGTTTATAAAACCATTTCAATATACATATACTGCTCTAATAACTCTAGTATAAAACATGATATCTGTAACTAATCACTTTAATAGAAATTATAATCGATAAGCCACGAGTAATTTATAAATACCAAATAAACCATGTATGCATTTTATCATCAATAATATTTTAATTAATTTGCAGCATTTAAAATATGACACATGAAAAGACAGTATAAAAGAAATGTAAGTCCCTACCTCTTGGCTCTTGCTCGCTAGCTCCTTAACTTTCTTTTTAAATTTGAAGCACTCAATTAGAAACACTGATATCCAAGAACATCATTTCGCACTAGCACCTGGCTACCAACTTAATTAATCAATCCACACGCTAAATATTTCACCGGCCAATTGTCGAGATTCATAAGCTCATTCCACCGTACCCCATCTTTGTGTCGAAACAATATTCAATTGCATGTCCCAAATAAGCCTTGACACACATCCTATTCATTTTATGTATGTTTCCACATGGATATTGAGAAAGTATGTTGACATACATACCTATTATAACTGTACACTACTATATATAAACTCAAGAGATGGAATGAAATAATCAGTCAAACATTTCTTTGAACTTACATGGTATCAAGAGGGTTTAACCACCTCTGTGTCGCAGCCTATCTCCTTCTTCTCCAATAGCTTCCGCCTCTACTCTTCTCTTCTTTTCCCCTTCCATTAGAGCATAACACTTCTTTTTCTTTCTAATCATGAGATGGCATCATCTGCATCCCAAGCAACCTCCACCATGGCAGCTAATACCACTTCCGCCATGTCAGCCAATACCACTTCTATGGCAGCGATCAACACATCAATCACCAATACCTTTCCTTCTACCGGTCCCCATGTTTCTCTCTCAGGTCCCAAAGTCTCCCAATTTATTAAACTCACATAATCTAACTACTTTCTTTGGACACGGCAAATGGTTCCATTTCTTCATGGTCATGACTTCATGAAATATGTTGATGGTACATATCCCCCACCTGTCCAGTACCTACCAGTGAGCAACAACTCTACTGAAAACCTTTTTGTCCCACCACAAGTGAATCCTTCTTATCTCACTTGGTACCAAACTGATCAATTAATTGTTAGTTATCTCACTGCAACGCTGACCGAACCTATTTTGGCTATGGTTGTTGGAACCACAACCTCTCGCGAGACATGGGAATGCTTGCATCGCCACTTTGCCCAACAGTCACTAGCTAATGCTGCAAATATCAGATTTCAACTATTATCCATCACCAAAGGTTCGAAATCCATCTCTGAGTATCTCCAACAAGCGAAGAATCTTTCGGATGCACTGGCTGCCATCAATGAACCAGTGTCGAACAACGACCTTGTCTCTGCAGTACTTCACGGGCTTGGGCCAGATTATATGATGGTCATCACAGCTATGCTGAATTCTCCTCCCTTACCTGCCTTTCCAGATCTTCGGGCTCGCTGCGTACCTCACCTAGCTGCAGAACAAACAACACAGACAACACTTATGGCTGGTCATTCCCCAAGTGACACTTCTCCTTCAATCCGTGGTAACCAAGGCCACAACCAAAACAACAATCGCAATCGTGGTAATCGAAGTCGTGGCCGCTACAACTATAGAGGAAACAACAATAATCGTGGCAACTCTGGAAATTGGAATAACAACTCAGGAAATTGGAATAAGAATCCGGGGATTCTTGGTGCAGCCCCCACTTGTCATCTCTGCTCTGCCAATGGTCATACTTGTTCTACATATCCTCAACGTGCTGCCACATCAGACACTCTTCAAACAGCATTTGCAGGCCTTCAACTAGCTCAACCAACAGATCCTAATTGGTATGCAGACTCAGGAGCAACAAACCATATGACTGGTAATGAAGCGCCAATGCAAAATCGAGCACCCTATTCTGGTAATTCCTCAATATATCTTGGCAATGGTAACACTTTAAACATATCCCAAATGGATAGCATTCCTTTAACCTTGGGTTCAAAGTTATTTAAATTGAAAAATGTTTATCATGTTCCCGCTATACAGAAAAACCTATTGTCTGTTTATCGTTTTACACGTGACAATTTTGTCCGTTTTTCATTTGATCCCTTTGGATATATATACTATATCTGACTTGAAAACTGGTGTTCTACTCTTTCAGGGCCCATGTAAGGATGGATTATATCCCATTACATTACCATCAGCAACCCCTCATGCTCTTGCCGTCTTCTCCACTCAAGTTTGGCACAATCGACTAGGCCACCCCAATGCCAAGGTCCTTTCATATTTAGGCTCCAATAAAATGCTAAGTCCAGATTTTCGACTTAAGCATTCGTTCTATAAAGGATGTGCTCTTGGAAAATCCACACATCCGAAGTCTTGTTAAAAACATTTTTAATAGTTCTATTAAATACTTTCAGAGTGATGGAGGAACAGAATATGTAAACCATTCCTTTTCCACTCTATGTCATGAGTTAGGAATTCACCACCGTATATCTTGCCCGTACACACCTGAACAAAACGGTCTTGCCGAACGTAAGCACCATCATATTGCAGACATGGCCCGTACCCTCTTAGCTACATCACAAGCTCCTTTAAATCTATGGGTCTAAGCCATCGCTACTGCGGTATTTCTCATCAATCGCCTTCCCACTCCTCTCTTAAAATGGGCTTCTCCATTCTCTTTGTTATATGGTCGGTCTCCCACATATAAAGATCTTCGTACTTTTGGTTGTACATGCTACCCGTACCTAGGAGATTATGTAACTAACAAATTGTTGCCAAGATCTGTTGAATGTGTTTTTTTAGGGTACAGCTCGCAACACAAAGGATATCGATGTCTTGATCGTGGAACAAATAAAGTTTACATATCACGTCATGTTCGGTTTGATGAATCATCCTTCCCCTTTGCATCAAATCAGAATGGGTCTTCATCACCGAATTCGTCTGAATATGTTGAACTAGAACTTGTACCAGTTGTTACTCCAGTGGTGCAGCTAGTTGCCACTCATAATGCATCACCAGAATATCATGATCAGCTCAAGACTTGGTTCCATCTGAAGTACTAGTTAATGTAACACTTTCAGCCCCATGCTCCACCACTGCGCCACCTGCCATGACCTTTGAATCAACTGATGGTATGACCTCCACTGCTGACATGTCACTATCTGAACCTTCTACAACTACAAATGTATCTGATGGTGCTCCTCCTCCTCCTCACCAACACTCTATGGTGACTCGCTCACGTGTTGGTACACAAAAACCATTGGTGCGTACTGATGGAACTGTTCGATATCCTATACCACAAGCTCTTGCAGCTGAGCTCACTTCTCCATTAATAGAACCTACTTGCTATACTCAGGCAATTCGTCATCCTGAGTGGCGTCAAGCCATGATAGAAGAGTTCAATGCATTACTCAAGAACCAGACCGGCTGGCCTGGTCCCTCGTTCCTGCTTCTTTTTCTCAGAATATTGTTGGTTCCAAATGGGTATTCAAAATTAAACGCAGGTCAGATGGTAGCATTGAACGATACAAAGCTCGTCTTGTTGCTAAGGGGTTTCATCAACATGCTGGTCTAGACTATGATGAAACATTCAGTCCAGTTGTCAAACCGACTACCATTTGTACTGTACTTAGCATTGCAGTTAATAAAGGATGGTCTCTACATCAGCTTGATGTTAAAAATGCATTCTTGCAAGGCTTCTTACAACAGGAGGTTTACATGTCTCAACCACCTGGCTTTGTTGATTCAAATTGCCCTAATCATGTGTGTCGTCTCCGCAAAGCTATCTATGGCCTCAAGCAAGCTCTCAGGGCATGGTACACTCACTTCAGCTCCTTCCTTGTTCAATATGGTTTCACTACGAGCAAGGCTGATCCATCACTATTTATTTTTCGTCGTGGGTCAGATATCTTGATTTTGCTTGTTTATGTGGACGATATTATAGTTACAGGGAATTCCTCATCTATGTTGGCCTCCTTCACTTCTGTACTTGGACAAGAATTTGAACTCAAGGATTTGGGGCAGCTACACTACTTCCTTGGTCTCGAAGTTAATTACCTTCGTCCAGGTCTGCATCTATCCCAAACAAAGTATGCACTTGACATTCTTAAACGTAGTAAGATGTTTGAGTGCAAGCCATGCTCTACCCCCGTCGCGGCAAAATCACAGTTATCTCGTTCAGATGGTGACCTTTTAGATGATGCAACTGAATATCGACACCTGGTTGGTTCACTACAAAATCTCACGCTCACCTGCCCAGACATAGCCTATGTTGTTCAGCATGTTGCACAATTCATGAGTGCTCCTAGAGTTCCACATATGATAGCTGTAAAACGGATCTTGCGATATCTTAAAGGCATGCTTGACCAAGGCCTTGTTTTCAGACCGTCACTAGGGACATCCACTATCATTGGATTTTCTGACGCCGACTGCGCTGGTTGCCCCGATACTCGACGCTCTACCTCAGGGTTATCTTTTCTACTTGGGTCCTCATCTTGTTTCTTGGTGTGGTAAGAAACAAACGACTGTTTCTTGCTCTAGTGCTGAAGCAGAGTACCGAGCACTTGCATTAGTTTGTGCTGAAACAGTATGGATCTCTCATTTACTTCATGAGCTTCATCAGACAGTTCCTGCACTGTATTAACCTATTTCTAGATTAATGCACTACTAGATCAGGTCGTTGGGAGACTTGACCAAAGGGAAAGTTTTAGGTCGGGGTGGCTGCACCTCGTTGAGATTGAGATTGCCTACGTACTCTTAGCTCGAGGGGATTGAACTTAGAGATCAAGCCATCGTAGTTCTGTTCTTATAGAAGGTAGAAAGGCGTGGATCGTGGATCTTGCAGATTCTCCGTCATCATAATGAGGATTAATTGTGTAACGCGCTAGGATCATCCCTGTGAATTAATTATGTAACTGACGAGGATATTCTGTGCATTGAATGAGAGCACGTGTGTATTAGCAGGCCGCTGCTGGTTACGTGGTCGAGTCGTTGCGGTCGAGCTACTTGCAGGTCGGGATCGTGGCGACCTGATGGGTAGATGACTGTGACACGTGGCTGCTTTTGATTGGCCGGAGTATGTAGTACCCCTACATAAGCCCCCTCTTTTTAGGTCGGCTGTAGAAGTCGGGCTGAAAAGATTAAAAACTCTGATCGATGCTGATTTGTAGCTTGCTTTTTGAATTTGCGGACGTGGCAGTCATGCAGGCTTGTCTGTACTAATCGTGGCGCTCTTACGGGGAAGTGTAACATTTTCCTCGAGCAGCTAGCTGTGCAGTTATGGCAACTGACGCACTTCTTGCCTGATATAGTCTTTGCGTGGCACGTGGGTTTATCCGACGGTGGATGTGAATCATTTGTTAAGTGAAAAATAACTGCAATAGATGTGGATTCTCTGCTCGATGTCAGCCGTTCACCTGTTTCGAACTGATGGCTGAGATTGTATGTGCTACAGTATTTAAACTGTAGCTCTCTTGAGAAGGGTTTACCTATCTCGCCTTCATTTGAATTGCTGCCGCTTTTCTCTTGCGATCTGAAGAACCTTGAGAGCTCGTGAGGTTAGTTTTCTTCTCTTTCTGTTTTTTCATCTTCTGTTTTCTTTTCTGTTGCTTGAGAGAAATGTCTGACTTGAGTGACTCTCAAAATGATAACTTGAGTGGTGGTGGTGGTGAGGAGTATGAGTCTGAAAGGACTCATTCTGAAGCCTTGTCTCCCATTCATGGTGTGGAATCTGATAGCCCCCAGAGTAGCGGCTCTCATGCGGCGGACTCGTCTGATGAAGAAATGGTGGGAGGAGACGATGGTTCGATGTGTAGAGTAGTGAACCTTAAGTATGTAAATAGGCACATTGCGTTTAGGAAGCGATATGGGCTTGGCTCGATTGAGCATCTGGAGATTAGATTTTTAGGAGATCGTTTACTTTCTGCTGAGTATCGACCTAAAAATCCCTTCTCTACTGTATTTACCTTGACCCAATTCTGAGCTGGGCTGAGGCTGCCATTGTCTTGTTTGGTGGTCGACCTGTTGAATGCTATTGGTCGAGCCCCCTGCCAGATGAATGGCAATTTCTGGAGAAATATGAGGGTAATTGATGACCTGAATAAGCTGCATAAGTGGAACATTACTGTAACTGATGTATTGGACCACTTCAGCTTCAAACGTTCTTCAAAGGCTGATTTTTCTGGCTATAACATGCAAGTTAGGCCAGAACGTTTGCCTTTGATCTATCCTGTAAGTAGTGAGCCATGGTGGAAAGATCCCATGCTGATTACTGGGTCGATCATTGAGGGGAGTATCCAGTTGCGTCATGTTACTAGGAATGATGCTCTTAAATTTCTGGTTGTTAGTCTTAGGAGAGTAGATGATTTTCCTTTTTCTGGACTTGATTATGTTGTATCTTTTTGCAGCGATCAAGGACGATCATCTTGTGAGGAAGAACGATCTGCAGTCCGCTTTGAACGGTTTTGGTTGCTTGGCTGACAACCGTAAGATACGGTTCTTACCCCACTTGAGGGAGCATTTTATTCCCAAAGGTGGTCCGAAAACCGTTGAAGAAGAGCTCGAGAGGAGGAAGTTGCTGAAGAAGGCCTATATTTCTTCTGTTCATAAAGCTGAGGCTGGGCTTTCTGGTGGTAGTTCGCGTGCTGGGGAGAAGGAACGAGCTAGTGGTAGCTCGAGGCCTGAGGAGAGAAAGCGATCTGGAAGCGCTGCTCGGAGGTCGGAGAAGGAACGACCTGGTGTTAGTTCACGCCGGGGGGAGGTAGTGGCGAGCCCCCCAGTCGTATCCCCTCCGCCCTTACTTCCCAAATTACCTGCCTTATCCGGGAAGAAGAGGTCATTGTCAGGGAACTTGAAGTTGATGGAGCCTCCAACTATGCCCATCCCCTGCTCCTCCAAAGTTCGTGAAATCTTCTGAGCCTCCTCTTAAGTCCAGGAAGACTGCTGCTGGGCCTTTGCAGAAAGGCAAGGGGGTATCGTCTGAGTTTCGCCCTAGTCCGTTCGATTATTTGAATGGCCGCGGTGAGAAGCATGTCGTGTATGATAACGACAGTGCTATTGACGACCCCTGCGTTGCTCGGGCTGTGAATGAGGGCATCGTCTTGGATGTTGATTCTTGAGCAGTGAAGTCGCAGACTTTGTTGGTGACCTGCTCAAAGATAAACGCGGCGCTGTCTTTGGTGAGTGTGATCATAAGTATCTTTTTTTGTGTGTGTGTGCTTAGTCATTGCTGACTAAACTCTGTTTGCACTTGCAGCTCAACGCAAGCTTCCAGGAGGTGCGTCTGGTTGCTGAGGTTGGTGCTCGAGCTGAGATTGAGTTGAAAGCCCTCAACGAGAAGCTCGAGCAGGCGAAGAATGTTGTTGTTGTTGCTGAGTGCAAGGTGAAGGATAGGGATGCGCAGGTCGCGGCTTTGAAGGAGACGGTGGAGCAGTTAAAGGAGATGGTGGAGCAGTTGAAGGATGATTCTGCTGCTGCTAAGGCTTCTGCTGAATACTGGGAGCACGCATGCCAAGAGAATGGCGCAGCGTGGAAGGCCTACTGCGACAACTTGAAGGAAGCTTTGATGGGGTCGCCCGAAAGAGAGGAGGCGCGAGGTGGTGCTGATGGAGCTTTGGTGCCAGCTCAGGACACCTTGATGGGCCCTTATGACCAGGTCGCCAGTGGCCGTACGAAGATTGATGGTTCCAGCGACCAGTCTATGCAGCAGTGAGCTAGTCTCGGTACCGACTTTCTTGTATTGGGTAACCTTGTGCAAAGTTTGCTTCTTACACTCCTTGTTCTTGCAGTAAGTCTTCTTTGGCCTTCCTCAAAGCAGTCTTCTGGGTTTGTGAGCTCGAGTAAACAATCACTTGTTTTGTTTGGTGTTGTAATGAACAGCAGTAAATTTATTTGATGAGTTTGTATTTTTGCCGTTCTGATCAGCTAGTTTCCAGGGAATCCTGGTAGCTCGTTCAGAAGGCAGGTAGACAAGATGAATGGCTGCAAGCAGGACGAACTGAAACAGTTCTTCTTGTATGCCTTAGTTTGACCTTGCTTTTACCTGTAATCCTTAGAATCTTCATCAAGTAAAAATAAATTTCAATGATTTACCTTACTTTGTCATTCTTGTTACGTTGTCTGCTTGTATGAGTTTTGCAAACAAGTAGTAATCATAGTGTTGGACCTGCTGTGAATGAGGTCGCATGCATGGTTGCTTGATTGTACATCGGTCGTGGGAATGATATGACCCATGCACCAAGTTAAGTTGCAGATGTCTGAACTTAACAAAATTAAAATCATCAAAGGGACTAGAGTTTTGATAATTTGTAGGTCGAGGGATTAGACCTTTAAGAGCCATTCATGTTTGAGCTGAGATGAAGGCAAAAATGAGTTTGTATATTGAAATGTAATAGATAGATGCTTACATTTCATTAATAAAACTTTTTCAAGTGATAAACATTCCATGGGTTCTTAACAATCTCTCCTTCTGGTGTTTGAAGACGATAAGAGCCGTTGCTTTGAACCTTGGTGATAATGTAAGGTCCTTCCCAATTGGCATTGAGCTTGTCGATAATATCCTTCCTTTTGTTGTGGAACATTTTCCTTAGAACTAGTTCTCCTGGTTGAAAAGATCTAGGTCGTACGCCTTTGTTATAAGCTCGCTTTAGTCGTTATGTTGATATTGTTCTAGTTTTATAACGGTGTGGTTTCGTCGCTCCTCGAGGAGATCGATTCCGAACGACCAGACCTGATTGTTAAGCTCTGTGTCGACCAGAAGGGATTTGGTCGTTCCAAATGTTAACTCGGTGGGAATAACGGCCTCAACTCCATAGCAAAGACCGAATGGTGACATCCCTGTAGATGTATGAGGGATTGTTCTGTAAGCCCAAAGGATGTTCTCCAACTGTTGTGGCCATTGATCGTGTTGATCTTCGAGCTTTTTCTTTAAGTTGTTCAGAATCTGTCGATTTGCAGCTTCGACCTGGCCGTTGGCTTGTGGATACCTAGGTGTTGACCTAGAATGTTCGATTTTCCATAGCTCGTAGAAAGCTTTGATGTTTTTGCCAACGAACTGTGACTATTCGCTTTGGTAGACCAAATCGTGTGATTATGTTTTCCCACATGAATCTTTGAACATCGGCTTGAGTGATGTTGGCGAGTGCAACGACTTCTACCCATTTTGTGAAGTAGTCAATGGCGACTAGAACAAACTTCTTTTCAGACTTCTTTTCTTTGATAAAATGGCCCATGATATCTAGCCCCCACATGTGAAATGGCCATGGCGCAGTGATGTTGATTAGATCGTTTGGATGCTGATGTTGGTTATCAGCAAAATGCTGGCATTCTTTACACTTCAACACAAATTTCTTGGCATCTTCTTTCATTCTTGGCCAGAAATACCCTTGGGAGATCGCTTTATGAGCTAATGTTCGACCTCCGGAGTGGTTTCCGCATTCTCCCTCATGGATTTCTTGGAAGATGATCTGCCCATGCTTGGGAATGAGGCACCGTAATAACAAACCAGTTGCAGACTTTCTGAAAAACTTACCCTCATGAAGTTTATACATAGTGACTTTATGTAATAACTGACTGGCTTCGTTTTTGTTGGATGGTAGTACACCAGTTTGAAGGTAAGTGATGAAAGGTTCCATCCAAGTTCCTTGGATGTCTGCTGGTGTTGTCTGTAGTAGATCAGAAATTTGATGAACATCTTCTTCCTTGAATAGATATGCGGGCTGTGTACTGATTGCTATAGTGAGAGCCCGCGATCTGTCTGACTCGATCTTAGATGCTAAGAATGCCAATGAATCAGCGTGTCTGTTGTCATCTCTCGGTATGTGCTCGATTGTGAAATAACTGAGCTTGTGGATGAGCTCCTTTGCTTTTCTAGCGTACCTGATTAGGTTGACCACATTGATCTGGTAATTTCTGGTAATCTGATTGACTACCAGTTGTGAATCACTGTACACCTTCAGGCGAACTGCTTGTAGGTCGATGGCCATTTGTAGGCCCTGGATTAGAGCTTCGTATTCGGCCTCGTTGTTGGAGGTTGCGAAATCGAGACGAGTTGATCTATCGAGCTGTGAACCTTCAAGAGAAATTAATACAGCACCTATGCCGCTTCCGTTGGAGTTGTGGGAACCATCTACATATAGTTGCCATGTGTCAGGAGGACTGTCCTGAATTTGCCTTGTTTCAGGTTCTGGTTCCCAATTGGTATCCTCTGCTGGATAGTCTACCAAGAAATCTGCGACGACCTGGCCTTTGACGGCCTGCCGTGAGACGAACTCAAATGTGTAATCACCCAGTTCGGCTGCCCATCGAGCCATACGACCTGTTTTGTTTTTATTTTCCAGTATATGTTGTAATGGCTGGTCGGTGATTACTTTGACAGTATGGGCTTGGAAATAAGGTTTGAATTTGCATGCAGCGTAAAGTAAAGCTAATGCTAACTTCTCTAGAGGTGTGTACCTTATTTCGGCCTGCTGTAAGACTTTGCTTGTGAAGTAAATAGGTCGTTCGACCTGATTTTCTTCCTTAAAAAGTACTGCACTGATCGCAAAATCTGATGTTGCGAGGTAAACGCCGAGTACATCTCCATCGTTGGGCCTTGTGAGAACTGGTGGAGTAGATAAATATGCCTTGATGTCATTGAAGGCCTTCTCGCATTCTTCTGTCCACTCATATGTAGCCCCCTTCTTTAGGATATGAAGCATTGGTCGGTATTTGTCTGATGCTCTGGAGATGAATCTGTTCAGAGCTGACACCATGTCGTTGAGTCTCTGGATTTGTTTCTTTGTTTTTGGGCTTGGCATGTTGATCAGGGCTCTGATCTGGTCGGGATTTGCTTCGATACCCCGTCTGGTGACTAGGTAGCCAAGGAATTTTCCTGATGCAACCCCGAACAGACACTTCTCTGGATTATGACGCATTCTGTATTGTCTTAATCTTTGGAATGCCTGGTCGAGATTGTACAAATGATCTTGCTCTTGGTTGCTCTTCACTAGCATGTCGTCAATGTAGACTTCCATTGTTTGACCTAGTAGGTCATCGAACATTCTGGTGACCAGTCTCTGATAGGTCGCACCTGCATTCCTTAACCCGAATGGCATAACCTTGTGGCAGAAAATGCCTTGCTCTGTTGTGAAAGAGGTCTTTTCCTGGTCAGGCTCGTACATTGGGATCTGGTTGTACCCTGAGTATGCGTCCATGAATGATAACAACTCGAAACCGCATGTCTGATCGACTAGCCTATCGATTCGTGGCAGTGGGAATGAATCTTTAGGGCAAGCTTTATTTAAGCTTGTGAAGTCGATGCAGACTCTTGTTTTCCCATTCTTCTTTAAGACTGGTACGATGTTGGCTAGCCAGTCTGGAGTATTGACCTCTCTGATGAACCCGACCTGTTTAAGTCTGTTGATCTCTTCATTGACACCTTCGTGAAACTTTGGAGCAAGCCTCCTTGGTTTTTGCTTTACAGGTCGATAATTGGGATTGACACGCAGTTTATGACATGCAATTGATGGATCTATACCAGGCATATCGTTGTACGACCAAGCAAAAACATCTTTATTAGTTGAAAAAAAATTTACAAAGTTATTGAACTTATCTCCTTTCAACTCTGCACCTATATAGATATATCTCGGGTCATCCTCTGACCCAATGTTCACACGTACACCTGGATCAGTACTTCCGAGATTTAGCTTGGGGGAGCTCGTTTGCTCCTTCTGTAGTTGCTATTTGGTAGCTTCGTTCTTTTCTTTGGAAGGGCTCTTTGACTTGTTGCCGCCCTCTTGAGCCTCTGATGAGACTGGGTTCTTCACTTTGACGTCAGCATCCTTGGTTCCAGAGGTGGATGGCTTTGAAGGCGGCATAGCCTCAATAATCCCATGGCATTCCTGTGCAGCATTCTGGTTGCCGCGAAGTTCCATTATCCCGTGAGGTCCAGGATAGCGGAAGACTTGATGATATGTTGATGGAACACCTCTCATGGCATGGATCCATTTTCGACCCAAAATCGCATTATAGTTACCTGCGATGTTGAGGATGCTGAACTTGGTGGTCATAACGACCTTGTCTTCCTTTCTGCCCACGGTGACGGGCAACAGAATTTCACCCTTAGGATCCTCTCTTGAACTGTTGAAGCCTAAGATGGGAGTGAAATCGGGGATGAGAACTGAATCGGGCAACCTCATGTCCTTGAAGGTTCTGTACATGAGAATGTTGCATGATGCGCCAGGGTCGATGAATACCCTCTTGATGATATAGTCTGCTATCCGCACCTCAACGACAAGGGCGTCGTTGTGAGGTGTAACGACCTTGTTGAGATCGTCCTCAGTGAAAGTGATGTCGGACTCTTGGCGGGCCGGAATATTGAAACGAGCTGCTCGGCCAGTAATGGAGTAGACATGATGAAGATGCTCTACTCGTCTCTTCTTCTCTCGTGAGACAGGGGTGTGGTTGGATTCGTCAATCATGTAGACTACATGACTTTTCGATTCGCTGTCACTGTCGATCTTATGTGCGACCTTCTTGTTGATCTGGTCGCGTAGGTTTCCTGTTGGACCTAAACGTTGGGAGAGGCTACGCCCTCTGCTGCGGACTGGACTTGCGGAGGCCGTTATGGCCTTGCTGTGAACTCGCTTTGGTGAACGAGGAGGGGTTCTGGATCCCTTCCTCGTCCGCTTGCTTGTGGAATCCTCTTGTCTGTCGAGGATCCAATTGTTGAGCCTTTTCTCGTCGGCCCATGTTTGAAGTGTGCGTTTCAGAACGCGACAGTCATCTGTTTGATGACACCGTACCTTGTGGACTTTGCAGTACGATCGTCCAGGTGTATCCTCCAACTATGTGAAGGTAGGAATCCTGCACCAGTGGTTGTGCTTGATTCGCTCAAATATATAACCGGCTGGTCTTGTAAACCGGTGATATTCTCGCTGCTCAGTAGGCAACGACTTAGCCTTGAACCTCTTGCCATCTGACCGAGGTCGCTTGGTTGAGCCAGACTCCACATTGCTGACTACGTGATTCTTCTCCCTCCCAGTGAGAACTTCTTCGAGCTTGATATAACGATCTACCTTTAGGTAGAGCTCGTCCAGGGATGAAGGTCTCTTCATGGCTAGAGACTTGTGGAGGTCGGACCCCTGGATCAGACCGTGAGAGAATCCGATGGTTGTAAAGGTCTCATGCTCCTTTGCAAAATCCTGAATGGAATGCAGTTCAGATTTAAAACGAGCAAAGAAAGTGCTTAGTGACTCACCATCCCGCTGCTTGACTTTGAAGATTTGATCGATGGTGACAGGGCGCTTCTTGTTGTGGATGTAGAAGATGACAAACTGCTTTTCGAGCTCGGCAAACGAGCTGATGGATCCTGATTTCAAACGGTGAAACCAGTCGAGAGCAGGTCCAGTGAGGCTGGACTGGAATAGTAAACACAGAAGGTGATCCTCCTTGATGAGAGGAAGGGATTTTCAGAATCCCTTGATGTGGTCGGTCGGATCTTCGACTCCTGCATATTGATCAAACTTGGGGGCATTGAGCTTGTTCGGCAAATCATGTTCAAGGATCTCCTTGGAGAAAGGAGACTCCTGGAACTGGTGGAGGGACTGTACAGCAAGTTGCTCCGCGGTGTGGCTTTTGGAATGATGGAGGATAGCCTGAGAGGCTTTGAACTCTGCTAACTGTTGGTTGAGTTGCTCGTACTTCTGGTTGGAGTCATCAACAAGAATTACTCTATGTCCACCATTTGCTACTGGTGGTGGGTTGGTCTCTTGTGCAGCCTTCAAACGTGCATTTTCTTCCTGCAGACGAGTGATTTGTTCATGCAGATCTTGGATAGTTAATTCTTGATTAGCCATTTGAATGAGTGATTTTGATTTGGGTGGGAGGGTTTGGGTTTTTCGATTATATCGAATTCCTTGCAGTCGGCGCCAAATGTATTAACCTATTTCTAGATTAATGCACTACTAGATCAGGTCGTTGGGAGACTTGACCAAAGGGGAAGTTTTAGGTCGGGGTGGCTGCACCTCGTTGAGATTGAGATTGCCTACGTACTCTTAGCTCGAGGGGATTGAACTTAGAGATCAAGCCATCGTAGTTCTGTTCTTATAGAAGGTAGAAAGGCGTGGATCGTGGATCTTGCAGATTCTCCGTCATCATAATGAGGATTAATTGTGTAACGCGCGAGGATCATCCCTGTGAATTAATTATGTAACTGACGAGGATATTCTGTGCATTGAATGAGAGCGCGTGTGTATTAGCAGGCCGCTGCTGGTTACGTGGTCGAGTCGTTGCGGTCGAGCTACTTGCAGGTCGGGATCGTGGCGACCTGATGGGTGGATGACTGTGACACGTGGCTGCTTTTGATTGGCCGGAGTATGTAGTACCCCTACATGCACCTATCATACTCTACTGTGACAATTTGAGCACCACCTACATGGCTTCCAACCTGGTATTTCATTCTCGGACCAAACACATTGAACTAGACTACCATTTTGTTCGAGAGCGAGTAGCTTCATAGAGTCATCGTGTTCAATTTGTTCCCTCAGTTGATCAGACAGCCGATCTTCTCACCAAGGGTCTTCATCCACATCGCTTCAAGTTGCTTAGATCCAAACTTGTCAGTCCACGACCGTCCAGTTTGCGGGGGTGTGTTAATCACATGATTTCAGCCCGATAGAATCAGCCAATCACAGCCCATATAATCAGCCAATATATTTTTTGTGTATATTCCCACGTGTATATTTAGAAAGTATGTTAACATACATACCTATTATAACTGTACACTACTGTATATAAACTGAAGAGATGGAATGAAATAATCAGTCAAACATTTCTTTGAACTTACATGTACCCAAATTACCAAATCACCAACTGTAGCCAACGATGTCACAGTACGACGTCGCACTCGATCAAGAGTTTCTCAAGCCACACTTCATTCAATAATCCAAAGATTGGTGGTTCTCTTTACTGCAAAAATAGGGAAAATTAGACTTAACCCCCCAAACAATGGACATCTTTTGATTAAACCCCCATATATTCAAAAAATTTGACTTTCCACCCCACCGTTTGATTCCGTTAGGTTTTCCATCCAGACCTAATTTTGACTTCCCTAAATACCCCTCTTTCTATTATTAGTCAAAACCCCCTAATTTTGACTTCCCTGTATTTGTATGTCTTTGACATAACCCCCAGAACCTGAAAATTAAATCTGAGAAGAAGAAGAAGGAAGAAGGAAGAAGGAAGAGGGAAGAAGAAGGAAGAAGGAAGAAGGAAGAAGGAAGAAGGAAGAAGGAAGAAGAAGAAGAAGAAGAAGAAGAAGGAAGAAGGAAGAAGGAAGAAGGAAGAAGAAGAAGAAGAAGAAGAAGAAGAAGAAGAAGAAGAAGGAAGAAGAAGAAGAAGGAAGAAGGAAGAAGGAAGAAGGAAGAAGAAGAAGAAGAAGGAAAAAATTAAATCTGAGAAGAAGAAGAAGAAGAAGAAGAAGGAAGAAGGAAGAAGGAAGAAGAAGAAGGAAGAAGGAAGAAGGAAGAAGGAAGAAGGAAGACATACAAATACAGGGAAGTCAAAGACATACAAATACAGGGAAGTCAAAATTAGGGGGTTTTGACTAATAATAGAAAGAGGGGTATTTAGGAAAGTCAAAATTAGGACTGGATGGAAAACCTAACGGAATCAAACGGTGGGGTGGAAAGTCAAATTTTTTGAATATATGGGGGTTTAATCAAAAGATGTCCATTGTTTGGGGGGTTAAGTCAAAATTTCCCTTCTTATGCAATATTTTTGGGTGCTAGGTGGTTGTGAAGAACTAAGAAGTTGCGAAAACAATGCATGTACTGAAATCTGATCAATTCTGCACCAAGGCTTCCAGTATTGCACTTGTTACTGCATAAGCTGTTGAGGAAGCACATGCACACAGAGGTATCTAAGTGTATACTCACAACATGAGGGGTTGTCATCACTGTATCTCTTCTACTAGTTTGCTAAGACATTATCTAATAAAGAGTATTTTGTGTTTATTATTCCTCTTCTTCTTTATTACTAGCTTAACCTGGGCCATTTTCAAAGTAGTAAAGATGATGCAGTTGATTAACAAAAAAAATAAATGATATAGTTGATTTATCCTGATCAAGCAGCAGGGGGCACTTTCACAGCAGACAACATTCATAATTTGATGGTATTGTTAGTTAGATATATAGATCTTGTAAATAATGAAATTATCTATCCAACTTACAACTAAAAAAAAAATCATGATATTGGAAGCTTCTGTGATGTCTTTATTCTTTCTTGTCTATTTCTTCTTATTTAAAATAATAATAAATGAGAAAAACATTTACACATTTTTTATTTGTATAACTAATTTAATTAGAATAAATCATGCCGCAAACTAAACATTTTTTATATTAATATATTATGATAATCCTGCATAATTGAGCTTAAGTCACATATGCACCTACAAGTGCACAACAAAGTCAAAAGCATAGACAAATTCCTCTCAAAAGTATAGACAAATTCCTCTAGCCTCTAGTTTTCTTTCTTAGCTATAAGTAATGAAATATCACTAATAAGTGTCTGACAAAGCTTAAAAGAATGAGAAAAAAATGAGCCTCTTTGGATTCTGCGGAGGAAGCAAGAGTCATGGTGAGAAAAAGAAGAAGAGGAGCAGAAAGAAGAAAAGCAAAAATAAAGGACATGTTAAGGATGGTGGTGGTTCGTCTGCGGTGTTCCCACTGTTTGGGTGTTCCACAAGTGATGATGATGTTGTTGTTCCCAAGCACCTCAAGTCAACAACTTTGATTTCACATGGCCAAACAAACATCCCAACTTCTACATCTCCATCTATTACTACTCAATCACCCAAAAAATTTTATATGTGTAGCCAACTTGTATGTGGGTGTGTACACCCAATCATATGATGCCACGTGTCTATAAAATGGTTGAAAAACTGATCAAGCCCACTAGGGTTAACTAAACCCATACTAGGTTATATTATTATTGCCACATGGCATTTTGTGATTGGGTGTACACACCCACATACAAGTAAGCTACACATATAAAATTCTCTGCTCAATCACCAAGTCAGTTCGAAACGTTTTTTTTTATGCCAACTTAACCATGTATGCTATCATATTTTGCAGCTTTAACTGTCTATATCTTGACTACTCTCCTTCTCTTTTCATGTTTTTTCAGCAAGAGATACAGATACGAAGGACGTTCCTTTCAATATGGGTGTAGGGTTTGGCTTGGTTTTTATCATTGCTGCTTGCAGAAATGAACTCAGCAAGATGGCCGAGCTGAAGAAAGAAATGGAACTACTCATCAGCAACTTTAAGATTGTTGTTTTAAGAAAAGATGATGTAGCATCTGAGTCTTCTCAATCGAACAACAACGATAGTACTTTTTCTGTGGTAGAAAACACTTCTGAAATTTCCTTGATTCAAAATAATGCTATTATACCATCTGGTTCTCTTCGGTTAGAGAGGAAAACTGTACTAGAACATGATCCGCACTCGGTAACTGATACACCAAATGGACAAGAGTATTCTGCAGTCCAACTGCATCAGCTGGAGGCAGAACTTGAAAAAGAATTAGAAAGGTTGCAACTTACCTTGGATGAAGAGGAAGAGTGGTTGGGGCATCGATTGTTCCGACAAAAAGAGGTAGTTTCTAAATACAGATAACATTAGAAGTACTGTAATTGTCTAAAATAAATAGTGATGTTATATTGACCATATTAACATTTTTTGTTCTTTCAAATATGTACAGATAAATATTGAGAACACAGATTCTATCAAAACTGTGAAGACATCAGAAGAAATGAAGGGTTCTCAATTGTTGGATTGTGAAAATTCCTACATTATTTGTCCTAGGGAACTTGAGAGAAGGCTTTTTGAGTTATTAGAAGAGAAACAACAAAAACGAATAAATGAACTGGAATCTGCATTAAAACATTCCGAGAAAAAGCTTCTTGAAAAAGAAATGGAGGTAAATTGGTGGAGAGACAGTGCTCGTCTTGCTTCTCCCCAAGTTTCAAACACAAAATGAACCAACAAGTACATAGGACCGAGTTGATAAAAACATGTTGCTCAATGCCAATATAATTAGTAAGATGTAGTTGAATAAAAATTACATTCTCTAGATGAGGGCTGAACACATGTATTTTCACGCTTTAGGTACATTTATAACAACTTGTCATTGCGCATTGAAGCAAATTGTAGCTCTTCAAAATGCAGCAAAAACCATACCTGTATGGCGTCCCACTATGCATTTCGTGATTAGCAGTCCATGTGCTAGTTCAAACATCCCTTCAAAAAAGAAACTGAATTGTGCTCATAGACCACAGCAAAATCCATGGCCTTTTCTTGTACTCCTGCTGGATTTCTGAAGCATCCTATAGCAATAAAAGTATTAGCTCATTCTAACTATATGGTGAGCTGCAATCATGGACTGCAGAATGCGAAAGGAATTCATCCATCAACAGAAAAAAAAAAAAAAAAAAAAAAGAGTGGAGTGCGTCGAGGAAACATAGAACAAGTGGCAAGCAAAACAGAGAATCAACACATAAAATCATAGACAAACAAAAGTTATCAAGCAAAATCCATAATGATTTCAATACTGTTTCAAAACTGGAGATTTGTTTTTTTTTTTTTTTTGACATTTCTTATCTCCAATTTTGATATTCAGAAAATTCCTGCTGGATGTGGTAGCACATTCGTACTCCTGCTGGATTTCTGAAGATCGGTAGATTCGTATTTATCGATATTCAGAAAATTCCCTCAACATCTATCAACTGCTAAGTGCTACCAAGCGAAACAACAAATTCATAACCGTGGACATGAGTAATCTTCTTCAGCCTGTCAAGTGGCACCCCCACACACTGAGACTGGATTTGCTAAAAAGGGAAATCAGTGAAAATATCATAATTAGAACATGTAACAGTAAGTCCTAACTCCCAAGTCCTAATATCTCTCTCAATGAGTAGCCATTCATACCATAACCCTGAGCTCAAAGTTTTATAGCTCAGGTAGAACTCTGCATATATATATATATATATATATATATATATATACATCACAATAACAAATATCAAGCTAGCCATGTCATAAAATTAGAACAACGGTTTAAAATTTTCAACAAAGTTGGAATAAGAGGGGTCACTGTCACACCATATTACATGTAGATGAAAGAAGCTGTGAGTTTAAAGGATAACTAAGCATAATATAATAGCAAACATTACAAAGCACATTATCGACATATCAGACATAACTGCATCTCATTCATTCTTTAGCTAGGAAGTGCTCTGCAGCTTCAGGCTCCTTCAAGGTCCTATTCAGTTCAAGGCTTTTATCCTATAATAAATTTAAAAAAAAAAATGTAAACTTGTTGCATGATATTTCAATTCAATATTTGATATCAATAAAAACATACGCGCTTCTAGAATTTAAGTTAATAAGTTTGAAGCATTACAGAGCAAATCAAGCAAGATTAATCACCTATAATAATGAGAATGGATAAGAAATAATAATAATAAAGTAAAGTAAAAAGGTAAAATAAAGCAACAAATGACTCAAACATTAAAGAAACTCTCACATAAAATCTATTCATAAAATAAAATCAAACAGCCATGATATGAGAGAGGTGATCTGGGGAGGTACTCTTACAAAAAAAATATTCCAGACGAAAGGTTTCGAAGAAATACTTTTATTACATAAACTTCATTGATGATCCCTTAATTTTTACCTACCCTTAGTTTTAATCTCAAATTATGGTGTTTAGAAAAAAATATTAACACAAATATAATGTCAATTATGCTTTGAAAGAACTTTTAGAGAGCTTGTGAATCTGAAAATATATTTCATGTACTTTTAAGCATATACAGGGGGGGAAACATAGCTAAGATTCTCATAGAAGTGTTACATCATCTTACAATAAATAATAGATAATGGTTTTATTGTCAAAATTCCAATAGAATCAAATGTTGTAGTGTTGTACTATATCAGATTTTTTCAGTTGGGAGGACTAAAGAATAGGGGTGGGCAAAAAACCGGAAAACCGGAAAACCGAACCGAAATAACCGGTCAAAAACTGGTCAAAACTGTGTTGACTAAGAACCGAAGGAAACCGAACCGAAACCGAACCAAACCGAGCACATTCAGTCCAGTTCCAGTTTCTGTTTATTTCTCTCGGTTTAAACCGAACCGAACCGAAATAAATAATTATTTTTAAAAAAGAATAATATAAATATATAATATCACATTATCTAGGGCTTAATTCACTCATTCGGTATTCTCTTCTCCTTCTCTCTCAAATTCGATCTCCGCCACCACCACCACTAAACACCACCACCACCACCACTAAAGAACAACACCCACCCACCACCACCACCACCAGCCAACACCCACTAAACACCCACCACCACCACCACCACACCAACACCCACAGATTACGAATCTGTTTTCTAATTTTGATTTTGGGTGTTTCTTATAAGACAATTGAATTGGATAGATAAAGTAAGCAGTTCTTCTTCTTGTTTGATTCCTTTTTTACAAGTTGTTGATCTTCTATGTGTGATTGTGTTTAATTTTAAAACCCCCTCTTGATTTGATTCCTAATTTTGGGTGTTTCTAATAATCCATGAATTTCTTTTGTCAAGTTTGAGTAGTAGTTGTGAAGATTTCTAATAAGTTTGTGGTTTCATGAAACAGGCTCCTGTACTGTTTAAAGGAATTGGCCATACCTTGAACCCCGCTAATAGCCTGGTAAATTTTCTGTAAATGACTTTTTGCTTATGTTTGAGGTAGAAAAAGTGTTATTTTCTGCGTCAGCTACCAATTGTTTGGTATTTTTATAGCATATTGTTGGTTGTATTGTAGGTTGTAAAAGTTCTCTCAGCCTCCCCTTCAGCATATTCTGTTAATCCAAGGACTGAATTGCAAATCCTCCATCAGTCACAGGATCTGCAATCTCTTTAGTTTCAGTCGTCCAGGTAATTTGATCGTAATTGTATCTTTCAGTATTGTGATATTTCTGATCATAGATAGTATTTAATCGACGCTGTTTGAGAATACTAATCACAACAATAATGAGTAGCTAAATAAGTTGCCTTTCAAATACCTGAAGCAATGCCTTTATGTTGGTAGTTGTGATGGGTGTCTTAGAATCTTTGTTGTCCTTCAGTTCTAGCAGAATGTCGAGAAAGTCTTTGTTGCCTTGTCTGCCATCTGATTGATTGAGTTTGATACGTTCCTTGACGATGGATTCTAAGATACGATTGAACCACAAGAACACTTTTTGTGCTCTTCGTTCAATGCCTTGTATGTCCAGTTTCGCTAGTATAGGAAAAAAATCTGACAAATTGGTTGCCCCCATAAGTGCAATGGCTTCTACGGTTGCTTGTTTAAATTCTATGAGAGTGCTGCTTATTTCGTCATCCTTGAGTGCACTGTGCACCTCCCCACATCACAGTAGTTATCAGACCTATCTACTTGCCACTCACCCACAAGAATGTCTCGCACCACACACCCACACAGTTAAACACACCCATACCATTGGAAATGGACTAACCATCACTTCCATGTAAAAGTCATAATCTGTGTGATCAGGTGTAGATGCAGATGGGCCACATTGATAACAATTTCCTACAGTTCACACATAGACTCTTGACTCTTGCTTCTTGTTTTCCAAAAAAGTGAACAAATGGATTTCCTATAAATGTGAACAAATGATCTTCCTAGTTCCTATATACACATCAACTCATCAAGTATTACTTGTTTTGCAGTTGGTCACTTTGCTTCTTTCTCTTCCCTGTTTTCAACCAATGATGTTTAAGCAGAGAAGTTGTTCTGTTCTTCTTCTTCATATACTACTTCTGTTTCTTGTTCTGAACTTTGGATCATCTCAAGCTCAAGTTCTACCTGATTATGAAGGTTAGCTAGATTCTTATCTCATCATATATGTTTTTGTTTATCCTTAAATTTCAACTTCAAATTTCATTTGAAATAGCTTAATTTTGTTGCATGAAGATGCATAATTTGCTTGTTTATGAAGTGACAACAATTTGCTAATATTCATTGTATTTTTATTTGTATGTTGCATAGTTGCAGTAGCTTGGAAGAAGAAGAAGGGAAGAAGAAGAAGTTGGCAGGGCTTGGAAAGTTGGAAGAAGAAGTGTTTTAGAGTTTGGGCTAACTTTGTTTTGTTTGTTTAAGTTGTATTGGACCCTTCATTTGTGTTGTTGGCCTGTTGGGTTTGTTTATTTGAGATGGACTGGACCCTTGTTGGACTATTATAGTATTATGTATTAGTTTGTTTTAAATGTTTTGTAATTTTGTTGATTTTTTAGTGTACTGTTGGGTTATTAAAGCCCAAAATTAAAGCCCAAATTAAAGCCCAAACCGAAAACCGAACCGAACCGAACCGAATTGAATCGGTCCAATCCAGTCCAGTTCTATCAATAAATTTACAGTTCGAGAAACCGAACCGAACCGAATTAGTATGCACAGTTCAGTTCCAATTTGGTGAGAAACTTGAACCGAACCGAACCGTGCCCACCCCTACTAAAGAATACTAAGAAAAAAATTTCCTCAGTTGGGAGAACTTTGAGAATTAATATAACTAAATATGTCACCTTTTTCAATAAAACAAATCTCCTGAACTTTGAGATATATTCAATGAATGCTTCAGCTATTAAATTTGTATACCCATTTCTTACATTTTATAAAAACCCTAACTTCAAAATATTGCGAAATTGGTTTAACTTTTAAAAAAACCTAATAATTTAAATGTCAATCAAAACCATAAAAAGAGAGTTGTTACCTTGGGGTGAAAAGTTATGGAGCAGCTCGTAGGAGGAGGGAAATAGGCTTTTTGGAGATATATTATTTGAGCAGTTCCGACACCCAAAGCACCAACTCCCGCCAAAAACATCTTTGTACCATGGTTGAGAGTAACCATAGCTCCACTAGAGAAAAAGAGAGATTGAAAAACCAAAACAATTCCGATCAGAGAGAATGAATTTCGTTTGTTTTTTTTAAGGTGCTGTTGTTCTTTAGATCAAAACGTAAATTTCAAGACGTATAGAGAGGTTTTTGAAGAAAATATTGGATTTTTTTCAAGAGTTTGGGATTCGAAAGTTAATCCAGGAAAATAAGACAAGGGTTGAGACTGAAGAGTTATTAAAAAAATCCATGTGCATTTTGTTGATAATTTGTATAGTATCGAATGAAAAACTTGAAATTTCCAACCCGTATAAGCATCTTTTATTGCTGCAAAATTGTCTCTCAGAACATGAACATGTAGTCACAATCTGAACATGCAGTTTTGATGAAAACATTCTATTAAATTCCAGTTATGTCACTTATTAGTTTCTAGCCGTTTTGCATGGCTAGAACAAGTGTTCTACAACAAGCTCTAGCTCATTACATATTTACATTGGGAGTTTGTCAGTTTGATAACATTCTGTATGACATCTTGCAGCTGCTGCTTTGTATCCTAGCTAGTTGGTTTGTAAACCACTAATCCACTATGTCAATTTGATAACTGCCCAAAAGATATTAGGAGCTGCTTCCTAACTTAGCTTCTTCTGTTTGGTGACTTAAGAGTTAAGACCAGTGTTTACAAACTCTAAATGTTCTTATTATCATAATTTCTCATTTTTCTTTTCAGCAACTCTAATCATATATAGTGTCTGGGTGACACTTGACAGGCCGAGCTAGATTAGCCTGTCTCTCTCCTAGATAGTTTGAAAGAGCAATCATGTTAAGATGATTATGTTGTCTCTCCTAGATTAGTCATGTGCCGTTTCTAGCAATCCATCTTCAGCAGCACGGGTGGAGTTCCTTGAAGCATTGAACTTTAAACCTTGCACTGCCTTTTTCTTCTTTTTCCGGTTTTGGTACTTCGTGCGCATGTTGATCTGGATTTTGGAAAGAGATTCATTTCTGTTTAAGGTTGGTGATGAAAAAGAATGGAAAAACTCAAATAAAGGAATAGTTCCATAGCTTCTATGATTTCAAAAAAGGAAATGGCAATGAGACTCCTTTCACTTCAAGACATTGGAAATGGAATCTTACCTGACAAGAGTGAACAAGTGGTAGTTGTATAATTTTGCTGAAAGCGGGTTTTGTGGGGTTTTAAGGATTCATAGGTATAATATTTTTAGGTAGGAAACTACGTCTTCGACTTTGGTATACAGGGCTCTCAACGATGATGACTGTGTCCGTGTGTGGAAGCAAGTCACACCTAGTCCCTGTGTGTTTCTCTCCAATGGCAATCGGTACCCTGTGTCCATGTCCTAGGGGTCTTAATAATTTAGGGGTATTGTCTTTCTAGCTGATTATATTCAACTTCTTATGCAGTGATATCATGCATGTATTGATTTTTCGCGAGTGAGTACAGATAGTGTTTAGGGCAATCACATAATTTTTGCCTCTTGCATGTTATTGAATATGCTTTAAAGAAATACTGAAAGTGCAATGATAAAACTTGGCCAATTACACCCATAGAACCCAATTACAAGTGCTACACTATTGTCCAACATAAGCAACCACCAATTACAAGTTCTGCCCCTCTAACAGTCATCTTTGTCCTCTTTGTCTGAGCTAAACCGATGGTATTGTATTGTCTCCTACAAGTGGAATCCTGCTCCAGTGCTCCACTTCATATGTTATTCAACGTAAAAGAAAGGTGAAGGAAAACTCCGCTTTCTGTCCATAAACAACGTAAGTTGTCTCTCAAAATTTGAAAATGAGACCTTACCATGGATAAAGAAATGATTTTTTTGCCTGTAGAGATATTTCATCGACCAAAAAAAAAAAAAAAAAGAACAAAGTTCACCAATCTTCTCTGCCATGGTGTTGCCTTCAACATTCTCCCACACCTTATCCTTTTTCTTAATTGAGTCAAAAGACTCTACAACACCTTCATAGAATCTGCAGAACACCATCACAACTATCAACAATCGTGATTATCATTTATCAGATACTGTATGTCAATCAAATTCTTATGCAAACACACATCCCAAATTGCTATAGCATTTTATCACTATAGAGCAATGCAAGCACTTACAACCTCTCATATGGCCACCCAAATTTTATCTTGGATCCAACCAAGTCCTCACCAGGACCTTTGCCAGAAGGCTTTTCAGAAGTCTTGAGTGTCTGACACACAAAAATAACTTACAACCTCATGTAAAACTCTCCCCTTTTTTGTCACAAATGATGCAAAAAGTGACAAACAAGGAACAAGCAACAAACAAACAGAAAAAGTATAAAAAAGAGAGTAAACGGGAACTATGAGACCAAAAACAACATTGTAGAAAGAATGTACAAGATCAAGAGAGCTAAGAGAACTCACAAAGAGTACGGAACAAAGAGGGCAACTATGTAGAAAATGGTGAATAAAAAGAGAAGAGAAACTAGACACCATAAACACAGAACATGAACCAATAGCATTAGACCCATAACATGCATTTAAGCATAACAAACTGTGAGTTTAAGAACTCAATAAAACATAAGTTTAACAAACCGAAACAAAAACCAGAGAAATAACTAGAAAGAATATAACATTTATTCTTCCTCTTCAGAACCAGAAAGACCCTCCTCATCATCGTCTCCACTCTCAGAGCCATCCCCAGGACCACTCTCCTCATCAGGAACTGTAACTGCAGTAGTAGTAAGAGGAGGTAGCGGAGTAGGAGTAAAGTTAATCTGCAAGTGCTGGATAATAGCAGCCAACATCTTATGAATATCACGAAGTATAGTACCATGTTGAGCTAAAACCTCATCCTGTCGTGCTAAGTGAGCATCTGTCCGCCTGTGCCTTCTCCTAAGAGAGGCAACCCGAGTATCAAGAGCCGCAAGAGTAAGTGCACCAGAACCACTCCCAGAAGAAGCACCCAAAGACGGATGGAGAATGAACTTATCATAGTCATCATTGGCCACAAGAGGACCACCATCCAACACCAAATGATGAGTAAACGGCAAACCAACAGAACTGAAAGCTGACATACGAGACCGACGAGCAAACTTCACTGACTTGGCCCAATCCTTAGCCAAAAACTTAACTGGAGGAACGGGGTCATAAGTCGAACTAAAACCCAAGTGAATAAGAATGCTCATAATGATGCTAGGAAAAGGCAGAACTTTCATCGACTGTTTGGCATGGAGCATACGATGAAAAATAACTTCAGCAAGATGAATGTGACACTCTGTCATACAGTATAGAAGTTTTACCATTTCAGCCGAGAGAGAGTTTTTACCTCCCTTGGATGGATAGACATTGGAGTAGACGATAGTGTGAAGAAGAATCAAAGAGAAATCATTGGCATGATGACGATCAGCGACACCATCAATGAACAACCTCTGACATGTCGCAGCATGATCATAAGAGAAATCCTCAGTAGTAGGCCAACGGACATGCACATCACCATCCTCCTCTTGAGTGTCAATCCCAAGTGCCTCAACAATAACACGAGGAGTGATAACAAACTCAGTACCATCAATAAAAACAGAAAACTGCTTGCCAGAAGGATCAGGAGTGAGAGACTCGTAGAACATGATAGTATGAAGAATAGAACCATCAACACGAGGTTGAACAATATTCATCCAATTCTCGTCAATATAAAACTCCTCAACATCCTTCAACTGATCACGACCCAAAGGACTTGAGCAAATATCGTTAAGATCAAAATACCTCTCAGGAACTATATCCTTAGCCTTAGGATGGATAATTGGAAATGGAGGAGGAGGAGCCGAAGAGGTAACATCTTTGCCTTTGGAAGCACGAGTACCCTTGCCAGTAGAGGAGGCAACACCCTTGCCTTTCGAAGTAGCAGCAATCTTAGCACCTGTAACATGCTTACACTTAGGTGTCATGGCCTGGATACATAGATAACAAACAAACAAACTATAATGTTAAACACATATCAATGTCATAAAGATATTAATGAACGAAGAATCTAATATATACATAGAGTCAGACAAGGTCCTGTTCGAACAGACCTATCAAACTTTGAAACTAACACTCAGGAATAAGGAAAGGAAACCATACGCGACGACAAACACATCAAAGTGAACTCCTAACAAAACGACCTCTAACCTAATCACGAAATGATGTCAAACATGAAACAAATGCCGGTTTCAGCATGTAGTGGATAGAGCTCCCAACAAAATATATTCCAAGTTAATTTCAATACAAAGAGCTCCATGAACGAAAAGCATTCAAATCTATGCATGCATTAGATTAGTGAAAAGCTACAGAAGACAGTTGAATTCGATGGGTTGGTTTATTTAAAGTCACAAACCAAACATACAACAAAATATTGTAGGGTAGTCAGGAGTCATATGATATGAACCAAATTGGTAAGAATCATGTTCAAGTTTTTACCTTCGACACTTTTGGAGGTTTAAGGTTGAGTATTTGATATTTTGGCTTTATACATTTTGTGGATGTTTCCTTTTGTTTCAGCCGTAAAGATTCTCTTGGGTTTGCATTTTCAATGTTCAGTTCCTTTCGTTCCAGCCTGGGAGATTTGTATTGTTTTACCTCAAACTGCAAAACTTTTTTTCTTTTATTGGTATCCAGCTTTACTTGAATTTCTTTTTCACCTCCACCCTCACTTTCATCATTTGACTCGGATAAAAAAGGTTCAGTTTTATCATCTAATGCAATTTCATCTTCATTATCCTCTTCTTGACTATCTTCTTCATGATTAGAAATAGAGCTTACAGCTTTATCCACTAAAATGTTCAAATTGTCTTCATCCCCTTGTGTTTCCATAAAGTTGTCATCTTCATTTAAATCTGACATTTTTTTTCCTGCACTAACACGAAAAACAACAAACTAAGTTAAATTGAAATGTAATCAACAATATTAAAATCAACAATCACTTAGAAATTATTTAAAATATATTATTGCTACTGCCAACTTATACCTTGAACTCGATGCGCCTGTGCATTGAGATTTTTGCATCCGAATACAACATATGCTTAAAAGATAGAAAAATAAAAAAATAAAAATTACATAGATATCTCTGCAAGTACTGCATTGAGTTATTTGCATTATACGCCACCATTCAAACAATTACTCAAATGTAAATAGATTAATGTAGTACTTAATCAAAGAGCTCTCTGTTGCAACTGCATTCAGTTCTTTGCCTTTTACCATAACATATAGAAGTAATTTTCTCAATGTGAAGATCTCAATGTAGGAACATAAACTCTTTGAGTTTGAAAAACTACTACTCAACTTATTTTAATACAACCTAACCTAAGATAAAATATGCAAATGAATCTCTGCAATCATTGTATTGAGCTCATTGAAACACAAAGAATTCTATAAATGCAGGAGTTCAACTTCTTTTAGGTAGGAAATTATTGCAAGTTATACCACGATCTCCATGCATGCCTTGCCTTGACATCATTGGCTGTGTTTGGTTCGAATAAATTCAGTTTCCCGGAAAGTAGCAAAAAATCAGTCGAAAATAACTGATATTTGAGAAAATTTAAGAAAACAGATTCCGACCACAGAGTAACTCGATGGAATTTGGTTTTCTTATTTATAAAAGGGAAATCTATTTCAAAAACTGACTGGATATATGCATCAAGAGTTTTAAGTTCAATCAGAATCCTTTCCAACTTTGTCTTTCTTCTCCCTCTTTTGTGCCCACAGTCTCTCTCTCTCTACCGTTCTTTCTAACATTCCCTCTGTTTTCTTGGAATTCAGACTCCATGAACTAAACACAGCTATTGTAGAATTTGAAGCAAATACAAAACCGAACTAATTAAATTCTAATGTCCAACACCATGGATTAAGTGCCCAAAATTTTTGATAGACTGAACGGGAGCATTTCGTGAAAATTCGTGGACACAACAGGACCATTTGTGAATTATTTTCTTTGTAATTAAATAAAATTAATACTTATTGAACAACCTAAGTGTTGCATACACCATCTTTGAATTTAGTATCATCTTTACTTGAGAATTTAATGTTAGAAGTCAGAATGAAAGAAGCATACATTTACAATCAAAAGATGTTATGTAGCACATACTGATACGGTACAAAACTAAGGATGCAAATATCTTCACCAATGCCAAGAGATTCAAGTTGTTCTAAACAGTGTACTATATACCAGAAATGCCCAAAACTAACTGTTTAGTCTCTTTTCAAACCAACAACTCAGCAACACAAAGGCAATCAAAACCGCATAGAAAATAGAGAAAAGGGAAAACACACCTTGTTGAAAGAAAAAAAAAAGAAGCTAAACGAGTATATTAACAATTTTGAAAGACCAAAAAGATTACCCTCGAGATTCTCTAGTCTAACAGCTACATTCCAACTGGCGTCAAGACCGTTAACATGTGGTTCAACTGGATTAGGAGTTGGTACAGTTCCAACAGCTGAAGAAGAAGCGACCACTTTGTGAAGATGTTTGAGTTCAGCCTTCGCCATCTTTAAAGCTTTCTTATAGTCCTCGTTTTCAGCCTCAAGAATGTTGTTTTTCTCTTTTGCAGCATTTAGCTCAGTTCGAATGACCTGAAGTTCCTTGTCAGAAGTCTTGATAATATATTGAGTTTGGAGAAAATACTTCATGAAGCTGATTTGAAGCTGCAATATATACAATAATAAGAGTATGAATAGTTAAACCAAATACATGTGAAACTTCAAAGAAAAGAATATGTGAAAAACTGAAAATACCAAAAGAGCGCTCTCACGAAACATCTTGTCGTTATCTTGGACACTATCCTTCTTGATGCATGCCTCATCGACGTTGAAGTCTGCAATGCGTTCAGTGCAAACTGAATTCAAGATAGCGGAGAATTCTGGCGAAACACAATTGAGTAAATCATTGGTTGCATATTTTTTGTTTTCAGCGTTGTTTGCACAATGACCTGCCGCTTCTAGCAATCCATCTTCAGCAGTGCGGGTGGAATTCCTTGAAGCATTGAACTTTAAACTGTGCACCACCTTTTTCTTTTTTTTCCGGTCCTGGTGCTTAGTGTGCACGTTGATCTGGAAAGATTCATATCTGTTTAAGGTTGGTGATGAAAAAGAATGGACAAACTCAAAAAAGGAACAGTGGCATAGTTTCTATGATTTCAAAAAAGGAAATGGCATTGAGACTCCATTCACTTCAAGACATTGGAAATGGAATCTTACCTGACAAAAGAGATCAAGTGGTACTTTTAAATTTTGCTGGATGAGGGTTTCGGTTTTTTTTAAGGATTCATAGGTATCATATTTGTAGGTAGGAAGATGTGGAGTAGGGATCTTAGGTACGAAACTGGGTCTTCGCATTTGGTATGCAGGGATCTCAACGATGACGACACATGAGTCACACCTAGTCTCTGTGTTTTCCTCTTTGATAATGTGTCTTGTTCTAAGGGTTTAAAATTTTAGGGGCATTGTCTTTCTAGCTGACTTTATTCAACTTCATATGCAGTGGTGTCATGCACCCATGTAACTGATTATTCACGTGTCAATAAAGTAGTGCGAAGGGCATTCGCATAACATTTGCCTCCTGCATGTTATTCAAAATGCTTTTAAATATTGAAAAAAGAAAGAAACACTGAATGTGCATCTGCCCAGTTACACCGATAAAACCAATTACAAGTGCCACACTATTGTTACTCTAAGTCCAACATAAGCAACACTTTATCGCAATGCCAGAACGTAGGATTTCAGGTCTTTCCCAAGCTATGAATCTTCATGAACGGCATATAGTAATATAGTATTAATAGATACATAAATTTTATATTTGATCATCTATCTCAAAAGACACCACTAAGTTCTGCCCCTCTCAAACTTATCGTTGTCCTATTGGTCTGAGCTAAGCAGATGACATTCTCCTACAATTGGAATCCTGCTCCTCTTCATATGATATTCAGAATGCATTTTACATAAAGAAAAAGAAAAAGGGGAAGGTGAATTCAGCTTTTTGTCCATAAACAACATAAGTTATGTCTCTTTTTTGTCTTTGTAAAGGAAAAGATAATTGCTTCTATAATATATAATTGAAAAAATAATTGAAACATAGATACCAACTAAATATCACCATGCATAAAGAAATAATTTCCCCCCCATGTGATTTGCCCATCATTTCCATTGTAAACATTTTTTATCAGCAACAAAAAAATGTACAAATAATAGAACTAAGTTCACCAACCTTCTCTGCCACGGTGTGGCCTTCAATAATCTCCCAACGCTCCTCTTTCAGAAACAAAATCTCTCCATCGCCCTCGAGGTACACAACCTAGAATAGAGAAATAAAATGATACACCAAACAATAAAAAAAGTTACAGTATGCAGAAAAAGAGTAGGATAACTAAATACCACACCTTATGCTTTTTTATATTGGGATCAAAAGACTCTACAACACCTCCATAGAACCTGCAGAACACCATCACAACTATCAACAATCGTGATTACCAGATACTGTATTTTAATCACATTCCGATGCAAACGCACATACCAAATTGCTGTAGCATTTTATCACTATAGAGCAAGCACTTACTTCTTATCATCTGGGCACCAAACTTTTATCTTGGATCCAACCAAGTCCTCGCCAGGATCGTTGCCAGAAGGCAGTTCAGAAGTCTGACACATAAAAATAACTTATTAAACCTTATTAATATGAAATTCCAAAGAATAAGATGAAGACAGTTGACGTCATGATGGATTTAAAAAGCAAGCATTTAACTTATCATGGCCTTAAAACCAAATGAGATATCAAAAAATTTATATTGCAAATATATTGGTTTTATGAGGTCGAAATATAACTTGAACATAAAAGTTTCTTCCTTGAACCACCTTTATCTATGTATATCGATCAGTATATGCATTTTTAAAAAGTAAATAGACTTAAGTAGAAAAGAATCAAAAGATACGTGAACGCAATGTTTCCCTCACAAAATGTTGTTTTGGTTATGCTTTAAATAGAGCTATCATTTTGTTACTACCGATAAGCTAACCTCAACCAGTCAACCGTGTATATGTATAAGCTATATTTATTAAAAACAAATGGAGCTGTAAATTACATTACAAAAAAAAAAAAAAAAAAAAAAATACAACATTCCTGAGATAAAGGTGTGTGTAAGGCTCTGACATATTAAACCCTTAGTAGTAAAACTTACCACCTTATTTTCGTCGGTCATCTTCTTCTGATGGTCACAGCATTCCAGTTTTATCGTTTGGGTTCTCACTTCCATCTAACTATCTATTCTCTTCGACACACCTATAAAAACGCTCATATAGAGTGTAAGAGTGCCCTGACTCGTTCTCATTTCTGGTGAAAAGAAAAACAGCTTCCATACATGAGTTTATTCTCAAAACGGAAAAACAATAGCAAAACAAGAAAATAATGTGATTACTATAAGTGAAAGCAATATAAAGGACCAAGCTTTCATAAACAAATATATTGAATACGAGATTGGACTTTATTATTGAAAATGCATTTATTATTGGATACAATATAGACAACTCACACATTTTTCTTATTGTTTTATCCATGGAAACACTTCTTTAGTATATGATCAGATCTGTTGCATGGATAGAGCACAATTCTACATTTCTACCACATCTGGAAGTATGTATATAAGTCTAGATTAAACTTCTAATATTAAAATAAGTGTGGATGTAGGTCATATTTTAGAGCACTCTCTTTGCATGCAAGAGGTACAGGGTTTGTTCCCTACAGCTTCATATTAATATTACAAAAAAAATAAAAAAATTTTACCTCTCAAATTTATCAGCACTGACTTCAGTCCCAAAGTGTCTTTGACAGAGACACCACTCCACCGATTAGCAGAAGGTGGAGCGAGGGCTCATGCATCATCTATAGATCTGATGTAGGACATCCTACCTACACCAATTGGTTTCCTATTTGGGTTAATGTTTATTTAGAAGTCATTATAACTTATAAGTTTAGGGTTTGTATTCTGATTTCTTTGTTTAGAAAGTCCTAGTGTTAGTTATAATACATTTTTTAGACATAAAATATAATATATCTCCTTCTCACCTTTCTTTTCTATCTTTTTTTTTTATTGTAGTTTGATGAAGGCTAAATTCTTGGTCATATCTTTCAAATTCTTCATATATCAGGGTTTCGTTACAAATTCTAATCTGAATCATGTGCATAAATTTGTAATTGTGTACGACGCGTGTCCATGTGTGTCCGACACGTGTGTCGAGTGTCCGTGTATCCGACACGGATATTTTTGACAAAATGGAGTACCCATGTTTTTTTTTTTTTTGGTTGGTAAGCGAGGTTGTGGGGACCCCTACCCCTTTTAAATTACGTGTCGAAACTTATATCAACAATCCGCTGTTGACGTGTTTCGAACCCACGACCTCTCCACTTTGTGAGAGGGGTGCTACCATTGAGCCACAGGCTCATTCGCAATGGAGTACCCATGTTACATGGTGCATAAGAGTTTTTTGCAATTTGGAGGATCGAACAAAAGTCAACCCCTCAATTCCCATATGAGAATGGACAAGTTGAAGTTGCAAACAATGATATTCTTAAGAAATTTAGAAAGTGAAAAGGTTGTTTGGCGACAAGAACTATAAGTAATATTATGACTTACAGGACAACTCTACAAGAGGGAATAGGAGAGTCTCTTTTTACAGTGTGGCATGGATCTGAAGCCAATGCTTTTGACATAGATAACAGTGACATTCATAAGAGCTGTAGTGATTGAGAATGAACACTCCTACACAGGCTAAAAAAATGATTGTGGAGCATCATTCCCTTTACGAGATACTATGGGGTCTACACAGGCTTTTGCTTATGATGTTCCACAGAAAAGCATTGATATTAAAGGTTTATTGTTCGATTCATGCAAACAATGAACCAAATATAACTATACAAGGACATCCTAATTCATGTTCACTTGGGAGAGGATCATTCTGGGATGATGTGTGCCAGCTTTAGGCTATTTTGGAATTTTGCTTCATAGTTTCTTTGGTTTTACGATTTTCTTATTATATTTTTTAGGATATCTTTTTTTTTATTGAAGAGGCAAATGAGCAAAAAAAAAAATATATCTTACCCACTTATTTAAGGTCTGTTTGATTCGGGCGGGAAAACAATTTACCGGGAAATAGATTTACCATATGCAAATTTTCGGGAAATAAAATGACTACAGTGCTACATTGATCATGAAAATCATTGAAAATTTTACCGCTTATTTTCTATGTAATAAAACATGGGAATTTGAGATTTCCCGAGCTCGAATCAAACAGACCCGTGATGATAGATTATTTCACAATTAATATGGACATAAGTCTGATATTTTCTTCCCTTTAACTTCATTAGTGTACATAACTAGAGAAGCAAAGGGTTTCCAACCAGAGATACTAACCGGAGAATAAATCATTATAATTATAGTTCTGGTTAATTCCTAGCTAACCAGAGATCATGACATCTTAAGAATTTACTATGAGCTCTGGTTAATTCCTAGCTAACCAGAGATAAATAAACCAAAATATAATTGAGAAGAAAATCTTACTTGAGAGTAGTTGAGAGTACTAATCGGAGAATAAATCATTATAATTATAGTTAGTGAGCTTCTTTTTTTTCCTCCCAAGTGTGGTGAGGGTTTTGAGGGTTTGTTGATGGAAATAGAATAATGAGATTTTTTTTGTTTTTTCTCTTCATTTGGCTCCAAATTTCAAGAAATGGATCACTATTCTTATTCTATTCAATCCCCATGGGCTATGCCCATTTACTATTATGTAGTAGGCTTTAGCCCATGACATTTCATGTTGAATTTTGAAACCTATATAGATATAAATGCAGAATCAAGTGCAGAATACATATATATATATATATATATATAAGCCATCTACTGCAAGGAATCCTTGTGCCGATATGCACTATCAAGAAGCTGCAACAGGCAACAACAAGGTACACTACAAATGCATTATTAACCTGTTCATCGAATGGAGTTTCAGGCATCCATTAATACCTTTCTTTCTTCTTGGGGGCTAAAAACTTTTCTATGATCTTCGCACAAAAAGCAAATAATAATTGCAGTATGTTAGTATTTATAGTACATGAATAACTTCTACACTGATAATAGCTTCTTGTAGGAAGTAGGAACCCCCAGCAGGAGAAAAAATGCCAAAAGCTCAGCTTTTGCTTGCAGTTGATTGAAAAATGCATTATTGAGTCAAAGAGATAACAAGACCATGGGCTCTTTTTCTTGGTGACCTGTGGTAATTTTTCAAGTGGACAAAGAAGGTGAAATCTTTATAGAACAGCAGCATTCAGAGAATTATTACATGTGTAGTTTCATCATTCATGGAAGATGGAAGTGACACAATATATAATCAGAGATTTTCATCATCATGCATGTCTTTCACCAAAGACTCTGGCCGTCCTCTTTGTAATGACTAATGGAAAGAAATGTTCACAAATGCCACAGTCAGTATTGAGAATTTGAGATGGCAACAACATCTGACCACCATATGTTACTCATCCGCTCACAAACAGAAAGCAAATTTGAGAAACACATGGCTCTCAAATGAAAATCTAATGCTACCATTACAAGCTTCATGGCCTCATGGGCATGTATAATCTTTTGCTTTTTGCCAAGTACAAAGACATGCACACAGCTACAGTGATGGAGCAGGTTTTCTTTGTTGAACTGTAAGTCGGCTTAATTGCATGAATATACAGATGGTAGTCAGTTAGACAGTTACATTGATTAGTTTAGGCAGGCAGGTCATATGCTTCACTGTTACTCGCAGCATCCAATTCCAAAGTAGTACAGATGAGTGCATGTAGTTGATTTATCCTGATCAAGAAGGAAGATGCCTGAATTCGAAAAGGTAAATAATGATTAAAAATTTAAAACAGCTACTGGGAAGTTAACAGTCGATTCCAGAATGTAGATAAAATAGCAATTGCTGGGCACATAAATATCAAGAATGACTAAATACCTGAAACAAGTGCATAGACTTAAGAGAGAAAAAACAGAGACCAACACCAATATAAATTAGATGTAAACGCATCTTTTACATTCTCTAGATGCTGAGCGCCTGAGCATATATATTTTCAGAATTTAGGTACTAATGTGTTATACACATTTACAAAATTTAAGTCAACTTATCATGAGGCATTGAAGCCAAACGTAGCACTTCAAAACGCATAAAAAACTGTACTCGTTTTCATCAACATCACTTTCCATTTCGTACGTGATTATCAATCCACATGATAAGTTAAAGCATCCCTTAAAAAAATCCCCTTTTTCACATTTACCAGTTCCTGGTTCTCACCAGGTATAATAAGATCAAAAGTACCTTCAAAAGTGTGACTTCAATTAACTACCATAGCAAGAGTTTCAGCCTTTCTTTGTTCAGTTGCCGACCTTTCTGGAGAATCCTGAAGCAGTCAAAATATTAGCCCATTCATAGGATAAAAGAACAAGAGCGAGGTATTTCAAAGAAACACAGAGCAAGATGTAATTGTAACAAAATAAGCTGAACTGAGAGTATCAAACCAAATATATAATTTAAAAAGAGAATAACATTAATGAAGTCAAGATCTAACAGCCTCTATTTTTATAATTCTCTTCCCAGCTTTCTAGAGCATCTTGTAGCTCTTAAACAATTATCCAATTCTCGGGGGATTAAGCAGGCACCAGCCATGGAGTGATGAGGGGCTGAAGGACATTAAGCAAGAGCGAGATAATGAATTTTTTTACAGTATAAGACATAAATAACCCTCTGCTCTCGAAAACCCTTCCAATGACGACACCAAAACCTTGGGGACCTAAAGTTATGTTCTAAAGTAGCTTTCATTCTATGGTAAGTTTTAAAGTAGATGATCCAAGACTTTGTTGACTGCTCAATATTTGAACAAATATGCAATTTGACCTCTAAGACTCTAATCCGGTGAGACGGTGAGTGGTCAGCTTTCACATGTTTTTTTCTGAGAATGTGAAACAAAGGAATATGTTATGGCCAAATGTAAAGTTGAACACAATTTATAATGTTGGTCCTTGTTTCCACGTTTCTAGAGTGGAAAGTTTTAAATGGAAAAGTAACAGAAATGTCACTCCAAAAGGTTCTAAGAGTATGAATACATAACCATGAATATAACACAAATGTTGATTTTGTTCATTCATATCTAAAGTGAGAAATTGTAAAACAGAAATTGAAACCAAATCGTGACATCCAAAATGATACTAAAAACAGGAATATCTTCTGCTCATGGAGATGGTGTCGGATCCAGAGCAATCAAATTGGCGTTTTCCACAATTATCACACACAATGACACCAATAACAACTAAAAAATATTACTTGCACTACAGTCCTTACCTAATGCCCTGCAGGTTCTGGATTCTCTTCTTGTACTGTTACACTTTCATAATCAATATATTTTGGAAAGCTCTTCTTTAATCATGTGCTTTATATCTGTCTTTCTAAGTGCCAGGTCCACTTTGAAATGCTGGTCTGAGAACAACAAAGTGGAGTCCAATTAATCCCTGTATAAACTTTATTAGTGAAGGGTACTGTGGAGAACTACAAGCCCTAGTTACAACAATTAGTCCCTTGGAAAGTACACGAGCGTGTACTTCGATGCTGAGAAAATATTTCATAAAACAAATACAAGCAGAAGAAATTTCTCATCAACCCTCACATATAATGTGTGTATACCTATTCACACAACTCGTCGTGAACCCAATTTTACTCGACCTTACTCGACGTAACACTACTTTTACTCGAGCTCACTTTGTGAATTCTATTCGACCTTACTCGACGTAACACTACTTTTACTCGAGCTCACTTCGTGACCACAAATACAAATCCAATTCGACCTTAAAAGACCTTCATTCGGCATAAGCCTATTTTTATCCGAGCTCACCCGACGTGGAGCTACTGTCATTCGACCTACATCGTCTTTATTCAAACACTATACGTTTTGATCCTCTTCAGTTACAATATATTTCCAGATCCAAAATATCCGCCCATTAATTGACCACACCGTTGGGCAATTAATGAGCTATCCGTTGTCCCAATCACCTATATATATGAACTACGTGGGCTTGATTCTGGGACTTGGTCACTCTCAGATATGTAGGCAACTATCTAAATCAGATAGCTCAGCCATTTTCACAACTTCATCCCCTCCTCATCTATTTTCCGATCATCTTCTCTGACCTACCTAAACCCAAATTTACCTACATTTACATTGGCGCCGACTGATTCGTGAACGAATAATAACCTGACAACCGACCGTGGCAACCATCACTAATGAGCAGTTTGAGCAACTCCAGAAGCAAGAGCAGATCAACAGACTGGTGGCTGAAAACATCCACCTTAAAAGCACCAACACCACCACTAATGGCACACCGCTCAACAGAGTTGCTACCAATATGCTCAACAATGAAGAAGTCACAACAACTGTCAACAACCCTGCCCTACCCACCTCCAGTAACACCGCCGCCCCAACCATGGCTGACCTTCAAGCTGCTCATGACAGAATCCTCCAACTGTCAGAAAAACTCGACAAAAATCACCAAGACTCACTCAAGGCTAATACAGCACAGAAGGTAGCATCAACAACACTTGAACGGTACAAAATCAAACCTCTTCATGATGACCTACTACAACAGGAACCACCACCAAACTTCATACCTCCAAAGTTCACCACTTACGACGGAAGTGGAGACCCAATGGACCACGTCCTACAGTTCAAGACAAGCATGGCCCTATGGCCAAAGTACAAGGATATTTTCTGCCGATTATTTTCCGCATCACTCCGTGGGAGTGCAATAGATTGGTATCATCGACTGCCTGAAAGATCCATTACCTCGTATGACCAACTGGAGTCACTTTTTGTCACCCAATATATCCACAACAAGAGAAGAAGAATCGAGGTTACTGCCCTTTTTCGTATCAAGCAGGACGAAACTGAGACAACAAAGAAATTTATGTCAAGATTCAAAAAGAAATGCCTGCGAGCCGAGAATCCAGATGAATACTCATGTCTCTTGGCATTCATATCTGCTGTCAACCCCAATACGGCACTAGGAAAGAATATTATCCTAGACACCCCTGCAACGTTGGAAGACTTGTATGTACGCGCTGACAAGTACATCAAACTGGAAGAAGCCCTCACAAAATCCAAAGAAAGAGTGGTTGTTGTTCAAACAACAGAGTCCACTTACTCCAAACCAAAGACGAATCGAGCAGAATACAAAGGAAAGGCCACATCCAATGCCAAATCCAAATTCCCGAATCCCTTCAAGTGCTCATACAATCAACTCTTTGACCTCATCAAAGATGAGGATTACTTCCAGCCTCAAGTTCATGACCTCAAACCGATTGAAGGAAAACCATACTGTAATTTACATAAGTGTCGCCACCATCTCACTGAAGATTGCCGTATTCTACGAGCTTACTGTCACAAGCTTAAGGAGGAGGGTCACCTCGATGACTTCCTCTCCGAATATGAACCCGACCTCCGCAGCAAACTAGAGGCTAAACGACAAAAGACCTCGACAGAGAAAGGTAAAAAGCCTAAGGGAACCATCAATATGATCATGGATGCTCGACCTCCCGAATGGTCAGCTCGTTTTAAGAAGCAGAAGATTCATCACATCCACCATACCTTCCACTTGACTCACAAAGCGATTATGGCTAAACAAGTCACAGGTAACAATGCTCTGGTCTTCTCTGACCTCGACCTCAAAAAAGTATGTCTCCCTCACAACGACGCATTGGTTGTCCATATCAACATTGGGGGGTGGATAATGAAAAAAGTGCTTATCGACCCCGGAAGTTCTTGTGACGTAATATTTAACAAGGCATACAGTCAGATGCAAATGCCCGACTCGGTCCTCCAAAAACCGCAAGTCACCCTTTTTGCATTTAACTCGACCGAAACTGAGGCAAAAGGTGAAATTTGTCTTCCTGTGGCAACTGGTGAAAATGAAGACGAAGTGACTGTGTACTGCACCTTTTTCGTCCTTGATGTCCCTGCTCAGTTCAATGCAATTCTCGGACAAAAATGGATTCATAAAATGAAAGCAGTACCATCGACATATCACCAGGTCATCAAATTTTCTGGCCCCAGAGACATCATGGAATTACGAAGTGACCAGATCGAAGCACATGGATGTCATGCCATACCCGAGGTCATCCCACTCCCTAATAAAGTGGATACCCCCACAGTGGCGAGCTCATCTAAGCCCACTGTCAATATGATCTCTCCATTCTGCAATGCAGTCGAAGAATCTGCTCAACCCACTGGGGATGAGATCTCACAAGCTCAAAACGGCAAGGAAATTGTTCATCCATCCGACCCACCTGTCATTGAACAAGGTGAAAAGGTCAACATAGGATCGGATGACTATCCAAAATATGTCTATGTCGGGGCTAACTTGGACCCCATTGTAAAACAGCAACTTATTGCTACTCTGAAAATGAATAAAAACGTTTTCGTCTTTGCTTATACCGACATGCCAGGGATCAATCCCACTATTGCTTGTCACAGGTTAAATGTAGATACCAACAAAAAGCTTGTGAAACAAAAAGCTCGCAAACTAGCAGCTCATCTCGCCAATGCAGTTAATGCAGAGATACAAAAGTTAAAAAATGCAAAATTCATTCGTGAGGTCGCATACCCTGACTGGCTCTCTAACATTGTCGCAGTCATAAAACCTAACGGTAAAGTCAGAGTATGTATCGACTTCACGGACCTTAACAAAGCTTACCCAAAAGATAGTTTTCCTCTCCCTCGAATAGACAAGCTCGTTGACTCAACAGTAGGTCACGAACTCATTTCCTTAATGGATGGCTATTCAGGATACAATCAAATAAAACTAGCAGACGAAGATCAAGAGAAAACTGCGTTCATCACTGAGCAAGGTACCTTTTGTTACACAGTCATGCCATTTGGACTAAGAAATGCAGGAGCCACGTATCAGCGACTTGCAACCAGAATGTTCCACGATATGATTGGTAACACAATGGAAGTTTACGTAGATGATATGATTGTCAAAAGCAAGCACAAAGCTACCCATGTCACCGACCTCGAAAAAACATTCCTCCGACTTCACGAGTACAACATGAAACTCAATCCGGAAAAATATTTGTTCGGCGTCGCATCGGGAAAATTCTTGGGTTACCTCATCACACAAAGGGGTATCGAAGCCAACCCAGAAAAAATCAAAGCCATACTTGAGATGCCGAGCCCAAAAACCAAGAAACAAGTTCAAAAGCTTAACGGCATGATAGCAGCCTTAAACAAGTTCATAGCCCGGGCATCAGACAAACAACGCCCACTACTTCAACTACTAAAGAAAGGGTCAACTTATAACTGGACACCTGAATGCCAGCAAGCATTCGACGAACTCAAGTTATACTTGGCTACTCCACCAGTCATCACGGTACCACAAGATGGCGACGTGCTGGGGCTCTACCTCGGCACGTCAGAACATGCAATTAGTGGAGTATTGTTCCGAGACGAAAGAGGTATAGAAAGACCAATATACTTCATCAGTAAGACATTGCTGTCTTCCGAAGCTCGGTATTCAAGCCTCGAGAAGGTAGGTTTAGCTTTATTATTCGCCTCACGAAAGTTGAAGCCGTACTTCCAATCACACAAAATAAGAGTCATCACAGATGCACCTCTTCGACAAGTACTGGAAAGCAGAAACAAATCTACACGAATGGCAAAATGGGCCCAAGAACTCGGAGACCAAGAGCTCATTTTCACTCCGCGAAGTAGCAGAAAAGGGCAAATCGTGGCCGACCTCCTGGTCGATTACGCCATCAACGACAACTCATGGATACCCGATAATGAGGTCATTGACCAACCAACACCAAAAACTCCAACATGGAAACTCTACGTCGATGGCTCCAAAAACTTCAATGGCTCAGGAGTGGGAGCCACATTAATCTCACCAGACGACGCCATCATAGAAAAGTCAATCAGATTAAATTTCATCTCAAGCAACAACGATGCAGAATACGAGGCACTCCTCACTGGCATACAAATGGCCATAACTTTACAGGTAAAAGAATTGCGAATCCTAAGTGACTCACAATTGGTAGTTAGCCAAATCCTCGGCGACTACGAAACAAGGGAAAAGACTCTGAAGCTATACTTGGAGCATACCAAAAAATTATTAAGTTACTTCAACAAATGGGAAATTCAACATGTCCCACGAGATGACAACCGCCATGCCGATAGCTTGGCATATCTGGCCTCGCAAATCGACACCGAGTCACCTCGAACAATACAAATTGACATACAGTCAGCTCCGGCATACGAGGCACAGATACATCAGGTAAATGAAGTTTCAGACTTCATAGACATCCCACCAAATGATATAGAAAATTCGTGGATGGGACCAATCATCAATTACTTAAAGGGAACATACCCAGATGATGATTTCGAACTACGTAAACTCGAACGAAAAGCCAAAAGCTACATCTTACTCGACAAAAGACTCTACCGAAAGTCAACTCGAGGGCCATATCTGCGGTGCCTCCCACCAAAACAAGCGCACACAATTCTCGCTGAGATCCACCATGGAGAATGTGGAAACCATGCAGGGGCTAGGTCTTTAGCCCAAAAAGCAAGAAATCAAGGTTACTTTTGGCCATACATGCAGTCAGATTCAGACAAGTTCGTCCAACACTGTGACAAGTGCCAAAGATTTGCACCATTAATCCACCAGCCAGCTCGAGAACTCAAAACAATCTCAAGCCCATGGCCTTTTGCAATTTGGGGGCTCGATATTGTGGGCCCTAACTTGAAAGATAAATCCAAAAAACGATTCTTACTTGTGGCAACCGACTACTTCACCAAATGGGTCGAAGCAATACCCCTACGACGCATTCGCCAACAAGATGTTAAAAACTTCATCTGGAAATTCATTATCACCCGATTCGGACTGCCACATACTCTAGTCACCGACAATGGTCAACAATTCTGTAGAACTGAAATCGAGGAATTCTACCTCGATTGGAGAATCAACCACGCACTCTCCACACCTCGCTACGCTCAAAGTAACGGTCAGGCTGAAGCCACCAACAAGACCATCATGAATAATCTGAAGAAAAAACTTGAAGCACACAAAGAGAAATGGATAGAGGAACTCGATAGGGTACTATGGGCTTACAGAACCACACCGCGCACATCTACAGGAATGTCCCCATTTGCCTTATGTTATGGCACAGAAGCTATCATACCAACTGAGCTAAACTTCCTCACTACTAGATCAGAGCTCGTACAATCCAAGGAAAATGAAGATTTATGGGCCCACGAAGTCGACATGCTCGAAGAAAAACGAGACCAAACCGTAATTACCACTGCTCGTTACCAACAAGTTTTAAAAAGGAGCTATAACCAAAAGGTCCGATCAAGGGAATTTCAAAGTGGAGACCTCGTACTCAGACAAGTTTTTTCCAATACTAAGAAGCCTGGGGACGGAAAGCTAAATCCTAATTGGGAAGGACCATACATTGTCAAAAACAATTTAGGAAATGGCGCATACACACTCATTGATGCTGAAGGGGAACAGGTGCCTCGACCTTGGGACTCCAAATTTCTAAAAATCTATCTACCCTGATGACCTTCAAAGGTTGACATCTTTCATTTCCTCACAGCAAGGTTAAGCCATAAAACCACAAGGGATTCATACTACAAAACAATCTATTTTGAGCTACATTGAACAATAAATTGTAATGGCAGCCAAGCATTTTCAATTCAGCATACATTTCTTTAAAGGTAAAGTCAAAATAGTTGGATTACAAAATATAACGGACGTAGGGCCAACCGAAGTCGGAATTCCCTACTTACGTTTTCAAACACCAAAAGAAACCTCACCATTCTCAACAGAATTACAAATGATATAATAACTATCAAGTTTGCTCCTCAGGGAGATCTTGGGTCGCTGCACCAGCATTCTCTTCAGCTCGGGGAGAGGGTTCCTTGTCAGCCTCCACATTCGAAGGAGCAGCTTCGGCGTTATTCTCCTCTTCCATGTCGTGATGAAAACGCTCAAGAGCGGAAACTTTGATGGCCTCCCTATCTGCAGAGGCATCAAAGTTTTCTACCAATGACGCAAGCTGAGACTCACGACGAAGGCACCTCTCCTCCCAGGCATAAGATATCTGCCGCCACCCCGAGATACTCTCGATAGACTTCTGGGCATCAGCTTCCCAGCTCGCATTCACCCCGGCAAGCTGACCTTGAAGAGTTATCACAAACCTTTGGGCCTCATCCAGATTGGCACCGTATTCGGCACACTCTTTCTGGGAAGCATCGAGTTTGCCCTTCAGACTCTGGACTTCAGCTCGCAATGCCTTGTTCTCGACATTCGCCTTTTGCAGAGCCTCAGCTTTCTTCCTTGCATTCTCGAGCTTCGTAATCCACTTGTTATGGATCACATTCATCTGACATACAGCAAGGGAAGCATCAAAAAACCAACCAAATGATAGGTAAAAGGATAAACCAAATCATAACTTGGTAAGTAAAACTCACCCTATACGCGCAAGACGCAAACTCTTGGGAATCCTCCACAAGAGATCGGGGCTGGATCTTCTTCGCATCCTCAAAGAGAAAACAGTTCTCCATCAACGAAAGGCTCATCTCTTTGTCATCCCAAGCCGAGTCATCGGCCTTCACATAAGCCTCACGGCAAGGGAATACCGGCGAAAACCGATTCGCCTCACCGGCAGAAAAATCTTCAGTCACGTCGATAGCCGAAGGCTTAGTCGACCTAGAGGAAGGAAGTTGTGCTTTTCCTTTCCCCTTATCCTGAGCTGGTTTATCGACCCCCGATGTGGTCACAGGCTCAGGTGCCCTAGCTGGGGCTTTCCTCTTCTTAGACGGAGGAGCACGATCGATTGACCTCGAGCCGAAAAAGTCACTCAGATTCGGCGCATTTGGAACCTTACTCGCCAGAGGAGTAGATCCACCAGTTAGGGGAAATTCAACAGACTTCTTTGGTGGGGCCATGGGCAAAGCAGCCACAACCTCGATTGGCAAATCTCCTGGTCGAGTTGAGACCAACTCCGCAACTGGCAGGGCTACAGCGAGCTCCCCTCTCTTTCGCCTGACTCTCTTCGGCGCTGGAGCACTTGAGGTACCGACTTCGACTTCGGTACCTTTAGTAAATTTAACTCGGGGCTCACGAAAGAAACGTGCCAAATGGGGTAGCAATTTCCTCTTCTCAGCCCAAGACTTTTCAACAAACTCGATTATATTACTTGGGTGCAGGCGTCCGTCGATTGGCTCGTTATAATCCTTAGTCTGACCTGCGAAAGTAAATCAAACAAGTCAATAATCCGGTCGATTTGGCAAATAAACAAGAAAGTTATAGACACACGTGTACCTATGCTGGGAATAGCATATCGGGCTAAGAAGGCACTGGGTTGTACAAATTGACCACGAATTCTATATACCAGCGAATTTTTCCAACCGTCATTCGAGGTGGGTGGGTTAAACAACTTAGCTGGACCACAACTTCGTCTTCTATTTAGGGAACAGACATAATCCCTACTGCGACCGGTGACACAGGTAAAGTATGCTACGACGTCAGCCTTGCAGATATCGTAATTATGTAACCTGTTCAGTTCCTCAAAGATCAGCATCGAGGTCCAGAAACTAGTGGGCATCATGATAGGGGCTACGTCGTAGTGATTCAAGATATCACATACAAACTTACTGAATGGAAGACGCATACCACCCCTAAGCTGGGCAAGACAAATCAAAGTGGACGTCGTGTCCCCACACAAGTCAAATAACCTATCACTGACTCTATGCATTTCGAGGTCAGGAATCCTAATATTAAACTCCTCTCGAATCTCGGGAAACGACCTCCGAGCTTCATCTACAGTAAGCACCCTACTGCTACTAATTTCTACATCATCAACCCCAAGACGATTACCACTACACTAGCTTCACCTACCTCGTCAAGCCGAACCTCTTCCTCGTTCTCACTAATGCTTTCAGACTCTCTATCACTCATTTTAACAAATTACTTTCTAAACAAAACCCCGATGACAAACCACAAAGTGGTATCCAATTTTCGGTAAGGATAAAGAACAGACAAAGAAGCAAAAGCTTCAGAAACTCAACAATGGCGGAAATACTCAAGAGCAACACACAAACAACAGAAATTTCGACAGACAAGCAAAAAAATCGAACAGATACAAAAGAAAAGGAAATAATTCGAATACCAAGTGAAGAAAAGGGAACAAACAAGCATAAACAATGAAGAACAGCAATGGAAAACGTAAGAGCAGCAAAGAAGAAAAAGAAGAAGATTAGCAGAGAAGAATACCTTTCGTAAGAGAGAGGGGAAGTCTTAAATCAGCAGCAAATTAAACCCTTGGTTTTCCAACCTTACGGTTAGGTTTTATAAAACCCAACCACTCCATCGTCACCGCTCAAATCAATCTAAATCAACGGTCCGATTTGGCGATGATGATCCAACCGCTGGAACCCTTGACTTCCCTCCCATTTCGGTTACTTTCTGAAAAATCAAAATTCAAACTACATTTCCACGTGGCTTATATAGCACATCCCCCCATAACTACAATCATTTCTCTTGTCTCGAAAACACACTTACTTACTGCGGCACGCAATGGAATCTTTGCTTGCATCGTAAATCGAGAGAGAACAACCCATTAGACCTTATTACCTTATCTATTTTTTATTCGACTTGAGTCCAACACAGCCAAAAACTTACTTTCTCGCCTCAACTCAAATAAAAAAGGGCTGTGTATACCTATTCACACAACTCGTCGTGAACCCAATTTTACTCGACCTTACTCGACGTAACACTACTTTTACTCGAGCTCACTTTGTGAATTCTATTCGACCTTACTCGACGTAACACTACTTTTACTCGAGCTCACTTCGTGACCACAAATACAAATCCAATTCGACCTTAAAAGACCTTCATTCGGCATAAGCCTATTTTTATCCGAGCTCACCCGACGTAGAGCTACTGTCATTCGACCTACATCGTCTTTATTCAAACACTATACGTTTTGATCCTCTTCAGTTACAATATATTTCCAGATCCAAAATATCCGCCCATTAATTGACCACACCATTGGGCAATTAATGAGCTATCCGTTGTCCCAATCACCTATATATATGAACTACGTGGGCTTAATTCTGGGACTTGGTCACTCTCAGATACGTAGGCAACTATCTAAATCAGATAGCTCAGCCATTTTCACAACTTCATCTCCTCCTCATCTATTTCCGATCATCTTCTCTGACCTACCTAAACCCAAATTTACCTACATTTACATAATGCTAGAGCAACAACCAGATACTTTTTTCTTAAGGAATTCAAAAGATGTTATATAGATCTCAAGATGACATACCAAGTTGTTTGAGGCAGTCCATTAATGTTGTCTGCAATCAAAATCAACCTGGTGGTGAGCAATGATATTAAAAAGTACAAGCTTAATGTCCAAAGAAAATGATGCATCACATTCTCAACAATTCCACATATCCAAGTAGGCATACTTGAAGGTAAATCACCAATCCTGGTCATAAGAGAAGAGAAGCTAAGAAGTCGATCACCCAATACTTATTAGGTTGATGCCACCACAGATCCCACGATATGTCACCAGCGTTTTATCCGTGGAATCCATATTGGTTTGATCCTTTCGTTCATGAAGGCCAAACAACAGGAAAAGCAATACAAAGAGGCATGTCTTTTAACCAATGATCTTCCAAATTTCAACCTAACTTAGATCAGACTACTCTTAAGACTTTGGGACTTTCATAATGCTTTTGCACACCCTACAACCATACGACAAGTAACAGGACCACTCTCCCAACCATAATGACAAACTCCAAACCTAGACACTATCTCTGTATCTCAGTCTCCTCCACATTCTTGCATGTACCACACAAAACCTTTAAAGACATTTACCTAACAGAGAATGAAACCGGCACTCGGTTGTTTGACATTATTTTGTGACTAGGTGTATCCGTCGTTATCTCGCCTTGATCTCATTATTAGGAATACCTTGATGTGTGAGCGTCGTCCCGAGTATCTTTTCTCTCATCAAGTCTGTCAGGTTGCTGTTTGGTACAGTACGTACGTACCTAGTTAGGACGTACGTAATTAGGGTTGAACAGATCTTTTTGTTTTTGTTTGGACGTACGTACCTTGTTAGGACGTACGTAATTCGTGTTCGACAGACTACTATTTGCTTCAGGGACGTACGTACCTTGAGTTCGACAGCAAACCTTTTCTTTCAGGGACGTACGTACCTAGTTAGGGCGTACGTACGTCGAGTTGGTCAGCAGACTTTTTCTTTCAGGGACGTACGTACCTAGTTAGGACGTACGTACTTCGTCGTATGATTTTTTTATTTCAGCCCATTTTCTCTCTCTTCCAAAACCCTAACTATATATGGTTTTTCAACCAAATAACAAAAGTTCTTTGGCCGTCCAATTCATCTCTAGTCTTGGAGTTTGTTTAGGTTTTGGTTTAGGTTGTTTTGGTGATTAAACTCATCCTCTTCTTCCTCATTCATCTTCTTCTTCCTTATTGAATATTGAGATCAGCTTCGAGTCTTCTTGTGTGTTCATCAAGAAGTCGAGTATCTTTGTGTGTTCATCAAGGAACTCTGGTGTAAGCTTGCTTCATAGATCGGCTTCGAGTCTTCTTGTGTGTTCATCAAAAAGTCGAGTGTCTTGTGCGTACATCAAGGTACTCTGGTGAAGTCAAGGTGTTAGAGATAACCAGTAGTGTCAACTCGCAGTGATTGCAGGTAGTTGATAGGTTTGTACATCTCTTTTCATCTAGTAGATTTATTTGTTGTCGCGAGGACAACCGTGGATGTTTCCCATATTGGGTTTTACCACGTTAAAAATATCGTGTGTTCTTCACTTGTTTATCGCTTTATTGTTTGCTTTACTATTGTTATATTGCACATATTGGGTTTTCAGAGAAGTGAGCAAATTTCTGAGAGCCAGACGACCTTGGGGAATGAGAAAAATAGATACAATAAAATTGTCGGCTGAAAACCAGACGACTCCTGTATATAAGTATCTAAACTTCCAACTCACAATTTACTGTGAATTGTAAACTCACTCTACCACAGAATCCCATAGAGATTTGGAACGTGAATCTGCTCATAGGAAGACTTTAAATGAGAGACTCTGCCACAAATTTCCGAAAGGAGGCCAGTACCAGATAAAATGTTCACCAGCAATCCTTGAGACAATCCCACTGATTGGCCCAAAGTTAAAATTGCAGACCCTATGAACAGTACAGGTAGGATATAAATCCTAAACTGAGACTCTACCAAATACCCTTAACAGAGAGATAAAGCTTTTAGATAAAAAAAACTGAATAACGATACTTACGGAAAAAAAAAGTACTAAAACTAAACTTACTAATATCAGCATTGGTCAAAAGACAACGGATCGCCATCCTGAGATCAAAGTCACTTGGGGCCCGAGTTTCCTTCAGTGATTTATCCTTCCCTTTCACAGTTTCCATACCTTCATGAAAATAAGAAATTCTGAGGTGAAAGTAAACAAAAAAAATTGTGTTCAATTCATTTTTGCCCTCTCAATTGGAAATAGTAAACCACACTCCACATATGCACAAAGTTAGAAGCTTGTACCAAGCTTCTTTCCTCTTAAACAACAAAACATACTGGTTTAAGACTTCTTATTGATCACAAATAAAGAAGAAAAAGAAAAATCAAATCGATATGTACACTAAGCAATGCAAGAGTTGTCCTTAGCATTGTTTGCTACCTCTTGAGTCTTGAGTATTATATTTTTCTTCTTGAAATGGTTGCAGAACTTTTTGTACTTTTATGAAAATAACTTGTGATGCAAAGTGTTCCACTTAGAATGATTTATATGGTGCATGGTGACTTCAGTGTCGAAATTGAGAAATTTGTGTAATGTGGATGGGCGGGTGCAGGCGCGCCCGATCGCCTGTGCGTGTATGTGCGTACGCTCGTGCTTTGGTTGGTTTCTACTTTCTACTTAATTTGTGCTCATCTTTGCTATGTTTCTGAAACGATGTTTCTAACCTAAGTGATTGTTTTAATATGAATCATATTTTATATTCAAACAATTCTTTGTGGGATTCCAAATAAAACACTAGATGCAATATGGTACTTTGATCCCTTTCATAAAAAAACAGTATCTTTAGTGTTATTCAAAAGATCAAAGACATCACCTTTAACTTCATTACTGTCTAAAAGTACAGCTTCACCCACATTAGCATCAAGATGTTGAGTGCCAATAAGAGGTTGAACCACTGCAGCTGAAGAAGAAACAGCAGCAGTTTTGCGAAGAACTTCAATTTCAGCATTTGCCAAATTTAAAGCTTTGTTATATTCCTCACATTCAGCTCTAAGTTTCTCATTAAGATTCTTCAATTCATTAGCATCGGCCTCAAGAATATTGTTTCTCTGTTTGGTAGCAGCTAGCTCAGATCGAACGACTTGGATTTCCTCATCAGATGTCTTAATAATACTTTGAGTTTCGATAAAAGACTCCAACAAGAAATTTTGAAGCTGCATTTATTAATTAATATATAATTAACTAAAACACTTGATATAAAGGAAATGTAATCAAAATTGAAGAAGATGTGAATAATACCGATGCCATATCCTCGCTAAACATCTTGCATTTGTCTTCCACACTAGCATTGTCAATATGCGCTTTCGCCATTAAAATGTCAGCATTCATACTAGCAGAGAATTCAGGAGGAAGCAAATCAATTATAGCAGCTACATCAGGAGAACACCAATCATAGTAGTCAAGGTCTTTGCGTCTGCGTCGTCTTTTATTTCCAGCATTGTTTGGAGAATCTGCTTTTCCATCTCCAGCACAAGTAGTATCAGTCTCTAAACCCAAAGGAAAATGTGTCTGTTGTGAAGTGGGAGTGTCATCGTCGTGGTGATTAGAGGTCGGGGAGTTATTAGAAAGATTCGGGGTTTTCAATGTCGAAAGTGGTAAGATTAAAGTCACACATATGCATCATTATATGATCTTTTTGAGATGTTTGAGTTCAAGAAATTAAGCAAATGAGACAAGTAGAAGCTGATTATGTAATGTTACCTGAGTGAAGAAGTGGAGAGTGAGTGGAGTGGAGTGGAGTGGAGAGTGGAAGTAAAATAGGGTTTTGGAATTGAAAAAGTTATTAACAATTTAAGGGTTTTGTTTTGGTCTGATTTCTGAATCAAGTCAAGAGGGAAATTTCACCTTGTTATGAAATGGACTTAATTTTGAGCCCACTACAATTATATACATGGTGGAGGCCCAGTAAACATTCTGCTGATGTGGCACATGTAGTTTACAACTTCTGTAAATTGCCAAGACATGCAATGCAATAGGACTTTTTTGTAATGCAAATTGTGGATTTGCATCAAGTTAATACTGCACTGCTGTAGTATGATTTATAGACAAAGAAATGGGTGCAAAGACTTACTGAGTTACTGGCTTAGAGCCTTAGAAGAAACAACTCTGCAGTGCAAGGGAAAATCTGGGGAATCCTTGAGTATGCGATTATTTGGGTCATTTGGACAGTAAGGAATGATATGCTGTTCAGAAAAGGTACTAAGGAAGTGGAAGAAATCGTGAAACAGGTAAGGGACTAAGGGGCAGTGTATGGGCATGGCTGAACATGGAGAGGAATTGTAGCATTGTAAAAGACTGAAGGAAGGCATCAACTTTGGAGACTGAAGGTCGTAACTGGTTTTATGTGGATTAATAATAATTCTAACTTTTATTGGAAAAAAAAAAAAAGCTAAAATTAAAAATCAGGATTGCGTCCATAATCCATGTAGAAAAACTTGCCATTAGAATTAAATGACAAATTGATGTGCGCATAATATATCCAGACTTGAACATTTTTTTTTTCTTTCAATTCAAATGATAATTGTATTACTTGATACAACAACTACATAGGAAAAAATCATATTGACCAACACCACAGTTAACTTTTATTCAATGCGAAAAAACTTAGGAAAGTAGATGTCAATGTATCTCTTGCATTCTCTAAATGCTAAGCGCACGTACTTTCAAAATTTAGCTACTATTCGCATTTACACTTGCCTCTCAACGCCCTGGAAACCAAGTGCATCTCCAACAAAACAGCTAAGTATTTAAATTGTGTTTTGTATAAAAACCCCCCACCCATAAACTAAGAAACCTGAAACTAAGTATTGTATATACTTCCTCACAACACTCAGACAATGAACAGAAGGATCAAACAGCACAGTTCTGACTGCGTGGAGTCGAAGGAACCCTACGACCATGGGATAGATCGGCCCTTATCCTCACTTCAGCTTCCGTGATCTTCATTTTCTTATCTTCCAGCTTCTCATACTGAGTGGTCATTTCTCGATCAAGCTTGTCCAGAACAGCTTTCTTCTCCACATCGAACTCCTTACGCAGTTGCTCCAATTGCTCTTTCTTCTCATCAGCAAACCGGTTGCGCAGATCATCAATGGTAGCAGAGTGGTCCTTCTTAGCTTGCTCCAGTTCAGCCTTGACACCGTTGACATCCTTCTCATGAGCAGCTTTCTCGGATTCCAATTCCCATTGATCAAAACCTGCAAAACATGAAATAACAAAACTCAGAAAGCCAATTAGGAAAAGATCTAAACAAACACAAGATATATGGTCAATAGAAATTATATGTTAAAATAAAACAACGTGCAGTACCTCTATGGATGAGAGATAGTCGATTTCTTTCTCTTTGTCATACTAAGCCTGCCCAATTTTCTGACAAAGATGAATAAGAAAATACGGTGTTATTAAAGAGCAGAATAGTTGTGGTCTTTCTCTGATTTTTATTTATTCAAACATCCATCTGTCTGCCTTTTTGTTCTTCATCTTGGTGGCAATGTGACTTTTCTTCTATTAGGGGTCTGAGGTTATCTTGGGTTAGTTTAAGTATGGTGATGGACCAAATTAAGGAGGGGCAAACAAATAGACGGTCTTCTAGCTATGTCCGAATTGTGGGGCATGTGGTTGCAGCATTATAGGCTCATTTTGACAAAAAGAGCATTTGGACAGTGATTAGTCCTCCTATATATTTCGTTTAAAGTTCATGGTCCTCCTATCTATTTTGTCTAAAGTTCATATAACAGTGGAGCATACCTCGGGTAGGAATATCATGTATCCAAAACTTCCATCAGTGTATGTTTTTCCCCTTATTGTAGTTGAAGGTTGTCTTAACTACTTGCTTTTGAACTAATATAAATTCCATCTCTACAGATTAAAAAATAAATAAAACAAATACAGATTTATATCCTGCGACCTTGAGGCTTAAAATCTTTGAGGACAAAAAGAATACACACCATTTACACCTAACAGAATGACACAGACTCACACTTCATTAACATTTGTGGGAACATCTCCGATCAAACACCTAGAGTTCGTACACGAGGATATGTATTTGTGAATATAAACAGTGCTATATTAACTTAGAAGTTAGAACAATGCATTATCCAGCAATATCATGATCACTTATTCGAAGAAATTAGAAGTAATTCACAAGTTATTATACTTACGGTAACTATCCCCATAGGAGAAGCAACAATTATGAGTAGAAATCACTGTATAGCTTTATGTTTCTCCTGCAGACAGATCATACAAAATTTTAAGTTATGTGTTCCTCCATCTGTCCTATCTTTAACATACTAAAGATGACAATATTAAAAATAATAATAATAATAATAATAATAATAATAATAATAATAATAATAATAATAATAATAATAATAATAATAATAATAAAACCTAGTGAAACTTGCTAATGTAAAAATGGTAAATAATAAAAGGATGAGTCAGTGACAAATTATTGCAGTTATATAAAATCAGAAACCAAGATGTCAAGCTAATCTAGTGCCTACATATTTACAATGTCCACGAAATATCCACGTCTATGTATAGTGTACATAATATTTTTAAGGTAAAAATTCAACTTACCTAGTAACATTGAAAATTTTGAATAACATATGAAAAATATATAAAGCCAAGTAGAAACTTTACCTAGTAAACTTAATCCCTATCATGAAACGATCATTGTTGCTCCCACCAAAAAGCGATTGACAGTCAGAAGGTTTTGAAGACTTCTGCGTTTCGAGTTTCCTTTGTTGAGTGCATTGTTTGATAACTCATTCTTGTCATCATTGTCACTGACCTCTTCAGTCCCAAACTTGTCAGAAAAACGATCCATGTGCTCCACATTAACCTGGAAATATCGTTAAAATGCTATGATTGAAGAGGGCAACATGACCAAGAAAGTACCAAATCAGGTCCTTCATACCAACTAAGAACCCAGCACTCAAACACACAAAGGCATATTCCAACGCAATAAGCAACGAACTCTGGCTTATGTAATAAAGCACTCTATTCCTGGTGCCTCATTTGAGATATCGACACCCTAACAATAGTAGTTTCAAATAATATCGTGTAACCTTCAGTGCTAATTTTGTTCTGCCCATTTGGGATAGCTGACAGTAAACACGATACTCCAACTTGAGAAGAAGTGGATTTTAGATCATTGTGTCATGTATTGTGTACTATTTTAAGTCAGGATGAAACCCTCGATATTTTCTTTGGGAATGTTAGTTAAGGACCCAAAATACTATAAACAGCAATATCGATATTTTCATAGACACATGATACCATTGAATCTTCTCCTCTTTTCTCTTTCATTCTTTTCTTTTAAACTGAAAAAACCATCAATATATACATAATGTGTTAGTTGGGTGATCTACTTTTGATGTGGAGCCAGTTAGGATCAGCCACAGGTGTTAAGGCAAGGATATGGGGCATCATACAAATTGCGATTCTTTGGAGCATCTGATTGGAGCAGAACTGCATACATTATCAGGGAGAGGAGCAAGACATCGATTATGCCATCCTTGGCACTAAAAGATTGATTTTCCCTTTGGTGCAAGAGGTGGCAAGACTTTGGTGCAAGAGGTGGCAAGACTACAGGGTCATTCCATTTGCAGACTTTGTTTTTTCTTGGGAATCTGTTATAAAGGGACCCTGACTTCTTTTTTGACATGTTTACTAGTTTAAGATTGTTTGTTGTTGTTGTTGTTGTTGCATTTTACCAGTTTTCTTGACCAGGGATATAACATCCCTTGGCACTTTTGTATGCTATCTTTGTAAGATTCAGAGCTATGATTAGATCTCAACCTATTAATACCATACCAAATCATTGCTAAAGTATGAATTCAATTGCGCTATATAATAAAAAGAATACACAAAAGGAAGGAAAAAGGAAAGCTTACTTTGTGTGACAAAGGTGTTAGCTGTATAAGCCTCTTAGTAACACGAAATGCAATGCTTGCCAGTGATAACAAGATCAGCACCTGTCAGACCAAATTTAAAGATAAATTTAGCTTACAATTTGAGAAAAGAGCTTACTCTCTTAATGACAATAAATAAATATTATGGTTTCTTTTTACTATATTATTACTTTCTTTTTTACGATAATATTTCATTATTTTGTATTTCGTAATTTAGGTTATGCACTGTACTACCCTTCTTTGCAAAGTTTTGTTGTTTGTACTTCGGGTATCTCATTCTCATCCCCCTTTATTTTGTACAATTGCTACTGGATCCCCTCCCCCCACCCCACAGACAATGTAAAGATATTAAGCTTCTTTTTAACCTTCTGGTAGAGCGAAGAGCATAAGCAGTTGTACTGGGAACTCTCCCACCAATACCAACAAGTTGAAAACTAAATGGAACTGTACAATTCTACTTCCCCTTTTTTCATCCATATCATACTCCTCATCCCCCAACTCTCTACCATGGTTCTTCATATGCCATCACAAAATTACAACCTGGCACTTGAAATGTCCAGTGACCATCTAACCCATGCGATGATTGTTCACCTTATCCGAATCCAAGCTAATGACCAAATTTCTCTCAATCAAGGATTCATGGTTAATTATTACACTATGTTATTGTGAAGATAGCAGGTAAAGATGTGGTTCTTTTAAACCACTCTATTAATTCAGTTGCAGACTAATAGGGATGCACATCTCCTGTTCACAAACAAAATATTTTGCTGTCCACAGAACCACATATAAACAGAGAAATACTGGGTTTTAAGTGCAGGAGAAGACGAATTAAGTTAACAGGAGGTCAGTAGGCAAACCATATAGCTCTTCCATGCCCAAATATAAAATAAAATAATAAATAAAAGACAGAATAACACCTTAGAACTTCTTCTTTTTTTCAATTGATAAAAGGTATTCCATTAAAAATGAAAGAGATTACAATCGCTCCCATAATGTGATGTGGGATTAGCAAGTTACTAACCACCACATACACACTTTAGAGTGCAACATGAAAAAACACCACTATAAGAACCCCTTACACCCTATAGACCCCTACCCGTTAGAACATGATAGTTAGAACCTGATGTTATCAGAACTGCCATCCTTCCCGTAAACACATATCTAATTGTATAGGCTTTAATTATTACAAATCCATAAAACATCTAAATACCTTTGTATGTGTAGATCCGTGATCAAGGAACTCCTCCCCATTAAGAGACTCTTCTTTGTTAGTTTCACGAAGCTTGGCCAATTTTGGTTCATTCTTAGTCAGAAGATCTCTTGTTTTAAATACATGAAACAACTACATAGAAAAACAAAAACTTGTTATGAAAAGGACCAATATAAGATAAGAGAAAGGTTATGATTCAACAAACTTGATAGAAATATCAGCACATACGGCATGCTTAATGTATCCATCCATGATGCTTGAATCTTCTCCTAGACAGTTAAGATAAAAAGGGTCTCTCCTTACAATGTAATATGTCACAGTAACTTTTGCCTACAAAAGGCGAACTGAGGAGGTTAACTCTTGATTGGAGAAAATAACTACAAACAAACATAAGAAATATCAAACTATACACTTGATGTTTCTTTACAAAATAGTGACTTTAATTAAATCATCCTATATTCGATTTTACGGTCAATGTCTAATCTATCAGAATCTCACTCAATTTGTACTTAACCGCCAAATTTACGAAGAAAACAAACCGACTAAGTTCAAACCACTCACATTAAAAAGTTTAAATCACTCACATCAAGGCGAAAACTAAAATTATAAAAAAATATTGGGAGTTTTTTTTTTGCCAAGTAAAACACAAATTTCATTAAAAAGAGTGTGAGAGGTTTACACTAGCCCAAAATACAAGAAGAAACAGACTCAGTGTACATGAAAGATCAAGTCCTCCCATCTCAACATAAAGTCATCAAGCCTAACACCATTCATACAAGGTCTAAAGTAAATCCAATTCCACGCAAGCATTTTGATATCGTTGATGAGCTGCCCAAGGTCTCTGTTTACCCCTACAAAGACTCTTTTGTTTCTTTCTTTCCAGATTCCCCAACATATAGCGTGAAACAACACCTTCCAGGGTATTCTACCACCCTTGACAGGTCAGCGCACTTCCAATTACAGAATATGTGCATTAGGCTTCCATCAATATCAATCTGAAAGTTGAATTCATTAATGAAAAAGTTCCACACTCCTCTACTCATTCTACAAGATCTGAATAAATGATCAATGGACTCGGCATCAGCACAACAAAAGCTACATCTACTAATCAAGGGGACACCCCTCTTCTGCAAGTTATCAACTGTCAACACCTTACCCCAGGCCAACACCCACATAAAGAAGCATACTTTTTTAGGAACCTTGGGATTCCAAACTTTAGTGGTAGGAAAACCGTAAAGAGTCAGATGGTTATGTTGTACCCTGGTATCTTCCAATCTTCCATACATAGACTTTGCGGTATAGTCACCATCTTTACCCATCCAAATCCTTCTATCAGGTCCAACACTTGTAGATTGGTGTGAGATTAAATCAATGAGCTGTGAGGCTTGATTTAATTCTCTATCAAAGAACCTTCTCCTCAAATGTAAGTGCCAGCCAGCAGCCCCGTTTACTTGGCTAACATGCTGCTGCACTGTGCCATTCTTCTCAGAAGCAATATGATAAATTTCTGGAAATAAGGCACTGAGAGGACTTTTACTACACCAAAAGTCTTCCCAGAATCTGATTCCCGCACCATCACCCAACTTAAATGATAACTCAGCAGTGAACACCTCTCGGCAATTCATAACACCTCTCCATAGAGAGCAACCATATGTGCAGACCTGCCTTTTAGTAAACCATCCAAGAGGTTCCATAGCATATTTATCTCTTATCACTGACTTCCACAAACCCTCTTCTGCATCAGCAAATCTCCATAACCACTTCGCCAGTAAAGAGACATTACCTTCTTTGTTTTTTATAACACCTAGCCCTCCCAACTGCTTAGGGAGGCAAACTCTCTCCCAAGAAATGAGGTGTTACTTGTGAGCGTTGCCTTGAGAACCCCAGAGAAACTCTCTAATGCAAAGTTCAAAAGCATTTGCCACACTTTAAGGCACGGTCAACAAAGATAAGTAGTAGATAGGCAAGCTTGAGAGAGTTTTCATAGTAGAAATTGAACTAAAACGAAGAATAAAAATGGACCACAAAGACTGTAGGACTCAACTTGAGCTTCCATAGTAGAAGTTGAACTAAAACGAAGAATAAAAATTACAGAACACATGGAGAAAATATGAAAATTTGTAAAACTTGGAAAACTCCATGGATATTGGTGAATCTGGCTTAGAGTCAGACTACCTCCAGCATCCTCATACTTCCAGCATGTAAGACAACATCATATGAAACATTAAAGTTTGGTTTAAAAGGGTGAAATTTAGGTGTTATCTCTTTTTCTCCATGACTTAATAAACTAATATTAATATTAAAAGTAATCAAATAACTATACAAACAAAGGCAGCGTGTTGATCTTCCCTACCTTATAGACAAGAGCTAGATGTCAACTGAACACCTGCTTTGTCCATTGTCGTCTATACCATCCTCTTGGTCTATGTCAATTGGTTCATCCTCATGTTCACTTTCAGGATCATCACTCTGCAACATAGTAGTGGGAAGGATCTTGAAGGTTGGTTCCTATGGAAGGATCCAAACCAGACTCATTCTACGAATAAATTTTTTTATACAAGAAGGAAAAAAAATGTAAGAACAAAATCTCATGTTTGCCAAAATATCTTGAGAAAATTCGACAAAAATATACAAAACCAAACATAAGTCATACTGACATTATATTTAATAGCATCCACGTAAACTAATTTCTATTTTTAAAAACATTTTTGTGTATTGAAAGGACAAAATTTCTGAGGCACTTGGAAAATTTCGTCCTGGAGATCAACCTCAAAGACGCCTGAATTGTAAAATAGTCTGTCAACCATTTTCTTATTTGAATGCCCTAGATTTGTAGGTAGAAGTGAGAAGACTTACTGGCCTTCCCCCAAAAAAGAACAAACTCGTGGATAGACTCCTTCACAATAATGCGGGTCATTACGTTGGGAAAAAAAAAAATAGGAGATGCTTTGAGAGATCCCACTGAGATCCGTGAAAACAATGGCTCATATATTCTGAAGAGATCAGAGAGGACACTAAACATTATGTACAGAGAAAGTAAGTGGACACATTTTGTCTAATTGTGCAAGTTAAGTCTTTTCTACTTTATTTATTTACAACATTGGACACAATGATTATTCCATTTTCTTATGAGTTTTGGCTGGTAAAATTACTACTTTATTACAATTTTGGGAACCTTCTAGGCATAACAACGAAAGACACATAATTTCACAACTCCACAAGCTACCTAGTTACCTTGCATAACAGAAATTAATAATTGACCAATTTGACATGAAGTTGTGAAAAGAACTGCTGAAAATATACTGAATCTCTGAGGTACTTAGCAGTTACTACATTGATAAATAGACTGGGAATTACACATACCTTCCTCTCTATCATCCTCATCTCCAGACACATTAGGTGATTCAGAGCCATCATTTTCGCCATCATCTTCATCTTCTGAGTCACTACTCCCTTCTTCTCTTTGCCTATGCATAAAAACGCTACCATGAACTTTGTGATATAAATGAAACAAACTTGAGAAAAGTAATGCAGAACATATGACATTTACACATAAACGCATGCACTGACTAATTCAACAATATCTTTAGACCAAAGTGTCATCAAAATGATATAGGAAACTGCAGTAGTTATAAATGAGCCTATAGCAGTGCCCTCAACACATAACATATTCTTGTACCTTGACAACTCTAGTGTACCTACCGTGGAATACATCTTATATTTCTCCCGTCCATATAGCCTCCTTTGATTTTGATCCTATATATGCTTCCCATTACATGCTAACATACTTATTGATAATACTCTTTAAAAAAAAAAGCTTCATTCATTGATATAGGCAAAAGCTTCACCCATTGAATTTAACTTCGTCATCACTAGATATACGCAATAAGCTTCAATTTAATATCCTACCTCATTAAAAATACATTACCAATACAAAATTCTGTATATCATTACTCCCTTAGATATTATGTTTATACCAAAACTAGAGCATAAGAAAGGCCATTACCTTCTCCTATATACATTTGCAAAAGTGTCATTCCCAGAACCCAACGTCATCAATAGGCTGTCGTACATGGAGGGCTCTTTATAGACCATTGCTGACTCGGGCGCTACATTTCTTTAAGGCGAAGTTTCCTCAGATGAATCCCCTGTGTTTAAGCAAGAGCGATAGTCCTGATTAACATTGAACAGAATAATTTAAAAACAAAAATCAAGACGAACTACAATTATATGTAGACCATCCATCAGTTTTGTCCCTAACTGTTATTGTTGATTCATGAAAGTTGAAATTGTGAGATCGATCTAGGGAACATACAGACAGACATGGGTAGGATTGAATTTCACTATCTTAAGAAGTGATTCTAGCATTGACATACAAGTTTACGATGCAATCTCCATTAAAGTTTATCAATGGCGGAAAAGAAGTTATGGGTGAGTATATAAGATGGGTACCAATTTTGTTCCTTTACTGTTAACTTTTGTTCTTAGAACTTATACTATTAGCCCCTAACCCACACACCCCTCCGCCACCAAACCCCCGTGCGTCCACCTTACCCTTTTTCCGTTGGGATGGGACAAATTGACCCCAAGACCTTTTGTCCAAACCCCCAAGTCTTGACCAGGGAAATTGCGCATTTGCACTCATCATGTCTAAACATGTGTTTAGCATTAAGATGCGGGTTTGAAACAAAATGAAAAGTAAGGTAGAGGGACATTAGACTACCAAAAGACCAAAAGAGTGTTGCACAAAAAGATGGAAAAGGGAACTACTTTCTTTCTTATTATGATATTCTTATGATGCCAAGAGTTTTCACTACGGCAAAGACTCCATAAGTTCATTAGAATAATAACCATAGTAAGAAAAGCAAGTGAAGTTTAATAACTATCAGTTTATCAATGGACTGTTGAAAGGAAATGGAAACCTGTATGGATTAGATCATTATAAGAACGATTTGAGCTGAGTAGATAGACACGTTCACTTCAAAGTCTACCATCACAAGTGTAGTAATACACAAAATTCAGCATCTAGTTTACATTCACACATAAAAATTGTATATATTTTCTATTGGTTGCAATACTTGTCTATCACTAACAACATTCTATGCTCCAAATTGCAAAATTTACGATAAAACATGAAAACTCATAAACTCATTAAGTTTAATTGATGCATATTATAAAACAAGGATGCAAATAGGCAAAAAAGAGTTACGTGCCTGATATAATTGGAATTGGACTACGAGCAATCTTAGCTTGAGTCATGCGATTTTTCTTCCTTGACCGATTGCTCGTGTCAACCTTCTTTTCAGGTTTCTTTACGTCTCTTCAGACCTCCTTAGAAACAATGTAAACCAAACAAATCAGAGAACGAGAGAGAAAGATATTTCTATACAAATAAGTGCATCCATGATTAAAAAGCAACAATTTTGAAGTAAAATGGAAACTAGAAAGTAAAACTCCTCAAAATAATAATTATTATTATAGATTGTACCTTTGTTTCCACCTTTGTGCCTTCTAAGGCACAAGACCATCTACCATGGATCCATAACAGTGTATCTTTTGTACAATAAATTAAAAACAAGGGCCAAAAATTACTAAGCATAAAGGAATATAGAAAAACATCCAATTATTTCAGCAAATGGCAGGAAATTTTATGGACCTGTATTATATGTGAATGTGACCGAAGTCCCAACAAGGACCAGCTAAGAACCTATGATCCCAATATCAGATGATTCTTTCTTGTTAAAAAAATTTATAAGGGAGAAGGAACGTGCAGGCCGGTTTTTACATTTTGTATTAACTGAGGATGATAACAATTGGTACAAACACTGGTCATACAACATCGTTAACAATGTATAAATTCAACCAATGTGATATGTAAATAGAAATTACATATAACAAAGGAGGCCAAAAACAAACAAACAATCAAATCAATCAAACCACTTAATCACGTATACTTGTATTAAACAAAAATATCAATACAAAAAGAATGAACTCCAGATCAAAACCAAATCAGAGGTAGATTTTGCATTAAGAGCATTTTAAATAAAGAAACCTAGTTATTAACAACTACAAACCATATATGACGAGCATTTAGTGCAGATAAAAAAAAATCACCATTTGGAAAAGGCCAAAATACTGATTGAAGAAACTCGAACGAAAATACAACACAGCTAAAACAAATGCATCATTTGTGATCATCAGTAATCAAAACATTAATCCTATTCATCTTACCGATTTAATACTAAAATTCGTATAACGAACAATCGATTATAAAGAAATGAACATATCAATGGCTCTGTATTCCGTTAACTAGGTGTTTCGTTATTTTGTCAGTAAGTTTGAATGAAGCTACCTGCATTTCTTGACACCAACAATGTAAACAATATAAGAATTAACAATGAAAGATTTTGATGGAGTGAGGCATGTGAAAAGTTGCAGTTTTTGAAGGTTTTTGTGTCTCTAGAGAAGTCCGTTGCAGAAGATATGGCATTATGGCCTACCCCCATGATATAACAACCTCACCTACTATATGAAAAGATATTACAGCCCTTATGCCTAATCCCGAGCATCAGAATGTTGGGTAAAGGCCGTGTTATGACATGAATAGTACTTATCGATACAATGGAATTGCTGTTCGGTGAACTCCAAAAAAGTTTCAACAGAAAAAATAAATAAATAATGCCATCATATTACTAGGACAAGATAAGTAGTTGACTACATCTAATTTTGTAATTAATGATTATAAACAGTGGCGGAGCCAGGAATTTAACTTACCTGGGGCACCCTACCAAATACACCAACAAATAATTTTTTTAAATATGACTCTATCGAACAGCCAAAGTTAACTCATTAGTAAATAAATATGAGTTAAATGAGTTATAATATTTTTTTTTAATAAATTATAAATATTTTTTAGGATTTCTAGTTCTCTACCATTATTCCATTCTTTTTGTCCATATATAACTTTTGATTGTAAATAGTATTGAAGATATAATTTTCTCTATACATAATTGAAAAGCTTTTTATTTTCTCTTTCGCTTCGACGATTGGAGTGTTCAACATTTGAAGAGTGAGATTTGTGATATGATAAATAAATGAGGAAGTAACCATCATCACAAGAATACCTAAATAAAATCAATTTGAACAAATAACAAAACTAAAGCCTTAACTAAATTTTAAAAAAAAAAAAAAAAATTAGAAAACAGTTCAAGAGAGAAATAGGTCAAGAGATTGACAATTACAAACTTTGTTTTTGATTATTAACTTGAGTAATCATTGATTATTAGAAATACTGTACCCCATACTTTCTTTTGATTCAAACAAGCCCAGTCCAAGCCCACGAATGAAAAAACAGTTGGGTATTGGGCTTGCTAAAAGAGACCAGCCAACAAAAGCTGCTTATGAATTTGGTAGTTAAGGAAAATCAACACTTCACATGATCATAAAAAAATGAGGATTTTTGGGAAATCACCTGGGGCACGTGCCCCAGATAACTCCTATGTAGCTCCGCCACTGATTATAAAGTTTGGAATAATCCTCTAGCTTTGTAATGGTATATTGGTAGTTTGGTAGGTTGTCTAAACTCTAAGTATTCCAAGTAATGTTCTTCAAGGAAATTCTACATATAAGGTAAGCGCAACGGCGCAACTGTAATACCTGTAACATTAGGTGGCAGCACACTGTTCACTGTTTAATTAATTTAAACCAAAACCTGTTCACACCTGTTCACACTCAAGACCAAACCTGTTCACATTAGAAAGAAGAACCGACTTATGTGAAGAAAAAGAAACCGACTTGCTGCTCGATTGAAACCGATTTGCTATTAACTTTGTGTGTTCACACTATATAACAATGGTGGAAGAGGGAAACAGATCTGTGTAGGTGCAGATCAAATAAAAATTTATAAAAAGGAGATAAGTATAAGAAAGCTAGTAGGAAACTTGGAATTCTATGCTTGGGACATGTAGCTTGTGATTTGTTTTAGTAGACGAGTATCATAGCTATTTTCTTCGCGAAAGATAAGGTAAGTTATATTATTTGATATCTTCTCTTGTTTTTAGGAGATAGATGAGGTTAGTGGGTGTAAGAGTATGCTATTGTTTGATTTTGATTTCATGAAATTGCTATAATCTCGGTTATTGTTGGAAAATTGATAGGAAAACATGTTAGTGTGTTTATTTGATTCTAACATGATATTGATTGTCATAAATCCTAATTGACGCTGCAGTAATGTGTTAGATTATTAGTGACATTATTCATGTATAATTGTCATGCTAAATGTGAGATTGCATATTTTGAAATTTATGCGTATTGATAGTTAAGATGCATTTAAATTGAATGTATGGATTGATTTGTGTGAAAGGGCTTTCGAGCCAGAGACTGTTTTGAACAGTCTGAATTTGGGGAGACGTCCCTGGAGTGTACGGAGAGTATTGCTCGGTGTCGCATACAGAAGTACACTCAGTGGTGTTATGTCACCAACCTTATGAGCCCGCGGAGAGTATTGCTCGGTGTCGCATACAGATGCATGGCTGGGGTACTGCGGTACCAGATGATTTGATATCAGATGGATGGGCTTTATGCCGTATGTGTGATGATTAGATTGTTTATATAATTGTTTATTGATTCGAGTTGCTGGAATTGATATAATGATTATAATTGATACATGTATTGTATTGCTATATTTTATTGGGTGCGCTGATTCCGTCCCTGGGATCAAGATCGGATATCAAGTTGTGTAACTTGCTAGCGTTTAATCGCTCCTTTTTTCCTTCCTTCCAGGAAACAGGTAAAGCGATTCTCGGAGCGTGCGAAGAGGATCTAGTTGGAGATAGTTAGCTAAGCAGGTGCTCTAAGTTGTAGTTAGTCTTTGTTATCAGTGTAGCCCTTGGGGCAGACACAGTATGTTATCCTTTCAGTTGTGTTTTTCTTTCAGTTCAATCCTTGTATTTATGTAAATACAGAGTTTGGTTTTGAAATAAATCTTCCGCTGTTGTTTCGTTCGAATTTTGTTCGTATTATCTTTTATTATTCTGTCCTTACATGGATATTGGATTTGGAGCTTGGTGTCACGTGGCAGTAGTGTGAACCTACGGTCCATGGTGGACATATGGAGAACATTACGACTCTGGAGTCTGGTCTTAGCCTGATCAACTAGGATTGGATTTTGGGGGCGTCACAGTTGGTATCAGAGCTTAGAGTTCATTTGTCCTAGTGGGATATTCCTAGAGTCTTTGGGTGTTAGAGCACCATAGGAGTATGTTCGTACGTTAGTATAGATTGAGTGAGGACGTTACGTTTACGCTCCGTTTCATTTAGTATTCAGTTCTCTATTCCTGGATTGTTTCTCATGTTTCCTGCTTGTGTTGCTACAGTGACTAATGGTCGGACAAGAGGGACATGCAGGGGATGGGACTGATACGAGTGAGACTGGAGTTGCGATTCCAGCTTGGATGCAGCCCATGATGACTTCGCTTACTAATCTTACAGCAGAGTTAGTAGCTTTGAGGAATATGGGTGCAAATCCACCACAGGGTAGTACGACACGTCAGCCAGGGGGTACCAGCAGGTGAACCAGATATGACAGAGGAGGAATTAGAAACAGGCCGATTAGAGTCATGGCTGCGGGTGATAGAGAAATTTCAGAAGCACAAACCACCTACTTTTGACGGTAAAGGCAATCATCTGGTGGCAGGTGAATGGAAAGCTGAGGTGAAGAACGTGTTGCGCATTATGAAGGTGAACCCAGTCCAACAACAACTCTTGGCAGCCCTACAGCTTAAGGGTGGAGCCAGAATGTGGTGGAATAGTGTTGTATCTGAAGAAGATGAGGATACGATGGAATGGTCAGATTTTGAGCGACTCTTTGATAAGCAGTACATCTCTCGGACAGCAAAGACCATTACAGAAAAGGAGTTACTGACTATTCAACAGGGTGAAGACACTGTTACAGAGTATGAGCACAGATTCATTCGTCTTGCCAGGTTTTGTACAGATCTGAGGTTCTCTGATTGGCGTTTAGCTCGACAATTTGAGGATGGTTTGAGAACCAATCTGAGGCGAGCAGTGCAGAATCAGCAACATCCTACAGTTAGGCAGGTTGCAGAGTCTGCTATGATTACCGAGGCAGATATCATCCATACCCGAGAGCTGAAGGAAGCTAGTGGTAAAGGGTTTGATGGGGGTAAGTCTCATAAGCGCCATCAACCGTCCGATGGACAGAAGAATGGTAATGAGAAGAAATTCAAATCAAATAGTTCAGGTAGCATTTCGAGGTATACAGTGACTTGCAATGCTTGTAAGAGGCCAGGACATAAGATGGCAGACTGTGAAAAGTTCAAGAGTGGAGCTTGCTTTAACTGCGGTGAAAAGGGACATCGTGCTTTTGAGTGTCCTAAGAAGAATCTGAAAGATAATGATAAGAAGAGTGGAACCGATCAGAAATTTGCGGGTAGCAGTGGCACATGGAAGAGTAAAGGTTCAACCCAGTCTACGGGTCAGACTCAGGGTCAGTCGTCAGGTACGGGACAGTTGTATGCTCTACCGTACTATTATCAGCCAGGAGAGACTCCACAGGGAGCGATAGTTCCAGCTGCAGTTCCCTTGCAACAGCAGGCACCACCTGCACCAGTAACTGCAGCGATAACACCAACACCACCTGGATATGGTCGTGTGTATACGATGATTCCTAGAGATGCTACTGATGGAGCACTCTTGGAAGGTACGTTCTGTGTTAATTCCATGCCTGCTAAGATTTTGCTTGATACGGGTGCAAAGTATTCTTTCGTTGCACATTCTTTTGCTCATACCGCTGGTCTTATTTGTGAGAAACTCGAGTCTCTTATGATTGCTGAACTTCCTGGTGAGTTTTATCAGTATCTAGATTCTGTGTGTTGGGATTGTCGGGTTACTCTTGATGAGCATGAGTTTCGCGCGAACTTGATTGTCTATGACATGAAGAGTTTCGATGTAATTCTGGGTCTGAGATGGATGCAGAGTTATCAGGGGAAGTTAGATACCATAGCAAAGACAGTTACTTTGCGAGTGGATGGTCATGATGTGACCATAGCTACCCCTCGAGGTAATGAGTTAGCTGAGGCTTTTCTGGCGCATATCGAGTTGGGAGCATCTGGGAAGGTTGATTTGGCATAGATTTGGTTCAGGGTACTGTACCCATTTCCCGCGCTCCCTATCGTATGGCACCAGCAGAGACGAAGGAGTTGCAAGCGCAACTCAAGGACCTTGAGAGTCAGGGTTTCATTAGGCCGAGTCACTCACCTTGGGGTGCACCGGTGTTGTTCGTTAAGAAGAAGGACGGGACTCTTCGTCTTTGTATTGATTACAGAGAGTTGAATAAGGTGACGGTGAGGAATAAGTATCCTCTACCACGTATTGATGACCTTTTCGACCAGCTTCGAGGAGCACAGTGGTTTTCTAAGATCGACTTGAGATCTGGGTATCATCAGCTGAGGGTTAGGGAAGAAGATATCCCTAAGACGGCGTTTTTGACGCGTTATGGTTCTTATGAGTTCCTAGTTATGCCTTTTAGGTTGACTAATGCACCAGCATTTTTCATGGATCTCATGAACCGCATCTTTCGACCCTACCTCGATCAGTTCGTGATAGTCTTCATTGATGATATTTTGATATATTCTCGTTCTGAGGCAGAGCATGCAGAGCATTTGAGAATTGTCTTGCAGACATTGAGAGAGCACCAGTTGTATGCAAAGTTCTCTAAATGTGAGTTTTGGCTTCGAGAAGTCAAATTCTTGGGGCATGTGATTTCTGGAGATGGTCTTTCTGTAGATCCATCTAAGGTTGAGGCAGTGCTTGATTGGAAGCAGCCTACCACAGTTCAGGAGATACGTAGTTTTCTTGGACTCGCTGGGTATTATCGTCGTTTCATTCAGGGGTTTTCCAAGATTGCCACAGCTTTGACCCATTTGACGAAGAAGGATGTTCCTTTCAATTGGAATAGAGATTGCCAGCTTGCTTTTGAGGAGTTGAAGCAGAGGCTTACTTCTGCTCCAGTACTGATGTTACCTCGTACTGATATACCTTTCGTGGTTTATACTGATGCATCTTTGTTGGGATTAGGCGGTGTTTTAATGCAGACAGAAAGGGTTGTGGCATATGCTTCGAGACCGTTGAGGATCCACGAGATGAACTATCCTACTCATGACCTTGAGCTTGCAGCAGTAGTGTTTGCACTTAAGGTATGGAGGCATTATTTATATGGTGTTCGGTTTGATTTATTCACTGATCACAAGAGTCTGCAGTATTTGTTCTCTCAGAGGGAGTTGAATATGAGACAACGTCGATGGATGGAATTGATTAAGGATTATGACTTTTCCTTACAATATCATCCTGGGAAGGCAAATGTTGTAGCCGATGCCTTGAGTAGAAAACCGAAAGCTCGTTTAGCAGCCATACAGTTATGGCGTATGGTTGAGACACTTAGTGACTTCGAGTTTTGCCCTAGACTTGGAGGTCAGCAGTTTACTCGAGTTGCCTATCTGGGTAGTATGACCTTGCAGTCTACCTTTGTTAGTCGATTGGTTGATGCACAGGTTTTCGATGAGTGGATTCAGGCTCAGAAGGATGCTCTGGTTGATACACCAACTCCAGGTTGGAGTATTGGTACCGATGGAGGTTTAAGATTTCAGAATCGTCTTGTTGTTCCTGATAATTCTCAATTGAGGGAAGAGTTATTCGATGAGGCACATCGTGCGAGATACACCGTTCATCCAGGAACTACTAAGATGTATAAGGGTTTGAAGCAACATTTCTGGTGGAAGACCATGAAGAGGGATGTGGCTGAATATGTCTCCAAGTGTGATACTTGTCAGAGAGTTAAGGCGGAACATATGAGGCCAGCTGGTGAATTGCAACCTCTACCTATTCCGGAGTGGAACTGGGATAGTATTTCGATGGATTTTATCGAGGGATTACCTATTTCCGAGGGTCATAACTCTATTTGGGTAATCGTTGATCGTTTGACTAAGGTAGCTCATTTCCTACCTATTAGTAATACTTATACTGCCAGTGACTTGGGAACATTGTATGTTCAGAAGATAGTGAAGCTTCATGGCATTCCTATGACCATCATTTCGGATAGAGGTACTCAGTTTAATTCCAAATTTTGGCGAGGACTTCAGAAAGCTTTTGGAACTGCTTTGAACTTCAGTACAGCATTTCATCCTCAAACCGATGGACAGACTGAGCGTGTGAATCAGGTCTTAGAGGATATGTTACGTGCATGTATAATTGACTTTAAGGGTCAATGGGCCGAGCATTTGCATTTGGCAGAGTTTGCTTATAATAACGGTTATCATGCTAGTATTGGGATGGCACCATTTGAGGCTCTATATGGTAGACCCTGTAGGACTCTAGTGTGTTGGGCAGAGCATCATGATCGTATTCTTATGGGAGGACCAAATATGGTCAAAGACACTACTGAGAAAATTGTATTGGTTCGGGATAGAATTGTGGCTGCTCAGGAACGCCAAAAACGTTATGCAGATAAGGGACGACGACCGATTGAGTATCAGGTTGGGGACCCGGTTCTATTGAAGGTATCTCCTATGAAGGGAGTACGACGCTTTGGAAAAAGAGGGAAGTTGGCACCACGTTTCATTGGGCCTTTCAATGTTCTTGAACGGATTGGGAAGGTGGCTTACAGGATCGAATTACCTCAAGCGTTGGCAGATGTACATAATGTCTTCCATATATCTATGTTGAGATTCTTTAAACAGGATGACAGGAAAGCACGACATAATCAGAAGGACATGCAGATTAATTTGGCAGACTTTCAGATAACTCCAGAGATGTCATATGTGGAAAAACCAGGGAAGCTTCTCAAAAGGGAAGAACGAGAACTTCGTAGAAGAAAGATTCCTTTTGTTCAGGTTCTATGGACTGGACGTACGGAGCGTGAAGCTACTTGGGAACGTGAAGAGGATGTTCGTCGTGACTATTCGATTTTCTTTGATAAGGTACGTATGAATCTCGAGGACGAGATTCCTATTTAAGGGGGGTAGATTGTAATACCTGTAACATTAGGTGGCAGCACACTGTTCACTGTTTAATTAATTTAAACCAAAACCTGTTCACACCTGTTCACACTCAAGACCAAACCTGTTCACATTAGAAAGAAGAACCGACTTATGTGACGAAAAAGAAACCGACTTGCTGCTCGATTGAAACCGATTTGCTATTAACTTTGTGTGTTCACACTATATAACAATGGTGGAAGAGGGAAACAGATCTGTGTAGGTGCAGATCAAATAAAAATTTATAAAAAGGAGATAAGTATAAGAAAGCTAGTAGGAAACTTGGAATTCTATGCTTGGGACATGTAGCTTGTGATTTGTTTTAGTAGACGAGTATCATAGCTATTTTCTTCGCGAAAGATAAGGTAAGTTATATTATTTGATATCTTCTCTTGTTTTTAGGAGATAGATGAGGTTAGTGGGTGTAAGAGTATGCTATTGTTTGATTTTGATTTCATGAAATTGCTATAATCTCGGTTATTGTTGGAAAATTGATAGGAAAACATGTTAGTGTGTTTATTTGATTCTAACATGATATTGATTGTCATAAATCCTAATTGACGCTGCAGTAATGTGTTAGATTATTAGTGACATTATTCATGTATAATTGTCATGCTAAATGTGAGATTGCATATTTTGAAATTTATGCGTATTGATAGTTAAGATGCATTTAAATTGAATGTATGGATTGATTTGTGTGAAAGGGCTTTTGAGCCAGAGACTGTTTTGAACAGTCTGAATTTGCGGAGACGTCCCTGGAGTGTACGGAGAGTATTGCTCGGTGTCGCATACAGAAGTACACTCACTGGTGTTATGTCACCAACCTTATGAGCCTGCGGAGAGTATTGCTCGGTGTCGCATACAGATGCATGGCTGGGGTACTGCGGTACCAGATGATTTGATATCAGATGGATGGGCTTTATGCCGTATGTGTGATGATTAGATTGTTTATATAATTGTTTATTGATTCGAGTTGCTGGAATTGATATAATGATTATAATTGATACATGTATTGTATTGCTATATTTTATTGGGTGCGCTGATTCCGTCCCTGGGATCAAGATCGGATATCAAGTTGTGTAACTTGCTAGCGTTTAATCGCTCCTTTTTTCCTTCCTTCCAGGAAACAGGTAAAGCGATTCTCGGAGCGTGCGAAGAGGATCTAGTTGGAGATAGTTAGCTAAGCAGGTGCTCTAAGTTGTAGTTAGTCTTTGTTATCAGTGTAGCCCTTGGGGCAGACACAGTATGTTATCCTTTCAGTTGTGTTTTTCTTTCAGTTCAATCCTTGTATTTATGTAAATACAGAGTTTGGTTTTGAAATAAATCTTCCGCTGTTGTTTCGTTCGAATTTTGTTCGTATTATCTTTTATTATTCTGTCCTTACATGGATATTGGATTTGGAGCTTGGTGTCACGTGGCAGTAGTGTGAACCTACGGTCCATGGTGGACATATGGAGAACATTACGACTCTGGAGTCTGGTCTTAGCCTGATCAACTAGAATTGGATTTTGGGGGCGTCACAGCAACCATTAAGAGAGAATTCATGAACTACTTTAATTCAACCTACTGGCACTGAAACTTGTAGTAGTCTTTGATAGACATACCAATATTAAAGGTAAATGTCAACACTCATCCACCCAAAAACATAGAGCTTAATTAGGTGTTCTATATCTACGCATTTATCCATATTGGCATTATAATGGTGATACAATGTTATCAAAATAAAAATCTCATTTTACACACAATAACAAAACACTGCACACATTATGGGCAGTCCATTTTCCTTGATGTTCTTTTGAGCAATTCATCAAACACTTTACAAGAACAAACAAAATCTATATATACTGTAATTACAAGGGTGTGTTTAGCATTAGATGATGCTAACTGAAAACAAGTACCAATTTTTTTTGTTTGGTTTAGAAAACAAAATCAGGGGTTCTAGATCTAGAGTATTTGAAAACATGTAAACAACTCCATAGAGAAAGAAAAATAAGAAAGAAGAAGCAGTAGTAGAAAAGAAGCAGTAGTGAAAAATAATAAGAAAAAATTTGTACCTTTTTGTTTTAGAGCCATTGTAGTAACCTAAAGCAGATGGTGGTAGACTGGTAGTTGTAATAATGGATGATGAGATGAGAGCATAAGATTTTGTTGGAGAGAGAAAAGGTTCTGTGAGAATTTTGCAAGAGGGAAAGAAAGAGGTGGGACTGTGGGGTCTGCTGTTAAAACCTGGACAATCTTTTTTTCTCTCCTCTCAAGTAGAAGAAAATCACGTATCCACCAGTCCACCAGCACAGTAAAGTAGATGTAAATGAATCTTTCACATTCTCAGGATGCTAAGGGCATCCCTAATGGACCATCAAACTTAGTATCAAACTCAAATTTGGTTAAAAAATGAAAAAATACATCTCTAATGGACCATCAAATTTGAGTTGGTACCAAAGTTTCATCAAATTTTCACCAAATTTGGTTAAAATTTGGTGTTTCCATCAAATTTGATACTACACTTGGGCGGGCAAGAGAGAACCACTCAGATCTGGGAGGGCATAGAAGTACCGCTGAAATATAAATTAACGTGAAAGTAACAAAACAATCACTTAGCTCCATTAGTGTTGTGTTCAGTGCTTATTGGAGCGACCCAGGATCGAATCCCATCATTACACCAATTTCAATTTTTAAGGGTCAGATCTGGGCGGGCATAGAAGTACCGCTGAAATATAAATTAACGTGAAAGTAACAAAACAATCACTTAGCTCCATTAATGTTGTGTTCAGTGCTTATTGGAGTGACCCAGGATCGAATCCCATCATTACACCAATTTCAATTTTTAAGGGTTTCAATTTCTAAAAATTATTTTGCAAAATTTTAAAGAATAAAACACTCACTAACACTGTAAATCTGGTAGAAATTGTTGCCACTAGACCAACTTAGCTACGAGGAGATGCTACTTAAGAATTATGTAAATATATAATATTATCTATATGAGCGGGTCTACCAAAACCACTTAAAGATAAGCGGGCATTTGTTGTCCGCTCAGAGGAAAATACATTTCAGCGGGTGTCTATTACCCGCCCAGCTCTAAAAACCATTAGAGATGTAATATTTTAACACCAAAGGAGGTAGCAAATGAGGTACCAAATGGCCTACGTGGAGTCGTGGACCACCAAATGAAAAAAAACATTAGGGATGCCCTAAGCACATGTATTTTCAAAATTAGCAACTATTCCCATTTACAATATTTGAAATAATTTAGAATGATGCATCTCTCATGGTCGAGCAAATGAGCCTTGCCGCTTTCTGGTAGTCTGGTTGGAATTCTGAAGCATCTGCCATTATGTCCAATGATAAGCATCTCTCATGGTCGAGCAAATGAAGGGCCCATACATTCAACAAGATTGAGGTGATGTAGGTATTAGCTCACTCTTAAGTAGGCTGCAATCATGAAAATATGGGATGCAAAAAGCGAAAGAATTAATGCGTTAACACTTAACAGAAACAAGATAGTGAAATACGTCAAGGAAACACAGAACAAGAGGCAAGCCAAACGGAGAAAACATCAAGGAATCATTTTTTGAGGCTTTTGAAACCGGCATTCGGTTGTTTGACATTATTTTGTGACTTCGTGTGTCCGTGGTTATCTCGCCTTGATCTCATTATTAGGAATACCTTGATGTATGAGCGTCGTCCCGAGTATCCCTTCTCTCATCATGACTGACAGGTTGCTATTTGGTACAGGACGTACGTACCTAGTTAGTGCGTACGTACGTCGAGTTGGTCAGCAGACTTTTTCATTCAGGGACGTACGTACCTAGTTAGAACATACGTACGTCGTCGTCAGATTTCCTTGTTTCGGCCTATTTTCTCTCTCCTCCAAAACCCTAACTATATATGGTTTCCAGAAAAGAATTGAGCAGTTCTTTGGCTATGACAGGGACTGGTGATACTGCAGTTACATCACCCACACCACGTGCAAAGTGGACACCTGAACAAAAATCAACCGCGACCTTTAACAACAAAGCACTCAATGCTATTTTCATGGCATTAAATGCAAGTGAATTTCGTCGGGTTCATGGTTGTGTTGAAGCAAAGGATGCATGGAACATATTTATTCGTACACATGAGGGTGATGAATCTGTCAAGGAAAACAAGCTTGAATTGTTGACTTCTCAGCTCGAGAACTTAAGAATGGATAACTCCGAGACCTTTGATGAGTTCTTCATTCATTTGCAAGACATCGTGAATTGTAGTGCTGCTATTGGTCATGTGTATACTGATACACAAATTGTGCGCAAAATACTGCGTGCCTTGCTACCCCGTTTTCGCTCTCGAAAAGATGCAATTACTGAGAGCAATGTGATCAAGGACATGTCCATTGAAACACTTGCTGGAAAACTACGTACTTGTGAGATGGAATAAGCTTTGGAAGATCCTCCGAAAAATAAGTCAGTGGCTTTTAAGGCTACCTCTTCGAAAGAGGTATCTACGGGAACTTCTGATGATGAAGAGCTTAGTTTGGATGATAACTATGCATTTCTCTCTCGTAGCTTTCAGAAGATTCTCAAGTATCAACAAAACCTAGATCCTTGAAAGCGTGTTTCTAGCTCTTCAAATGCTCCTTGGAGTCGTGGTTTTGAAAGGTTTACTGTTGATGGTAGGAGAGCTCGTGTTGATCGCAAAGATGTCCAATGCTACAAGTGCCGTGAGTATGGACATTTTGCCAATGAATGTGACAAGAAGGTGGATCGCAAGCCTGGAGACAATTCCAAGGCTAATCTCACTGTTACATGGGATGACTCCAATGAGGATGAAGATGGCAACAACTCAAACGTTGTTTCCAACTATGTGGTCTTCAGTGCATCCCTGGATGAACATCCAGGAGGTATTGTATCATCTACTGATAATATTACCATTCCTGAGTCTGGTGTTCATACTAATCCAAATGAACTGTGCGACATGTATAAGTTTTCTATACAACAGGTTAAATTGCTTGAAAAATCTAACAATGTGTTACAGGATCAAGTTGTTTCTCTTGGACAAGATATTTGTAATCTTGCAGGTGACTCCAATATGTTGAAGGAGGAATTTGAAAAAGAAAGGGTTGACTTTCAAGCACGTATTGCTTCTCTCGAGAAGTTGAATCATGACTTGGAGTCCAGATATCGTTCCTTAGTGCTAGAACATGAGAAGGTTAAGGCGGAATTGTTTGCTGCTAATAAACAATTGGTTGGTTTTGGTAAAGCTAGTGTTAATCTTGACTCTCTGTTGGGAAGTGGTAAATCTCATTCAGACAAGTCCGGTCTAGGCTATAATTCATCTATTATTTTTCCTGCCTTTAGCTCTACTCACACTACTTTTGTTAGACCTGCTAGTGTTCTACCTATGTCTCCTCCTTCTGTACAGGGAGTTGGTGGTGTCACTCCACCTAGAGTTGTTCGATCTCCACCCTCTCGGAGAAAGAACTTAAGACATAAAAATTTTAAGTGTCTTGTGGTCGTATGGGTCATACATCTGCTTTCTGTTGGAATAATTTGTATGCGTCTCTGCCTTCTCCTTTTGCAGGTACTACTTATTGGAACAAGTCGACCACTTTTCCCATACAGGCCCCGTACATGTGGAATGGCTATGCTCCGTGAGGATTGCCTAGTTCTTCTCCTTATGGGAACCACCCTCGCCCGCAGGCACCATCAATGCCCACTCCACCACCCCATTTCTGGGATAGGAGTACTGATGCTTCTAGAAAGATGGTTTCTCATATGGCACGATTGGTTGAGAATGGCACTACATCATGGTATCTCGACATTGGTTGTTCTCGTCACATGACAGGTGACAAGATTCTTATTACTAATTTGATTCATGGATATGGAGGTAAGGTTACCTTCGGGAATGGTAAGATGCTCCCGGTAGAAGGTAAATGTAGTTTTTCTGAGAATGGCTCTTTACGAGGCCATGAGCTTTTGTTTGTTAAGGGCCTAAATTCGAACTTGTTGAGCATTAGTCAATTATGTGATGCTAAGTTTAAGGTTGTCTTTGAGGATGATAGATGTGATGTCTTTGATACGAATCATGCCCTGTTATTAACCGGTAGTCGTTCTCATGATAATTGTTTTATTATCACTACCCCTCTTCCTCATTTCTATGCTTAGCTCTCTTTTGAGTGTAGGACTTTCTGCTTTAAGTGTGTCTTCTTTATTTTCTTTGTATTTTATTTTTTGGGTCTTTGTTATAGGTGTTGAGAACATACTTCTCTGAATACTGTTTGGATTCCATCTTTCAGCTACTTATGGTTTGGTAGGCCTCTCTAGTGTGTTTTGTCAAGTATTTTGTTGGATTGCATCATACTTTTCTCCTCACTTGGTGGTTTCTTGCATGACGTGTTTGCATGTTTTGGGGTTTTTAGAGTATCTTATACTTTCACTATTGTGCTCCTAGAAGATGATTAACTCGGTTTTTACTTCCTTCGTTCTTTCTATTTTCTCATTGTGTTTCTCTTGTTCACCACTAGTAAATGGTCAATAACTCACGAAATCCCCAGCCATTTGAATGTCTTGTGAGCATAATCAGTTGGCTAGGAACCCGTTGGGGCTGTGAGGGTCATGCTCTGACGGTTGCACTCAAGAGATGTTAGTTCTTGTGTTGCACGTTATCATGGTATTGCACTTCTTGAGTGTGTTTTTGCCGAAAAGATGTAGGCTACACCTTACCCTCGTGTTTTGGTTGAAGATGGAGATCATTAATTCCTCCCATACGGGAATAGCATCTCTATTTTTCTTTCCAACAACAAATTTATAGGGAAAAGAAACAAATTCAAGAAAAAAAAAATTGAATTAAACTCCATATAAAATTTTCAGAATTTTTTCTTTCCTGAAAAAAAAAAAAAAAAAAAAAAAAAGAGAAGCACGAACGTCGTTAAGGGGTACGTACGTTCAGGAGGTCAGAACTTTTTTTTACTTTGTAACGTACGAACGTCGTTAGGAAGTACGTACGTTCAATGAGGCATCATTTTTTTTAGTGTCTCGACGTACGAACGTGGTTAGGCAGTACGTACGTCGCTGTAACAATTGGCCCTTTTGTTGTTTCTACGCCCATCTTTCAAACACAAAGCCAATTGTGTTTGAATCGTGCTCCATACTCTTGGAAGCACTACATGGAAGTTTTTGTCTAAAGTTTCCTTAACCGTTTTAGGGAGTTCTTCTCTTTATGTTCTTCTCATTCCTTTTATTTGTTCTTGTCTTCTCTCTCTCTCTCTCTCTCTCTCTCTCTCTCTCTCTCTCTCTCTCTCTCTCTCTCTCTCTCTCGTGTTTGGTGTGTTTATTGGTTTCAAGTGTAGTTCTCTCTTCTCCATCGTCGACAATCTAGTAAGTCCTTCTAACTATTCTTCTTCTTTTCCTCCATTTTTTTGTGTTGGTGTTGTTGATTGCTTTGGTAGTGTTGAGGTTGTGATTAGTATTTTCAATATGAGTTAATACCTCTTCATGTTTAACTCGAATTCTAATTAAATTTGGAAGTTCTTATTGTGTTTGTTAAAGGTATATCTTCTATCTCTCATTGTTTAGCATGTTTAGTGAGAATTTTGATGTTGGTTCGCGTTTTACCCATGCTTCATGATTGTGCACACCAACTGTTTGATGAAATGCCTCAGTGAATTTGGTTGTGCTTTTCTACTTATTTTCTTGTCCATTCCATCATCTTTTTTTTTCTTACATGTATTGCTTGGTGTTCAGGACATGGCTCCCAAGCGTGCTCGCACCACCCCCTCTAGTGACACGCTCGTCTCTAAGGGTGCATCATCGTCGGGTGCACGAAGCTCTCGTGCCCAAAGGGGGAAAGGTGTTACCCCCGCCGACTCTTCACCTCCTCCTCCGTCTCTTGGTGTTCATCCTCGGGCTCACACCATTGTTCCTGAAAGGTTCTTCGATCTACTTGACATTAGCTCAAGTCCGTTGGGTGCTACTCAGATCAGGAATTTGGCAAGTTTCTATAGTACACGGAATTGGTTGAGGGTTGCTCAACCGGTTACAAAGTATTCGGTCTCGCATACTATCGCTTTCTACGAAACTAATGCACCGGCTCAAAATCGTTCAAGCTTCACTGTGATGATTGAGGGTAGACGATACACCATTTCTCCAAGAGTAATCCAAGAGGCTCTGGGTATTGATGGTCATGAGATACCTCCAGACCAGACTCATATCACTTGGCTTATTCCGGATTGAGTTAGGGTTAACTTGGCCAATCAAGCTCAAGAGATGTTCATTGATGGAGTCACACAGAGATATCATGCTAAACACTTCAGTGTCATTCTCATGCACATGATTGCTCATTCCAATATCTGTCTGACAAGGGGTAACAAGATCATCATCACGGATGAGATGATCAAGCTGATTGTGTGTATGTTTGTTTATCACATCAACCTTTCTGAGGTTATTTTTCTCAGATGCTTCAAATTGATGCTGCTAAGGGTACACTTCCTTTTCCTAGCTTCATCATGTCTATTCTTCAGCATTTGGGATTCCGGGGCAGGTATACGGAGGTGTCTCCTCTTCGGTTTGTTGCCCATGACTGGGAAAATGCTATCAAGAAGGGATGTTCATCTAGGAAGGCGGCCTTTGAGGCTGTGGGTGCGTCACTGACTCACCATCTGGTCTGGGGTGGTAGAGCTCTTGATAGGCGCGATGACTTTGATCGTGCTTTGGTTTCTGGGCACCCTTCGCCTTCCTCGGTCCGTAGTAACCGGGTTGTGGTTGCAGTTGAAGCTCAAGTCTCCTCTCTTCGACGTCATCAAGGTCACATTGATACTAGGCTGGATCGTATTGGCACCATTCTCTCTCAGCATGATGCCATTCTTCGAGACATTCATGAGATGAATGTGGCTCGAATGAGGCATCTTCAGATTGACTACACTCCTGTTACATTGCCTCCATTTCCGGCAGAGGAGCCACCGCTTGCAAGTGATGGAGATGGTGATGAGTCTGAAGACGAGAGTAAGGAAGATGGTGAAGAGGGTTCTGGTGATGAGGATGGTGATGATAGTTCTAGTTCAGAGGAGTAGTTTTTTTTATTTTTTTTTTATTTTTTTTTTTCTTGGTTCATATTGTCTTTTTGCTTGTTTAGGATTAAAACCTTTTAGGATATTGGTTACTTAAGTTCTATTGATGCTTTATTCTATTTTGTGTTTAGGAGTTGTTTATTAGGTTATGGGCTTCTATTGGGCCCATGTATTGTTTTGGTTTTTCCTTGCCTATATATATATATATATATTGTTTCTTGTGTCTTTCCTCTTTTCCTACTTTTAACTCCTCTTCTAGTATCCCTCTTCTTTTACAGGACTTCTCAATGGCGGAATATGAGCTTCATGGTGTGTTTGTGCCTCTTGTTGGTTATGTATCGTTCATGGTAATTGAATTCTCCTTATATTTTGTGAGTCAAGTAGCGAATAACCAATGTGGGAGATTTTTCGGGCATAAGCAATGTTTCTTAATTAAATAACCACAGTGATTCTACAGACGTAATCTGTAGGTGTACTAGACCCAATTCCTAGCTTGTGCTCCAATCAAAGAATGTTCACCCGGTACTAGTTGAAATATTTGCTCAATGCCTCAAATGAACATCGTGATAGCATGGTTTTAGTTGATTCAATTTTAAGCTTAGGATATTGCAATCAATTGATATTAAGTTTCACTTTCCGTATACCAGGTCCGTCGTCAGTCCGGTTTAACAAAAAGTAAAAATTGAATTAAAAGCAAGCAACATCCAAAGTCATGCTAATCATTACAGAAACTCCTCTTGCAGAGGATTCGAGGAGGGTTAGGGGTATGCTTACCTCCCACTTTGTGCTAGAAAAATAAAAATGTTAAACAAGCGCACAAAAGTGGGGAAAAAACGAGTTGAAGTCGACTAAGGGGAAACCGCTCCTTGGGTTTCAATCATCCTTAGGAGTTGTTCCTTAGTAGACTAAGGCTAGCTCCACAACCTTGGTCTACTATCCGCCGCGAACAAACAATTAAATAAATCCTAACAACATCTACTTTAAAAATATTACAACCACGACCCCTTCGTGGATCGAGATTTAATTATCTTACAAGTCTCTAAAAATGTTGGAAAAATTAAACTACTGAGTTTAGCCTCACAATCACTCAAATAGCAAAAAACAAAATAAAAAATTGCTCTGGAACAATTTAAGTAGGTCCTACAAACAGGTGTCTAGATCTGGTTCAAACTCGACTCGAGATGGATTGGGCCTTTAGAGAACTCGACTCGAGATTGGGCCTAACTCGACTCGAGATCCAACTGGCCTGAGTTGAAGTCGACTCGAGATCTAGTACAGTAAGCACCAGTAACTTTTCAGCAATTTTCTTGTTCGCGCGACTTTTTTCAAATTCAGATATTGACTTTGTTCCTCGAGTTTTTTCGATCCGTCTTGGCTGTAAGATCATTAAGAGGACTAATTAACAAGAGAGTAAAGAAGTATTGAAATAAATAGAAACAGAAGGGTGGGAGGATAGAAGTGGATGATGTCCGGAAACTACTATTCTCGTTTGTGTTTGAATGAACTCCGTTCCTTAAAGCGGCAACGACACCATTTTGATAATGGATAAAGTGTATCCAACTAATCTAAAGATAAATTTGTATGTTATTTTTCTTCTTTTGCCTGTAAATATTGATTATCAATTTAGAACAAGTAACAAGCAAGGGTCGTACCCACCTCAAAGGGGGAATTCTTAGCTCAAACACAATAGAAGACAATAATTAAAGAACACCACATTAACCAATTAATAAGATTGAGATTGATTCTACTTCCTACAGGTAATAAATAAATAAACTAATACTTAAACTAATATAAGAAGATGGATAAAGATGGAAAGAAGATCTTATGATGAATAGGGGGAAGAGTTGGTATCCACAAACTAAACAATGCAATCATAGATGTCATTCATTCATGTTAAATCTATAACAATTAATTAGTTACCTTTCAGCTATTCCAATTAATCATTAATGCCTTTAATAATCAAGTAGTACGTCACCTCCCAGCTATTCCACTCAATTAAAACGGGATTCTCTTATATGTGTTATTGAATATGCTTTATTAATTAAACCGCCACCTCTAAGCTATTCAATTCAATTAACTCAACATATTAATTCATAAACAAACTGTCACCTCTCGTTTATTCAATTTGATTACAAAAGGGGTCCAATAAAAGAGATTAATTCTAGATATATGATAGTTACCTCTCAGTTATCCCATCACATATCTCTAATTAATCTAATACAACTATTATAGCTAGGTCTCCATATACTCTAACAATAGTATTTAATCAACATGGATAACAGTAACACATAGTAATCAAGCCTACTTCATATCGTGAATAGAAATACACAAACATTAAGAACTTTGAATCACAATGAACATAAAGAATAAACATGGTGTTTTCCATTATCTAGAGTGCTTCAACCATTCCCCCTAAAAGGAACTTAGCTACTCATCCTTGATAATGACACCATGGAATAAGTAAATAAATAACACAACATTATAATGGAAAAGAGAATGGATTAATATTGAAAATAAGAAGATTGAGTTCAATACAATAGAATGAGTTCAAGAGAAAAGATGATGTATCAACTATAAACTAGCCTAAACCCTAGCTACTACTTATATTATTTATATAGAGAATACAAAGCATATTACTTGCTCACAAAGTATACTTGCTCTCCAAGTTAGGTCAAATTTGTTGCTGCTGATGTAGGTCTATTATAAGAAGCAAGATTTCTTGAAAACCTAATTCTCTTGAGCCTAAGTTGTAGCATGGACCAAGACCTTCAGATAGACAACTCATGGGCCCAAATCAGAGTTCTGGATCTTCATATAGAGCCTTTTTTGAGATTGGGCTTCAAATAAAGGCTTCAATAGATCTTTTGACTTGTTGGCTTCATTATAACTTGGGTTGAGTTGGGATTTGGACCACCCATCTTGGACGTAAAGTCAAGTCCAAATGACAGTCCACGGGGTGCCCTCATTAACTTTATGGGTGCAAATTTCAATTCTTATTCCTTGTGCAAATAACACTCTTTTAATGATTTTTCTTGGCTTTTTGGTGGGCTTTAACACAATATTCATATTTTGGCTCATGAAACCTACACAAATGACAAGAAAGCACTAATCAATAGATATAACACAATAATATAAGCTAACCACTATGCAAACAAGGTGTTATTCGGGGGATAAATATACACTTTCGATGATTTATCACTAGGCCATGCAGGATTCTATCGAAGCTTTATCTAAGACTTTTCAAAGAAAGCTCACCCCTTAACCAATTTATTGTTTAAGGATGCATCTTTTGATTTCACAAAAGAATGCAAGACTGCCTTTGAAAATTTTAAGACCGCCCTCACAACTGCACCCATCATTAGGCCACTTGACTGGAGTAAACCTTTTAAGTTGATGTGCGATGCGTCAAACTTTGTTGTTGGGGCTGTTTTAGGTCAACGTTTAGATGGTAAACCCCATGTCATATATTATGCTAGCAAAACTCTTAATGATGCTCAATATAATTATAATACGACTGAGAAATAGCTGTTAACCATAGTATAGGCTCTTGATAAGTTTTGTTCCTACATTTTGGGTTCCCGTACTGTCATCTTCACGGATCATACTGCCCTTAGATTCCTCCTCTCCAAGAAAGAAACTAAGCAGCGTCTTATTCGTTGGATTATGTTGCTTCAAGAATTTGACATTGAAATTAAAGATAAAAAAAAAGACCGAAAATATAGTAGTCGACCACTTGTCTAGACTCGACCGTCTTGAGGATTCTAGTGTCATTTCTGAGAACTTTCCCGATAAGCTTCTTTTTGCCATATCGAATGCTCCATGGTTCGCAAATATAATTAACTACTTGGCTAGCAACAAGATTCCAAGTGATTGGAACAAGCAAGACAAATTCAAATTTCTTGCTAATGCCAAGTATTATTTCTTGGATGACCCTTATCTTTTTAAGTACTGTCCTGACCAGGTTATTCGTCATTGTATTCCCGACTAGGAGCAACAAGATGTCCTTAAGTTCTTCCATGAGCATGCTTGTGGTGGACATTTTAGTGTCGAAAAGACAACTGCTAAAGTATTGCAGTGTGGTTTTTATTGGCCAACTTTCTTAAGGACGGTCACATGCATTGTACAGTCTGCACTCGTTGTCAACAATTAGGAAAAATCACTAGGCGACACATGATGCCCTTACAACCAATTCTTCATATAGAAGTTTTTGATGTATGGGCCATTGATTTCATGGGTACCTTTCCTGGTTGTCATGGTTTTTTGTACATTCTGGTCGCAGTAGACTATGTTTCAAAATGGATCGAGGTCATTCCCACAAGGCACAACGACCAAGAAACTGTTGTAAATTTTATCAAAGAGTACATTTTTGCCTGATTTGCCGCTCCCCGTGCAAGGAAGATCTTTACGGTTGCGGTATAGTTCGGCGCCTGTTCCAGACCATCACTAGCGCTCGTACCACTTATGCCCCTCTTCCTAGTCTGGTGATGAGTATTTTGCACCACTGGGAGGCGCCTCTTCCTTCTTCCCTGTCTTTGGAGTCAGTTGTTCGTGTCGAGGTCTCAAACCCGGGGTTGTCTGCCTGTCGCCAGCAGTTGTGGGATGCACAGGAAGAGCAACCAGTTCACTACAGGCCCGGCGATCAGTGGGCATTCGATATGGTTCACACCAACGAAGAGAGGTTCCATATCATCTGGAGGGGTATGGGAGAGATTCTGGACGCAGTTGAGGACGTCCAACGTCGTTTGGGAGAAGGCCAGGGGCACCCTCGTCGTCGACGTGGTTAGAGTGTCAACCATTGTTGTTTTTATTTCCTTATATTTGTTTTTATTTGTTTTTAGTCATTTGCTATCAAATGTAATAAATTTCATTCCATGTATTTGATTATAATTTTTTTATGAAATGGATGAAATTATAATTTCTAAACTTCTTGTCATTTTCTGGAATTTTCGGCCATCTATGGGCTTTAATGAAAAATCTCGACTTATGGAGTTATTTTAAAATTTTCTAGTTCTAGGGACCTAAGTCCAAATTTTTTTTTTAAAAAAAATTAGGGTTTTGATTTCTGAAAACTCTATAAGATATTAGCAATATTTTTGAGTCCTAATTTGATTTAAACTCTTTTATTTTTCCTATAAATATCAAAACCAACAAAGGAGTCTGACACTTTTCAAGAATTTTTTTTATTTTTCTCGAAACTGCTCAATCTCGAGTCGAGTTCCAGGAAGGCTTCTCTGATCTTGAGTCGAGTTTGAGTCTGTCAGAGTTTTTCTGCCTTGGTTTCTGTGTTGTTTTCTCGATTTTTGCTGCTGGTTTTTGGTGTTTTCTTCTTCATTTTTCAATGGCTGACGTCCAGAATGAGTTATGGGAACCAAAAGGTATGGATATTGTTCCTGAGATGGATTTTTCTGGTATTATGAATGGTCTTTATTGAGCCTCTTTTCGGGATGAAATTTTTAATAAGGGTTGGGGAAGTTTTCTGTATGAACCTATTGTTGATTACTCACCTTCTTTGGTAAGAGACTTCTACCTCATGTTACCTGATAAGTCCTCAAAAATGTATATTTATCCCCCGAATAGCACCTTGTTTACATAGCACTTAGCTTATATTATTGTGTTATATCTATTGATTAGTGTTTTCTTGTCAATTGTGTAGGTTTCATGAGCCATAATGTGAATATTGTGTAAAAGCTCGCCAAAAGCCAAGAAAAGTCAATAAAAGAGTGTTATTTCCACAAAGGAGAGGAATAACTATTTGCACCCGCAGAGTTGCTGATAGAATTGATTTTCACCTTCTCTAAACAAAAGATTGTATTTTTATTGAAATTCCTTCTTGTGCCTGTATAGATTGATTATCAAAGTCGACAAGTAACAAGCAAGGGTCGTACCCACCTTAGAGGGGGGGATCTTAGCTCAAACACAATAGAAAACAATTGTTAAGAAACACCGAAGGAATCAATAATAAGATTGAGATTGATTCTACTTCCTATAGGCAATAATTAATAAACTGTAAATAACCTAACTTAAAGAAGATGGTAGAGATGTAAAGAAGATCTTATGATGACATAGGAGGAAGAGTTGGTATCCAAAAACTAAATCATGCAAACATAACATGTCATCCTTTCATGTTCAATCTATAACAACTAATTAGTCACCCCTCAGCTATTCCAATTAATCATTAATACCTATAATAATCAAGTAGTCACCTCTCAGCTATTCCACTCAATTAAAACGGGATTCTCTTATACATGCTATTGAATATGTTTTATTAATCAAACCATCACCTCTCAGTTATTCAATTTAATTAACTCAACATATTAATTCATAACTAAACCGTCACCTCTCGGATATCAATTTAATTACAAAAGGGTTCCAATAAAAGATATAAACTGCAGATATGTAATAATCACCTCTCAGCTATTTTACCACATAACTACCATCAATATAAACCCTAACAATAGTATTTTAACAACATGGATAACAATAACATGCAAATAATCATACTTACCTCATATCGCGAATTAGAAGTAAATAAGCATTAAGAACTTTGAATCACAATGAACATTAAGAACAAACATGTTGTATTTGCATCATCTAGAGTGTTTCAACCATCCCCCTAAGGAGATTTAGCTACTCATCCTTGATGATGACACCATGGAATAAATAAATAAATCACAAGACAACATAATGGAAACGATAATGGATTGATATTGATAATTGAGTTTGATACAAAGAAGAAGAAGAAGATGAACTTTTCTCTCACAAATATTCACTTTCCTCTCTATTCAAAGATACCTAAACCTTAGCTACTACTTCTCTTATATAGAAAATACAAAGCATAATACTTGCTTGCAAAGACTTCCAAATTAAGCCAAATTCGTGGCTTCTGCTGTTGGTCTTCTAGAGGCATTAGGTTTTCAGCAAAACCTAATTATTTTGGGCTTAAGTTGTAGCTTGGACCAAGACCTTCAATTGGACAGCTCATGGGTCCAAATCAGACTTCTGGATCTTCTTGTAGAGTCTTTTTAAGATTGGACTTTAAATAAAACCCTAAATAGAAATTCTGACTTGTGGGCTGCAATAGGACCCGATTTGGGGTGAGATTCGGACCGCCCCACTTTAACATAAAGTCAAGTCAACAGGACTGACCGTGGGGTGCCCGCAGGAGATATGTGGGTGCAATTATCAATTTTCCTCCCTCAGTGCATTTAACACCTTTTTATTGCTTTTCTTGACTTTTGGCGGGCTTTAACACAATATTCGCATTTCGGCTCATGAAACCTACACAATAGACAAGAAAGCACTAATCAATAGATATAACATAATAATATAAACTAAGTGCTAAACAAACAAGGTGTTATTAGGGGGGGATAAATATACACTTTTGAGGACTTATCAGTTGCTGAGGGCACCCCGTGGACTGTTCCTATGGACTTGACTTTATGTCCAAGATGGGTGGTCCAAATCCCAGCTCAATCTAAGTTATAATGAAGCCCGCAAGTCAAAAGATCTATTGAAGCCTATACTTGAAAGCCCAATCTTAAGAAGGCTCTATATGAAGATCCAAAACTCTGATTTGGGCCCTTGAGTTGTCTATCTGAAGATCTTGGTCCATGCTACAACTTAGTCCCAAGAGAATTAGGTTTTCATAAAGTCTTGCTGCTTTTAGAACGCCTACAACAACAGCCACGAATTTAACCTAACTTGGAGAACAAGTATACTTTGTGAGCAAGTAATATGCTTTGTATTCTCTATATAAAGAGAAGTAGTAGCTAGGGTTTAGGTTAGTTCATTATCTTGTATTGAACTCAATTCTTCTTATTCTCAATTCTTAATAATAATCTATTCTCTTTTCCATTATGATGTTGTGTTCTTTATTTACTTATTCCATGGTGTCATTATCAAGGATGAGTAGCTAAGTTCCTTTTAGAGGAAATGGTTAAAGTACTTTAGATAATGCAAAAAACACCATGTTTATTCTGTTATATTCATTGTACGTGATTCAATTTTTTAATGTTGGTTTATTTCAATTCTACATAGAAGTAAACATGATTATTTATGTGTTATTGTTATCCATATTGATTAAATACTATTCTAAGAGTATAGGGAGACCTAGCTATAATGGTTATATTAGATTAATTAGAGATATGTGATGGAATAGCTGAGAGGTAACTTTCATATATCTATAGTTAATCTCTATAATTTGACACCATTGTAATCAAGTTGAATAACTGAGAGGTGACAACTTGAATACAAATTAATATGTTGAATTAATTGAATAGAATAGCTGAGAGGTGACGGTTTAATTAATGAGATATATTCAATAACACATATAAAGAATTTCGTTTTAATTGAGTGGAATAGTTGAGAGGTGACTACTTGATTATTAAGGCATTAGTGATTATTTGGAATAGCTGAGAGGTGACTAAGTAATTGTTATAGATTGAATATGATTGAATGACATGTATGTTTTGCATTGTTTAGTTTGTGGATACCAATTTTTTTCCCTAATCATCATAAGATCTTCTTTCCATCTCTTTCCATCTTCTATTATTAATTTAAGTAGTAGTAGTATTTATTTTATTGCCCGTAGAAAGTAGAATCAATCTCATCTTATTAGTTTTGATTCATTTGGTGTTCTTTAATTATTGTTTTCTATTGTGTTTGAGCTAAGAATTTCACCTTTGAGGTGGGTACGACCCTTGCTTATTACTTGTCTACATTGATAATCAATATTTACTGGCACAAGAAGGAAAATAATCAATACAAATTCATCTTTTGATTAGTGGCACAAATAGCCACTATCATTACCCTTTGTGGATACTCTTCCCTTTGATGGTTTCTAGGTTTACATGCATGAATCCGTGGTCATTTTTAATGCTATTGCCATCTCCCTTGTCTTTGGTAACCCTTATGTCTTCAGTCTTGTAACACCCTATTGGCAATACCGCAATGACAATGAAATTGATGTCATTGAGAATTACCTTGACAATTTTGGGCCTTGCACCTTTTCCTTGTACGCAGCTCAGTTACTTGTTATACCCACTATCTCTCTTCTGTTAATGTTGCTATTGTTGTTTTATGGGTTATGAGGAATTTGTTGGGTTATGAGAAGTTGGAGTATGATGTTGAGTCTGTTATGCATGCAGTGTATGGTATAGTTCAGGGTTATAATGTATTTGACATCTCTACTATAATTCTAGATGGTATCCGTAATGTGTTCATTATGAGGCAGGATAAGTTGTTATTCCCTACTACTATTTGTAAGATTATCCTTTTCAGCTTTTCTGAGTGACGGGCCAACTATACTGATTGGACCCGCCTACCATCTATGGATCCATCACATCGATACATTAGGAGAAACCGCCAATTCACTTCGGTAGTTGATTCTGAGTATGAGACTTACCCTGCTTTATACAAAGATGATGAGTTTGTGGCAATTGGAGAGGGTAAATGGGGTGAGATGATGCGTGCGATCATCAAGTTGCGTGATGACTTGGATGGCCTCCCACCAAGTGTTGTTTGGCAACGGAGAGCTTAGGATAGGATTTCTGTTTACGTTGAGTCAGTCTTTTATTTCAGCATATTTTATTTCAGTTGTGTCTTAGTATGGAATTCCTTGTAATCCCTATGTATGTGGGGACAATTTTGTTTGGCAGGAATTTATAAAACGGTTTCAATTTTTAGTACATTCATGGTAATATCTGTATTTCTCTCTTTCCTATGCTTAATATGAGCCTTGGGACAATGCAATATTTTTGTTTGGGAGTGGGGAAGTTGTGGGTGTAAAAATTTGATCCACAAACTCGAGATATGTACAGATTGATCGTACAGTTACAATGAAAGCCTTGTATAGACAGAGATAGGATGGGGGTATATAGTGAGACTGGACATGATCGGAATCAGGCTGCCTACGTATCCAAGATGATGAACTTAGAATCAAGTCTCTGCTTCCACTAAGCTCTAATGGAGTTGCTCAGTGAAAGACTCGTAGTTCAGGAGGTTTAGAACTCCTGTATTTGTAGTAGGTCGAAGGAGGCTCGCTCAACCACCCCTCCGGTTTTGACTCCACGAACTCAGGTAGTTCAACTGTGAAAATGCTTTCCGTGGAGATAGCTTGCATGCTGCCGAGCGGTTATCCCCTCAGGCTTGGATCCCCTTTGACCAGGATGACTGCAACGTGGCATCCTCTGATAGGTCCTGGTTCAACTTGGGTTTCCTTTATCTTCTCCAACGGGCTAGAACCATGGGTTATGTTGGCCTTGAATCTCGCTGGACTTATCCAATTGGTTGGGACTTGGATTGACCAAGCTTGAAAGCAAAGACTTGGGCTTGACTCCTCTGATCGGAGGCCCAATCTCCACTGCATACTCCCTGGCCCGGTCCTCTGGACTTCTGTGCTAAGCCTTTGGATGAGCCTTTGTCTCTGTTGGACCTTACTGGGCCGGACCTGGCCTACTTGACCGAGGTGGGCCTGGTCGATGTATGGGAGCCCACGGTTCAACTTCTTATAAAGTAATCGGGGCTCCACCCATTGGTCGTGGACTATCCGGTGGGTCAAGGTCCACAGAGCGTATGTGGATCCCTTGCAACCGGGTTGGGCCCTACCCGATAGCCCAGGCTTGGCTGGCTAATGCTCAGGTGCTCCCGGTTTAGCTTCTTATACAGCCATCGGTGACACCTGTTGGATTTTTTTACCTAGGGTACACACAGAAGTATTACAACCTTTTTGCAAAAGATGTTCAAACTTCTTTTTCCATACTTGTATAAAAATTTAAAATTTTTGAAAAAATCTAAAAATTTAAGATAAGTACACCATCAATGATGAGAATAATGGTTTAATTCTATCATTTTTAAGTTTAAGGACATTTATTGCTTCACCAAGTAGTTGAGTCTCATACTGGATTTGCATGAGCATAAGTATGACATTCACTTGCATTTATGGCAGATACATGTGCACATGCAATTACACCTTAAGAATCTTGATGAATAAGTATGGAGACTTAACCCAGTGAGCTTTTGAGACCCATTTTTTTCTTGGAGAGTTATTACGTACATTTGTAGTCAAAATATTCAACCTCTCAGTTTTGTTTGTTATTAGTCTCATATTCTTTTTTTTAGTTAGCTTTGAGATCGGATGACATCAAGTGGGTGTAATATAAACTTGGTTCTTGTAGCTTACTCAAGATGTGATCACCATATCAGTACTTACAAATGATACAAAAACATTTAGTTAAGCTATGTTTACCTTAGCCTACCATGTTGATTTTTATCCCTTAGGTTGACTATTCTGAGCCTTTCTTGTTACTTAGCCTTTTTCTTTAGCCCGTCATCCTTACCCAACTCCGTTGTAGGAGTAATGACCCTTAAAATGTTTAGGTTTTTTTACCCACTATTTTTGGAACATGATGATGATAGTTTCTGTGGTTTCAAAGAAGAAAATGAGAAATACAAAGAAATCTCCAAACTAGTGAGATAAACCAAATGTTGAAAATCAAAAAGTTTGAAAATTTCCTGAAAAGCCAAAATCTTCCAAAAAATCAAGAAAATCAAAAAGAAAATGAAGATTCCAAAAAATTGGCTAGTGCTTTGTTGAATTTTCCCGAAGAAGATGAAAAACACTTCTACTCAAGAGAAAAAGTTCCAAAATTTTTTCCAAGTGTTGTTATTACAAATCACAAGTAATGAAGGCCCGAATGTTCCAAAAGATATTTCACAAAAACCTTTTCCATTTCTAGCCCTGTCCTAAGCATAGTTACAACCAATTACCGTCTTTTGTAAATCTAAACTGATATGCTAGGATGTGGCGAGTAAGTGAGAAGGTGCTAAGGTGAAAAACCCGACATCTCAAGCAAGACTAACTTTTCCATTCCTTGAGATTAAGTTCATTCCATTACACTAGTCCGTTCTTATTGATATATATGTGAGATGATTGTCCATTTTCTTTCCTCACATAAAGGTAAAATGATAAACACCATCTCTGAGTGATTTTTATTTCTGAGTGTATGTCTGTGAGGCAGAAGTTAAAGCGACATTTCCAATGGTGACTTAAGACCTATGGTTGTATGTGTACATGCCTGTCTTGGATGCATTTGAAACCGTTATGCTTATTTTCATGCATTTGTAATACATTATCATATGAACGGTTTTACAATACTTATCCTTATCTTTGATATACTATGTGCATGACATCCATTTCTGAGGTAAATGGTAGAACATTCTATTCTTTGGATTAGTCATTAGAGTAAGTGTGTGGGTATCTTCTCTAGAAAACCCTTAGGAGACTATAACTCCTCCACCTGGGAAGCCCTTGTGGTTTTAAAGCTTTGATACATATGGTTTATGCAATCACCCAAGTTCTATTTCTCTTTTGAGTCCTTATTTCTTTTCTTCTCACCTGACAAGCAAAGTGTTGTTTGCGGGTATTTGATAAGTCCTTAAAAGTGTATATTTATCCCCCGAATATCACCTTGTTTGCATAACACTTACCTTATATTTATTGTGTTATATATATTGATTAGTGTTTTCTTGTCATTTGTGTAGGTTTCATGAGCCAACATGTGAATATTGTGTTAAGGCCCACCAAAAGCCAAGAAAAGTCATTAAAAAAGTATTATTTGTACAGAGGAGAGGAATTGTTATTTGCATTCGCAGAGTTGTTTTATTTGAAGCCCAATCTTAAAAGCTTGACTTTATGTCCAAGATGGATGGTCCAAATTCTAGCTCAATCCAAGTTATAATGAAGCCCCCAAGTCAAAAGATTCATTGAAGCTTTTACTTGAAGCCCAATCTTAAAAATGCTCTATATGATTATCCAGAACTCCGATTTGGGTCCATGAGCTGTCTATCTGAAGGTCTTAGTCCAGGCTACAACTTAGGCTTAAGAAAATTAGTTTTTCATGAGGTCTTGCTTCTTCTAGAAGATTTACGACAACCACCATGAATTTAACCTAACTTGGAGAGCAAGTATACTTTGTGAGCAAGTAATGTGCTTTGTATTCTCTATATAAAAAGAAGTAGTAGCTAGAGTTTAGGTAGTTCATTTTCTTGTATTGAACTCAATTCTTCTTATATTCAATAATAATTCATTCTCTTTTCCTTTATGATTTTGTGTTCTATATATACTTATTCCATAGTGTCATTATCAAGGATGAGTAGCTAAGTTCTCTTTAGGGGGAATGGTTGAAGCACTCTAGATAATGCAAAAACACCATGTTTATTCTTTTTGTTCATTGTGATTTAAAGTTCTTAATACTTGTTTATTTCTATTCACAACATGAAGTAAGCATGATTATTTATGTGTTATTGTTATCCATGTTGATTAAATATTATTGTTAGAGCATAGAGAGAACTAGCTATAATGGTTGTATTAGATTAATTAGAGATATGTGATGGATCATAGCTGAGAGATGACTATCATATATCTAGAATTAATCTCTTTTATTAGACCCCTTTTATACTCAAATTGAATAACCGAGATGTGACAATTTGATTATGATTTAATACGTTGAGTTAATTGAATTGAATAGTCTAGAGGTGATGGTTTAATTAATGAAACATATTCAATAGCTAATACCTATAAAAGAATCTCATTTTAATTGAGTGGAATAGCTGAGAGGTGACTATTTGATTATTAAAAGCGTTAGTGATTAATTGGAATAGCTGCGAGGCGACTAATTAATTGCAATAGATTAAACCTGAATGAATGGCATGTATGTTTGCATTGTTTAGTTTGTGGATACCAACTCTTCCCCCTATTCATGATAAGATCTTTTTTCCATCTCTTTCCATCTTCTATTACATTAATTTAATTATTAGTTATTTATTTATTACATGTAGGAAGTAGAATCAATATCAATCTTATTAATTGGTTCATATGGTGTTCTTTAAGTTATTGTTTTCTATTGTGTTTGAGCTAAGAATTCCTCCTTCGAGGTGGGTACGACCCTTATTTGTAACTTGTTCTACATTGATAATCAATATATACAAGCACAAGAAGGAAAATATACATATAAATTCATCTTTTGATTAGAAAAGTAACAAAAAGCCTCTATCATGGGACAATGAGGCTTGAAGCAAAGTAGTTTAATACACCAAGTCACCAACATAGATTGTAAAAGATAAAAGATACACAAATGAATTTAATCAAATTGCCTTTCCATTTTAATATTGCAAAAACTCTTTGACTTGACTCCTTAAGATTCATAAGTCTTTTTCAATTCCTTTTTTATTACTAATCATGTTGTTGTCCCTCAAAGCTTGAGACCTTTATAGTAGTTTCTATGTTTGCATTCCAACCATATTTACCAGTCACCAAGCAACAAAGTGCGTCGAGTAGTCAACAGTCCTGTCAGAAACAAAAATACATTAGATTACTTAACAACAATACATTACATTAAACAAACCACTTCTATAGAAAAATTCGGACAGAGTCTTTTTTGTTTTTACAACAAAAACAATTTCGATATTTCCTATCACGCATCAACCGACCTTAATTTCAAACATTCTTTCACACATAACTCAACATAATCAATATAACTATCAATATATAACAAAACTAGCGTAAGTAATTATTTACCAAAAATATTATCCCAATACTATAAATAAAATAATATATTAACCAACAAGATAAATTATGGAATAGAAAGAAAAGAGGAAGATAGATGATGAAATGTACCTTAGCCACCACTAAAACATTGATGAGTTCCGACCTATGTGGTACCATCTGGAGCTACAGTCTCTTGTGGCATCATCAATGTGTTACAATAGAATTGTCAATCTATACCACGAGAACTAAAGTTTTACAAATAACTTTCTACGTAGAAGTTGTAACTCACTTGTGTATGCTCGCCCCAAAGTAAGAAACCTATCATTGGAAATTCATCGTATTCGTGTACCATGGTTGTGCTAATTTCTGGTAGCAAGTCATGAATACTGGATGTCCACGAGTTTTCTATAATAAAAAAGCTACGGATTACAGTTGAAAAGTAACTTGGTACCATTTAAAATTGACCACACAAAATACATATCCAATGAAATCAACCTGGTGTCTCATAAAAAATAAAAAGTAGTATGAGGAATACACTACTAAAAATTACTACTAAATATACTACTAAAAATTATAATCAACTTTCTAACCAAAACTTTAGAAAAAAAATATATGAAAATATGAAATTGTCATCTTCTTCAGCAATATATATACCTAAGCATCAAACATTTGGACAAAACATCACAGTATATTATGTGGAATCGAAGTGATTTTGGGTCTGCTTGTCAGAAGGGCTGCTGAAAAAACGGATGCGTAGTGACAGAGCTTCTTCCTCCTGGTTTTTTGGGTGCTCTAGACTAGCATATGTGGGCTACCTTAAAGCTAGATTAACATAACCTGACGTTGTGGTAGCAGGCTGATCAGGATGTATTCTTTGGCTCCAACATAATAAAATTTTACTTATCAAATATATATATATATATATATATATATATATATATATATATATATATATATATGTTATGTGGAATCGAAAACAATCGGATAATAAACACTAATATACAATTCTGCACTGATCATTCATCATTCCATACAAATATAATCCAGTTTGATTAACATAAAACATTCTTGAAAGACAATATTTTTATAAAAGAAATCAAATAAAAGTTCTACTTCCTCTATCATGTAAGCATAAGCGAACTCATCCAAAATTATCTTTTTTTATCGCAAACAAGAATTATCTTCAAAAACTAAACCCATCTATATATATCCAAAACAAGGAGATTGTTGAATGATGTTGCAATTTTAAGTTCATCCTCCAACAATCATCAATTACAATTAAAACCACAAATTTATAGCTAATATTAAAAAAAAAAACACCAATTAATCCATTCTTCGTATTTACACAAGCGATGAGAGAGAGAGAGACCTGTTAGTTGAAATTCGGAGAGATACTGTAGGGGTACTACATACTCCAGCCAATCAAAAGCAGCCATGTGGCACAGTCATCCAGTTACCAGGTCGCTACAGCAACGACATCCTAGTAGCTCGTTCACAGCGACCCGACCATACAACGAGCAGCGACCTGCCATACACACGTGCTCTCATTCAATGCACAGAATATTCTCATCAGTTACACAATTAATTCACAGGGATGATCCGCGCGCGTTACTCATTTAATCCTCATTATGATGGCGGAGAATCTGCAAGATCCACGATCCACACCCTTCTATCTTCTATATAAACAGAACTACGATGGCTTGATCTCTAAGTTCAATTCCCCCGAGCTAGAGTACGTAGGCAATCTCGATCTCAACGAGGTGCAGCCACCCCGATCTCAAACATCCCCATTTGGTCAAGTCTCCCTAGTGACCTGACCCAGCAGTGCATTAATCTAGAAATAGGTTAATACATTTATGCAGATCACTGATAGTTAATTCTGTGGTAGTCATTTGAACAGGTGATTTTTGATTTTGGGTGGGAGGGTTTGGGTTTTCGATTATTTCGAATTCCTTGCAGTCGGCGCCAAATGTATTAACCTATTTCTAGATTAATGCACTGTTGGGTCAGGTCGCTAGGGAGACTTGACCAAATGGGGATGTTTGAGATCGGGGTGGCTGCACCTCGTTGAGATCGAGATTGCCTACGTACTCTAGCTCGGGGGAATTGAACTTAGAGATCAAGCCATCGTAGTTCTGTTTATATAGAAGATAGAAGGGCGTGGATCGTGGATCTTGCAGATTCTCCGCCATCATAATGAGGATTAAATGAGTAACGCGCGCGGATCATCCCTGTGAATTAATTGTGTAACTGATGAGAATATTCTGTGCATTGAATGAGAGCACGTGTGTATGGCAGGTCGCTGCTCGTTGTATGGTCGGGTCGCTGTGAACGAGTTACTAGGATGTCGTTGTTGTAGCGACCTGGTAACTGGATGACTGTGCCACGTGGCTGCTTTTGATTGGCTGGAGTATGTAGTACCCCTACAGATACCTAACTGATAGTTGAACAGAAGAATAAAAATGGAAAATAAAGAAGAGATTTCTAATATGTAAGAAAGGGGATCTGTAAGAAGAGGGATCTGAGAGAGTTTAACAGTTAACACACGGGGAGAGAAAGAGATAGAGCCATAGAGGAGATAGAAAGAGAGAAAAGAGATTATATCTATCGATATATTTAATATATCTGAATATATCGCATACTATCGACCGATATTTTATAGAAACTTTATATCCGAAATTATCAGTAATTATTGTATTGTTTTGCTAGAAAAACGATATATATGCTTGCAAGACTTGGAGTACCAAGAGTAAAACTGGAAACAGATTGTAAAGGAGTGGCAGACCATAGGCAAGAAGTGCGACAAATTTGTCTTAGAGATCTACCTCTATATTGGACGAAGTGGGGCGTGTAATTAAAACTTATACCAATGTAGTTGTGCTTTTTTGTAATAGGACAAAGAATTCAGCGGCTCACTTACCCTGATCTAAGCTCCCCAGTCCCTATTTTTTTTTCTACTGTACCTAGTTGGTTGAAGACTCAATTAGAAGATGAAAGACTGTTTTGTAATATTTCGGATACATAAGTTCTAATCTAATATATTTGATTATTAAAAAAAAAAAAAAAAAAAATGTATGTATTTGGATTTTGGAGGTAAAATAGGAAGTCAACAACCTGGTCAAAGATAAGTGTAGACTGAGTATGTGGCAGGGGCATTACTAAAATATTGAGCTAGACTCATTGAGTCGTTGGGTGAAATAGTGAACAAAATCGGGCTCTCATTCTACTATCATTTAACATTATTTATGTTAAAAAAAAAGGGTTGTTTAGTTACGTTCCTAGGAAACCGGTCATGAAAGGAAGTTTTGAGGAATTTCAAGATTCGTTTAAATCTCTATCTTTCTTCCTTTCTCCAACTCGAACCCTAGCTAGTAATATTAGGGTGTGTTTGTTTAAAATGTTGAATACTGGTTGCTGAATGCTGGATGCTGAATGCTGGATACTGAATGCTGGATGCTGAAAAAGTTGTTTGTCTATCATTTTTCAAAACTTCTGTTTTACAATTGATTATTTTAAATTTGACAAATTTATCCTCTTTTATTCTAGTCTTTGGATGCATCTTAATGAAACTGAAATTTTAAATTTGAAAAACATGAATTTGAAGTTCTTTGCGAAAAAAATGACATCACGAAATAATAATTGAACATTTAAGAAATACTTATATAGAAAACATGGTTAAAAAAATCAAACAAAATAAAAATATATTAAAAAATCGAGACAATTTGTTGCATTTATATACATCATTTTCATTTTTATAATAATTAAACCTAATAGCATATGATATAACTAATGAATTATCATAGAATGAACACATTGAATGGATGTTTCATGACTAATGACTATTATTGACTTATATAGTGCACATTCATCCACAATCTACAAACAAAGGCCTTATTTTATAAAGATCAATAAGTAGATTATGTATTTATGATTATATAATAAAATATAATATGTATTAATCAGTTAGTTTGGAAGGGTCAAGAGTGCAAGTCGGTTCTTCATGAGATTAGAGAAGAAAGAATTCTACGTGGACTTTGGACATACGTATAATGAAAGGTATTATACATGGGTATAATTGTCATAAAATTCGAATAAGCATTAAGAAGATAAATTAAGGGTGTGTTTGTTTAAAATGCTGAATGCTGGATGCTGAATGCTGGATACTTAATGTTGGATGCTGAACACTGAATGCTGGAAAAGTTGTTTGGTTATCATTTTTAAGAAGTTCTGTTTTTGATTTGTTTGTTTATGCATAAGTGTGATTTTGACCATGTTACCCTATTATTGGAAAAGTATTTTGACAATACACAGTACCTTATCACATAACCCAAAAACCTAAAGTTGATTTGCACTCTGGTTGCGCAAGTTGACCATTCAGTGTTGTGCTTCAGATGAGAATGTTTCACCCTTAGCCAAAATATTTGTGTAACTACACTATATTGTTACGTCGTACAAACAGAAAAATGTTCTAACAACAAAACTATACACGCCAATTTTTCTTCTAAAACATGATATTTAAAAAACAAATCTTAACCTTTTAAACGGCTTGTCTAAAAATTTTAAATTTTGGATATGGTACAACAAAAATCGTCATGAACATATGGAAAATATTTCAAAGTGAACAGACAAAGGAAAGATCCCTTACTAAGCAAACGAATCTGACTGTAATTTTTCTTCTAAAACATGACAATCACAAAAAAATCTGTAACTTTCAAACGACTCGTTTAAAAATTCCAAATTTTGGATATGATACAATAGAAATCGTCAGGAACATATAGTAAAACTTTTAAAGTGATCAGACAAAAGAAAGTCTCCTTATTAAGCAAACGAATCTGACTGTAACGTAATTTTTCTTGTAAAACATAACAACCACAAAAAAATCTGTAACTTTCAAACCGATCGTCTAAAAATTCTAAATTTTAGATATGATATAACAGAAATCTTCAGAAACTTATGGTAAAAATTTTAAAGTGATCAGACAAAGGAAAGGCCATTAACTAAGCCAATGAATCTGACTGTGATATTACTTAATGGTTATGGATGATAAAAACAATTTTTATAAGGGTAGAATTGTCTAAATAATACAACAAGCATTAAGAAATTAAATTAAGCATGAGATTTTCGCTAGGCCAAAATCGCTGAAATATCCCAATTAGTTCTTAATGCTTGTTCTAAACAAACAACTTAAAAAACACTTATTTCTGAATTTTAACCTGGTCCACCACTTAAGAAACACTTAATGCTTAATGCTTAATGAAACAAACACTACCTAAGCATGAGATTTGTGCTGGTTCAAAATAGCTGAAAAAGTCCATTATGTTCTGAACACTGGTTCTAAACAAACAACATAAAAATCACTTTTCACTTATTATTAGCCTGGTCCACCACTTAATCACTTATTGCTGAACACTTGTTGAAACAAAACACTAACTTAATCTCCAAACCTCAAAACCCATCTCTCTTTATTTTTTCTGTTTCAGGTAATTTTTATTTTTGCATCCATGGTCATATACATTAAACATGAAACATATGTAAACTACAGGTCTTTTTCCATGTGTGTGAAAAGAGTTCTGGTTTTAAACTACACCTTCAATCAGTATAACTATCATTATTATAAAAGTCTTTCTATTTGAATACAAAACACCCTTTTCTTTCTTTTTCTTTTTGGATTCCAGAATCGTTGAGGAACAAAAGAACTCAAACACTCTTCATATCAAAGTAATCTTATCTTCGTATATATTATTTTCTTTTAAGGTAATTTACTATGGTTGTTGTTTCATAATATTAGATTCATCTCTTGTTGAATGGTATAGATTTTGTTTGGTTAATATAGTCATATAGATATTGCTCTTTGGGTTTGTTCTGTTTTTTTTTTTTTTTCTCATGCTATCTTTTTTTCCTCTATTTTACTCTGTCACTAATCGGTGTTGAGAATGGGTGTTCTTTAAATTCATGTTTTTGTTACTAGTAAAATAGATTTGCGTCTTGTTATTATGTAACAATTGTGATGGCGAAGGTATTACTGGAGGTTGGTTGGTATTAATCTCTCTATGATCCCTCTTGATTCTTGCTTCCTTTATTTTCCAAAATGTTATCCTCGATGATGTATTCAGTGTCTTTAACATTTACTTTGTTCATATTTTTGTTCTTTGCATCAATTAGGCCTTTTAAGGATGGAGGGTAAGGTCAGAAATTAGTGTCAGTTTCGCCAACTCCATATTAACTTTATAGATTTGTGACTTGCGAGAGTTTTTGAGGGACCTATTCTATCCATCTGGAACCCTTTTTTGAAATGAATGGTTTATTTCTGCTTTTCATACAATGGGCATTTGTTTTTCTTTTCTTGTATTGATTAGACAATTAGACTGGTGGGTATTCTGCGTTTAACATGTTAGTACATATAAACACCTTTATTCAATGTGTAAACATGTCTCATTTTTTTTAGATGACTTGATTATGCAATTTATGTAACAATATTGGTACCGTAATCTAAAGGTAGTTTTTCGTGGTGCAGCCATGACAAACAATGGTGGATATGGTGATCCAGCCAAGCTTGAGGTCAGTAATTATTTTCCTTTTGCTGGTTCTTCACATTAAAACATTACTTACATTTTTCTGTTGAAATATGTGTTGTTGGAAAAGATTTGTTGAACTATTTGTGTAATTACCAGGGAAACTATGTTGCAATCCTAGTCTGTTGGCTTCTTGGGAATGGGTGCCTCTTCTCATGGAACAGTATGTTGACGATAGAAGATTATTATGGTAACTTGTTCCCGGTAAATGCTCATTCCTTTTCTTCATTAGTTTCTTTGTTTATGTTCTGATTACACTCATTTATAAGGTTTTTGCTCTGTTAAGTTATTACCATGATACATGACCTAGTTGCTTCTCCTCTTCTCTGTCAAGCATTGCGTTGATTTTTATTTTCAAGTAAGAAGATTATAGATTTTCTGGGTCTGACACTTTCTGCATATTCACATTAATTTTGAAATTGATCTCCCTTTTCATTTTATTACTTTAAAACATGTCCTTTTCTTATAGATTCATCCGACTCTTAGATGGAGTCGATGGGATACCTTATCATTCTCGCTTGATGCGTTGACAAGAACCTACATCTTTTACCTGATACCTTATTTATCTGTTCACCATGATTTGTACAGATCAGAGAATCCTGGGTTCTGTTATGTTTTATCTCAAATCATGGTTGACCCCAAGTTATCCACTCTTGAAGATATGTTTAGATTAACCTACAAAAAAATTAACACTAATTAAGAGAGTGTGAAGCTTCATTTCAGTTTTGAATTTATCTCGTTCACGACCTACTATCTGATTTCAAGCTAGATGTAACCTGCGATTACACCAAATTCACCCCTTAACAATGTACTTTCTCAGCCATCACTGATTATAATAAAAAGACCTTAACAATTACTTCTTTTTTTGCTATTTACTTTTTGATATTCTGAAAATAACTGACCTTGGTAACATGAGCACAAAATATTTATTTTGGACGCCTGGACAGACTAAAATGCATAGAATGTCAGTTAGGTTTCTTTTGAGCCATATAAGAAGAGGAACAAGAAAGAAGAGAGAAATGATATTTTTTTTGTTTGTGGGTATGTGCTTATTAGTTTCCCTGCATCCAAGTGTTCTTTTTTTACTTGTGTGATTGTGTCTGACATTAACACATTCCATATAAATATTGTGTTTGTGTAGGTGTGTGCTTATTAGTTTTTCTGTATGCAAGTGTTCTTTTTTACTTGTATCTGACATTAACACATTCCATATTAGGTATACATGTACGTGTTGCTTGAAAAGCAGAGCTAAATCCATATGTATCTTTATTTGTTGCGAAAATGTATATATTATTGTAAGGATATGCGAAAAATATGTTAAATATGTCTCACTATTCATTGCAAATTTGCAATTGCTTGACTAGGTTTCTTGTGCAGCATTACCACTCACCAAGGGTGCTTACCCTTGTTTATCAACCTTTTGCACTTGGAACACTGGCAATCCTTGCATACCATGAGGCAAAGATAAACACAAGAAAAAGGAACTTATTTGGCTATTCGCTATTTTTGATAAGTTCATTGGGTATTCTCATTGTAAGTATTCCAAATCTTAGTACTTTGTTAAGACAAACTATCCTGAAGCTACATAATTTTTAATATTTTGTCAACCTGATTGATGACACTTGCGAGATAGTTGGACTTGTCTACATCTGGAAAAGGAGGCCTGGGGACCTTCATTGGGATATGTATATTCAGTGGCCTTTTTGGTGTTGCTGACGCTAATGTTCAGGGAGGAATGATTGGAGATCTTTCTTTGATGTCCCCTGCGTTCATCCAGGTGAGGTGTTTGTATTCAATTCTATTGCTGCTTCTTTTGCTTTTGCTTTCTCTTTATCCAACTGCATTTTCGGACGCTTCCTGTTCTATCAATTTGCAGTCTTTTCTAGCTGGTTTGGCTGCATCAGGAGCTTTAACTTCTGCCTTAAGGTTAATAACAAAAGCGGCCTTTGACAACTCTACAGATGGTCTTCGGAAGGGTGCTAGTATGTGAAATATGTGAATCACTTTATTGCTATCTAAATCTTTTTTGAAACTTGTCACTTGTCACTTGTCACTTGTCACTTGTCACTTGTCACTATTGTCATCCGATGCATAAAGACTAAAGTTCCTATAAGGGTGATAGGAAGCGTTTTGTATTTCCAAATTATTTCCACACCTGGTTGGTAGTTTGCTCTCTAACTGAGTTGCTAAAATAAACATGAAAGGCAATGCGACTCCAGAGTGGTTTTGACTTCTTATTTCACCTGCGTAATTATATTTTAGCGTCATTTCCATTTGTTAATTAGATAAAGTGTCTCGAAAGATATGTTCGAAATGTAGAATACAGTTTTCTGCTGGAATTTTCTTTTCAATGCTTTAACCGGGCAACCTTTAGAACAATCCTCCACATTTGGATTTCATCCAGCATTAATCTTAATATTCCTGGACATTTCTAAATTATCGTGCTACTGACAATCTGCCTCTGCTGACTGCAGTCACGTTCTTTGCAATCTCTGCTTTTTTTGAGTTCTTGTGCGTGATCCTGTATGCATTGGTCTTCCCAAAATTGCCTGTCGTTAAGCACTATCGTTCCAAAGCAGCCTCGGAAGGATCCAAAACAGTTACAGCAGACCTTGCTGCTGGTGGCATCCAAGCTCTGCCCTATGAAGGAGTAATAACCCACCCTTTGTATCTATTGGCAATTTCTCATGTAAATAGAACTAGCAAAATATAATTTAATTTTTTTGGATGTTCCACAGGCTGAAGAAGACCCGAAACGGCTAGAACGTCTAAGCAACAAACAATTACTCCTTGAGAACAAGGCCTATGCAGCTACCATGTTTATGATATATGCTCTTACATTGTCAATTTTCCCCGGTTTCTTATCCGAAGATACTGGAAAACACAGCTTGGGTTCCTGGTAAAACTATTTAACAATAAACTTGCAAAGAGCTTGAGCTCCATACAGCTTATTTATTGTCTTCCATTTTTTTTATGGTGATTAATTTATTTATTCAAATTCAGGAAGAGTCCTACTTCGGTGTCCTATTCTAAAGTTGTATTGTGCTTTATTCCAGGTATGCGCTAGTGCTGATTGCTATGTACAATGTCTTGGATCTGGTTGGGAGATACATCCCTCTCATTGAAAGCTTGAAGCTGAAGTCACGAACGAGTATCTTGATTGCGACTATTGCTAGAGTAGCTTTTGTTCCGGCTTTCTACTTCACAGCCAAATATGGAGACCAAGGATGGATGATTTTGTTGACATCCTTCTTAGGACTAACTAATGGTTATCTTACTGTCTGTGTCCTTACCGTGGCGCCTAATGGTTACAAGGTATGGTAGTTGAGTTTCTTTTGGTTAGATGATTTGAAGAGTGAAGAAATGTTATCATCTTTATCTTCTTTTGACGTGATTTTTTAGATTAAAAAATTGTCATACTTCATATGCGAAAACGAATGTGAATCGTGGTTGTGCAGGGACCAGAACAAAATGCGTTGGGGAACCTGCTTGTATTATTTCTACTAGGAGGAATATTTTTTGGAGTAACAGCTGATTGGTTGTGGCTCATAGGCAAAGGATGGTGATATTCTGCACCAAAAATGAAGTGTTCACATTTTTTTAGTTAGGCATTGCTCCTATTTCATGTCATTTGGATAACGATCTGTGACATGACAAAGTTCATAGTTGTTTTTAATACATAGTTGTGAATGAAATTGTTCAGTCCCTGTATAGTCTATAGAAGATTTCTCATGTACAGCATTTGAGTTGCAACTTGTTAAGGTACTTTTCTTATAATCTCTGAAGAACAAATATATTCTTTCAATTTGATCTTATTATTTTCATAGCAACTATCTGTCTTCTTAAAACATGGTGTATGAGGAAACTATACCAAATCATCACTTTTCAGTTGAAAAATAGGTGAGTGAAGCATAAAGGCGTTCTTTTGTTGATAATTGCTTAGAAATATTGTCAGTGTCCACTTGACGTTCTTGGTGGTCACTTGCTGTTCCTTAAAACAAAGTGACAATATTGTGAACTTACCATATTGATGAACAGAATGATCAAAGCTTGGTGCATGTTATCTTATAGCCAACATCCGAACCTGTCCGTAACATGTCCTTGGGAGATATTACCATACGCAAGGATCGGAAGTAAGGAGGGCTTTCCCATACAAGCTCACTTCGGAGCCTAAAATCCCCATTACCGTTAAATTTTTCATGTGGTCCTTTCATTGGAACCGTATCCTCACGATAGTCAAACTCCAAAGGAGGGGCTTTCAAATCCCAAATAGGTTGCCTTTGCCAAAGGGAGGAAGAATCAATCTCCCACTTATTCCTTAAGTGTAGCCTTACTTTGGCTATTTGGCAAGAGCTACTGGGGGTCAAAACATCAGCGCGACATGCTCTGCAAAGCTGGAACTCTGCAGCTGAACTACTGGAAAACTGGCCTACATTCAATAGTAGGGACATTGCTGCAGTAATCTGGGACATATTACCATACACAGTACTTTGGAGGGTATGAAAAACCAGAAATAACATTGTATTCAGCAGTGGAACAGCAGATGCTGGCAAGGTAATCCAGAGCATTAAGTCGACTGTATGGGCATGGCTAAATATGAGCATGAAAGCAATGGAACTAAGGAATGAAATCAGGTATACTGACCTGCTGTTCGGATGGAGAAGTGTAATTTAGCTGAGTGGCGAGCTCAGAGCCTGTGAGGGAGGATCTCCAGGGGGTATGTCCTACTGGAGGCTGGTTTAGAAACCTGACGATGCAACAATTTGTTGCAGGCTGATCAGGAGCTGTAACTGTTTTACCCTGATGTTAATATATTTTAACGTTGATAACAAAAAAAATGTCCATGGGAGATATGGTGGTGACCTGTTCAAATGTTTGGCGCAACAAGGCACTAATTATGATATGTCCAGAGATAAGATGGCTTAGTCCCATAGTTTGGCATCTTTGGCGGCTACCCCGACTTAGGAATGAGAGTCATCAGTAAAATAATTCCTATTATGGAGGAGAGGCTTCTCTGTATCTAGGACTAAAATTCTGAAAAGTTTAAACAGGGATTAAAAAACTTGAATTCTTTTTTTATTTTTTTTTGGGCCCATTTATTGATTTATATGTAGTTATGTACCCCGCTCTTTCCGCAAATATATGATGAATCCCTCCCCATTTGTCTCCTCGTTTAAACTTTAAACCCTCAAAACCCCCCCTCTCTCTCTCTCTCTCAATTTGTTTGATCATCAATGGCAACCAGATCGGTATAAGAAAAAAAAAGTGGTGCAAACACTTTGTGCTCTTTTAGGTCTAATAGAATGATCAATGCTTCAAGAAATTCCACGTGTGCTTCTGAACATGGAGTTAAGGTTAATACAAGTCTAATGATCAATTCTTCATCAAGGAATTCCAAAGATGATAATGGAGGTTGTTCTGCAAATAAAGCTGATAACAAGCAAGACAAAGACAATGTTTTACCCCGATTGGGTTTCGCCTGAATTCTCTGCTTTCTTAGAAACAGTGTGTCCTCATCACATTGCAGACTTGAACAATGATAAAGCGCATATTAAGAAGGATAGTGTGAGTGCCCAAGATAACCTCAAGATGTTTCGCGAGGCTGCTGCATCGGTATTATTAACACATTCATCTCTTTTGTTAAGATTTCACATGTAGTTATTATTAACTTTAACCATTCTTAATATATGTAAGTTGTATATATTTTGCAGGTTCAAAGCAACTTCATCAAGTCTTTTCTCCAAACTCAATATATTATAAAGAATAAGAGTTCTGATAAGGAACTTGAAGTTATTCGAGCTGAGTTAATTGCTGCTAAAGAGAAGAACAATATTATTGAGGCTCAAAACAAGGATTATAAGAAAGCTTTTGAGTTGGCTAAGACTGATCGAACTTGAACATCTTCGCAAACTGGTTTCTTCATCTCCAGCTGCAGGGATTCTACCAACTCCTACTTCTGTTCAACCACTTGCGAATGCTCTGGATGCTAGTGGGAATGTAGCTGCTAAACTAAATAATCTTCAAGGTAATGTGTTTGATCTTATGTACTATCTATTAAACACTCTTTTTTTGTTCTTTTGAATGTGCTGATTTTTTTTTTCCGTTAATAAATTGTTATCTTATTTAATAATCAAGACAGAGAACAAAAGAATAAAGTTACATGTGAGAGAAATTGTCACCAAGATAACCAAAAACAAATGAATATGGTGCATCTAAAACAACACCCTTCCTATATATCAACTAATACCCTATGAAAGGTAAATGCCTTCTTCATCTGAGTTGATTGTCTGCATCCATAGGAGTGCTCAGACTCCTGCGCAAAGTTCCCACTTCCCACCTACGAATTTGGTTGCTTGTCCTTGTTTTCCAGACTGCCTATCAAACTGATATTGAATGATTAGAATTGAGGTTACTCTTTTTAGTATTCACTCAGTTTCAGTTGCTTGGTTGAGTCCTAGGTCTTCCTGTGTTCTCCTCTTGATGTGATGCCACCTAGGGTCATCCACACAGGCTAAGAAGAGGTTGATGTAGCAACATTCGGTTTGCAATAGTATGTGCTATCTGGATATGATGGAACAGAACCAGAGACATATATAGGTAAAAGCCTGAATATCCCACAAAAGACCATTGAAAATTGTTGTTTTTTTAGTGCAAAGAGACAACATGAATACATAGACTTCCCTTTCAGTTCTTTTGGGACTGTTATCTTTGGCTCTAAGTTAGGCTTTGCTTACCTGCATTATTTATGTGTTTGGTATAGCTTTCCATTTTTTTTTTCTTTACATTATCTCAATCATCCCTTTTTGATACCTTTTCATCTTTTACTTTTTTTTTTCCTATGAATGAATTCATTGTTCACCCTGAAATGAAAAAGTTCTTGAAATTCAGTTGCCTCTATGACACTGCATATCTTTGATGTGTTACACCAAATTTCGATTCTGAAACACTTAAAGTAAATGTTTCAATAGAAGTCAGTTGCATAAGAGAAAGACTTGCTGTCGATTTCCGTTAGCTTACTCAAAGTAATCTATGATGGTTTGAGACAGAAGAGAGAGAGAACAAAGATGAAGTAAAAGTGAGAAGAGGATGAGTAGGGAGTGACATGACATAGAATGATATAAAAGATAAGAAATCGAATAAGCTGCTGATTAGATAGATCCATCCTTCTATCCTATATTCTTGGACTTTTCATACCTTGAGGCCTCAAGCTAGTAAGCAGATGTCCTGCCTTTTCCATTATTATCCGTTTTGCAGTCTTAGATATATCCTTTAAAAGGTTTTGTACCAAATCCTCACCTCGATCACTTACGAAAAAGTAGTTGGAGCTGGGCCCCGAACTATTTTGGTTTGGTTTTGTTCCATGTTTGTAAGAGCGGTTTCATCAAATAAGGGATCAGACCACACTTTTTCCTCTTCTGGGCAGTGGGACACCTACCAACACAAGGATGGAAGGGATCAATAGAAGACGTGGTAGGCCAGCTGCCTAACATTCTCATTTCTGTAACATTTCAGGATATGGTTGGCTAGGATAGGAGTGTTATAAAAGATTTAGACCTTCATGTTAATAATATTTGTGAGCAAAGAAAATCCTAAACTAGTAGATTTTCAATATTTTTTGAGTGCAGATCGACTCCCAATATGTAAAATGCAAGTCCCCATTGTGTATTATGCAGTATTGAAGCAGCACCAGTTTTTTGTGTATTTGTTTATTTTGATTTGCTCCTGTATGTACAACATATAGATGCTTTCTTGCATGGGATCATTGCAGTCACTTCATATTTGTTATTTTTTCATCAGAAAGAAAGACTCCATGGACTAAACTTGAGAATTATAATAGGCGTGCCGAAGAGAATAGAAACTTGAACATGGGAACTGAAAGGATGAAATTGGACAGCTGCAAAGACAAAAAGAGGTCTAATCAGAAGAAGCTTTACAAAGAAAATAAGGAGGTAACTTGCAAATTTGAAATGTGCGTTCATATGATAGAATCTTACACACCCTTTTGCTTACAGAGTTACAGGTTTTGATGTTAGATGACTTTTTGCATCACTTCATTAGTTAGACTGTTTTTCAGGCACCTATTCTGAAAGTGATATTTTTGCTTGTTCCAAACTATACCTATACATTACCACAAAGTTAATGTCCAGTATGAAATTCATATGCAAATGCTTTTAGACTAATTGACTTAAATATGGAGACTATAACCCCTACATGTAAGCCAATCTATAAAAATCCCCAAACTATCAGTAAAGTGAAGTTAGACAGTAGGAAAAAATAATTTAAATAATCACCTCTCAAACCCTGAAATTCATACAGATGTCGCAGAGAATGTTTGCTGAGTCCAAAATTACAGGAACCATGTTATACTAAACTGTACAATTCATATGATTAAATAGTATCATGCATAAAGTTATGATACCACGTGTAAGTGTATATCAATTATAAGAAGTATCGAGGATCCTATGCATGTGGTTACATGCAATGAATGAAAAAGTATGGTTAAATGTAGATAACACCTGAAATCGCTATTAAGTCAAACGACATCAAGCTTGGAATGAACTTGGTGTTACCAAATTCAGTACCTACAACTGCAATCTATATCTCCTCAATTCCTTATATTACCAGACTGATGGCTGTTCATAGTATTTGTCCTTGTTAAACAGTTAAAGAAACTATGATCCTCAGTCTGATTTTTTTGTTTGACCTTGTTGTTCCTTGTGAATTAATTACCTTTGAACCAAATAAATCAAATACTTACATGCCAAATCTAATTATGTCATCATCACCATTGACACTTCTGAGACATTTCAGGTCAATAGGCACACCAGTAACCAGTACCGGAGACAGAAACGTAAAAGAGTGCGATGTAATCTTCCTTCGGGTCCACAGATTGATCCTGAGAAGTCCACTGATGTTGAAGGTGCGATGCCAGAGAAGGTTCAATCTTCAAATCTTACCAAAGAAATGGTGAATGAGAGAGAAGGTTGGGGTAGCAAAGCGAACAGTTGGAAAAGTGGAGCAGTTGATACAGGTGGAAACAAACCTGGTAATGGCAACACAAGCAATTGGAATCGGTGTGTTAAATATTATTTGAGAGGGCAAAAATCTTCAGATGCTAGCCAGGCCGTTAAAGATTATTTCAGAGGGCAAAGAGCTTCAGATGCTACCCAGGCCGTTAAATATTATTTGAGAGGGCGAAAAGCTTCAGATGCTAGACAGGCCTTGCATTGTGAAAATAGAGCTGATGATGCAGGTGTAAACATGTCCTCTGGATGGACTAGAGGAAGCAACTGGAATACTCTGAATGGTACCAAAGGAAATATGAATCAGGGGGATAGTAGGGATAGCAAAGAGAACAGCTGGAAAAGTGGATCAGTTGATGCAGGTGCAAACGAAGCATCTTCTTGGGGCATCACAAGCAATTGGAATACACACGAGGATACACGCGGCGACTTTTCCTCTGATTGGAATCATTGCATGAAAGATGATTGGGAAAGGGAGAAGACTTTAGATACCAACCAGACCTATTGTTGGGAAAGTGGAGCTTGTGATGCAGGTGTAAACAAGTCTTCTGGATGGAGAAGTGAAAGGAATTGGAAATCTCCAAAAAATTCTTCAAATGATACCGCAGTAAATATATATCAAGGAGATGGTTGGGATATCAAAGTTAACTATTCGAATAGTGGAGCAGTTGATGCAAGTGGAAAGAAATGCAGCACGAGCAAATGGGATATCCCTACAGTTTCACATGGGAACCATTCTTCTGATTGGAATCAGGGGGTGAGTGGTTGGAGCATGGGAAGAGCTTGTGATGCTTACCAGGCGACTGGTTGGGAAAGGGGAATTAGTGACGCAGGTGTTAACAAGTCTTCTGAATTGTGTAGCGACAACAATTGGAAGATACCAAAGTATTATTTAAACGACAATGGAGGAAACATAAATCAAGGAGATGGTTGGGATAGCAAAGTGAAAAGTTGGACAAGTAGTGTTGATGCAAGTGCAAAGAAATCATCTGACTGGGGAAGTACGCGCAATTGGGGTACTCTTAAAGATTCATGTGGAAACCATTCCTCTGATTGGAGTCAGAGTGTGCAGGGTTGGAGCAGAGGAAATGCTTCAGATGCTTATCAAGCATCTGGTTGGGATAGTGGAGCTGGTGATGCCGGTGTAAACTAGTCTTCTGGATAATGTAGCAGAAGCATTTGGAAGTAATCCATTGGTTCAAAAGGTGATACTGGTGGAAGCAGTGATATCTTGGTTCTTGGAGAGGAGTGCATCCCGTGGAAAACAATGTTGGTGAAAAGAGGACTAACTTGTATCATGTATGCGGGTTTCATTTGTGGACACTTTATTTACTGGATCAATGCTTGTGATGGAACTAAATTTTTGTTTAGAATTGTGGATTGCGCTACTCAAGACTTGGTTAGACACTTAGACTAGGCAATTTATATACAGTATTTCGTTTTCTGATACGGGTTAAAATAGTATTGTATTTAATTTCTTTGTCTAGAAGACGTCTTGGATTTGCTTGTAAATATCTGATTTTGTTTCTGTTTGGTTAGTCTGGAAGTAAAAAGTCTATGCCTTTTAGTTGCCTTGATCGTAGGTGCTCTCCTGGTGAACAGTAACATCCTGCATCTATCTTTCAAAGTTGTAAAGGTCCTTGGATTACATGATATTTCAATTTATTGCAAGCGACCGAGCTTTTGGGGTTTTTCTTCCTGCTCATGTACCCATCTAAGAAGCTATTGTCAGTGCATAAGTTATTAGTATTATAATTACTAGCATTTTTGCAATTATTGTACAGTATTGTTATTTGTGTGAAAATATAAAACGTTTCTTGCTGTGGCAGTCACCCTGTTGTATTTCTAGTTGCTGTCTTTAGCATCTAATTGTTGTATGTCAAACTTTATAACAAGGAGGTGGCTGTAGCCTTCCAAAAAAGAGGTTAATGCATTTGTAGTGTACCTTCTTGTTAGCTGTTAGCAGTTGCGACCTTGAGTTGAGGCAAAGTCTTCAAATTGTTAGCTTCTTGATTATAATGATTATTGCAAGAGATATGACGTCTAACGAATCAGTCTGAAACTCTGAATATGTTGCAAACTAGTTAGGGTAGAAAAACTGTCACAAGACCTGACCATTGGACTGCTGAATATCGTCAGTGTTGCCTAGAAAAAAAATGATAATTGTAACCTTTAGAGCTATTTTTCTGAAGTTGAGGAAGATCATAGTTCATACACAATATTCTGCAGTTGATTACATTATACTGCATGTAGGTTACAAAAGTTTCAATATGAAATAATGTGAAGCTGACTGGTTAAGGGTTATCATGGGCTAAAGCCTAGATAATAGTAAATGGGATGGAAAGGCCTTTAAGAAACCCTATATATCCATTTCTTAAATTTGGAGCCAAATGAAGAGAGATGTGATGTGAATGTGAGTGCTCAACCTCCTTCTTCCTTGAAGAAACCCTCAAAACCCTCACTACCCGTCTTCTGTCTACACTTGGAAGGGAAAAGGAAGAAAAACTTAATTGCAATGACAGATGACACTATGAGAGAGACGTGATGATTTGTGCTTTCACGTAAGATCTTGTTCTCAATTCAGATTTTTCCAATTATTACTATGATGAATACTACTAGTTTAGTTGTTGTAGTTGTAGAGACTAGAGAGTATCCAGTTTATTGCTTACACAAAAGGAACATTACGCCTTTAATATCAATGATTGTTTTGTTTGTGGAACATCATGAGCCCTAACCAGGAAGTGACTTAGTATTGGCAAAGGGATTGAACCCTGTATCTCTCGCATGATGCAAAGTGAGCGATCGCGATCGATCTACCATTTGAGCTACATTCCCACTTAGGTTAAGATTGAGACCGTTTAATTTAAAATTCCATACCTAATTCCAGATGTATTAGGATTGTGCTCTATCCATATCCGTTCATATATCTAAGAATTGTTTAACAGTAAGAAATACTGTATATGTGGAATGTCTATATTGTATGCAATTCAAGGCTTATACGCTTTTTCAATAACAATGTCCAATCTTGTTTTTAACAACACACCGTATTCAATATTTTTGTTTGTGAAAGTTTGGTCCTGTATAGTGTATATATTTTATTTAGCAAAAGGCAAGCTGGGGTTAGGCAGATGTATAGTGTATATATTGTTTTCACGTAACTATTATATCGTTTTCTTGTTTTTATTATTCTTTCTTGAATATGTAGATCATGTTACACAAAATGGACTAAATCTAGTACAGTATATGTTTTTTAGTATTGAAAAATACACTCATGCTTTTTACTCTTTTCATCAGAAATGTGAAGGAGTCAGGGCACTCTACATGAGAGTTGTTATAGGTGTGTCCGAGAATACAGATAGTTAGATGGAAGTGAGAACCCAAACAACAAAAATGGCATGCTTCCGGGACCATCAGAAGAAGATGAAAGCTGAAAATAAGGTGGTAAGTTGTTATTATTAAGGATTTAACATGTCATAGCCGTACATACATCATTATGTAGTCAGAGATGTTACATGATTTGTTATTTTCATCAGTGTAATTTACAGCTCCATTTTGTTTAATAAAGATAGCTTACATGTACGCATAGTTGAAGATGGTTTATCTGTTGTAACAAAATGATAGCTCTAAATAATAGCATAGCCACAGCAATACTTTGTGGGAAACATTTCAGCCAAGTCTCTTTTCTATTTACTTCTATAACTGCATAAACTGATACACATAGATAAAGCTGGTTCAAGGAAGAAACCTAAATGTTCAAGTTATATATCAAGTATCAACCTCATAAACCAATATATTTGCAATTTAAATTTTGTAATATCTCATTTGGTTTGAAAGTCTTGATCAGTTAGACTTTTATTTCATAAATCGATCATAACGTCAACTGTCTGCATCTTATTGTTTGGCATTGCCTATTAATAAGGTTTAATAAGTTATTTTTATGTGTCAGACTTCTAAACAGCCTTCTGGCAAAGATCCTGGTGAGGACTTGGTTGGATCCAAGATAAAAGTTTGGTGGCCAGATGACAAGAAGTAAGTGCTCTCTCTAAAAATGCTATAGCAATTTGGATGTGTGTTTGCATGAGAATATGGTTAGTATACAGTATCTGGTAATCACGATTGTTGATAGTTGTGATGGTGTTATGCAGGTTCTATGAAAGTGTTGTAGAGTCTTTTGATCCCATTATGAAATTACATAAGGTGTGGTATATAGTTGTCCTGTTCTTTGTTTGCATACTGTGACTTTTTTTTTATTGTTTAGTGTATCATAATTCATAATCATTTATTTCTCTATTCTAGGTTGTATACCTTGATGGCGAAGAAGAGATTTTGTTTCTGAAAGAGGAACGTTGGGAGAATGTTGAAGGCCACACTGTGGCAGAGAAGGTTGGTGAGCTTAGTTCTATTATTTGTACTTCTGTTTTTGTTGGCGATGAAAGATGTTTACAGTTCACATGGAGAAAAAAATCATTTCTTTATCACGGTAAGGTTTACTTTGTGTCTGTCTCATGTTTCAATTTTTCTCCAATTATATACTCCGTATTATAGAAGCAATTATTTTTTCCTTTACAAAGACAAAAAAGAGACATAACTTACGTTTATGGGCAAAAAACTGAGTTCTCCTCCTCTACTTTTTCTTTGTGTAAAATGCATTCTCAATAACATATGAAGAGGAGCAAGATTCCGATTGTAGGAGACAATATCAGCTGCTTAGATCAGATCAATAGGACAATGATGAGTTTGAGAGGGGCAGAACTTGTAATTGGTGGTTGCTTATGTTGGACTTAGAGTAAGTAGCACTTGTAGTTGGGTTCTATGGGCTGGGCAGGTGCACATTCAATCTTTCTTTCTTTTCTCATTATTTAAAAGCATTTTGAATAACATGCAAGACACAATTGTTATGTGAATGCCTTTCACCCTACCTTTACTGACACGAAAAATCAATTACATGGTTGCATGACACCACCGAACATGAAGTTGAGTAAATACAGCTAGAAAGACAATGCCCTGAAATTATTTAAACCCCTAGGACATGGACACGGGATAATGATTGGAGAGGCAAACACAGGAACTAGGCCTCACTCGTGAGTCGTCATCGTTGAGAGCCCTGTATACCAAACCCGAAGACCCTGTTTCCTGACTAGATCCCCTGCTCCCATTTCTTCCAACCTACAAAATATGATACTTATGAATCCTTAAAAAACCCAAAACCCAGATTACAGCAAAAATTACAAGTACCACCTGATCTCTTTTGTCAGGTAAGATTCCATTGTACAAGTAAAAGGAGTCTCAATGCCATTTCCTTTTTTGAAATCGTAGAAACTATGGCACTATTCCCTTTCTGAGTTTTTCCGTTCTTTTTCATCACCAACCTTAGACAAGTATGAATCTTTACAGGTCAACATGCGCAATATGGACCAGAATCGGAAAAAGAAAAAGGTGGTGCAAGGTTTAAACATCATTGCTTCAAGGAATTCCACCCGCGCTGCTGAAGATGGATTGCTAGAAAAAGGAGGTCGTTGTGCAAGCGATGCTGAAAACAAAAAATACGCACTCGATGATATACCCGATTTTGTTTTGCCAGAATTCTCCACTTTCTTGAATACAGTTTGTACTGAACGCATTGCAGACTTCAACGTTGCTAAGGCACGTATCAAGAAAGATAGTATCCAAGATAACGACAAGATGTTTCATGAGAGCGCTGCATTGGTATGATTCACATATTCTTCTGTTTAAAGTTTCACATGTATTTGGTTTAACTATTCTTACTCTTATTAGTTGTATATATTGCAGCTTCAAAGCAGCTTCATGAAGTATTTTCTACAAACTAAATATATTATCAAGACTTTTGACAAGGAACTTCAAGTCATTTGAACTGAGCTAATTTCTGCCAAAGAGAAGAACAATATTCTTGAGGCTGAAAACAAGGACTATAAGAATGCTTTAAAGCTGGCAGAGGCTGAACTCGGACATCATCACAAAGCGAGTGTACAGTTAAAAGGCTGAACAATATTCTGGTATCCACTGTTTAAAACAACTCGAGTGTTTGACTTGTGTGTTGATTGTACAATCTTATGTAAAAAAGGCTGTACAGTTAGTTTCGACTGTGTGTTACAGTGTAGGATTTAGAATAGCTGTCCTAGTTATATGTTTGATTGTGTTCTCCTCTTCTTTTTAATTGTATTTGGCAGGCCTGGGCAGGATTATATTGTCACATGTCTGTTGGGGTAAAAATGGGGAGTCTTCGTCTACACCCCAACCCCAAGTGAGGAAGCACCCAATTGTTACGAATCACAAAAACAAGGAAGGTCGTGATAGTGCGGCCATTGAGGGTAAACCTGTGGAGGTAAATGAAAAAGATAGGAAAGTGATGATGGAGAAAGAAGAGGAAAATGAGGAGTTGAAGAACAAGTTGAAAGATAGGAAGAGGAAAATGCTGAATTGAAACAAAAGCTCAAAGACGCAGAGGATAAGATAGCTGCGATGACGATGAACCCCTCTCAAAGAAGCCAAGGTAGCAGAGCAAGATGAAGTAAAGCTTGTTTGATGTGTCTTATATATGTTAAAGCTTTTTTTTTTACTTGCACTATGCATATGTTTAAGTACTGATGGTGATAATATATGTTAAATTAGCTTAAGTATAGAAGGTTAGGTATGTATGTTAAAACTTCTATTGAATTGTGTTAAGTACTGATGAAATTTTGATGAAGTATTGAATTATGTTAAGTCATGTGGCCCTTGGCTTGTCTTCCACATACAGTACTAATTATTTCTGCTTTTGTCATAGTGATGAGAATCAACTGTTTATATATTTTTTTTGTAGTTATTCTTTGGGGAATTGAAGCTAGATTTAATTGCAGTGGCACATCCTCGGATGCCTAGTTACTGTGGATCAAAACTTCATAAGGGAAAATATATAAGGTGGTAGCTGTAAGCATCTAGTTGCAGCTGTACATGATACTGAATAACATGAAAAATAGGACTGTATTAAGAACTAAGGCAGGCCTGAAACTCTATTTCTTGAGCAGGCATTTGAGGTTGAGGTTGAGGTTGAGGTTGGGCTAGGCCTGAGATCTGTTGGATAAAATTGATCCAAAGCGGCCTTTTAGCTCATTTTCCCAGTTCTTCTTAAAATTTGGAGCCAGTTGAGAATCTCGAGATAATCTTTTCTTTTAAACCTAATAACAAAACCCTCAAAAACATTACTCAGTACTTCATCTCTTCAACTTCTTCTTTCTCAAGTCTCAAGTAAGATATTCTTTTTCTCCATTTTAATTTCTTAACTATTCTACTAAATCATACTATACATTGCGTTTGAAAGTGAAAAAATTATTTATATTTGATTTTCTTGAATTATATAAAAAAAAATATTCTCTGTTTTTAATTAATAATCTTTTTCTTTTTGTTTGTTTGTTTATTTATATAGCTAAGTAACAATTATGGATATTCCAACTGACTCTGAAAGCGACGACGTTGTAGCTCCTACTAAATTACCTACCCAAGTGCAGAACAATGCTAGTAATCTTAAAAGAAAAACAAGGCATCCTTCCCATCAACCTTCAACTTCACAACGAAAGAAGAGTAAAAAAATTAGCAATGGTGTTGGATGCTCTAGTGCTAGTGGTGGTGCATTTTCTTTTGACCCTGATAAATTGTTTAGTAAACTTGATAAATTATTTCCTAATGGGACCCCTTTGCTTCCTGACTTCAAAGATTTATCAGAGACTGCTGTGGAAAAGGTATTAATTATTTCAGCCTTTTTTCTTTTTTTGTTCACATTTATTTATTTACTAGTTGTTTTTACTATTTTTGATTAATTTGATTATTGCAGCATGTAACGGATTTTGTGGACGGTATGCTTGGTATGCATACTTCTTTTGATTATGTTGTCAAGACGTATAATGAGATGCAACCTGAGCTAACTGCTGCTAAAAAGAAAATCAATAATCTCGAGGCTACTTGCGTTGAAGATAAGAAGACTCTTAAGAGGCTTAAAGGTGAAAGTGAGGGTCATAAGAAAGCTCTAAAGCTGGCAAAGGCTGAAGCTCAAGATGCCCGAGTTCAGGTAACTGCTGCCGAAAAGAGAATCAATATGCTCGAGGCTGCTTCTAAAGAAGGAAAGAATACTATTGAGACGCTTACAACTGAAAACCAGAACCATACGAAAGCTTTAACGCTGGCACAGGATGAACTTCAAGTTGCCCAAGCTGAGCTAGCTAGTGTTAAAGAGAAGAACCATATTCTTGATTCTGTTGCCAACGAAGAGAAGAACGTTACTAAGAGGATCAGAGCTGAAAATCATGACCTTAAAAAAGCTTTACATCTGGCAAAGACTGAAATTGAACTTCTCCGCAACCTGGTTGCGCCTTCAGTTCCCAATCCTGTTCAACCTATTATTGACAGCCAACATCTTAATGCTAATGGGAATAAGGCTTCTGGAGCAGACAGTCTTGAAGGTGACGTCTTTGACTCTTTGAACATATAAATACTAGTGCTACGCTTTCCTAAAAGGCAATAAACGATTTTTATTTTATTTTTTTCTTATTTGTAGAAGTCATAGGTTGCTTCTAGGGTCCCTACTTTTTATCCTTCAAATCTCCTGACAAATTGTGTGATGAATCTTTTGTTCACATTCACTTGTTAAGTATAAAAATTATATGGTAGTTGCAAAATATAGTATAAAAAATGTGTTGAAAATGACTCGGAAAGCCTTGTAAAACCTTTTGAGGTGGATAGCATTGGTTTTATAAGTCCTGATATTGCATATTGTTCTTCTGTCCAAACAATTTAACATGCTGTCTGATATCCCACCTTCAAAATGACCTTTTGGCCACCCTACCTTCAAATCTATTTGCATTTGGGAGTTTGTTTTTGCAGAAAAGGCTGGATTGTGTCCAACCCAATTCCATCATTCACCTCCTGTTGGGAATGTTCTAAGGCAAGAAGATCCCCTATGTTCTGCCATTTGATGTCCAATAGAGTATAGATATAAGTACCACCTCACGTTTTTCGTATTCTTTTTCAATTCCCAATTAATGTTCCTTAATAATCCTTGCAACAAGAACAGAAATACAGCATTTTTACCTTTATATGACTGAGACTTCATAAAGAACCAAGGATGTATATTTGCAGAATAATAGACCCTTAAGGTTTACCGAATTGTACAGACTGTCTGGACTGTCGAAGAATCTTGCGCATGCCCTCGCATCTCCCTCTTAAACCCCACTAATCAGGCTCACAGAATGGTGTGGTATCCATGACAAAGACACTTTGGGGCCTGGGGCACCAGTTGATCTGACAACTTATTCCAGATTTCATACCCACTTCCAGATGTGTTAGAATTATTTCACTCCAAATCACTTACAACTCATGAAATTGGGGCCCGATCCCAAGACCTGGAGCCCAACCTCCCAAGTCTTGTCGGATCTGATTGTATCTTAAACATAACATAAATGTAACACTAAACACAGTACAGAATCCTACATAAATGATGTAGGAAAAATGTGTTAGTTGTCTGCAACTCAAGGCTCATTAATATGTTTCCAATAATGAAGTCCAATCTCGTCTTCAGTAACACATCCTTCTTAATTGTTTTTGAAGGCTTGGTTCTGCTTGATTCTGTCGCTTATAACATCTCATTTTGTTGTCTTTGATCTTTCTTGAATATGCACAATAATGATACATGGAAAGGACAAATTTTCTGTAGTATCTGTTTTTTTTTGTTACTATTAATGGAAATAAATTCATGTATGGTGGTTGTTATTTTTCAGCAGAAAGGAGAATGAGTCAGGGAACTCTACACGAGAGTTATTCTAAGTGTGTCGAAGAGAATAATCAGTTAAAGGTGGAAGTGAGAACCCAAAGGATAAAACTGGAATTGTGCGAGGACTTTCAGAAGAAGCTTCAAAATGAAAATGAGGAGGTAAGTAGTTAGTATCGACTATCGAGGATTAATATGATTAGAACCTTACAAAGACCTTTTGTTCAGAGATGTTATATGATATATATGTTTTTCTAGCAGCATAATGTAGTGAACAATTTTATTGAAAGAAACTGTGGAAATGTCATCTAGAAACTGTGGGATGGCAACTTTCACTTTCTTTTTCTTTTTTTTTTCAAAATCTCTTTATGCATTTTGTTCCTTTCAGGGAAAAAAATAAGGTTTTAAACAATGAAACATACTTTTGGTTTCCAATAATGTTTGTTGATAGTTGTTACTCTACATTGCTAGTGTTCTGGCGTTTACATATTGCAGTAGGGGTGTTTGAGCCAGGAGAACTTTGTTGGGTGATGTTTGGTTTACATTGCGGGTTTTTATGAGTGTCAGTGGGATGTGGGTTGTAGAAATTAGGGGACCGTTGCTTATTTCTTTTTCTCATATATGAAGCTTTGCCTTTTATTTATCAACAAAAAAAAAGGAAAATCATGAGAAGGTACGTGTCGTTAAGCACATTGTCAGTGAGGGAGTATGAGGGATCTTGGAGGCAAGAGGGAACATTAACCAAACCTGTTTTCTTGCTGTAGCAAACTCTCTCATCAATTTTTATTTTTTATTTTTTTATTTCCTCCAAAAATCAACCTATACATGGTGCAAGAAAGAAAATGTTATCGATGATTACATCAAAGAAATATGGGATTGATTCCCATGGCTCTATATATGTTTTTGGAGCTTGTGACAAATTAAGTTGTGATGCTGAGATAGGGAAGGCTCACAGATCACCGTGATATAGTAAAAAAGGTTATCATACACAGGGAAGAGTGGAAGTAAAACATGAACATAACTTGAGTGGGCTTGTGGTATGTCTTAATGAGGGTCCCATGTATATAGGGCTAAGCTTTTTTGGATGAAAAAACCTCTTTGAATAGTGACAACCAATATTAGTCAATGGAATATGTCAATAATGGAATAATGGACCATTCAGATAACAATTCTTGCACCTAATTTTAGTCCATTTATTGTTTCAGTTTTTTCCATCATATATTTTCGAAATTATTATTTTATGTCTTACAAAAAACATAAAAAAGAAGAAGCTACAGGGTTGGAAGCATTAGGGTATGAATTTGTAGCATTAGTACTTGTAAGCTAGAAGTAGCCTCAAAGGAGATGTTTGATTACCCCACTTTCTAAAAAGTGTGCTTTTTAAACTTGTAATGGTATTGCCCTCCCGAAGTGGGTCTTATATTTATTTCGTCTGCAGTGAGAAAAATGTAACTGGATATCAAACCTTGAAACTTTTTGTATCCTTGAAAATATTCATTGATTCTGACTGAACTTTCTTGTTTGTTGGGATTGAAATGCAGTTGATGACAAAGTTATCTGAAAAAGAAGGGCATTTGCATATGTTAAGAAAACAACTGGATGAAAAAACTGGTGATGTACAAGATATGAGGTCAAAGCTATATGTAATGGAAGAGAATCTGAATACGATGAGCAAACAAATGGAAGACAAAACTGATGAAATGCAAGATATGGTGTCTGTTAACCAAGTTCTTATTGTTAAAGAGCGCATGACTAATGATGAGCTACAGGGAGTTTACAGAGAGTTAAACAATGTGGGTTTGTTCTTTTTGCTTTGATATCTGGTTTAATAGTATTTGTGGAGTCATATTTAATATACTCGCTCGTAGGGAAACAAACTCAAGACGTTTAACAGATTATCTTATTCTTTTTTTGTATACAGGGATTGTGGGATGTCCTAGGGACTCACTCTGTAATTGGGTTTAAATTAATGGGAGAGTTAAATCCAAAACCTTTTCTGGATGCGTGCATGCAGAAGTTTCCAAGTAATGAATGTGACATGAAATCTGCTGAGTTATGTTCTTTGTGGCAAGAAAACATGCAAAATCAAGATTGGTTTCCTTTTAAAAGAATCCATGTAAATGGAAAATTTGAAGTATGTATATTCTTCCTATTAGCTGTTATTCCAAAATATATCAATGTTATTTTGTACATATTCTCAGCATTGTCTTTTGAAATCTTCAATTTAGTAACTGTTGGAAGCTGCAGGAAGTAATTGATGAGAACGACGAGAAGTTAATGCAGCTGAAGGATGCTTGGGGTGAGGAAGTACACAAAGCTGTGTGTGTGGCCTTGTTAGAGATAAATGAGTACAACCCAAGTACTAGGTCTGTGATATCTGCAATTTGGAACTTGAAGGAAGACAGGAAAGCACATTTGAAAGAGGTCATTGCACATCTGCTAAAGCAGTTGAAGCTTAAGAAGACTAAGCGTAGAGGATGAAAACCAACCAACATTATAACACGGGCACTCAGGAGAGCTACTTTTTTGTGTAAACTAAACCATGTGTCAATGGTGTTGATGGTCTAATTCTTGTATATTGTTCTTAATAGAGTTGTAGAGCTGAATGGTTGTTTTTGTCATGTTATGTCTCATTTGAAAGATTGTCAAAGAGATACATTTCTATCTCTGTTAGTATTTATGCTACTTATTATCAATGTTCAATTGTAACCTCTTTCTGACTAGTGAAGTCGGTTCGATTACACATGTCAAATACGCTTGAAGTGAGCTTGTCAAGCTGTATCTACTAAAACAATTTATTATTATCAAGTCACCATCAAAACCCTCCACTGTAATAGGGTGAATAGGTTATTTTTGGTATGAGGTAATTGATATGATTTCTTTTTTCTCTTTATTGGTTGAGTTTCAACTTAATTTCATCTTCTTTGGCTAATTTCTTTTTTTCATTATGTATATGGTTGGGTTGTATGTTCGACTCCAAATCTCCAATGACGACGAAGTGCTCTCAATCATAGGAAAAGGAAACCTAGTCCTTCTGATCCCTCTTCAGAACCACCAAAGAATGATGATTCGACAAAGTTGGGTTGTGCTGGAGTTGGAACATCAGAGACAGCAGCAGCAGCAGCTCATGGAACTACTTCTGCGACCACCTTTGGAAAATGCCCTTGCCTTGGTAACACACTGTTGTGTACTTGTCTTCTTCTTCCTTTTTCTTTTTTTTTGTGTTTATTCGCATGCATTTAGTTGTTAGCTTTTCTTAACTAGTTATAAATATATTGCAGATGCAAAACTACTTTGTGCAAACTCAATGCAAAGAGCTTCAACTTTCATGATCTGACTGAGCTACTTGCTTCCAAAGAGAAGAATATTAATTTTAGGCGACTTTCAATGAGTGGGAAAAGCTTTAGAGCTGGAAAACGACAAATTAGGTACTGCCTTAGTGATGAATAAGGAATTTGAGAAAACTATTGAGAAACTTAGAGATGAATGCGTGGACAATTAGAAAGCTTTAAAGATGGAAAGGGCTGAACTTGAACTTCTCCATAAATTTGTTGCTTCTTCTTCAGCTACAGTTGATGCTAGTTTGAGTGACATTGCTGATATAGACAACACTGCAGGTAATGCCTTTGATTATTTGAACGTTGTTGAAGGTACTACTCATCTGTTATCTCCTCACAACCTTGTCAAGAAACATATTGCTTTTTCTCCGGCATTTGAACTGGAAATGTTCATTTCTTAAAAGGTGCAACAAACTCATCAATTATCTCGTCACTATCTTGTCACAGATACGAAAGAGTTTATAATTTTTTCAGTCTTTTAATTGGAAATAGAGTACATGACAAACACATTCGACGAGTATTAATTAATTGTATTATTAGATAACCCACAAAACCATTCAAAAACTCAAATTTGAGACCAGACAGGGAGAGTCTACAAAACCAAAATACTCGCAGTGGCTCTATTAAAACTTCGATGTACATATGTGGAGTGAAACATAAGACCACCATTGCTGTGCTCAAGAATAAATTCTGGTGGAGTGATCTTGTTTTTCATATAGAGCGGTTTCTTGTATTTATCAACGGAAGATTTTGGATCAGGTTCTGCCTTTTCTCTTCCTCCTCTTCACCACCTCCTCCTAGATAGAGCATTCTCATGTTTCCTGCTCCATTTTCAATTGCTATTAAGATGAGCAGCCCATCCTATTGTTTGCCTATTCTTTCTCATCTTGCATTATTACCAACAATTTGTGATGTCATTTGAAAAGTGATGTGCATTACCGAAAGAGCTATGGTTGTTCCTCACATTTTCTTGGCATGTTCTTCATCGGAGAAGATAAGTGCGTAAAAATTTATCCTTAGATAAAGTACCACAAGTGGAATGATTCTGTACATTGCTCCCACTCGTACTCTTTTATTCTATCTTCGTGTCCAATAGTTATATGCAATCCAAACTTTATCGTCGCTAGCTAGTATATTTAGATTCAACATATATAATATTGGGGAATGAGTTCATGCATGATATCATAGTTGTTAACTTGTTATTCTTTTCAACAGAAGTGGAAAACATTACAGGGACTACGTGAGAGTTATTATAGGTGTGTTCAAGAGAATAGATAGTTGAAGATGGAAACTGGAAAGCTGGCATGACCAAAGTAGACTTAATCAGAAGAAGCTAAACGAGGAAATTAAGAAGGTAACTTCTTTGGTTGCCCAACCCACATGCAATCTTGATGTATTATGATATATTTTATCTGTAAACTTTTTTGCAAATTTTATAGAGTGCTAATTCACCAAAGAATGCAGTTTTACATGTAAACTTCTATGAATTAATGGTAGTGCGGTACTATGCTTAGAAGCATCCAAGTGTTGCTTTCATTAATAAACATTTTTGAACTTCTCGTAGACGGAATTATTAATATGAAATTTTTTATTGTGCAAAAGAGGAAGTAAATTGCACTAGGGTTGTGCAAGGCATAATAGTTCGATGAATGTTTCAAGCTTTTGAAAATTGATATTTGCAAAACCATCCACATAGCTTGTGTTATGCACATGTACACATGCTCTGTACAAATTACCTTATTTGTATCAGCAACTTATACTGTATAGCTGTAGGTATCTTGCTTTATTGGATTAGCAACACATCTTTTTTTTAAGTAGTCACAACACATCTAGAATGACTGTAACTATCCTATTTATTTGTAGTATCGACATTTGGTATACGTATATATTATAAATATCACAATAATCAAAATGATGGTCGGGTCAAATAAAAAAATAGGTCTTCATGATTTTTCAAATATGGGCTAAGTTGTCTCTATATTGGTGCAGTTTTTTCTCGAAGTTATGTGTTTCTAAGATTTAAAAAGTTCACTATTTAGAGCTGATCGACTAATCTTTTCTTGTGTCAGAAATTAGAAAATATTTAACCATTATTTCGTGACGTATTTTACACATACTAATAATGCTATGTCATGGTTAAAAAACTCTATGATGCATGAACATTGGTAGTACAGACCTGATATAGTTGCAACTGTTATGATATGTTTAATGCAATTGCTACTGTACTACTGTAGTATTTGTTGAGCACTTTTTTAGAATTGTACCTTGAATTTTGACACTCTTTGATGCTTTCCTAATTATTAACCATCGATATCGCACTGACTCATGAGATGGTGAGGACTTTACTGCAAGATCTCGTCAAAAGTGGGTATTTTCAGAGCTTCAAGGCAGATTTGGATACTTTAGGCAAAAAAATGGAAGAAAAATCCTGAGTTTCCTGATATTCTTTTGCTAATAAAATTCTTGTGTTAAAGGGCACGGATATGCATAAACTAGATAAAGCCCACAAGGGCTTACTAAAATTTCATGGTGTTTATTGTAGTGGTTGTTGTCCTTTGCAAGTAAGTCATCTAGAACATCACCTTTTCACTACATTTTTGGCATAATTTATTTCTTTTCTATGTGTTAGTGAGCAAATTGGAAGTGCAAATTTGGAAACTTCTGCATCTGAATGCAGTTGAAGACAAAGTTGGATGAAATGGAAGGGAATTTCAACATGTTGAGTAAACAGCTGGTAGACAAAGCTGATGATATGCAACATATGGAGTCTCTTTACCAACATTTGGTGCTTCAAGAACTAACAAATAACTCTGAGTTACAGGAAGCTCGCACAGAATTGCAGAGTGTATGGTGTCTCTGTGTTTATTATCTTATTTTGTGAGAATTAAAGTCATAATATATAATACTATTGCTCCTCACATGGCAACAATCTGCTTCTTCTTATGCAGGGATTAGAGAATATCTTAACTCAGCCCTCTCTAATCGGATTTAAAAGAATGGGAGAGTTGAATTCACAACCATTTCGAGATTTCGGTGAAGACTGGAAAATGAAATCTATTGATCTTTATTTATTATGGGAAGAAAGCATAAAGAATCAGCAATGGCATCAATTTAAAGCAATCCAAATGAATGGAAAATGTGATGTAAGTGTTTTCCGGTTACTTCTTTCTTTGTTTTTTCCAGAAAATATCCATGTAATAGTATTTTTTCTTTTCCCACCATTGTCTTTGCAACGAACCTTTCTACTTGAAGTAGGAGATTGGGTCAGTTTCCTTTTAACCGAATTGTGGGTAGGGGGAGCATCATTTTTAATTTCAGTGATGAATTGATGATCATGATTAAAAGGATATCATTTACTTACTTCTCAATAGAGGTAATTGTAACATTAGAAAACAAAAGACATGAATAAATGCAAGATAGAACAAATCCTCCTGCTCTTGAGGAACTTTCAAATGGGATGTAAGGTAGGTCAAAACGTCAAGGCTCTTATACGTTACAGACAACTGTATTTTAGAAAAGTTCTGAAGAGAAAGAAATTCAAAAACTAAATTGTTAAAAACGTGCCTATAAATAACACTTGGCTTAAAAGCAAAATAGGGCTTGAAACATAAGAGTGTGATACTGATCTTGGCTTTATCAACGTCTATGGATTAATGCCTAGTCTATTTAAGAGTCTTCATTTCATTTAGTAAATACCCAGTGGCCTCTTTTGAACTTGCTTTCCTGTCTTCCTTGAAGTTCCATATTTCAGATACAGCACACCGTGTACTTGGGTTGCACTTATTTATCTCTGACAATGCCACACATACAGCCTTGTGAACTTCCTCGCCCGAAGTATCCTTCAACTGCTTCAATTTATCAACGTGATCATCTATTATATCCTGCACCTTTCAATAGTTATTTAATTCCATTGATGATTTGAAAAGACCTGACTAAATGCATCTTCTTTGGAACCTGATAATGGACCTCTTGAATTCGACACTGATGCCGTTAAGATACATTTATCAAAATGACTACCGAAGAGGTATTTTCTTTTTCTTTTAAGGTATCTTCTCTTTACTTGTTAACTTTTATTAATTACTTATAAATAAATTTGCAGATGCAAAACTACTTTGTGCAATTTCAAAATACTATTCAAGCTGTTAGACTTGAAAGTGAAAATTATATAAAAGTGTTCAAGCAGGCCAAAGCCGACCTTGAAATTAGGGGTTGATCTGACTTGAAAACCCGAACCCAACCCAACCTGCTTTGGGTCAGGTTTGGGTTAATATATGCTTTTGGGTTTAATCGGGTTAACCCGATTGACCTGATTCCAAGTCAGGTCAGGTTCAGGTTTATTGGGTTGACCCATCAGGTCCACCTGAAACATGATTTGGGAAAAAAAAAACCCTAATTATATGATATCTCTTATTTTCTTTCTTCTTCATTCTCTTGACTCTCCTTAGTTAGACGGAGTGACGGACCTAAGAAACAATTCTCCATCTCAAATTCTCAATCAAGTTCATCAAATTCTCAAATTCTCATTTAAGTTCATCTGTAATGGATAGAAATTGAACTTCTCAATTCTCAATCGATGTTCATCTAGAGTTTTCTTCTCTTTCAAATTGAAATAAATAACAAATTGCAACACTTTTGATTTGAATCCGTCAAGCGTCAACTATCACACATTTAAGGTCTAGATCCAAACTTAATTTCTTTTCCTTTCAAGGATTCATATATACATAGTTTTCCTTTTTTTCTTGTTGTTGAAAAAAAACCTAGATTATTTCCTATTTTATTTTTTATGATAATTTAATTTCATTTGTTTTTGCTTTTAATTCTTATGATAATTTAATTTCTTCTCTTAAAAATCTGGATGAATCGCGCCTTGAAAACAAATTTTCTTTTCAAGGTATACTTCATTAATAAAAATTCTTCAATTAGTGCCTCGAAATAGTTGTTCAACAGTCGACATGCTTGAAAGTTGAAACTGTAACTACAGATACTAACATAAAAAACATATCAATGCCTTTAGGCTTTATTGGAGAAAATTAAGAATATCATTTTTTGAACAAATTTGAATGCTAGTAGGGACTATATATAAAGAAGTCCTAGGTGTTTTTTTTTCTTTTCTCATTTTTAATAAGCATAATAGAAATTATACTTAGCAGTGGAGTTTTCTGTAGTAATTTTCTTTTGTTACAAAGAGATTTTTTTTGTTATGGTGTTACTTTATTCTACGTTTTGGTAACAAACAAGACAATATGTGGCACTGCAGCTACAAAGGGATAGATGTATAATAGTATAGACATAAGTTAAAGATATAACTTAAAAATAAGTTTTTCTGTTTCTATACAGGTTGTTTGAATCCATTTCAATAGTATAGACATAACATAAAAGAATTAGTTAAATATATTGTTTCTATGCCTTACTTTGATTCATTTGCTTAGATGAAGATATTTTAAGTGATATATTTTTTTAATGAATTTTTAGATGGAACATGTTGGGGATCTTACAGAAAACACTACCATAGATGTTGACATGGAAACCAATGACGAAAATTTAACTTCGACAGGTAAGAGTAAAACTACAAAAAAACATTGTCGGACTTTTTTATCTACAATATGGGATGATTATGTGCATGCTACTGAACTAGATAAAGATGGGTTTCTATGGCCGTCTTGTAAAAAATATGGTCATAAAGTGAGATCTGAGAGTAATCAGGGAACAAGAGATGCCAAACGACATACTAATAAGTGTAAGAAAACCACTTATCGTAATATAGGCCAAATGTGTATTGTCACTTTTGATGGAACCTTGTCTACTAATCCCACAAAATTCAATCCTGATGTATTTCGCGAGTTAGCAAGTATGGTCATTGTTTCTTCCATATCAATTTGTTGAGTATGAATGTGGGATGAATTCTCTAACACATTCATACTCAACAAATTGATATGGAAGAAACAATGACCATACTTACTAACTCGCGAAATACATCAGGATTAAATTTTGTGGGCTTAGTAGACAAGGTTCCATCAGAAGTGACAATACACATTTGGCCTATATCACGATAAGTGGATCTTACTCCTTTGGCATTTCATGTTCCCTGATTACTCTCAGATCTCACTTTATGACCACATTTTTTACAAGACGCCCATATAAATCCATCTTTATCTAGTTCAGTAGAATGCACATAATCATCCCATATTGTAGATAAAAAAGTCTGACAATATTTTTTGGTAGTTTTACTCTTACCTATCGAAGTTAAGTCTTTGTCATTGGTTTCCATGTCAACATCTATGATAGTGTTCTCTGTAAGATCCACGAAAGGTTCCATCTGAAAATTCATTAAAAAAATATATCACTTAAAATATCTTCGTCTAAGCAAATGAATCAAAGTAAGGCATTGAAACAATATATTGAACTAATTCTTTTAAGCTATGTCTATACTATTGAAATGGATTCAAACAACCTGTGCAGAAACAGAAAAATCTCTTTTAACTTATGTCTATACTATTATACATCTATCCCTTTGTAGTTGCAGTGCCACATACTGTCTTGTTTGTTACCAAAACATAGAATAAAGTAACACAATAACAAAAAAACTCTCTTTGTAATAAAAGAAAATTAACTACAGAAAACTCCACTACTAAGTATAACTTCTATTATACTTAAAAATGAGAAAAGAAAAAAAAACACCTGGGATTTCTTTATATATAGCCCCCACTAGCATTCAAATTTGTTCAAAAAATGATATTCTTAATTTTCTCCAATAAAGCCTAGAGGCATTGATATGTTTTTTATGTTAGTATCTGCAGTTACAGTTTCAACTTTCAAGCATGTCGACTGTCGAACAACTATTTCGAGGCACTAATTGAAGAATTTTTCATGAAAAGAAAAACCTGTTTTCAAGGCGAGATTCATCCAGATTTTTAAGAAAAGAAATTAAATTATCATCAGAATTAAAAGCGAAAATAAATGAAATTAAATTATCATAGAAAATAAAAGAGAAAATAATCTAGGGTTTTTCAACAACAAGAAAAAAAGAAAAACTATGTATATATGAATCCTTGAAAGGAAAATAAATTAAGTTTGGATCTATACCTTAAATGTGTGATAGTTGACGCTTGACGGATTCAAATTATAAGTGTTGCGATTTGTTATTTATTTCAATCTGAAAGAAAGGAGAGAAAGAGAAGAAAACTATAGATGAACATCGATTGAGAATTGTGAAGTTCAATTTCAATCCATAATAGATGAGATGAACTTGATTGAGAATTTGAGATGGAGAATTTGATGAACTTGATTCAGAATTTGAGATGGAGAATTTGATGAAATTGATTGAGAATTTGAGATGGAGAATTGTTTCTTAGGTCCGTCACTCCGTCTAACTAAAGAGAGTTAAGAGACTAAAGAAGAAAGAAAATAAGAGATATCATATAATTAGGTTTTTTTTCCCCCAATTCAGGTTTCAGGTGGACCTGACGGGTCAATCCAATAAACCTGACCTGACTTGGAATCAAGTCAATCGGGTCGACCCGTTAAATCCAAAAGCCCAAATATATTAACCCAAATCTGACCCAAAACAGGTCGGGTTCGGGTTTCCAAGTCAGATTGCCACCCCTAGGTGTAGTAATGATCGTTTTTCATCTATAGTTTTTGTGGTTGGCTGGAGTTTTGCATATGTTTGAAGTGTAGTTGTCAATCCTTGCCATCTAAGCAAATCTAAACAATTATGCGATGTTCCATTTGCGAGCAAGTCACTATAATCAAAATGCAAGTCTCCTTAGTAAAGACCCGCATTATGAAATGACATCGATTTTATCTAAGTCTCCTCTTGTTGGTCAAGCTCTAATTCTCTTTTAAGCCAAGTGTTCAACTCACGACCAAGGCTGAGAAACTCAAGCATATTCTTGTGAAGGTTTTCTGTTCTGATAATCAGAAACCAAGTGCCATGAATGGAACTACTTTGCTGCATATTGGAGTATAGTTGTTTCAAGGTTAGAACACATTGTATTTGTAAGTTGTGTTTTTGTAACATAATTGTTATGTTTTATTTTGTAAAGGTTTGCACGTACCCATGCCTGAATATACCTGATGGAGTAAAATACAGGACTGTGAGTATCTGCAGTGTTGGTGCTGCGATGTAGTTTATCGTGTTGTTTTGTGATGTATAGTTGGGAAACTGGAAACTCAGTTGTATGTATTGCTTGTTTGAATAGAATTATCTTTTGGATTGAAAAGAAAAGAAAAAGATTGTTCTGGTTTGAAGGTTCAATATGGTTTTCATTTACCAAACTTTGCCCATCTTTTTTAGTTACTGACTTGTGCTGCTTAATAGTGAAAGTAGCTATAATTAATCTTGATCTTTAACTGAATCAACAGACATTTCAGTTCTGCTTCAAAAGTTTGGTTACTCAATAATTTGCCTATAAATATACTTATGAGTTGGATCATCTTTCACTTTTTTTTTGGTTGTAAAAAAACTGGTAACTTGATGTAAGCTTTCCATGTTAGTCTACTAGTAATTTGGTATGATCACCTACCTAACTGAGTGCCTGACTGCCTGCAATTTTGAACATGAAGGAAGACATACAGAAAAGCACATTCAAAGAAGTCATTGAGCAGTGCTAAAGCTATTGAGGCTTAACATTATATGCTAGGAAGACTATGAAAAAGCAAAGTCTTAACATTATACTGTTGCAACCATAGTTTAAAATGTCAATTTCGAGCTAAATTTTGAATCCTAGAAAAACAGATTTTGCCGAGATTTTGACACTAGAAATCAATTTGGAAACCGAGTATTCGTGGATATTCACGGACTTTTGTATATTGGCATAATTCGTGGTATATCCTGGACTATGGTTGCAACCCAAAATGACTAACTAGTAGCTGCATCATATTTGGCTAAACCAACTGTTATTGACTTATTGGTATAGTAGGATCATCATATATAATCACTGTAGCACTCAAAGATCACAGATTAATGACATACTGCCACGTCTAGAGTAATGATGTACAAAAGAAAACTTGAAGCAAAAGACTGGATATACAGGCTTTTCACTCAACAGTCAAAAGACTACTACTACTGTACTAGCAGTCTAGCATTCTACCACCAACCAAAGCTTTGAAACTCTACAGTTTAGGCACATTAGTCTACTAGTCTACTACCAATACTCATACTCTAGAAGTCCTAGAAGAGGGTTTGTTTTGAAATTTGGTAGTGGTGAAGTTAAATTTTTTGGTAAGGTTTCCCTGTTCTTCATCATATATAAAAAGTTGAGATGTTTGATATGGTGCCAAATTGTACAAGCTTTATTGATAACAAGGTAAAATGATTTTTGTTTTGGGTTTCAACATTTCTAATTTCATTTCATCTTCTTGTTAGCTCATTTTTGTTAATTTTCTGTTGTATGTATGTATGTATTGCTGGGTTGCTATTATTAAGTCTGATGATGGTGACAGACCTCTCGTCTTTAAAAAAAGATCACTGTCATTACCTAAAGGCCAAGGGAAACGGATCCGGAGAACATCTGAACACTACTCTTCAGAACCACCAAAGAATAATGATACTACAAAGTTGGTTTGTGTTGTTGGAGTTGGAACATCTGAGACAACAACAGCAGCAGAAGCAGCTCATCATGGAAGTACTTGCGCAAACGACACAATAAATATTAATTTGAAAAAAGCCGCTGAATTGGTAACTATGTAACACATTCTTCTTCTTTAATTTGTGTTTGTTCTCATGCAATTTAGTTTTGAACATTTCTTAATAACTAATTATAAATTACAAATACAACCTTCCGTTTTGCAAATTCAAAATACTTAAAATGAACTTCAACTTGCCTTAACTAAGCTACTAGTTGCCGAGGAAAAGAATATTAATTTTTAGGCGGCTTCCAATGAATGGAAGAATACTAATGAGAAGCTTAAACTTGAAAGCGAAAGCTATGAGAAAGCGTTAAAACTGGCAAATGATCAACTTCAAGTTGCTCGAACTGAGTTAACTACCGCTAAGGCTAGTATCAAGAGGCTGCGAGCTGAAAGGGAGTTCCACAAGAGAACTCTAAATCTGGAAAAGAATTGTCATATAACCACAAAAGTGGAATTAACTGTTGCCAATCAGAAGAACGATACTCTGGAGGTTGCTGCCAACGAGTGGAAGAATACTACCCAAAATCTTAGAGTTCAATGTGAGGACAATAAGAAAGCTTCAAATTTGGTGAAAGCTGAACTTGAACTTCTTCGCAAATTGGTTGCTTCTTGTCCAGCTGCACTTGACAATCAGCTTGTTGATGCTAGTTTGAGAGGCATTTCGGGAATGGACAACTTTGCAGGTAATCTTTGACGTTTTGAACATTGCTAAAAATACTAGTTATATGTTATCTCCTCACACATTTGTCAAGAAGAACATTGTCCTTTTTCAGCATTTGAACTAGAAGCAATTATTTATTAATGAACGAAACAAACGTTTCTGTTATTTATTCATTATATCTTGACACGGACACGAAAAAAGTTTGTGTTGACAGTCCTGTAAAGTTAGATAACTGCTAAGCCATTGAAAAGCTCAAATTTGGGATCAGACAGAAAGAGTCCAAAGAATTATCACGATGGCTCTATAGAGAAAAACCTTGATGTATTTAGAATGAAACATAAGATCTCCATTCTTTTGGACCAGTTCAGCCTTTCCTATCCATCGCCCTAAGTCCCTAGATAGATATAAGGACCTTCTAACGTTGTTCCTGCTTGATTATCCAATTTCTTTGTTGTGGACTTATTGCAAGAAAATTCACGCTTCTTTTAAGATGAGCAGGCCTTCCTTCTGTATCACTACTCTATCTGGTAAGACCAGCATTTTATTATTTTGTTTGAAAGTGATGTGTAATGTTCCCTATAAGTTTGACAAGTGCTTCAAATATAGCACATAACTAAAATTTACTGATCTAGAAAAACAAAAGAACAACACACTCCATACAACAATACAAAAGACACCAGCAAGTCTATAAGTCTGTAGAATATAATAAGTGTATCTTTAGAGAAAGCAAAGCCACAAGCAGAATGGTTCTACTGTACATTGCTTTCACTTGTACTCTTATTCTTTCTTTATGTGCAATAGTGATATGCACGCAAATATATCGCGTTTTTCGCTAGCATATTTAGAATCAACATACTTAATATTGGAGAATAAATCCATGCATGATGTTATAGTTGTTAACTAGTTATTCTGTTCAACAGAAGGAAATATTCCGGGGACTCTACGTGAGAGTTACTATATGTGTGTTCAAGAGAATAAACAGTTGAATAGGGGTGGGCACGGTCCGGTCCGGTCCTAAAATGTAATAGGACCGGGACCAAACCGACTTGAAAGTATCGGTTCGGTTTCGGTTCCATGGACCGAAATTATTTGAATGTAACCGGACCGGACCGGACCAAATACAATCGGTCCGGTTTCGGTCCGAAACTCGGTCTTGGGCTTTTTTATTGGGCTTTTATTCCATTGGATATTTTTAAGTTTATTCTTAAGTTTTGGACTGATCCATTGGATATTTGGATTAGTTGTTACTTGGTAGGGTAATTTGGAATTTAAAATTAAGATTAAGATTGATTTGGTTGACCTAACAATTAACAAAGTGGTTTGTTGGACTTGTGAGCTGAAGTTTTCAATCTCTCTGTTAAATTAAGCACATGTTTCATGTCCATAACATGCTAAACACCAATTGATAGACTATATTCAGCTACAGTTAAAAACTTAAACAAGTGGTTTAGTACTTAACCCACTTGAGCCAATGGTCTAGCTTGTGGTGAATTATATACCGAAACGAACAGAACATGTGGATGTGGGTGTCCTTAGGCATAATCTAGCTAGCTAGACTCTACAAGAAACATGTGTACACCAACTTTTGTTAACAATGTTAAGAACTCTGCACATGTTGCAACCAAAGAAAGAAGATGATAACCATCAAGCAACAAATAGCTAGAGATATCTTTTCAGGTATGAAGATGGAAAGTCCAGCACTACAACTTCACATCACAGGCTTGGTCGACATGACATAGTTTCTGTCGAGCACTCAAGCTTGTACCTAATTTCCTGAAGAGACATCTTACTATTATCAAGTTTAGTCAACAAGATGAAACTAAAAAAGAAAATTCCAACAAGTACAATTAACCTTCTTAATTCCTCATGATCAATGATCATCATCCCCTTCTTAATCTTTCAAGGTCAGGGGTATAAAGCTCTTTCCGAAACATGGCATAGAGACTAAATTCAATAGCAATTTTGCAGCTTCACAGCCTCAATCAGCTTCACATTTTTTTTTTTTTTAATTTGATTATTAAAAAAAAAAATACAGCCTCAATCAAATCCTGCATAATCTTCGAGAGAACTTGACAGCGTGAATGAAAGCGAGAGAGTGGAAAAGAGGACCGAAAGGAGAGAGTGGTGGTGGTGGTGGTGGTGGTGGTGGTGGTGGTGGTGGTGGTGGTGGTGGTGAAAATTGAGATGGAGAAGAGGACCGAAAGGAGGCGGATTGAGATGGAGAAGAGGAACGAAGAAAGGGGGCGGATTGAGAGGGAGAAGAGGAATGAAGTATGTTAGGTTTCTAATTTTATATGTCTAGTTTAGTAATTTTATAATAAAAAAAATATTTTTTATTTATTTCGGTTCGGTTCGGTTCTCTCGGTTTTATTAAAACAAGAACCGAGACCGGACCAATAGCTATATAGTTCGGTTCGGTTTCGGTCCGGTCTTGACCGGTTTTTGGTCAATTCGGTTTTGACCGGTTTTGACTCGGTTTTTTCGGTTCGGTTTTCGGTTTTTCGGTTTTTTTGCCCACCCCTACAGTTGAAGACGGAAGCTGGAACCCAAAGAATGAAAATGGAAAGTTGCGAGGACCAAAGTAGGCGTAATCAGAAGAAGCTAAATGATAAAAATAATAAGGTAAATTTGAAAGAGGACCAAAGTAGGCTTAATCAGAAGAAGCTAAATGATAAAAATAATAAGGTAAATTTGAAAGATATAATTTGATTGGTGCCCAACCAACTCTAGATCCTGATTTGTGATTAAAATCCTATTTGATCAGTATAATTTCTACATGTATATAGAAGCTAGAAGAATTCAAAGTCTATTACTTTCATTATAAAATATTTTTGACCCTTTTCTCTTAGACAGAATTGTCAATTTGAAGTTTATATTGTGAGAACTATCTCTTGAAAAAAGAGCTTTTTTGGTGTAAGAGAAATTAAAGTAAACTATACTAGAGCACTGCAAGGCTGAAGGCCTGAAGTGAATACCCAAAGGTACATTTCAACCTCTCGAATAAATGTACCCAAAGAAAGAAAAAAAAACTCTTGAATAATTTGCCAAACCATTCACATAGCTCGTGTTGTGCACATGTTAACATGCTCTGTACAATTACAAATGACCTTGTTTGTATGACCTTGTTGTTTACCCCTTTAATTTGGTAAGTATTGTACACATGCTAGTAATGATAGTTCATGGTTAAGAGATTCTATGATGCATGAACATTAGTAGTAAAGACCTGATATAATGTAATTGCTACCGGCCTACCGTAGTATATTTGTTTAGCAAAACTTTGAAGTTTCTCAAGGTTAATGAGCAATTTTTTGAACTGTACATTGAATCTTAACACTATTTCTTTCTTGATTATTAATCATCAATCTTGACGCATGAGATGGTAACGAAGTTTACTGCACGATTCTGTAAAAAGTGAGTATATTTCAGAGCTTCAAGGCAAAAATAGCAAAAAATCGAATACAAAGTACTGAGCTTTATGATATATCTTTAACTAACCATAATGATGTGCTTAAAGAACACGAGTAGGCATGAACTAGATGAATCCCACAAGGCTCTGTTTAGTGTATGGAATTGTTGCTTTATTAGGTTACGTGCTTTTACTGTAGTGCTTGTAAGTCTTTTATAAAGTATTCAAATCAACTCCCATTAGCGTTGTATATTTGACATAATTTATTTCGTTGCTATATGTTAGTGAGGAAAATGGCAGTGCATAACTGCATATTCAATATCCATATATATTCATCAGCATATCATTGTTCACTTCTAAACTGACTACTTCATTCTTGTGCAACTGAAACGCAGTTGAAGACAAAGTTGTATGAAATGGAAGGGAAATTGGATGTGTTGAGTAAACAAGTGGAAGACAAAAGTGACGATATGCAAGATATGGAATCTCTTAACCAAGTTCTGGTGCTTAAAGAGCGAATGAATAATTCTGAGTTACAAGAAGCCCGCACAGAATTAAAAGTGTATGGTGTTCATTATCTGGTTTACTGATATATGTAGTCATGTTGAATGATACCATCTCTCCTCAGTCCTCACAGCGTGGTGATAAACTTCTTCTCCTTTGTATGCACTATGCAGGGATTGGAGAATGTCTTGAGTCAACAATCCTTATTTGGAATAAAAAGAATGGGAGAGTTGAATTCAGAACCATTTCGTGATGCGTGCATGCAGAAATTTTTGGGCGAAGACTTGGAAATCAAATCTATTGAGCTATGTTCTTTATGGCAAGAAAACATAAAAAATCAGCAATGGTTTCCGTTTAAAACAATCCAAATGAATGGAAAGTGTGATGTATGTGTTTTAATTGCATTTTTTTTTCCGAAATATATTCACGTAATTTTATTTTTTTTCAGTTTTATTCAAGTAAAATTTGAGTCGGAGAAGATGACCGGAAAGTGGAGGAGGGAGAGATGAGTGTGTGGAAGTGGTTGAGCTATCTAGAGAGATAGTTGCTTACGTATCTGAGATTGACCAAGTCCCAGAATCAAGCCTACGTAGTTCATATTTATAGGTGATTGGGACAACGGATAGCTCATTAATTGCATAACGGTGTGGTCAATTAATGAGCGGATATTTTGGATCTGAAAATATATTGTAACTGAAGAGAATCAAAACGTATTTGAGTTTGAACTAGGTCGATGAAGGTCGCTTAAATATAGGTTCACGTTGAGTGAGCTCGGATAAAAATAGGCTTACGTCGAGTGAGAGTGTTTTAGGTCACATTGAGTGAACTTGAGTAAAAATAGGTTTATGACGAGTGAGCTCGAGTAAAAATGGGCTCACGTCAAGTTGATGGGTATATACATAGCCCCTTTTTATTTTGATCGTAGTAAAAGGATTGGAAGTTGGTGATATGATTTTGCTTCGATTGAAATAAAAACTAGTGAAGTCATTCTTGGGGAAGGCATTTGGTTGCCTTGTTCTTGTGGGTTTACTTGGTTTTTTGAAGCCAGCAAAGATTCCCTTGTGTGTTGCATTAAATAGGGTTTAGTTTTTGAGGGAGTGAAATGATTGCAGCAATGGTAAGTGTGTTGTTATTGACACGTGGATGGTTATTTGAATTTTGATTTTTGAAAAAAAGTAACTGAAATGGGTGGGAACCCAATAGTTTTAGTGGTTGGATTTGATCCTTCACATCTGGTGGTTGAAAAGAAATTGTTTTAACGGTGCAGATGGGTTAGTGGGTTTTATAAAACCTAACTGCAAAGGTTGGAAAACCAAGGGTTGTTGCATCATTGCTTTTTAAGGAAGTTTTTGCCATTTCGCGAAGGTACTTTCTTGCTCTGCTCTCTCTTCTTCGTCTTCTTCATTGTTGTTCTTGCTTGTTTAAGTATTCTGTTGTTGTTTTTCCTTTAGATTTTTTTGTTTTTCCTTTAAATCATTCATGTTCTTGTGATAATTGAACTGATTCTGCCATTTCCGTTGTGTTTATCTTCTTTTCCGATTACTGTTTGACATATTTCCGCCATTGTTGAATACTTGAAGGTTTTTTATTCTTCATCTTCCTTTTTTCTTTTGTTTTTCCTTCATTTGCTGGGTAAGATTTTGTATTTGATTATCATCTTTGGTTAGAGAAAATTGTATAACGATGAGTGATAGGGAGTCTGAAAGTATTAGTGAGAATGGAGAGGGGGTCCAACTCGAAGAGGGAGTTGAAGTTGGTGTAAGTGATAATTGACGTGGAGGGGATGATGAAGAGATCAGTAGCAGTAGGTTGCTTACCGTAGATGAAGCTCGGAGGTCTTTTCCCGAGATTCGAGAGGAATTCAATATTAGGATCCCTGACCTCGAAATGCATAAAGTTAGTGATAGGTTATTTGATTTGTGTGGGGACACGACGTCCACTTTGATTTGTCTCGCCCAGCTTAGGGGTGGTATGCGTCTTCCATTCAGTAAGTTCGTATGTGATATCTTGAATCACTACGACGTAGCCTCTATCATGATGCCCACCAGTTTCTGGACCTCTATGCTAATCTTTGAGGAACTGAACAGGCTACACAACTATGACATCTGCAAGTCGGACGTCATAGCTTATTTTACTTGCGTCACTGGTCGTAGTAGGGATTACGTCTGTTCCCTAAATAGGAAACGAAGTTGTGGTCTAGCTAAGCTGTTCAACCCTCCCACCTCGAATGATGGTTGGAAAAACTCACCGGTGTATAGAATCCGTGGTCAGTTTGTACAACCCAGTGCCTTCTTAGCTCGATATGCTATTCCTAGCATAGGTAAACGTGTGTCTGTAACTTTCTCATTTATTTGCCAAGTCGACTGGATTGTTGACTTGTTTGATTTATTTTTGCAGGTTAGACTAAGGATTATAACGAGCCAATCGACGACCGCTTGCACCCAAGTAATATAATCGAGTTTGTTGAAAAGTCTTGGGCTGAGAAGAGGGAGTTGTTACTATACCTAGCTCGATTTTTTCGCGAACCTCGAGTTAAATTTTCTAAGGGTACCCAGGCAGAAGCTGGTACCTCGAGTGCCGTCGCGCCGAAGAGTAGGAGAAAGAAAAAAGAGCTCGCAGTAGCCCTTCCTATTGCTGAGTTGGTTTCAGCTCGACCTGGTGACTTGCCCATTGAGGTTTTGCTTGCCTTACCAATGGCACTGAAGAAGTCGCTTGAATTTCCTCTCACTGGTGGTTTTGTCCTCTACCGAGCAAGATTCTTGACGCACCCAATCTCAGCGATGTATTTGGGTCGCGTTCTCTCGAGCCCCAGCCTTTTGTGAGAAAGAGAAAAGCTCCTGCGAAGCCAACTGATACAGTTGCGGCTTCTAAGGTTGATAAGCCCAGCCAAGAGAAGGGGAAAGAGAAGTCTGATACTCCTGACCCGAAATCTGGTAAGTCGAAGGCCATCGACGTGGGTGAAGACTTAGCCGCTGGTGAGGCTAACAGGTTTTCCCCTGTTTTTCCCTGCCGCGAGGGTTATGTGAAGGCTGATGATTCGGCGTGGGGCGACAAGGAGATGAGTCTTTCTTTGATGGAGAATTGTTTTCTTTTTGAGGACGCAAAGAAAATTCAGCCTTACTCCCTTGAGGACGATTCAAGGGAATTTGCCTCTTGTGCCTACAGGGTAAGGTTTTTGCTTGGCTATGACTAAGCTTGAATATTGGTTTGACTTTTATGAGATAGTTTTTTATGTTTTTTGTTATTGCGCTTCAGATGAACGTGATTCATAATAAATGGATCATGAAGCTCGAGAATGCCCGGAAGAAGGCTGAAGCTTTGCAGAAGGCCAATACTGAAAATAAGGCATTACGAGCTGCGGTGCAGGACCTGAAGGCCAAGTTTGCTGAGTCCAAGAAAGAGAATCTCGAGGTTGGTAAGGATCTGGATGAGGCCCAGAGGTGTGCTTTAATGTTGGAGGGTCGGCTTTCTAGAGTTAATGCGAGCTGAGAGGCTGATGCTGATAAGTCCATCCAGTGCATATCCCAGTGGCGAAAGATTTCCTACGCTTGGGAGGAGAGGTGCCTTCGTCGTGACGCTCACCCTCCTACCCTTGTGGAGAATTTTGATGGCGCAGCCGATAGGGAGGCAATTAAAGTTTTCTCCCTTGAACGCTATGAGCGCGATGTAAGAAATGAAGGGAAGAGAGTTGTTGAAGGTGTCTCTAGTCGTGTCGAGGTGAACAACGATAAGACTCCCTCTCCTCCGGCCGAAGGTGAAGCTAATGCGGCGATGGCTGACCCCGTAGTAGACCAAATTTGATTTCTTGTAATATTTGTCTTTCGTGAGCGACGTGAGGCTTTTTATACTTTTGCTCGGAAATTGTAAAACACTTAGTGGGGAATTCCAACTTTGGTTGGCCCTGCGCTTTTTTGTTGTATGTGGGATACTTGTTGGTATTTTTGAATGAATGGCATATGGTTCAAAAATGAGTGTTTACTTTTGCAGTTTTGTTTTACAGTATACACCCAAGTATTCATTGATTGTATAGATTTTGAGGTATAAATAACTTGGCTTGTAATGTATTTGACATATGGTTTTTTGGCTTGACTTTTCCAAAGAAGAAAGGGAAAATGGGCTGTTTTGAAAGGCAGTTAAGGCATGTAGAGTTTTAGGAATTTTGAGTTCCAAGGTCTAGGCACTTGTTCACCTTCAGCGTCGATGAGTGTATATGCACCATTTCCGAGGTCATTTTTGACAATGTATGGGTCTTCCCATTTAGGGTTTAGTTTTCCATCTCCTGATTTCTTTGTGTTGGAGAAGACCTGTCTGAGGACGAGGTCGCCCGTTTGAAATTTTCTTGATCTGACATTTTGGTTGTAGCTTCGTTTTAGTATTCGTTGGTAGCGAACTGTTGTAATTGCAACCTGATCTCTTTTTTCTTCTAGCATATCTATCTCATGTGCCCATAAGTCTTCATTTTCTTCTGATTCGACGAGCTCTGACCTAGTTGTTAGGAAATTTAGCTCCGTTGGTATGATGGCTTTTGTGCCATAGCATAACATGAATGGTGACATTCCTGTAGACGTGCGAGGTGTCGTTCTATAAGCCCATAGGACTCGATCGAGCTCGTCAATCCATTTTTCCTTGTGTGCTTCTAGCTTTTTCTTTAAGTTGTTCATTATGGTCTTGTTTGTAGCTTCGGCTTGACCATTGCTTTGGGCATATCGAGGTGTAGAGAGTCTGTGGTTGATTCTCCAATCTAGATAGAATTCCTCTATTGTGTTACCACAGAATTGTTGGCCGTTATCAGTAACTAGAGTATGTGGTAATCCAAATCGAGTGATGATAAACTTCCATATGAAATTTTTTACATCTTGCTGTCTTATGCGGCGTAGGGGTATTGCTTCGACCCATTTAGTGAAGTAGTTCGTTGCCACGAGTAGAAATCTTTTCTTTGTCTTATCCTTTAAGATGGGTCCGACGATATCGAGCCCCCAAATTGCGAATGGCCAGGGTCTTGAGATTGTCTTGAGTTCTCGAGCTGGCTGGTGTATGAGTGGCGAGAACCTTTGGCACTTGTCACAATTTTGAATAAATTTTTCTGAATCTGATTGCATGTAAGGCCAAAAGTAGCCTTGGTTTCTTGCTTTTTGAGCTAAGGATCTAGCCCCTGCGTGATTTCCGCATTCACCATGATGGATTTCAGCTAGAATTGTATGTGCTTGTTTTGGAGTGAGGCACCGTAAGTACGGTCCTCTAGTTGACTTTTTGTATAGCCTATCTTCAAGCAATATGTAGCTTTTAGCTTTTCTTTCGAGCTTACGTATCTCGAAATCGTCGTCTGGGTATGTTCCTCTTAAGTAGTTGATAATTGGTCCCATCCATTGAGTTCTCAATCTCATTTTGTGGAGTATCTATAAAATCAGAGATCTCGTTTACCTGGTGAATCTGAGTCTCGTATGACGGAGCTGATTGTATGTCGATTTGAATCGTTCGAGGCGATTCTGTGTCGATCTGCGAGGCTAGATACGCTAGACTGTCGGCATGACGATTATCATCTCTTGAGATATGATGGATTTCCCATTTGCTGAAATGAGTTAGTAATTTCTTGGTATACTCTAAGTATAGCTTTAGAGTCTTTTCCCTTGTTTCGTAATCGCCAAGAAGTTGGCTGACCACTAATTGTGAGTCGCTTAAGATTTGTAACTCTGTTATTTGTAACACTCTGGCCATCTATATGCCGGTGATCAATGCTTCATATTCTGCGTCGTTGTTAGATGAGGTGAAATTTAACCGAACTGACTTTTCTAAGATGACCTCTTCTGGTGAGATGAGTGTTACACCAACACCTGAGCCATTAAGGTTTTTTGAGCCGTCGACGTAGAGTTTCCATATCGGAATTTTGATGAGTGGTTGTTCATTGAGCTTATTATCTCGTACCCACGTATTATCATCGATGGCATAGTCGACCAAGAGGTCGGCCACTATATGACCTTTTCTGCTGCTACGTGGGGTGAAGATGAGCTCGTGATCTCCGAGTTATTGAGCCCATTTTGCCATTCTGGTTGACTTGTTTTTATTTTCAAGCACTTGTCGGAGTGGTGCATCTGTGATGACTCTGATCCTATGCGATTGAAAATAGGGTTTTAGCTTCCTTGATGCGAAGAGTAAGGCCAAACCCACTTTTTCCAGGCTTGAATATCGAGCTTCAGAGTGCAACAAGGTTTTGCTGATGAAATATATTGGTCTCTCGATACCACCTTCATCTCGGAATAGTACTCCACTGATTGCATGTTCGGAAGTTCCGAGATAAAGCCCCAGTACGTCGCCTTCTTGAGGCACTGTAATGACAGGGGGGGGGGGGGGGGTTGCAAGGTACAATTTGAGCTCGTCAAATGCTTGTTGGCATTCCGGAGTCCAATTGTATGTTGATCCTTTCTTCAGAATCTGAAGTAAGGAGCGTTGCTTGTCTGATGCCCGAGCTATGAATCTGTTCAAGACTGACAACATGCCGTTGAGCTTTTGAACTTGCTTCTTCGTTTTTGCCTTGGAATTTCTATTATAGCCTTGATTTTTTCTGGGTTTGATTTTATCCCTCGTTGTGTAATGAGGTATCCCAAGAATTTTCCGGAGGCTACGCCAAATAGACATTTTTTCGGGTTGAGTTTCATATTGTAATCATGAAGTCGGTGAAATGTCTTTTCGAGGTCGGATATGTGGGATGATTTTTGCTTACTTTTTACAATCATATCATCGACGTATACCTCCATTGTGTTACCAATCATGTCTTCGAACATTTTTATTGCAAGTCGCTGATATGTAGCCCCAGCGTTTCTTAGTTCGAAAGGCATGACTGTATAGCAAAAGGTACCTTGTTCAGTAATGAACGCGGTTTTCTCTTGGTCTTCATCTACGAGCTTGATTTGATTGTAACCTGAATAGCCATCCATTAAGGAGATGAGCTCGTGACCCGCAGTTGAGTCAACGAGCTTGTCTATTCTAGGTAAAGGGAAGCTATCTTTTGGACAAGCCTTGTTGAGATCGGTGAAGTCGATGCATACCCTGACTTTACCGTTTGGTTTTATGAGTGCGACAATGTTAGCGAGCCATTCATGATATGCGACTTCACGGATGAATTTTGCATCTTTTAATTTTTGTATCTCTGCATTGACTGCATTAGCGAGATGAGCTGCAAGTTTGCGAGCTTTTTGTTTAACAGGTTTTTTGTTGGAATCAACGTTTAACCTATGGCATGCAATGTTGGGATTTATCCCTGGCATATCGGTGTAAGCAAAAGCAAAAACATTCTTATTCATTTTTTTTTTGTTGGAAAGAAGAAAATATTATTAACTGGAACATAAAGGTTTTACAGACTTCAAACATAGACTTGGTGGTAGGACATCCACCCTATTTTTACTAGCCCATGCTGCTAATTCATGAGCATCACAGTTTGACTTCCTACTACACCATCTAAAAGAGCAACAAGTAAACAAATTACAAAGAGAGAAGACAAACTCCAAAATTACATGGGACTCCTAACTAGCAGAGAGTTCTCTAGCTTCAATGGCTGAAATGATCACTTGGTAATCACCTTCAAATGCAATATGTGTAATATCGCTTGCCAAAGCCAACTGTACTCCTAATTCAGCTGCAACTGCTTCGGCTTCTTTCGCTGTTCGTGTCTTGAACCTTCTATAAGAGCAAGCTTCAACACCACCTTTTGAGTCCTTGCATATAGCTCCAGCTGCAGCATACCCGGTAGAACTGTCAAACGCAGCATCAAAGTTAATTTTTAGAAAACCAGGTGGGGGAGCCAACCACTCATCACCTGCACAAGATCGACCATTTACGCACTGGTTAGGCACCAAAACTTTATTAGACACATCATCAGACTCCAAGGATTGTAGCCAGAACTGCCATCCATTATTGCATTGAGCAATAATATCATCATGAGTAAAGTTGCATCTTTCAAACTTTATTTTATTTCTGCAAAACCATATATAGAGCAACATATAAATTGCATAAGTAAGCTGCAGATCCTTTTTTTTCATCCCAATACTGTACCATTCTAGAAAGAGCTTCACCCATTGTTTGTAACTCCAATGCCTATTCACAGCGACATAGAGATTTAGAGGGCACAGGAACCATAACCTCTGAATCCAGTCGCAATTCAAAAAATAATGATCCATAGTTTCAAGGTTTGATTGACACCAGCAACAAGAGAAGTCACCCACCATTTTCCTATGTAAGAGTTTCTCATCGACTGGAAGAATACCTGAATAGAACTTCCATATGAACATCAAGACATTTGCCTGAGTTTTCATTTTCCAGATATTTTTAAAGACGACTCTATTGGAGCTATGACTTAAGGAGTTTTCAGCTTCCTCGCTGTCAGACAGGTACGCAGATTTCACACTGAACTTTCCCTTCTTATCAGCTGCCCAAACAAGTTTATCTAAGCTATGTCTCCTTAGAGTAATATCAAAGATGGAACTCTTTAGAGGCTGGGGAACAATATTTAATACACCATCTAAACTCCATCTTTGAGAACTTGAGTCTATAAGCTGACTGACTACCATAGCACTTAAATTTTCAGGAAATTGCACCCACTATCTCAAGAGAATGGGTTTATTCAGAAAGGTAACCCAAGGATCATGCCAAATACTGACCTGACTACCATCTCCTATTTTCCAATGACAGTTAGACCTAAAAAGGTCTATACACCCTTCTAGCCCTTGCCAGAAGTTAGATCTGACCGCAACCTTCACTCTTTCCCTTTTCCATTGTCTATCCCATTTAGGATAGAGCCTTCGAAAGAACCTGGACCATAAACACTCAGGATCGGACTTCAACTTCCACCAATGCTTCACCATCAGAGCCCTATTAAGTTTGTACATTCTTCTTAAGCCTAGACCACCGCTAGCTTTGGGCTTACAGATATTAGCCCAACTCATCAAGCAAAGAGCTCTCTTCTCACCTGAACCTTGCCACCAAAAATTTCTTTGCAGCCTCTCAATGTCATCACAAATAGATATAGGTAAGGAATAAGTAGACACAGTATAGATTGGCATAGACTCAGTAACAGACTTCAACATAACTACCCTCCCAGCTTGCGACAAAACTCTTGCCTTCCATCCAGTAATCTTTGACTGAATCTTATCGATAACATAATAGAAGTCATCATTTTTCTTCCTACTGAGCAACACTGGTACACCCAAGTATTTATCTTTTTCACTGAACTTTTTTACCCCCCAAAGATTCCTAAGATCAATTTGTTTTGCTGCAGGGACATTCGAGCTAAAATAGGCTGAAGACTTTTCAAAATTAACCAACTGACCACTACTCTCACAATAGAGGTTCAACATCTGATGCAGCCTAGTTACTTCACTCTCATCTGCTTTACAAAACAGAATAGAGTCATCAGCATAAAAAAAATGAGAAATCGGTAGAGCACCCCTTTTTGGTTTGAAACCGTGAATCAAACCTGACTCCTCCTCCTTCATAATAAGTCTAGATAAAGATTTAGCAACCAGGATGAAGAGATAGGGTGACAGAGGGTCACCCTGTCGTATGCCTCTCTTGGGATTGAGTTGTTGTAACGGAGCCCCATTAAGCAGAACATTAAACTTGACTGTGCTAACACATTGACCCACCATGATTCTCCACTTCTTACTGAAACCTAAGCTTCTAAAGATGTGATCAATAAAGGACCACTCCACTCTGTCGTATGCTTTAGCCATGTCCAGTTTAAAGGCCATCCATCCTTGTTTCCCTTTTTTCATTTTTTTCACTGTAAAACATTTCATGGACCATAGAGGTGTTGTCCCCTATAGTTCTACCTTTGACAAAAGCACTTTGAAAAGGGGAGATGATCCTACCAAGAAAGCATTTCAACCTATTTGCCAAAAATTTTGAAATAATCTTGTAAGAGAAGTTACACAAACTGATTGGACGATATTGACTTGGAAATTCAGGACCTTGCACCTTTGGGATAAGAGTTATAAAGGTGTTATTAAGATCAGTAGGCAACCAACCAGACCTAAAGAACTCTTGGACCACATGAACAACACTTGGATCCACAACATGCCAACTTTTTTTATAGTAGAGCCCCTGAAAACCATCAGGTCCAGGGGCCTTCAGACTACCCATATCCTTCACCACTCTCTAGATTTCAGAAACAGAAGGGATATCAACCAGGAACTCATTCTCTTCTACATTGATAATAGGCTGAAACAACTCCAGGACCTCTGAGTTTGGTACAGGGCTACTAGATGTAAACAAGTCAGCAAAGTATTTATTAAACACATAACCAATTCCTTGCCTACCGAATTGCCATTCTCCATTAGTATCTTTGACTTTTGTAACCCAATTTTTTCTTCTTTTATATATGGTCGATAAGTGATAGAATTTAGTGTTTCTACCACTATCCTTTAACCATGAAAAACCTGACAGTTGTCTCCAATAAATATCCTCTTTTTCTAACAGTAGAGACGGTTCATTTTTCTTCTCCATAAGAAGAAGGTGACACTCCTCATCTTCAATATTACCCATCAGCCTATCCAAATCATCTTTCACTCTCATAATATCTTGAAAAATATTTCCAAAATGGTTTTTATTCTAGATCCTCAGTTTATGTTTGGTGTTATTTAGCTTTGCTTTTAATTGACATCCAGGAGAACCAACTACAGGGGTATCCCACGCAGCCTGAATAACTTCAAGACAGGTAGGATCCTTTAGCCACATTTCATGGAAACGGAAAGGTTTATTTTTTACTCTATCCATTTTATTTATAGACACCAACAAGCCCGTATGATCGGACACACCACCACAAATATTCTCAACAACAGCATCGGGAAAAAAAGTAGTCCACTTTTCTGTAGCTAACACCCTATCTAACCTCTAAATGATACGATCATTATTTTTCCTACCATTAGACCAAGTATATTTACTCCCTCTAAAACCCAAATCAAATAAACCTAAGTCATTTATCAAATCATTAAATTCATTGATGCTTCTCCACAATATGGAAACACCACCAAATTTTTCATCAGCAGCAACTATTGCATTAAAATCACCAAGTAACGCCCAAGGGCCAGGCATAGATAAAGCAATAAGACGAAGTTCATCCCACACCGTTTTCCTCAAGTATGGTGTAGGATGACCATACACACAAGAGAAAAACCAATCTTCATTCTCAGGATAACCAGAAATTTTACCTGAAATGATATGCTGAGAGGATGCAAGAATTTGCAGCTTTAACCCCTCCTTCCAGAACAAGGCAAGCCCACCACTGCGACCTACAACTTTCACAAAATGAACACCCACGTACTTTATTCTTTTGCGAACTATTTCCATTCTTTTATTTTTTGCTTTTGTTTTCGACAAGAAGATGATATCCGAATCACCCACCCAGATTAGGTCCTTCAGATTTCTGACTACAGAGGCGGAGCCCATACCCCTGCAGTTCCAGGATAGCATCATAAATGGCGAGGCTGCTGTAATGGGACAGCTGCCGCGAACCCTTTTTATTTGATCTTCTTAGTACCTCTCCGCTTACTCTCGTTTGCCGAAATCGACCCACTACTTTCTTTACTTGAGATCTTAGTAACTACTCTTCCTCTATTTTCTTCTTCAACGGTCACTCCAGAATCTAATTCACCTTCCTCCCCCTCCTCTCCAGGCATGCCGTAAGATAGTAAGAAAATGGCATAGTCGTTTTCTAATGCATCCTCTGTCGGCATTCCATCTATAATCAAACCCCTTCCGAAAGAGAAGTTCTTCTCATTGAGACACTGAATTTCTCGATCAATTTCTGCTACTTGGTTATCAGATAACTTTTTTCCCTTAAAACCCTTCAATAACTCAAATCAGTTTATAAATTCCATCTTGGGTAACCAATTCTTGATCTTCCTTCCTCATCTCAGATTTCCCTCTCATAGCATCACACCGAAAATTGATCTCCAACCTTTTCTTTTTCAGCTCTCTCTCACCTACTGCTCCAGGTTTTTCCTCCTCCCTTCCTCTTTTTTTTTCCTTCACTTTTATTTACGATGAAGGGGATGCTAGGGACCAAAGATTTGATAAGGTTAAGCTTTCTCCTTTTGAAATTTGAATTGGATTGAAAGGCTTTGAATAAGAAGATAGGATTAATTGGTTGAGTATCTGATAAAGAGTTAGAATTGGAAGTGATGTTGGCTGGTGGTAGTTCAATGGTAATATTTAAATTGGGATAAGATTCAACATTTGTGGGTTGTAGTGATGAGATTGGTTGAGGATTTGGTTATGAGCAAGAAGATGATATAGAATTTGATGGATATGGGTTTTGTCTTGGGGGGTCAATATTTGGGTCCGGCTATCTGATAAAAGGTTCAAATGAATTGGATCAAGTTCAGGGAAAAGGGTTTTCTTACATCTGGGTTGTTTTTTGGCATCTAGGTAAAACCTGGGCTTAGTAACATTGGAGCCCGATCCCAAGTTATTCTCTGCATCAGTTATATGAACACTCTGGGCTCCTATACCATGGGCCTCCATCACTACAACTGGGGAAATGTCCATACTCTTTGATCCGCATGAGCCTACTTCCTCTTGTTTATTCCTTTCCTTGTTCATATTACCTCTATCATTCACTTCACCAATAATATTTTTTTCTATTATTTCCTCCTTCTATTCCTTTATTCTCTCAATCAGTAACATCCATAATGTCTCTATCTCCTTCAGTTTCCTTTGGCCACGCTTCCGTTTCCTGAAATTCAGTATTATTGTTCCTCATTCCGACTACCACATTTCCAAGATTGCCCCCATTATTCAGCATTGGTAGTTGACCATTCCGCAATTTTGACTGATTGAAGTCTTGCTTCATCTTCTCCAACTCTCTGAGTTTTTCCTCCTGCCATTATTGGAACTTTTGATCTTCAATATATTCATCTTAGTCAAAGGATCCACTTCAATCACATGCTTTGTTTGAACTCCCGCTCCAAACTTATAGGATTTGGCCTTTTGCGCATAAGAAAAGTGCATTACCTTTTTCATTTCATCTCTTGATAAGTCCCTCTTGAATTTTCTCAGGCATTCCTTGAACTCTTTGCAGACTCCATAGTCATGGCCTATTAACCCACAGAAGTAGCAGAATAGAGGTAGTCTCTCATACTTAAAGCTTACCAAAGATCTCTTCCCTCCACTTAGATGAACATATGCTTCTCTCAGGATTGGCTTTTGTATACTGAACCTGACTTGAACTCGAACAAATGGAATTCTCCCTTCGGCTCCTCCTACCGAGTCCACTGTGAGAACGTCACCAAAGCATGATCCCACCATCTCCACATTTTCTTTATTATGTCTTTCTAATGGAAGACCAAAAATTTGGATCCAGAAGGGAAAGTACAGAAAATCTGCATCTTCCATTACCAAATCCTTAGACCATTTTTTGAACGACATAATGTATCCATGTATTTCCCAGGGGCCATTCTCTAGTACGAATAGATAATCCATTTCCTTGTTGAAAGTCACCATACAGATGCCATCCGCCACCATTGCAAACTCAAACTTGCTTTTGATGCTCCAATTTCTTACTAGCTCGCGTTTGATGTCCTCTTCATCAAAAAATCTTCTGGTATGCATCTCCCCTATCAATGTTCTACACCATCTCTCTTCATCTACTCCTTTGATTCCTCCCAAATCAATCTCCATTTCCTCCTTCGCCAAATTCCATCTACGGCTGAAAGCCATTTCAAGGTTTTCAAGGCTTTCCTCCATTTCTGCGTCTCTACTCTTGTCTACAATCATTTCTTTGCCTTTCGCCATGCTTGGATTCATCATAATTTCAGAAAACTTTCTATTCCTTAATCCCTCACTCGGATCACCAGCTCGAAATCTCCCTCTCTTTAGCAAAGTTCTTTTCTTCTCTATATATTTTCCTCTAGTAGCTTGAATCTTGCAATGAAAAACTGCTTCAATTCTATGATTTGCATAAAATATGTTGTTAGTTTGTTCAAAAATCTCTTCTTCCATATTCTTCACGTATTTGGCCCTACGCAAGGCTCTTCTGATCTTTTAGATGTTAGAACAGGTTCAAGCCGACTAATATAATTATCCATTCTTATTCATCTTAAGAGTAGCAATAAGTTGTTCTTTTACAATGGGGTCCAAGTTAGCCCCTACATAGACATATTTTGGATCGTCGTCGGATCCTATGTTGACCTTTTCACCTTCTTCAATGACTGGTGGGTCAGATGGCTGAATGATAGCCTTGCCTTTGTCGGCATGTGAGATCTCATCGACAGTGGGCCTAGAAGTGCTCGCGCCTGTCTTGCTAGTTGCAGAGATCATATTGACAGTGGGCTGAAGTGAGCTCACAACTGTCTTGAAGGTCTCCACCTTATTAGGAAGTGGGACGACCTCAGGTATTGCATGACATCCATATGCCTTAATCTGGTCACCTCGTAGTTCCATGATGCCTCGGGGGCCAGGAAACTTGATGACCTGATGATAAGTTGATGGCACAACTTTCATTCTATGAATCCGTTTCCGTCCCATAATTGCATTGAACTGGGTGGGAACATCTAGGATGAAAAATGTGAAGAAAACGGTTACCTCATCCTAATTTTCGCCAGTTGCCACAGGGAGGCAAATTTCACCTTTTGCTTCAGTTTCAGTTGAATTGAACGCGAAGAGGGTGACATGAGGTTTTTGTAGAACTGAGTCAAGCATTTGCATTTGACTGTATGCCTTATTGAATAGTACGTCGCACGAGCTACCTGGGTCGATAAACACTTTCTTTATTATCCATCCGCCAATGTTGATGTGGACAACCAATGCATCATTGTGGGGGAGACATACTTTTTTGAGGTCGAAATCTGAAAATATTAGAGCATTATTGCCCGTGACCTGCTTAGCCACAATTGCTTTGTGGGTCAAGTGAAAGGTGTGGTGGATGTGATGGATTTTCTGCTTCTTAGATCGAGCCGACCACTCTGGAGGTCGAGCATCCATGATCATGTTGATGGTTCCTTTGGGTTTTTTACCCTTCTCTTCTGAGGTCTTTTGCCGCTTTGCCTCAAGTTTGTTGCGGAGGTCTAGCTCATTTTCTGAGAGGAAGTCATCGAGGTGACCTTCCTCTTTGAGCTTATGACAATAAGATCGTAAAATGCGACAGTCTTTGGTGAGGTGATGTCGACATTTGTGTAGCTTGCAGTATGGATTTCCTTCAATAGGTTCAAGGTCGTGGACCTGGTGTTGAAAGTAGGGTTCGTCTTTGATTAGGTCAAATAGTTGATTGTATGAGAATTTGAAGGGATTTGGGAATTTAAACTTGGAATTGGGTTTCGGCTTCCCTTTATATTCTGATCTAGCCGTCTTTGGTTTGGAATAAGTAGGCTGTGTAGTTTGAACGACGGCTACTCGTTCTTTAGATTTTGTGAGGGCTTCCTCAAGCTTTATGTATTTGTCAGCTCGTACATATAGGTCTTCTAGTGTTGCAGGGGCGTCTAGGATGATATTCTTTTCTAATGTCGTGTTGGGGTTAACAGTTGAGATGAAAGCCAAGAGGCAGGAATGCTCATCTGGGTTTTCAGCTCGCAAGCATTCTTTCTTGAGCCTTGACATGAATTTCTTAGTGGTTTCAGACTCATCTTGTTTGAGGCGAAATAGAGCAGTTACCTCAATTCTTCTTCTCTTGTTTTGAATGTATTGGGTAACGAAGAGAGAATCAAGTTGGTCATACGAGGTGATGGACCTCTCTGGAAGTCGATGATACCAGTCTATGGCACTCCCACGGAGTGATGCTGAAAACAATCTCCAGAATATGTCTTTATATTTTGGCCATAAGGCCATGCTGGTCTTAAATTGGAGGACGTGGTCCATTGGATCTCCAGTTCCGTCATAGGTGGTGAACTTTGGAGGCATGAAGTTTGGGGGTGGTTCCTGTTGGAGGAGGTCTTCATGGAGGGGTTCTATCTTATAACGCTCTAGTGTTGTGGAGGCGACCTTTTGAGCTGTGTTGGCCTTAAGGGAGTCTTGATGGTTTTTATCAAGTTTTTCTGACAACTGTAGTATTCTGTCGTGAGCTGCTTGAAGGTCAGCCATGGTGGGGGCGGTGGTGTTACTGGAAGTGGGTAGAACAGGGTTGTTGATGGTGGTGTTGACTTCTTCAGTGGTGAGTCCATTTGTAGCAACTCCGTTGAGCGGTGTTCCATTGGTGGTGTTGGTGATATTCTTGAGTTGAACATTTTCAGCCACCAATCGATTAATCTGCTCTTGTTGATCTGTCATTTGTTTCTGGAGTTGTTCAAATTGCTCAGCAGTGATTGTTGTCATGGTCGTTGTCTGGTTGTTATTCGATCACGAATCAGTCGGCGCCCATGTAAATGTAAGTAAAATTTGAGTCGGAGAAGATGACCGAAAGTGGAGGAGGGAGAGATGAGTGTGTGGAAGTGGCTGAGCTATCTAGAGAGATAGTTGCCTACGTATCTGAGATTGACCAAGTTCCATAATCAAGCCTACGTAGTTCATATTTATAGGTGATTGGGACAACGGATAACTCATTAATTACATAACGGTGTGGTCAATTAATGAGCGGATATTTTGGATCTGAAAATATATTGTAACTGAAGAGAATCAAAACGTATTTGAGTTTGAACTAGGTCGATGAAGGTCGCTTAAAAATAGGTTCACGTCGAGTGAGCTCGGATAAAAATAGGCTTACGTCGAGTGAGAGTGTTTTAGGTCACATTGAGTAAGCTCGAGTAAAAATAGGTTTATGTCGAGTGAGCTCGAGTAAAAATGGGCTCACGTCGAGTTGATGGGTATATACAGTGTCGCTGGCCAATACAGTTAAACATCGATAAATGCATACCCTTGGGACCGGAAAAAAAATACTACTTACGCTAGATTATTTATTTATCAATAAATTATTTATTTATTTATCAATAAATTAATATTTATTATTTTAGAGAGCGTATTTTCAATTTATGTTATAAAAATTAAAAATGTGATGGTTTGATGGATGTCGAACATCTTTTGAAACATCCTAGCGAGATGGCCTACAAATGAAGAGATTATTCAAGTTGTAACGGATACACTTAATGATGATGAAAATGATCCTGATCTAGATGATAGTTTCGTTTTACCACATGTTTCGTCAAAAAAAGCCTTTCAAGCAATTATCACCTTAAATAACTACTTGCTACAACATATACAAAATAAGTTAAGGATGGGGTTGGATTTTATTTAGGTATAAAGAAAAAACAAGTAACTTTAGAATACGTGGATTTATTATATAAACTTTTGTATGGAATAAAGTTTTTATTAATTTATGTATTTGTTGGGCCTTGAAGGATTCAAAAAAATTATTACTTAATACATTTAGTGAGATTATTACTTTAGTACACATGCCCAAATCGGGACCGGAAGAAATTATTATCTAAGTGAGGTTATTACTTTATCGAACATTCATTTATCAGGTTTTACTGTATAACGTCCCAACAATAAAATGGCCTTCTAAACAATTTCCTCTAACTGATGCGAACAGACTAACATCATCCAAAATGGTCTTTCCTTTGTGTGTGTTTGCTTTGTTTTGCCTCTTTCCTTGGTTGCTGCATCTTATGGTGTGATTTGCTCTTTTTTAAAAGAGCTAATTAGTGATACCCCCCCCCCCCCCCCCCCACTCGGAATTCAAAGCAACATAGCGATACCCCCCAACTCTTAAAAGATTTGTGTCACCCCCCCAAATTATTTTTCCGTGAAAAATAAACTTGAACTGCCATAAATACCCTTATGCCACATCAGACTTTTAATTTAACATAAACCACTGCTGATGTGGCATAAGGGTATTTATGGCAATTCAAATCTATTTTTCACGGGAAAATAATTTGGGGGGGGGGGGGGGGTGACACAAATCTTTTTGGAGTTGGGGCGTATCGCTATGTTGCCTTGAATTCTGGGGGGTATCGTTAATTACCTCTTTTTAAAAACATCTTCTGCATATATGTTAAAACAGCTGCATATTAAGAATTTTACCTTTCTGCACTCTTGCCCAAATCAGAAACTTTCTTCTCCAAATCCCTAATTTTTTGCAATTTCTTTTCGAAAGAAATAGTTCGTGAATTCAACTTTTTTTGGTTTTTCACTAGATTGAAAATTGAAAACATACCAAAAGAGAACCCGTACTTGTAGCTGATATATGTAATATCAGCTCATATAAACAACAGACCACCAAATCACTAACATGTGGGCGATGAGAAAATGTTATCGGTTGTTGTAGGCAATTTGGGTAAATGGGTTAATGTTTACAAGTTGGATCGTTTGAATATGAATTGGACGCTTTTAATTAGTTTGGAAGACCAGACATTATTTGTTAGTGTTACCACTTCAATATCGTTAAATTCAATTGATGTAAGAATGAAGAACAAGATTTATTTTCCCATATCACACAAGGACAGGAACAACTATGTGTTTTACTCTCTCGCGAGACTTGGAGATGGCAGTCTTCATTTGGCGACTACTGTAGGGAGGACATTTACAATACAAGATAACAACTACATTGCACTTGGATTCAACCTATTTCAAGTTGGGAAGAAGGCTTTCATGGTCCTTGAGGTAGGTGATATAAAAGCTTCTTGTTTGTCCTCCTGAATGTAAGGGCCATGCTTACGGTTGAAGAAGCTACGAAAAATTGGTATTCTAGATGAACATGTTATTGTTTACATTGTATTTACTTAAAAATCTTGTTCTTTGATTTTTAGTGTATCATTTACTATATAATAAGAATCAATATATTGAATCATTATCAATGATTTTGAAGGTCTCTTAGTTATGTTTTTGGTATATTAATGGAGTCGTTTGTTTTTTGTCAGGGGGCGGATCCAAGGGGGGCTACGAGGTCTTAAGCCCCCGCTGACTTTCCCCAAACGTGTATATATATAACTCATATATATATTTTCTACGTACTGTATATGTTGTTGTTCTTGGTAACTTGTATGTTGTTATGGCAAACAAACGGTGGGGTGGGCTAGTTGCAACACAAAAAAAAGGTGCCCAAAACCAGAAAGCCCATGAACTAATCAATCAATTACTACCTAATAACTTATGTTTAATGTTTAAAGTATTAAGTGTTTCAGCCGTGGAGATTGGAGAATCCTTCTTCTGATATATTAGCCCTGGATTCTGAACCTTCACACTTTCATAATTTATATTTTAATTTTCTTTTCTCAAAATCAAGTATTGATTTTTGTACATTATTTTAAACTTTCGTTCTCTGGTATTTTGGTAAACAACTACTGGTTGTATTGGAGTTTCAATTTTGGTGATCAAATTCTTGTGTCGGGTATGTTTTGCTCTTTGATTTGGTGTATTCTTAAAATATAATTTTAGAGTTCAGTGTGCCTAATTTATTTGTAACTATAGAATACTATTTAATTAATTGATTTGATTTGTTATATTTGAGCATGATCAATCTTAAAATTAAGATATATATATAAGCTACTATTTAAGGACCGTCGGATTTATGTCTAATACAACCGAGTCCATGGATTTATCTAAAGACAATTGAATCCCTTGGATCAATCTTCTTCCAGATATAGAATCTTCTTCCATACAATTATAATTTCAAATATAACTCCTAAGATATTTAATTTAATAAACTATTGATTAATTTTTCAAATATAACCCCCAACGTATTTATATAGAAAAAATTTAACCTCCAAGATATTGAATCAATAAGACTAATAATGAAACCTTTTTTTTTGTTTAAGGGTGATTAATATTACTAATAATGAAACCAACCCTTCAAAGAATATATAAATCTATAATACTATATATAGAGAGTCAGTACTTTTTCCTCCATTGTTGAGGTAAACTCTCTCTCACCTTCTCTAATATACCTTCTTCTTTTCCAACTGATCTCCCAATGTTTCCATGGCTTCATGATAACTTTTTGCTTCCATGGCTTCATCATAACTTTTTGCGTGTATCACTGCATGGATAACAATAGTATATATAATTAGTCCACTCGATCATTATAATAACAAAAATGCCAATTTTTAAGAGAAATAATTAATAAACAAACATCAAATTGCTAGCTAGTAGCTTGCTTTTACCTTCTGCTCCGTTAACACAGCTGTGATTCTTCTCAAGGTGATCGTGTAGTGTAGGGGTACATCTTCCACCACAAGGATATATGGATGAGGTCGAGTTGAGGAAGACGAAGAGGCAACAGATGACTTTCCTTTCGAAGACATACTTGCGCAGTAGTTTAGGTAGTGTTGGGAACTTGGGATTGTTGGAGTCTTGGAGAGAAATGGATTAACTTGGTAGTTACTAGCTAGTAGTGTTGAACTCTGTGAGGTTTGAAGAGATGGTATGTAGGATCTTATTTATAGATAAGGATTGAGGACAAAGTCTTAACACTTAATTTGCTATTACCACTAACATTTATTATTAATCTTACATTATTAACTATTAAAATTCCAATTTCTTTCTTCCTTTTACCTTCTTAGATAAATACTTTGCTATTAAGACCGTTTAGTTTCACAAGTGTATATGTCCAAAAACATAAAACGAAAAACCATCAATAAGTTGTTATTACTCTACATGCATGTAAAAAACTACATGTTGTCATGGAGGGTGTTAATGCACACAATTTGTTTCCAAGACCAAATATTAGAAAATTTAAAAACAAACAAACAAAATTCTATGGTGACCAACCTATTATATATATATATATATATATATATTTTTTTTTTTTCTTTTTCCCCTTTATTAATCAGTTCTTCACACTAAACATATACTCCATGATGAATTTTGATAGGAATCATATATAGTTTATGTTTCCACAAGTTTCTAATAAATTTTATTGTTTATTGCGTTCATTTTCTTATTTTTTTTTTCTTTTCGCGGTGGGATGTAAATGACTATTGCCTTACCACTTTTTGGGTGGTAATGTGGTATACACTATACAGTATATAGTTATGCGTGGTATGGGATGTGTGTGTGAATTTAAGCTAGTAAATTGATTTTATGGTCAGTTTTTGGCTTACATAGTTTCCCCTCACAAATCAATAATGTATTATGGTGTTCACATTATTAATTAATTTATAACGATTACTATAGAAAATTATTTGCTAAAATCACTTCTTGCATTTCATTTTAATTTGGTTGAAATGAACTGGAATTTGATGGTAAGGCATGCAACTACATTGTCCAGCTCAAAGAAAGTGGACCATGGTGATTGTTTCAAGTTGAAGCTTTCAACAATTACTCTAACTGGGAAACTTAACTAATACTAGCCTATATATACTCATCAAATGATAAGAATACACTGGAATCACAATTACAATTACATTTAAATTTGCAATTACATTTATATTTGCATTTGTTTAGTTTCACAAGTAGCTAATACCATGTTGCTTTCATCCGACTCTGAAAATGACAAAGGGAGAGATAATATTCTACATTACATTTACTCCATTTGCTAAACTGCCTGAATATCCAAAATTTGTTTCTATTATATTTTTGAGAAAACCCTCCCCAAAGTTGTGATGGTTAGTCATTTTCCACCAGTCACCTCACCCCCCCCCCCCCCCCCCATTATTCCCATCGCAGTCAATCCTATTCAAAATGTGGTTGATAAAGCATGTGGATATACTGGTAGCAATGTATACGTAGTATTTGTGTGTTTATCTGATTCTGTCGGGGTGGTTTGAAGTTTGAAGATGAAGAATATGACTCTCAAATGTCTTACATATACACCACCACACTACTGAGTAGTGACTAGTGACTATCGGTACCCATCATATCCCTGGTGCTTAGGAGTTGGCCTTATTTCCCATATTACCAACAATTAGTAACCTAATTAATTAAGGGTGCGTGATCATCATCATCATGATCAACAGGCATGGATGTTAAATTAATTCTAGACTAATCTTAATTTCAGATTTTGTTAATGATATGATCAAAGTAACACATGATGTATTTGAATGATTTCTGATGAGAATTGCTTTGTTACTTGGGCTGTGCTTGTTTCCCTGCAAAATTTGTAAAACAAAAATTTCAACGGTTTTACCTATTTTCTTTTTTACACAATTTTTACTTATTCAAAATTTCAGGTGCTTGTTCACCTCTAAAATAAAAAAGGAAAACAGAAAAGTAGAAGAGAGAGAAACCGGAAGAAAGAAAAGAGAGAAATGATGAAAGAAGAGAGAGAAGGATAATTGGGAAAGTTTTTACGGTTTCAAAGAAACCGTATTAATTGCTGACGTGTTTTAACAGTTTTGAAAAAAAATTCGTGGTCCCCACTATTTTTGGTAAGCAACCAAGCACCGACAAGACTTCAAATCTTGGGAAAATCTGACGTGGATATACTTTCCGTCAGTTTTCCTGGTTACCAAGCACGGCCTTGGTTAAGGCACAATGTAGAACAATGCGAAGGGTAGCTAGGTCATTCTGATGAGAATTGCTTTGTTACTTGGTTAAGGCACGATATACAAAATTGTGAAGAGTAGGTAGGTACATTTTAGAAGAATTATTTGGATTTATTCATATTATAGCAAGGAGAAAGTTACTTGTAACAAGGAAACTCTGCAACACAGTGCAGGTCTTAATTATATTCTACACATAAATAAAATAGAAAACACAGTTTAGTTTCATAATTAGGTACCCATGTGCTATACCAAAGCATCTGGTACTGTCATGTGGACTGAGAGCTAAATTGGAAACTCACACACAAAACCCATCCCATCGTTTTTGTCTCTTTCTCTCTAAATTGTGAATGTATGTGGCTTACAGTTTTGTTTGAGACAAAAATCTCATTGAATGCATTTTTATTTATAAATCTACATTGAGCATTCGGTATTTGGGTGTGTGTGTTTTTTGTGACATGAATTTGGATCCTTGGAGAAATCCTATTAATGTGCCAATACATAGACATTAGACTAGTTCATCTAATGTGAGCTCAAGAAGTATGGTCACTTCACAATTCCATTTTGTATCATTGTACTAGGTATGACCCGTCCCTCCGGGACGCTTTATTTTTAATTATATTTAAACTACTACTTTTATATCCGTACACAAATCTAGAGGATAAAAATAGACAATTGATAGTTAAATTGATTACAATAGTTAATTTGAATTTATTTTTATACTTGTATTGAGTAACTCAATGATAATAAACGCCAAACAAAAAATTGTGATTGCTCTAATATGATTTGCAAAGTCCTCTATATGTAAATCATAGAGATAATTAAACCTTTTTGTTACTGAAAAACAAATCCTATCTTAGTATTTATTGTAGACAAAAATAAATTTTAACAGAGATGAAAATAAAGAACATATTAAATTTTCGTAGCTTCATCTTCATGACTTTTGTCTTCTAAATTGATATTTTCAATTGCCTGCACGAATCTTTTTTATTAGTTTCACATATTCCATTCTTTCTTGAAAATAGTTGTTATACCATTTCTGGACTTCATTTTTTGTCAAGAAATCTTTGAGTTGAGCATTTGACCCTAAACCATAGCATACGATATATATGGATCACCTTCTTTTGATGATGAACCTAGCTTTACACCATTTGCAACAGCTTATTGTGATGTTTGCATAGTCATTTCATTTTCTGAATGCATTTTAAAGGTTATTTCCTATTCCATAATTAATGAAGGAATGTGTAGGTGTTATCTTCTTTGGAAAATATGCCTCTAAGTATGGCTTGTACAACTGTTTCATAGAATAGTCCTCATGTCATATTCCATATATGAAGGTTGGTCAATTTGGTCAAGCAACCCTCATCACATTGTATGATAGAATAGTCCTCATATCGTGCTTTAATGATCTAAAAGTTCGAATAAGAAGAGGTTCATGGATATCATTCTTTGCAAGGTGTCAACCACCCTGTTGAATTCCCTGTATATTTTTCAGTCCCACCTTCTGTAATTTTTTAAACCATGGTTAGAAGCCTAACTGAAATGATTGATTTTCCAATAAACTATCTTCACATTGCACTAAAAATATTCAATTAATCATATCTAATAAAACTTTGTAGAGGTTGCTCATATTCTACTATTGCCAAAAGTGAAACCTTTGTGCTTCATTGTTTATTAGATTCATAACTATAGTCAGAAATTTCCAAGGCCACTTTCAAAGAGCTTGAAAGATTTCTTGGTGAATCTGATGGTTCATTTATCATTCAGAATAGTTGTTCTGCTGATCTCATAAGCTCCTTTGAATTCTTAACTATCAGTTTTATTACTTCTTGATTTTGTGTGGCTGCAACAAAGAAGTTACGGAATTCATTCAACCATTTGTATATAAAGAAAATCTAACTAATCAATCAATATTTATCATTAGTTGCTATCCAAAAAAAAAAGTATATATTTACCATTGGTGAAGACATGATTTTCAAATTGAAACTTGGCTTTGTTAGGTGATAATCCATAATAGCTTTTCTTCGATGGAAACATCTAGTTCCACAATAGTTTGGTCCTTGAATTTTCAGCAATTCAACACAAAAAATATTGTTGAAAAGTAAGTACTTACATTAGTGATAGTCCTTGCTATCACCTCAACACACCATTATATCCATAAAACAAAATTTGTTGTTTGCAAAATTTTTGATTTTTCTGAAAATGTATAAATGAAATTAAAACTACTCATAATAAAATTTGAAGCATTGACATGAAAGCAAAAACGATAATATTAGGTTGAAATCACTAATAAAATCGTTAGTCAAATATCAAATTAAAAATAGAAATATTAATTCATTGTATAAAGCTCATATAGTCCAGGTTTAAGGATGGGTTGTATGTATTATTTGTATAATTGACTTTGGCTATAGATACTGAAAATAAAAATAAAATTAAACACAAAAAAACTTGAATTTTAAATTTTCTTTGTTGAAAAAGAGAAAAAAAAAATAAAGTGTTCATTGTTGAAAATATGAGAGTAGAGAGGTGATAGAGGTTTGATGATAAGCTAGAACCGATTGATAACAGAGAAAGACGTATGAGACAGATAGAGTTGTATGATGGAATCTATACTCTCTATTAAAGTTAGGAATTCCCTTAACTATAACTTGATTAAATCAATATGTTTATGAACCAAATCAATTGATCATCTTATCCAAAATATTGGTATTTTATCAAAAGTTAAAATTAAATCTTTTGTTAAAAAAAAATAAAAATATAGTAACATAAGCAAAATAATGTCAAGAATTTGGATTGTGAGCTTGGATATATAATTTACACTCCAAATTAAAAACGTCAATTTATATTATTTAAATTATTAAGAAAATTATATGGGTAAACAAATACATTAAATAAATCCCCAAAAAACATTATAAAATGATAGTAATTTATTATTATTATTATTATTATTTCACATTACATCTTCGATGACTTCACAAAAAATGAAAATACAATTTTAATTAATTTGATCTAAAACTTAAAAATAAAACCTTTAAATCAGGACAACAATAATGTTATGGAGGAATTAGAAAATAAATATACATATACGTAATAAAATTCTACTTTCAATCAATTTCAATAGCAAAAATAAAAACCAAAATCAAATTATAACATGTAAAACTTACATATAAAATAACACCCGTGCATTGCACGGATTAAATAACCCAATCTCTATAATCTCATTAAAACCCAATCTCTATAATCTCAAGTGCAAATCTTGACCGTCCTTTGTCTCTTTACCAAGTTTTATAAGTGTCGGTTATAATATAGATGAAAACTGAAGTAGTATATAACTACATATACACATACCACAACTTTTTATCAATAAAACAACTTAATAAAAAAAAATAAAAATAAAAACATTATAACAATGTGTACCGGCCCATTCAATATTTCAATGGGTCATGCAATGTACTGAGAACACAAAAGAAGTGTCCATGGTCCAAGTAACATTGCTACTTGGACATATAGCAGGCTTAAGTAGCCAGGCTGGCCCATTTAAGAGAGATCTATTTTAGATGGCCCATCTCTAAAGCTTAAAAGGCCAGGTTTGTTATTCCGGCCCATTCAAATTCGATCTCTTTGAAATTGTAAAATATAAAACGAAAAAACGGAAAAACAAAATAAAATAGAGAGGGAAAATAATAAAAAGAAAAAGAAAGGGTTATTTTGTATTTGGTCCCTCTAGAAGACGGATAATTAGCATGTGGTATAGAGTTTTTAGTTTATTAGTGTTTAGTCCTATTTCTGTCAGTTGACTGTTAGTCAATCAGATTGACTGAGGTCAAACCATCCAATTTTTTTAAATACCTATAATACCCTTTGATATGAATTTTTATTAAACAACCACTAGATATATCATCATCTATGGTTGATCCAATGATCCAATGGTTGCGGTGTCTCCGCCGCCGCAACCACCACCGACACCAACAACACAGAAATCCGTGGTCTTGTTGCTTGTGGAACTGGTGTTGGAGTATCAATCTTTGCTAACAAATTCCCCAGCGTTTATTCTTCCACTTGTATTTCACCAGATGATGCTAAAAACTCCCGATCTATCAACAACTCAAACGTTCTCGCCGTCTCCGGTACGGCCACCAACAAAGAAACCGGAATCAAGATTCTTGAAACTTGGCTTAATACTCCTTTTAAATCTCCTTGTCCTGCTTCCGATAACGTTCCATGGCCTACTGAAATCGATAATTTCTTAGAAGGATCTATAGAGGAAATGTCAAAAATTGGGGTTACAGTAATTGAAGATCATTTGAAAAAGGAAGAATCTGAATCTTGTGCTATTTGCAATTTAGCAAAGAATAGAGAATTTGAACCAGTTGATATAATGCCAGGAGCATGTATGAAGATTGTTAGAGAAAGTCCAACATCTGCTATAGTGAGATTTGAAGCAGGGAGTGTTGAACCAGCTCATCATCATACATTTGGACATGATGTGGTAGTAATGAAAGGAAGTAAGAAAGTTTGGAATTTGAGTAAGAAAGAAAGTTATGATTTGGGTGTTGGAGATTTCTTGTTTACGCCTGCTGGAGATGTTCATAGAGTTAAGTATTTTGAAGATACAGAGTTTTTTATTAGGTGGGATGGACATTGGGATATTTTCTTGGATGAAGATTTGAATGCTGCTAAGGATGCTATTGCAAAAGAATGAGGTGAATTTGCTGTTGTTTGTGCTTATCTTATTAGAAATTAAAATGTTGTTTAAGTTGATTATATGTGGTTGTATGTTCTAGTGTGGTTGCAGTAGCTTGTGAATTTGTATATCTTTGGTTTTGATCAGTTGTGTTGATTAGCTTACATGTGGTAAAAATGGGATATTATTGTCTGTCACTTTATCTTTTAATTTTAAATTTTATTATTTTAGTTTTTATATGTTTAATTAATTTAGTTTTGGACCATTGGATCAAGCATAAATGATGATATATCTAGTGGTTGTTTTATAAAAATTCATATCAAAAGGTATTATAGGTATTTAAAAAAATTGGATGGTTTGACCTCAGTCAACCTGATCGACTAACAGTCCATTGATAGAAATAGGACTAAACACTAATAAACTAAAAACTCTATACCACATGCTAATTATCCATCTTCTAGAGGGACCAAATACAAAATAGCCCAAAAAAAAATCAAGTATAACCGCCATTCTTCTTCCGGCCAATTGTTTTACCTGACATTCATCGCCAGCACACATCAACATCTCTCTCTCTCTCTCTCTCTCTCTGTTTCTAATTGCTTGTTATCTACGCTTCTTCAACAACTTTCTTATTAGAGTTAATTAATTAGGTTTTCAATTACTTCGATGATCACGTTTTCGTCTAACTATTCGAATTCAACTTTCTTTCTTTCTATCTTTCTTCTTCTTCTTCATTTCAAAATTCTAGGGTTTTCAGAAGAACAATGAGTTGTTAATTGTTCTGTGAAATTGCTTTGGAATCGTCTTTTAATGGAGGATTCCAAAGCAAATCGCACGGCGAGTTCTTATGAAATTGAAGAACCTTCTAATGATTTATTAAAGAACACTCCATCAAATATTGCAAGATTAGAAGATGTAATTGATCATTGCAAAGGTAGACAAAAGTATCTTGCTCAAACTACAAGTCCTTCTGATGGTGAAGATGTTAGATGGTACTTTTGCGAGGTTCCTCTTGCTGAAAACGGTGAGTTTTTTCAACTTTTGTTTCTTCTTGTTATTCGTATTCGTATTGGTGTTAGTGCTAAAACTTAGTTTGTATTGTTGTAGAACTAGTAGGGGTGTTATTCGAGCCGAGCGAGCCGAGCTTTGAATGCTCATACTCGGCTCGTTTTAATACGAGCCGAGCTCGAGCCGAGCCCAATTTCTGAATCGAGCCTGGTTTTATGTTCAAGCTCGGCTCGCGAGCTATTTATCAAGCTCGAGCTCGTTAGGCTCGTTTAGCTCGAGCCGAGCTCAAGCTCGTTAGGCTCGTTTAGGCTCGTTAGGGGTTTAATCCAAGTTCTAATTCGCTTCACAAGGGTATGCATTGAAAATTTGAAATCATCCTTTACTTCACAATTCTTTCTACTCAAGAGTCAAGAACAGATATTTCAGTCACTCAATTTCTAATTTTATTAATTACACCAACTATATTAGCCTTCTTTACACGTTCTAAATCAAAAGTTGTATTCCCATCAACATCAAGGCTTTTTTAATTTACATGGACAACCAAATCTAAGAATGAGTTTGATACTTTGATTGGTGATGAGTCCAAGAAATTTGGGAGATTTTTCAAACCAAATATATGTGGCAGAAAAAAATTCAATCCTGCTTCTGACTTAGTAAGAGATGAAATGAATAAGAAAGTGAATAGTGAAGAAAGAAGGAAGAAGAATAGATTGGTACCCAATAGCTACAGACTATTATAAGTTTCTTCAACATAAATAAACCAAATAAATCACCTTTGGCACCAAAAATCCACTTTAGGACAAAAAATAACACCGCAACTGGGTATATAGCTAAAAACAAACAGATCTAAACCTGCTTCTTTTGTAACAGATCAAGATACATGAAAAAATGAAACAACTATAATAACACAAAATATCGTGAAAAAAAAAAGAGCTAACACAAAGCAAGTGAAACACTAATCAAGTAAATTTCTAATTGGGGCAATCTCAATAAAAAAAAAAAAAAGAAAGAATTTGTCCCATGGCAAAAAGGGGAGCAAGAGAAAACAAATTTGACTGATGCAAATATCACTTTTTGTTTTCAAAGTAGATGATCTTCCCATTGAAGGCCAAAGCTCTGGGATTAAACAACTTCAGAATCTGATCTAAACTGATGAAGAAGAAGAAGAACATCAACAACACCGACTCCTTCGCTCTAATTCCAACTTTCTTCAATCTTTTTTTCTTAACAACGAACTAACGAAGCCTACCACCAATGAACTGCCGAACTGGAGATGAAGATTGAGTTGGAGAAGAAGAGGAGACGGGCAGAGACGGCTAGGTTTGCAGCAGAAAATTATGATCTTATGTTATATATAGTGGGGGTAGGATAGGAATAACAGATATTAGTGGGGGTAGGATAGGAATAACAATATAAACTCGAGCTACTCGGCTCGGCTCGAATAAAGCTCGGGCTCAGCTCGAGCTCGAGACGAGCCTAAAATCTGCTCAAGCTCGGCTCGTTTTACAAGATGAGCGAGCCCGAGCCGAGCTTTTTTCGAGCCGAACACGAGCCGAGCTCGAGCTGCTCAGCTCATATAACACCCCTAAGAACTAGCAGCTTCAGTTCCTAGAACAGAGATAGTGGGGAAGGGTGATTATTTTAGGTTTGGTATGAGAGATTCTCTTGAGATGGAGGCCTCTTTCTTGCAGGTAATCACATATTAGTTTTTGTATACTTGTTTGCTGTTTATAGCTAAATAAAACTGGGGTAGTGTGAACATTGTCCATTTTTTTTTTTTTTTTTTCTTTTTGCAGAGAGAGGAGGAGTTGCTTTCTATTTGGTGGAAGGAGTATGGTGAATGTAGTGTGGGACCAAGTGGATGTGGGGTTAATATTATCCCTGATATAGATTTGCAACCAAAATCTTCCTCATTGGAGGGTGATCCATCAACCTGTCTACATGCAGTCGAGGAAGAGAGAGTTGGTGTCCCTGTCAAAGGAGGACTCTATGAGGTACAGTACTACATTATTCATTTGTGGCTGATGTCCAATCACGAAGATGATGTCTTTATTTTGAGAATTTTCAAAAGGATGTTAATTAGATTCTGGGCATTTGTTTTCTATCTCGTGTTATTTGTAGTGCTAAATCTTTATGAACCAAAATTTGGCAGTTATTAATGATCATTATTGTAATTTTAACCTACAAAACTATTTTTTCTTCTTTCTTTGAATGACTAAAAACTTTAAAGTCCAAACTACTATAACTAGTTAAAAAGACCATTAATGACAAAACAATTCGATTAGTTATTCAGCGAGTTCGAAGGACTTGGTTTTCAAATGATTATTGATACTAGGGTCTTATTGCACCGCTTCTTATTAGGAAAGTATTGGAGGACTATGAAGAAATGTGCATACAGGCAGCTGTTATTCAGATAAAGTATATTCTTTGGGTTTGCCGTGCCAATAGGGTAGTTTAATGACAATTGAAAGTGTGCATAGGTTTGGTCTGTAATCAGAAAGTTTGTTGGTTGTAATCAGAAAGTTTGTTGGTTCAGAACACAACTTAAGGTAAATGGGTTAGAATTTGTCTGGTACGGCCATTTGTTGGTTCAGAACACAACTTAAGGTAAATGGGTTAGAATTTGTCTGGTACGGCCATACGGTGTTAATCTCTTGTTATGCTGGCATACTCTCTCACATCTTTCATTGAACATGTATCTCAGTGTCGAGTTTTCTTTGTGACAGTAGTTAGAGAGAATTTCACACTAGCTTTTGATGTTGCAATTCTGCCTTCTGTTTCTTTATGTCTTCTTGAATTGAAGTGCATGTTGACAATTGAGTGTGCGGAAGTGTTGCAGGTAGATCTAGCTAAGCGCCACTGCTTTCCTGTTTACTGGAATGGAGAAAACAGGCGTGTCTTAAGAGGCCACTGGTTTGCTCGTAAAGCTGGTCTTGATTGGCTTCCTCTTCGTGAAGATGTTGCTGAGCAATTGGAGTTTGCTTATCGTTGCCAGGTGATATGGGACAGTAGTTCTGGTATCTGTTACATTTCTGCCTTGTTTGAGCTTTGTTAGATTGATACAATTTATGTTTGACATATAATATCCTATCCCACAATATCGTGGTATAACTCACGTAAAAGCTTCATTCAGCTGTTCTTTTTGGCCATCTTTTCTCTAGAGTTTCATTCGACTTAAACAGTCACTATAGTATTTCTTTTGGTTAATGCCATATAACTGAATAAGGGTCTACTCCTTTGAGATTATATCCTGCTAGAATAAACAAAAGTATGCATGTACGGAATTCCACAAAGGCACAGACACACTTACCCTCACTTCCTATAAACAAAGAATAAGATGATAGAACCTAATCAGAGATTTTCTTCCTTTTTTTTTCTTTTTTTTTTTTGGGTAAATAATACTTTATGAATTTTTGAGAGGACAATATGTAGGGTAGAACTCATTTGGATAGGGAAACCACCCACAAAGTCATTGTTTATAAATCCACCTTTACTCATTTTTGGAGCCTCTGTTTCATTCAGGCATGGCATCGAAGGACATTTCAACCATCAGGTCTTTTTGCAGCTCGGGTTGATTTGCAAGGCTCTATGATGGTACGAAATTGTATTTTTTGGTTTGGCGAGGCGAAGGCCATGTATGTATACTCTTTTTTGGCTAATTAAAGATGTAATTGGTACTCAACTGATGTATTTGAATATGTTGAACTTATGCAGGGTTTGCATGCTCTTTTCACCGGGGAAGATAATACTTGGGAGGCTTGGCTGAATGTTGATGCTTCTGGTTTTTCAAATGTCATCAACATAAGAGGAAATGGTATAAAATTAAGACGTGGATATTCGCCATCTGGTTCCCCAAAACCAACCCAGGTTTGTCTGTCTGTTACAATACATTTGCTTTTAACTTGCAAACCCTTGTAAATTTTCATTATATGATGTCCATGTCAAGACCGTAGATCCTCTAAATGCTAGGTTGATCTTCTTTGGTCAGATTTATTCTCACAACTCCTACCTGTACACATTAGTTCATTTCCACAATTAAGTATGCCTCAAGTGCTGATGTATTCTTGTTCTCATTGTTAGTTTTGAGCAATAGGCAATAGTTATAACAGTTTCCACTAATCAGATTTAGGATTTTGGTCCCCAAAATTGTAGCTATTTTAGATAGTCTTAATCACTTAAGTTTTGAATTCTTGTGGGGACAGTCCAAAGATATATGAAACAGTTTACTGTTCAAATAACAAAAGCATCATCAAGATGATATTGTTGTCGATTTAATATGGCACATGTGTACAAGAGCGTTATTGAAATGACACACTACCATCGAGGTATTAGTCTGTATAGGCCGAAGTTACAGATTTATCTAGTTTAGTGTGAGATTTATCCGGTCAGGAGATCATCCCCACAAAAGTCATGCAACCAAAATCTTAAGCATATTTCAAATGATAAATTGATAATGATTTATCTGGCCAGGAAAGGGATTATTACCAACACTTAGGAATCGTTAACAATCGATATCGATTTTATTGAAGTCATGCATTTGTAACCAATGAGGCAATGACTTTTATTCTGAAGTGGAAAGTCATGCATCTAGACATCCTTTTGGACCTTAATCAAGCTTGTACTTTTTAGCATCTTAAATTGTTTCTCAGCAACAAGACCATATTTCTTTTCTCCTAAGACCATTATCTTTCTTCAGGATGAATTACGACAACAGAAAGAGGAGGAAATGGATGATTACTGCTCCCAGGTTTTCACTCATCATAACAGATCTGCAGTATTTCCAGCTTCTGATTTTTATACCTTTTTTTTTCTCTGCGTTTATATCTGTTGATAGGTAGGATTACTAGTTTCTTACAATAGTATATATTTATGTATGTGTATGCATATATTGGTTGAACTTCACTAGTAATCAATGTTTTAAAAGGCAAGGCGTAAGGCTATAGCGTTTTCTTTCAAAAAGCGAGGCGTAAGCCTTTCGTACATTTAATTTTTTTAATTAAATAAAAAACAAATAATATTTATAGTTAAAAAAATATCAAATAATATTTGTTGAAGAAAGAACTTAAGTTTGTCAAATAGAGGTATTAGTCTGTATAGGCCGAAGTTACAGATTTATCTAGTTTAGTGTGAGATTTATCCGGTCAGGAGATCATCCCCACAAAAGTCATGCAACCAAAATCTTAAGCATATTTCAAATGATAAATTGATAATGATTTATCTGGCCAGGAAAGGGATTATTACCAACACTTAGGAATCGTTAACAATCGATATCGATTTTATTGAAGTCATGCATTTGTAACCAATGAGGCAATGACTTTTATTCTGAAGTGGAAAGTCATGCATCTAGACATCCTTTTGGACCTTAATCAAGCTTGTACTTTTTAGCATCTTAAATTGTTTCTCAGCAACAAGACCATATTTCTTTTCTCCTAAGACCATTATCTTTCTTCAGGATGAATTACGACAACAGAAAGAGGAGGAAATGGATGATTACTGCTCCCAGGTTTTCACTCATCATAACAGATCTGCAGTATTTCCAGCTTCTGATTTTTATACCTTTTTTTTTCTCTGCGTTTATATCTGTTGATAGGTAGGATTACTAGTTTCTTACAATAGTATATATTTATGTATGTGTATGCATATATTGGTTGAACTTCACTAGTAATCAATGTTTTAAAAGGCAAGGCGTAAGGCTATAGCGTTTTCTTTCAAAAAGCGAGGCGTAAGCCTTTCGTACATTTAATTTTTTTAATTAAATAAAAAACAAATAATATTTATAGTTAAAAAAATATCAAATAATATTTGTTGAAGAAAGAACTTAAGTTTGTCAAATATTCTATGTCAGCTGACTCAGCTAACACATGTCAATTACTTAGGGTTAAGATTGTAATATAAAGACTGAGTCTTAACCTAATAGCATTAAGATTGAAATCACGTTCTCTCTCTCTCTTTCTTTCTAATTTCGACTTTACATTCGACTTTAACAGTCACTATTCTGGTTAAGATTGTGGTCATCTATTCTCTAGGGTTACATTCGACTTTAACAGTCACTATAGTATATATATATTTTGGTTAAGGTCATATAACTGAATAATTGGTCTATACCTGAGATTATTTCCTGCTCAGAAAACACCTTTAGTGTTTTCTGTCATGTGTCATCATGCTGTTTGTTAGAGTGCTTCATGGTCGTAATGATACTGATACAAATAGATGTTATATGTGTTTTCTAACATATTGAAATATTAACCCCCACCCCACCCACACACACACACAGAGTTGAAATTGGACTAATTTCATTCATAACTACTCCAGGTTCCAGTTCAGCATCTAGTATTTATGGTTCATGGTATTGGTCAAAGATTAGAGAAAGCCAATCTAGTCGATGATGTTGGAAATTTTAGACAAATTACAGCCAGTCTTGCTGAAAGACACCTAACCTCATACCAACGTGACACTCAAAGGGTTCTCTTCATTCCTTGCCAGGTATTTCTATGTTCTGTTATATTTTAATATATGTATAACATTTCTTTGCATAACTCTCTCTCTTTAATACGTATTCGGATTAAGGTTTTCTCCTAGAACTCTATAATCAGATGAACTAGTTGTAATTTGTACTTGCGTCATTAGAGAATCGCCCTGTTTGTTTCTAGAATATCTTGATTTGAAGATATACTCAATTTGACTGTCAACTTTTCTAATCAACACGTGTTTTCGTTTGTTTGTAAAATTTAATGTTTCAAATTATTAGTCTTTTTTGGGTAAAACGATCATTTTATTCATAGAAAGATAAAGAAACAAATACAAAGCACAAAAGGGCCGAGCTATCCCTGGTCAAAGCGACACACACTATGAAAACGACACAACTACACACAAGGTCTAGCAAATCCAGATTTGTATCATTTGGCATCTCATTGAACTGTGTGCTAGTGGATTTCCTCAAATTGCAGCTATGTTTTCAAAAATACTGCCAATCATGAACTAAAAATTGAACTGCATCTGAAGTCACATGATCACCTAAATAATGACAGAATTTTTCAAAATAACGCTTTCCTTTTTTTTGGCTAAATCAGAATGTTATTATCAATTGTGCACTGATGGTTTTCTTTCAATTTTGTGAATGTAAACCTTTGCTAGGTTCTTCTTTCTTTGGGTTTGAAAACTTTTTTCGTTCTTTAATAATATAAATTGGGTCTCCGTTATTTGCACGTGATATTAGTTGGTGTACATTTCTCAATGTGTATGAATGTGTTTACCTATTGTGAAGCTTCTAATGAAGTTTTTGCATTCTAGTGGAGGAGGGGATTGAAGCTTGGTGGTGAAAGCGCCGTTGACAATATAACTTTGAATGGTGTGCGGGGTCTGCGTGTCATGCTGAGTGCTACTGCACTCGACATTTTATACTACATGAGCCCCATATACTGCCAAGAGATAATCAACTCGGTACTACGTAATTCATTTTGGTTTAAAGATATATTCACTTTGCGTTGCTGCTTTGTGAGTTTTAATAATTTGAATGGTTATTGATAATCGGTTTTTCTCCCAGGTGTCTAACCAATTAAATCGGTTGTATAAGAAATTCCTCAAGAGAAATCCTGACTATAACGGGAAGGTATGAAATTCAGTAAATGCCTACTTATAATCCCTAATATTTTCGTTACTTGCGGTGTCAGCAATAGAATGCATAACTCTCCTATTTTTGTAGGTTTCCATATATGCTCATTCTTTGGGAAGTGTTCTCTCTTATGATATCCTTTGCCATCAAGATGATCTGTCTTCTCCTTTTCCAATGGAGTGTATGTATAAGGAAAATGTTAAAGCAGAAGCAAATCAACCCGATAAGAGCAATGAATCCCCTCAGTTCAAATCGCGCATGAATTCAGAAAGTAAAAGCTCTAGCACAACCACTGAAAACCTGGAACCCATGTTTCAGAAGGGTGACAGTAAAGACCCATATGTAATTGCACATGGTTCTCCAACCTCAGATTTACAGAAAGTTTCTTCTAGGAGGTCTTCCGATAATGTATCTGAGTTATGCGAACGGACTCTAGAGACCAAACAAGCCACTGATTGGTCATATGAAGATGATGTTCAAGAGCAGAGCTCTAATGACATGCTCCCGTTAAAAGATGACCATATGGTTCCAACAAGAAGCATGAGTACTGGTGATATAGGCGAGCTGCAGGATACTACATCTGACTTATTCCAACAGTCTCTAGAGTCGAAGCAAGTCGCTGAGTTATTAAGTCAAGTAGATGTTGGGGAACAGATTTCCAGTGACATTCTTCCCTTCGAAGAAAATTGTGTGGATTCAACTAGCAGTAACAATAACGGACCTTGTAGCGGTGATGTGGACAAGCTGCAGGAGAATACATCTGATAATGCTAATGATACGGAAAAAGTGATCAGTTTGCTTAGGGAAGAGGTAAATATATATTTAAAAGATATAATTTTGGTGCGTGATATGGAAAATAAGTTAACTTTGTAAAATGATTATTTATTGCAAATGCAGGTGGATTCCCTTAAAGCAAGACTATTGGATCTCGAATCACGGCATGGTCATCAAAGTAGAACTGAGGAGAACCATCAAGGTAACTATGACAGAGCAGCCTTTTTTTTTGGGAGGGGGGTGAATCCTCGACGATGTCGTGCTTATTCTTAAAGATTTAGAGTAATGTAGTTGCAAATAAATTGAAATGTTGACATTTTTGAAACGACAACAAAGTTTCCAATTTGGGGCTACGCTGATGGATATTTTGGTGGTAGAATCACGTACCAAGATCAGTATAACCCCTGGAAAACCTTAGTTTTGGACTTCTAGTATAATGCATGGAGCAAGGTTTTGCTCCCATTTGCACCCCACCTATCACATCCATACAACATTCTTCTTATTGATTATGTTGTGGCAACATGAACTGAGCAGATGAGAAGGAAGTAGCTGCTAGTACTCGAAATCAATACTGTTCTCAGAGGTTCACTGAGAAAGTGAACATGGATAAGAGTTACACGCGTCATATCAAGTACACGAAGCTTGAATTTAAGGTAAATCGATATATAATGGTTTCTGTTTCTCTTAATAGGATTCTTCTTTCAGGAAAATCTTTCTTATGTTTGGCCAATCCATTACTTTATCCTCAATATTAGCCACCCTCAAAAATAGAAGGAGGTGATCTCATTTGCATGTAGGGCACAATGATAAATTGTCTATGTACCAGGTTGACACTTTCTTTGCAGTTGGATCTCCTCTTGGTGTCTTTCTAGCCCTTCGCAATGTCCGTATTGGGATAGGTAATCATTTCTATACTCCTAGCATTTGTTAACTGATTATCGTTATGTGCTTGCTAACCTTGAGAGATTTGTCGCTTTGTCAGTGTGCTGTAAATGATTTTACTTGATATTTTCACTTTGGGATATGACTTGGTTACTATAGTTAAAGTGTTAAACACAAGTGGAGTACATTACATAAATACAGTATACATTAATAGATTCTCATTTTGTACATTATTATTCTTGACACCCTTTCAAGGGACCTACGAGCTAAGTTTTGGTGAGGGGGTATACATGTACCTGTCCATGTAAAAAGGATTTGGGAAATGTATCTGGAGCATTGCCATTGTTAATACAAGTATTTGAGCAGTAAAACAAAAGGGAGGGGAAATCGACCTACATTTTAACATAAGGAAATACTCAACGAGAATGTTCAAATTAGACCTATGATGAAATACTTATTTAGTTATTTGTACATATGGATTCCAGTTCTGTAACAAGACTCTCCCTTAGCTCTTTGTGAAGATACTCTCTCCAAACGTGGAGATTATTCACAAAGAATCAATTCCTCCTAACATTCTAAAGGTAACACATGCAGTGTTGAAGGTCATGCAGTTACTTTAAAATGAATGGACCACATTGTTTAACATTTTTTTTTTGGCTAAGTATGATGTATTGTATTAATTAATCAAAAATTCTTACAGTGAGATGAGTCGTAGACTCGATACAATTAGCAAAAACGAAAATACAATTCATCAGGATTCTCTAGTCGAGTAATCCATTCAGCTCTATCATTCGTGACCATGGTTTCATCTTTGTTTAATGATGCTCCTTTCTTAGCCGCTTGATCAGCTCCAAAATTTCTTTCCCTCCAGATGGATTGTAGGGATAAGTGTTGCAACTTTGACTTACATAATCTCCAAATATGAATCCAAATATGCTACCCGTATCCAACCGATTCCCTATTTGATTGATAAATTTACAGAAAGTGTTGTAAGCCAACTACAGCATATGCTTGTGTGGTATATCTGTTTGGGTTGTTCTTTTTATGTTATAAAACTGTACCACAGTCTTTTTTTATGCATATGTGTATTTTATTTTGCATCAATAGCAATCTTACTATACCGTTGGACTGCATATATCATGTAATACAGTATCATTTCCAGTTTTCACTCATGCTTTGTAGGTATTAATATCCTGCTTATCTTGTTTGTTGTCTTATCTTTTGCTTCGGTCTCCAACTCTACTTCTCTTGATATCTTACATTTTAGGCAAAGGAAGAGATTATTGGCAGGATGAAAGTATCATTGAGGAAATGCCAGCTTGTCGGCAAATGTTCAATATATTCCACCCCTTTGATCCTGTGGCATATAGGTTTGTAGTGTCGTAGATTATAATTCATAAATTATATTGTCAATGTCCTACTTAATTAGTTGCAACTGTTTAATATACAAAAAATCTCACCTCTAAATGTGACGTTTGAGCTTGCTAATGAAATAAATTATCTTTGACGTCATAATAGCTCAACTGATCTGTGCTAACAACCACTTAAATACAAAAGTCTGAGGTATTAGAGATATTTGTTTGAATTTATTTCCAAAGGACAATAGTTTCTAAATGGTGAGAGAACATCAGTAACAACTCCCTGTGGAAAACACACACACACACAATGAAGCGAAAAAGACAGTAATGATTTTGGAATTTTAGTGTAGCATGCACTATGTTCTTTATTTAGAAGAGATATGGCATTCACATTAAATTACCATGACAGTCATGGTCTCAATCGTGATTTTCTATTCAGACGGTAGGGTACAATACTACAATATATGAATTTGTGTGGTTTTCATTCAGAGTAGAACCACTTGTCTGCAAAGAATTCGTTAACAAACGCCCTGTCATAATCCCTTATCACAGAGGAGGCAAGCGATTGCATATTGGGTTTCAGGTGAAGTTTTCATCATACAATAATAAACAAACGTAGGCAACTGTCTTATGGTAGTTGGTCGCCATATATTTAATTTTTGGATTAATGTATGTTTATAAAATCTGTGGTATAGGATTTCACTGAGGATCTATCTTTGCGTTCTCAAGCTGTTGTTAATCACCTAAACTCTGTGAGGGTATGATCCATACTAATTTTGTTTCAAGTTTTAAGTGAGATAAAAACAAGACGAAGAATAAAGAGAGACCAAAATCCAGATCTTTCATAAACATTATCTCTTTATAACTCTTGTTGAATTGATACACTTGTCTTCTAAATTATAAAATGTTGGTGTGCTATAACTATATAATTGTTTGAATAGGTCAAAGTACTCACTGCCTGTCAGTCAAAAAAGAACGATAGCATTGATGGTATGTTGAGTCTTCATTTAATTGATTGTTTAGTTTTATGTTTTCATTTCCCCCCTAGTTTATATGTTTAAATCCCATATATGTTTTGTAGAGGGCACAGAAAGTTCTTCAGAAACAGAGGAAAGATCGTATGGCTCAGTTATGATGGAGAGGGTAACCGGTAGTAAAGAAGGTCGAATTGATCACGTGCTCCAGGTAAGAAAACCAACTTTGTATTCGGAGTTTAGGACTTAAATGATTTTTACCCTATTTTGTCTTTCCTCACATACATTCCTACTCTATCCTTATAATAGCATCACAAGGGAAATTAGAATTTGTTTGTTGTTAGAGTTTCTCTTTAAGTGTAAATTTGATGGATCTATCAATAAGTATAATTAAGACTCTTTCCGTACAACCTTCCCAGACATATGTTGCTTATGTCTTTGGAGATACTTACACATATGAGGCACCAAGTTAAACCCAACCAAAATTAAATTGCATCTAGCAGCAAATGAGTCATTTATCAACTAGATGAGTGAATCATGTGAAGGTGTGTTCTTGCATGGGGATTTGCATCTAGGTGCCTACTTAATTGTCGAGTGGGACACAAAGTGCTGGTTTACGAAGGCTTCATATGACCTTGTAACATATCCTGAGGGCTTTGTTCGAGCACTCTAGCAGTGCAGATGAGGGCCTTTGTTACTCAGACAAGTTGACCATATATAAGTAATAAGATGGATGTGGATGTGTACATCGATGACATTACTATGACTGATGATAACCATGATAGATTCTTAGTCTGAAGCAATAATCTATATTTTATACAAGCAAAAGAATCATAACTCCCACAAAAATCCCCTTGTCCAACATCTCTTTTTTGTATAAAACCATCTTTGCATTGAGTTTGAGGTTTCATAAATTATGTTGTTGGATCCTTTTTTGTACCACTGATTCAAGTTTCAAATCTATCACGCAGGACAAAACATTTCAACATCAGTATATATCAGCCATTGGATCACATACGTAAGAATGCTTATCCCTTTTTTGATAGAGATTTTATTATTTTATTATTAAAGAATCTTTCTTTGGACTGATTTAGTATTTTTAAATTAAGAAATTTCTTTGGAAAGTATGTACTCATTTGGTATGCCTGAATAGCTTAAGATTTTTGTTAATATTTCCTATGATTCTTATAATCTCCTTCGATGATACAATTTAGACAAAATATGCACATTTGGCCATTTGGATTAACTTTTTTAAGAAAATACAAATTACATCTGCTGTAATCACCAATACTAAGAGGCTAAAAGCATATAGATGATCAATTCTTTCATTTTTCCGTTGACTGTTTACTTGTGTGGAAATAAATGTGGTACTGTGGGCATGAAACTTGTTTCAATGGTTATCAACTTTTTGGCTGACTGAGAGTTGTTTTCAGAAATTACTGGAGGGACTATGATACTGCTCTTTTCATACTCAAACACTTGTACCGTGAAATACCCGAGGAGCCCGACTCCCCTGTACAGTTGGGAGAAAATAGTTCAAATAATCAGACAAGGGTCAAAGCCAAATTTTTTCAGAGCGACACTGTTGATGATGATCTCCCTTTAACGTTTTCTGAGGGAGTAGTTGTCAAAGAGTTCTCAAGAAAAGTGAGGAAGGCAATGAAGAACCCCTGAATGAGAAATTAATTATATCCGTGTGCAATAATCTAACAGTTTTTTTACTGCCGATACCCTCGCCAGTATCACTTTTACGTAGAGATGCTCTACTGTGTTAAGGAAATGCAAGGTATCTGGGTGATACTGGCTAATGGAATTCACTGTTTCAAGTTATTATCAAAAAAAAAAAAAAAGATGGATATTATAATGTAAATTTGTAAATGATGTAGCAGTTGGACTTCCAAGGTATTTTGTACATTTAAACAGTTTATGAATGGACAACTATTATTTTCTTTTGCTATAAATTGGTATAGATAAATTCTAAAACTTGGAAGAGAATTAACTGGGATGGGAATAATGGCAACACATATGGGATTGGTGGAAAGTAGAGCCAAATTTTGGATATTCACGCGGTTTAGCCAACAAGAAGAGGTGGGATTTAACAAATGTAATTGAAATTGAAGGATGTTATTCAGTTTGTCATTTTCAGGGTCAGTTACTCAGTTGAAAGCTCATGCATGGCTAGTAATCTTAGTAATTTTCCGTGTTAAGTCTAATCATGCAAGAAAACCAAAACAAATATTCAAACAAAATAAGCAGATATTACCCAAAACAGTAAAAATAAACTGTTTTCTTTTTCCTTTCCCTATCCTCGTTCTTCATTCTAGTGACTAATGAGTGTACCCCTTATTTCCTTACTTTTGATGTGTATAAGTCATAACATGCATGTTCAACAGTTTAATTGTTATTTTGAGCTTCATTCAAAAAAGATGTTATTTGAAGGAATAGTTGGTAGCTGAGCTCATTCAAAGTGTTGCATATGTTATTTAAAATTAATGTTTATCTTCATTTGTTCTTCAAATCCTTTTGTAATTCCAATCAAACTAAGCAATTTTGATGAAAAATTAACCAGAGAGATATGAGGACCAAGAACTTAATCTTTTTCCTCTCTTAACTTTAATCTCATAGTAGAAGTGTAGCTGAACTAATTTCTTCATTAACTATTCTTAAAATACCGATTTGTACTTTGGTTTATCCAAGAGAAGAAAAGGATGGGATGGGTTTTGTGTGTGACTTTCTAATTTAGAGATAGAGAGAGAGACTGTGAAAATGATGGGATAGGTTTTGTGTGTGAGTTTCTAATATAGTTCTCAGTCCACATGACAGTACGAGGGACGCTTTGGTGTAGCACATGGGTACCTAATTATGAAACTAATCCGTGTTTTTATTTTATATGGTAGAATTAAGACCTGCACTGGCTCGCATAGTTTCCTTATTACAGTAACTTTCTTTCTCCTACCTATAATAAGAATAAAATCCGTGTTTTAGTTGGAGAGAGAGAGTGTGTGTTTGCCTTTTTTTGGGTTGTGAGAGATTGAGATTGAGAGAAAGATGAGAGACAATGAAGTAGTGAAGTGTGAAAAACCAAAAGAGTTACTGTTTAATTAAGTTTTTTTTTTTTTTTTTTCTTAACCATTTTTCTATCCTTCAGTTCAATCTGATTCTGTTGCATGGAGATGTTTGGGTGGGGCATAGAACCAGAAAAAACATAAAGGTTGCTATTTGTCTGTGTACGAGGTTAGACTTGGTAAAGGTCATCCTCAATTTGTTGCTTATTCTAAGCCTATTGTTGCTAATATGCCTAAAGAGTCTCTATTAAACCTAATGTGCCTAAGGAAGTTGTGGTTACGACCTACTGGTTTTGAAGGTTTGTCTAGCAAAATTTGGATGAATGCTATCAAGAAAAAAAAAATGCTTTTTAGTTTGGATGAATGCTACCTAATCTTTTGCAACTTTGCAGGTAAAATTATTTATTTTATATTTTAAGTTAATAAATAATAGGTACTTATGTGTTCATCGTATTTAAAAACACTAATTAATATACAAAATTTAGGTAACTACTTCATCATGTTGTCGTTCTTAATTTTTTTTTTTCTAAAGCCCCCCTATTCTTGATTCCTGGATCCGCCGCTGCTTTTTGTAAAGGTTTGTTTGTAGCATATACTTGTGGTAGTCAGATCTTTGGTACTGTCAGAATCTTTAGAGTTGGTCGCTGTCGTGTATGTAGTTCATCGTGTTGTTTGTGATGTATACAGTAACAGTACTCTGACTGACTCTGTTGTAATGTACTCCTAGTTTGAACTTTGAAGTAATAGCGTTATGTATTGAATTGAAAGGAAAAAGATTGTAATGGTTTAATTACCGTTTCTTTGTGTCATTGGCTAATACAATGTTTCAGGCTCCCAACAATAAATGGTCTTTTAAATAATTTCCTCTAACTGCGAACAAGCTAACATCATCTAAAACCCCACACTTGGCTCCAGAGTTCAAAAGAACTCCGGAGTTAAGCGTGCTCGGGTGAGAGTAATTCTCAGGATGGGTGACCAACTAGGAAGCATGCTGCTGCCCATAAAACCCCACACTGTTGGACGTCCACAATAGCTAAGTGGGGACAATATTGGTGGTGATATAGGTCGGGTCGTTACAAATGGTATCAGAGCCGATGACGGTTCTCCTGTCGAGAGTGGAAGAGTATGCTAGAAAGGCGCCTAGCCCAGTAAAGGGGTGACGGTTGGGCCGGGTACTCGTCTCGCGAGGGGCAGGGAATGTCGGAGATCTGGGGATGTATATTCCAGAGTCGAGGACGACTCTCCTCTAAGGTGGTGGGATTGTAACATTCCGGGTCGGCAAGTAGTTTGTCGAGGAGGTGGGTCCTACGACACATGAGAGGAGGATGTCCTGACATTGGAATATAGGTATAGATCCATCAAATATTATCACCGAGGCTTTTTGGGCTCACTTGGCTCCAGAGTTCGAAAGAACTCTAAAGTGAAGCGTGCTCGAGTGGGAGTAATTCTCAGGATGGGTGACCTCCTGGGAAGCAAGTTGCTGCTCATAAAACCCCACACTGTTGGACGTCCACAGTGGCTAAGTGGGGACAATATCGGTGGTTGTATAGGTCGGGTCGTTACAAGATTCATAAACAAAAGGAGAGCCAATATCGGTGGTTGTATAGGTCGGGTCGTTACAAGATTCATAAACAAAAGGAGAAGATCAAACTGCAATTCACATTAATTACATTGAGAAAATTAACAGATAACCAAAAATTGTCAAGGCTCACAAATTAAAATGACATGGTTATGAAATTCTGTTGCACAAACTTGAACATAAAGAACACATTTTGATTTAGCAAGGATTACAAAGTCCTTTCGTGACTAAAAATGTACTACTGCTGAGATACTTGTGCCTCTCCATGACAGAGCGCAACAGAAACAACCCCTTTGCCAATTGCAATGATTTCAACCACCCGCAAATTTGGAACTCCAAGCATTTCAAACGTTGGGCTGTAGACTGACCAATGCAGAAGGAGCACAAACAGTACAACTTCAACCGGCTTTGGTGTAGTGGGTCTGTAGGTTGGATAAAGTTGGGAAAGGTGGTAGTTTAGTATAAACGTCGTAGTAGGAAACAACAAAGACGGAAATCTAAACACCCTTGAACCTTTCATCATGGTATCGAATACTACAACCCCCAAATCTAAGGCAAAAAGCACCCATAGTATCAACAGTTTTGGGACCTTGTAGAGGTTTAATCCACGAACTTTTTTCTGTATTATAAACATAATTGTGCCCATCAGGATTGAAATTCCCTGGGCTGTACAAAAGGCTTTGATTAAAGAAGATTTACCCCTATTAGCAGAACGCTCCTTCCCCATGATTAAAGAAGATTTACCCCTATTGGCAGAACGTTCCTTCCCCAATTTAAGAACATCGTATATACCATGGATGACTATAGTAGCATCAATATATGCATCGGGAGATGTAATCCGAACACCATTAACCAATGTGTCATTCTCAGATCTTGTTATTTTCAAACTAAAACCTTTCTAGAAAGTTGGGTATTTAGTCCCTTCATGAACAATTTGAAGATCTCTCCATGTAACTATGCAAGGAGTAGCATGCCGTAAGTATGTTGGAATACCAGAGATTTTATCAAACTTACTGACATTAGCTAATCTTAACTACTTTATATGGCGCCTCATTCTCGAGGCATTCATGAGGCCTGACGTGTCTCCTTATAAACGCTTACAGCATAACGTGTTTATTTCCACAGTTCCAATTTTACCCCTAATTTCCGATTTTATCCCTAATGTATTAAGGGTTGTATACTACAATGAAAATGGTAAAAAAATAATTTCAAAAAAGTGGGACTTACTATAATTTATATAAGATAACATGTTTATTTCTACAGTTCCGATTTTACCCCTAATGTATTAAGGGTTGTATACTACAATGAAAAGGGTAAAAAAATAATTTCAAAAAAAGTGGAACCTACTATAATTTATAAATATTGTTTATAAAATAGTTATAAACCCAAATAAACATTTAAACAGGTTTTTGTTTTCTTATTTTATTTGGCATAAATAAGTCTATTATTTTTCTAATTATTAGCTATTTTTTATTCTATGTTTTGTTCGCAAGCATACACGTGCACATTCAGTGGCGTAGCCAGGATTTTCGGTGAGGGGGAGCAGTGGAGCACCCACTCTATCAATTTTTTGCTGAAAGTAGTTGGGTAAAATATAAAAATTGATACAAGAAAAACAAACAGATTGATATCTATTACCTTAGAAAAAAAAGCCAATGATGTAAAACAGTATATTAACAAAGCAAAATATATAAGTAGATAATTGGATAAAATACATCAAATCGGGACGGGTAATGTAGTAGCAAAGTAAAACTAACTAGTATTAACTATTTAAACTAGAAACAATGCAAATTTTTAGGCATGTATTAAGGAAAGAAATAGAAAATAACCATAATATCCTTATTATGAATGTTAATTACTGTTGGTTAGTTAATTATTAAGGGTAAACTAGTCAAAGAATAAAACCAAACATATTAATATTTGGTTAGTAAGCAATATACATATATATTTTCCAAAAGTTCAGGGGGCGCAATTGTGCACCCTCAAACCCCCCTGGCTCCGCCACTGTGCACATTCACATAGTCTGTTATAATCTCTATCCTCAGGCACAAAAATAGTCAAGTGATCCACCTTTATCTTACAGTTTCCTATCGCAAACCTTTTTTCTCTTAGTATCTTAAGACCAATTAAGGGGAAGCCAAGGATTCCAAGCAAGGACAAAGAACTTGCTAACGGCATACACTACCACAGTGCCAACATCAAAGATTGTAGCTTCAATGGCCGGTGACATTATTGATAGAAACATGTGGATCATCAGTTTTTGAAGTTACGATAAGTGATTGATTTTCACGAAGTTCGGTTCCAAAGTTTAGGGATTTCAAACTGTCTTTTGAATATTTGTATGACAACACTTGGTATTGAAAAATTCTATACGGTGGTTGTCCGAACTTGCCGAAAACATCATCGTATGGAGCAAAAACGGTAATAGAGGAAGATTTCGTGATTAAAGTTCGACAAACTATTTCTAGGGTTAAAGTCATGGATGCGAAGCCAGTATAACGAAGAACCCCTATTGCATCAACGAGGGTCTTTTTGGATGGTTGGGTGAGGATACTTCGAACGAGGAGAATAGAATTAATAGAAGTAGAAGTGTCACTACTAGAAAAACAGATAAATATAACCTTAAATTAATAGCATTTGCAAATCGACGCTATTAATATATTTTTTCAATAGCATATTTACTAAATGCTATCCTTATTTTACAAGTGGTTCAATGCAAGATACCATTTAGATAAAAATGCTATTAAACGATAGCATTTAATTTAATGTTATATTTAATTCATTGATAATGTCAAAAGACATAAAAATGAAACACAACCCGACCCATTACAGACTCAGCTGTGATACACCCAAAGCCCATGTGTGTGAAGCCCAATCCAACAAGCTATAATTCTTATCCATAGTTATTTTATGATCTCCACAAATCCACAATGACATAGAACAAAAGGGCATGGTGATTATGGAAAAAAAATTATTTTAATTTAGGGAAATTTCTCAAAAAACCACCACATTTAGGTGCTTCTTCCCAAATAGCCACTCATGAGAGGTAATCTTCCCAAATAGCCACCTTACCCCACTTTCCTACTTTTTGTTTACAATTATACCCTTCTGTACAACTGTTGCTCTTGTCTCCATCAAATCAACTTTTTGGTTGAAAAGAAAAGATTCCTTTATTGCATTTAAGTTTTAGACAAGGACATTAAATCAAACTTAGCCGTTGGATTGAAAACATTAGATCCCTACCGTTGGATTTTCTAATGAATGTACTGCACATACAACCACCATGTCATCTTCATCTCTTCTCTTCTTCTACTTTTTCGATTTTTCTCTGAACCTTAACATTGTTTGTTCTCCCTTTGTTCTTCACCTTCTTCTACATTATTCTTCTCCGCAACCTTAAACACACAAACATTGTACTACTTCACACCCAAAATGCCACCAAAGAAAAAGGCAAAATCGAAAGCTTTAATTGCAAATGAAGTCCAGATGAACAGTAAATTAGGTAAGTAAGCTTTAAATGTTCTTCAATTTGCAGATTTTAATGTTTAGACAATAAAGTAGGTGTTGTTGTTTGGCTTTGAATGTAGTAGGTGTTGTTGATTTGTGTAAGCATTTTAACATACGTTTTGTTCTGTTTTATGACAAGAATGTGGTGAAGGTGTTGGCGATTTAAAGATGGTATCTCATGAAAAGATAGAATCTTTATAAAGATACCATCTTTATGAACCCTAACCTTCATAAAGATGGAATCTTTGATAAAGATTGTGTGTTTATGAAGGTTAGGGTTCATAAAGATGGTATCTTTATAAAGATTCTATCTTTTCATCTTTGATAAAGATTGTGTGTTTATGAAATCCCAACCTCATAAAAGTTGTATCTTTAGCAAACTCACATCCTCATAATTTAGAGACAAGCTAACATAAATGGTGCTGTGATTTTGATTGTGGTTTATTATCAGTATACTGGTGCACATCTGAGGTCAATGTCACTCTGTTTTAAAAGTAAACTATAACTTATATTATATTAGAGGCTAAATAAAAGTATACTAACCGACTTGTTAGTTACTTTTAGCCGATATTTTTTTAATATTTTGCATGAAATTGTGGTTTCAGGTAACACTATCAATGTTGTGTTTCGCTATGGTGGTCAGGTTGAGACTAATGCAGATGGATTGTTATCATACAAGAATGGTGACACAAAAATAACAGTTTGGGAGTTGAAGGCACCATATGAAGAGTTTATGGAGATGGTTGAAGATATGACTCATACACAAAGACACAAATTTTTAATTCAAGCTGTTGTCAATGACAGTCCACGCAGCATCCCTGCTCAATATGACTATGATCAATTGATGTTGGGGATTGTTGCTGCCAAGAACTTATATGTCATGTCTGTTTGGATAGTAGGAGATTTGAAATCAATGAATGGGGAATCAAGCTCCAAAACACAGAAAAAGGTGAAAGGAAAGGAGAAAGTAATTGAGGAAGAAAAAGGTAAAGGAAAAACTGGATTGAAAAAAAACCTTTTCCCAGAACCTACCCCTCCAACAGATTGGGGTAATCAACCTGATTATTCATATTTTTCCACACCTGTAAAAAGCAAGGTTGTATTTCTTCCCAATATCTCCTAGACCCTGCATCAGCACAGAAGAGCCATGTTATCTTCTCAAAGGGGTATGGGAATGAACAACAACCTCTTGTATTGGATACCCCACCTGGGACTTATCCCCAAGCTGTTATAACAACTCCCCCTCCTGATCCTTCTAGAGTTTCATCTAGAAGTGAGTCTCCATTGGTGGCTAATGTTGTGCAAATTGGAGCTGATAATAAAGTTGGGTACAGTTCTCATAACATATCCTTTAATACGGGGGATATATCCTCTAATTCGCCCAATCCATCCGCTAACGATCGTGCTGCAGCGGCAATTCTTTCTGAGATGTGTAATAATGATGGATTTTGGAAAGGATTCTCCGAGGAAATTGAAGAATATAATGCACTGCAACAAACACAATTACAAGATCAAGCTCAATGGGCAGGTGAAGAGCAACCACAAGATGAAGGTAAAGATTGTTCGATAGCCGACGACGATAGCGATGCAACTTATACAGAATCTCTACTGGATGTGCATGATTCACCAATCATTTCGACCACAGAGGATGAATTGGAAGATCAGATGTATGATGATTCTGCGCCTATGTTTGGTTCACAACATTCAGATAGCCAGGAAGAAGGCCCTACAACCCTGTCAAGGTTTTGTGGTGTAAAAGAAAACCCGTTAGATATAGCAGGTACGTCTACACGTTTAGCCAATGTTAGATGCAACTTAGAGGATAGATATAGACATGCATCTAGCGACAACAATGCTTCACAACATGAGAGCAATATACCAAGTCATGGACAAGTTCCAGAGCATTTTCCAAGCCATGACAATGCTCAACATGAGGAGGGTAATTTCGCAAGTCAAACAAATGATCCACAACAACAAGACAATGTTCAAAATCAGACAAATGCTCCAGAGCAGCAGAACAATCGGGGTGAAGATAGTGTACGACGTCAAAGGCATTACCCATCTCAGAACAATCGAGATGAAGATGATGAAATCAAACAAGAACTACATAATATATACTCAAATCTTTGTCGGATCAATAGAGGTTGTGCTCCACACACTGAACCTTTACACAATAAGTACTTGTTCCCTAAGATTTGGCAGATATATTTGTGTCGGGATGATTTTATGAGAGACATGAAATCTTATGCAATCGATGAGGAGTTTGACCTGAATAAGTATAAAACTGAGATGAAAAGGTGTATTGGAAATGTAAAGTTCCAACTTGCCCATGGTATGTTCGTGCTACACCAAATTTGAATGGTACTTGGCAAATAAGATGCATTGCTGAGCGTCACACATGTGGGAAGTTCAGACTTGGATCAAAAAATCGTCAAGCTGATAGTGATTGGGTTGCATCTAAAATTGCGAAAAAATTACGGGATAATGAAGATCTTACATCCAAACAACTAAAAAGCCAAATTGAGGAGGAATATCTTACCCATATTTCGTACAAAGTTGCTTGGAGAGCTAAAGAAAATGCATTGGCCAAGGTATTGTTCTATTTAAAATTGCATCTTCCTATCTTATCCTCTAGTTCATTCATATATCTCGGCTACTTGCTTTTATCATCTCCTCTAAATTGTAGTATGTATGTTCCTAGAATACGTTTATTGTATCCTTTCAATATGCAGTTTATAGCGGCTAATTAGTCATGTTTATCTTCCAATTGTAGTTAAGGGGAAGCTTCAGTGAGTTATATCAACAACTTGAAACATACTGTAATGAACTTAAGTTGGTCGATCCAGATTCTCAGACTGATATTATCACAGGCCCTGGTGATGAATTCCAATGTATGTTCTGGTCATATGGTATAACTGTGAGAGCTTACAGAAACACATTAAGATCGGTAATCATTATAGATGGAACATTTCTGAAAGGGAGATATCCTGGAGTTGTACTATCAGCAATTGGAATTGAAGGAAATAATCATGTGTTCCCTATTGCTTTTGCCCTTGTGCAAAAAGAAAACAATGAGTATTGGGAATGGTTTCTTAAAAAACTTAGGGACCATGTGGTTGGGACTGACCACGAGTTTGTGCTTCTTTCAGATAGGTACAAAAGTATTATTCAAGCTGTGCCAAAGATTTTGCCCAAGGCTTGTCATATGTATTGTGCCCAACACATGTCCCTTAAATATGGGAATGCAAAAGTAAGGTGGTTGCTTAAAGAGGCTGCCAAGACACTCAATCAAAATGAGTTCTGGGGTTTGATGCTGCAAATATGGGTCATATCTCCAAAGGCATACCACAGCGTAATGGCAATTGGACCACTAAATAAGTGGGCTAGTGCGTTTCAGGAGAAACCCAGGTCGGTATCTATGCATTTCATTATCCTCTACTTGTAGTCATTGTACCGTCTAATTATAGTTGTCATACCGGTTAATGGTATATGTGTCTCCTCTTCTTAAGCAGATATGAAATTATTTACACTAATCATGTGGAGTAGTGGAATAGAATGATTATACCAGAAAGAATGCTTCCTGCTACAAATCTGGTCGAAGGAATTCATGCCAACATCATGAGGCATCACAGAGATTATCGTGTTGATGGTGAGAAATTCAAGACACCTGTAACTAAGTGGTGCCACGAACAAATTTTGCATAATGCTTGGAGAGGTAGAACCTTCACTCGTGAGAAGACATCTCCAACTATTTGGACAGTTTATGGTAAGAGCATGACATGTGTGGTGGACTTGAATGCAAGAGAATGTACATGCAAATGGTGGCAAACTATGGGAATACCCTGTGAGCACGCAATGTCTGTCATTAGAGAATGTCAAATGGATCCATACACATTTTGTGGTGTGTACTAGAGAAGGGAGACATATATGGAGACCTACAAAGAAAATTGGAGACCCACAAGAGGAAAAGATGAATGGCCAAAGGATAGAGTAGGCAGAAAGATTCTTCCACCACTACCATGTGTTATGCCTGGACGTCCAAAGAAAAAGAGAAGGAGAGGCAAACTTGAAGGTATCCCAGTACAGGAGAGAAAATGCTCAAGGTGTAGGGGTACAAGACACAACAAATCAACATGTATTGAAGTTGTACCAGACTTTGACTATTTTTTCCAACCTTTACCTGATGGACCACATGATTCCTATTAAGTGTTGGGTGTTTTTTTATCTAAGTTATGCCTTTGGAAGGTGTACCAGATTTTGACCATTTTGTTTTATGTTTGCCTTTTATATGGCACATTTTGTAAGTTGCCATTTTGTGAATGCTTATATATGTATCCACTAGTTGAAAGATTAATATCCTCTAACTAGTGAAACTTTACCATCTAATATATACTAACTTTTTGTATTAAAGAAAAAGATTTGTACATCCAACATTACAGGAGAGAAGAAGCTCAAGGTGTACCATACTTTGAATATTTTTTGACCACCTGATTCCTATTAAGTGTTGGGAGTGTTTTGGAAGGTGTACCATACTTTGAATACTTTGAATAGTTTTTGACCACCTGATTCCTATTAAGTGTTGGGAGTGTTTTGGAAGTTGTTCCAGATATTACATCAGTATCCTCTATTGGTGATAATTAGTATCTCTAAATAGTAATTCTGTATCCTCTAACTTATACTAAATATTGGACGAACAGAACATGTAATATAATAATACTTTCATAATTTGCATAAGGGAAGGGAAAGGAAAAGGGTTTGTACATCCATCCAAGACAAGAAAAAAAACACTTCAACAACATAAAAAAAAACAGAAAACACTTCAGCAAACATAAAAGAAAACTTTCACTCATCATCATCGTAATCTTCTTCTTCTTCTTCATTTTCACCAGAAAAGCTGCTCTCCACCTCATCTTCCTCTGCGATGTCCTTATCCTTTGCAGCAACACATTCTTGGGAAGAAGGCACATCGCTGTCATCAGGGTACTTAACAAGAGGATTGGGCTGGACATAATCTGAGTTATTCAAGGAATCAGATCCTTCATCATCTTTCTTCTCTTCACTTGCTCCTTCATCATCCTCTTCTTCTAAATCACTGAAACTTCCAAGAAAAGGGTCTGATATTTTGAGAAGCTTCAGAAGGCATTCATATTCATCAATGAGTAGAGAAACAGAAAATGAAGCCATAGTTTTGAAAAACAAAAGCTCTCAAGAATGGTTTGTTTGAGTTGTAACCTCACCATGGATTTATACTAGTAACATTTAAAAAAGTCGGAAGATCAAGACGCGAATTCCAAGCATTTGACTAATTTTTTCACCATCCAACTAATATTCTTTATGACCATTTAAGAACATCCCTCAAAAGTACCAAAATACATTGAACTGAAAGTAAATATTGACGGGACATTAAACTTATCTAGTTTTACAAAAGTTTAGTCACCTTTACACTGTTCATACCCCCTTACTTGGTGGCTTCAATCCACACTGAACAAAGTCCATAGCAATACGTTTGCTCATAAGAGAAGACCTTCTCTTGAAATCAAGTTCCCTACCCCTGACTATACAATCAATGTAACCAAGCAAAAAAACACCAAAGCTGTGACCATCATCTTGTTCTGGGCAATTCACAAACTCCCTTTCCCATGCAAATTCCAAGTCAAAATCTGGAATGTTAGGGTCAGCAGCAAAGACCACATAAGGCAACATTTTCTCCAACCCTATTTGTTGTCTTGATGGTCTCTTCAAGCCCAAAGAGTCATATATTCTCACCTTATTTTCCTTAAAGCTGAAACTCAAGAGTATCCAGTGGTTATCATTAACCTGCATTATTAGCAAATATCATAGGTTTTAGCAGATATTACCTTTGTTGTTAGAGGATGTGGTTAAAGTATATTAGAGGGTACAAAGTCAATATACTTACTTGTAAAGGAATAAGTATAGCCTTTGCATGGTAAGGGGAAACTTGGTTCTCCATATGACCAGTAGGGCTCATAATATTTATGGCACATGTCTTAATTTTGAAGGCACCACTCCTAACTCTGTTTGCTGGTGATATTGCAGCAAAAGTTGGATCCCTCATACGCCTATTGTATGTATATTGAACATCACCATAAACCATGCCCTGACACAACCAAACAAATATATTTGTATCACCAAATTACTCATAGTGTAAACTCTAAATAACATAACTGTATCCTCTACTTAAAGGTTCAAGTATAAGAACTTTAAAAAAAAAAAAAAAAAATACTTACAGCAAAATATATTGTTGGAACAATAGCATACTGATTATGTGGGTTGATATGCCTCCTCATCATTCCATACCAACGAATGATCAAGCTAACATAGGCTTCAATGTTATCTCCATGCACCCAATTAGTGTTCCATAGGCTGTAAAACTGTTTCACATGGACTTCCAATCCATATCCATAAACCCTCATCACTTTATGCTCAAAATTTGGCTCCTTCTCCAACCACCAGTAATAGTTCAAAACATCTGTCTCATTATGAGTTGTAGTTCTGTCTAGAAATGACATGCCCATGGTAATCATCAGCTGAGCATCAACTTCTTTCCCCTCTTCCTTCCCCTGATTCTTTTTTCTCAATCTTTTCTGGCTGTTGTTAAAGTCATCAATAGCTTGCTTATCCACTTCTTCATCTTCTTCTAAATCACCAGTGAAAACTATATCATCTTCATGGTGTTCAACATTACCCATCTCACCAGCTGATGCACCATCTATTTCCACTAAATATTCTTCAGGAATATTCTTAGGAGCTGGAATGTCATCATCAAAGCTATAATCTTCTTCATCTTGCTCATCCTCCTTAGCATCTACCTCTTGAATTTTAGTAGGCAACTCTTTCACATCTTGCACATCAATATTCTCAGACTTGAGGATGGCCAACTCCTGCACATGCTCCATGGTAGTATCAAGAATATCTGATTGGGCCAATATTGCCATTGCATCAGCAACAATAACTTCTTGTGTTGTATTACCTTCCACTGCAACCTTTCCTTCACTTTCATTTTGTCCTTCTCCTTCAACCTTTTCTTCTCCTTCAACATTTCCTTCATTATTAGCTTCTACTGCAATCTTTCCTCCACTTTCATTTTTTCCTTCTCCTTCTCCTTCAACTTTTTCTTCTCCTTCAACTTTTCCTTCATTATTAAGTTTTCCTTCAACTTCTCCTTCAATTTTTCCTTCTCCTTCAACTTTTTCTTCAGCATTCTTTCCTTCTCCTTCAACTGCTCCATCATCCTTTTTTTCTATCTCAACCCCCCCTTGGTTGTTTTTTCCTTTCTTTTGAACCTGTATATCCTCATCTTCATCACTATCTGGCCTTGGAATAAATCTTCTTTTTTTAGTTTCTTCTTTGGCATTTTTTCTCTCAGCAATTCTTGCATATTTGGCTTTAATATTTTTCCTCCATGACCTGTCAAGACCTGCTACTTTGCTTTTCCTGAGGATATAAGACAAATATTAGATGGTATAAAGTTAACAATTAGCTGCTAATAATTAGGCATTTAGAGGATATAATTGAAATTCTTACCTAAGAGGTTGTTTTCTGGTAGGAGGTGGGATGGTCTTCTGTTTCTTTGGTGGAGGTGGAGGTGGAGTCACTTGTTGCTTCTCCTGTTCTCTAATTTGACTTGTGCTCCTTGTGACCCTCATCCCACCTAAAGAGAGTTGTATAGTTTGAGACCTCTCTGGAGTTGTTGCAATTGGTGAACTTAACTTTTCACTGGCAATTTTCTTGCCTTTTCTATCTGCACTAGGACTTGAAATGGTCTTTGCATTGGTTTTAGATGGAGTAGGCTTTCTCTTGGTTGGAGTGGAAATGCTTTGACTCCTTGTATTACCACCACTCTTGGAGATTGCTTTGGTGCTGGTGGTAGTTGTGTTGCCCTTCTTCAGAACTGACTTGGGTGCCAAAATTGTTTTGGTCTTGGGTGTAGCAGTCGTTTTAGGGTTAGCCTTGGGGGCAAGTACAGTTGTTTTAGACTTGGCTACAGCTGCTTCACTCTTCTTAGTTTCATTTCTCTTACTGGGGGTACTTGGTTCCTTCCTCTTTTTGGTGGGGGTACTTGGTTCCTTCCTCTTTGTGGTGACCCCACTTGGTTCCTTTCTCTTTTTGGTGGAGGTACTTGGTTCTTTCCTCTTTCTGGTGGGGGTAGTGTCCTTCTTCTGTTTCCTTCCTTTAGGAATGTTTCTCATCTGGGTTGAAGATGAAGACCCCCCTTTCAGTGCCTCGGGTTTCAATATCTTGCTTACACCAGAAACAACTCCTTCCTCAATGTCTTTTACCACTCCCTTCAGAATTCCTTCCAGTGAACCCATACCTATATCCTTTTCTTGCTTGTCAAGTTCTTGTTGCCACTACAACACCATTATATACATGCTAATATTAACAAATAATATTTCAGAGTCTAGAGGATAATAATTGTAATTTTAGCCGATAAGATAGACATAATATGAGGATGCATATATATTGTTATATGTAATGTAGGAATTTACTATCTACAAGATAGACTAGGCATAATGTATGGGATATAAAACCTAATTAGAGAGTAGTATACATACCTTTTCTGCTTCAACAACAAGTGCTTCACCAGATTCTTGAAGAGTAAGGAAAGGGGGAGCAACTTTGATTGCTTTTCTGCAAGGAGGGTTAAGCTTCTTATCAATGGTTTCTCTACATGTTGTTTTTCCTGGAAGATTCTTCCAACCAAGCATCCTAGGGAATGGTGGTACATCAGCTTCCCTTCTAGGACCTAGACATGGGATGTGGCTGTATGCCCAGACAATAAATGCAAGCACACACCCAGGTAGATTGTAACTCAATTTTTGGGCTGCTTCATTTGTTGCTGATGTTTCTAGAACATTTTCTAACAGATTGAACACAACAGTTCCCCAAGGAAATTCATCAAATTTCTGAAAATTTGATGCAAGGTCGACATACCTAAGATCAATGGTCATATATGTTACAAGACTATTACAGTATACATAAACCATGTTAACATTATATAACACAACATATTTACCCTAAACCTTGTGCATATACTAACTTTAGAGGATACATGATTAAAGTTTAGAGGATAACATGCTGATGTGTAGCCGATAACAGGACACAAATATGAAGCCTAAATATTACTATTTAGCATATAAGAATAAATATCACAATGTTGCCAGATAACATTGTGTGAATTTTAGAAGATAACATGAACATATTTAGCAGATAATATAACCATATTTGAAGATAAATGTGTGAATTTTAGACATACCTGACATCAATGGTATTAGATGCATCTGGTAGTAGGCATGTTAACAGAAGCAACAAACGATTCAAACGATGCACATCATCACCAGAATTATGATCATTTCGTGCTACTTCAATTGCATCTTTCATGTTCTTTTCCTTAATGCTTTTCCTCTTACCAAAATATTTTTCCCTAAATGGACTTGGAACTTCTGATTCCATGAAAATGAACTCATGTGGTACACGACCAATTTTCAATCCTAAATTTAAAGTCACATCAAATGGTTTGAACTGCATTTCCTTTCCCCCAATCTTGTACTTCAATTTACCAACTCTAGCTTTCACAATTTGTGTAACAACAGATGTAATCATGTGCAATTTATCTGTTTGAACATCTAAGAAATACCTAAAGCATGAAGAACTAAAATTTTCCTTCTCCAACAGAGGTAATTTACTCCCAAAATGATCACCTACCTTCTTCATTGAGCATCTTACCGTTACACTGAAATTACGGCCATATTTCTTTTTCATCTGTTTTACTCCACTTGATTCTGGAATTTCATCATCTTGCTCTTCAATTTTGTCTACTTCTTCTTCAATTTGTTGTTGTTCCTCTTCAATTCGCTGTTCTCCTCCTTCAATTTGTTGTTCTCCCACTTCAATTTGCTGTTCTCCCACTTCGATTTGTTGTTCTCCCACTTCAGTTTGCTGTTCTTCGCCTGCAATTTGTTGTTCTTCTTCTACATGTTTCTCTTCTTCTTCTTCTTCTTCGTCTTTCTTTCCAAATTCTGCTTCTTTCTCTTCAGTTTCTTCTACTTGCTCTTCAATTTTTTCTTCAATTGCTCCTTCTAACTTCTCATTAACAAACATCTCGTTGTGTTGTGAAGCTGATACTGTTTCTAGGGTTTTGGAGGTAGTGGATTCAAGAACCATTTTTAAGGAATTTAGAGTTCTAGAACTACAAGGAAATAATTGAAAGGGTAGAATTTGAACAAGAAATGGTAACTGTGTTAATGGAGGCGGTTGGAAGAAGAAAAATAATTTTTGCTAAGTTAGGGTTCTTGTTTGGAAGCGATTATCTTCTTAAAAATTTCCCGCCCAAATTACCCTCCAAACGGCTATAAACACGTGTCATCTTTTTGTTGTATGCACAAATCCATGTTTAATCTCAGCCTTACACATCATTTAGTTGGAAACAACTGTTAAGGGTAGTTTTGTAAATACATCTGAATAATAAACGGTTGTGATTTAATCTCTCATTTCTAGCAAAATCAATGGTTGTAATTTTTATATAGGTTATTGTGAAGGGGTCACATCAGTTTGTACTTGGTCAAATCAAAGCAAAAAGGTTTGTCATAAGTACAAAGGGTAGTTTAGGTAAGAAAAAATCTGAAAAGTATAAAGTGGTGGGGTAAGGTGGCTGTTTGGGAAGATTACCTCTCATGAGTGGCTATTTGGGAAGAAGCACCTAAATGTGGTGGTTTTTTGAGAAATTTCCCTTTAATTTAATAATTTTTTGATAAAATAATATTTATTAATCTAGAGATCGGAGAGATATTATTTTATCTGTATGACTTATAAATTTAAATAAAAAATATGATTAAAATAATTTTTTTAAAAAATAAGATGTTTCAAGCAAGACAAAAAAAATATAAATTGAAGAAAACAAAAATATTCTAAATGTAGTGTTATTAACTAAGTAGGGTTATTCATTTTGTTGAACATTCGTGAATCAAGGTTTTACTATAATGTTTATGAGACGAGATTAAAATTTTGTTTTTTAGCCAAATAAACTACAAACGTTTCAATTACAAAATAATCCGAGTCTTGGACACACGAGTGTGAGTCATAGTGACAAAATTGGACTATGTTTTGAAAATTACTTTGAATTTATTTATTTATTTTTTTAATTATATATATATAAATTATAAAAGAAATCAAGTTGGAGAAACTTTAGTGAGGCTGAATCTAGTGATGGAGATTATATCCATCCAAAACACAAGAGAACTAGAGGGTGTCAAAAGGATAAGGTATTGTTCTCAATGGTTTTGTATAGAAATAGCTAATGTACATGTTTTCGATTTGATTATTGGCTAGCTAGATTTTAACCTCTATAGAACACTGGCGAGTCACGAGTATGGAGTTGCAGTCATCCAATAAGGTCATTAACAAACATTCCAATGGCGGGGAGTTTGTAATATCAAACTTCCCAAGTTGGGGAATGGTGAAGCTTATGTCTGGTAGGTCCCTAGCTATGTGGGATCCAAAAACTATGTCTTCTCTAAGTTATGCAGATAGCTAAATTTAATAGGTAAGCTAATGAAATAGTTGCTTTTGGCTATTGGGAAATACTGCGAAGTTAAATATCATTTGTTTTCTTTATGCACAGTGTAGGTATGTGGAAATACTGCGAAGAATTCAAAATGCAAGTTGATGAACTGGTTGAAGCTTAATGAAATAGTTGCTTTTGGATGTTAGGAAACAAGTGATGAGTAATGGAGGTATAACATTCTCATTATCTTTACTAGAAATATAAATAGTTCTTTGTGCAGATTTTGACGAGCTTACAACTCTAATGATAGTAATCAAGGGTTTACATTTATTCTGCAGGGTCATGTTTTGCTGCAAAGATAACCAAGATCGACTAACAAGTAAAGATGAAAAATATGGAGTGGGAGGTATCTAAGGCCTTCGATCATCAACCCAGGCAAGCTAACTAACTGTTTATACTTGAACTCTATCACCTCTATTTTGATTGGTTTTTTCGTAAGAAATCATGGTTGCAAAATTTGTACAATCATGACTAACTTATGGTATTAGTGATCGTTTGCTAGTGTTTTTATGAAAGTTGATATGTTCAATAGTCCATTTGATTTGGTTTTGGTCCAAAATGAGTTTTTTAATTTGATTGATTATGGTTTTGATATGATGGATCCATAAGTTCTAAATGGTAAGAGCGCTCATAAATTGAGAGGTTGGTGATTCGAATCCATCTGGATCCGTATTTATTAGTATTATATAATTAATTATTGTATTTATAATAAGCTCATTAATTACCGTATTTATTAATTATTATTGAGTTTTTTAAAAGATTTATAGACAAAAGGATAGCATTTTCTAAATGTTATAGATGAAAGGACAACATGATTTTAAATGCTATACTAAATGCTATTAAAATAATAGTGTTTGTGGATATGATATCCTAAACACCATAGCTTTTAAATAAACGCTATTAAATCACAAAAAATTTTATCTGTGATGCTCAAGTGTATGTGGTCATGTGGTCCCTATAGGAGGCCTCCACGTGTCTAGACTTATTAACCTTAGTTAACCATGGTTAGACTTTTTATTTAGAAAGAGAATCAATCACTCCTTAATACGTGGAATCAGTTAGATCAACAAAATAAAATAAAATAAATCACTGATTCCCTCTTTCTTTGTCTTTCCATCCATCTCTTCTCTAATTCTTCTTTTTTTTTCCCTCCTTAACCTCACCTTCTTTACAAATCCAGAAAGGACTTGCCGCGCAGTTTGTAGCGCGTTTGTCCTATACTTTTGTGTAATTCGTTTAGCTTATTAATAAAGTTTGTTTTATCAAAAACAATAAAAAAATAAAAAAAAATAAAAAACTGCTGCTTGTGGACTTTCAGAATGCCTTCAACCTTGTTGATCGGTCTGCTATGCTATGGGAGGTACGCAATCATTGTCCATCTATTGCTCTATGGGTCGAATACCTCTATTGTCAACCTGCTCGATTGTATCTAGGGTCTACTCATATTTGGTCAGTAGCTGGGATACAGCAGGGGGACCCTTTGGGGCCTCTTCTCTTTGCTTTGGTCTTGCATCCATTGATACACCGCATTCAGTCAGAATGCCACTTGGAGTTGCAGGCATGGTACTTAGATGATTGTACTCTGATTGGTAGTACAGAACATGTGGCTAGAGCTATTCGTATCATTCAGGAAAAAGGACCATCTCTTAGGCTCGTGCTTAATGTGTCTAAGACAGAGTTGTTCTGGCCTTCTGTTGATCCTGACTGCTCCTATCCAGATATCTTTCCGGTTGGTATATCATGTCCTCAGCGAGGGGTTAAGTTGCTTGGAGGGGCTGTAAGTATTGATGCATCATTTATTGTGGGTAATGTTCGTCAATGAGTGGATAAAACACTTCAACTTATGGACTTATTACCACAGCTAAAGGATCCGCAATGGGAGTTGGCACCTTTACGTTCTTGTATGGGATTATCTAAACTCACCTTTGCTCTCCGTACTTGCCCCCCTGATTATGTTCAGGAAACAACCGAATGGGTTGACCACAAGCTTCGTGCAGCCCTTCAAAATATTGTGGTTTCTGATGGACCTGGTTTTGGCGATCTACAGTGGCGTATGGCAACCCTCCCATTACGTATGGGTGGACTTGGTATGTATTGTGCTACTGATGTTATGAAGTTTGCTTTCGTAGCTTCACGTACGCAAACCAAGGATCTTCAGGACCACATTCTTCGAGGTTGTGACACTCCACCTATGGGTAATGTTTTCGATACTGCCATTGCTAGTTTACATCTTTTTATACCTGATTTTGATCTCAGTAATCTTGCTCCAACTGCTACCGTCCCCTTCAGACCCCAACATGTCTTGGCGGAAGCATACTACAACAAGATTAGTTCTGGTCTTGAGAGGGAATTTGAGTTATCAGCTAGACAAAAAGCCGTGATTGGATGTGTGCAGTCTGAACATGCCAAAGATTTTCTCCTTGCTATCCCGATGGAAGGGCTTGGACAACGCATGACGCCTGTAGAATATCGTGCCATTCTTCGTTATCGATTGATGATCCCTCTATATCCAGATGGTGAGTTTTGTCCAGTGTGCAAGAAGAGTAGACTTGATGCTTTCGGGGACCATGCGGCCCATTGTAAGCATTACCCCGGCTTCAAGTACAGGCATGACCACGTTAGAGATATCTTGTGTGATGTGTTCTGGCGGGCTGGCGTACAGGTTAAAGAAGGAGGCTTCTGTTAACTTTCTTACTGATCCTAAGGAAGGAAGATCGACATTACGTCCTGCTGATATTCTGGTCTACAACTGGTCTGAAGGTAAACATGCGTGTGTTGATGTTACAGAGACGTCTCCGATGGTTGGGCTGAGTGCTGGGATTTTTGAGGTGGGGCTAGCAGCTAGCAATGCAGCAGCAGCAAAAGTGGAGAAACATGACGGAGCTTGTAGGGCTAACCAACATAGTTTCATCCCCTTTGCATTTGACACATTTGGATTGCTAGGCTCAGAAGCAGTTGAGTTCCTCAGGAGAGTGCAGAAGATAATGGATAGCAACGTGATGACTGCAGGTTCGAACGAATATGTATTTAGGAGAATCGGGTTTGCTATCAAGAAAGGACTTGCCGCACAGTTTGTAGCGCGTTTGTCCTCTACTTTTGTGTAATTCGTTGAGCTTATCAATAAAATTTGGATTTGTAAAAAAAAAAAAAAAATAAAAAAAAAAAATAAACGATGAGCATCACCAATACTGGTTTCTCGCCTTTGCAACAAGTATCATTACTACTAGTTTCTCACCTTCGCGAGATCGCGGTAAGGTATATGACTGAATGTAACCTTCAAAATTGTAAACATTACCAATAAAAAGTATATCATAATAAAATCCATGTACCCATCTCCGAAATCGTAACATTACAAATAAAATCAAATCACTTGATAAATCCAATATATTTTATTAGACTAGGAGTTAATTTATATCTAAACATTATTATTGAGAGGTATGGCTCAAATTTCTCCGAAGTATCAAGCATGCAGGTACAACCTTTATTGACCGTGAAGGTGATTTCATCAATCAATTTCTGATACTAGAACAAAAGTGTTCAACAATACTTGATCTGATTAAAACAATCAAAACAAGATAATACTACATAGAGGTCGGTTGTACTACGAGGAAATGATAAACAATAAGCGTCTGGATTCATCATAATGAAGCCACTGCTACTGTCTACTGTTTGCTGCTCTAGTTGTTGCCATGTCTGCTACGCGCTCTTGTTTGAAAAAAAAATAAAAAATTATGTTTCGATCACACAAACCAATATACATTTACAAGCATATTGCTTGAAAATATAAAATAAAGTATATAATGACTGAATAGAAAATACAATTTACCATGTAATAGTTTAGTTTGAATTGTATTATTCAGAGAAGTGGAGTTGCCTCGCAGGAGCTGCCATTTGAAAATAATATGACCCTTGTTGAGATAGAAGTTCAACAAAACCCTGTACGGATTGAGGAGCTAAATATATAAATATGCAAAAATATCTCCACTTTGGTGTTTCTTAAAAGAAAAAACAGAAAAACAATAGCGGTAATTGTGTGTACCTTAGGTAAAAAACCCGACAGGTGTCACCGATGGCTGGATAAGAAGCTAAATCGGGAGCACCTGAGCAGTAGCCAGCCAAGCCTGGGCTATCGGGTAGGGCCCAACCCGGTTTCAAGAGATCCGCATTCGCTCTGTGGACCTTGACTTACCGGATAGTCCACTATCAATGGGTGGAGCCCCAGTTACTGTATAAGAAGTTGAACCGTGGGCTCCCATATATCGACCAGGCCCACCTCAGTCAAGTAGGTCAGGTCCGGCCCAGTAAGGTCTAGCAGCGACAAGGGCTCATCCAAAGGCTTAGCACAGAAGTCCAGAGGACCTGGCCAGGGAGTATGCAGTGTAGATTGGGCCTCCGGTCAGAGGAGTCAAGCCCAAGTCTTTATTTTTACTCTTGGTCAATCCAACTCCCAACCAACTGGATAAGTCCAGCGAGATTCCAAGTCAACAGAACCCATGGTTTTAGCCCGCTGGTGAAGATAAAGGAAACCCAGGTTGAACCAGGACCTATCAGAGGATGCCACGTGGCAGTTATTCTGGTCAAAGGGGATTCAAACCAAGGAGATAATCGCTCGGCAGCATGCAAGTTATCTCCACGGAAAACATCTTCACAGTTGAACAACCTGAGTTCGTGGAATCAAAACCGGAGGGGTGGTTGAGCCAACCTCCTCCGGCCTACTACAAATACAGGAGTTTTAAACCTCCTGAAGTACAAGTCTTTCACTGAGCAACTCCATTAGAGCTTAGTGAAAGCAGAGACTTGATTCCAAGTTCATCATCTTGGATACGTAGGCAGCCTGATCCCGATCAGGTCCAGTCTCACTGTATACCTCCCATCCTATATCTGTCTATACAGGTTTTTATTGTAACTGTACGATCAATCTATAGATATCTTGAGTTTGTGGATCAAATTTTTGCACCCACAATAACCAAAAGTATATTTTCATCATTTTATTCATATCCTACATTTGTGGACTACATCTAGCTCAGTCAAATATTTAATAAACTACCTGTGAATGAGTGTATCGGTTCGAATATGGTGGCTCTGAATTGCATGAAGGATGACTTTGATTTGTATCATAAAAGTGGGAGGTAGAATGATCTTGACCTTGACCTTTACCAACATCAAGTTGAGTTCTTTCGTCGAAGTCGGAAGATCCATGTGAGATGTTATTCCTCAATCCAGTTGATAACTATAAGATAGTTAGTATAACAAAACTTTTCTTATCTATTTCTACATGCATGCATGTGTATATTAAAAAGGTTAAGAAGTCAATTACTAAACATCCGAAACACAATTATAGTTGGAAGGTCTTGGAGCAGAATGGATTTGCATTGAATTATCAATTTCCTTTTGTTGAGCTTTTCTCCCATTGTTATCAAGACAAGAACAATAGTACGTATAAACCATTTTCAAAGTTAAATACATATAAATGAAAAAATGTAACATATAGAAAACTAATATGAAATAAATTGTAAACGATTACCTGCAACCTTTTTTCTTTGTTGTGGTTTAGTCTTGGAATTCTTTTTCATTTTATCGTAAAATGCCTTCTTTCTACCAGGATCTTCTCCTTTATGGTTTTTACGTGGGGGAGCAAGCAAAATTATGTTTGCACAAGAATATTCAGCAACACCTTGTTGAAGAACAGAAGAAGAATTTTCATCATTGACACCAGTGGGAGGGATATTATTATCTTCAAGAGGTTATGAACTAACATATAATTCGTCAAGTACTCGCTTCAATCCACTAATGGTTACTTGAGTTTGTGCTTCAGTTATTGCACCTTTTACATCTACATTTTGAGCCATTCTCGATATCTTACTGTAGCGTAATGATAGAGCAGGATTTGTATCATCTTTGTATTAACCATTTTTGTGAAGTTGGTTAATACATTAATGAAAGATGACGATGTGTATGATATGAACAATAATAAAGTAGAGACGTGAACACCATTGTATACGTGGTTCGGCAATTGTGCTTACATCCACGGAGAGAGAGAATGAACTTTATTATAGTAGTGGTGATACAAAATGGGAGCTCGATTATGAGGAGAGCTCGAGAGAGATGAGACCTGAGAGGTGAGGTCTCATCATGAGAGATTGGAGAGGTCGTTGATCATGAGACCTCACCATGAGATAGTGTTGAGGTCTTGTGTATGATTCACCATGAGACCATCAGAAGATGAGTAGTATGCCTTTATATTTATAGGCTACAATGTAACTCCATTCTTAGCAATTAATAGGGTAATAATGGGGAAAATATCTTTGTAATAATAAGGCTTAACTTTGTAACTTGTGCCATCAAGAGAGAGCCCATTAGATGTTGACATGTGGCACCATGATGGACGGTAGAGATGGTGCCACATGTATGTTGTATATAGTACCCCTACATAAGCCCCCTCTTTTTAGGTTGAACGGAGTTCGGGCTGAAAAGAAGTAATCGAACCGATCCAGCCCCCAAGATGAATGAAATATGGGGTTCTTTAACGAAGTCGATCCGCCCCAAATTTTGATGAGCTTGATCATTGAGATTTGCAGGACGCGATGAAGGTCCCTTGTGGTAATGGCAACTCGATCATGAATTTGTGTATAGCGAGCTAGTTAGTTCCAGGGAGACCTGGTAACTCGTTCAGAAGGCATGTAGACGAGATGGACAGCTGCAAGCAGGTCGTACTGAAGTGGGTCTTCTTGCATACATGGGTGGTTGTCTTTTTGTGGTCGAGTTGCATAGACCTGATACTTGTTGATAATGTTAGCATGTGAAATATTATAAAATTTAGTAAGAGACTTACACTGAACTGTATATCTTCCTTATGAGTTTTGTATGTACTATCTTTGTCGCCTTGTGATTGGACATTCCGATAGATGTGGCACTTTGGAGTGCACATGTAGCTCGTTTGAGAAAGAGCATTGGTTGACCAAGTGATTTGAGAGTTACTTGGAACCTTTTAGTGCCCGATCTAGTGAATGGTCGCAGCGTCGGGACCTGTTTGACAATTCTCGGGCATGTGGCATTTGTGGGTCTGCATTGCGTTGAGAGTGAATGCGTTCGACCAGGCGTGTGGCTAGAGAATTGTGTTTGAGGTCGTCCCGCATACGAGTGACTCACTAGTCAATGAGGGTGGCCATATTGTATATCAAGCATTTCACTTGTAAAGAGTTCAGTGAAAGCAATGTGGCACATTTGTGCAAAAATAGCTCATGGGGAGTGAGGTCGTGTTCATGTGACCTGCACATAGAGAGAGCTACAAAAAATATCATTAATAGCTAATTGTGCTAATAATAAGTTAATTTCATTAGATAAAGTGAGAATAGCCCCCTGTATGGCATAAATATTCTTGAGGTCGTTGAAAGACCTGTAATTTGAGGAGATCGTTGATAGACCTGGTAAGGTCGCGATGAAGGACCTGGTATGAAGGACCTGGCATGAAGGACCAGGTATGAAGGACCTGGCATGAAGGACTTGGTATGAAGGACCTGGTATGAAGGACCTGGCATGAAGGACCTGGTATGAAGGACCTGGCATGAAAGACCTGGTATGAAGAACCTGGTGAGGTCGCGATGAAGGACCTGAGAGGTCGTTGGTAGACCTGTCGAGGTCACGATGAGAGACCTGAACTTGAAAGACCATATGACCAAGGTAAAAAAATGTGAATCAGTAACTGAATCCATTCCATGGTTTTTTGTAAATAACCACGAGAATTGATGTGGCATGGCAAATGGATCTGAAATAAGTTGTTGAACCATGGCCACATGTTGAATTGATAATTAAACATATCAATATAATGAGAATGTAAACTGATATTTGTACATGAAAATATATCACCAGATAAATATATGTGAAACTGTGTAGAATAAACAGTAGATGATGAGGTTGCTCCTTGATAGCTCGGTGCCTCATTTCAATCACCAAAAAAATATTAAAGTGATACTTATCTTGCTTCTGTAGAGTCTAGTAATTGTGTAAACAATTTGCTCCAAGCCCCCAACTGTGAGTTGCAATTCTATCTTTTCAAATTCAATGAATTTCTTGAAAATCACCATCTGAGAACCTTAGAACAATGGTGTTCGGTGGGGTTGGTGGGTGGAATTCGCTTGAGAAAATCCCAAGTCCCTGTAGTCGGCGCCAAATGTATTAACCATTTTTGTGAAGTTGGTCAATACATTAATGAAAGATGATGATGTGTATGATATGAACAATAATAAAGTAGAGACGTGAACACCATTGTATACGTGGTTCGGCAATTGTGCTTACATCCACGGAGAGAGAGAATGAACTTTATTATAGTAGTGGTGATACAAAATGGGAGCTCGATTATGAGGAGAGCTCGAGAGAGATGAGACCTGAGAGGTGAGGTCTCATCATGAGAGATTGGGGAGGTCGTTGATCATGAGACCTCACCATGAGATAGTGTTCAGGTCTTGTGTATGATTCACCATGAGACCATCAGAAGATGAGTAATTTGCCTTTATATTTATAGGCTAGAATGTAACTCCATTCTTAGCAATTAATAGGGTAATAATGGGGAAAATATCTTTGTAACTTGTGCCATCAAGAGAGAGCCCATTAGATGTTGACATGTGGCACCATGATGGACGATAGAGATGGTGCCACATGTATGTTGTATATAGTACCCCTACAATCTTCTAATATGTTACCACAAGGATCAATGATAATATCCCTCCACCTCTTCAAAAGATAGTGAGAAGGGAGTTTTGTGATATTTTGCATCCGCAACACTTTCAATGGATGTGAACAAAGTATACCGGTGAACTCAAATTTTCTACCTGAACACTTCACCATGTAGTCTGGATATACTAATTCAACACTGCGAGTCCTAGCACCATTATAAGATGATATCTCGTATTTGCGTACACCATTATCATCACCGACTCCAAATCAAAAACATCCTTCACTTCTTCTTGGAATCGATTAAACATTTTTCTAGTATAGAATTCTGATGCTTGACGCTCTACAGACCACTTTGACACTAGGATTGGTGTTGTTGTCTTTGACTTTAAATCTGCATCTGCTTTTTTTTACACCGAAGAGATAATGCTTTGTCAAATTGGTCCATAAATTCTCGCAGAATCTGTTTTCTCTTAAAATATTTTTTGAAATAATTGTTCATGCTTTCACTTCTCTGTGTACTTGCCATACCAGCACAAAAATGAGCATGTGCTTGTACTTGTGCCCATTTCTCACGCAATTGAAACAAACTATTCAGCCAATCATTTTCTTCTAAGTTGTATTCTTCAAGTAACCCCTCCCAATGCGATAAAAACTCATCTTCTGTTTCAGTTTCATAAATGCACTTCTTAAAATCCTTGTTAAATGATTCAAATTCATTGAACACATGAGATAGGTTTCTCAAAGAATTTTGATAAATATACCATATACAAAGCCGATGATGTGTCTCAGGCAATACCAACTTAATAGCTTTGACTATTGCAAACGCTTGGTCTGTGAAGATTGTTTCCATTTTTTTTCCTCCCATTACTTCCAAGAAGGTTTTAAACACCCATTCAAATGTCTCTGTGGTTTCATCCTTCAACAAGGCACTACCAAAGATGACGGTTTGCCCATGATTATTCACACCTACAATAGGTGCAAATGGCATATCATAATCATTAGTCGTGTACGTTGTGTCAAAGCATACTACGTCACCAAAGCACTGATAATCCATTCGTGATTTGGCATCACACCAGAAACAATTCTGAATCTGATTATTATCATCCATTTGAATTTCAAAATAAAAGGACTTGTTGTGTTTTTTTTTCCTTTTGCTTGAAATATTCGTAAAGAAGTTGTCCATCACCTTTCTTCAAGAACTTGATCCGTCTTCTTTGCACTATATTATCACAATCTGATTGTAGAATATTGACATTTTCACATCCCCCTGATTCTTTACACATATGATAATGAATTTCAGAAGACCCAATGCCTGCAGATGCCATATTATGAATAAGACCCTTTTGTGCCGGTTGTACGCACCTATGTGACCTCATTATATGTGTTTTGTTTGGATGTGCAAGCTCATGGCTATGTTGTTCAACAAATTTTGTAACAACAAAATCTTCAGAATCTTTATCAAGTTCAATTTTCAAGTGTGCTTCACAATTGAACCTTGATTGTGCTAGTGGCTTATTCGGGGTCCCTTTTGGATGCTTTTCTCGTTCACCTTGACATGAACAACAAAATATCCTCCATAAGAGTTTCTTGTTTCTCTTACTGTTAGCTTTCCAATGCTTTCGAATACTAAATCCCACGGATCTAGCATATGAATTATAAAAATCATATGTTTCATCTTCTGATTTGAATTTCTTGCCAAGTACTTTACCAAAATCTTGTTCACCTTGTATTCCCATCTTGATTAACAACAAAAAATAAATATTAATATATCATAATAAACAACCTTAAAATTACTAAAGAGATAACAAATACATTGATATACCTTTGAATAGCTAAATACATCTCCCACTAGTTTACTATTAATTTCAATGCTTTGGGTAAAAAAAAAAGTTTATAATTACTAAATGGTATATTTTACTAAATAAATAAAAACTACTTAATCAAATCTTATACTATTAATTTCATAAATAAAAAAAAAAAAAGTTTATAATTACTAAATGATATCTTTTACTAAATAAATAAAAATTACTTAATCAAATCTTACTGCCATCTCGCAAAGGTGAGAAACCAGTAGTGATGATACTTATTGGAGCTAATTAGCGTTACCCCCCCCCCCCCCCCCCCCCCCCTGGTTTTGAACGCAAAATGGACATACCCCCCCAACTCTAAAAAGTTTTGTGTTTCCCCCTCAGTTTCAAATTCCGGCCAAATATAATGATGAACTACCTGTTATACCCTTGTGCCACATAAACTTATTCTTTTGGTGGTTTTGAGTTTTTGCCTTAAACCCATTTTGCCACAGCGGTTTTAATTTGGACCATCAGATTAGATTTGATAATATAAAACCAAATCAAAAGTGCAAAACACGACATGTGGATGGGAAAAAAAATATTTTACAAAATTAAATCTTAACTAAACCATTCTCTCTTCTACATCAAAAGAAATACCCTTTTTGATGTAATCCTTAAAAGTGGAATTTAATCATCTTTTAATCATCTCCAACCTTTAGAAATTTGTGGGTTATTAAAGCTTATGATGGTTGGGTTTTTTTTTCAAAATTTGTGTGAAGTTCAAGCCATGGAATGGTGAATTATAATTTAGAGATTTTTGGACATACCCCCCATTTGAAAGTCGAAATTTGAGATACCCCCCATTTGAAAAAAAAAATTGAGATACCCCCCCAATTCAAGATGTGGTGTTATCTTAGCCGTCCATCATAAAACTCACCTACGGCTGTAATGCTCTTCTGTCTTGAAATAGGGGGGTATCTCAAAAAAAATTTCAAATGGGGGGTATGTCCAAAAATCTCTATAATTTATGAACTTTGGAAATGTTGTGAAGTTGAAAGAGAGAAAGTGAGCATAATGATTTCCTTCAAAGTTCACATTCTTCGCCCTTGAAGAAGTAATGTGAAAGTATAAAGAAAACTTCAAACAAAAGATTTCAATCTCTTTTGTTTGCTATTTGTGTACATTCACACATCTAGCATAATTATGTTATTAAAAAACAATTCAATTTCACTAGTAGTGGTGAGATCTTTCTTCAACTTCTTGTTTCTTCAATTTGAGTTCATGGGTTAACGGTGAAGGTGAAGATGGAGGTTTTGAAGTGAGTGTTAATGGTGAAGATGGAGATGAAGAGAGGGAGAAGATGAAATTAAGCGAGGGTACATTGGTAACTTCCAATGGTCAAATCCATGTGTCATGTTTATAACTGTTGGATGTCTTAGATCTAATTTAATGGTCAAGATTAAAACCACATTGAGTCTGATGTGGCAAAGTACGTTTAAGTTAAAACTGTTGTGCGCAGCGGAAACTAATGCACAAATATGATGATTGAACTAATATATGAAAGTAAAACAAAAACGACAAAATAAACAAGCAACCACACACAAGACACAAGATATACGTGGTTCGGCAATATGCCTACGTCCACGAGGAGAAAGGATGATGCTTTTCTTTAACAAGACAATTGTACAAGCCCTCACGAAGAAATCGAAGTCTTTTTCCTCACAAAAGTTCTCAAAACTCTCTAATGGCTTCTCACAATCTCTCTCTTAGAAAACATAATTAGGTTTTTCCACTTCTATTTGGCTTTATAGTATAGCCTTACAATAGCCACGAATTGGGCTCAAAACAGGCCCATATTGCACAAAACAAGAGGAGGACGTACGTACGTCGAAATCACGTACGTACGTTGCAACACGTAAACGTTATCTGGCATACGGGACGTACGAACGCCCTAACTGCGTACGTACGTTCCTTCTCCACAAAGTTATCTGTCACATTGAACGTACGAACGCCCTAACTGCGTACGTACGTTCCTGAGTGAAAAACTTCCCTCCATCTCTGATTTGCACATACACATAAAACCCAACAATTCTCCACCTCGGCGAAGATTCAATAAATCTAAGCCGACACCAAGAATCACAAGTCACAAACTCCCACACATGTCCCGAAGGACCACCTCGGCTGCTCCACCTCATGGTTGCCTACGTACCCTTCTTCTAAGGGATCAAGCCATCGTAGTTCACTCCAAGATATACTATCAACTCGAAGGAATGATATGGACCAATTCTAACCAATAGAACTTAATCCCATACACCACTTTAGTCACGGTAATATTCCAAGCTTCTGTCGGAGACAAAGCAACCATAGAATGTAATGTGGACAATCTGCTGATAGATCTCACTGCCAATGTAAACACATATCCAAGAGTAGACCAACGTCTATCAAAGTGCCAATCATACTCAACATCCACATAACCACCACACCGCAGACTCAAAGTCCTTCCATGTTGAACTAACAAACCAACCTCCACACTACCTTGAATGTAGTGGAACATCCATTTCACAGCTTCCCAATGTCTCACATCAGGATCATGCATGTATCTACCTACAATGCCCACTGCTCGTGAAATATATGGTTTGAAACACACCAACTCATCATACTTTGCAACTCCAAAACCACTAGGCTGAGACATATATATCTCCTCATCTAGCTCACCATGTAAAACAACCGTTTTCACATCAAACAGAGCTAATACACAATCAGATCGCACTACCAAGGCCATAAGGATGCAAACGTTTACCTTCAAGTGCACATCTTTACCTGGAGATTCTTCTTCCTTCTTAGGTAATCTAGTTGCAATTGGACCCTCATCAATAGGATCACCATTTTCTGCATCTCCAATCGTCTCATCATCTGTCATGTCATCAGAATTTGAAACACCCAAAACCCTTACACGAGTTTCCACATTAGATACAGAACCCACTGGAACATATGGAGATATGCAAATCTCCACCCACTGCAAAACCTCTTTGGTCTTGTTCTCCACCTGCTGAGAACTCTCAGGCTTCAACATAGAAACCTCCATAAGAGTTTTACCACTTATCACAATCAAATGCAACCTGTTAATAAGATGACATGTCTCAACCCGAAACACTTTGCCTAATCCAGCCATAGACAACATGTGTTCTGCCACCCTATTCTGTTGCAGTGTCTTTCTCACAGTGAAGTGTCGCTCAATACCCTCAGTCTGACATACTTGCAAGGCCGGATCATCTTTGTACTCTATGCTATTATCTAAGCACAATACCATGATCTTTCTGTTAATTCGGGCCTCAACTAGCTTCTTCCACTTCAATATTTCTAGGACTTCATCCTTATGCTTCATGATGTACATCCACGCACGCCTAGAAAACTCATCAACTAAAGACACAAAATAAGACTTACCTCTCCAAGCCGTGTACTTGGTAGGTCTCCAGACATTCATGTGAACATAATCAAGAACTCCACTCAAACAATGGATAGTTGTGCCAAACTTTGCTCTTGTCTACTTGCCCAGATCACAATGCTCACCGAACTCTAACTTGCAGGTGATAGCACCCGTAAAAAACCTTTGCTCCGTCATTGTCTGCAAAGATTTTTCACATTTATGAGTCAACCGCATATGCCACAATTTGGTAGTCTCTCTAGCAAACTTCGTTGTAGCCTCTGACATGGCCACATCACATGTAACTGTACTACCCTGCAAGAAATACAGGTTACTTCGTCGAGTACCCTTTAGTAATACCATTGCACCAATCATAACCTTTAGAACACCATTCTGAGCTACTACCTTGTAATCTTTGGCTTCTAAAGTACCAAGTGAAATAAGGTTCTTCTTCAAATCAGGAACATATCTTACATTCCTCAACTCTCTTACCTTTCCATCAAACATCTTCAATCGAATAGTACCTATCCCCAATACATGACAAGGTTGATCATTCCCCATCACTACTGTACCATTATCTAGCCTTTTAAAGCTAGAAAACCATTCCCTTATGGGACACACATGATAAGTACCAGCCGAATCTAATATCCACTCTTTAGCATTAGTGGAACAATCGATGGACGAAACAAATAAAGAGTAATCAGAACCATCATCTTCATCTCTATTATTACTTGCAATATTTACCTCAGAGTTATTTTTCTTGTCCTTTGCCTTGGCTTGAAGACAATCTTTCTTCCAATGCCCTTTCTCATGACAAAAGGAACGTTCATCTTTTGCTAGAAACCCCCTCTTTGGCTCCCTACGAGACTCACCCCTACTATTGTAGCTTCCCCTTGCCACTAAGACCTCTGGTGTTGAGCTTTTGGACTCTTCTTTGTCCTTCTTCATACACGCATGATTTAATAATGCTGCAGAAATCTCACTATACACCAACTTATCTTTTCCATATGTAAGTGTGATAGCCAAGTGTTCATATTCGTCCGGTAACGAATTGAGGAGACACACTGCCTAGCTTTCATCACTTACATTTGCTCCAAGATTCACCAAGTCGGCAATTACCTTGGTAAAATCATTAAGATGCTCCGCCATGGAAATACCTCTTCTCATATCTATTTGATAAAACTTTCGAAGTAGATAGTTTTTATTGTGGATAGTCTTTGTCATGTACTTCTCCTCCAATTTTCGCCACATCTCCTTTGCAAAAACATCATTCATCACAAGATATTTAATATCTTGTGCCAAACACGACCTTATGATTCCATAAGCTCGTTTGTTCATCTTTTTCCAATCCTTCTCTTCCACATCTTCTGGCTTATCCTCCAGAACATCTTCTAGATCTTGTTGACATAGAGCATCCATTACCTCACACCTCCACATGCCAAAGTTATTGGTGTCGGTAAACTTCTCTACATCAATCTTTGCTTGATGGTAAACCACTGTCTTGGTTTCCCCCTTCGAATCCTTCGAACTCGATTCTTTTGCCATCTTTCCACCACCTTTTATGCACTAAACAATCACCAACCGAAGGTAAACAAATCTGAAATTCACACCGGAATTTCAACAAACACCTTCTATGCAACCCACGAACAAAAGGTAGAACCTTGGACTTGAAACACAATTAAGAAACTCACTGCGGAATTCCTTCAAACACCTTCAAGACGCTCAAGATCTAACCGAAGCTCTGATGCCACTTGTTGTGCGCAGCGAAAACTAATGCACAAATATGATGATTGAACTAATATATGAAAGTAAAACAAAAACGACAAAATAAACAAGCAACCACACACAAGACACAAGATATATGTGGTTCGGCAATATGCCTACGTCCACGGGGAGAAAGGATGATGCTTTTCTTTAACAAGACAATTGTACAAGCCCTCACGAAGAAACCGAAGTCTTTTTCCTCACAAAAGTTCTCAAAACTCTCTAATGGCTTCTCATAATCTCTCTCTTAGAAAACATAATTAGGTTTTTCCACTTCTATTTGGCTATATAGTATAGCCTTACAATAGCCACGAATTGGGCTCAAAACAGGCCCATATTGCACAAAACAAGAGGAGGACGTACGTACGTCGAAATCACGTACGTACGTTGCAACACGTAAACGTTATCTGGCATACGGGACGTACGAACGCCCTAACTGCGTACGTACGTTCCTTCTCCACAAAGTTATCTGTCACATTGAACGTACGAACGCCCTAACTGCGTACGTACGTTCCTGAGTGAAAAACTTCCCTCCGTCTCTGATTTGCACATACACATAAAACCCAACAAAAACCATTGCCGGAAAAAGCTTATATAGCAAGGGTATAATGGGTATATCATCTCTATTTTTTGCCTGAATTTGAAACTGAGAGGGAAACACAAAACTTTTTAGAGTTGGGGGAGTATGTCCATTTTGCGTTCAAAACTGGGGGGGGGGGGGGGGGTAACGCTAATTAGCTCTACTTAATGTTGATTTTTTTTTTCTTTCTGGTTTTGTAAAGAAGGTGAGGTTAAGGAGGGAAAAAAGAAGAAGAAATAGAGAAGAGATGGAAGGAAAGACAAAGAAAGAGGGAATCTGTGATTTATTTTATTTTATTTTTTTTGTTAACCTAACTGATTCCACGTATTAAGGAGTGATTGATTCCCTTTCTAAATAAGAAGTCTAACCATGGTTAACGAAGGATAATGAGTCTACACACATGGCAACCTCCTATAGAACCACATACACTTAAGCATCACAGATAAAATTCTCTTATTTTGGGGGATTTTGGGGAATCAACAAAACTAACGGATATATTTTGAAATGTAAATGAAGGGGTAGTTTTGGTAGTATGATGATTTTTCTTCATTTTATGACAGTTGGATTAAGTAATAAAAAGATGGATAAAATTTTGACACGTGTTATCCTTATCAAAATAAAAAGAGGTAGTTTTGAACTTTTGATAATGTTAAAATATTTTATTTAAAAAAATAATTTTTATAACTCTGTTTCTTTTTTCCATCAAGGGGGTTATTGATATATCTAGGGTGATTTAGGTTTTGGTCACCACATGTTAGTATAAATTAGGTTTTGGAGCTGGTTTTTATCTTTATTAGGGTTTGGCCATCAACCGGGACTTAACCCAAACAATAATTTAAAATGGCCGAAATACCCCTATCTACATAGTACTCTAAAATACAAAGTCCTACGATTGACATAAGATTTGGAATCCAAAAGCTGAAGAATGAAGATGACTACCAACAATCTATGGTCTTTTTTACTCTTCAACCAGAAATCCAAATTAAACTACAAACTTTTTTGCTTTATCTCAATTTCTTTGAACGCTTGAATAAATTATCTAAAACACTATGGTCTTCTTTACTCTTTAACAAACCCCTCCAACAACCCGACAATTTTGCCATAAACCCCATTTTGGAACAACAATAAAGAATTCCAAGAACTAAATCTCTTTCTGAAATTTCAACAAACACGTTGTTTGCAAACCCCAATTCATTACACCTCGCATACATAGTGATCAATGAGTGAACTATATGAGAATCAGATTGTAACCCATTACAATCTTTATTATCTAAGAATGGGTTGTTCTACCATGATTTAAAGAAAGATTATTAGCACAAGAGTTAAGTAAAAATGGATAAGTGAAATTATTAGATTTTATACCTTACCACTTCAGAGTTGAAGAGGAAATTGATGCCAAGTCACACAATTCTTAATTTCCATTAATGGGTTTCAAAAAGAAAAAGAGAAAACGCGATTGAATCGATTCAAGCTTAATAGGCTAAGCAATTGAAGAATGGTTTTCGAATTGATGATTATGGTGAGAAAATTATAGAAAAATAAAAAGAAAAGTCATGAAAAAATGTTTTGGAAAGTATTGATTTAAGATGAAAGAAAGCTTTTCCAGAGAGCTTTAATGGTGGAATGCTTGTGTGTAGACTTTCCCTTGCTTCTGAAATCAAGCTGCTCCACTTTTAAGTTATGAACAGTGTATTGGGTTGGTTAGTTATCACGTGATTTCAGGGGTAAACTTAGGTATTTTGAAAATATTTTTGGTTCAACCGGGTTTATTTAGCTATTGGTTCGAAATTGAGCTCGAAACCCTAATAAAGATAAAAACCGGCTCCAAAACCTAATTTATACTAAAAAGTGGTGACCAAAACCTAAATCACCCCTATATCTATATCTAAGTTATAAGACACAGAGGTGCATAAGTTGGGGAGACAGTTTTGACGAATAGACAATTTTGAGAGATATTTTAGACCGTTAGATTTTAGATGGACGGCAGAGATTAAACATCTATTAAAAAACAATTTTGAGAAATATTATGGACCGTAGGATGTTGATATTTGTCTGACAGTGGGTAGATAAAACAATAAAACCTAATTACACCCTAATTAAACATTAATTTTTAAACAATACGAAACCTCCTTCTCTTCTCTTCTCTTCTCTTCTCAACGAAGCCTCCTTCTCTTCTCCTCCTCATCAAGCCTCTTAAATTATTGTTTGATCCCTCTCTTAATGGCTACACAAATCAGTCCACTATCTATTGCGATCTATTGCGCTTCGGCTTCTCCATTATCTGTTGTGAATCGAAATTAGTGTTTCAACAGGTCAGTTTACATAATCAACACTACATCACTGTGTTTAGTTTTGAAATTTGAAATTTTAATTTGAAGTATAAATGTAATTTTTTTTGCTAGTTTAACAGGTTCTCTCAAGATCAACAATTTCTATTTAATTTCTTTGTTTCTTCACTCTTCCTCAATCTCTTCTTCCCCGTTCCTTCTCTACACCTTGCTACCCTACTACTTATCAATCGTCTTCACCAAAACTCTGAATCGAACCCTCTCAATCAATCATCTTTCTCAGGTACTTTCTACTTCTCAATTTTGGGAATTGTTATTTATTTAGTATTTGTTGAATACTTTTGAATTCAATTTAAGTTTGAACAATTTAAGTTTCAACACATCCCATAAACTTACAACAGTTAATTAGCATAGGATTATTGCAACAGTTAATTCGTGAAAATTAAATAAATATTATATGGTTTAAAAAGAAAATACCACTTATGAAAATTCGTGAAAATTGTGAAAATTATTCTCCTCTTCACTGGTAATCTCTCTATTCCTTCTCCTTTTACCACTTCCTCATTTTAGTGGTTCTAATTTTGCTTATATTTTCTTAGTCACTTAGTCACTTGAGAATAGTTCAGTATGGTCTTATATGGCTGACATCATATGTCCATTTTGTTAATCATCTGATATTGTGAGTTTCTCTCTTTCCTATTAATACCCATGTGTATAAGACGTATAAGATATTGCCAGTCATAATACAAATATCGTTAAGTACACAAAAAATAAGATATGTCCAGTTTCTCAGTTATTAAACAAGTCCATGTGGTTTTCTTTTTGTTTTATTAGTAAGCACAGATACGAGGTAATTATGGTTTTCAGTAACTATCAAATTCTATAAAAAGGGGGACGAGGTAAATATGGTTTTCAGTAACTATCAAATTCTATAAAAAGGGGGTTGAGGTAATATCATGGATTGCCCACCTTAGATGACTAAGTTTAGACAATAGGAACTAAAATATGATTATTTTGATACAAGTATTTTGATACAAATGTGTATGTAATAGGACCTAAAATGATGCATACTTTTGGCAACAATAAGTAGTCGAGAGATAGAGACATGTAATTTGTTAATTCAATTCTTCCTTTTGATGAACTGCTATGTAAGCGTTGTAAATGATGACATGATAGGCATTGTCTACATTAGATTGTAAAGTATATTTTTATGAATACAGGTGGGGGTCTGCCTAATCCTAGCTTAGTTTTATTTAGAACACAAGGTCATGTCTTTTCAAACAATATTTGTATTTGATGTGAATAATTAGCTGGTGTAGCTCAGTTGAATAGAGCGTGTGGCTTTTAAACCACAAGATCGAAGGTTCAAGCCCTTCTTCCAGCATCTTCATTTTCTTATAAAAATTTTGACATTTCGAACAAAACAACATCTGTCATCTTCAAGTTGTTAGTTATTGATGTCACGTTAGAAGTTTTTCCTTCAATTACCTGTATTTTCAAGTAATTAATTAATTCCGTAGTTTGAACAACCATTCTATCAACATGTTTTAAGGTACTATCTTGGTCCTTCTTTTTGATTTGTACTGTTGACTACATCACCGCTGCTCTCTCAAATGTTAGCTTTTCCTCAACTCTTCAAGTAAGTTAAGATGAGTATGAGTTTATAGAGTTTGATTTCCTTTTGTAATGGAACGTCTCTTTGATTATATAGTCCTGAATAAGTTGCAAAGCTTGCATAGTTATTAGTATATATATATTTAAGGAAAATTTTAAAGCCTTCAAAATTCTACTCTTATCTCATTCTCACGCTTTATATGTGCATGGATTTCTTCCTACTGTTAGATTTTGGTTCTTCTGTTAACTTCTTTTATTCCAGTATTAATTTCATTCTAATGTGAGATCTCATGTTAGCAGCCAAGACTATAGAATAATACAAATGATTAATTTAAACTCTAATGACAAGAGCATATCCTAATAACTGATTGTTGGTGAGATCATTTCGATCAAGACGTTGGGATGTAAGAACTTTGGTAGTGCTTTTAGGTTATGCTCTTGGGAAGTAAGAAAGACAATCTTCCGCTCCCTTAGAAAATAGAACACGACTCTCGCCATGTGCTACCAATCTAACTGTGAACTCTCCACAAAAACTTCTTAAAATTTTCAAAGGATTACATTAACTGACGCCAAATAAATTTTGGTTTATGAGATTCTATTTTCCTGATGGTTTTGGTTTTTATCTATAATTCTTCTTAGTTGGTGGTGAATGTTCTCTATTGTGCAATTAGCAAAAACGATCCCATTTCTAATTTTTAATGTTATTTAGTTGGAATTTTAATAGTTATTGAGATTCTGATTTTTGTGAATATTTCCCTGCATACAGAATAGACTTTTCAATTGTACACAACGCTTTAGGTGGGTGCCTTGGAAGTTGCTTGAAAGGAACTTTGTTCCACTTCTAAGTGAGCTTGATTTTCAGCATTCTGAAAATCAGTATATGGGTTGTATTTTTACAAAATGAAGACTGCTACATATCTTATAAATATGGTAATTGGGCATTTAGGTTCAATTAAACATACATTAGATCTTGAAGCAATGGAACTAAAAATGCAAATGCCTTGCTGTTTTGTTCAACTGATAGAGCAATACACTATTAAACTAAGATTGTTCACTAAGATGATCTTTGGTAGGAACAAATTCGAGTAGACCATTTGAACAAATATGACAACCAAGACTTTCTTCTTTATAATTGACAGGACCCAAAAAAAATAATCTTTTATCAAATTTGTTGGTAGGATTTCTTATTACTTCTTAGAAATGGTCTTTGGAATCACATCACTACATTTAAGTTGTGTAGTTTGCATTGGGCACTCTTTTTCTCTTAATTTAATTTGAATTAGTCACCATTCAAAGCTTTTGGTTGAGATGTGAGTTTTTTATATCAAAAGCGAGAAAATAGTAAGACAAGAGAAAAATAAAATTAAATAGGACGATCAAATTGTATATGTGATGTTTCCTTGTTTTTGCAGGTTAACCAGTTGCACAAGCCAGCATAGTACCAGGTTGAGAAGTTCCAACACACCTCTTTTGGTTTCAACTCCAAAGAGAGATTATATATAGTCATCAAAATGTTTTAATAGTGGTATCATATCTAACTGTATCTATATTAATTTGCTATAACATACAAGTTATTCTTTATTATACTCCCTTTCTCTATTGGAATGTCAATTCATTTGAGTTATATATTTGTTGTTTGATTTGCTTTAGATAGACAATGATGACTATTGACTTTTCTTTCTTCACAAAACCCAAATGCAAAATCACTGCTTTACAAAGAAACCACAGGATGACAGAACACCTCAAGAGCTTGGTACACAATCTCTTTTAGAACAGGTTTCAAAGTAACACTACTTCACCTTAAAAGCTTTATTATTGTTTTATTTGATGTTACTTAAAAAGGATGACAGGGAGATCCTTCCAACCTACAAGGCACTGCACAGAATATCTTCACAAGGTGAATTTTTATATGGGTGATCCAACTTTGAAAATTTTGTGAGGAGCTTTATGTTGTTGCAGAGCCAAGAGGATACAAAGTGTTGTGCGTTACGTGACTGGACTGTTCCTTGTGGTCAACAAGGTGAATGGAATTCACACTTCATGACATACTTGCAATAATTGCTAGCTAATTAAAGTATTTCTATCTTAAAATGTTGTTACTCATTTTTGGTGTTGTTCATTCTTCATCCATTGCACTTTTCACATTTTTCTTTTATTTTCTTGGTCACATTAACAAAACACATCACCACACACACACATCACAAGAGTGCATGTAGACATTAATAAAATACATCGCAATAGTCTACGTAAACATTAATAATAGACATCCTATAGGCTATGTGGACTGATAAACCAATAAACAGAGACTTAATAAATACATGAGACGATGAAAGAAAAGTTGGAGTACATTAGATTGTAGGTAGACACCATTATCTCAAATATTGTATCAGTAATGATAGATTAGTTATTCATTTGATATTCTTAGTAAAATAAAATAAAATTGTAGTATGTGATTGTTACATAAAGAAGTATGGATGACATTCTGTGCTACAAGTATGGTTAAAGCCATTTCGATAGAGACTAAGGTAGAATAAAAAAATAGTCATGGAATTAATGCAAGTATGAAGACTATGGTCATTTTATCCTAATGTTACAAGCTAAAAAAAAAGAAAACCAACATGGAACATTTAGTTGAAATAAATCAGAATGTGACTTTACCAATGGTAATAGTTGTACACATATTGAAGTTGCTTTGCAACTCATAAGTGCATAATTATTCTTTAGACCATCTCTAACCGGTTGCTCTAATCATTAATCTGGGAAGATTGTAAGCTATCACCACAATATAACTTAACTGGAGAAAACTCTGTGTTCTTCTGCAGTGGTATTATGATGATTCAGAACAAGCCTAGCAGTACGTGTATGTTGGTCTCATAGAGAACTGAACAATGAAGTTTGGAAGGCATCTGCAGAGTGTCACTTAAGACAAATGAAGGGTAACCATTTTCACAACAGCAGATAAAACAAGAATATAGCCTAACCGAGCAACCAAAGTAGCAGTAGTAGGTACTAAATATCTTGTATGTAGTAGATATTTTGATAGAGATTTGGCAAAACAAAAACCATGGCATTAGAAGCTTGAATTCTATGTTGTTGGAATAAGTAATTTTACTTCTCTTTTTTTTACTGTGCATGCAATACTGTAATGTGTGGGAAACTTGAACAATTTAGTTGCTAGGGTGCAGGTTTTCAGTTATATAACTCCCACTTTTAAGATCACTTTATTACAATACAATTAACATTTGTATCTCTGTGTATAATTCTTCCTTTTAAATGTTAAATAAATTTAATTGCAGATAGAAATGCATAATTAATGGAGTTTCCAATTGATTTTTCAAACTTACAAACAAATGGCTTAATCTTTTTTTTTTTTTTTTTAATAATAATTATGATTAAAAATAAACTTAGTCAGCATCAAAGTTTGCCGAGTTACAGAATAACAGATTCAGTTTTAACTGGTCATCTAACCAGTTTGGTGGAACGTAGAAGGTGCAAGGAACATGTGAGCTTTTGTCTGAGTGTGCTGCCAAGATATGAGCTGCGACGTTCCCTGACCTATTACAGAAGCTAAAAATAATATAACTAAAAAATAAAGATAGATCCCTATCTGCTTGAACATCATCGAAATGAAGCTCAATGGTGATGACTTAGAAACAATTGAGCGTAGTACGTTCATTGACTAAAGTTTTACATGCCATTTTGAAATGATAAGCAGGTGCGTTCATGCCTCAATTGTAGTGCAATTTATTTCATAGATGAACTATTTTTTCAAAGAATAGTTAGAGTATATTTTGATAACATCACTGGATTTTTAGCAAATTTTTAGCACAAAGCACTTAATTAACCTCAGTGAACACATTTTCACTTTTGTTGTCTTGATGCCCACATATATAACAGAAAAAAAAAATATTACACTTGACTATGAAAAATTTTAACTGAATTGTAAACAAAGGGATTCTCATCCATCTCATTGTCCACAATTCCAAAGAAAGAGTATTCAAGAGCAACTATTATAGCATTTGAGAATGTGATAAAATGGTAGAAACAAATGCTAACACTGGTAAGTGTGGAAAACATCCATAAACGAGTCAAATCCATCCTACAATCAACTTTTAAATTTGATTATTTGATTAAAATTTTAGAGTCAATCAGAACTATCTTATTTTCATTACCAAAGTTTAAATAATAGTTGACACTAGCGTGGTGAAGCCACGGATACAACTAGTCTATGTTATAAGACACAGAGGGTACATAAGTTGGGGAGACAGTTTTAACGAATAGATAATTTTGAGAGATATTTTAGACCGTTAGATTTTAGATGGACGACAGAGATTAAACATCTGTTAAAAAACAATTTTGAGAAATATTATTGACCGTAGGATGTTGATATTTGTCTGACGGTGGGTAGATAAAACAATAAACCCTAATTACACCCTAATTAAACATTAATTTTTAAACAATACGAAACCTCCTTCTCTTCTCTTCTCTTCTCAACGAAACCTCCTTCTCTTCTCCTCCTCATCAAGCCTCTTAAATTATTGTTTGATCCCTCTCTTAATGGCTACACAAATCAGTCCACTATCTGTTGCGATCTGTTGCGCTTTGGCTTCTCCATTATCTGTTGTGAATCGAAATTAGTGTTTCAACAGGTCAGTTTACATAATCAACACTACATCACTGTGTTTAGTTTTGAAATTTGAAATATTAATTTGAAGTATAAATGTAACTGTTTTTGCCAGTTTAACAGGTTCTCTCAAGGTCAACAATTTCTATTAAATTTCTTTGTTTCTTCACTCTTCCTCAATCTCTTCTTCCCCGTCCCTTCTCTACACCTTGCTACCCTACTACTTATCAATCGTCTTCACCAAAACTCTAAATCGAACCCTTTCAATCAATCATCTTTCTCAGGTACTTTCTACTTCTCAATTTTGGGAATTGTTATTTGTTTAGTATTTGTTGAATACTTTTGAATTCAATTTAAGTTTGAACAATTTAAGTTTCAACACATCCCATAAACTTACAACAGTTAATTAGCATAGGATTATTGCAACAGTTAATTCGTGAAAATTAAACAAATATTATTTGGTTTAAAAAGAAAATACCACTTATGAAAATTCGTGAAAATTGTGAAAATTAATCTCCTCTTCACTGGTAATCTCTCTATTCCTTCTCCTTTTACCACTTCCTCATTCTCTTTATTTTGTAAACAATAATTAAGCTATAACAGATAATCGCTATCCAGGTTTAAGGTTTAGGGGCTGGAAAATAGTTAAGGTTAGGTATCCCAGAACTCTGTGAATTTCGATATGGTTAGGTCTTTAACTATTACATGCTTACATAGCCTATATTATGATTTTCAAAAGCTTCTTAAAAACATAGTATACCTTTAGATAGTTGTGGTTTCTCTCCTAGAGTTAGTACTAGGCTTACTTAAAGATCACAAGAATTCCAAACATATCTGGTAATATTTTCGTACATCCACTGCTCAATGTTACCTGGACCGTTTACCTCCCAGTTTTACTTGTACATGTGGCATTTCAACTTCAATGTACATTGAGTAAATATTTAGTATCTATTGGGGTATGTGGGATTGCACGAAGGTGGATTCCCCCGTCAATGTGAAGGTTGATCATAGTTCTTTAGTTGATAGCCTTGTTTGGATCATTTAGCTTGAACATGAAGCAGCCTAGGAGGACAACAGAGTGAGAAACTACAAATAGTGCTAATCTAACAGTTCAATATTCAAACAACTTAAACGATATGCAGAAAGTAAATAACACACAGAAATTTTTAACGTGGTAAAACCCAATATGGGAAACGTCCACGGTTGTCCTCTCGACAACAAAATAATCCACTAGATGAAAAGAGATGTACAAACCTATCAACTACCTGCACTCACTGCGAGTTGATACTCTTGGTTATCTCTAACACCTTGACTTCACCAGAGCACCTTGATGTACGCACAAGACACTCGACTTCTTGATGAACACACAAGAAGACTCGAAGCCGATCTATGTAACAAGCTTACACCAGAGTTCCTTGATGAACACACAAGGATACTCGACTTCTTGATGAACACACAAGAAGACTCGAAGCCGATCTATGTAACAAGCTTACACCAGAGTTCCTTGATGAACACACAAGGATACTCGACTTCTTGATGAACACACAAGAAGACTCGAAGCTAAATCAATATAAACAATAATGAAGAAGAAGATGAATGGGGAAGAAGAAGATGAGTTCAATCACCAAAACCACCTAAACCAAAACCTAAACAAACTCCAAGAAACAAGAGGTGAATTGGACGGCCAAAGAACTAACTTGTCCTTTGGAATAGAAACCCTATTTATACTTAGGGTTGGAAAACAAGGAAAATGGGCCGAAATAGTGCAAACCGACTTTGGACGTTCGTACGTCGATATGACGTTCGAACGTCGCCACACAAAAATAAGCCTGCTGCCTACCATGACGTACGAACGCTCTAACTCGGTACGTACGTCTCCACACGAAACAAGTCTGCTGCCTACCATGACGTACGTACGCCCTAACTTGGTACGTACGTCCTGACCAAAACAAGTCTACTGCCTACCATGACGTACGTACGTCCTAACTAGGTACGTACGTCCTAACACCAAATATTCACTCTGACACATGGACGCGAGAACACAGACTCGGGACGATGTGCGTACAACTTGGTTTTCCTAACAATGAACTCAAGGCGAGATAACCATGGACACTTTGTCACAAAATTGATGTCAAACCACTTCGTGCCGGTTTCAATCTCCCCCTTTGACATTGATTTTGTGACAAAAACCTATGACTCTAATAGCACTTATAAAACGTGCTTACAAACCCAAATCATGGCATTTATAAAACATGCCTACAAAATCACTCAAGGTAGAACACATACCAAGTCACCAATTCTTGTTATCCATCTTGAGCAAGACACTTTAACCATCAGAGATCGAACGGAAGCAACAAGAAATTCTAAAACAATCAAAGAGCCAACGGAAGTTCCTCGAACAACTCCCCCACACTTCATGAGCTCCAAGGTTTAATACTCGAGCTTACCCAAAACTGTACATACACTTTGTGATCATCATCACTTTCACTCCATCATATATGTTCACTCCCCCATACATGTAGTATACCTGAAACATGACCCAAAACTGTACAACCTCTAAACATCAACACGTTCACTCCCCCATACCTGTAGCATACCTGAAACATGACCCAAAAATACACTAACAAAGGAAGAAACGAATGTTAGTATTAGAGTCATAAATCTCCCCCATTTTGTCATAAATGAAGCAACGTAACAAAAGAAAGAAGAAAAGAAAAGAAAAAAATACACTAACAAAGGAAAAAAATACCAAACCATAACAAATGATACCAACAATCATGTTAACAACAAAAAGGATATGCAACGGAAGCCATAACATAAACACTTGTTAACACCCTCTCCCTAAACAAAAGCGTCACCTAAATGCAATGCATATGAGAAAGATGCACCTAGAACAAACAAACCAAATAAGGGTATTTGAAACACACAAAGAACCAAGCATACAAGGGTAGAAGAGAGTAAAGAGAAAACCATACCATAAATCTGGAATCCATGACACACAAAACTAAAAGACATGAGAGAGTACCAACACAGACACAAGAAAGGATATTAGATAAGAACCAAAACGAGATAAGAAGGAGATAGTGAAAAGACACTGAATACTTATATAGGTAACAGAGGGAAGAAAAGAAAACATAACATGAATCCCTGATAGAAACCAAGAGAAACCTATACATAGAAGAAAGAGTCAGGACACCAACAATCAGAACAAATGATTCACTAGAATATCACTTTAAACAACCGACCATAACCACCTGAGATAGATTCCAGAGAACCGACTTCATAGTAGCAAGATATCTAGAGAAAAAGAGCAAACAAACAAAAAGAAAGAAATATCATACCTGATGAAATTGGGAAGGTACAATAATGACCAAGAACCAAATAGTCAAACCTGTGAGAAATGTGCAAGAAAAGAATATGCAAAAAGAGAAAGAAGAAGAGATAAACAATAGTTAGTAGGAGATATGAAAGAGAATAGGGAAACCATGCATATTAGACACATCCAACAATATCCCATGACAAAACTACAGGAATATGAGTATCTGCAGGAAGAGATACGTAAAGTATAAGAAAATCCATTGAGAATCCATGGAGAAATCCAATCTGTACATGTTCCTGAAACAACTCATCCAACCACAAAAAGAGAATTAGAGAATTTTATAAACAAGGAGAAGAAAATATTATCCCAAACACAATGGAATAGAGACATAAAAGGAATAAACCTGTAAGCCCACCCTAGTGAAACCCAAAAATTAGTTCAACATATGCCAAACAAGATAAGCAATCATCAAGCTCATAAAAAAAATGCTTTAACTGAAGAATGAGCAAGGATTATCGATGCCACCAAGTCACAAAACAACAATCCAACTTCAGAGCAATTTCCTGCCAGAACACTAAGACTCCGATGACATGCCATACATTGTCAGAAAGATTAGAGAGTCAATAGAAGAGAATTGCTAACAATAGATGACCAAACTGAGCATATGCATCCCAAAGTAGAACAGTGGTAGCCCAAAACCATTGCATGACGATTATTGCAGAAGACTACCAAGAACACATCTAATCAAACCTATTGCAGGAAAAAAAATAGGATCAACCAGGCACAAGATGAAACCGGCACAAAGTGGTTTGACATCAATTTTGTGACAAAGTGTCCATGGTTATCTCACCTTGAGTTCATTGTTAGGAAAACCAAGTTGTACGCACATCGTCCCGAGTTTGTGTTCTCATGTCCTTGTGTCAAACTCGAGTTTTGGGTTCAGGACGTACGTACCTCTTAAGGACGTTCGTACGTCCAAGTAGGCAGCAGACGTGTTTTGGTCAGGACGTACGTACCTCTTAAGGACGTTCGTACGTCCATGTAGTCAGCAAGTTTGGATCGTGTATACGACGTACGAACGTCATATCGACGTACGTACGTCCAAAGTCGGTTTACACTATTTCGGCCCATTTTCTTTGATTTCCAACCCTAGGTATAAATAGGGTTTCTCTTCCAAACAACAAGGGAGTTCTTTGGCCGTCCATTATCCTTCTAGTTGTGGAGTTTTGGTTTAGGTTTTGGTGTTGAAAGTGTTTGTGGCTATTGAACTCAATTCCCTTCCTTCCTCCTTCTCTCAATTCATAATTTTGTGAACTTCCAAGTATCATAGTGATTTAGCTTCGAGTCTTCTTGTGTGTTCATCAAGAAGTCGAGTATCCTTGTGTGTTCATCAAGGAACTCTGGTGTAAGCTTGTTTCATAGTTCGGCTTCGAGTCTTCTTGTGTGTTCATCAAGAAGTCGAGTGTCTTGTGCGTACATCAAGGTGCTCTGGTGAAGTCAAGGTGTTAGAGATAACCAGGAGTATCAACTCGCAGTGAGTGCAGGTAGTTGGTAGGTTTGTACATCTCTTTTCATATAGTGGATTATTTGTTGTCGCGAGGACAACCGTGGACGTTTCCCATATTGGGTTTTACCACGTTAAAAATATCGTGTGTTCTTTATTTGTTTATTGCTTTATTGTTTGCTTTACTATTGTTATATTGCACATATATTGGGTTTTCAATTGGTATCAGAGCAGGGCGCTTGTTAAGGAGCGTAAAGGCTCACGCGTAGATCCTTAGTGCAATTTTAATGGATTCTGATAAATTTGGAACACTAATTTGTCCTCCTAAATTTGATGGTACTAATTTTCCCTATTGGAAAGTTCGTATGGCTGCGTATTTGCAGGCTATGAGTGAAGATGTGTGGATCGCTGTGGAAGATGGTTGGTCACCACCGAGAGTTACTACAGGTAGTACAGATGAGGTTGTTACAAGTGTAAAGCCACGAAACACATGGAGTGTGAAAGACAAAGTTGCTTCTACTAACAACCAAAAAGGGCTTAATGCTATATTTATGGCTTTGGATGCTAGTGAATTTCGGAGAGTTCATGGTTGTATAACATCCAAAGAGGCTTGGGATAGGTTGGTAAGAACTCATGAGGGTGACAATGCTGTCAAAGAGAGTAAGCTTGAACTTCTTATTACTCAATTTGAAACTATGAAAATGGATAATAATGAATCTTTTGATGAATTCTTTATTCGTTTGCAGGATATTATCAACACTAGTGCATCTTTAGGTTTAGTGTACACCGATACTCAAATAGTTCGTAAAGTTCTTCGGTCTTTGCCATCTAGATTCCGTTCTAGGAAAGATGCCATTCAAGAAAGCAATGACTTAAAGACCATGTCCATAGAGACCTTAGCAGGAAAATTGAGAACTTATGAACTTGAGGTTCAACTTGAACAACCTCAAAATAAATCCTTTGCTTTTAAAGCTGGAACTTTTGAGGATGTACAAGATGAAGGAATTAATCATGATAAGTCTCTTGACACTAAGCAACATCTAAGTATCATTTATCGTTATCTTAAACATATTTTTAAGACTATGAAATATAATGGTTTGACTAACCATGGTTTTGACGAGTGTAAGCTTCCCAAGAAATTTGGTGCACAAGGGATAGAACAACAAAAAATCAAGTTATCTACCACTTGGGAGGAAGATGAAAGCGATGATGATGATGATGTTGATGTAGCGGAAGACCATGCTACACATTGTGTTGCCTATGGAGCATCTTTGAATGAGAATGTGGATTGTCAGGTAACCGATATTGTCGATCATGAATTCGATGATTCTATTTTGGTAAGTCCTGGTGAGTTAAGGGAATTACATATGTCATCTGTTAAACAATGTCAATCCTTGCGTAAGACTAATCAGATTTTAAATGATATGGTTGAGTCTCTTGTGAAAGAGAAATCTGTACTTGCAGGTGATATGAATGCCTTATCTGAGGAGTTTTCCCAAGAAAAGCTAGATTTCCAATCTAGAATTATTTCTTTGGAAATATCCAATCGTGAGATAGAAGATAAGTATCGTTCTTTGTTGCTTGAGCATGAAGCTGTGAAAAAGGATTTATTCGCTTCTACTAAGCGATTGCAAGGGTTTGAGAAAGCTTCAGTTGATCTAGACACCCTTATTAAAAGTGGAAAGTCTTCTTCAGATAAGACTGGTTTAGGATATGACTATGTCGGAGCTTCCTCCAGTTGTGTCCCTCCTACTACTTCTTTTGTGAGGCCATCATTGCCTCATTTGTTACCAAATCCTCATATTCCTACTCCGTCTGCACCTACCAAGGCTTTTGAATCTAAGCCAAATATGATGACCAAGAACAAGACAAGTCCTAAACATAGACATTTTAAGTGTTTTACTTGTGGTCGGTTAGGTCATACTTCCGCTTTCTGTTGGGATAACAATTCCATGGTTCCATATTCTTCTTCTTATGGTAATAATTATTGGAACTCACATTGTTCTTTTCCTGTGCAGGCTCATCCTTTCTCTTGGCCTCCTTTTATGAGAAGAAGTGGCCCTAAAAAACCACAACACTTCAACAATAGAAAGAAGGTTGTGCAAAAGGTCACCAAACCACCTCACATATGGGATAGAAGCATCGATGCTGCCAAATGTAGTCTAGAGAATGAGAGGTTAAAGATTGGAAAGTCTACTATCAGGGATAATATTCAAAAATCCTCCATATCCGGGTCCAACTTGCAGAATATCTCTCAAGTATGGGTACGAAAGGATGACTTGAACGTTCTGTTTTGACTTCTTAAAGTCAGATTGAATATCATCTTCGTATTTTTATTTTTATTTGTTTGTTTTCTAGCCTTGTGTTATTTTAATTGCATATTTTTCTAACCATATAGGTTATTTGTTTGGTGTGTTTTGTCTTTTTGTTTATGCATGTTTTGTTTGTTTGGGTTGAATATCATAAAAAAAAAAAAAATAGTTTACTTTGTTATGGGTGTTTGGGATACACATACTTTGTATATGTGGTTAGATTGGTCTATTGCTTTCAATCATACTTGTATGCTTAGTGCTCATGAATATAACTATTTTATTACACTCAGCATACGCTTGTGCTTTCATGTTTAGATTTTGGACCAACGTTTATCTAGTTGTGTCTCATGCATATATCCTTGCTTGATTACACTATGCACAGCTAGGTGGCACTTTGAGAGTTTGTTTGCATATCTTTTTCCATCCTTTGAACATGATAAACTTCTAAGATAATCATTAGTTGGAAATATACGTATGCATGCCTTCTTATGTTATCTTGATTATTAGTATGAAGGCGGTGTGGTAGTGGTCAACAATTCACAAAATCCCCAGCCTTTTGATCTTCTTGAGAAAGAAATCATTTCGTATACATACCCGTTGGGGCCGTGAGGGTCATGCAATGACGGATGCACTCAAGAGATGTTAGTTCTTGTGTTGCACGTTACCATGATGTTGCACTACTTTGAAAAGGGGAAGTAATTTGAAAAGATGTAGGCTACACCCTATCACATGTTGCAAAAGATGAAGGTAAAAATCCCTTTCACATGTTAATTTATGCACAGTAAAAAAAAAAAAAAAAAAAAAAAAACAGGTTATAAGTGCATTTCCCTGTGTCTGTTTAGGCGTTTGTGAAGTGAAATTCTTCTAATGGTGAATACTAGTTGTTTTGAGTGTTCTTATGGTTTGTGAGTGAGGTGTGGAAATAACTCTCTTTGTGTTTTCTTTAGCTTTCCCACACACCAAGGATGTTTGTATGATGCATTTCTAGTAGATGTTTGGTTTCATATCTTAATCTTTGATTGGTGCGTACTTTGTTTAATGAAACCAAGTTTATTCATCTTTACTAAGTATCTTGTTTTAATTGAGCTTGCATATACTCTCTTCTACCCTTGTATGCATGGTTCTTTGTGTGTTTCAAATATCCTTATTTGGTTTGTTTTTTTTTAGGTGCATCTTTCTCATATGCAATGCATTTGGGTGGAGCTTTTGTTTAGGGGGAGAAATCTTTGTATTGACATCGTGTTAACAAGTGTTTATTTTATGGCTTCCGTTGCATATCCTTTTTGTTGTTAACATGATTGTTCTCTTTCTTTTCTTCTTTAACCTTATTTGTTATGGTTTGGTATTTTTCTTCTCTTTATTTTGTTACCTTGCTTCATTTGTGACAAAAAGGGGGAGATTTATGACTCTAATACTAACACCTTCTTCTTCTGTGTTAGTGTATTTTTGGGTCATGTTGCAGGTATGCTACACGTATGGGGGAGTGAACGTGTTGATGTTTAGAGGTTGTACAGTTATGGGGAAGCTCGAGTATTAAACCTTGGAGCTCATGAAGTATGGGGGAGTTGTTCGAGGAACTTCCGTTGGCTCTTTGATTGTTTCAGAATTTCTTGTTGCTTCCGTTCGATCTCTGATAATCAAACTGTCGGTGTTAGCTGGATGTCACGAATTGGTGACTTGGTATGTGTTCTACCTTGAGTGATTCTGTAGGCATGTTTTATAAATGCCATGGTTTGGGTTTGTAAGCACGTTTTATAAGTGCTATTAGAGTCATAGGTTTTTGTCACAAAATCAATGTCAAAGGGGGAGATTGAAACCGGCACAAAGTGGTTTGACATCAATTTTGTGACAAAGTGTCCATGGTTATCTCACCTTGAGTTCATTGTTAGGAAAACCAAGTTGTACGCACATCGTCCCGAGTTTGTGTTCTCATGTCCTTGTGTCAAACTCGAGTTTTGGGTTCAGGACGTACGTACCTCTTAAGGACGTTCGTACGTCCAAGTAGGCAGCAGACGTGTTTTGGTCAGGACGTACGTACCTCTTAAGGACGTTCGTACGTCCATGTAGTCAGCAAGTTTGGATCGTGTATACGACGTACGAACGTCATATCGACGTACGTACGTCCAAAGTCGGTTTACACTATTTCGGCCCATTTTCTTTGATTTCCAACCCTAGGTATAAATAGGGTTTCTCTTCCAAACAACAAGGGAGTTCTTTGGCCGTCCATTATCCTTCTAGTTGTGGAGTTTTGGTTTAGGTTTTGGTGTTGAAAGTGTTTGTGGCTATTGAACTCAATTCCCTTCCTTCCTCCTTCTCTCAATTCATAATTTTGTGAACTTCCAAGTATCATAGTGATTTAGCTTCGAGTCTTCTTGTGTGTTCATCAAGAAGTCGAGTATCCTTGTGTGTTCATCAAGGAACTCTGGTGTAAGCTTGTTTCATAGTTCGGCTTCGAGTCTTCTTGTGTGTTCATCAAGAAGTCGAGTGTCTTGTGCGTACATCAAGGTGCTCTGGTGAAGTCAAGGTGTTAGAGATAACCAGGAGTATCAACTCGCAGTGAGTGCAGGTAGTTGGTAGGTTTGTACATCTCTTTTCATATAGTGGATTATTTGTTGTCGCGAGGACAACCGTGGACGTTTCCCATATTGGGTTTTACCACGTTAAAAATATCGTGTGTTCTTTATTTGTTTATTGCTTTATTGTTTGCTTTACTATTGTTATATTGCACATATATTGGGTTTTCACAAGAAGCAACAATAAGAGGATAGGTAAGTCTCATAAGCATTTAATCAAACACCAGCTAGCCAACAAGGTAATTCAAGAATATTAGCCCAACATAGAAAAGTATGATGAGAACCTATGAGAAAACATGAATCAATATAAATCATGACAACCGAATACACCAATAACATGATTTCATCACCAAAATTTGCTTATGCATACCTTGTAGCCTTCTTAAAACAAATTGAGAACTATTACCTTCAGAAATCACATCAAACACATGTGATCCAATGACAAAAATAGAAAGCATGAAGTGTAAAACCAAATAATACTAACAATCTGACCTTAGTATGTCAATGAAACACCGACTGAAAAGAATTACCAAGGAATAGAACCAAAATAGAGTAAGCCATAAACACTTTCAGCAAGAACATCTACAAGAATCCAAAGGAATGGCGCCTTTACTCCTTTGAGCACGAGGAGGACGTGTGCCCGATGACGAAGCACCCTTGGAACCGGGTGTTTCTTTGGTGGGAGTAGTCCGAGCGCGCTTAGGAGGCATGTCCTGCATAAACACAATATTAACCAAACTAACAAATGTAAGAGAAATGGCGAACCTAGCACAAGAAATGTGAGAATACCCATGTAGACATTTTATCGAACACATGGTGTGCAGAATCATGAAGTGTGCACACGATAACAACCAAGCAATGAGAATCACACTAAACTTGTTAGACTAGGATAATGAATAACCAAACACAAACAATAGCAAATAGAGGTTGCACCATATCTAAGAATCAATTTTAACGACAAAACTAACAACCCATATCCAACCATGTGAAGACTAACCTTAAGGACTAACTTTAATAGTAGAAAAACAAACCTAATAACTAACAACACAAACCATAATAAGAAGATAAAACGAAAAGAACCGATGTACCATAGAAGTGAAGAGGAATACATCATGAACTTCCAAAAACAGTAGCCAATCCCAATCCGTACAAAAATAAGAGGCAATATATGGTGATAAGCAAAAGATTGAACAAATAAGAGAATTGAAGTGCATCATAAACTAAACCTCGGTGTGTGTAGATGCAATGCAATGCATAAAGAGAGAGAAATTTCACCACTAGAACACACCCTTTGAAGACCTAGAATATAGAACCATCATCAAGAGACATACGATTAGATTAGTAAGTGAGCGTAGAAGAAACAAACTTCAACCCCCTTTGAAACAAACGTTATGAGTAGAAGGCAAACGAATATAAATATATAAATATGATCTTTCAAATGAAAACCAAGACATTAAAAAGGCAAAGGAATATAAACTTTGTATGCCTTACATAAAAAAACAATGAATATGCGCTTGGATTTTTATTTTGCCGCATGTGGTGGAGTTTAGTCTACATCACTCTAATGTCATTCCCGCGTGGGAGGGATTTTTGCCTCCATCTTTTCAAATACACGAGGGTAGGGTGTAGCCTACATCTTTTTGACAAACACAAACTCAAGAAGTGCAATACCATGATAACGTGCAACACAAGAACTAACATCTCTTGAATGCATCCGTCAGAGCATGACCCTCACAACCCCAATGGGTTCTTAGCCAACTGATATTGCTTCAAAGACAATCAAATGGCTGGGGATAAAGTGAGTCATTGACCACTAACAAGAGTTGTAAAAGGAAGATAAGAATGTTCAATAACACTAACAACAAGATGAACATTAACCAAAACAAAGGAGAGATAGCTCAAGATCACATAAATACTCGAGAGATAGAGAAGTTCTATGAGCTCAAAGAATATGTAGGTGGTTTCCAAAAACTCCCATTATGCAAGCATGCCGTGCACTGTGCAAACAAGCGAGGAAGAATGCATGATACATACCAAAACATACTTAAGAGTTCAGAAAGAGAAAACACCCAAACATATTGCAACTTATTTAAGACAATTGAATTAAACCAATATCTCAGAAAAGATGCATCCAACAACACATACATGGAATAAATAAAGAAAAATAGAAGGAATAACCAACAATGTATTCAGACATGCAACATGATCTGCAAGCTAAACAAACAAAGCATAAAAAGTAGAAACACCAAACAAATAGCCTATGTGGTTAGAGAAATATGCAATTTAAATAACACAAGGCTAGAAACAACCTACATCATCCCAAATATGGGACACCACCAGACCTTTGCAAGTCCAGAAAAACCTTCAACGATCCTTTCTTACCCATACTTGTTTAACACTAGGCGTGCACACCTTGGAAGTTGAAAAGGTATGAGATTTCTCCTTAACAAATTTTTCAATAGACTTGTCCTTAACTAATTCCACCTTAGTCTTTGACTTCCTTTTGTTGGAATACCTGTTTTTCTTAAACCTGTGACGAACACCACTATAATTCCAAGGTCTAGAAAATGCACAAGAAGAAACATTAGAATCAACATGATTATAATGATTAGGAACACGAGAATAGGATGCATCATCTTGATTAAAATCCCAACAAAAAATATCCAAATGACCAACCCTACCACAATAAGAACAATGAAAAACATTAGACTTACTCAAAGAATTCTTATAAGAAGATGTGGTAGTGGTGGATAAACCATGTATGTCACTATTTGGTTTATGACATTGTCCCTTAACAAAACCAATACCTCCCCTATTAGAACAAGATGGCTTACCAGCAAAAGCAACCTTATCATTAGCCTTAGACTTAAACTTTGTGCAAGAAACATGCTGAAAACTATTAGTATTAAGTCTAGTCTCAATAGGCGGGGTAGGCAAAAGAGCAGGCAAACTAGATTTTACAGAAGTAGTCACACTAGATGAACTCGTAGAACTATCAATAGGAGAATCAAATCCAGTTTTGTCCAAAACCTGCAATTGGAGTTGAGTAGACGTTAAATCATTCTTTGTTACCTCATACTCCACCAATAGAGATTTGTATTTCTCATCGACCTCCTGATTGGCCTTCTCTAAAGCTGCAATTCTACATAACAAGTCAAGTTTTTCTTTGTCAAATAATCGAGAAATAGAAATTGTATCATCTGCAGCACAAAAAATCTGTTTTTCAAGAATCTCAATTTTATCCTGCAAGGAAAGATTAGCCTTTTCCAAATTTTCAATTTTGGATTCATAAACTTCCCCTTGAAGCATATAGTCCTCTGCACAATGTCTGAGTCGTTGTTCTAGAGAATCAACCTTAGTCTGCAAAACACCATTATCTTCAAAACAAACATTATCAGAAATAGTAGACACATTACAATTAGCTTTATTAAATTTTTCCTGCAAATCAATATTAGCTTTTTGTAATCTTTCACATTCTTTTGCAGAAAGTCTGTAAAGAAGAGCCCAATCACTATTGCTAACAACATACAAATTATCATCCTTTTCAAAATCAGATTTTGGTTTTGTAGATTTAGACGATTTAGCAATAAAATTATTATGACCAGACTCATGAACCATCATTGCACTCATAGGATCGTTAGCGTGAGCCTTGACGCTCCTTAACTAGCCCCCAGCGACTGATACCAATTGAGAAACTACAAATAGTGCTAATCTAACAGTTCAATATTCAAACAACTTAAACGATATGCAGAAAGTAAATAACACACAGAAATTTTTAACGTGGTAAAACCCAATATGGGAAACGTCCACGGTTGTCCTCTCGACAACAAAATAATCCACTAGATGAAAAGAGATGTACAAACCTATCAACTACCTGCACTCACTGCGAGTTGATACTCCTGGTTATCTCTAACACCTTGACTTCACCAGAGCACCTTGATGTACGCACAAGACACTCGACTTCTTGATGAACACACAAGAAGACTCGAAGCCGATCTATGTAACAAGCTTACACCAGAGTTCCTTGATGAACACACAAGGATACTCGACTACTTGATGAACACACAAGAAGACTCGAAGCCGATCTATGTAACAAGCTTACACCAGAGTTCCTTGATGAACACACAAGGATACTCGACTTCTTGATGAACACACAAGAAGACTCGAAGCTAAATCAATATAAACAATAATGAAGAAGAAGATGAATGGGGAAGAAGAAGATGAGTTCAATCACCAAAACCACCTAAACCAAAACCTAAACAAACTCCAAGAAACAAGAGGTGAATTGGACGGCCAAAGAACTAACTTGTCCTTTGGAATAGAAACCCTATTTATACTTAGGGTTGGAAAACAAGGAAAATGGGCCAAAATAGTGCAAACCGACTTTGGACGTTCGTACGTCGATATGACGTTCGAACGTCGCCACACAAAAATAAGCCTGCTGCCTACCATGACGTACGAACGCTCTAACTCGGTACGTACGTCTCCACACGAAACAAGTCTGCTGCCTACCATGACGTACGTACGCCCTAACTTGGTACGTACGTCCTGACCAAAACAAGTCTACTGCCTACCATGACGTACGTACGTCCTAACTAGGTACGTACGTCCTAACACCAAATCTTCACTCTGACACATGGACGCGAGAACACAAACTCGGGACGATGTGCGTACAACTTGGTTTTCCTAACAATGAACTCAAGGCGAGATAACCATGGACACTTTGTCACAAAATTGATGTCAAACCACTTCGTACCGGTTTCACAGAGAACATTTTCATCTGCCTGTAACCAAATTCTTTCCCTAAGCAAATATGAGGACCCGCCTGTGAACCAATAAAATTTATCTGAGCATCTCATCTAACTTCAAAATATCAAATATATAAAAGGGGAGTAGCTTTTGTCATTTACAATCTCCTTCCTGATGCAGGAATTTTCCCAATCCCCTTACAATTTTGCATGCATTTGTTAAGAGTTAAAACCATATCGAAGTTATAAGACACAAAGGGTACATAAGTTGGGGAGACAATTTTGAGATATTTTGGACCGTCCGATTAGGAAACATTGACTGTAGGATGGACGTCAGAGATTAGGAAATTATTGTGTTATCGCTTCACCTTCTTTCGTGTCTTCAATAAAATAGTCTAACAATGCATTCCCTGTTAGTTCCATTACCAACTCTTAATTCATATATACATCTCGTTGTTCAGAATTGTTAAAGCATGAATGTCCTTTCATATCTTTTCTTCTGATATTGATTTCCTCATTGTTGACGTTTTAGTCATTTGTATCTGAATTGTTTGTGTTCTCCTCCGGAGCTGCTGAAGCTACCCTGCCATAAAATGCATACTTCCCCAACTCGAGCCATAGAATAAAGTTATTGCGCAGTGCATAGATAGTTGTTCTTGGATGTTGTTTGTATAGCTTACATATTTGTGAGCTAGATTAATTCAAATAACTATTTTTATTTAGCTAGATTAATTCTCAAAGTATAGATTCAGGATGTTGTAATTACCTGGCTGAGAAACTGGGTTATCTTCATTTTTAACAGATTGGACAAGTACCTCCACGACCTTTACTTCAACGACTGTTTCTTCACCATTACTTAATGGCTGATGATCTACCTAACCATTTCCATATGCCACTTCCACAGCTGGTGTTTATGTTGCGTTATCAGGCACAGGGTCAGGAATTAGAGTGGGCTCTGATAACAAAATCTTGTTTTTTTTTGTTTTTATAAGAAAATATTGCTTTGTCAACAATTATTACTACAAATGATAGCAAAAAACTATTAAAAGATCACCTAATTGAAAGAAGATGAAGGCAACCTGGACTGAAATGATAGGCTCTGATGCTTTGAAGTTTTCACTTTTCAGTGGTACCATCAACTAAAACAACAATAGGCTTTGAAGTGAAAGTCTTGGTGAAACAAAATTTCACTTGGACATAAAGAGAAATTAGAAACAGTCCAATTTTTGTAATAATAACAATTTTTGTAATAATAACATATTGAATTTTTCAAGCAGAATCTATATTAGATCTTAGTTTTTATACTTTTGGAGTGTGTACTTGGTTTGCTACTTTGCTTACCTTTTAAATTTTACCTCTAACTGAAATTTAACCTTTAATTAATTTCTCCTGATTTCTGTGCTTTGGTGGTTTATATCACATGTCACTATGTGTGTTGGATAGTGGGAATTGAGAAACAATATGAAAATATTTTCTTTGCTTCATCAGATACCAAAATAGATCATTGACTTCCTAAGATCATTTTGATTCTAAACATGTACAGTGTTATTACTAGACCATAACAACATTATTCTCCTTACTTTCATTTTTTATTAAATTGGTTTATTTTTTACTAAAATTATGTGTTCAATTTAACATTAAATGTGTTGTTAATGATTGCAGATTGCCAGTTTGAAGATTAATTTAAATTGATTTGAAAGCGATCACAAGTACAAGGTAATTTTTCAAATTTCCATCTATGATCTTTATGTTCACAAAATTTGTAAATTTTGATTATTTGGTATTGGTTATTGACTATTGAGCATACCAGCACTATTGTTAATATCTAATTGTGACTTACAATTACTTTAATTTGTTCAATTTATCCATGTTGTAAATTTAAGAAGTAGACATTGGTGAAGGGGACCTTTGGTGTTAGAAACTCTCAAATAGTATATTCGAAGAAAAAATTAACCTAAAACCAAAATCCCAAAGACCAGTTGAAAATATGGAATCTATAATTATTTTCTGAACTCTCTAGAGGCAGATATGTAGTAGCATCTACTAAATAGTATCATCAATGGTAGTAAAATTACATGCAATTATTTGTTTCTTCTGCGGATGATTGTCCAAACCCTAGAGAAAAATTCTACAAAGAATTGGGTTCGATATTCAATTAAGATAGACAGACGCTAAAATCCGTAAGTAGCATCATTACTGGTATTGAAGCACAACTTAAGGTGTTAAGGACCTTGGTACTATCAAAAATTCAAAACCTGTATGAAAAAATGCTTGATACTAGATAGGTTTTTCCATGTTGGAATGGTTTAATAAGACTTACTCCAGCTATGAGTTCTTTAATTTCTGATGATTTTCCTACCCAATACATGTCTCTTAGAATTGTAGATTGTGACATAGATTCTAGTACTACCATATTTCAATGGCCCATAACATTTTTTAGATTCGTAGTTGTATATAAGTCATGTCTTAAACATTTTCCTCAGTTATTTTACCATTTTTTCCAACACAATTAACAATTTCTTTATACAAGTTCTGCTTTATGTTTTGGTCTAAAATCAAATGAAGTAAAGCCCTTTCTGCTGTGTTTGCGAATATGGATTTGATTGTAACCTGTACCTTAAATCAACATTACCTAATCCATTAGTAGTTCCTTGAATTGGTGCTCTCCTTGTTGGCCATCAATTTCAAACCATTGTTTTATGTCCAAACGCAAACCTATGGTTCTTTGGAAAAGACCATTACTATGCTCATAGTCATGATCTATGATTTTTTTATTTTATTTTTTTGGAATAACATTTTACAAACCCATGTCTCCTTACAACATCCTTATTTTTTTGTTCCATTAGAGTCGTACTTGTGAGCTCAGTATTAATAGTGATTATGTCTAGCCAGCAAACCTAGCTGGATTATAGCCTTGCCAGTTGGCTCTTCTTCATGGGGATGTTCACGCCTTTCTTGGAAATGCACAAGAAAACTCCTATTCAGGTCAAGTGCACTCTAGATGACTATGTGTATATCACCAGGTTTAGGCAGGTCTGCCACCTTATTTTTTTTGCCCTATAGACTCAATGTGTGCTTTAAATGTGAAAGTAGAGCATTATTGACCTTAGGTTAAAGGGCATGGTTACAATGGAAATGCGTTAAAGGGCATGGTTACAATGGATATGCAACTGTCACTACACTCTATCTTGAATTGTAAATAGTCCACAAGCAGGGCATGCGATTGAAGTATGACCAGTTAACCTAATTTTTTGTTAGTATTAAATCTCAGTTATTTTTCCATTTGACATTAGTTTGCTTCTGTACCATCTTCATATGAAAAATTGCATATTATACCTACCATAATATTGTTGTTATCAATTTGTGAATAATTGTTCATTATGTTTTGTTTATGTAGTACCTGGAACACAGTCATGACAAAGAAAAAAAATTCATGTCAAAAGTGTGAAAACTTCTTCAACCTACAGTGAAGAGATAAGTAAGGCAAAACAAGGACAACGTTTGAGAAGAGAAAGGGAACTAGCACAATCGATGCTAAATTCAATAATTGAACCTATGTAAGTTTTTTCAATTCAATGCATAAGGATTGCACATAGATAATATAATTTTTTAATTTTATTTAATTTCATGAACAATAATTTTCATTATTTATAACATAAAATAATGATGCTTATAATGTTACCTATATGGTAGTGATTCAACTTCTCAAACAAAGTTATTGGAATCGATATTTTCAAATGGAACTGAAGAGATAAGTAAGGCAAAGCTAGGGCAACGCATAAGACGAGAAAAGGAATGAGCACAATCAATGTTAAATTCAGTAATTGAGCCAATGTAAGTTTTACTTATTCATTTAAATTTATTCCAAAAACGTCGTGAGAGAGTTTGATTCATATCCGGTGTGAGCATTAGAGCATTAAATATCATCTTATTTAATTTTAAGAGCTCAGGTTTTTGTTTTTGTTTTTTTCGAACATTTTGTAATTAGTTTTTGAAAACTTAATCTTTGCAATTAGTCTTTATCAAAGCATTAGTATTGTAAGAGTCATAATGATAAATACATTGTAAAAATCAAATGGGGTTCACCAAATGGTCGCAATTTCCACCCATTTTAATAAAAGAGACCTTCAGCAAATTGGTGAACAGTGGTACGTCTGTCATAAATCATCCAGGAAACCTGTCGCCTTATAGCCATCTATAGACAAGCCTTTGAGATATTAAATTGGTTTCAGAGTCTCTAGGACATCAACATGAGTTTCTTCTCTGCCCCCTTCTATTTGATGTTCATTCCAGACCAGTTTGAATTATTTAAAGTTCCTTTAAGTTTGTTTGTACCACTCTTCACATTGTCAAGATTTTAAATAGCAAGCTTCTCTGTAAGACACTTCAGTCCAATCAACTCATTCAGTTTGCAACCTACAATTATGTCAGGAATCAGGATTAGGAGACTTAAAACTTTATATTGCACACCATTCATTTTTTTTATTAGAATGCTCAATGAATGGTGTTGGTCATTAGGAAAAATATTATTGGATAATTCATGGGATCCTCATTTGTTTCACTCTTCTTATTTGCAATATTTCATGGAACTGTTTGGACCTTAGGGAAAATATTTTACTCAATTGTGCAATATAATGATCTTGTACAAATTCATGCCTAAGACACAGAATGGTGTTTAGTATATTTCTAGAGACTATGTTAAGAACTTGCTATATATTTCATGGAACGTTTTGGACCTTTAGCTTTGTCTCACGATAATTTGATAGATTTTGATTGATCTGAATTGTTTTTCATTTTAATCGAGCTGCCTAGACTGCCTTAGGATGACATCCATCTTGACAGCCCATCTCTTCCATTAGTTCATATAAGATCTGATGGTTAGGATTTAAGTTAAGCTTACAAGCTAATACACAAAGGGTAGCTATGTCATTGTACCTTTTAAATCACTTTCTCTCACGAATAGTTTCTCCAAAGAAAAGGGTTTACGTTATCTTTTCTTTCTCATTAAGTTCATTTCCTCCTCATTGTTCTCTAATTTTCCATGAACTCAAATTGAGTAAACTGGGAAGACCAAAGCAGTTGTAAGAAAAATGGGTTTTGGGTATTTATCAAACTAAACACGAAAAAAATGAAGTTAGTATCATGAATTGATCTAATAGCAGATTGAAAAAGCTTGGTGGTTTCGTCAATTAAAAGAAGGAATCCTTGAAAGAATTGTAAATAAATTTAAGTAGAAAATTGTGAACGCTTCAAAACGATGCAGTTTCCATTGTTAGGATGTTGTAGCTTTTGGATAAAATTTAAGCTATAACTGTTTCTTCCAATAAGATTCTAAACCACTTTAATATCTACTGTTATGATGATGCAGACATCGTAAATTTCCATCCCATCTAAAGGTTAAAGATTTTATAATATGTTTCAAATGTTGGTGACTTGGTGTAAATGGGAAGAATGATTTCAAGATAAAAAGACCTGAGCTTTAATTTTGAGAGGAAAAAAGTAGTAATCAGAGATTCCATTGTGGTAACATCCAATGCTCTCTCTCTCTCTCTCTCTCTCTCTCTCTCTCTCTCTCTCTCTCTCTCTCTCTATTTGATATATAAAAATAAAACGTGAAATAACAGACTTGCCCTTTAGTCATCAAGACTATACATTAAATTAAATCGGAACAATCAGATCTTATATCATTTAACGAAATAGATGGGCTGTTAAGATGGATGTCATCCTAAGGATGGCAGCCTAGACAGCCCGCATTTTAATATGTTCATTCATGCTTCTATGTCCTGCCTACTATATAGGGTAATCATCATTTTGTTGTATTCCTTTTCTAAAAAGCATGCCACTTTTATGTAGACTGTATAGTGTTGAAGTTTAGCTGTCAGTGTTAAATTCAATTGCAGCAGTGATTGTTTCTCAAATTAGGCCTCTATTCATTCATATCTCAAACACATCCTTTCTCTGTTAATTTCATGGGTGTTGATCTATTCATTTTGATTTTCAGGGTTAAATTCTTTTATGTTATTGTATCTAAGACGAGGCTGTTGTTTGTTATTTATCCAATTGTTTTAGGAACTGCTTCGTGATAGTGTGAGTTAAATAATATGGTTCCAAGAAACAAGATAGAGTTGCAGGTGATTTGGATACTAAAAATCCCAATAATAATGTTGGTGGGGGCAAAAGAGGTATTATCTCATTTTCTCACATTATTTTTAACATACCTTATAAGAGGCCCTAGAATCATGATGTACATCCCAATTTCAATTTAGTGAAGCCACAATTTATCATAATGAATTGCATAACCGTTTTCCGAATTTGTTAAATGAGCCCGTAAGATGATACGTATATGCTTTATATTCTGACTACTCATTTTAGTGGTTCTAATTTTGCTTATATTTTCTTAGTCACTCAGTCACTTGAGAATAGTTCAGTATGGTCTTATATGGCTGACATCATATGTCCATTTTGTTAATCATCTGATATTGTCAGTTTCTCTCTTTTCTATTAATACCCATGTGTATAAGAGGTATAAGATATTGCCAGTCATAATACAAATATCGTTAAGTACACAAAAAATAAGATATGTCCCGTTTCTCAGTTATTAAACAAGTCCATGTGGTTTTCTTTTTGTTTTATTAGTAAGCACAGATACGAGGTAATTATGGTTTTCAGTAACTATCAAATTCTATAAAAAAGGGGACGAGGTAAATATGGTTTTTAGTAACTATCAAATTCTATAAAAAGGGGGTTGAGGTAATATCATGGATTGCCCACCTTAGATGACTAAGTTTAGACAATAGGAACTAAAATGTGATTATTTTGATACAAGTATTTTGATACAAATGTGTATGTAACAGGAACTAAAATGATGCATACTTTTGGCAACAATAAGTAGTCGAGAGATAGAGACATGTAATTTGTTAATTCAATTCTTCCTTTTGATGAACTGTTATGTAAGCGTTGTAAATGATGACATGATAGGCATTGTCTACATTAGATTGTAAAGTATATTTTTATGAATACACGTGGGGGTCTGCCTAATCCTAGCTTAGTTTTATTTAGAACACAAGGTCATGTCTTTTCAAAAAATATTTGTATTTGATGTGAATAATTACCTGGTGTAGCTCAGTTGGTTAGAGCGTGTGGCTTTTAAACCACAAGATCGAAGGTTCAAGCCCTTCTTCCAGCATCTTCATTTTCTTATAAAAATTTTGATATTTCGATCAAAGCAACATCTGTCATCTTCAAGTTGTTAGTTATTGATGCCACGTTAGAAGTCTTTCCTTCAATTACCTGTATTTTCAAGTAATTAATTAATTCCGTAGTTTGAACAACCATTCTATCAACATGTTTTGAGGTACTATCTTGGTCCTTCTTTTTGATTTGTACTGTTGACTACATCACCGCTGCTCTCAAATGTTAGCTTTTCCTCAACTCTTCAAGTAGGTTAAGCTGAGTATGAGTTTATAGAGTTTGATTTCCTTTTGTAATGGAACGTCTCTTTGATTATATAGTCCTGAATAAGTTGCAAAGCTTGCATAGTTATTAGTATATATATATTTAAGGAAAATTTTAAAGCCTTCAAAATTCTACTGTTATCTCATTCTCACGCTTTATATGTGCATGGATTTCTTCCTACTGTTAGATTTTGGTTCTTCTGTTAACTTCTTTTATTCCAGTATTAATTTCATGAGATCTCATGTTAGCAGCCAAGACTATAGAATAATACAGATGATTAATTTAAACTCTAATGACAAGAGCATATCCTAATAACTGATTGTTGGTGAGATCATTTCGATCAAGACGTTGGGATGTAAGAACTTTGGTAGTGCTTTTAGGTTATGCTCTTGGGAAGTAAGAAAGACAATCTTCCGCTCCCTTAGAAAATAGAACACGACCCTCGCCATGTGCTACCAATCTAACTGTGAACTCTCCACAAAAACTTCTTAAAATTTTCAAAGGATTACATTAACTGACGCCAAATAAATTTTGGTTTATGAGATTCTATTTTCCTGATGGTTTTGGTTTTTATCTATAATTCTTCTTAGTTGGTGGTGAATGTTCTCTATTGTGCAATTAGCAAAAACGATCCCATTTCTAATTTTTAATGTTATTTAGTTGGAATTTTAATAGTTATTGAGATTCTGATTTTTGTGAATATTTCCCTGCATACAGAATAGACTTTTCAATTGTACACAACGCTTTAGGTGGGTGCCTTGGAAGTTGTTTGAAAGGAACTTTGTTCCACTTCTAAGTGAGCTTGATTTTCAGCATTCTGAAAATCAGTATATGGGTTGTATTTTTACAAAATGAAGACTGCTACATATCTTATAAATAGGGTAATTGGGCATTTAGGTTCAATTAAACATACATTAGATCTTGAAGCAATGGAACTAAAAATGCAAATGCCTTGCTGTTTTGTTCAACTGATAGAGCAATACACTATTAAACTAAGATTGTTCACTAAGATGATCTTTGGTAGGAACAAATTCGAGTAGACCATTTGAACAAATATGACAACCAAGACTTTCTTCTTTATAATTGACAGGACCCAAAAAAAATAATCTTTTATCAAATTTGTTGGTAGGATTTCTTATTACTTCTTAGAAATGGTCTTTGGAATCACATCACTACATTTAAGTTGTGTAGTTTGCATTGGGCACTCTTTTTCTCTTAATTTAATTTGAATTAGTCACCATTCAAAGCTTTTGGTTGAGATGTGAGTTTTTTATATCAAAAGCGAGAAAATAGTAAGACAAGAGAAAAATAAAATTAAATAGGACGATCAAATTGTATATGTGATGTTTCCTTGTTTTTGCAGGTTAACCAGTTGCACAAGCCAGCATAGTACCAGGTTGAGAAGTTCCAACACACCTCTTTTGGTTTCAACTCCAAAGAGAGATTATATATAGTCATCAAAATGTTTTAATAGTGGTATCATATCTAACTGTATCTATATTAATTTGCTATAACATACAAGTTATTCTTTATTATACTCCCTTTCTCTATTGGAATGTCAATTCATTTGAGTTATATATTTGTTGTTTGATTTGCTTTAGATAGACAATGATGACTATTGACTTTTCTTTCTTCACAAAACCCAAATGCAAAATCATTGCTTTACAAAGAAACCACAGGATGACAGAACACCTCAAGAGCTTGGTAAACAATCTCTTTTAGAACAGGTTTCAAAGTAACACTACTTCACCTTAAAAGCTTTATTATTGTTTTATTTGATGTTACTTAAAAAGGATGACAGGGAGATCCTTCCAACCTACAAGGCACTGCACAGAATATCTTCACAAGGTGAATTTTTATATGGGTGATCCAACTTTGAAAATTTTGTGAGGAGCTTTATGTTGTTGCAGAGCCAAGAGGATACAAAGTGTTGTGCGTTACGTGACTGGACTGTTCCTTGTGGTCAACAAGGTGAATGGAATTCACACTTCATGACATACTTGCAATAATTGCTAGCTAATTAAAGTATTTCTATCTTAAAATGTTGTTACTCATTTTTGGTGTTGTTCATTCTTCATCCATTGCACTTTTCACATTTTTCTTTTATTTTCTTGGTCACATTAACAAAACACATCACCACACACACACATCACAAGAGTGCATGTAGACATTAATAAAATACATCGCAATAGTCTACGTAAACATTAATAATAGACATCCTATAGGCTATGTGGACTGATAAACCAATAAACAGAGACTTAATAAATACATGAGACGATGAAAGAAAAGTTGGAGTACATTAGATTGTAGGTAGACACCATTATCTCAAATATTGTATCAGTAATGATAGATTAGTTATTCATTTGATATTCTTAGTAAAATAAAATAAAATTGTAGTATGTGATTGTTACATAAAGAAGTATGGATGACATTCTGTGCTACAAGTATGGTTAAAGCCATTTCGATAGAGACTAAGGTAGAATAAAAAAATAGTCATGGAATTAATGCAAGTATGAAGACTATGGTCATTTTATCCTAATGTTACAAGCTAAAAAAAAAGAAAACCAACATGGAACATTTAGTTGAAATAAATCAGAATGTGACTTTACCAATGGTAATAGTTGTACACATATTGAAGTTGCTTTGCAACTCATAAGTGCATAATTATTCTTTAGACCATCTCTAACCGGTTGCTCTAATCATTAATCTGGGAAGATTGTAAGCTATCACCACAATATAACTTAACTGGAGAAAACTCTGTGTTCTTCTGCAGTGGTATTATGATGATTCAGAACAAGCCTAGCAGTACGTGTATGTTGGTCTCATAGAGAACTGAACAATGAAGTTTGGAAGGCATCTGCAGAGTGTCACTTAAGACAAATGAAGGGTAACCATTTTCACAACAGCAGATAAAACAAGAATATAGCCTAACCGAGCAACCAAAGTAGCAGTAGTAGGTACTAAATATCTTGTATGTAGTAGATATTTTGATAGAGATTTGGCAAAACAAAAACCATGGCATTAGAAGCTTGAATTCTATGTTGTTGGAATAAGTAATTTTACTTCTCTTTTTTTTACTGTGCATGCAATACTGTAATGTGTGGGAAACTTGAACAATTTAGTTGCTAGGGTGCAGGTTTTCAGTTATATAACTCCCACTTTTAAGATCACTTTATTACAATACAATTAACATTTGTATCTCTGTGTATAATTCTTCCTTTTAAATGTTAAATAAATTTAATTGCAGATAGAAATGCATAATTAATGGAGTTTCCAATTGATTTTTCAAACTTACAAACAAATGGCTTAATCTTTTTTTTTTTTTTTTTTAATAATAATTATGATTAAAAATAAACTTAGTCAGCATCAAAGTTTGCCGAGTTACAGAATAACAGATTCAGTTTTAACTGGTCATCTAACCAGTTTGGTGGAACGTAGAAGGTGCAAGGAACATGTGAGCTTTTGTCTGAGTGTGCTGCCAAGATATGAGCTGCGACGTTCCCTGACCTATTACAGAAGCTAAAAATAATATAACTAAAAAATAAAGATAGATCCCTATCTGCTTGAACATCATCGAAATGAAGCTCAATGGTGATGACTTAGAAACAATTGAGCGTAGTACGTTCATTGACTAAAGTTTTACATGCCATTTTGAAATGATAAGCAGGTGCGTTCATGCCTCAATTGTAGTGCAATTTATTTCATAGATGAACTATTTTTTCAAAGAATAGTTAGAGTATATTTTGATAACATCACTGGATTTTTAGCAAATTTTTAGCACAAAGCACTTAATTAACCTCAGTGAACACATTTTCACTTTTGTTGTCTTGATGCCCACATATATAACAGAAAAAAAAAATATTACACTTGACTATGAAAAATTTTAACTGAATTGTAAACAAAGGGATTCTCATCCATCTCATTGTCCACAATTCCAAAGAAAGAGTATTCAAGAGCAACTATTATAGCATTTGAGAATGTGATAAAATGGTAGAAACAAATGCTAACACTGGTAAGTGTGGAAAACATCCATAAACGAGTCAAATCCATCCTACAATCAACTTTTAAATTTGATTATTTGATTAAAATTTTAGAGTCAATCAGAACTATCTTATTTTCATTACCAAAGTTTAAATAATAGTTGACACTAGCGTGGTGAAGCCACGGGTACAACTAGTCTAAGTTATAAGACACAAAGGGTACATAAGTTGGGGAGACAGTTTTGATAGAGACATTTCAGACCGTCTGATTTCAAATTTGATTTAGATGGACGACAAAGATTAGATTTCTAACTTAAGTGGATGGTCCAGGGAGTTTTAATGGGCTTGGACTCAATTCGGATTGAAAATGGGCCATTTTTTATGTAAAGCCCTGATCTGCAATTCTTTCTTTATTTCTGCAATTCTTTTTCTCACCAAACCTTAATCTCTCTGTTTCTCTCGGTGAATAGTGAATACTACTCTGGTATGTATATCTTGATTCACTTGCTATATGTTAAATTTTGTTACCATAAATACTGAATGATGAGTGAGATTACCATGATGATAATCTCAATTGCTTTCTCTGTTATACTCATTAATATATTCTCTATTGTATTTGCTTTTGTTTTTTTGTTGTCCCTTCATAACACCTAACTCTCTCAATTAACTCTGCCAATGGTAAAGTTTGATTTTTCTTTTCATGGGTTGGCTTGTAGTTATTGTTTACACACAAAAAAAATCAAAATATAGAAATAAAAATATTAAGTCAAAATTTAAAATAAGTATTTAATAAAAAAATATTAAGTCAAAATTTAAAGTAAGTATTTAATAAAAATTATAGAAAAACAAAATTAAAATAATAATAATTAAAGTAATTGTGCCGTAAACACGGGTTATAACTATCTATATAATATTATAAAGCGGTCTCATAAACACAGTTGTTAGATGTCAATTGAGACAATCATAATCATTGAATGTACATTAAATTATATAATCGATGTAATAATAGCCCTTAGATGTGAAAAATTGATCTTAACCTTTAGTTGTCTATTGAGACAATCGTAGCCGTAGGATTAACATTATTTAAGTAATTTTCATTTAATGTACCAAATATAACCTATAATGTAGTAATAACTCCACATATTAATTATTATATAATAACATCATTATACTTTGTTTAGAATATGGGATTAAATTAAAGAATATTTATTCATAACATAAAAAATATAGGGAAATCATAATGACACCCGGGACTTTACAAAGAGCTATCCAAAAAATTAAGTTTACCCCGTCCAAAAAATTTTACTAATTAAATACACCCAGTATGATAACAGCCACCTAATTATTTTTTTTACTTTTTTTTCTTCTCTCTCAACAAAATGTATTGATATTCAAAATTCGATTTTCAAAAATCTAAGCAAATTAAATGTTCAAATGAAACCCTAAAATCTCTAATTTGTTAATTTCTCCTTTTATTTTAGGTCAAATTACATCAAGTTAAATTATAAATACCAATAAAAAAAAACTAAATTATAAAAAAAAAATTCTTGAATTTAACAATAGAAAAAAAATTCTTGAATTTAAAATTCTTGCAAATTTATCATATTCGTAAAGAATAATATCAAATGAAGTATTAAATTTAAGATTTTGGTAAACAAAAGGGTAATGATTTGGGTTTTTTTGATGAAAAAAAAAAAAGAATCAATGAAAAAAGAAAAGAATGCAAAAAAAACAAAACTTTCTAATAAGTTTTTAACTTAATTAGGTGTGTAGCTCTTAGTAAAAATAGTACATAATTTTTTTATGGGTCTTTTTAATATATTGGATAGCTCTTTGTAAAGAGCCGGGTGTCAATATGATTTCCCAAAATATAATATACACATTTAAATGGAAATGGATGTTTCTATTCATATTATATATTTTCTTTGTTCCATCACTCTCACCTACCAAAACCAATCCACTTTCACGCATAGGTTTTCAGGTAATATGTTAGTGATACAAAATGCTAAAAAGTCTTCCAATTGTTGTCAATTACTTCTTCATTAACTGTACTTTTTTGGGGGGTAGGTACAAATTTTTGCTCGCAATGGCTGCAATAAATTTATTTTTTTTGGCTTCCAATTATAAATAATTTTACTTTTATTTTTCCTCCAGTTTCATACAATGTAGGATCTAAAAGTTTTAAAAAAATATATAATGTATTCCAGAGATTGTCAGTGTATAGGAAGTAAGGTTGTGATTTATTGATTCTTACATTTCGTTTTTTAGGTGAATTTTCTTCCATTCACAACTGAATTTATTGACACATGTCATTGATTTCTGGAAAATAAGATGAAAACAGGAGAAACTTTTGTGTATACATCGGCAGATAAGCTATATATCGATGCAAACCAATCCGAGTATGTGAACTTATATCCTACCGAGTTCTTGAACTCACTTAATCCGCATGGATTCCCACCATTCTCTCTCATGGTCAAATCAGGTTCAAGACTTATACTCTTAAAAGATCTTGCCCCTATAGATGGGATGCACACTGGAACTCGATTGATGGTGACACAATGTGCGAATCAATACATTCAAAAAAAAAATTCTTACTGAAGATAAACTAGGTAAAATATTGGTCTACCACGAATAACATTAACTTCATTGTTTTCCAATGCTCCGTTCCAAATTACAAGGACGTAATTCCCTGTTATACTTGATGGTGGTGATGAGCAAATCGACGATTGCAATTGAGATTTCTTTGTGCAGTTTTCTTCAAAAGTTTATTTTGCTTAGTATATATATATATATATGCATTGTAGTTTTTTGCCACCATTTCATTTTATTTTTATTTATTTTTATTTTTGTAGATTTTCAGGAATAGATTCGTTGCTTATTTTGAAAAAATATATGGTTGTTCTATCAAATTAATTTGGAGACTGTATAGTTTTTGGTATGACAATAACCTTGAGTATATTGGTTGTTCCATTAATTTCTATATCAATTTTGGTGGTTTATTGGTTGTTGATCTCTTTGTTGTATATTCAAAATGCACCTTAGTAATCTTTTTGCGGGAATGGTCACTAATCATTCTCTTCCCTTAATTTATTATCATTAGCTATATATATTATCTTTAGATTCAACAGACATGGACTATGCATATATAGTTATGCACTTTAGTAATCTTTTTGCAGGAATAATGGTCACAAATCACTCTATTCCCTCAGTCTATTATCAATAACTATATTATCTTTCTATTTTTTGGGGATGAAGATATTGATATCGTTAAAGTACAAACGAACACATAATAAAGTGTTCTATTGGTAGTAATGAAGCATGGCCATTGTATTCGACTTTTGTTAATTGTTACGTCTATTGTTTTTTTCACCTTTTCAACTTCTTATATTTGATTTGTATAAGATGTATCTTTTTACATAAAAAGTTATACTTGATGCATAGATGAAAATGTTGTATAAAATTATACACTATCTATATTTTTTTTTATTAAATCCATTGCAAATGATCAAATTAAACAACTATGATGTCAAATGATCCAAACTTAAAAATGACTTGTGATCTCAATAAATTTATCGGTTAGATTCAACTTAACCTTTAAAGTACATTGACTTTGCAACTTCTTTAAACTTTGCAACTGGAAAAACACTTAATAAATTGTTGCAAAGGTATTCAAATATTCACCTACCTCTTACTACAAACACTTATATAATAGTTTTCTAAATAATTTTTTTGCACAGTTCTATCAAAAGTTTAAAATTATATCAAGGAATAGCCCCCCAATAAAATCATTATTATTTTATAATAATTTATTTCAATAATTTTTAAAAATAAAATTAAATAATATCTTAAACATAAAATGTCTACGAAAACAATTACATCACCTATTACTACATAAAAAATTTAATACGACAACTATAGCTCAAAAAAAATAAAATAAAATACTATTGCATCACCTACTTTTTTTATTACGAAAAATAAAATACCATCTCATTGGATTTGTTTCGATAATTTTTTAAAAGAAAATTTTAAAATAAAAATTTGTCTGCACACAAGACAAATTTCTCAAAAATCAAAACCATGGTCACTTTGATCATTTCTATTTAACTCACTCACTCTTTTGACTATTTTTCTCTCTCGAACTGCAATTTCTAGACCATTTCTCTCGTTTTGCTAACAACAAACTAGTGTTCTTAGTTACAATGGCTGAAAATGAGAAGAAGAAGCATGATAGAAATTTCAATTTACAAATAGGGTTTCATTGAAGAAGATTAAAGATCATTACCTTGATCAAAATATTGGAATCCCTTTGGTTGAAAGACAACATATGGAAGAAAAATCTGTTTTCAAGGAATTTCTCAAAATTCAAGTTAATGATCTACATATATCCACATCAATTGTTGTTCAAGTTGTAAAAAAAAGGGTTAATGGATTATCTTACAAGATTGGGAACCAGGTAATCACTTTTAAAAAATTAGATGTTGCATTGATTTTGGGTTTGAAGGTTACTCCTATTCCACAAAGCTTTATTTTGAGGAAGAAATCAAATGTGAGCGCATTTCGTCTTAAATATTTTGGTAGATGTCCAATTGATAAAGATAATGTAGAAGATGCACTTAGAAGAGCTAGGCATGATCCTACAGCAGACCCAGATGATGTTCATCGTCCTAACCGTCTTTCTATGCTTCCTATTTTTTTACTCCCTTGTAAAGCTAGATCAATTGATCCCAAATATGTTGATCTTGCAGAAAATCTGGATGAATTTGATAGCTTTCCTTGGGGTACTGCCGTGTTTAACCTTCTCGAGAAATCTCTCCACCAAGTCTATGAAGATTATGTTGTTGCAAAGAAGACCACATTTTCAATCCATGGATGTGTCATTTGCTTTATTGTGTGGGCTTATTTGTACATCCCTTCATTGGGACCGAGAAGAATTGCCAATGCACCATTTCCCAGGATACTTGGTTCGGAGGATCTCCCTGGAAAGAATATAAGCCTCGCCACCATTGAGGCAAAGCTACATCCAGATAAGGATCAATTAGATGTCTTTGAGTCTCTCACCATCACTGAAGAAGAAAAAAATCAAGCAGTTGTAGCAGAAGCTTTGCAGGTAATTTACAAGACATTTGAGACTATTTTACTTGATGACATTTATCATAGCTAATAGTACTTATACCAGCTAGCGAAACAAGCGCAGTTGAGCGTGAACTTGCTGGATCTGTCAAGTATTCAGGGGATGATTACAGGTGTGGTAAGTCAACTCAAATATCTTGTAAATGTTTTTGATATGTCAGCTTGGAAGTCCTCTTTGACTGTTATACTAATAATTAGTGTACTCTATATGTAGGAATAAGATCTGATATAATGTATGATATATATAAGTTGTTTGTCCCCTATCTACTTTGCTATGTCTTCTATGTAGTGAATAAATGTCCTTTTACTAATCATTACTAGTTATACGGCCCGTGCAATGCACGAATGTTATTAAATAGTGTAAATTAGGTGTAGTCTCTTGGAAAGGTTTTGTTAATGCATGTCATTGGTTTAATTGTCATTATTATGGTTTTATTATAACACTAATTTTTATTTTTATTTTCGTAAATACGGTTGATGGTTTCTCATCAAATACTCGTTGTTTGAATGTTTGACTGAGATTTTGAGCTAAATATAATGTATAGAAATTATTGAATTTTCTATTATGTTTTTACTTCATTGTGACAATAAACCATGGTATGATTAACCTTATAAATTTTCAAACCATGAATTAGACTAATCATATGATTTTATTCATTTTTGTTTGGAGTCTAGGCTTAAGTTTTGAATATGAAAAAGGGTTTAGCAAGAACATAGTATATAGTAACTTGCAGTAGTAAAATAACCTTTCATAACTAATGCACCCAACAAAACTACTGAAAGATCAAGTTGAAGCATAGGATAAAATTTTAGATTGCAAAATATATATGCTTATTGAAGTTTATTATAGTAGGTAACGTACATTTTGTTTTTCTTATTATTATTATTATTATTTGTAAGCGAGGTTTAGGGGAACCCTAAACCTTTTAAATTTACGCGGGAAAACTTTTAATCAAACAATCAGCTACTGACGTGTTTCGAACCCACAACATCTCCACTCTGTGAGAGGGATGCTACCTTTGAGCCACATGCTTATCAACAAATCTATGTATAGATTTGCTATAATAAGTATTTCATCTACACAAATCTTTACTTAGTATAAAGAGGCATGTAGTAAGCTACAATGAAAGCCCACCTGTTGGCTAATCAAAAAAAAAAAAAAAATTGTTGGACTTTGGTTTTTAGTTTTAGTAAAAATTGGTGGGACCTATATATAAATTATATCTTCTGATTCTCCCAGTCCCTACTTTTATGACAAATATCAGGAAAAAACCTCAAAATTTATATTTAGGTGTATCCCTAATGTTTTGTAATCCGCAAACAAAGGACTTGCAGTGCAGTTTGTAGCGCGTTTGTCCTCTACTTTTATGTAATTTTTTGAGCTTATCAATAAAATAGTTTTTCTTTAACAAAAAAAACTATTTTATTGATACTTTGCAGCGAACCAGCATTGTTTCATTCCTTTTGCTTTTGACACTTTTGTGTTTCTAGCATCGGAAGCAGTTGAACTTCTCAGGAGGGTACAAAGGGTGATGAATAGCAATGTGATGATGGCGGAGTCCAATGAATATGTATTTCGTAGGATTGGTTTTGCTATTCAAAAAGGGCTTGCAGCGCAGTTTGTAGCGTGCTTGTCCTCTAGCTTTGTGTAATTCTTCTTTTATCAATAAAATTTGTTTTTGGTTGGAAAACAAAATCAATAAAATTTGTTTTAGAAAAAAAAAATCACTTAATTGTCAAGTTATTGGGTTGAGCTTTGGTTATGTCTAGACTATACATCATTTCAGAAAATACTATTGAATTTATATCTTGCGGTAACCTTTGGCCAAAGGTACGGCTAGAAGTGGATGCGGATTTATCCGAATTAACCGAATCCGAATATGTCGGATTTGGATATAAGAACACCCGAATTAAAATTTGAATTCGGATTTATAATAAGAGACCTATTCAGATCTAGATTCAGATTTTAATCTGTTTTTTAAAGATTTTGGATTGAAAATTTTTAGATTTAGTCGAGTTTTGGGATAAATCTCGGATTCGGATTAATTATTTAACCCGAATCGAATTCGGATCTAGCTTCGGATTTATTTACATCCGTTCTGAATCCGACCCGCCCTAGCCGAAGGCCAACTTTTCGAATAATTTTTTAGTATAATTGATAAATAAGATTAAACTAATTTAAAAAATCACGCTATAATTACGCAACATAATCATGTTATATGGTTATAAAACTTATATAATTTTATTTCTAACATGTACTAAAAAGAAAAATGGAAGATGCACAGTATTGTAATTTGTACTATTGCGTGCATATATTCACATAGTCTATTGTAATAAACGTTGTGTGTGCGTTTTTTTTTTCCAAACATTATTTGGAGAAGGAATAGAGGATAGATTGAATTTCATGTATGAGGATTATGGGTAAATATTGAGAAGAAAAAAGAAGGTAAAGTACGAAATTATATTTTATTTATTTTATTTTTACTTTTTAGCTAATAAGATAAATATAGCTATATTGCCATTAAATTCATTGGTTAACCATTAATATATTTGTGAAAAAAGACAAATATGCCCATAGTGATATTAAATGTAGCCATCTAGCTATTTAAGCCATATTAGATATAAATTTACAATAATAACCCTTTAAATTTTAATCTTTGTCAAATTCTCTTCAATTGAAGGATCAAATTTGATCTAATTTGGAAAGAAAGATTTTCCTTAAGGGCAAGTCCAACTTTAATAGAGAGTATAGATAATGAATAAATGACCCAACGAAAATAAAATTATATTGATTGACTCAATAGGGCTTAACTTTCACATCAATTGTCAAAGACTACTACTAGCCTACTACCAAGCTTGAAGTGCTAGAGTTAGTCACATTTATATTCTGAGCCTTAGAAAAGGGTTTGTTTTGATTTGAACTGATAGAGGTGAAGTTGTAAACTTTTGTGGGATTTCTTCTTCTTCATCATCTATCAAATTACTGAGTTAGCAATTATATACTTTTCAATCATCCAAAGTAGTTTGTACAACCTTTATTGATGAGGTAAAATTCTATTGTTATTTCTATGTTTAAATTTGAGTTTCAACTTGATTTCATCTTCTTGGCTCATTTAATTTTTTATTTTCTGTTTTATGTATATGGTTGGGTTGCTAAGTCTGATGATGAAGAGACACCTATCGTTTTTAAACTGAGGTCTCTACCATCTAAAGGGAAACGGAAACGGATAACATCTGAGCCCTCTTCAGAACCATCAAAAAATGATACTACAAAGTTGGTTTGTGTCGGAGTTGGGACATCAAAGAGAGCAGCAGCAGCTCATGAAAGTACTTGCGCAAACGACACAATAAATAAGAGTTTGGAGGACCACTCCTTTAAAAATGCCCTTGAAGTGGTAACTAACTAGCTATGTAACATGTTCTTGTTCTTTAATTTGTGTTTGTTTTCATGTTATTTAGTTTTGAACTTTTCTTAACTATAACTAGCTATAATTCACAGATACAAAACTACTTTGTGCAAATTCAAAATACTAAAAATGAACATCAACTTGCACGAGCTGAGCTACTTGTTGCCAAAGAGAAGAACATTCAATTTGAAACAACTTCCAATGAGTGGAAGAATACCAATGAGAAACTTAAAGTTGAAAGTGAAAACCATGAGAAAGCTTCAAAACTGGCAAATGCTCAACTTCAAGTTGCTCGGACTGATTTAATTACTATTAAAGAGAAGAATAATGATCTAGCGACTACTGCCAAGAGGCTTAGAGCTGAAAGGGATGGTGATAAGAGGGCTTTAACTTTGGAAAGGGCTGCACATTTAGCCACTCAAGATGAACTAACTGCTGCCAAAGAGAAGAACGATACACTGGAGGTTGCTGCCGACGAATGGAAGAATACTACTGTGAAGCTTAGAGTTGAATGTGAGCACAACAAGAAAGCTTTGAATTTGGCAAAGGCTGAACTTGAACTGCTTCGCAAAATGGTTGCTTCTTCTCCAGCTGCAGTTGACTCTCAGCTTGTTAATGCTAGTTTCAATGACATTTCTGGAATAGAGAACTCTGCAGGTAATTTTTTGATCTTTTGAACATTTCTAGAAACTACTACTTATTTGTTATCTCCTCACAAATTTGTCAAGAAGAACATTGTTCCTTTTTCAGCATTTGAATTGGAAGCAATTATTTCTTAAGGAACAAAACAAGCTTTTCTTTTATTTGCTCATAAGTTTGACACGGACACGAAAGAGTGTTTATGTTGTCAGTACTGTTATTGCAAGTAGACTGCTTGGCTAACTTTTTTTCACAACTTGTTATGAGTGCTAATTGTATAGATAACTGCTAAAGCCATTCTAAAGCTTAAATTTGGGATTAGAAAGAAAGAGTTTAAATAATCACATTGGCTCTGTAGAATAAAGCTTGATGTACTTACGTGGAATGAAACATAAGATCTCCATTGCTTTCCTCAATTTCAAATTCTGGTTTTGTGATCTTGTTCTCATATATAAAGGTCTCTTGTATCTATTTAGGGAATATTTTGGATCAGTTCAGCCTCTCTGCCCACCCCCCTAGATAAATAAGACCTTCTTACGTTGTTCCTGCTCCACTTTCCAATTTCTTTGTCATGGTAACATTTTTGGTGCTTCTATAAGATGAGCAGGTCTTTCATCTGTATTGCTAGTCTACTCCTTTTCATCTGGCGTTTCCAACAATTTTTGATGTCGTTTGAAAGTGATGTGTTCCCAAAGAACTATGGTTTGTTCTTCACATTTTTTGACATGTAAATCTAATTGAGCATAAAACTAACATTTACTTGGTGTTCACTATACAGCCATCTCATTTGTGTCAGTCATTTTTAGAACTTAAATTGTAAAATCTAAAAATAAGATCGTTTTTGTTCAAGATCCTCACAGAAGGCCGCCGTGTTTAACGGCTGGAAATCCAACAAAAATGCTCTAAATAGTTCTGGTAATAAAGTTTGCATACTATTGAGATGAGTTTTAGCTAGATTTTACAAACTTCTTCCAGATGTGTCCTCTTCTATTATAATAGTTATGATTATGTCTTTAAGACTAAACTGCTGTACATATACTTTTTTTAGATAAAAAAAGTAGCGTCAGTAACTTATCTAAATCATATGCGTTACATTGACCATAGCTGTGTTTTTAGTAATAAAGTCGAATCTCGTCTCACAAAGTTTGCATAAGCTTTTAATTCTGAAAAACCATCAAAAGATATCTTTCGACTTTAACCCCAAAACATGTGTGTTTTCTTTGTTTAAAGTTGGCTAGTAACAGAAAGGCAAGGAAAGGAGATGAGAGGGTGGTCTGCCTAACAACCTGATTTACATCTATTATTTTTGCGGGTTGACTGGAGTGGTTCCTGTTGGTGGATCCACCCCCATGTTTGGTTAGGACTGTGGGCCTAACTGTATGTGCGGCCCGTGACCCAGTTGGGAGAGTGGCAAAGTCCACCTCCGTGTTTGGTTAGGTATGTGCCTACCAGTTTATCCGGTATTCCGGTTGATATACATTGTGGTAGCCTCCCCCTACAAGTTCGAGCTTTTAGAGAAACTGGTTTACAACATGGTATCAGAGCGGTTCGGTCTTGGGAGGTCACGGGTTCAATTCTTTGCAGCAACATTTTAAAATAAATATGTTGCTGAGGGGGAGTGTTGGTGGATCCACCCCCATGTTTGGTTAGGACTGTGGGCCTAACTGTATGTGCGGCCCGTGACCCAGTTGGGAGAGTGGCAAAGTCCACCTCCGTGTTTGGTTAGGTATGTGCCTACCAGTTTATCCGGTATTCCGGTTGATATACATTGTGGTAGTCTCCCTCTACAAGTTCGAGCTTGTGATTCAAGCAAAATGTATGATGTTCCTTTTGCGTGCAGATGTGAGTCACATAATTTTAAAATCTGAATCTCCTCATACAGACCGGAAATCAATGATTTTACATTATGTAAAGACACCATTTATTGTTTCAGAGTAAACAATCAATATATTTGGAAATCAAGATCAACCGTAAAGAAGTACAGAGGGATGGTATCATGATCGAGAAGCACAAAAAAACAGCACACTCCCTAAAACAGCACAGAAGACACCAGCAAGTCTAAGTCTGTAGGAAAGGTGTATCCTTAAAAAAGCAAAGCCATAAGTGGAATGATTCTCTACATTGCTTCCACTCGTACTCTGTTATTCTATCTTCGTTTGCAATATTGATATGCAAGCCAAACTTTTGTCGCTACACGCTAGTATATATAGATTCAACATACTTAATAGTGGGGAATGAATTCATGCATGATATCATAGTTATTAACTTGTTATTCTTTTCAACAGAAGTGGGAAATATTCCGGGGACTCTGCGTGAGAGTTATTCTAGGTGTGTTCAAGAGAATAGACAGTTGAAGATGGAAGTTGGAACCCAAAGGATGAAACTGGAAAGCTGCCAGGACCAAAGTAGGCTTAATCAGAAGAAGCTAAATGACGAAATTAAGGAGGTAACATTTTAAATTTAGAGATATAATTTGGTTGGTACCCAATCCACTCTAGATCTTGATTTGTTGTGAAAATTCTATTTAATTGTACATTAATATAAAAGAAAAAAATATAGTATGTGTATGTTAAGTTGTTAACTATAGTTCACTTGAGAAGTCTGCATATTTAGGGGAAAGTTTTGTTTCCTAAGGAAGTAAAGAGGGAATCTGTACATGCTTTCCCTCTGCTTCTTTCTTATCAGTTAGTTATCTCTCATCATTCGTCTTTACTTCCTTGAGAAAAGTAGAAAAAGATAGACTAAGAAAATTGCATTCTGAACAGTTTTGCTAGAACGACTAGTTTCATGTTTTTCTAATGATATACAGACAGAGTTGTACCACTGATCTTGATGAAATTGAATAAATTCTCAATGACATGAACTATATATATAGCTTGTAGTGACCCCTTTATTCATCTTGTTGTTCTGAATAGACCTATTGGTTCTAACATTGCTTTACCTGGGTATCATGTTAGGCAATAGTTTGTTAGTCTGCTTAATGATTTTTCCCAGATATACTTCAACTTGGGTGGCTTTTTTGTGTGTTTGCTTCAGAACTGTAATTCAAGAACCAGGACATATAGATTCTGCCAAACTTCTAAAAGACTATATCAAGATAGTAGATTGAAATTCCAATTTGTCAATGCCAATACCTTTTATAAAGAAACAATTCCACAAAAAGACTTAAAATGATGTTTTCGTATATTGAGAAACTGAAAACAGTAGTTCCCAATGACAATTGAATACACTGTCGCACCAGATTCAGAGTTTCCCTCTTTTGAATTTTGTTTTTCTTATTTAGTTTCTTTGTTTTGGGCAATAAAATATGCTTCTAACTAAGTTAACCATGGTTAGCATACTGGACACATGGCTCCATAAGTCCATAGTATTGGGCCCACATGACCACATACATTTTGGGGTCTCCTACTACATTTTTTCTTATATAGATTGGTACAAAGCCACAATTAATAGATAACGTCTTAGATGGAAACCTCTGTCATTGAATGGCACTATGCGAAGAAGAATCTGAGTTTGATTACTTTCATCAAGAAATATTTTTGACCCTTTTCTTTTAGACATAATTGTCAATTTGAAGGTTTATATTGTGAGAGCCTATCTCTTGAAAACAAAAATGGTGTAAGAGAAAGTAAATTATACTAGAGTGCTGCAAGGCTGAAGTGAATACTTAAAGGTACATTTCAACCTCTCGAATAAATGATTTTTGCAAAACCAGCAAACCATTCACATAGCTTGCGTTGTTCACATGTTAAAATTACCTTATTCTTATGAGCAACAGTTGTATACATCTAGGAATCTTGCTATATCTGATTAGCAAGACATGCTGGTTGGGGCTAATATTCAGCAACATTGCTTCAAGATAGTTCTTTATATAACCAAAATCTTGTGCTTGAAGAACACCTAAGAATGCATAAAGTAGACGAAGCTCACAAGGTGTTGCTTAATCTATGAAATTCCCATTTTATAATTGTAGGTGCATTTACTGTACTGGTTGTTTTCCTTGTGTTTTATGAAATTTTTCGAATCAAATCCCCTCTGTACTGTATATTTGGGATAGTTTATTTCTTTGCTGTGTGTTAGTGAGGATAATGGAAGTGTGTATCCAATCTCTTTACCATTTCATCATCGTAATATTACTCTTCAATTCTAAACTGACTCCATATATTTGCAACTGAAATGCAGTTGAAGACAAGGTTGTATGAAATGGACGGGAATTTGGATATGTTGAGTAAACAACTGGAAGACAAAACTGATGACATGCAACATATGGAATCTCTTAACCAAGTTCTGATGCTCAAAGAGCGAATAAATAATTCTGAGTTACAGGAAGCTCGCATAGAGTTAAAAAGTGTATGGTGTTTATTATTTGGTGTACTGATATTTGTAGTCATATTGAATGATACTATCACTCCTCACATGGCGAAAAACTTCTTCTCCTTTGGTATGCATTATGCAGAGTTTGGAGAATGTCTTGAGTCAGCACTCCTTATTTGGAATAAAAAGAATGGGAGAGTTGAATTCAAAACCATTTCGAGATGTGTGCATGCAGAAGTTTTCAGGCGAAGATTTGGAATCCGTATCCATTGAACTGTGTTCTTTGTGGCAAGAAAACATAAAAAATCAGCAATGGTTTCCATTTAAAACAATCCAAATGAATGGAAAATGTGATGTATGTGTCTTCTGATTGATTGCTTTTTTTTTTTTTCTCCCAAAATATAGTCATGTGGTAATCTTCTATTTTTAAGTTTTAATTGTTTCGAATTTAAATCGAAAGTTAAACTGATCAACTATTCGAAAGTGCAGGAAATTATAGATGACAGTGATGATAAATTGAAGCAGTTGAAAGATGATTGGGGCGAGCAAGTTTACAAGGCTGTATGTGTGGCGTTATCAGAGATAAATGAGTACAACCCAAGTACGAGGCGTGCGGTACCTGAAATTTGGAACTTCAAGGAAGACAGGAAAGCAAGTTTAAAAGAGGTCATTGGGTTTTTGCTAAAGGAATTGAATGCTCTTGAAAAGGCTAAACATAGATGATGATAAATCCAAGGTCAGCATTATACTCTTGCGGTCCAAGATTTAATTCTTTTCTAAACCAAGTGTTTTTGATATGCTAGTTTTTCTCCTGATATAATTCTTGTATATCAAATCCCTTCAGAACTTTATTCTAAAATTATGTCGTCTCTTAAACGCAATTTTAGAGCCTTGAGGTTTTGACTTCTTTTGTGTACAGGTTCCTTAAGAGCAAGGACTGTTATATCTGTTCTTGACTTCATTTATGTTGATTTGTTCCTATGTTTTTTAGTTTGACATTCTCTTGCTGACTTGTTTTGTTTGAATTTGCTTCTTTATTGCTTTAGTGTTTTCTTGACATACCTTGTACTCTGAATTTCTTCAGCAATCTGGTTTATGGTGGCTTTATACACTCAGGGAATTGCCTAACATTATTATGACTTCTTCAGCAGCCAATTGCTACTATTGATAAACTCAAATAATAATTTTGCAAAGAGATTTCTGATCTGACAATTAGGAAATGGCAAGTGACAGAATTGGGAAAGTTTTTGCTGCTTTTTGGACTTGTTCTATCGGATTGCAACTCATTGAAATACAGTATGTTTTTTTTTTTTTTTTTTTTTGTGATGTATATATAGTCAATCAACACAGTTGTATGTACTCTTTGTTTTGTAGTAATAAAATTATCTTTTGAGTTGAAAGATAAAAATTGTTCTGGTTTGAGAATACACCAACACTCTGGATAAATAGTTTGCTGCTCCTTGGGTCATTTGCCAATACAATGTCTTAGCAATTAACTGCCTTCTAAGCATTTTTCTCCAACAGACGAACTGCTTCCTCAAGAAGAGATGGAATAGACATACATACTTCATACTTGAGATTTTCGATCTTCCTGACCCCCAATAATTTGCATAAAAACCTACTGCTGAGTTGCATTGAATGGTCATCGATCACTTCATATAGTGCTGGTAATCATGGAGGAACTTAGGCTCAGTTAGACAAACAACTGCTAGCTCAGTTGGTTTGTTATCCCTCTCAAACACTCCCACGAGTGAGAGGTTGTGAGTTCAATTCCCATCAACAGTGTTTGGGGGAATTTCTCATGTAATTCTTAGGTGGGTCTGCCTTCGGGCCTGGTTCGAGATTAGGAGGCCCATGCTCTTATGATGATGATATGTGGTTAGGTGTTCTCCCATGATGATGATGTGGCTAGGTGTTCTTCAGCGAAAGCAAGTCCCTGAGTAGCAGAATTGCTCGAGTTGCAAGGTGGTGGTGTGGACATTTAGGTAGTAGCATCAGTAGCCTTCGGGCCTTGTCTTTGTAAGCCCTTTGGGCCCGGTCCTTGTAAGCCTTCGGGCCATGATTAATATACCAAATTTTTATTTAAAAAAAAAAAAAAACAAAAAAACTTAGGCTCAGTTCAAAGCTTGAATCCGTTTTGATCTTCCTTCTGTACAATGAAAAAAACTGAAAAGACTTGTATGTGTATATGCTTATAATGGAGGAACCTACACTGTCTGGAGTGTGGACTCTGGTGAAGATTACAGGCTGACAAACCATACTTAATTTGCAAATCATGCAATGCATACCATGATACAGTAATAACTACTGCAGTCACTTTTTAAAATGACAGCCTATTAGAAAGTTCCACGTGTACTATGGCCTGAAATGACTACAGTATTTGATCTGATGAGAATCACGAGGTCTGATGAGAATCAAGAGATATGTTAAACCCCTTTCTTGGTTTCTCTGTATATAACATAGTACCTCAAAACCCTTTGACCATTTCTCCGACCAACTTCAACCTGTTCTTCAACTAAAAGTAAGACATTCTCCTTTTCATCAAGTTTGAATTTTTAACTATTCTACTAAATAAATAACAACAATGTGAATTGTGAAGAGATTACATGATTGTTTTTCTTAAATTTCAGATTTTTTTTTTTTTTTTTTTTCTTATTAGATATTTATAATGATGATCTTTCTATTCTTTTTTGTTTGTTTGTTTGTTTATTTTCTTAGTTGCATAGATCAAACATTTACATACATATGGCCACGACAAATCCTACTGACTCTAAAAAGAGTGAAAACAATGCTCTTTCTGAAATTCCTCCTCCTTGTCCTACCCAAGATCACAACAATGCTGCTACCCTTAAACGGACACGCCCACAATCTCCTCATTCTCCTTGCCACAACATTGGGGATGCAACCTTTTTTTATCCAGATGGTATTTTGTATAGTAAGATTGCTGAATTGCTTCCTATTGGGTCCACTCTGCCTCTTCAAATTGGGGATAAAGATTTTGATTTTGACGAGACTACTTCGCTACAGGTACTATTTGTTTTTTTATTTTCTGTAAAATGGTATCTTCTCCATGTATATGTATAGTTGCTTTTAGTTTTTTTAATTAGATTAAATTAAATACTGCAGCGTACACTCAACATGGTAGATAAACTTCTTCGCATCAATACTTTCAGTGATAATTTGCGTAAGGAGAATGTTGAGCTGCGAGCTGCACTAACTGCTAGGGTAGAGAGTTTCAATAATCTCAAGGCTATTGCAATTAAAGAAGTTGATAAGCTTATAAATCAAATTGAGGGTCATAAGAAAGCTTTGAAGCTGGCAAGGGGTGAAGTTCAAGTTGCCCAAGCTGAGGTAACTGCTGCCAGAGGAAAGATCAATATTCTAGAGACTGCTTCTAAAGAAGAAAAGAGTACTATTGACAAACTTATAACTGAAAGCCAGGATCGTACACAAGCTTTAAAGAAGGCAAATGATGAACTTCAAGTCGCGTGGTCTGGTTTAGGGACTGCCCTACTAAAGAACAATCTTCTACAGGATGCCAGTAATGAATCTATGATAACTATCAACAGGCTTAGAGCTGAAAACGAGGACCATAATAGAGCTTTAACTAGGGAATGTAGTGATCATTTACTCACCCAAGCTGAGCTAAATTTTGCCAAAAACAAGAACAACAGTTTGGAGGTTGCTGCCGACGAATGGAACAAATTTACTAAGAAGCTTAAAGTAGAATGTGAGGAACATAAAAAAGATTTAAATCTGGCAAAGGCTGAACTTAAACTTCTCCGCGAATTGGTTGCTTCTTCAGCTACAGTTGACGCTCAGCTTGTTGATTCTAGTTTGAACTACATGGCTGATATTGAGAACACTGCAGGTAATGCCTTTGACCTTTTCGAAAGTAGCTAAAGATACTACTTATGTTATCTCCTCAGTATTTTGTTCTTTCCTCAGCATTTGAACTGGACACATGGTATTTCTTAAAATGCGAAACAAACTGATCTGTTATCTCATCCCTATCTTCTCACGGACAAGAAAGAGTGCTTATTTTATCAGTCCTTTTTATTGGAAATAGATTGCATGACAAACACTTTTCACATCTTCTCGAGAGTGCTAATTGTATCATTAGATAGCCCTCTAAATCATTCAAAAGCTCAAATTTAGAGTAAACAGGGAAAGTCAACAAAACCAAATAATCGCAATGACCGCATAAAAACTTTGATTTAAGTACATGAAGTTAAACATAAGACCCCCATTGCTGTTCCAAAGATCAGATTTCTGGTGGAGAAATATTGTTTTTCATGTAAAGCAGTTTATTGCATCTATTAAGGGATGGTTTTGGATCAGTTCAGCCTATCCGCTTCCTAGATAAATATAAGGGCCTTCTCATGTTTTTCTTGCAAAATTTTCAAGTTGTTTTGTGAGCCGGTGCAAAGTCATGCTGCGGCTATTAAGATGAACTGCCCTTCCTCCTGTATTGTTAGTCTATTCTTTTCCATCTGGCATTACTAGCTATTTGTGATGTCGTTTGAAAAGTGATTTGTATTGTTCCAAAGGAGCTATATTTGGAACTTCACATTTTTGACATGTTCTTCTAGTCGAGCAGATAACTGCATAAACATTTAGTTTGAAGTATACTATACAGCCTCTGCCAGTCGCTTGTAGAATTTAAATTGCAAAATCTGAAAAAGGATTCTTATTGTTCAAGATCCTCACAGAAGGCTCCCATGTTTAATGGATGAGAATCCGACAGAATGCACTAGTTAGTTCTTCATAAATATGGCTTACTATTGAGATGAGGTTAAACTAGCTGTACCTGCTTCCAGGTGTGTCCTCCTCTGTTGTAATGTTCTGATTATGTCCTTAAAACCAAACTGAATGTAACTCTAAGCTCTTTACATGTACTTGCATCAAAAGCATGAATAGCAGTTTGTGAGTTATCTAAATCATACGTGCTACAATGCTCATAGGTGCGTTTTTAGTATTGAATGTTGTCTCACAAAGTTAGCGTAAACTTCTCACGTGAATTTAATGTGGGTGCCTCTGAGACCACAGATTAGACTCGAGTTTAAAACCAGTCAATGACACCAGATATTTTCAAGTAAGAGAAAGACGAAGCCCCCAATCTCTTGTTATGTAATTGAGCTCTGTTGTTCTTAGTATAAAGAGGGAGGACACATAAAAGAGCGGGACTGCGAGAGAGAGGAGATGAGAGGGTGGGTCTGTCTAATGATCTAATTTTCGTCTATAGCTTTTTAGGGTTGGCTGGAGTTGTTGCAAAAGTTTTAGTCTAGTTGTCAATCCTTGCCATCTAAGCAAATCCTTAACCATTATGCAATGGTTCATTTGTGTACAGATGCAAGTCAGTAAAATTTAAAATGTGAGCTCAAGATCTACTAAAGGGGTAAATCTGGCTTCTAATAATGACCCGGGTTATGAAACAATGCCAAATAGTATTACGGAGCTGTTGGAGGATCCAGTATATAGATAGAGCATAGAGCCATATAGGTTTTCCATCTTTTCTTTTCTTAAGATACAAATGGGATAAAAACAAATGCCATCGTTAGGGCAAACAATGCAATTTCCTCATCCAGACCTGAGTAATCAATGATTTCACATAATGAAATGACACAGACCAGAGAAATTATTGATATCCCATTATGAAATGACACCGATTTAAAATATATCTAATTATATATGAGCTTTTGTATTGCTTTGACTTGTACCCTGGTATTCTTTTTATTATTATTATTATTATCAAGCATAATGATGTGCTAGTAAAAAAAAAAAAAAAAATTGTAACTAGTATATGTAGATTTAACATACTTACTATTGGGGAAAGATCCATTCATCAGATCATAGTTCTTATCTTTTTTTTTTTTTTTAACAGAACTGGGCAGGGATCTGGAGTCTCTACGTGAGAGTTATTATAGGTGTGTTCTAGAGAATAGACGCTTGAAGATGGAACTGGGAACGCAAAGGATAAAACTGGAAAGCTGCCAGGAACAAAGTACGCTCAATGAGAAGAAGCTAAATGATGAGATTAAGGAGGTAACTACTTCGTTTTTAAACATATAATTTTACTGGTGCCCAACCCACAGGAGATCTTGATTTCATGTGATTTTGGTTAATCAGTACTTCAGTATAATTTCTTACATTTATATTCACTGCTATAATGGCCAATGGATGAAGTTTTGCATGGAACCTCTATGATTTTACGACACTATGCTTAGAAGAATCCAAATTTGATTGCTTTCATTAGAAAATATAGTTGACCCTTTTGGCTTATTAGGCAGAATTGAAGTTTTATGTTGTGGAACCAACCTCTTGAAAAAATGACTTTGTAGTGTAAAAAGAACGCAAAATATACTAGGGCGGTGGTAGGCAGAAAATGTTTTACTTCTTCACTATTACGAAGCCTTTAGATCACAGCATTGATTTCTTCCGACACATTAGGAATGTGATCACTGGAACTGAGGGTTTGCAGAGCCATTTAAAGGATAGACCATGCAACTGGCACCAATTGTTTTTATACGAACTGTCAGGTGTAACAGGCCCCAAGCTCCTCAGATGAGATTAAAATGAGGGTTTTGTTGTTTCCGTTTGGACTATACCAGGTGTAACAGGCCCAACGGCCCTCAGATAAGACCAGACCTATTTTGGGATATATTAATAAAATCTACCTTTAACCAAAACAAAAAAAAGAAGAGATTTTTAACATACCCCCCCCCCCCCCCCCCCCCCATTTGAAAAAAAAATTGAGATATCCCCCCTATTACAAGACAGGAGAGATTTACAGCCGTAGATTAGTTTTAGGATAAATGGCTAAGATAACACCACATCTTGAAATGGGGGGTATCTCAAATATTTTTTCAAAGGGGGGGGGGGGGGGGGGGGTATGTCCAAAAAAAAAAAAAAAAAAAAAAAAGAAAGAGATATGTGTCAACCTCTTGAAGAAGCAATACTGTATTTGCAAAATTCTCCACATAGCTTCTTTTATGCACGTCTTACACATGCTCTATACAATATAACTATTCTGTATGAGCAAAACATGTTGTATAGCTCTAGAGATCTTGCTTTATCTGATTAACAACGCATGTAAATGGCTCTTAATATCTTATCTCATTTGTATTAACAACATTTGCTATAGCTGATATCAATATATACTGATTATAAAAAGAGGGGATGATCATTGCAAGTGCAGTATCTGCAAGTGTGAGTAAGAATCATCACCTCCTTGTTGGGATGTCAGGATATGAAATGGTTGTAGGGCTACTTTACTGCTGAATTTAATGATTTATAAAACATACTTCATGATTTATCAAATAAGGTCTAAGTTGTCTACATCTTGGTCAGTTTATACTCAAAGTTACGTGTTTCTAATATTTAGGAAAATTTCTTTACATTCACAGCTGATTGACTGACGTTTTCTTGGGTTGGAAACCAGAACTTTTTTGTTTTTGGTTTTGGAATTAGGTAGGCATACATGATCAATTACTATAGATATTACATTATCTAAGGTAACTTGATAGTTATACCGTAAGGATTGAGGATTCTGACATTAATGTGGCAGACATTTCCAAGAAACATCTCGAATTTACTAGTCTTGTCGTTGAACCCTTGATTTGATACGTATTGTGCACATACTAGTAATTCTACTTGATGGCTTGAACATTCGTGGTAAAGACCTAGTAAAGTTGCAAGTGTAATAATAATGAACTTGAGGTTTGGTATCAAGATTAGTCGCAATCTTGTAGATCTATATATTGAATTTTGAAACTTTCTCTTGATTTTTTTATTTCCAATATCTCACTGCCTCATGAAGTCATGAGATGGTAAGGAATTCACTAAATGATTCCTTCAAAAATGCTGAGATTCATGATATATTTTATGTTAACCAAAATATTGTGCAGCACGAGTATGCATATAGGTTAGATGAAGGCATGGTGCGCATAAAGCATTGTTTAGTTTAAAATTCTCGCTGTGCAAAACTATGTGCTTGTACTGTTGTTTGCACAGTATGTTGGGCGTTATGTATTTCTTTGCTATTACTGTAGTTAGTGAAGAAAATGGTAGTGCATATTCAATTGTACCTTTTCATCATCATAAACTGATTCCATTCTTGCAACTGAACTGCAGTTGAAGACAAAGTTGTACGAAATGGAAGGGAATTTGGATATTTTGAGTAAACAGAAAGACAAATGCCAATGATACAGAAGATAAGGAGTTTCTGAACCAAGTTTCTTAACCAACCGAAAGAAAAAATATATTGTTTTGTGAAGGAGTGGGTTGATTTTTGTAAAGGGTTGTGTAACCATGTCTGAATATACTGGTGTTAGTCATCTTTAAAATCTGGGGCTTTCAGGATCTGTAGAGTTGGTCGCTGCCATGTTGTTTGTGATATATAACCAATCAAAACAGTTGTATATACTCCGTTATTATATCGCTTCATATAGTGAAGCATTTTGAGTCATCTTTACCTAGAAATATGATGTTTAGTAATTTCATTTTGTTGGATGACTGTACTAATTATGTTAAAACTCAGTCTGATGATTGTGGGATGACTGTAATTACTATGGTTAAACTGGGTCTGATGTGAGCTTTATTGAAAATTTGTTATCTTTGGAACTAATTACTATTACTTCTACTGAAATTTGCTTGTCTTGTTCAACTCCTACCTTCATACATGTAAACACCGAGACAGTCATTATTAATTTAGAGTGTTTTAAGACTGTCTTTGTTTTGTACAATGTTCTTCTGGTAAGTTTAGTCAGATAATGCAAGTAGAAGAAGAATGCTGATCTAAGTACCGTTTGGCTCATTCTTTGTTTTAACAAACATACTACAGTAGCTTTAAACGACCTCTGTTGTTTGAGCATAGCAACACTATAAGTAGAGTTTGCTCCTTGTCATTGCTCAGTCTAATGGCTTTTTAAACAATTTTCTTTTAACTGAGCCAACAAACAAACTGTCAGAGAGGAAGAATACACTTGCTTCAGCTTTGCTTCTGAAGTAAGTGTATTGGCCAAAGTGAAAAAAGTTGAAAGCTAATTAACCAAAAGAGCTAATTGTCCACGTCGGGGTTAATGGTGTTGCAATAGGTAGTATTCAGCATGGTGCTCCAGAGAAGATACACAACTACTAAATCAGATACTAGTAAAGACTCCAACATCTACACCTTTTTCTCAGTCAAAGACAACAACTGAAGGCAGGATAAAAACATTAATCTGCTCGGAAGGCACCAACTTCACAGTTTTGCACGAATGATGGGTCAACACTCAATCTTTCCAATCCACCCCTTCGCATGGGAACTTTCCGACAGTTTTCAGCATTCTGCAGCTTTTCTTGTTTAATTGTCACTGAGGATTACTTGCTAAATGTTCCATAATTTTGTCTATTCCTTACTAATCTTCCCTGTACAATAACTGGTTTGAAGTTTCTATGGAAAATTGTTTCAAACTGTATCTGGACTTGAAATATAATTAGTAGTTTCTATGGGAAATTGGTGCAGACTGCATCTGGACTAGAAATTTGGTGCCATCTTTTGTGAAATTTTCCAACTGGCTTTCCACCTTGTAATGCTAAGCTAATGCCTTGAGAAATGTACTACATTCACTACAGTTGGTAAGCTTACAGTTATCACTGTCAGTTATAAATCCATTTTTAAGCACAGCTAATCTTTGATGGCACCATTTTGATGATAGCGCTTGGTTTTATCCTTTGCGCATCTTAATTCTAAAAAAAAGCAGCTTCGAGACTTTGGTTTCATTAGTAACATAATCACTTCTATTGTGAAGGTTTGTACATCCAATTATAACCTTACAGATTTTAGAGTAAAATGATGGTTTACCACTAAGCTTTTTACTTCACCCTAACCTACTGACAATGTAGGTTTACAAGTTTTGTAAGCAATTGCTAATATGGTACTAGTCTTCTAAATATAAAAGATAATCAATGTATCAGTCTGTCATATACTTCCTACCAATTGCGCGTGGAAAAGCACAACAGCAGCATGAGATAAACTATCAAACATTACTAACCAACAGTCTATTCTCCGAACAATGAATGGGAAGAGAACATATGAAGTTCAAAGGCTTACAAAACTCAAGTCAATGAACTAGAAGGTATACACTACCCCACCAGCTAAAAGCTGTCAAGATTTCCACAAAAAAACACATAAATAAGAAACCCGGGTCATCAATTCTACGCGGTTCTCTTCACCATAAAAGGCCGTGCCTTGTGAACTTTTAATCTAGGTATCTTGCGCATACAGTTTTCGATTCTCTCTTTGGTATCTAATTCAAAAGCCTTTATTTTGATTTAGACTGCCCCTTTGATGGTTTCTTGGATGAAACTTTCTTAGGTGCCTTCTTATGAGAGGTTTTATTAGGTTTCAACTTGCTTGATGTTGAAGACGACTTCTTGTCCTCATTCCTGCTCTTTCGTTTCTTATCTTTCTTCACAGTAAACATGGTAACAGCCTGTTTCATAAAACAAAAATACAATAAATTCCAATGATGAGCAAAAGTTTACTGAAACAACAATATATAAATAGCCAAAGGCTGGACATACCTTGTCCACATTAAGTATCTCATGTGAATGTTTGGACATCAGCTTGTTCAGAACCTTGTCGGTTTGCTGTCTCTCCTGTGAGCCCATTCCACTACCTTCTGCAACTGGGAGAAACTACACGAACAAAGCGACAAACAAATAAGCCAGATTATTCCTGCAATGAGAAAACAATTGCATAGGCACCAAAATCCTGGGTACAAACCTTGCGGAACTTTCCAGGATGCTTTGGAGGTTTCTCTCCCGGTAGCTTCTTGTCGAATTTCCCACCACTGGCGGTTGCAGTTGCCGCCATCCCTGCAACATTCTCTAGTTCGCCTTTACTAGCTTTCTTCGAGGCAATATTACTGCCAGTAATGGGTAATGCAGTTGCAGCCAACTGGACGTGGCTGAAAAACACTTTAGGTCAGACTTTTGAATGTTGCATATATCACATGACAAGCTGCTTTCATCTACATGCTTTCAGTGTCCAAAATCATTATTCAAGAGTCCAGAAGTAATTTGTTCGATAATATAATAAAACCCAGCTGTTTCAATGATGCCACTGTTTAAGAAGCAAATCTGATGTGGAAACAAATTTATAAGTTCAGTGTATCAAACACATAAATGTCTTGGAAAAATCAATTTGTGTATGAATATTTATTTTACTTTGTCAGTTTCAGGCTTTCAGGGTTTTTATAACAAATGTCATTTTGTGTGTGTGTGTCTGTGTGTGGCGTTGAAACAAAACAATTAAGTGATAACATGCAACAATTAGGTGGTGAGTTTATCTAAAAAGGGATTATAGAAGCAAGGTGTTGTAAGGAAGGAGTATAAAGGCCTGCATCTTGACTACATGGCACTTCTTTGCTCTTCCCTCCCACCCTCATCCGACATCATGAATGAAAGTAAAATTAACTCAAGAACAGCCAGCTTATAAGTGATGTCCAAAGACAGCAAATCAGCACCTGCATCTACAGTGGTACAGTCGGTAGCACGGACTTGGACACTGACACAGACTCGGACACGGACACGGAGACACTTGTTTATCCCAAAAATTAGGACACGGACACGGCTTAGGACGCGGCAATTAAATATATATAAATAATATATTAGAAATCATGTCATGTATCATATACATTCATAGTTCATAAAACATAAAAGAGAAATGGTTGGAAAGATATTACAATTCGTCTTAAATTAGGACTTGGAAACAGAACAGTGTCCAAAACAGTGTCCAAGAAGTGTCCAGAACAGTGTCCAAGCCGAGTCCAGATTGAACGGCACATGGGACACGCATGTGCCGTGTCGGACACGTGTCCAAGCAGTGTCCGAAGCAGTGTCAGTGTCCGAGCAGTGTCTGACACTGACACAGTGAATTTTTTGAAGTGTCCGTGCTTCCTCACTACAGACCTCCAGTTATTAGTCATTACCACTGTATTTGCATCTACAGGGCATTAAAGGTACACCCGATGACTTTTTTGAATTGGAAATTAATAATAGTACAAATAGGACTAGTTGAACAAAGTCACCTGATGTGAACTACGGTTTTGAAACCCTGATTTGAGATCACTATTGGTTACTAAATTTTTTAGAATTAGTAACATCACAAAAAAAAAGTGGGTTATTTAGCCCATGGTTAATGTTTGGGTTGTCATCAATTTCGACTACAGTTTCCTATTTATATTAGGACTAGTCTTAGAGTTCTGCTTATTGTTTTCCATGTGTTGCTTTCTTATTCAAAGAGTTGTAGAAGTTGGCCAAGATTAGAGTTCAGAGAATAGAGATTTTGTTAGTAGGAAACAAAAATGAGTTACTGTATCTGCAGATTCATTGAATTGCAAACTCACTCAATTTTCCAAACTAAATCATAAGTGATTTCAGTCTTGACCAAATACTCACAACTCTTTAAGCAGTAAAACCATCTAAAGATCATAATAGAAAACGTTTTGCCTTGTGGAAGTAGATGAAAAATGTTTACGAGGACAAGAAAAATACTACATTTGACAGAACAGTCAAAATCATTATGGGATCTCAGAAAGGAATCCACTGCTAGTATTCCACACAAGAAAATCAACAATCCCATGGTATCTATCAAGTCAAGTCTTTTCCCTAGCAAGGTTAATATCTTAGCAGAAAAATGTTTTCAGCAATTGTATAAGCCTATAAGGTAAGTATAGGCAATTGCTTAATCTAACAGAAAATCATTTCACAAAATTCAGATTGTTGTTGGTGATTGTCATCTTGGTCCCAATAGCAAGTGAATGGCATAGAAAATATGATGCAAACCTTTCCAAATATTTATGGTTTCTGCATTATTTTATATCTGGACTTAAAGATAATGAAAAATGCACAGTGCATCAAATGAAAGCTAACCTTGGCAAGGCACCAACTTTAGCAGCTTGTTTCAGATTTTGTATTCGGTTCTTTTCTTGCTTTTCTACTCTCTTCCTCTTTTCCCCTTGCCTCTTCTTAAAAGGATCTTCCCCTGGTTCTGGAAAAATCGAGAGTAATTAAGATAATGTATTACTTTATGAGAAACCGGTAAACTGGTATAAATTAACGATATATCGTCAAACAATATGGACAGAATTGAAAGAAAACTAACTGACGAGAGCTCATAATTCCTGCTATAATGTCAAAGATTTATTTTTTTGCAGGAGTGAGAAATGTTTAGCCAAATGATATATTGAGCTGAGTTAAAAACTTAGGATGGGCACAAACAATAAATTATAATTGGGCACAAACAATAATTGGGCACAAACAATAAACTTAGGATGGGCACAAACAATAAATTATAATTAGTCTTCAACACGTTTCACAATCATAAATTTTACTGAGTATGCTGAAGTTAATAATTTATCATTGAAATAGAGTACATCATATGCTAAATTTTCTTTCCACAATACATTTGTTTACCTAGTTCTTTATACAAGATGTGACGTCCTTTTCTGTTTGCAAATGATTTACTCTTTCAAACAGGCCTAAGTTTCCCAATTGGAATATTCACCACATAACTAAGGATCTACTGTTTTTGTTACTACCCATGAACTAAAAGCAGAGAGAATGCTGTTAATTCATATCTTCCTTCATTTTAAATGTTGGCATTAGGTTAGCATGCATGTTCAAGAATAAATCATTACATTTAATGGTTTCAACAATCAACATTGATGTGTATTTACATCTGTACAAATAAGTATATATAAATAGGGACGCTTGTCAAAAGAGAAGGATGTTTGTCTTTTATGTGTTGGTGTCTGTCTGTGTGTGTGTGTACAGATAGGGAACCAATATTTCAAATAAGGGTTTATTGTGATTTCAGTATACAGTTTTTCCATCTACTAAAAAAAATGATACCCTACATTTTGTTTGTCTTGTCATAAATGGAATTACTGTCCTATTCTAACACCTACTGGATTGATCAGAATTCTCGACAGCCATTTGCTACTACATATGCTTGAAAATCCCTTTAATATAACAACTAAAAATGAGCCCTTTTAATTGAGTTTCTTAAAGTAAGATTTGAATAAACAAAGTAGAAAGGTTAAGGTATCTACCATCAGTCATCTTGCCCTCAATGATAGGAACATCTTTGTCGTCATTAACACGGTCGTAGCCATAGCGACGCTTCCAACTATGAGTCTGTACATCATAAACTATCTTATCTTTCTTGCGATGCTTTATACCTGAAAAGAAGGAACAGTCATCAAGCAGTGAAGCAAATACATAATATTGGCCATAAAACTTATTAGGTAGATTGGCTCAAGTTCACAGCTTTTTCATGTAGTTATACTTGACAGTAAAGCATATATATATATAAAGCATGCTCATTGCCAACAGATTTCTGATTGTGCCAGTGAAACAAGGAGCCAACCTTTCTTTTTAGCGAATTCTTCCCACTTTGTAGGGGGTTTAGGCCTTGGAAGCTGAACAAGAAAAACAAAACTGTGTTAAGAAGTTTGAGGATGTCCCAAAGTTTAATCAGCAATGTATCCCACAGATGTATCAATAATCTTAGGAAAAGATAAATTACAATTTTCTTATCAGAACGCCTTCCACCATAATTGCAAAATACAAAATGGCCAAAGTCATGTTAACTCCGAATGAGTACTGGTGTGAGTAAGTCTAAGGGACCTTTTGTTTTCTCAAATATACTTAAATAGAGTCGTAAATTTGAAAAGATCAATTTGAAGTAATTATAACATGCTGTCTACTTCCCATTGCAGATCAATATTCCCTAGTAAAGAGCTTAAAATTGGATTTCAACTTTTCCATCATACCACAACAATTTCTACAAATAAACAACAATTTAATTTTTAACCTATGGAGTAAGTATGGCCTAAATTATTTTGTAAGAAAATACATAAAGATAGGTTGTGCTTGTTTCACGGGAAACTCTGCGGAAAACAATGACACGTCAGAATTTTTGAAAGTTTACTTATTTGCAGCGTGCTTGGTGGTACACCAAATTGTGTAGGGTCCACGGAAAACTTTGTAAAACAGATAAAACACCTCATCATATATTCCGGGTTTGTTATAACCGGATTAATTTGGAAAACGGCTTCTCTCTCGCTTTCTCTCTCTTCTCTGACTTTCTCTCTCTTATTTTTATTTATTTTAGTCTCTTCTCTCTCCTCTCTCTACAGTTTTCCGGATTTTTTGCAACTGATTAACAAGCACACATCGGCCGTTTTCTTACAAAACAAAAGTAAAACAGAACTCAAAAAATCTGTGTAAATCTTTGTTTTCCATAAATTACCGTGAAACAAGCACAGCCGCAGGAATTAATATGAAAAAATTATTTAATTAGTTTACATTTTGACTTATTAACACAAAAATGAATTCATATGCATAAATTTACATAACAAATAATAAAAATATAAAGGCATACATAACAAATAATAAAAATATAAAGGCAGGCAGATACAGATAGGTAGAAGAAAAAAAAATAGGAAAGAAAGAAAGACATACATGTTTCTCCCTTGGTAACCTTGTGATTGGTTGAGGTAAATGAACCAAAGGACCATCAGGATCGTCTATTGAAGGTAAACTGAAAAGAGAATTTGCAATTGCTTGGACAACTTCACTGCCTTTCTCTATGCATTCCTTTACTAACTCTTCCCTAATAAATAAAAACAAATGTGAACCAAATTTAATGTAAATAAACTCATTCTATCACTAAGATTAATATTATTTTTTTCAAAACCTAAGATATAAAATTAAAAATTAAAACTTTGAGATAAGATGATTACCTGGTAGAAGGAAAAGATGAAAAATGGTGATGTGAGTCAAAACCCATTAGATGTCCGATATCAATCTCATACTTGGCCTCCATTGCTTAGCTCGCTCTCTCTCTCTCTCTGCTTAGCTCGCAACAGCCACTTTCTTTCCCTACTTCTCTCTTGACGATCGATCAAGGTGGAGATTGATTAGGGTTTCGTCACCGCGTCGATATTGGGTCGGGTTCGTCTTTTAGGAGTCCATTCATTCATGGTTAAACTAATTGGGCCAAAGCCCGATTTAAATACAAAATGTCTTTCTTTTTTCGGTCCGATCCATAAACTCATATCTAGACCTATCAGCTATCCAAACCGATCCGAACCATTATTTATGGTTTTTGGATATCCAAATGAGGAAATGGATCAGATGAAGTGGTTTTCGGATATCCAATTATTTTTTGGTTCGGTTTGGATAATATGATAATAAAACCGATCCGATCCATTTCTTCATAAAAAAAAATTTCAATTCAAATCTTCTGTTCGTGAAAAATCCCAATTCGCCTCTTCTTCTCACAACTTATCAATATAGATACATAATTGATTGTTTGGTTGTTAGTAATTGGAAGTATAAGCTGTTAATGCTTGCAATTTGATGGTTGGGGTTTGTTGATTCATGAAGAAATTTGAGATTTTCAGAAAAATTAATTTTTTTTTTTCGATTCTTGTCAAATTAAGAGTAAGTTCTGCCCCTTTGCACCCATTTGATGGATTTTTGGATGTAATTATAGTTAAGCAGTTTAATAGAAGCTTTAATAGTTGTTTTGATTAATAAAATTGAAAACCTTCAAAATGTTTTGAAGACAAAGAAGAATATTATCATTGATGTTTAATGGCGTCGAATCAGAATAGAAGAGAAGTTAGAGAGGTGGATCATGCTCTAGAAGAAATTGATTTTAACGAGTGAACCAAAAGTTGTATTTTTAAATTTGAAATTTTCAAACTTACCTGAAGCAGAGAAGAAAAAAAAAAAAAAAAAAAAAAATTGGAGAAGAAGAGATTTTCAGATCGAATCAGTTTGGATCGGATTGGATAATCCAATACTTGATTGGATCGGTTTGGATAGTAACACTTTGTATCCATTGTACAATTGGATCGGATTGGTTTGGATAATAAAAGTTTGGATCGGTTTGGATCATTAGAAAAACCGAACCGAACCGATCCATTGACAGGCCTAGTCATATCTTAGATGAGAATCACGAGATTATCTCATCTCCTTTAAAGTTAAACCCCAGTTAAAACTTAAAACCCTCTTCACTCTCTATCTCCTCATTCTCCACTCACTCTTTCACACTCCTTCATTTCTTCAAACTTGTTCTGATCATTTCTTAAGACATTCATCTCTCAACACTCAAGCAAGTAATGTCCTTCTCATCATCAAGTTTTAATTTTTACTAAATTACTAGTTGTTGAACCCGTGCTACGCACTGGGATTTATGTTATCCTATACGCGGAGAATCACTTATACTGTTTGTTATTGTTCCAAAGGTATTATGATTTGTGATTTCATAGTAGAAATATTTAGTTTGAAGATAAACTGTATAAATAAAGGTCATACAACCATTGTTCTGACAACGTATAAAGATCATGCTAATTGGTATTTGGGAAATTTGTGTTAGAATACTTTAGTTTCATCATTTTTGCTTGCACCGGAGTTAGAATGCCTTGTTTCAGGTTAAAGACGGTGAGGATCAGAGTAGCAGTCTGTGGAATTAAGAAGTTGTAATAAATTAGAGGTTTAAGAAAAATGACACGATGTATAATCTTTTTTAGCTAATGGGTTATTCTCATTAATGTAAAAAAGAAAAAAAAGAAAAATAAAATTACAACCAATGAGTTTAGTATAGTTCATATGGTGTTTCCTAGATACTTAAGCTTATTATTTCTACTATCTCATCCAATTGCTTGTCTCCCATTACTATTGGTGTCACTTGCCATGGTCACTTTGATCAGAGTGCGATTTTGTGGACATACAGTTTTTTTCTGTCCACAATACAGAGTTATATTACTGGTCCACCTCATAAAAACTTCCACATCAGCGTTAAAGTAAAAAATAAAACAAAACAAAATTAAGAAACAAAAAACACTGATGTGGAAGTTTTTATGAGGTGGACCAATAATATAACGCTGTCTTGTGGACAGAAAAAACTGTATGTCCACAAAATCGCTCTGCTTTGATCATTTCTATTTAACTCACTCACTCTTTTAACTATTTTTCTCTCTCGAACTGCAATTTCTAGACCATTTCTCTCGTTTTGCTAACAAAAAACTAGTGTTCTTAGTTACAATGGCTGAAAATGAGAAGAAGAAGCATGATAGAAATTTCACTTTTACAAATAGGGTTTCATTGAAGAAGATTAAAGATCATTACCTTGATCAAAATATTGGAATCCCTTTGGTTGAAAGACAACATATGGAAGAAAAATCTGTTTTCAAGGAATTTCTCAAAATTCAAGTTAATGATCTACATATATGCACATCATTTGTTGTTCAAGTTGTAAAAAAAAGGGTTAATGGATTATCTTACAAGATTGGGAACCAGGTAATCACTTTTAAAAAATTAGATGTTGCATTGATTTTGGGTTTGAAGGTTACTCTTATTCCACAAAGCTTTATTTTGAGGAAGAAATCAAATGTGAGCGCATTTCGTCTTAAATATTTTGGTAGATGTTCAATTGATAAAGATAATGTAGAAGATGCACTTAGAAGAGCTAGGCATGATCCTACAGCAGACCCAGATGATGTTCATCGTCTTAACCGTCTATTTATGCTTCCTATTTTTTTACTCCCTTGTAAAGCTAGATCAATTGATCCCAAATAATATGGACAAACAATATGGACAGAATTGAAAGAAAACTAACTGACGAGAGCTCATAATTCCTGCTATAATGTCAAAGATTTATTTTTTTGCAAGAGTGAGAAATGTTTATCCAAATGATATATTGAGCTGAGTTAAAAACTTAGGATGGGCACAAACAATAAATTATAATTGGCATTAATGTCTTCAACACGTTTCACAATCATAAATTTTACTGAGTATGCTGAAGTTAATAATTTATCATTGAAATAGAGTACATCATATGCTAAATTTTCTTTCCACAATACATTTGTTTACCTAGTTCTTTATACAAGATGTGACGTCCTTTTCTGTTTGCAAACGATGTACTCTTTCAAACAGGCCTAAGTTTCCCAATTGGAATATTCACCACATAACTAAGGATCTACTGTTTTTGTTACTACCAATGTGCAGGCAAGCTCATATTCACCGCCCGAGGAATATGAGCTTGTCTGCACATTGGACATTTTGGTATGAGCAAAAGTGAAGCTAAACACATTTGACTTGGTTTGACTTTAGAAAAATATACTTAATTTGACTAACTTGTAATACGATTTTAGAGGCTTATAATTAGTTGACTTAGTTTGACTTTTTATCGGTTAAATCAGCGTGCACAAGGGTCAAAGCTACGAGCTGAGCTTGGATGACATTTTCAAACAAGAATCTATTAAAAGTGAACAATCATCAGATTGGTATCTAAACATTAACGTTGAATTAGTTTGACTAGCTCGTAATTAGGTTGACTTAGTTTAAACGAACTTATTTATTTTTCGATTAGCTTATAATTAGATGGGCTTCCAATTAAAATAAAAAATGTACTACCGTCGGGTATATACAAACCCTAATCCAAACCCAAATCTGGTTTAAATACTAAATCTTAACTCGAGATTTGCCCAAATACATGATAAAACGAAATTTAAATGGCCCACTTTCTATAAAATTGTATTCAAACCCGTTTTTAATTTGAATGTAATTTTAAACCAAACTCGACATATTAAGGGTATTAGTTGGGTTTTGGGCTCATACCATTTTCTAGCCTTATTGCAAAGAATCTTATGAGATACTTACATTAGGTGCAAACACCAAAACTTTCAAAAAAATAACAAGCGCCAAACACCAAAATTTTCAAAAAATAGCAAGCGCCAAACACCAAAATTTCCTGGTCATCGATTTTCTAAATCGTCCCTCTCTCTCTCTTCAGTCTTCACAAGGTTTTTTTTATTTTATTGCAAACAAAACCCAAAATTAAGAGATCGAAAAGAAAAAGAAAAACTACTAGGCAACACCATCTCTCTCTCTCTCTCTCTCTCTCTCTCTCTCTCTCTCTCTCTCTCTCTCTCTCTCTCTCTGTATATATATATCGTTCTCACTTTTCTCTCTAATCTTCATCGCCCAATAAACAAAAAAACTCATCTTTTCTTCAATTGTAACTTTTTCCCCACCTTGGACATGAGTTTAAGAGACGATTTGTGTAGCTGTGGTGATTAAAGGGTTAGCTGAAGAAAAAAATCAGGTAATTTCGATCAGAGAAACTATTAACTGGCTATGTATGTTGAACGAATTTTTGATGATTCTATATAAATTGGATTGTTGGATTTATTGAGTTCTATGAATTGGATTCCAGAACTGTTCTGAATTGGATTGCTGGCTTAAATGAAGTTGTATACTTTAATTCATTTGCTGATTGAGTTCTAAATGGGTTATGTATTGATTCCTGAAAGCTATAGTTTATTCTTGATTATTGAAACTATATGTCAATTGTGTTCATTTGAAAGAAAAACCATGATGTTTTGGGAAAATTACTGTTGTTTTATTTTGTGCTCATGTAAAATATGTGAAGCAAGATGTGTTTCATGAAATGCCTAATAAGAGGAAAAGTCTTCTTATGTTTTAAGTAGCAAGATATGTGTTTGAGCAGTAGAATGTGAACAATTGTTGTTGAGCCAATAACACTTTTAATGCATGCATGTTCTCAAACAGTTTTGATCTTCTTTCTTCATATCATCGACACTGTAAATCGTTGCCAAATTTGTTCTCAAACTTATGTACATTTTGGCTGTGATCCAAGGCAGAATTTTAATTAAATACAACCTCATTGCAAGGAGCATTATATTTAAAGAGAGGTGTTTTTTTTTTTTTTTTTTTTTTTGGAGGTCTGACAGTGAGACGATTCAACACTTGTTCATATTATGTCCAGTGATCATAAGGGTGTGGCAAGTTCTTACTTGTCATGAGCAGAGGGTACAGGGGGTGCTGGCTCAGTCTGAGGTGAAGGGGGTCCTAGAGTTATGGCCTAATTTGAACAACAACAGGGTGGTACAAGCAGTATTGCAAGTTCTGTTGTACGCAATTTTATGGTGTGTGTGGAGACTGGCAAGGTGAATGTGTAGGTGAAGTTTAAGGACTGGTAGGACTCAAAGTATGAAGCAGGAAGCTGCAGCTGCAGTCCGAAGATAAAGAAAGAACACATCAGAATGCTAGCAGTCCTTTGCTTTTGCAGGATGGATGCTCAATAAGCTTTTTTGCAAGTTTCTTTCTATCATTTCGGCTGCCTTTGTTTCTTTTCTTTTGGCCGAGATATTAAGGTAGTTGTTTATGTATTGTTTAAAGGGGTATACAGGGTTTTTGGGCTATTTGTTTCCTATAAAGATGGGGGTCTCTGAGTCTCTCTCCATGGGTAGATGGTTAACCTGATGGTACTGAGGTATGTTGTTCTGGGGTGTAATCTTTTGGCAATTAGTATATATCTATATTTTATCAAAAAAATAAAATATCATTTAGGCATTGTGTTTTTTACATATAATGGAATCAATATGTTGTGTTCCTGACTTCCTGTGCTACTTGTGTTAATGACAGAAAATAAGATAAAAAAATCTGCTAGTAGAAAGGGAAAGAAAAAGAAAAAGGGAAATGGTTCAAAATTATTTGCTTATATTAAGAAGGGAAAGAAAAAGAAAGGGAGGTAAGCAAGATTGATCTACTGAATTAGTTTTGAGACTGATGTTTATAAACTCTTATAGAAACCATATTTTCATAGTTATCCCCAAGTAGAAAATCAAAGCATACAACTTCAGAATCTGAATGCTCGACAGACTAAAGTGGAGGCGTTACCCTCACAATTAGTAGGTGATAATCCAGTTTTGAGGTCATTGTTTAGTGGTGAATCTTCCTGGTAAGACTTTGTATTTTATATAATCGATTCATATCGTGCCTTAGTTAGCTTAATAGTTGAACTAGTTCTAGAAACATAGTTTGAATTTTTTATATTGAGCCATTGATAATTAAAACATGTTGAACTAATTCTTTTAATAATAGTTGAAGCATGCTGAACTGTTCCAATTATTAATATTAGTTGAATTTGCTCGTTTTATAATTGATTCATATCGTGTCTTTGTTATTTTAAACATGCTGGTGATGAAGTCTTTTGGATCTTAGCCTTTTAACTTACCTTTATACACATTAGTAATCAATATGCATTGCTTAAATTGCAGATAGACGAACTTCGGATGGTATTTGCATCGTAGATTGAAGGTTTTTGGATGACTAGGTATTGAATTGAAGACTTTTGAAAGAAGTGATCACAAGATTATTATTGTTGGAATATTAGTAGTTTATGTCGATACATTCTGATTAGCAATTATAAGAAGTTTTTGGTACATGTTTTACAATTGGATGCTTTAATTTAAGAAAGTATTTTCTCTTATCAATTTTTTTGTGTTTTTTTTTCTTTGTGTTTTACAATTGATCATTATAACAGAGTAAAAACCAAATAAATGCGGCAAGTGTGTATAATTGCGATGAATCCAAATGTTGTCATTAAGTGGAGATTGTTGCAACTAATCCATTAAGTTGCAACGTTATAAATCGTTGCTAATACAGGAATAAATTTATCTTGTACTGGTTTTGCAACGTAACAAAACGTTGCTATTACAAGCATAATTGCAATTACATTCATTAATTGCAACGTTGCTGATAGGGGTAAATTTTTTTGTTATATAGAATTTGCAACACACAAAAAGCGTTGCTATTACTAGTATAATTGCAACGCTACTTCAATTAAAAATTTTAATTTTTAATTAAAAATTAAAAAGTTAGGAAAAATATAATTGCAACGTATATAGAGCAATCGCAACGTTTTACTATGTGGCAAATAGTACATGCAGTAGCAACGTTTTCCAAGCGTTGCAAATAAGTAATAGTGACCCAATGTATTGCAACGGACGGGCAACGCTTTTGTTTCATTGCTAATAGTATAATTGCAACGATATTTGAAGTATTTGCAACGTTTGTGAACGCTACAAAAACACTTTTCTGTTGTAGTGAGGTTATTTTTTGATTTCACATAATCAATGGATTTAATTCCATTTGAGAGTAACTGCCTCACGGTATTATGTCTACGATGTATTATTTGTACATCATGACTAACCGTTGTACAATTTATTTTTTTTTTATTCTGTACATTGTTGCTTGGTTATCACATGACCCCCACATTGTTAGGCCATAGTGGAATATCTTCTAAAATTCTTGAAGTCACTCAACTTCTACACTTGTTTTACTTATAGCTATAAACTCAAATTCCATATGGATTGTGCAATGCACATTTGTTTAAAAGATTTCCATGGAATTGCAACATGTGCTTTGATAAACACATAACCACTAGTTGTTCTTGATTTTCTTGTATCGGAAAATCAATTTGCATTAGCGTATCCCTCAAGGACATTTGGATATTCTCCATAATGCAATATGTAATATGTATTCCTCAAATACTTACACTCGTAGTAATACATCCCAGTGTTTAGTTTACTGATAGAATAAGCAATATATGGTCTTGTACAAGTCACAATGTACATTAATCTACTAATATTACGAGAATGCTCGAGTTGAAAAATGGTAGGATCAATATTTTATGCAACACCACAAATGGAATACAAGGAGTACTCACCTTAGTAATTCCATATTGCATAAGTCTATATCTATCATTTTCTCAATGTAATTGATTGAGATAAAGTTCGCACATTAGGAGATCTTATTATCTTAATTCTCAAGATAAACGTCTAGAATCTCTAGATTTTTCACATCAAAATTGTCTGTTAAGCATATTTTCATAGACTTAATGACTTCATTATGAGTCTTGAAAATAAGCATGTCCTCGACATTTAAACAAATAATTATATAACTCTCACATACTTGCTTGAAATAGACACACTTGTCATATTAGTTGATGTGAAAACCCTTTCTTTAATATAACTCCAACTAGTGTTACATGCCATTGTGTTGGAAGTTATTTTAAACCATACAAGAATCTAACCAGTTTACATATTTTCTTTTCTTATCCATGGATGTGGAATACTTCTGGTTGATCCATATAGATATCCTTAGTTAACTCGCAACTTACAAATGCAGTTTTACACATCTTAAAACTGTTACAATGGCTATTAACATATTAATAGATGTCATCCCTACGATTAGTGAGTAGTTGTCAAGATAGTTTAAACCTTCTCTTGACAACACTCTTTTGCTAGTAAACTAGCTTTATATTTGTCAATGGAACCATTAGGTTTCATTTTTCTCTTGAAAACTATTTATACCCGATTGATTTACTTCTTAAAAGAAGATAAATTAATTCCCAAATAATATAATAGTTTAAGTCTCACTAGCTGTCACTTTCTCCAAAGTAAAGCTTTAAGAGAAGGTATTGCCTTCATGCTCAATTTCTATCATATAAGATAGAAAATCTAGACCAAAAGAGTTAGAGGTTCTAGCCCCTCTTAGCCCCTCTTAGTCTATATAATTCAGTTTTATCTGAATCACATTCGCATTTATTTCTCTCACAAGATACCAAAATATTTATTTTGGAGTAGTGTCAATGTGATCTTTCCTATGTGGAAAGACAGTCTCACAGAATGTGATATCACATGACTTTATTATAGTATTTGATACTATATCTCTATTTGTTCAAATTTACCTACGCAAAATATGAACATGCTAATTTTCAATCATAACAAAATATTTTATTAGAAAATATATTTCCAACAAAAATACATTGTTCTTTCTTCGGTATTTGACTAGACGTGTTTATATTCTTAAAATGCAAAACAAACACATCTGTTATCTCATTACTATCTTGTCGTTGACAAGAAAGCGTGCTTGTTTTGTCAGGCATTTTATTGGTAATAGATTACATGACGAACTTTTCACATTTTCTTGAGAAAGTTAATTGTATCATTAGATTACCTGCTAAATCATCCACAAGCTCAAATTTAAAAGTAGACAGAGAGAGTCTACAAAGCCAAATAGTCGCAATGACTACATAAAAACTTCAATCTAAATACGTGAAGCTAAACGTAAGACCGCCATTTCTGTCCCCAAGATTAAATTCTGGTGAGTGATCCTTCTTTTCACGTAGAAACGATCCATTGCTTTTGTTAAGGGATAATTTTGGATCAGTTCAACATTTCCCCCTCCGTCTCCCTCCCCATCCCCCTCTCCTCCTCCTAGATAGATGTAAGGGTCTTCTCACGTTTTTCCTGCTATATTTTTAAATTGTTTTTTGAGTCGGTGAAAAGACATTCTGCCGCTATTAAGATTAGCAACCTTTCGTCCTGTATTGTTAATGTATTCCTTTCTATCGGGCATTACTAGTGTGATGTCGTTCGAAAAGATAAGTGTATGAAAAAGCTATGTTTGGTACTTTTTGACATGTTCTTCTAATAGAGCAAATAACTGCCCAAACATTTAGTGTGACATATACTATACATGTCACAAATTAGTGCATACTGCAGTAGATTTTTTAAGTTTATTTTGATTTGGTTTTTGTTTGACTTAGTTTTAAGCAAGTTTAGGAGTTAGTGGTTAACCTTAGTGGTTTTATCTTGCTCAATAAGTTTAGGAGTTCATGGTTAACATTAAGTCTAAGTTAGTTGAGTCTTTAGTGGAACCAACTGGTTATAAGTAGGAGTCCATGTAAGTCCAGAATTTTCATCTTCAGTTGAGTGTTTTCTTCTTTGTTTCAACAAGTAATAAACTTATTCTTTTCTCAATTATTTCCTACATTTCTTTTCACTAAGGTGTTTATGAGATGGTATCAAAGCTGCCAGGTTATTAAGAGAATCAGTCTTTATCATTTTTATTTACTTGTTAACAAATCACCATCGCTTTATTCAAGATGAATGGTGGGAGTGGTGTTTCTCAAGTCTCTGTAGATAAGCTTGTTAGTAACAATTATAGTTACTGGAAGCTTTGTATGGAAGCTTATCTACAAGGACAAGATCTATGGGAGCTTATATCTGGTGTTGAAACGGTAATTCCAAAGGACATTCCTCAAAATGCGGAAGCGCGACGTAAGTGGAAGATCAAATGTGGGAAAGCTTTATTTGCTTTGCGCACTTCGATTAGTAAGGAGTATATCGATCACGTTCGTGATGTGAATTCGCCAAAGTTGGTATGGGAGACTCTTGAGAGATTGTTTTCTCAAAAGAATACAATGAGGTTGCAGTATTTGGAAAATGAACTTGCTGGTATAACACAAGGAGGTATGGCTATTTCAGATTATTTTTTGAAAGTTAAACGTCTTTGCTCTGAAATCTCAGAATTGGATGCAGATGAGCCTATTAGTGATGCACGGTTGCGGTGTTATCTTATTCGTGGTGTGAAGCAAAAATTCATGCCATTTATTTCATCTGTTCAAGGGTGGGCAAATCAGCCTTCTATCCTTGAGTTGGAGAATTTGGTTACAAATCAAGAAGCATTAATGAAACAAATGTCCAACAAGCCTATCTCTGATGTTGCAAATGTTCTTTTCACACATGATAAGTGGAAAAGTAAAAATTTCCACAAGTCTTCGTCAAGTAATGGAAAGCAGTCCAAAGGTGCAGCGGAGTTGCGGGGTACTTCTTTAAATTGTTATAGATGTGGACAACCAGGTCACATTAAGCAGAATTGTCGAGTGAAGGTTGAATGCAATAGGTGTGGCAAAACAGGTCACATCAAGAAAAATTGTCGGGTGAAGCTAGAAGATGAGCATGCAAATGTTGCACATGAGAGCAACACTTCTGATCAAGAAAAATGGGAGCATTGTTGTTCAATTGAAGTTGTTAAACATGTAGACAAAGTGGTTTCCTTGATGCACACGACCGACGCACATAAGGATTCCAATGTCACCATTGATTTCGAGAAGGAATGGATTGTCGAGTCAGGTTGCACTCATCATACTTCTGGTAATGAATCCTTACTTTCTAATGTTCGCTCTCATAAAGATCAACGTGCTATTGTTATTGCTGATGATTCTGTCTATCCGATCATAAAAGAAGGTGATGTGAATGTGGAAAACCAAACTGATGGTATTTTTGCATTTGGAAATGTTTATCATACTCATGTGTTGAAAAAAAATCTGGTTTCGGTCTCTCAAATTACTGATTTGGGGAGGTACGTTCTCTTTGGTCCTAAAGATGTACAAATTCTTGATAATTTTAAGAAAGTTATTGTTGATGTTGTATTTACTGGAAGAAAGAAGAAGTCATTCTATCACTAAGATTAATTTTTTCAAAACCTAAGATATAAGATTAAGAATTAAAACTTTGAGATAAGATGATGTTTAGTACCTGGTAGAAGGAAAAGATGGAAAATGGTGATGTGCGTCAAAACCCATTAGATGTCCAATATCAACTGCCATATCAACTGCCTCCATTGCTTAGCTTTAGCGCGCGCTCTCTCTCTCTCCAAAACCACTTTCTTCTCTAATTGTTGAACAAGACGATGAAGTGGTGGAGGCGATGAAGTGTGTGGAGTGTGTGGAGGCGATGAAGTGGTGGAGGTTTATTATTAGGGTTTTATTTATGACCGACTGACTCACGGGTCACGGTGTGTGGATATTGGGTAGGGTTCGTGGGCCAAAGCCCGATTCAAATACAAAAGGTCTTTCTTTCTTTCTTTCTTTAGCCCGATTCAAATACAAAAGGTGTTTCTTTCTTTCTCTAGCCCGATTCATAAACCCAGATCTCCATGTATGTGATGATTGACGAGAATCACGATGAGATCATCTCATCTCCTTTAAATTAAACCTCACTCATTCTCACTCCTTCATTTCTTCAAACTTGTTCTGATCATCTCTCATCTCTCAACAGTCAACACTCAAGCAATCAATCTCCTTCTCATCATCAAGTTTTAATTATTACTATTACAATGTAGATGTCAGACATTTTTTTATAATACTAGCTGCTTTCCTTAAATTCTTTTTTTTTTTTTACAATTTAGATATCGCAACGTCTAATCCTATCACCACCAGTTCTGAAAATGATGATGATCCTGCTAAAATATCGGGTCCTACTACTCCTGATGATGAGGATATCTTCCAATTAAAATAAGCTTGCTCAACTGTTTCCTGGTGACAACGACCAAGATTTTAAGATTGACCTCTTTAAGATGACTCCAGTACAGATGACATTGTTGATATAGAAAAGATTGCAGGTAACTATCAAATACTACATATTTGTTATCTCCTCACTGGCTCACTATTTTGTCAAGAAATTGTTGGTAATGATATGTGTGAACTCATAATAATAACACAAGATAAAATAAAGTAATACGCATTATAGAAATAATTCTAATAAAAGAATAAACTCAAATGAATTTACACTCAATAAATTCAAATTAAAACTTACTACACTTCGCTCATACGGATTTTGGAGAAGGAAATGAACTGAGGCTTGCCGAAGCAATTTCCTTAAGACAATATTACGTCCCTGCTATTGTGCAAACAGTCTCTGGACGATTGGTCTCCCAAGATACAACTTTGAGATGAGATGATGTTTAGTACCCAGTAGAAGGAAAAGATGGAAAATGGTGATGTGGGTCAAAACCCATTAGATGTCCAATATCAATCTCATACTTGTCTGCCTCCATTGCTTAGCGTCACATGGAAAAAAAATAAAAATAAAATTACAACCAATGAGTTTAGTATAGTTCATATGGTGTTTCCTGGATACTTAAGTTTATTATTGCTACTATCTCATCCAATTGTTTGTCTCCCATTACTGTTGGTGTCACTTACCCTCATGTAGAACCTGAGAAAAACACTCAGACCACATGGTGTTGTTGTCCAAACCCTTACCATCTTTCTTCCATTATCTCATGTCACCTAGTGAGTAAGTTTGCAAATATAATACGCTCTCTCAGCTTCATTGCAGCTTGGTCCATGTTGAGCCAGTCCAACATAGTGGCCTTAACCTCCATGATATTGTTGAACTTAACGTCACATTCCTAACAATAAATCCATTTCTAATTGACCCTATGCGCCACAACACAACACATGGCAATATCCCTAAGATTATCTTGCTAACACCCATATTATTGATGGTTGCCCATTCCTGCAACCATCAATTCCAGTATACCTAATTACACAGATTGAACCACCTTTGGTTACAATATACGTTATTGTCACCCTGAAAATGTTTAGTTAAGAAGATGGTTTTGTTTGTCCTTGTACTATAGCTATGAATACAGATTCATTGTTGCTCTTCCAGGTGCACAGGAGTATCTCCATAGTTTGCACATGTATTACTCTCATTTTTGTTAGGCCATATTTTCAGCTACTACTAGTTGAATTGCACTAAGCTAGAAATGCTTCCATGTCAATAAAATAACCTGCCAGAGTGTCCCAAATCGAGCGGATAAAGCTGCAGCTGAAGAAAAGGTGATGCATGTCTTCAATGGGGAATTGTAGAGAGTCCAATTTGTCACAATGGTCATCCATCTGATCTGAAGATGTGATGCATGTTGCATTTTACCATTAAACATGCTCATAGGAATGACTTATCTAGTTACCACGCCAAATCAGTTGATAAAAAGCCATAATTCTAAGTTGTGATGGAGCCTGAGTTTTCTTGACACTTGTATATGAGCTCCTAACTGAAAAGATACATTTGTTCTTTTTCCACCACCAAGCGGTATCCTGTTCATCAACATATAGCACATTATTACCATTGGAAGTAGCATGAAATAATGCATTCAACATATAGCATATTATTACTATTATACATAGGATGGAATAATGCATTCAACATATAGCGTATTATTACCATTGGACGTATCATGGAATAATGCATTCCTGGTTATCTAAGTGTGTGTTTATTCGCCATCAACACTGGTCCATCCAACTTGAGGTTTACATTATAAAGTTTTGTAACAATTTTATAATGAAACGATATATGATTATATCATATTAAGTTATTCAAGTAAGACATGATTTGAGATGCTAAAGGATGAGAAATGAAACGATAAAGTAAAATTACAACTTTAAGTATGTCATAAAACAATTTGGATACCATCCATTATCAATAGTCAATACCCGGCAACTTTTGATCAAAAAATGGAGTCAACCTCTAGCTACCCTTATAATATTTATTGGTAATCAACAATAAGCGACAATCAATATAAAAAAAGTATAAAGTAGATCAAGTATAATATGTAAATCATACGGATTGCATAACCTCTTTATTGTTGCAGTTGTACCTGAACCACAAAATAATATAACAACTGGTCGTAATAGAACTCACTTGCTAATTATAGTTAGACAAGTTTTAGAGGGAGACACCCTTCATTGGCACCAATATATTTAAATAGCCACTCATAGAAATTCTTAACACGTAAGTCATAAGCTAAATTCATCTACTTCAACGTAATTCCTTTAAGGACCCTTTCAAGTGGTATAAGTTAAACCCTTTGAAAAATACTAAATGTAATGCTCACACTCTATCATCAATATGTACAATGCCTTCTGATTGTATCCCAAAGAAATTTACTACTATCGGTTAATTCTAAGCTATATGCTATAGGTGGTTATCTACAGTAGAAAAAAAAATTATTTTGGTAGTTTTAAACCTATTCCAACATCAAAATATTTTATATGTGATGTTCATTCATCTTCTTACCATCCTATTTGGGAGGAGTGTTGTTCTATAAACTCATCCAAAATTAGATCTGCCTTGGTAGTAGTAGACGATCAAATCTATGCCAAAGGCTCTTAGGATCTATGTGCTCAAATTTTCAATCACTCACTCAATAAATGGGCCTCTTTGCATTCTCCTGATAGTAATAAAATAAACACACTCCAAATGTAGTCAATAACGTGCTTCTTATACCTGGATGAGATTATGATGTCTACCATTTTAATGTAAGAAGTTGTACATGGACCTGATCTCCTAACCCTTTCATTCAAGCTAATCAACAAAATGCATGATCTGTGGCTATGGGCGATGATGTATATACGTATCACCGTGATCAGTTATATACGTGCGACTTTTTTCAGCCTACACCAATTGAAGTTGATTGAATCAATACCTCCTGATTCTTATTCATTTATTGGGCAATATAATTGTTTTATATAGGTAATGGGAAATTGTGTTTGATTTAGGATATGGTATCCAATCACTCATATGGTATGCTAATAATTGATTTGGTAAGCGCAACGAAAAAGGCTGCTTGTAGGCTCTTAAGGACAAATAACTCGAAACTGGTAATAGAACTGACTTCCTAATTATAGTTTGACAGGTTTTGGAGGGAGACCTCCTTGATCAACATCAATATATTTAAACAACCACAGACATAATTCCTACCAATGTATACTTCTAATTAAAAGTATCACAAAATCAAAGTGGAGTATGTTAGGTAATCAAATGTCAAAGTACAGGGATGAATTGTGGCAGCAGATTTAATTGTAAAGTTTAATTAGAGAATTAATATATGTAATCCTGGAATTTTGTTAGGTATCACACATAAGAGTTAAATTGGGACGACATATTTTCATTGAAAAGCAAAATCAAAGGATTAAATTGAGTTAATGAGACCTCTCTGCCAAATCATTGAGCCATTACCATTGAATTTCTAATGTTTGAAATTGATGATTAACTCATAGTGTTTGAGCAACAGTCAAATTTGTTGAAAATTGGTTGCTTAATTCATACTTATATATAAAAATCAAATTAAACAATGTAAAATAGTTAATGTATTAAAAATAAAATAATTTGTAAGCATCGAAAGATTACCTGTCTCTTGTGTTGATTGAGGTTCACCAAATAGCAGTAGGAGAAGAATGTGACCCCCTTCTCTTCGAAATTATGAAGATTTATTTAACTTCAAATTCAAATCTTAATTCCCAGGCAAAAATAAAAAGGGAGAAGAAGGTGATAATTGAAAATTAGGTTTAAGTTTTGGGCTTGAAATGGGTTTGAACTTGGGCTTGAGTTCTATTCTCAAGTTGCTGAAAACACGCCACGTGGCACTTTAAGTTTTGGGCTTAAAATGGGCTTGAACTTGGGCTTGAGTTATATTCTCAAGTTGCTGAAAACATGCCAGGTGGCACTTGCTAGGCCAAACTTCTAGTGCTTCTATTTGGCATGCTCGGCTAGGCCATGTTGGTTATCAATTATTGCAACAGATTTCTACCAAGAAGTTGTTTGATGGTGTTCCCTCCTTGAAAGAAGTACATCCAGATGTCGTCTGTTCAGGTTGCCAATATGGTAAATCTCATCGGCTTTCTTTCCAGAAATCTATGAACAGATCATCTATTCTATTTCAACTAGTTCATTCTGTATCTTATGGGGCCAACTAAAGTACCTAGCTATAGCGGATTTCGTTATGTGATGATTATTGTAGATGATTGTTCGCGATTCACTTGGGTTTTCTTTTTGAAAAACAAAAGTGAAGTTTTTTCTAAGTTTGTCCAGTTTCAAATGATCGTGGAAAAGGAGTTTGGGTTGAAGATTAAGTGCTTGCGCACTGATAATGGGGGAGAATACATGTCAGATGAGTTTTTAACTTATTGTATTGATCATGGCATTAGTCAACAAATGACATGTCCAGAAACTCCTCAACAAAACGGAGTTGCAGAGTGCAAGTTGAGTCACCTTACTGTTGTGTGTTTATCATGGTTGCATGAGAAGAACCTTCCTAAAGACCTATGGGCAGAAGCAATTCAGTGTGCTTGTCATGTTATCAACCGCTTACCTCCATGGCCAGGTACTGAAAAATCTCCATTTGAAGCTTTGTATCATATTAAGCCACATGTGAGTTATTTTCGAGTATTTGGTTCACTTTGTTATGTTCATGTTTCTAAAACTAAGCGAACTAAACTCGACTCGAAGGCAAGAAAATGTGTTTTTGTTGGCTATGATACACACAGGAAAGGTTGGAGATGCATGGACCCAGAAACAAAGAAGTTTGTTTCTCACGTGATGTGGTATTTGATGAGATTTCGTCATATTATTCAGCTAGAAATTCAGCCAGTGTTTCTCATAGTTTTAAGACTTTTTCTATTGAGATTGATTTTAGAGAAAGGGGGAGGAATGACTCTTTATTTGAAGTCGTACCTCAACAAGATAGGAATGTGATTCGAAGGACAACACGTGAACGACGACAACCAGCATATTTGAGTGATTATGAGGTGCAATTGAATCATTGTACTGCCACCTATTGTTTTCTAGTAGGAGAAGCATGTGAAGGTGAACCTATGTACTACAATGAAGCTCGAGGGATTCTTGAATGGGAAGTTGCTATGTGGGAAGAAATCAATGCTCTCGACAAGAACTCAACATGGGAACTTGTCCCAAGGCCAAAGGCAGCTGACTTAGTCACTTGCAAATGGGTTTACAAGTTGAAAAGGAATGCAAATGGTACAGTGGACAGGTACAAAGCTCGCCTTGTTGCTCGTGGTTTCTCTTAACAATATGGCTTAGATTATGAAGAGACGTTTAGTCCGGTCGCTCGAATGGTTACGGTTCGAACAATCATTTCATTGGCTGCGATGAAAGGTTGGAATTTGTGGCAACTTGATGTAAAAAATGCATTCCTTTATGGTGACTTAGATCGTGACATCTTCATGGAGCAGCCGCAAGGATTTATTTCTAAGGAATTCCCTAATCATGTTTGTCGACTCAACAAGGCGTTATATGGACTCAAGCAATCTCCACGTGCTTGGTATGGTAAGATCGCTGAATATCTTATTTTTTGTGGTTTTACACCATCCACTTCAGATCCAAGTTTATTTGTTAAGAAGGAGGGATCTATCTCTACTATTATTCTTTTATATGTGGATGACATGATTCTTACTGGTGACAACAATGCTGAAATTACACGTCTTCGCGATGAGTTATCTATGCGCTTTGAAATGAAGAATTTGGGAGAAGTTCATTGCTTTCTTGGTTTAGAAGTGGAAAAATCAGATGGGTACTTTGTCTCGCAAAGGCGGTATGCAACAAGTCTATTGAATCGTTTCAGCATGGGAGATTCAAAACCTATGGCTACTCCTATGGAACCTTGTCTCAAACTACGAAAGGTTGAAGGGGAGCTAATGACGGATCCAACAACGTTTCGACAACTTGTGCGTAGTTTATTTTACTTAACTATCACAAGGCCCGACATTGCATACTCTGTGGGAGTTGTGTCTCAGTTTATGGAAAAGCCTTATATTGGTCATTTTTCTGCCGCAAAGAGGATCTTAAGATATGTGAAGGGCACAATAGATTTTGGGTTGGTGTACAAGAAGAAAGTGAAGTTTTCTTTGCAAGGGTTTGTTGATGCAGATTGGGCTGGAGATGTCAATGATAGGCGATCGACGCTAGGTTATTGTTTCAATATAGGTTCAGCTGTTGTGACATGGTGTAGTAAGAAACAAGGTACTGTCGCTCTTTCAAGTACGGAAGCGGAATATGTGGCAGCAACAATAACGACACAAGAGTGTATTTGGCTTAAGTGGGTAATTCAAGACATCATTGTTGCATTAGATTATCCAATTCCTATTCATTGTGATAATTTAAGTGCAATCAAACTTGCTGGAAATCCCGTGTTTCATGCTCGCACAAAGCACATTGAGATTCATCACCATTTTGTTCGGGAGAAGGTGTTAAATGAAGAGGTCGTGTTGCATCACATACGCACTAAAGATCAAGTTGCAGATATCTTTACGAAAGCACTTGCCAAGGCTTTTCTTGAGAAGTTCAGAAGTGTTCTTGGTGTGATTGATCGCAACCACGCACTAAGGGGGAGTGTCACAAATTAGTGCACACTGTAGTAGATTTTTTGAGTTTATTTTGATTTGGTCTTTGTTTGACTTAGTCTTCAACAAGTTTAGGAGTTAGTGATTAACCTTATTGGTTTTATCTTGCTCAATAAGTTTAGGAGTTCATGGTTAACATTAAGTCTAAGTTAGTTGAGTCTTTAGTGGAACAAACAGGTTATAAGTAGGAGTCCATGTAAGTCCAGAATTTTCATCTCCAGTTGAGTGTTTTCTTCTTTGTTTCACCAAGTAATAAACTTATTCTTCTCTCAATTGTTTCCTGCATTTCTTTTCACTAAGGTGTTCATTTTATGAGATACAACCTCTCTGCAAGTCATTTGTAGAGTTTAAATAGCAAAATCTGGAAGAAGGAATCTTTTTGTTCAAGATCCTCACAGACGGCCCCCATTTTTAATAGATGGGAATCCAACAGAATGATTAGTTGTTTCTGCATATAACATGGCATATTATTGAGATCAGTTTAACCTAGATTATTCATACCTTCTTCTAGGTGTCACCTCTTCTGTTGTAATGGTTCTGATTATGTCCTTTTAACTAAATTGAATATAACTCTAAGCTCTATACATGTGATAATAGTTTTTTGTGAGTTATCTAAATCATATGCGCTACAACGTTAATAAGTGTGTTTTTAATAATTGGTTCTTGTCTCAAATAGTTAGTGTAAGCTTCTCAGTTGGACAAAAGTTTACAAATTTGGGTGCCTCTGGGACCACAGATATTGTTCAAGTTTAAAACCAGTCAATTACACCAGATATTTTTCAAGTTAGAGAAAGATTGAGACCCCAATCTCCTGTTATTGTAATCGAGCTCTGTTGTTCTTACTACTTAGTATAGAAAGAGAGGACACATATGAAATAGGGAGAGGGGAGATGATAGGATGGGTATTTCTAATGATCTAGTGTTCGGCTATAGCTTTTTAAGGTTGGCTGGAGTTGTTGCATGAGTTTTCAATCCTTGACATCTTAGCAAATCTTAAACCTGTATGCAATGGTTCATTTGTGTACAGATGCAAGTCATTAAAATTTTGAAATGTGAGTGTCCACATCCATATCAATGATATCGAATTATGAAATGACACCAATTCAATATATATCTAATTATTTATGAGCTTTTGTATTGCTTTCACTTGTGTGCTTTGGTATTCTTTTATTTTTCATTTACAATAATGATGTGCAAGTCAAAAAAAGACGCTAGTATATCTGTATATGTGGATTTAACATACTTAATATTGAGGAAGAATGCATTCCTGAGATCATAGTTCTTAATGTGTTATTCATTTTAACAGAAGTGGAAAGGAATCTTGAGTCTAGGCGTGAGGGTTATTGTAGGTGTATTCAAGAGAGCAGACAATTGAAGATGGAAGTGGGAGCCCTAAAGGATAAAATTGGAAAGCTCCGGGACCAAAGTATGTGTAGTCAGAAGCTAAGTGATGATATAAGGAGGTAACTTCTTCGTTTTTACAGATATAATTTGATTGGTATCATGTGATTTTTATTAATCTGTAACTCAGTATAATGTTGTACATTTGGACTGCTGTAATGCACCAATGGATGAAGTTTTGCATGGAAACCTCTATGATTTTACTGCATCATGCTCAGAAGAATCCAAATTTGATTGCTATCATTAGAAAATATTCTTTTTTGGTTAGACCTAAGTAACATTGAGACTGGTGTGTAGTGTCCAAAACGGCATTGTAAAGCTGAAACCCCAAACAAGTGCAATATAATAGAAACAATAAGAAGTAAAACAAGAATAATGGTAAAGAACACAAGAAGTTTTAACATGGTAAAACCCAAACTGGGAAACGTCCACGGTTACCTTGATCGGTAACAAATCAATCTACTATGATGTAAGAGATTACAAACCTATCAAGTACTACTGCATACACCTGCTACTTGACAATACCGGCTATCTCTAACACCCTTGGATTTCACCAGAGAACCTTGATGAACACACAAAGATCTCGAAGTCTAAAAAGTATAGATTGCTCCTTTAGTATCCCTTGATAGTCACACAAGGAGATCGCGAAGCCAATATGCACTCACAAAGGAATATGGATAATAATGGGAAAAGGAAGAATCAAGAAGAAGAAGATAGAAGATGAAGATGATGTTTTATAAACACTCTCAATGGAGGAGGAAGAGACAGCTAGAGAGTTAGGTTTTCTAATGAGAGAAAACCTATTTATATGTACTCTAGAAAAGAAAACAAAACAAAGGGACGAAAAACTTACTGGAAGAATTTCGTTCGAACCAAAAGGTTTCGTCCGAACCAAATTCCAGTTTTTGCACAAATAAAATATCTGGAGGAATTTCGTCTGAACCAAAGAGTTACGTCCGAACCAAAACCCGACAGATTGAAAACTAAGGAACCTGAGACACAAGATGATAGAGAAAGGAATAAGGAATGAGACACATACCAAGGTTCATCCTAACAATGAAGTCCGAACGAGATAGCCGATGACACAAACACGAAATGATGTGAAACCATGAAACCAAATGCCGGTTTCAATCTCCCCCTTTGACATTCATTTCGTGACAAAAACCTATGACTCTAAATGCACTTATAGTACGTGCTTACAAAATCCAAAACAAACCTCACTAGCATTTATAGATCATGCTTACATCATTACACTTAACCCCTCACCAAACACGAAGCCTAAACTTTCAAGAACACCAACATAAGTTTTAATGACAACCGAACAATCAAAGGAGAAGAAGTAGAACATCAAACCCAAAACTTTCATTAATCAGAGGTAGTGGGAAAGCCTTAAGCCAGAAACCATAACAGAGAATCAACAGAAGCTTTAACATGATAATCCTTTATGAACAACTCCCCCTTAACACATGAACTCCAAACTCCAATTCTTTTTCTCCCCCACAAGTGTAGCACACCTGAAACACAAACACAAGAATACACTAATAGAGTAAAATAACATATTAGTTTTTAGAGTCATATAAACTCTCCCCCTTTTGTCACAAATGATGCATATAGATGACAGAAGTGACGAAACCAAACTAACTAGAGAACGAAAGAAACATCATACCATGAATAACAAATCCTTGACAACATAAGAAGAAGCAAGAGAAAAAGTTAAACATATACCCAACGAAAAAAAAAAAAAAAAAAACCTACTCTTCCAATTAAGATAAAGTAAACCACGAACTTATACCATCCATGAGACAAGAAGAAAATAGCCTTAACAAACAAATTCTAGAAGAAACCATTAACCATAAACATAAGAAAACAAAACCATGTACCATAGAAGTGAAGTGAAATACATCATGAAACTCCAAAACATTAGTCAACCCAATTCGTATAAAACCAAGAAACAATATATAGGGATAACAAAAGATTGAACAACCAAGAGAATTGAAGTGCATCATAAACTCAACCTCGGTGTGTGAATATGGACTGCAATGCATAACGAGAGAGAAAGTACACCACTAGAACACACCCTTGGAACTCCTAGAACAAACAAACATTAACAAGAGATGAAAGATTAATAAACGAACTCAAACGCCATGAGAAGAAAGCAAATGAAAGAATCTAGATATGATCTTCCAAACAAAAGCAAATATAATTAAAAGGCAAAGGAAAAAACTTTTAATGCCTTACACAAAAACAAAGAACATGCGCTCTGAATTTCATTTTGCCGCATGTGGTGGAGTGTAGTCCACATATTTAATGTCATTTTCGTGTGGGAGGGGATATTTACCTCCATCTTTTCAAATACACGAGGGTAGGGTGTAACCTACATCTTTTTGACAAACACAAACTCAAGAAGTGCAATACCATGATAACGTGCAACACAAGAACTAACATCTCTTGAGTGCACCCGTTAGAGCACGACCCTCACAACCCCAACGGGTTCTTAGCCAACTGATATTACTGTAAAGACAATCAAATGGCTGGGGATAAAGTGAGTCATTGACTAGTATCAAGAGTTGTAGAAGGGAGATAAGAAAGCTCAACAACCGGGGCAAACCATATGAGAAACAACCTTAACTAAAAAAAAAAGCTCAAAAGAGAAATGATCCCAAGAGATAGAAAAGTTCTAAGAGACCAAAGAAATATGTAAGTGGCTTCCAAAAACTCCCATCATGCAAGCATGTCGTGCATTATGCAAACAAGAGAGGAAAAATGCATGATACACACCAAAACATACTTAGAGTCCAAAACGAGAAAACGCCCAAATATATTGCAACTTATTTAAGACAATTGAATTAAACCAATATCTTAGAAAAGATACATCCAACAACACATACATGGAATAAATAAAAAACAAAAATGGAAAGAATAACAAACAACCTTTTTTTTTTTTTTTTTTATTAACAATGTATTCAAACATGTGGCATGATGTGCAACCTAAACAAACAAAGCATAAAACATAGAAGTACCAAACAAATAGCCTATGTGGTTAGAGAAATATACAATTAAAATAACCATAAGGCTAGAAAACAAATCACATCATCCCAAAAGTGGGACACCGCCAGACTTTTGCAAGTCTAGAAAAATCTTCAATTTATCTTTTCTTACCCATACTTGCTTGATACTCGGCGTAATCATTTTGGGTGTAGAAACGATATGAGATTTTCCCTTACCAAGCTTTGTAAGAGACTTGTCCTTAACTAACTCCACCTTAGTCTTTGACATCCTTTTGTTGGAGTACCTGTTTTTCTTAAACCTATGACAATAAGCATTAGAGTTCCAAGGTCTAGAAAACGCACAAGAATGAACATAAAAATCAACATGATTATAATTATAAGGAATACGAGAATAACATTTAACATGTTGATTAAAATCCCAACAAAAAATATCTAAATGACCATCTCTACCACAATAAGAACAATGAAAAACATTAGACTTATTTAAAGAATTCTTACAAGAAGATGTGGTAATAGATGTTGAAACATGAATGTCACGATTGTGTTTGTGACATTGTGCCTTAACAAGACCGGTACCTCCATTATGACAACAAGATGGCTTACGAGCAAAAACAACCTTACCATTAGCCTTAGACTTAATCTTTTTGCCAGAAACATGCTGAAAAGTATTAGTATTAAGTCTAGTCTCAATAGGTGGGCTAGACAAAAGAGCATGCAAACTAGATTTTACAAATGTAGTCACACCAGATGGACTACTAGAATCTGCAGTCGAGGGATCAAATATAGCCTTATTAAAACCCTGCAATTTGAGTTGAGTAGATACAAAATCTTTCTTGGTTACCTCAAACTCAACTAAAAGGGATTTATATCTCTTTTCACCTTCATGATTAGCCGTCTCCAAATCTGCAATTCTACACAACAAGTCATAATTTTCTTTTTCAAATAATTGAGAAATAGAAATTGCATCATCTGCAGCAGAAAGAATTTGTTTTTCAAGAGTCTCAACTTTATCCTGCAAAGTAAGATTAGTTTTTTCTAATTTTTCGATTTTGGATTCATAAACCTCCCCTTGTAGTAAGTAATCTTCTCCACAAGATCTGAGTCTTTGTTCTAAAGAATCAATCATATTCTGCAAAACACATGTATCTTCAAAACAAAATTTATTAGAATTATTAGAAAATCTATCTGCAGAGAAAGAAGATTTATCTTTAGTCATTATCGTTACACTTAAAGGATCTACGCGTGAGCCATTACGCTCCATAACAAGCGCCCTGCGACTGATACCAATTGAACCCCAAACAAGTGCAATATAATAGAAACAATAAGAAGTAAAACAAGAATAATGGTAAAGAACACAATAAGTTTTAACGTGGTAAAACCCAAACTGGGAAACGTCCACGGTTACCTTGATCAGTAACAAATCAATCCACTATGATGCAAGAGATTACAAATCTATCAAGTACTACTGCATACACCTGCTACTTGATAATATCGGATATCTCTAACACCCTTGGATTTCACCAGAGAACCTTGATGAACACACAAAGATCTCGAAGTCTAAAAAGTATAGATTGCTCCTTTAGTATCCCTTGATAGTCACACAGTCACACAAGGAGATCGCGAAGCCAATATGCACTCACAAAGGAATATGGATAATAATGGGAGAAGGAAGAATCAAGAAGAAGAAGATAGAAGATGAAGATGATGTTTTTCCATTAACAAACAAACACTCTCAATAGAGGAGGAAGAGACAGCTAGAGAGTTAGGTTTTCTAATGAGAGAAAACCTATTTATATGACTCTAGAAAAGGAAACAAAACCAAGGGACGAAAAACTTACTGGAAGAATTTCGTTCGAACCAAAAGGTTTCGTCCGAACCAAATTCCAGTTTTTGCACGAATAAAATATCTGGAGGAATTTCGTCTGAACCAAGAGTTACGTCCGAACCAAAACCCGACAGAGTGAAAACTAAGGAACCTGAGACACAAGATGATAGAGAAAGGAATAAGGAATGAGACACATACCAAGGTTCATCCTAACAATGAAGTCCGAGCGAGATAGCCGATGACACAAACACAAAATAATGTCAAACCATGAAACCAAATGCCGGTTTCAAAAGCCACTTTAACATGGGACACGGATTGTGATTTATTTTTAATCTAAGATTTAGTCATAAGGAATAACATATTTCCTTCTCACCTGTTCTTCTCTTCTCTTTAGTTATTGTTAGATGAAGGGATATAATATTAGTTCTCTCTCCTTACTTTTGTCATCTTTTGTTCTCCCTGTTCTTTTTCTTCATATTTTAGCATTTTAATTGAAACTGTAATCCCAAATCATATGCACCAGTTTGTATGTGTGACCAAAGTATGATCCTGTGTGTCCCTGTTTTTAACGAGATCAGTAACTCAAAGATGCACTGCCTGGGATCGAACCCCAGACCTCTGGTATCATCGCCCAGAGGTATTAGTGTATTACCAACTGGGCTCAGCTGCCTGTTTTCAATATCCCACCAACTCATGACATAGTAAGGAATTTAGTGCATGATCCCGTCAAAAGTGAGAATAAACTGGTAGAAAAAGTAATGAGATTCATGATATTTGTTATGGTAACCAAGATTTTGTGCTAAAACGAACAAGTATGCATAGGAGATGGAGGCCATAAGGCATTGTTTAGTCTATGAAATTCTCGCTTTAACAAATTATGTGCATTTACTGTTTTTCGCTTCGCACTGTATAATTGACATAATTTATTTCTTTACTATTAGTTAGTGAGGAAAACTGAAGAACATATTTAATCTCCGTACCTTTTTGCCATCGTAATATTAATTTTCAAATCTAAATTGATTCCATACTTTTGCCACTGAACTGCAGTTGCAGCCAAAAGTGTATGAAACTAAACGGAAGCGATTAAATAACTGAAAGACAAAAGCCTAACATGGAAGATATGGAGTTTCTCAACCAAGTTTCCTAACTAACTGAAAGCCAAAGTTATGTTTTTCTTTTTGTACAAGTTTGTGTAGCAATATCTTAATTTTACTTGTGCTAGTCATCTTACAATTATGGACTGCGAGTATCTCTAGAGTTGGTCACTGCCATGTAGTTTATCATGTTTTTTGTGATATATAGTCGATCAACTCAGTTGTATAAACTTACTAGTTATAAGGCCCGTGCAAAGCACGGATGTTATTAAATAATGTAAATTAGGTGTAGTCTTTTGAAAAAGAATCTTGTTAATGTATGTCATTCGTTTAATTGTCATTTTTTACAGTTCTATTACACCACTAATATTTTTTCGTAAATATGGTTCATTACAATTTTTTAAATAGTTTATCGTCAAATGCTTGTTTTTTGAATGTTTGGCTGGGATTTTAAGCTATAATGTCTAGCAATTATTGAATTTTCCATTATGTTTTCATTTCATTGTGACAATAAACCATGGTAATCTTACAAATGTTCAAACCATGAATTAGACTGATCAAATGATTTGATTTTTTTTTTTTTTTTTTTTTTTTTTTTTTTGAGTCTAGACTTAAGTTTTGAATATAAAATGGGTTTAGCAAGAACATAATATAGAGTAACTTGCAGTAGTAAAGTAACCATTCACAACTAATCCACCCAATAAAACTACTGAAAGATCAAGTTGAAGCCTAGGATAAAATGTTGGATTGCAAAATATATGGTGTTTATTAAAGCTTATTATAGTATGTAACATATATTATTATTATTATTATTATTATTATTATTATTATTATTATTGTTGTTGTTGTTGTTGTTGTTGTTGGTAAGCGAGGTTGAGGGGAACCCTACCCCATTTAAATTTGCGTGGGAAAATTTTTAATCAAACAATCAACTGCTGACATGTTTCGAACCCACAGTATCTCCACTTTGTGAGAGGGATGCTACCTTTGAGCCACATGCTTATTGACACAGATTTGCTATAATAATTATTTCATCGACACAAATCTATACTTGATATAAAGAGGCATGTAGTAAGGTACAATAAAAGCCCACCTGCAGGCTAATCAAAAAAATTTGTTGGACTTCGATTTTTAGTTTTAGTAAAGAAAAAATAGTTGGACCTATATATAAATTATATTTTATGATTCTACCAGTCCTTACTTTCACGACAAAAATCAGAAAAAAAAAAAAAAAAACCTCAAAATTTATATTTAGGTGTATCCCTACTGTTTCGTAATCCCCAAATAATGCCTAAAAAAATCACTTCATTGTCAAGTTATTGGGTTGAGCTTTGGTTATGTCTAGACTGTATATCATTTCAGAAAATACTATTGAATTTATATCCTGGGCTAATCTTTGGCCGAAGGCCAGCTTTTCAAATACCCATTTTTTAGTATAATTGATATAATAAGATTAAACTAATCCCCAAAATCATGCTATAATTACGCACCATAATCATGTTATATAGTTATAAAGCCCATATAATTTTATTTTTAACCTGTACGGAAAGAAAAATGGAAGACGCACAGTATTGTACTATTCACATAGTCTATTGTAATGAAGGTTATGTGTGTGTGTGTGTGTGTGTGTTTTTCCAACTACTATTTGAAGAAGGAAGAGAAGATAGATTGAATTTGATGTATCAGGAACATGGGTACATATCGAGGAAGGAAAATGGAAGACGCACATGTACGCAAAGAGAAATGGAAGATGCACAGTATTGTACTATTCACATAGTCTATTGTAATGAAGTTTGTGTGTGTGTGTGTGTTTTTTTCCAACTACTATTTGAAGAAGGAAGAGAGGATAGATTGAATTTGGTGTATCAGGAACATGGGTAGATATCGAGGAAGGAAGAAAGTAAAGTACGAAATTATAATGCCATTAATATATTTGTGTAAAAAGACAGAAATGACCATAGTATTATTAAATGTAGTCATCTAACTATTTAAGCCATATTTGATATAAATTTACAATAATAACGCTTCAAATTTCAATCTATGTTAAATTCTCTTCAATTGAAGCATCAAATTTACTCTAATTTGGAAAGAGAAATTTTTCTTAAGGGCAAGTCCAACTTTAATAGAGAGTATAGATAGATTCTGAATTAATAGAATTATCTTTTGGATTGAAGTAAAATGATTATTCTGGTTTGAAGCTCTAACGACTTTATTCAATCTTAATTTTCACATACCACCTCCTCTACTCTGTTTTAACAGAATACCCTATAAACAATCTCTATTGCTCCTTGATCATTGGCTAAGGTAGTGTTTGTTTCAACAAGTGTTCAGCCATAAGTGATTTTTAAGTGGTGGACCAGGCTAATAATAAGTGAAAAGTGATTTTTATGTTGTTTGTTTAGAACCAGTGTTCAGAACATAATGGACCTTTTCAGCCATTTTGAACCAGCACAAATCTCATGCTTAATTTATCTTCTTAATGCTTATTCTAATTTTATGACAATTATACCCATGTATAATACCTTTCATTATACGTATGTCCAAAGTCCACGTAGGTTTCCTTCTTCTCTAATCTCATGAGGAACCGACTTGCACTCTTTACCCTTCCAAGCTAACTGATTAATACATGGGCGAATTTGTCAAAACCCCAGAAAATGTTGGCTGAATTTGCACATACCCTAGACTTTTTTTTTTATTTGAGTTTACCCTAGGTATTTAACTTTTCTGTGATTAAACCGTCTGCTGACTAGGATAAGATGTGTTTTTACTAAAAGGGTCATGTCTCTTTGCACTTCTCTTTTACGAACTGAAGAGAAAAACTGGAATTGAAGAGCTTAGTTGAAACATCAAACAATCAAGAGTTCAAGACCATAAAAAAAGGTTTTGAATCAATGAACAAAAACACTTCTATCCTTATGGCATATTTACGTTTTGCCTAAACTTCAAAAGCTATACTTTCTCTCCCTTTGTCTCCTTTGTTTTTCCAACTGGGGTTTTTGTTTCTCTCTGATTGAATTTGGTGGAGTTAAGATTTTTAATACTGATTCCTTTTTAGTGAAGAAGACACTCTCATTCCTTGTTCTCTTTCCTTTATACCCAATTCTGTAAATTCTAAGGGTTTTGTTGTTTTGGATGTGAAATATAAATGCGCTAAAAACGAAGATCAAACTTGGCTATTTGAGTTCCTAAATTGAGATAGTAAAGCAACCCTATTTAATAAAACGATCAAATTGAGTTGCTTCTGTCTTTTTTTCTTTTTTTTTTGTAATATATTTGTTTCTGTCTTTGTCATCATCAATTTTGGAAGTTTTTATCTTATGGAATTCGAATTCTTCTCTAAATATGGGGATGTGGATGTGAAGTTGGAAGCATGGAACACCCCCATTTAGGCTTCCATGACACTGTCTTCTTCATGCAAGTGAAAGTCTTGAGCCATTAGTAATCTAAGTCAATGATCTTTGGAGCATTAGTCATGACCCCTTCCATTGTTGTTAGTATTCAGGAGAAGAAGAATCTCAGGCTAGAAGTTAGAAATAGTTTGAACCAAAGGGAGAAGAGCAAGATGAGGGTAGGATTGATATATTTGATGGGCATTTTAGTTAATAAACATTTCGTCCTAGTCAACAGTAGGGGTGCTCAACTTGCCCCGTGACCCGGACCCGCCCCGTTCCCCGCCCCGCCCCGCCCCAATATTTGCCCCGCCCCGTATCCGCCCCAATGGGTAGCAGGGCAGGGATGGGTTTCATTGTATAGATTGAAACCCCGCCCCGTGCCCCGCCCCGTTCCCCACCCCGTATCCCCGCCCCGTTCCCCGCCCAGTTCCAGCCCAGTTCCAGCCCAGTTTCAGCCCAGTTCCAGCAAAAATACTTTTCCCCGTCCCCGCCCCGCCCCGTTCCCCGCCTTCCGACCTGTACAGGGCAGGGATGGGGGTGAACCTTCTTAAGCCAACCGTTCCCCGCCCCGCCCCGCCTAAGAACGGGGATTATTTGAACCCGCCCCGCCCCGCCCCAACCCCGCACACTGTTCCCCCGCCCCGTCTTGCCCCGCCCCAATCAACACCCCTAGTCAACAGACAGACTGATAACGGAATGGCTGACGGCCTGGGGTAAACTCAAATAAAAAAAAAAGTCTGGGGTATATGCAAATTCAGCCCACATTTTCTGGGGTTTAGACAAATTCGCCTTTAATACATATTATATTTTATTATATAATCATAAATACATAATCTACTTATTAATCTTTATAAAATAAGGCCCTATCTGTTTGTAGATTGTGGATGAATGTGCACTATATAAGTCAATAATAGTCATTAGTCATGAAACATCCATTCAATGTGTTTATTCTATGATAATTCATTAGTTATATCATATGCATTAGGTTTAATTATTATAAAAATAAAAATGATGTATATAAATGCAACTAATTGTCTCGATTTTTTAAAATGTTTTTATTTTGTTTGATTTTTTTAACCATGTTTTCTATATAAGTATTTCTTAAATGTTCAATTATTATTTCGTGATGTCATTTTTTTCGCAAAGAAGTTCAGATTCATGTTTTTCAAATTTAAAATTTCAGTTTCATTAAGATGCATCCAAAGACTAGAATAAAAGAGGATAATTTTGTCAAATTTAAAATAATCAATTGTAAAATAGAAGTTTTGAAAAATGATAAAAAACAACTTTTTCAGCATTTAGTCTTCAGTATCCAGTATTCAGCATCCAGCATTCAGCAACCAGCATTCAGCATTTTAAACAAACACACCCTAACTGTCTAAGAGAGGAAGTATACACTTGCTTTTGCTTCGCTTGTGAAGTCGGGTAAGATTGGATATAAACTAGCATCATCTTTTGCTTCTTGTAATGCTGAAATTCATGGAAGAGTATTTTCTTAATTTGAAGAGAACCTCTGAATAATGACGATGTTGTTGATAAAGCAATCACGGGTAGGGGTGTTATTCGAGCCGAGCGAGCCGAGCTTTGAATGCTCATACTCGGCTCGTTTTAATAGGAGCCGAGCTCGAGCCGAGCCCAATTTCTGAATCGAGCTTGGTTTTATGTTCAAGCTTGGCTCGCGAGCTATTTATCAAGCTCGAGCTCGAGCTCGTTAGGCTCGTTTAGCTCGAGCCGAGCTCAAGCTCGTTAGGCTCGTTAGGCTCGTTTAGGCTCGTTTGAAGCGATCAAAAAAAAAAAAAAAAAAATCTACAATTAAAATTAGAAACAAAAAGACATGAATGATGATTGATGAGAAGGGAGGTTATGAATTTTAGTTTCACCCACCAAGATGTGCAACTGATTTGTCAATCTAACCCTATCAAGATCATTTGATGTACAAAAGAATAATATTTGTTGAACTGAAACACTTGAGTCTTTGATGAGAAGGGAGGTTATGAATTTTCTGTTTTGATAAAATTAGAAAACATTCTGCAAGTGGAGGAACTCAAAGTGCTGCTACCACGGGTCCATTAGGATATTTGGAAGGTTTCAACCCTGTAAAATCTCTTGGTTCGACATCCACGTCTTACATTTTAATCCCTTCTCCTAGTATGCATTTCCTGCCTCCAAAACCTTTGCAGCTTCCAACATGCCTGACATCCGATTCGCCACCACTTGCTCATCTCTTACACAGCAAAGGCTCCACTATTCCTGTATTCCATTATCAACTGGATTTGTGGTGTCAGAAGCAATTCCTTCTACCCAGAAGGACACCAGAAGCAGCATGAAAGAAGAATGGCCATCAATTCTCAAACACCGTCCTTCTTCACTCTCAATTACAATTTTGTAAATAAACTCTAAAAATTTAGCAATTACAAACAAAAATTGAGTTAGAGAAGAAGAGGAGACGGCAGAGACGGCTAGGTTTGCAGCAGAAAATTATGTTCTTATCTTATATATAATGGGGGTAGGATAGGAATAACAGATATTAATGGGGGTAGGATAGGAATAATAATATAAAATCTGCTCAAGCTCGGCTCGTTTTACAAGATGAGCGAGCCCGAGCCGAGCTTTTTTCGAGCCGAACACGAGCCGAGCTTTTTTCGAGCCGAACACGAGCCGAGCTCGAGCTGCTCAGCTCATATAACACCCCTAAATTCACGGGGATGCGTGCTGCCAAGGTGATCAGTGGGAATATTCACAGTTCAAAGAGGATTGGAAATTAGGATAGATTAGAGCAAATGTGGACACCTCAGCTTCTAGCAGAGAAATTCAGGTGCCACAAATGCTTAAAAAGTGTTGTACACACTTGCATTGGCATTGCTCTAAGGCTGTGAGTAAAGAAGAGACTTGCAAGTTGCAACATTGCTACTGAGTACTGACAGGCCCAATATACCAATCAGTACACCCATCCATGGAGAATTGGAGATGCTTAGATGATGATCTAGCCTTAGTCACTTGGAATCTTGGATAAATACAGTAATATGGTTTTGGAAGTACAGAGTGGTTTTACCATGGTCTCATTTGTAGCAATTTAAATTTTAGGAGTCCCAATCACAATCACAATCACAATCACAATCACTTCCATATTGATATACAAGACTAATATCCTCAAAATTCTTCTCTCCTGGTCCTGCTAAAACAAAATCTGAAGTTTGAGGATTACTGGAGTAATTTCATTTTATTTTGTTAATTTCATTTTCTTCTGCTGCGTACTGAATCAAAGCAATATATAATTCAATTCCATCAGCTTCAAGTTCAACAACCCTGAAACAGAGATGATTGGATGCTAATCACGAAAGAAAGAAAACTTTAGGAATCAACACTGAAGAATCCGAAGCTGGTTATTTATACCTCTTGAATCTTAATGTAATGAGAAGGAAATTGCTGGAGTAGGCAACATTTTAAGGTATTGTCTTTGATTCTAAGGCCTAATTTGTATCCCCCAAATGTTCTGCAATGGAAATGATTTGCAGGAATCTTTTGCTTTTAAGCTGACGTAAGTATAAGATATCCTTCTCAATTTTAAATTTTTAACTATTTCTACTAGTAATTAAATTGAAAAACATTATAATGTGTTATAGATTGATAATGGTATTTTCTTAAATTCAGATTATTTTTATTTTTGTTTCTCTATTAGTTTTTTGGTGAAAATTGTTTCTCTATTTGTTGTTGTTATGGTTGGTTTAATGATGTTTTTATTTGTTTGTTTAATTTACATAGTAGCAAAAAAAAGTACATGGCAACGTCTGATCCCATCATCACTGATTTTGAAACTGAGGCTCCCCCAACCCAGAATGCGGGCAACCTTAAACGAAAACTGAGCCAATCTCCTCCTCCTCCTTATGTTTCAAGTAGGAAGGTTCTTTGCAAAAACAATGGGGATGCTTCTTCTTTGGAACCTGATGATGATATCTTGCAGACTTTTTTTGCTAAAGTATTTCCTGATGGGCTTCCTGGATTTGACATGGATGCCTATATGATTCATATATCAAAGATGACTATGGAAGAGGTATTTCCTTTTTCTTTTATTAAGTTATCTCCTCTTTAGTTCAAATGTATTTGTTAGTTGCCTTTATTAGTCTACTTCTTAACTAGGTTAAAAACTGCAGCTTATGGCCGGCTTTACGAACTCTATACATGACCTGAAAACTTGTTGGGTTACTTTGTCCATGAAGAATGATGAGTTGCGAGCTGCACTAACTAAGAATAGAGAGTGTTTCAATAATCTCAAGGCTGCTGCCATTAAAGATATTGAAAGGCTTATAAATGAAAGTGAGGACCATAGGAAAGCTTTAAAGCTTACAAGGGGTGAAGTTCAAGTTGTCCAAGCTGAGGTAACTGCTGCCAAAGAAAAGATCAATATTCTCGAGGCTGCTTCCAAAGAAGACAAGAATACTATTGGGAGACTTATAAATGAAAGCCAGAATTTTATGGAAGCTTTAAAGCTGGCAAAAGATGAACTTAAACTCGCCCGAGCTGAGCTAACTACTGCTACTCAGAAGAACCATATTCTCGACTCTGTTGCTAAAAAAGAGAAGAATACTACAAAGAGGATTAGAGCTGAAAACCACGACCATAAAAAAGCTATACAGCTGGCAAAGACAGAAATTGAACTTCTCCATAACCTGGTTGCTTCTTCTACCACTGCGTTGGTTGTTTCAGAAAATCCTAATCCTGTCCAACCTTTTGTTCACGGTCATCATCTTGATACTAGTGGGAATGAAATTGCTGGAGCAGACGATATTGCAGGTGATGTCTTTGATTCCTTAAACATGTCTTTGATACTATGGTTTGTGATTGATAAAAATTGACATTTTTTCCCACCCAAGGAAATACGCCACCTGTAACACAAACATAAAAAGAAAGCTAACATCAAATATATGAAACTTACGTGTTAGAAAATCAGTTTTTGACTTGCATGTTTAAGTTCAACTATATGCAAATTTAAATATGTAATATGTGATGAAAATGACTTGAAAGGATAAGTACGACTTATAGTACCTCAAAGGGTGAAACATACTTGAATGAGTTGCAGCATCCTCATCAATATGAAACTATGAACCCATAAATTGCGAGACTGTGAGATTTTCTTAATTTAAACATGAAACCCAATATACTTGGTAAATTGATCTTTAGTCGGAGCTTGACTTAGCATGAACCAAGCCCCAGTACAAAAACTGTCACAGACTTGTGTCCATACTAGAAAATTGAATGCTTTGTGTAACGGTCTTTCCTCTGATGCAGTGATGTCTCATAAATATTGATACAAAAGCTATTTGTATATCCTTCTGGTTATTCTTGAAAGTTTGTGTTATGTGATAATGGCTTGATGCATTTCATATCTCATAATTCAACCAATAATGAATAATCTCTATACAAAGGTTGTTAGATAACAAACGATCACTATGCCAAATATGAATACACATCTTAGTCAATGCATTAACTTACATGAAAATAAATCTTCCTGATAAAACCTTTTAAGATGAAAAACATCCGTAAATCACAGCAAACTCGTCCATCTGAAGTTTTGAACTGTTTAAGTTGTATTCACCATTATGGCTGACTTTATGAAAAGTGTTGAACTAGTAATTGATCGCTTGTGTCATTCACAATCACCATAGCCATTATGGTTGTAGCTGCACTCACTATCAAAATTATGACTTCAGATCCATAACACAATTTGTGAGGAGACTCCCCTGTTCTAGCCAACAGAGTGGTCTTATAAATCATGATATTGCATATAGTTCATGCAGCTAAATATTTTCATATGCCTTCAGAAATCATTAAAATCCCATCTTTTAGCCACCCTGCCTTCAAATCTATTCGCAATGGAGAGGGGGGGGGGGGGGGGGGGGTCGTTTTTTGCAGAAACCGCTGAATTTATCCACCCCAACTCCAACATCCACCTCCTATTTGGGATGTTTTAAGGAAAGAAGATTCTATATGTTCAGCCATTTGATGTTGTATAGATACAAGTACCATCCATGCTATTCTAATTCTTTTCGAGCTTCCAATGTTCCTTGTAAAATCTCTTGCAACAATTACAGAAATACAAAAATTTCACCCTTTTTTATAGACTTGGCGTTACACACGGAACCAAGGATATATATTTTTCAGTATATCCCCCGAGAGTTTACGGAATTGTACAGACTGTCTAGCCTATCAACGATTATAACACCAGAACACGGCACAATGCCCCTCCCTCCTAAAGCCCATTCATCAGGCTTCACATCATATAAGGGTGTGGTATACTGGTATCTAAATTGTCATAGACAATTTGGGCACAAGTTGGTTCTGCTTATTTTTAAGACAGTTTAATCCATATTCATACCTGCATCCTGATGTGACCTCTTGTATTATTTGGATTTGACTCTATTTTTGTAATGGATCCGATTGTATCTTAAAGTAAGATGAACACTGAAAAGGTTTTAACTTCCTATATAAGTGATAATAGTAAGAAAAATGTGTTAGTTGTCTGCAACACAAGGCTCATTAATATGTATCCAATAATAAAGTCCAATCTCGTCTGCGATAACACATCCTTCTTAATTGTTTTTGAAGGTTTGGTCTTGTATGTTGCTCTCTCTTGTGACATTTCATTTTTTTTGTCTTTGATCTTTCTTGAATATCAATATGTGCAGTATGATACACGGGAGAGGACAAATTTTCAGTAGTATCTATTTTTCAGTACTAGAGTATATAGAAACAGAATCATGTATAATACTTGTTATTGTTTTCATCAGAAATGGGAAAGAATCATGGCACTCTACACGATATATATTATCGATATGTCCAAGAGAATAGACAGTTAAAGATGGAAGCAAGAGCCCATCAGAAGAAGCTGAATGAAGAAAATGAGGAGGTAAGTAGTTAATATGATCAGAATCACTCCTTTTACTGAATGAAAGAGCTAAAATGTAACCCTGGTTAAAGATGTACATGGAAACTTCTACGTTCTTTTATTTTAAGTGTTTATTGCTAACAATCCAAAAGGCAAGGCATTAAACGATGAAACATACTTCTGCTTTCCAGCAGAATGTTTTTTGGGTGATGCAGGTATGTTTTTATGTTCCATTGTGAGAAAAAATTGTCAGCGAGGGAGTATGAGGGGATCTTAGTGAGAAGAGGGAACAGTCCTCTCTCTTCCAACACCCCTGATTTTTTCACTACAGCAAACTCTCTTCCAAATCTTTTTTTAATTTCCTGAAAAAAGTCAACCTATACATGTAAAAAGGTGGTACAAAAATGAAAACTTTATCTTCAATGTAAATAGTTAAATATGTCAGATAGCGGAAATATTGAAGAAATCAAATTCTATCATCTAATGTTAGTTGTTGTCCGTCTTTTGTTTCCGTTGTTTCTTTTAATTATATATTTTTCAAGTTATAATTTTGTTTTTTAACAAGAAGAAGCTGAGTTTGTAAGCATTAGGGAATGAGTAATTGAATATGTCATTTTATTCTCATAAGCTAGAAGAAGTCACGAAGGAGTTGTTTAATGTAGAAATTCCCCACTTTGTAAAGAGTGTGCTTCCTAAACTTGTTTTGGTTGTTGTCAACTTGTCATTCCCAAGTAAGTTTTTTATCAAAATTCAAATCGAAGCCTATGCATTGAACATGTGGCACAATTTATTTATTTTGTCTAAAGTGAGGAAAATGAAAGGATATTGTATTTTGTCTTCTTAAAAATATTTTTACTTTTACTTTTTCCGGTTTTAATTTAATTTTATTGTTTGGTGTGATTGAAATGCAGTTGAAGACAATGCTAGTCGAAAAAGAAGGAAATTTGCAAAATTTGAGAAAACAACTGGAAGAGAAAACTGAGGATATGCAAGATGTAAGGAGAAAATTATATGTTATGGAAGAGAATCCGAATATGTTGAACAAACAACTGGAAGAGAAAACTGCTGACATGGAAGATATGGTGTCTGTCAATCAAGTACTTACTGTTAAAGAGCGCATGATTAATGATGAGCTACAGGGAGCTTACATAGAGTTAAAAAATGTACATTATTTATATTTGCGGTTCACATTTAATATACTATCCGTCCTCATAGAGCAAAAAACTCAAGACATGAAAGTGATTGGTTTATTCACCTTTGATATGCAGGAATTGCAGGATGTCCTGGGGCCTCGTTCCGGAATTGGATTTAAATTAATGGGAGAGTTGAATATAAAACCATTTCAAGATGTGTGCAGGCAGAAGTTTCCAAGTGAAGAATATGATGTGAAATCTGCTGAGCTATGTTCAATGTGGCAAGAAATATTAAAAATCAAGAATGGTATCCTTTTAAAAGAATCCAAGCAAATGGAAAACTTGTTGTAAGTGTATGATACCATTTATTTTTGTGTTGAAAATATATCCATTTTATGTAGTACATTGGTATCATTTCATTTGTCTCAGCATTATCTTTTCAAGTAACTGTTGGAAGGTGCAGGACGAGAAATTAGTGCAGCTGAACGATGCTTGGGGCGAGGAAGTACATAAAGCTGTGTGTGTGTGGCTTTGTTGGAGATAAATGAGTACAATCCAAATTTGAGGTGTGTGGTACGCGCAATTTGGAACTGGAAGGAAGACAGAAAAGCACATTTGAAAGAGGTCATTGAGTACTTGCTAAAGCAACTGAAGCTTAAGAAGCCTAAGCGTAGATGATAATAGGGCAGAGTCAACATTATACTCTTGCAGTCTAATTGCTAATTTTTTTTGTCTAAACTTAGTTTCAGAGCCTATAAGATTTTTGATATTGTATGTCCTAATGTTTGTACTAATCTACTTCCTAATGTTTGCTGTTCGATATTCTCTGTCTGGCATATGTTTTCTTTGTAGATGCTTATTGTTTTTGCGCCTTTGGTGTGTTTAATTCATCAGCACTGTTGATTTCATACTTCTTGGGGAACAGCCAGCACTAATAAGTTGGGGAGCTCATCAAAAACTTTATTTTTGAATGAGAATGAAATCAAGGTGGAGTCATACTACTACTCCACAAGGGTTGAAGTGAAGAGGACTAGAAACAGCGAGGACTAATTAAGGCTGAGACTAATGAAGAGAGTTGCAACATAGCTATAGACGTGCCCAATATACCTATCAGACCACCAACAGATGCTTAGGAAGATCTAGCCGTGATGTAAACGGGTCCAAATAACTGATGATATGGATAGATGGAGATGGAAAGGAAGTGTAGGGGGTGATTTCAGCGTATCTGCTTTTCATAAGCTACTGACTAAAGGGAGAGGAATTGAAAATTTTCCAAGTAACATTGTGTGGGAGATTGCAATCCCTTATAAAGTGAAGGTGTTTATGTGGTGCTTAATGTGGGGCAGAATTCTAACTCAAGATAGATTAAGGAGGTTGGGGAATATTTGGCCAAATAGGTGTTATCTTTGTGGTAAGGATGAGGAAAGCATACTGCATCTATTTTTGTCATGCCCTATCAGTAACACAGTCTGGACTGCACTGATGGAGGGGGTCGCTGCTCATGGACAGAGGAGCAGTGATGTTACAGAGTTAAAGGCATGGTTTCAGGGATGGCCTGAAGTGAACTCTAGCAAATGGGGAGTAGGAATATGGCGGTTGACACCCTATGCAGTGGTGTGGGCTGTCTGGAAAGCCAGGAATGAAATAATATTCCAAGAGAAGACATATACACAAGAAAAGATAATTTTATCTGTTAAAGCCATGATCTGGTATTGGATGATGGATAGGGAAGAGAGGAGGGGGAAGAGATTCAGTGATCTCTTACATAGATGGAGCTTTACAGTGAAAGGTATTGGCTGAAGCATGCTGCTGCTGTGTTTCTTTCTTTCTTTCTATCTATCTTTTTGTAGGAAGTGAATTGATGTGTTAAGGGATTTCCAAATAAGTTGTATTTCAGATTTTGAAATCAATAATACTCTTTTTATGGACCAAAGGGAAGATCTAGCTGTCGTGATCAGGTATTAAGTTTCGAAGACAAAGTTTGGTATGCACAAGCATCCCAGGGTTCCTGGGCAGATGGCAAACAACTTATGAAGAAATGATGTTAGAACTTAGAAGTGATCATGGCATGATTTGTCAGACTGAACATATACTAAAGGCCTTCTGATTGGTTGTTTTAGGCCTCCAGCCCTCCATTAAGGACCCACCCAAAACCAAGAATATTCCATTATCACAGCACATAATTATGTACAGTACGTATAAATGTTAATCAATTCAACCATTAATTGATTTGTTACATTTTTTGTGAGAAGATGAATTGGTAATATCAGTAAATTACTGTAATTAAATAAGACTCATTGGAATTTGGAAATACAACAAAATTAAGTATACTAGCTTACTGTGCAAGTTTAGAATCCCCATTTCTCCCTTCATGTCCCTTGACAAAACCCTCTGCCAAAGCCCAGAGAAGAGAACCCTTCAATCTAAACAGTAACTTCTTCTCTACTAGGTATGAAAATTTTGTTTTCATTTGAGTTTCTTCAACTTTCATTCTTGTTCTTTTGATTTCTTTAGTATTCCCTTTTGTTACTTTGTTTGGTTAGCTTGAACAACACAATTACACATGAAATAGAATTAGCCAAACTTTGATCCTGTTAAGCATTCAGACTGTCTCAGCATCCTTCAATCTTTCCAGGTCTACATTGTTCATGGTTGCTAATTCCCACAGTGAAGATGACCAAACCGCAGAAACGTACGTCAGTTAATCACCTTTCGAATCCAAAGATTAATGCTACAAAGTCCAGTGATCATGCTGGAGATTGTATGTCAGAGACGGCAGAATGTCATGCAGATGCTAGTGCAAATAGGATAGATTCCGCTAAAGCAATTGTAGAGAAGGCTGATATGATAACATATAGTGTCAAAAATATAGCCAATACATGTTTCGAGGCCACGGTATTGTTTGCTGCATATATTTTCTTAAGTCTTAACCATTCTTACTTAATCTAGTTATATATTGCAGCTTGAAGAACGTTTGCGTGTGTTTAACCTCCACACTCAAAATGAATTTCAGCCGATGCGAATTGAGCTCGCTGATGCCAAAGAGAAGAACAATATTCTCGAGGCTTCGGCCAATGAGTGGAAGAATACAACTGCGAAGCTTAGAGCTGAAAGAGAGGACCATAAGAGGGATTTCAATCTTGCACGGGCTGAGCTTCAATTCAACATGCACAAGCTGAGATAAATGATATCAAAGAGAAATACTATACCCTGGAGAGTTCTGCCAAAGAATTGAAGAATTTTAATGATTAGGAGAGAAATAATCATAAGAAAGTTTTGAAGGTTGCAAACGGTGAACTTGAAAATCTCCGCTACTTGATTGCTTTTCTTCAGCTGCAGGGGTTCAACCTCTTATTGATGCTCAGCATCACAATGAGTTCGAGTGATGTTCCTGGAACAGACAATCTTGAAGGTAATGCTTTTGATGCTTCCATCATTAATGACGTACTTTTTATGGAAACGACATTGATTTAAATTTTCCTTCATCGGAACTAAGGCCTCTACTTGTTGCACTGAGAATCCTCTGTGCGGACAATAAATTGTGGAAGTCTCTTTATTTCCAAGTGCTTAGGGAGTATATGTGAAATATATTCTAAAAATCATTTCCTCGACTTACCATTGTATATTGAAAATATGTGCAAATCATATATACGTTTTGGAAAGCTGAGCACTAATAGTATATGTAACCAATCCAAAATTTATATGTAAGTATGAACAATATTGAATGCTTTTGTTGACGATCCTATCGTTGTTGCATTAATGATATTGATCATGAAAGCTACTTGCATATTTTGAATAGAGCTTCTTGAATGCTGGCTCACAGCCCTATCATTTGTTTTCAACAATCTTCAGAATCCGAACCCAAAATACGAGAAACAGGCTTTGTTCAAATCTTTCGGGAAAGGCCCTGGTTTTGAATGGGTGAAAATCTGACATCGTATGTTGGAGGTATATAATATGAATTTGTATACTAGAGCAAATCTAAAAATGATCTGACCGCAAAAGGGTTACTTAACAGTCAACTTCTGAACTTCTAGAAGATCTCTGTAGCCTGTGACACATGTTAACACTTTTGAACGCTAACTAGAATTAACATTACCAGTCATTGGTCATTAGAGTACTGAACACGTCACTGATGCTAAATTGTTAACTTCTGTCTCATGCAACATAGGTTCCTGGTAATAAAATTGGCTTACGAATAAAACAAAGTTTAAGCTAGAATTCTTGATACCTGCTTGTGTTCCTGTCTTCAGTACTCTTATGATGTTTATTCTTTGTCCCTTAAGCATTGTGCATGTGCTTATTACAATGAAAAATAATGTTGTTAACTAACCTTATTCCATACAGTGCTCTTATCTAACATAATAAAGTTTAATCTTGTATTTCAAATGTAAGACACCAGATTAATTTGAAGTTCAATACCAACTTACTATTCTGAAACACCAGAAATCCTGCTATTGAGTAAGAGAAAGATTGAGTTGCCCCCAATCTCTGTCATTGCTATCAAAAGCAGGACAGATCGAGAGGAGGGTCTGCCCAACGCTCTCACTTTTAATAATAACAATTTGGACTTTTGATCTTTGCTGGCCAAGAAAATCCCTAAACAATTGTATTTTTCTATGTTGTTGGATGTTCCACTTGAATGTGGGAGTCACAAGATGTAAAATATATCTCAAAATCCAGAGCAGAAGTTGATTCTGTTGCATATTGAAATAATACGCATTTTTAATATATTTTCTTATGAAGGTTTGCTCGTGTACATTAGCTTTCCCTCGTATCATATCATTTTCTTTCTGTGTTATTCTTCTTTAAGTTTTAAGTATGAACAATGATGATATGGAAAGCCATTTGATAATTTCACTTTAGTAGAGGCAATAATGTACAACATATAACTTGTGGTTTCATGACTGGGATCGTTAGAGTGTTCGTTTATTATGATTATTATTTTTTGGACAGATACAGGGTATTCTACCAGAGAGTTTTTTAGGTGTATTCTTGAGAACAGACAGTTGAAAATGGAGTGAGAGCCCAAAGGATACAACTGGAAAGCTGCCAGGAGCAAAATAAACTTAATCAGAAGATCCTAAACGATAAGATTATCGAGGTAACAGTTTAAATTTTTGAAGATATACTGTATTTAGAGACCTAAACATCCTTTTGCTTTTAAAGCATTTTCATTTTTGTTTTTTGTTTTTTTGTTTTTCCTTTTTACCGGAAGTAAGCTGGGGTTAGGCAGACCCGTGTATAAATTAGAATCTCAAATACACCATTTCCCTTATATTAACCTGAACTATATCTTGTAAGTCTTATTAACAAAGGGGTAGATGCAACATGGGGATCAAACTGATTCAGAGCTGCTAGGTGATGTCTTCACCATTGTCTAGTTGTATTGTAGCTGCACTCAGAAATCCTGCATAAATATTGTCCTGTACTCCTGTGCATACCAGTCCCACTAGTATCGTTTTGCTTATACATAGATATTGATTTATATATGACGTGTTTCTTTAATCAGTAGAGTACACCATATATTTAGTAGGGGCTACTGTAATGTACTTCGATAAAATTTCAGAAGAAAACTTTTGAGTTTTGATATTAAACACGTAATAGGTGCTGCTGCCATGGTTGGAAAATTTTCTATTAGGGAATAGGGACGTAGGGTTCCTAGCTACTATATATGCATTCCAAACTTTTTTATATTCAACTGTGAGCTAAGTCTTTTCTGTCAAGGATGCTGATCTGACATGCAAGGACCTCAGTAAATATAAGCTATCGGTCCATGCAATGAATATTCTGATACTCCGGGTCATTCGGAAATTATCTATGATGAAAATCAAGATGTTTTACGTGGTTGTTGGTGTTTCTAAAGTAGAATATACCAACTAATATTGAGACGGCCTGTCATGGATCATAATCACCTTTTGTGATTTTGATTCTTATTTGATGATTTAATCTACCTGAGGCAGTCTCTGCTTTACATGAACTCGCCAGAAGTTGAGACAGCTCCGCCAGACTGGCACAGTGGGTGCCTATGTGAAGCCATTCTCGACTTCTTAAAAGTAGTGATCACGGATTCACGGTATTCGTTTGGCACATTTGTTTAACATAATAGCACAGTCCGAGAAAGAAAACCGGTTATAAAGAGCAGAATTTGATTTCCATCTTTGTTTGGTTCAATTCCAATTTTTTTTTTTTTTTTTTTTTTTTGTGTGTACTACTCATTTTCTCACTACTCGAGATGGAAAGGAATTTGCTACAATATGATCGCCTAAAATTAGATATTTTGAGCGTATACTGGGGGAAAAGGGTCTGAAATTCATGATGTGGCTTTTGTTAACCAAAATTTGTGCTTAAAAATCACTCTGTAAAGTTGTGTGTTTTTTGGTTATCTTCTTGATATTATATTGTTCTGTACTTACTCCATTATTCGGTTGGCCTGAAAGTGCAGTTGAATGGAAAGATGTATGAAATGGAAGGACAATTGGATGTGTTGAGGAAGCAACTAAAAGATAAAACTGATGAGATGCAAGTTATGGAGTCTCTTAATCAAGTTCTTGTTCTCAAAGAGCACACACATAATTACGAGCTACAGAAAGCTCACATGGAGCTGAAAAGTGTATGTGTTTGTAGATTGCTTTATTATCTGGTTTAGTAAGATTTATAGTCACTTACATTGTTGATCCACATACGACAACAGACTCAAGACAGCTCATGAATGACTTGTTTTCTTTTTGTATACAGGGAATGCAGGATGTGAATATACAGGCCTAACCTAAGTATTATTAGTATGCTTATTTCTAATGTAATTTTCTTCGTAGGTTACCTTAGGTATAATATTCGTTAAAATGTAATTTCAAAGCTTTGAGGTTTTGATGCTTCTTACATTCCATTTGAACGTATCTCGGATGCAAAGCAATTGTTGTATCTCAGTCTAATTCATGTTTTTTGCCTTTTTGTGTTGATATTCAGTTGTGTTTTCTTGTTTGATATTCTCATTTTCATGCATTTTTCTTGAGTTGGCCTTTCGGCTTTTGTTTTGTGTTTACTTCACCCACTCTGCACTCTGATCTCTGTTATTACGGGTTCATTAGCACTCTGGTCTGCTGGATGGTCTAATTATTTTAACTGTTTCAGGATGCTGCGTAATGTGATGCTGAGTTTCGGGCTATAATTGAGAAACGCAAAATGCGAAGGGATTTTGTTCTTATCATCTGGTCATCAGAAAACTGAAAGTGCATATGTATCCAGAAACTGAAAGTAGATCGAGCATTGTTTAGAGGTCTAGGTCTTTAGTCTTTTTGTAACCGTGGATCTTTATTTTTTGTGCATCGATATTGTGAGTCAAAATGATTAAAAGAAAAAGAACTAGAAGATATTATTCAAACTGCTTTGAACCTTGTTAGTCACCTAGTCTATGCGGACTTGCGGAGTAATGGTATCTTTCATTTACGCATTTGCGGAAACAAGTTTGCATTACACATACAACAACTAGAATGCATATAGTTCTGGATTAAGCACCTACACCAGATAGGAAAGCCAAAGCTGCAACCATATATCCGAGATAATTGTTATTAAGTGAGGATATATTTGGATGTAGACAATCTTCTTAGAATCTCACTCATGACTGTAAGGCTTGAAGTACTGCATGAACCTGTAGTTCTGTACAGACCTAGGAATTTCATGCTTTGCTTGGAATTTCATACTTTGTAGCTTGTACAGTTGAACATGATATTAGCGTCGGGAAATAAGTAAATCAAGTCATATGCATCTAGCATTTAACCATGCATGTTCTAGTAAGACATAATGCTGCCTGTGATACCTTTTAAATAGCAAGATAAAAAATGCCCCTATTTGAAGAAAAATAAATACAGTAAATATATATACCTTATTTCATGAGAAAATATAGCTAGAGCTCATGATCTAGGACTACTCCATGATTTTGTGGATCAGATAATAATGCCACATCTCATGACGGGGAATTTTATATACTTATTTTCTCAAACGAGGACACCGCCAATTTTATTCTTTGAAAAATAAACATAAATCCAAACGACATTGAGTTTAAGTGCTATATGCCCAGAAAAACTCCACTTCTTAGCCTTAGGGGAAAAAAAATTCGCTCTACAGCACTCGGGATTTGGTAGTTGTCCCTGCTTATGAACCCGAACCTGGGTGATCTATCCATGACCAGGATGAAGCTTGGGTAAAACTAAGTGGAGGTCCAAACTGACTGATGTTGAAAAATCAGCGGATGAGTAAAGCACTGTATTGGTAATTAAGATGTGTGATGAATAGATGCTTAAAAGAACACTTGGCTCCAAGCACTATGGAGCGAAGTCTTCTTACGGCTAGGAGCCAGATGTTCTCCTAAGCGACCGTACATCTTAAACTTCTATGCCAATCTCCATAACTATTACCATACCAAAATTTTCAAGATTTGTATAGATCATTTCAATTTCTCTTCATTAAACATTTATGAATCATGGAGTCATGACTCATGATGAACCCTTGCTAATAATATGGTTGGGTTTGATTGGACTTGAGAGTTGAGAGTTGAGACACCACCACTGACCACTAGCACCACACAACCAAAAGTAAATTGGGCGGGAACAGTTTTCCATTCTTAATTAAAAGCAGTTTCTAAAAATAGCAAAAAACGAGGGAGTTTTTAGTTTTCCACTAAAAACGTGTGTTTCTTTCATCCAAAAGGGTAAAATAAACCGTACACACTCTGTTTCAGTTCTGCACATCTTTATTAATATATATCAGGTATTAAACATGAACAAAGTGTGCATTTGCTTCTCTTTATTTGCTTTCCATCAAGTTTTTTTTTCTTGCAATTTTTGATATCTTTCTTCTTAAATTGCAAAACCCATTTCTTGTTTCTTTCTAATTCCTACTTTCCTCCTCTTTCCAAATCACAAAACCCCTTTCTCTGTTTCTTCTTCATCTATAGTAGTAATGGCTAAAAGGAATCATACCATCTTCTTCAACAACAACAATGGTAGTAAAGTTGATGAATACTCTGATGACCCTGCTCTATTGTATTTCAAAGTAGCAAGTATGCTTCCCAAAGGGGTTCCATTACCTTTGCCTACTGAGTTTATCCAACCTATTGATGGTGGTGATAACATAGATATGGAAACTGTTTTCAAGCAAATCGAAACGGTATTATTAAAAATTTATTCCATTTCATGTTTTTTTTTTTTCTTGAATTTATATTTGTTTTAATCTTGAACATTATTACTTGCAGCTTGAAAATAATCTGGCTAAATGTATACATTTCGCTCATACTTTTGTAAAACATTCTGAGGAGAAAGTTGGAGTCTTGCAAGCTGAGTTAACTTCTGCGCGAGAGGAGAACAATGTTCTTGAGGATACTATTAATAAGATGAGGAATACAGCTGAGATTCTTATAGCTGAAAGTATGGAAGATAAGAAAGCCTTGAAGTTGGCAAAAGCTGAGCTTGAAGTTTGTGTGAAACCAGTTCTTATTGATTATAATGGTTCTTCTTCTCCTTCTCCTTCGCCGTCTTCTTCTGCAGTAGTAGTTCCACCAGAAAATCCTAATCCTGTTCAAACTATTGGTCATGGTGAGTTGGTCAATGAAGTTTTTTCTGGTGGAGGTGATGTTGTTGATCCTTTGGACATGGCTAAAGGTACTATTTCTCCTACTGCCGTTGTTCGCGTTTTAAGTACAATTTCACATCCTCAATTTTTTGTGTGAACCCCTTAATTTTACGACAGCCCCTCATTCGCATATGTTTGGTTTTAAAGGGCAACATGTAAAACCTCATTCCAGCCAAATCAATTAGGGTCGAATAATTTACAGTGTGCCAAGTGCCAACTCAACAATTTGATATCTAAGGCTTGGTTGTTGCAAGCTACAATACAAACATATTCCCACAATTTTTGAAGTATTATGCGGGCAACATGATTCCTTGATAAGTCTTATTTACCTATATCTTTACATGCTTGTGTACAAGATATTTATTGTGAAAATGAGTACTGGACTTGGTATGACTATTCATTGATATATAACAGCTTTTGAAATGGAAACACTTGATGGACGCTGCACAGTGTCTCGTCACGAGTTTTCAACTTTTGTTGATAGTGTGAGACAGATTGCTGCTCTTTTTTTTTGTGTGTTCTTTCACAAGATGTACCTCTTGAACTAGTACTTCATTTACTGGTGCCATTCAAAGCTGCTATATTTTTCAAATTGCACATAAATATTACAACAATAACTGCACCATCGTGGATTTACTCCAACACTATACTCCATGTGGTTCCCATTGTCATCTTTGTAACGCAATGAGAAAGGAGACTCTTCTATATCAGCTTGTGAAGCTGTTCCAGAAGTTCATTATGAAAATTCTGTCATATTTTCTCCCGACCTTACAATCGTGTATGGTGTTATTGTTAGGTATGATTTCTTTCTTTTAACACTGGTATACATGTGGCAGGTTGTAAAAAAAACCAATACACTTCCGAGTTGCATTCCATGGCTGAGCAACTGCAAAAGTTGTATGTTCACAATGCAAGTCTTGAAGGTCAGGTTGAATTCTTGAAAGATATTATACAAGAGAAAGACATTAAGTACGGGGAGTCTATAATGTGCTTAAGAAGGATTCTTGAAGAGAAAGATAGGTTATATCACGCGAATGCTATGGGTATACATTTGTTTAATTGTGCTCGATTCATTTTAGCTAAATACACCTGATATGGTTTCTTAGGAAAACCCAGTTTATTCATCGGTTTGTGTAGTCTCCAACTCAATTATTTCATGGCTTTTGCATCAGAATCAATGAGGCGGCATGAGTATTTCAAAAGGTGTCTCCAAGACAATAAACTACTGACGCTTGAAGTGGAATCCCATAGGAGAATCTTGGGAAATTGCAAAAAGCAAAATGTAGGCGAGGAAGAGCGGCTGAAAGCTGAGAATGAAATGGTAGGGTGTATTAATTGAAAACTTAACATGATGAAAACTATATTTCTTTCTTGGGAGACCACACAAGTCCTCTAGCTATATTTGTTATTCTCATTTCCTTGTTGTGCAATCTACTACTGAATATCATGTCAATTATTCAAATGAGGGGGCACTTACAGATTGTCCTTTTATATGTCTGATAAGATTTAGTCAATGTTTTTTTAGCTTATTCTTTAATCTACTAATTCTAGATTTATTTCCGATACAAGAAAGGTTTGATTTATACAATAAAAGCTAAACACCAAAGAGCTCAGATTTTTTTGAGATATGTTATCAAATTACAATATTCGATTCTTATATATTTCGGGATATATTTTAATTGAGTCCAAATCTCTGTCTGTGTGTTCTGAGCAAGGAATTTTCTACATTACAAATATCTTGATGATTATGTATGTTATCTATATGTCTAAAATTTACGAACTGCACTTGAAATGCAGGTCAAACAGAAATTGTATGAAAAGGAAGAGGAGATAATTACTATGAAAAAATACCTGAAGGCAACAGCTGATGAACTGCAAGATATCGAGTATCTTAACAATACCCTTTTGGTTAAAGAGCGAACAAGTACAGATGAGCTACAAGAAGTTCGCAATGAGTTATTAAATGTATGAAATCATCTTCTTGCATTGTCTCCTACATACTCACCTGGTCTAGTAAAACATAATTCTAGTGCTAAATTACCAATTAAAGATGCCAAATGAAGTGCTTTTCTTCTTCACTATACAGGGACTGACTGACTTCAGTTGGCGCTCTAGTATTAGAATAAAAAAAATGGGAGAGCTAGATCCAAAGCCATTTCAGGTTGCATGCAAGGAGAAGTTCTCGAGTGAAAACTGGGACATCAAATCTGTTGAGTTATGTTCCTTGTGGCAAGAAAACATTAAAGATCCCCATTGGCATCCATTCAATAAGATCTGGATAAATGGCAAGTTGCACGTATGTGTCTTCTTCCAATATTCTTTCATGTTATTATCTTTCTCATTTGCTTTCTTATATGAACTCAAGCGTTTATTTTAATTGTTGGAGGTGCAGGACGAAGTAGATGCTGCTGATCCAAAACTCAAAGAGTTGAGGGATGTTTGGGGTGAGCAAGTGTACGAGACTGTATGTGTGGCATTGTCTGAGATAAACGAGTACAATCCAAGTGGCAGATATGCAGTACCCGAACTCTGGAACTTCAAGGAAGGCAGAAAATCAAGTTTAAAGGAGGCTGTTGAGTACTTGCTGAAACAGCTGAAGTTTTTCAAGTCTCGCAGCAAGCATCCCCGTTGAGGCTGAGAAGCCAAGGTGAGCATCTAATCTTGATTCTTAGCACCATGGACATCCTACAAATATTCATGCTGTCTGTAAACTGCAATGTCTTGATTAAGTTACTCCCGTGAAAGCACTTATGCTAGTTACTAAAAGTTAAAATATGAAGCTGCTTTTACTAGATTAATATGTACACATCTTTGGTCATTCATTTTTATGAACTCAAGAAATGTGTATAGATTGATATTCGAAAATACCTTCTGGGAGTGCAACCATACATGGTTGAATTGAGCAACCTAACAGAGATTAGTTAGCTTGGATTCACCACTGAAAAGAAAAATAAGCAGCTTAAAATTCTACGCCATCCCATTTAGAGCTGAAGAGATAAACAATAGCGAGGAGAGAAGTTAGAATTGAGCCTAAACACAGAGTAAAGTGTCAGGCCATCAGGCTCCGTGTTAGCTTATGCCCTATGATAACCTTCAGTATCTAGGTTGTAATTTGTTAAAATAGTACTTTCTTTAGAAGGAAACAGTATATATGATTTTTTAGCCTTCTTTCTCTCAGCTGACACATAATTTTCCTACTTCTTGCAGGATTCCACTGTTATATGCTTCTGCCATTGCTATATTGACGAAACTGGGATTCAATCTTTTGTATAGACTTGATCGTCCAAGCGTAGAAGATTTGAAACAGAAAATGTGAGTTCCTTTAACTGATTGAAAGATGGCTTTGAACAACTTCAGCTGTCTCGACACAACATATTTGCTTTGTAGCTTCTTGATATTACTTCAGTATGGTGTAATTAATAGATCTCATATCTGATTTGCTTTCTTGTATTTTCCATTTCAAATGTCAGTTGGAAACCTATGAAATGAAACAATTATGACTATCAAAATGTGACTGCACACGATACAGATATCCTTTTGTGAAAAAAGTGAATATATCATCAACTTTAACTACTCTGTATTTCAGTCTTCAGTCTTTTGTTTTCAAAGACATGAGAAATCATAAATGGGGACTTGTATTTGATTTTGAGTGATTGTTATATGCTCTGTTCAGCTTAAAGGAATGACTGACTATTAGAGGTGTGTTATAAGAATTTCTGAATTTTGCATCTGGGTGTGGTGCTAGTCGGAAGAAACTACTAAAAGTAATGTAGTATCATGGTACTCTTTACTGCTGTCTTATGTGCTGCCACAGTTTGTTCATTTTAGATAGCTTTATCCTGGATGAGGTTTAAGTGAGAGTGTGAAGTGTAGTTTGAATCAGGGTAAATTTGGATAGAAAAGTGAGCGACAGTCTAATGATGGGGTTTTGGGGCCAAATTTGGCACAATGAGGGTGTTCTGACCAAACGGGGTCACAATGTGTGGGGGATTTTGGCCAAATTTCTCATAAAAACAAAGGAATCAAATCAGAATAGATGCAAAGATGGATAGATTGGTACAAGCTTTTATAAAAAAAAAAAAAATGTTTCGACAGACATGTTTGTTTTATTGAAAAAACTGTAAATTTTACAGCCCAAAAGATTTCACAAACAGCTCCGATCCTTCAGGCATGTTATTTCGACGTGCATACAACTATGTTAATCACTTAATCAGTTACAAATAGATCTAAAAACACAGCAATGGCATCACCTAGAACCCCCACAGCGTAACTTCTATCTTGAAATGGTGATCCGCCACGGTTGAATGCTCCTTGGCAGGTGAATACTTCTTCTTTCATATTAAGTGTATTATTAATGGCATCGAGGTATTCACGTTTACCTAATAATACTAGTGCATCAGAAAGCTCAGAAATTGCAGTGTCTAATCTCTCTGAACATATCATAAATGCATCTTTGGAAGTCGTAGTATTCAAAAGTAGCTGTGTTTTGGTATATGCATTCATCTCTGCCACCCTGTCAATTGCTAGTTGGAGAGTCGTACCTGCAAGGCCATACAGATCATGAGCTGCTGCATGTGTACGCGGATCAGTGTTTAGAAGATCAACACACAAACTTCCATTGCGAGTCTTTGGGCAGAACTGCTGAATCAAATCCTCCCCGCTTTTCACCCCAACTCTTGCAAAGGATGGACCGGGAAACAGAATTAACACTACAAAAGCTGCAAGGAAGGAAGATTTCAAAAGAAACACAACCATTCTATCTATCTTTTTCTTCCCTTTCACAACAACGGTGTAAAGTGCAGGATTTTGCAAATAAATGAAACTTTTGTAGCTATATAGGCAGAACATATGAGTTTATGTTTAGATAATGGTAACGCCACATTTGCAGCGCATGCAGTTGTAGCGTGCTTATCCTCTAATTTTGTGTAATTCCTCGAGTTTATCAATTAAATATTTTGTTTAATACAAAATATATAAGATCATATGCAGTTTCAAAAGAGATACTCCTGTAAATTTCTGTGTACACATATAGCAAGAGTTAAATCTAAAGAGATTGTGAGAATCCCTTAATTTAATTGCTCCATCAACATTAATGCAAAACATTCTTACATATTGATGGTGGAAACTAAGGTTTATGGACCAGATTTTGTAGACTAGACAAGCAATCTCATCAATGAATGGACAAATGATGTCGAGATTGGCATGCACAGAGTCAACAGATCATAAACCAGATGACTCTAAAGAAGATATAAGAGCTTGGCCACCCAAATCAAAATGCAGATTCTTGGGTAAATCTGCATCTAATATTCTGTATGTTTTCAATTACTTTTAGACAACAACATCACAACTTTTGTTGTTCATTTTTTAATAAACAACGCGTTTCATGTGGTGAACACATCATCTGAACTCTATAAGGACATTGAGCCTAGTACTGTACGTGGTAAATTAAAACACATAATCTGGTATTTCTTTAGCATATTTGGGAATTTTTAGGTGGTGAATTAAATCAAAAGAAAAGGAATCATCAATGCAGGGATCAAATCGATTCAATCCATAAAATAAATTAAATGAACCAATTTGCTTCACAAATCTGTTTGTTTTATTGATAACATTATAAATTTTAGCACAAACAGAAAACTAGTTCAATCAAGTAATTAGCTTATTAGCCATCACTGAAATGATATCACCTAGAACCAATATAATGCGATTGGTTTTTTTTAGTGGCGACTTGCGTTTCTTGAATGCTTTATCGCAGCCAGTTACCTTTTCTCTCAAATGAATTGAGTTAGTAACAACATTGTGGTATGCATGTTTACCTAAGAGTGAACCTGCATCAACAAGAGTAATGAGTGCATCGTCATATATCTCTGAACACATGATGAATTGTGCCTTCAAGTCAGTGTCCTTTAGCATCATGGATTTGGCATATCTACTTATTTCGAACACCTTGCCAGTTGCTAACTTGATAGCTATATCTACAGCGCCATATAAATCAGCCGAGGAAATAAAGGATGCGCCATTTAGAGTTTTGGCACATAATTTTGAATCGCGAGTCTGTGCGCAGTATTGGGAAATCAAATCTGAAGTAAGTTGCTCTCGAACGTTTGCAGAAGAGGGATGGGTAAACAGAATCAACACTAGGAGAGCAACTACTAAGAAAGATTTCACGACAGCCATTCTTTCTTGTTTTTTCTTCCCTTTCACAACAATGAGATGTGAGAACTTGCAAAAGAGATGGACACTTAAATAGCTAGTGATGATATCTTTTTCTTCCCTGTTAAGGTAGTCACGTTATTAGATGCTTTGCATGAAAAAGGTTCCAATAGGCAATAAATCCATTTGTAAAATTTAATTAATTAGCCACACAATTAGATTTTCTACAACAAGAGAATCCTGTAGTAAGAAGTACTTTTTTCACATCTTAGTGTATTAAGCAGTAAAAAACCTGCTAAATACTAGTAGACTAAGCAGTATCAAACACATTTGTTTTAGGAAAATTATATTGACACCCTGTTCTTAACCAAGAGTTTTCCAACAAATGTTGGAAAGTATACTTTAAGAAAGACACTTCAAATAAATAAATTCCGAAGTCCTCATCACACGCCCGGAAGGGGTAAGCAGGTCCCCGTAGGCTATCTACAGACGTTGCCACCGAGACATCCCTGTCGCCTCAACAGCACCAGAGTAGCCACATCGCTCTATGAAGGCTTGCACGTTTTGGTCTACCTAAACAACCACAACATTAAAAGAGATAGTCCTATAAATGTTTGGGAACTTTTAGGTGGTGGAATCAAAAGAAAAGGAATCCATAAAACAATGCAGTGATCCAATCGGTTCAATCCATAAAACAAATTAAATGAACCAGCTTGCTTCACAAACCTGTCAAATTATCGAAATTGACAACAACGTTTGCAAAACATTACAATTCTAACAATGTATTGCAGAACATGACAACCAAGTGGATTTTCTTTACACCCGATAACAACAATGATTTCTCCGGTACCTGAAGCCGGTGACATGTCCACGTGGCCTTTAAAAATAGATGACATGTCAATAAAAAATAAGTAAAAAGACACATCATCCTAACACTCGGGGTTTTAGACATGTGCTCAGCACGTGTCTCCAAACAATAAAACCCAATCGAAATAAACTAAGTCCAAAACATTGTTGTCATTTGTACCCTACCAGTCGTCTTCTTCTCCATCTACCCTACCACTTCTCTGCAACTTAGAAGATGGGGACCAAGAACCAATCATCCAAAGACAAGGACAAGGACAAAACAACAAATGATGATGATAATTTAAAGGCAGTCGAAGATTTTGAAAAAGCTAGTGCAACAGTGAAGGATATCATCAAAGCTATGTGTAAGGGATCTTTAACTTTTAAATTTGATTCTTTTAATAACATGGTGGGGTTTAGATTCGATTCTATAAATAAAATGCAAGTCTTGTACCTTCTATATCTAGTAATTCTCAAATTAGGATTTTTTTAAAAAATTTGGGGTTTTCAATTATAGTAGAATATTGATGTAATTGATTCTATCAAGGATAATAATCCAAGAATTACAGTAAAATATTGATGTAATTTCATTAATGGTATCATATTTTATTATCAAGTTAAGGTTCTGCGATGTTTAATGAAAAATTGGGGGCTTCTCACTTATAGTATAATATTAATGAAATTGATTACTTCAAATACATTATTAAAGCATATTAATATTGTAAAGCATGGAATTGTATACTTTAACTTATGAGTTTTCAGTTATAGTAGGTTTTAAAGTATGTTTTTCTTTTTCTTTTTTTTTTTTCTTTTTTTTTTTTTACTTTTCAGTTCTAGAACAAACAAGAACTATTGAAATTCATCATGGTGGTACATTAATTACAAAGCCTTACTTGCATTATGCCAAGGGGAAGTGTACTCATTATCCAAATATCCCTACTGGGAAGATTACTTATGATAATATGTTGGGTGTACTAGAAAGGGATTTAGGATACACTAATGTGACTAATATGCATTATGTACTTCCTCACCAAACATTAGAATGTGGTCTGAAGATAATTGTAGATGATGACAGTCTCAAGAAGGTGTTAGGAGGGTCTATCTTCCATGGATATATAATCATATACACTGAGCACTCTGAAGATATTGAAGACAATGCAGAAATCACTGAAGATAATGAAGAAGAAAGTGATAGTGAAGAACAAAGTGGCAGTGATGAAGACTGTGAAGAAGGAAGTGACAATGAAAACAATGTAGACCATGAAGATATTGATCAAGAAAGTGAACAAGGAAGTGACAGTCCAAATGCAACTGAAAAAGAGAAACAAAAAAAAGTTGAACAAAGGAATAACAATGTTACACCAAACTGGTTTAACTGTGATAATAGAGATTATTTTGAAGACTGCCATGAGAGTGGCAGTGATTATGAAGGAGATGAGAGTGAGGTTGCCAGTATTGAGAATGTCAGTGATGATGAAGTTAGACAAGTTAGGATTGAGAAATAAGCTAGCATGGTTAATTAGTGAAAGAAAATATATTGAACAAGAGGATGGTCTGTCAAACTGGATCGAGGCTAAAGGTATGAAGGGAGGTATTGATAACAACTTCAAGGACACTGAAGAATATGATGGAAATATTGATTATGACTCACCTGTAGGTTCTGAAAAAGAAGATGAATTATTTGTAAGAAAGAAGGCTACAATTCCTCATGTTAACACTAAGGGTGATTGTTTTGGTTATGTTCCAATTGTAGGACACAAGTTTGCAACTCTGGACAAGCTGAAGAAATGTTTAATAGGTTATAGTATTGGCAAGGGGTATGACATTGGCTTTCCTTGGAGAAATCCTACTCAAATGCAGGCTTAGTGCTGTAAAGGTGAGTGTCCTTGGAGATTGTGGGCTAGTTATGACAATGAAGACCAATGTTTCAAGGTTAAGACAATGAATATAGAGCACATGTGTAAGAAGTCTTCTAACTGCACTGCATTCACTGCATCTTTTTTGGTAAAACTTTACCATGATAGGATGCTTAGTAATCCAACATGGAAACTTGAAGAATTTCAGGCTGATGTTTTGGCAACTTATCAACAAGAGATTTCAATTGTACAATGTTGCAGAGCAAGAGCAATGGCTAAAGGGGATGTAAAGGTCACTTTGAAAAACCATTATGCTGAGCTATGGAGTTATGGAGCAGAGCTTGTATAGCAGAATCCTAATGGTACTTTTGAAATTACTACTGAAAGACTGCTAGAGAGTGAGCCACCTTCAGAGGCAAATCCAACATACTTAAAGGTTTTTTATGTTTGTTATGAAGCTTGTAAAGAAGGTTGGAAAAAGGGATGCATGCCAATTATAGGGGTTGATGGATGTTTCTTTAAAGGATATGTAAAAGGGGAGTTGCTTATTGCTATTGGTAGGGATAGGAACAATCAAATGTTCGCAATTGCATGGGCTACAGTTAATAAGGAGAATGCAGATACTTGGTCTTGGTTTTTGAAGAAAGTGTTAGCTGACTTGAACATTTCTGAAGGACAAGGAAAGGGACTTACAATCATCAGTGATCAAGAGAAGGGGTTGGCAAAGGCTGTGAATGATCTGATACCACATGCTGAACACAGAGAATGTGCAAGACACATTTATTGTAATTTTACTAAGAGATGGGCAACTTACAGTCTAAAATCACTTTTTTGGCAAGTTGCAAAAGCTTATACCAAAGTGGACTTTCTAGCTGCAATGGAGGAGATCAAAGCTGAATGTCAAGAAGGTTATGATTATTTGATGGTTACTAATAGCCCTAAGTATTGGGCAAGGTGCTACCAAAGCGACTATCCAAAGTGTGAAAATGTTGAAAATAACCTATGTGAAACATTCAATGGTGTGAGACAAATTTTGGAAGCTAGAGCTAAACCTATCATTTCACTCCAAGAGGGAGTTAGAACATATGTGATGAATAGGTTGAATCAAAAGAGGGTTGAAATGGATAAATGGCCTATTGATTTACTAACACCAAAAGCTAAGGAATTGTTGGAGGCCAACAAGACTGAATGGAGGTTATGGAGGGTGCATCTTTGTGGTCCAAACAAGTTTGAAGTCAGAAAACACCCAGATGGCTTTTTGGTGAACATGGTAATGAGATCTTGTTCTTGCAACCAATGGGATTTATCTGGGATACCATGTGTACGTGCTATTGTAGCTATCTACCACATGAAGTTAGAACCTGATGATTATGTCATTGAATGGTATCATAATTCTACTTGTAAGAGAACTTATGATTTATACATTCCTGGCTGTAATGGTCCCAACATGTGGCCTCCTACTCCAAACCTTGTACCAATCTTGCCCCCACCTAAAAGAAGAGGACCTGGAAGGCCCAAGAAACAAAGGAGAGAGCATCATGAATTGGAAAATGGGAAAAAAATAAAACTGGCCAAGACTGGGAAGAAGCAGAAGTGTAGGAACAGTCAGAAGATTGGACATAACAAAAGATTCTGCAAGAATGAATATGTAAGTGTTTATTCTTTATTCTAATTAATTTCTTTTTTTTTTTTTTGTTCACCAAAATTAATTTATTTTGTTAAAATCTACTTGCAGGTTCCACCACCTCCAAAACAACAAAAGAAGAAGGCAAAGAAGACTGCCAGAAATGTAGGTCATTGTTTTTTTTTATTGTAATTATCTAACAAAAATGTTAAGAGTATTGTTATTATTTAATGGTTTGTATTCTGTAGGTTCCAGCTAGTAAGAAGACCACCAAAACAACAAGTAACAAGACTGGAAAGGCTCAAGTTGCATCTTCCAGTGAGCCAATAACCAAAAAAAATAAAATCAGGGGTATGTTATAGTCTATCAGACTAGGGTTAGGCAATTTCAAATATAACATCTAAGTGTGTGTTTTTTTATGCAGAGACCACCAAAAGTACAAGTAAGGAGGAAGAAGGGAGTAAATAAGGCCCCTGGAGGACATGGTCTGTTAAATCTTCCAAATGGAGAGAAATATATAAGTAAGTTATATTAGGGTTTACAGCAATATTTCTGTAGTGAACACTCAAGTAATTTTTTGACATTGGTTTTTATGTCATAGATGGGGACTAAGAGAGGAAAATATATCCCACCACAGGAAGAAATGGTTATAGACAATGGACCTCTTGGCTCCCAATCCTCCACTCCAGTATCCCCTCAAATTCCTACACAAGAAAGTGCAGCTGCAAGTGTACAGTTGAGAAGATCCCCAAGGAAAAGAAAAAATCCTGAAGAACCTTCAACTCAAGAGAGTGCACTGACGAGAAGATCATCAAGGAAGGAAATACCTGCAGCTGCTGTAAATGTTTCTAAGGAATCTAAGGGTAAGGCACCAGCAAAAGAGTTGCCACCTCTACCAACTGAAAAAAACCCAAAAACTCTTGGTGTCAAAACTAGGAGTTTTATGAACAAGGGTGGGATTTTTATGGGGTGAAAGGAGCAGTTGTTTTATGATTTTTGTAATTGCAGACTTCTGTGTAAGGATGTGTGGTGCATTTTATTGTTTTTTGCAGACTTTAGTCTGAGGATGTGTGGTGAAATTTATTGTTTTTTGGAGACTAGTTTGTATGTTGGACAAGGTCTAATCAATGAATGAAGTTGTTTCTGCAATTTAATTATATTGGATTATTGGACAAGGTTATATTGTGTTTACAGGTCATGCCATTGTTTGTCTTCCCATTTTTGCACTTTTGTATCATGTTGAAGTAGTCCAATTTCATCCATTTGGTGTTTCTGGAGTTTTTCAGGTCATATATTGCGTTTCTGCAGTTTTTCAGGTCATGTTAAATCTGCAGTTTTTCAGGTCATATATTGTGTTTCTGCAGTTTTTCAGGTCATGTTAAAGGAAAACATTTTTTTCAGGTCATGTTCACAAAAAGTATGAAAAATTGAATTGAAGTGAAAACAAAATCATTTCATTGATCGAAAGCAAACAAAATACATCATCTTCTTCATCATGAAAAAATAAGAAAAGTAAACAAAATTCGACATCTTCTTCATCATGATAGACAAACATATTTCATCATGAACATCATCACTTACATAAAAACATGAAAAAAAAAATACAATAAAACCAATAAAATACATCTTCCTTCTACACATCTTCATCTTTTTTTCCAATTCCAGTGTCTCTGCATTTTTTTTCTCCAATTCCTTCAAAAGCTTCCAGTTCTAAAGCTGCTATCCTGCATTCCAAGTTTTCATTTTTGTCCTGCCAATATTCTAGTTTCTTTTCGATGCTTAATGGTGTTGGTGGGTCAATCCAGTGAAAGTAGTTGCAATTGTTATTAGGGTATTTCCAACAACCATTAAAATCTCCTTCCATAATTCTCATTAGTAGTAGAAATCCTTATTACAGCTTCTTCTCTACATTGACAACTTGGGGTATGTGAATTAATTGAAGAAGAAGACATAATTGAGGAACTAGGGTTTGTAATTTGAAAACTAGGGTTTTCGGTTTGGGGAAGAAGACATAATTTCGATCTGATAGTAAAGAAATTGTTTTGGACTTAGGTTATTTCGATTGGGTTTTGTTGATTGGAGACACATGCTGAGCACATGTCTAAAACCCCGCGTGCAGTGCACATGTTAGGATGATGTGTCTTTTTACTTATATTTTATTGACATGTCATCTATTTTTAAAGGCCACGTGGACATGTCACCGGCTTCAGGTACCGGAGAAATCATTGTTGTTATCGGGTGTAAAGAAAATCCACTTGGTTGTCATGTTCTGCAATACATTGTTAGAATTGAAATGTTTTGCAAACGTTGTTGTCAATTTTGATAATTTGACCTTTGTTTTATTGATAACATTGTAAATTTTATTACAAACAGAAAATTAGTTCAATCAACAATCAAATAAGCTTATTAGCCATCACTGAAATGATATCCCCTAGAACCAATATAATGCGATTTGTGCCTTCTAGTGGCGATTGTGGTCTCTTGAATGCTCCTTCACAGGCATCTACCTCTTGTCTCATATAATTTGCGTTACTAATGACCCTGTGGTATGCATGTTTACCTAAGAGTGAACCTGCATCAACAAGAGTAGTCAGTGCATTGTCATATTTCATTGAACACATTGTGAATTCTTTCTTCAATTCAGTGTCTTTTAGCATCATGGTTTTGGCATATCTACCCATTTCTGCCACCTTGTTAGTTGCTACCCTGATAGCTATATCTACAATGCCATATAAATCAGCCAAGGAAATAAATGATGCACCATTTAAAATTTCGACACATAATTTTGCATCGCGAGTCTCTGAGCAGTACTTGGAAACTAAATCCGAAGTAATTTGTGAAACCGACACTCGGTTATTTGACATTAATTTTGTGACATTAGTTATCTCGGTTATCTCGCCTTGAATTCATTGTTAGGAAAACCAAGTTGTACGCACGACTTCCTGTGTCCGTGTCCTTGAGTCGTGTGTCAAAGTCAAGTTTTGGGGTTCAGGACGTACGTACCTAGTTACGACGTACGTACGTCCATTGAGGCAGCAAACATGTTTTGGTCAGGACGTACGTACGTAGTTAGGACGTTCGTACGTCCAAGCAGGCACCAAACTTTCTACGTCACAGGACGTACGTACGCTATTTCGACGTACGTACGTCCCATATGAAATTCGTCCAATCCGGCCCATTTTATTTTGTTTCAAACCGAACTATATATAGGGTTTTCTACCAAAGAACAAACCACTTTTTTGGCCGTCCAATTCATTTCTAGTCTTGGAGTTTGTTTAGGTTTTGGTTTTAGGTTGTTTTGGTGATTGAACTCATCTTCTTCTTCCCCATTCAACTTCTTCTTCCTTATTGAATAGTGATTTAGCTTCGAGTCTTCTTGTGTGTTCATCAAGAAGTCGAGTATCCTTGTGTGTTCATCAAGGAACTCTGGTGTAAGCTTGTTACATAGATCGGCTTCGAGTCTTCTTGTGTGTTCATCAAGAAGTCGAGTGTCTTGTGCTTACATCAAGGTACTCTGGTGAAGTCAAGGTGTTAGAGATAACCAGGAGTGTCAACTCGCAGTGATTGCAGGTAGTTGATAGGTTTGTAAATCTCTTTTCATCTAGTGGATTTATTTGTTGTCGCGAGGACAACCGTGGACGTTTCCCATATTGGGTTTTACCACGTTAAAAATATTGTGTGTTCTTTATTTGTTTACTGCTTTATTGTTTGCCTTATTATTGTTATATTGCATATATTGGGTTCTCAATTTGCTCCCCAACCTTCGCAGAAGAGGGATGGGAAAACATTATTAACACTAGCAAAACAACTATTAAGAAAGATTTCACGAGATCACAAGCCATTCTTTCTTGTTTTTTCTTCCCTTTCACAACAATGAGATGTAAGATTGCAAAGAGATGGAAACTTCAAACTTATATAGCTAGTGATGAAATTTTTGTGTACTAATTATGGTAGTCACATTATTTGTAAATCCCAATAGGCAATAAATCCATTATTTGAAAATTTAATTAGCCAAATACACTATTAGATGCTCTGCAAGAGATTTTTCTGCACTAAGATTTTCTAATATGCATGTTAAAAGTATCTTAAAAATTAAAGGACATTTTAAATTAAATTACAAAAATTCATTAAAGTCCAATGCCCAAAGCCCACATCGCAAGCCGCCTTAAGGGCGGTAACTAGGGGGTGTAGGCCCTTGGCCCCGTATAGGCTTATTTATAGTCGTTGCCATCGTCACATCCCTGTCGCCTTCACATCACCGGAGTAGCCATGTCACTCTACGAAGGCTTGCTCCCGCTTTGGTCTACCTTTTAAAAGGAACTGCTTAATTAGAGTGCCCTATATATAGTGCCCTAAGAAAATACTGGAACACATGGCAGCATGCATTTTAAAGTTGGATAATTAACTGTAACTTTACAAAAGTTGCCCTAGAAGCAACTAAGATATATAGCAATATTTCAAAATTCAAGAGGTCATAACAGTAATCACAAAAATAAAACTGACCAGGTGGTATGAAATTTTTTTTTTTTTTTTTTTTGGTCGGTAAGCGAGGTTGTGGGGACCCCTACCCCTTTTAAATTACGTGTGGAAACTTATATCAACAATCCGCTGTTGACGTGTTTCGAACCCACGACCTCTCCACTTTGTGAGAGGGGTGCTACCATTGAGCCACTGGCTCATTCGCAGGTGGTATGAAATTAGAATCTATTGGAATGTATTTTCCTTGTTTGGGAGATGTTTATGAGTTGGTCAAGGTTTAAACTAAGTTGTTATTTAAACAAGGAATTTATCAACTGTCATTTGATTTTACAGCTAGGCATAACCAGTTTGTTGTGACCAGAAAAAAGTCGACTTCTAACCGTAAATTTGTTCCAAAATCCAAACATGATCATTGTATATAGATTTTTCCATTCCCCCTTTCCCTCTTCTTCTCTCTTCTCTGGGTTTTTTTTCTTCATCATTAGTTTCAATTCGTTGTTTTCTCCTCGTGGCAGTAATCTGGTTAATTAATTATGGTTTCTTTTCCAGGGAAGATTTCATCTGCAAAAATTTCACCACAGCCTTCTCTATCAAAAAAGCTTCCACGACGTCTATCATCATTATTAGCACCATCTGAAACCGGCACTCGGTTACTTGACATTAATTTTGTGACATGAGGAGTCTTGGTTATCTCGCCTTGAAATCATTGTTAGGAAAATCAAGATGTACGCATGGTCGTCTCGTGTCCTTCGTGTCTCTTGGTTCGTGTCTATGAAAAGTTATTGGGTACTGGACGTACGTACCTAGTTAGGACGTACGTACGCAGTTAGGACGATCGTACGTCCAAGCAGGAAGCAAACTTTCACCGTGTGGGGACGTACGAACGTTGATTCGACGTACGTACGTCCAATATGGATTTTGTCCAATCAGGCCCATTTTCTGTATATTCCAACCCTAGGTTTAAATAGCTTTCTTCTTCAATGAGATAGGCAGTTCTTTGGCCGTCCAATTCATCTCTAGTCTTGGAGTTTGTTTAGGTTTTGGTTTAGGTTGCTTTGGTGATTGAACTCATCTTCTTCTTCCCCATTCATCTTCTTCTTCCTTCTTCCCCATTCATTTTCTTCTTCATTATTGTTTATATTGATTTAGCTTCGAGTCTTCTTGTGTGTTCATCAAGAAGTCAAGTATCCTTGTGTGTTCATCAAGGAACTCTGGTGTAAGCTTGTTTCATAGTTTGGCTTCGAGTCTTCTTGTGTGTTCATCAAGAAGTCGAGTGTCTTGTGCGTACATCAAGGTGCTCCGGTGAAGTCAAGGTGTTAGAGATAACCAGTAGTGTCAACTCGCAGTGATTGCAGGTAGTTGATAGGTTTGTACATCTCTTTTCATCTAGTGGATTTATTTGTTGTCGCGAGGACAACCGTGGACGTTTCCCATATTGGGTTTTACCACGTTAAAAATTCCTGTGTGTTATTTACTTTCTGCATATCGTTTGAGTTGTTTGAATATTGAACTGGTAGATTAGCACTATTTGTGTTTTTTCAATTGGTATCAGTCGCAGGGCGCTTGTTATGGAGCGTAATGGCTCACGCGTAGATCCTATGAGTGCAATAATGGTTCATGAGTCTGGTTATAATAATTGTATTGCTAAATCGTCTAAATCTACAAAACCAAAATCTGATTTTGAAAAGGATGATAATTTGTATGTTGTTAGCAATAGTGATTGGGCTCTTCTTTACAGACTTTCTGCAAAAGAATGTGACAGATTACAAAAAGCTAATATTGATTTGCAGGAAAAGTTTAATAAAGCTAATTGTAATTTGTCTACTATTTCTGATAATTTTTGTTTTGAAGATAATGGTGTTTTGCAGAATAAGGTTGATTCTCTAGAACAACGACTCAGACATTGTGCAGAAGACTATATGCTTCAAGGGGAAGTTTATGAATCCAAAATTAAAAAATTGGATAAGGCTAATCTTACTTTGCAGGATAAAATCGAAACTCTTGAAAAACAAATTCTTTCTACTGCAGATGGTGCAATTTCTATTTCTCAATTATTTGAAAAAGAAAAACTTGACTTGTTATGTAGAATTGCAGCTTTAGAGAAGGCCAATCAGGAGGTCGATGAGAAATACAAATCTCTATTGGTGGAGTATGAGGTAACAAAGAACGATTTAACGTCTACTCAACTCCAATTGCAGGTTTTTGACAAAACTAGATTTGACTCTCCTATTGCTAGTTCTACTAGTTCATCTAGTGTGACTACTTCTGTAAAATCTAGTTTGCCTGCACTTTTGCCTACCCCGCCTATTGAGACTAGACTTAATACTAATAGTTTTCAGCATGTTTCTCGCACAAAGTTTAAGTCTAAGGCTAATGATAAGGTTGCTTTTGCTGGTAAGCCATCTTGTTCTAATAGGGGAGGTATGGGTTTTGTTAAGGGACAATGTCATAAACCAAATAGTGACATACATGGTTTATCCACCACTACTGCATTTTCTTATAAGACTTGTTTGAGAAAATCTAATAATTTTCATTGTTCTTATTGTGGTAGAGATGGTCATTTGGATATCTTTTGTTGGGATTTTAATCAACATGTTAAATGTTATTCTCATGTTCCTTATAATTATAATTTTGTTGATTCTTATGTTCCTTCTTGTGCGTTTTCTAGACCTTGGAATTCTAATGTTTATTGTCATAGGTTTAAGAGAAACAAATACTCCAACAAAAGGAAGTCAAAGACTAAGGTGGAATTAGTTAAGGACAAGTCTATTGCAAAGCTTGTTAAGGGGAGATCTCATATCTTTTCAATTCCCAAGGTGTGCACGCCTAGTGTTAAACAAGTATGGGTAAGAAAGGATAAGTTGAAGGTTTTTCTGGACATGCAAAGGTTTGGTGGTGTCCCACATTTGGGATGATGTAGTTTGTTTCTAGCCTTGTGTTATTTAAATTGCATATTTCTCTAACCACATAGGCTATTTGTTTGGTGCTTCTATTTTTTATGCTTTGGTTGTCTAGCTTGCAGATCATGCTGCATGTCTGAATACATTGTTAATAAAAAAAAAAAGGTTGTTGGTTATTCCTTCTATTTTTTTTATTCCATGTATGTGTTGTTGGATGCATCGTTTCTGAGATATTTGTTTAATTCAATTGTCTTAAATAAGTTGCAATTTGTTTGGGAGGTTTAGGTTCTTTTATTATCTCTCTTCTATAGGCTTCGTCTTAGGTGTTGAGGACATACTAGTCTATTTATTGTTTGGATTCCATTATTTTTGGCTAGTTATAGTTTGGTAACTTCAACTGTGGATTCCTGTCAAGGATTGTTGTGGGGCTGCATCATACTCCCTTCGCCTTTGGTGGTTTCTGCATGATGCATTTGCATGTTGTGGGATTTTTAGAGTATTTTTATACCTTGATCCTTGTATGATTAAGAAATGATCATCTGGCATCATCTCTAGCTTCTGTTTTCTTCATGGTCATCACTCTTTTTATTTATATACCTCTTGTAAGTGGTCAATGACTCACAAAATCCTTAGCCATTTGAATGTCTTAGGCGCATTATCAGTTGGCTAGGAACCCGTTGGGGCTGTGAGGGTCATGCTCTGACGGATGCACTCAGGAGATGTTAGTTCTTGTGTTGCACGTTACCATGGTATTGCACTTCTTGAGTGTGTTTTGCTGAAAAGATGTAGGCTACACCCTACCCTCGTGTTTTGGTAAAAGATGGAGGTGTCCTATACTCCCACACGAGAATGGCATTTATTTTACATGGATAAACCAATAAAAATGTTCATTGTGTTTGAACCAGGGTCTTTCCGTATTGCAGCCTAGACAGTGTTTCCTTGGTTTTGTTGTGATCTGGTTCACTTTTATATTTGTCCAATTGCAAGTGACTTTCAAAATACTCATTGATCTTAGTTTTGGTTTGTTTCCGGATTTTGGTATATGACTACCCTGCTTCTCCTGCATAGTTGCATCATTCTTTTGACTACCGTGGTTTGGTGTATGATTTAGTTCTTCGTTCTTGCCTTTTCTCATGGTTGAGGCTTGTTCAAATTGTATTCCTGCTTTAATCGGAATCCTTACAATACTTAGAAATTTTTTTCATGTGATGTCTCTCAATATTTGTGTTGTTAGTTATTCGGTTTGTTTTTCTATTGTTAAGGTTAGTTCTCTATTGCACACCAAGTATTTGCTCAAATGCCTAAATGAAAATTCTCACCTGTTTTGGTTGTTACTTTTAGAGTGTTTTCTAACATTCTTCGATTGGTTCCTGTTCTGGGTATGCAGGACATGCCTCCTAAGCGAGCTCGGACTACTCCCACCAAAGAAACACCCGGTTCCAAGGGTGCTTCGTCCTCGGGCACAGGTCCTCCTCGTGCTCAAAGGAGTAGAGGCGTCATTCCTTCGGATTCTTGTATGCTTGTTGTTCTAGCATTGGTTGTTGCTACCACCACTTAGACTGCTCTTTTCTACTGTATGCAGGTTCATGGACACTGTGCGTGTCGTCAACTTTATTTTTCTCTCAGTAACTTTACAGGTAGATGTTCTTGCTGAAAGTGTTTATGGCTTACTCTATTTTGGTTCCAATCCTTGGTTATTCTTTTCAGTCGGTGTTTCATTGACATACTAAGGTCAGATTGTTAGTATTATTTGGTTTTAACCTTCATGCTTTCTATTTTTGTCATTGGATCACATGTGTTTAATGTGATTTCTCAAGGTAATAGTTCTCAATTTGTTTTAAGAAAGCTACAAGGTATGCATAAGCATATTTTGGTGATGAAATCATGTTATTGGTGTATTCGTTTGTCATGATTTATATTGCTTCATGTTTTCTCATAGGTTCTCATCATACTTTTCTATGTTGGGATAATATTCTTGAATTACCTTGTTGGCTAGCTGGTGTGTGATTAAATACTTATGAGATTTGCCTATCCTCTTATTGTTGCTTCTTGTGCCTGGTTGATCCTATTTTTTCCTGCAATAGGTTTGATTAGATGTGTTCTTGGTAGTCTTCTGCAATAATCCTCCTGCAATGGTTTTGGGCTACCACTGTTCTACTTTGGGATGCATATGCTCAGTTTGGTCATCTATTGTTAGCAATTCTCTTCTATTGACTCTCTAATCTTTCTGACAATGTATGGCATGTCATCGGAGTCTTAGTGTTCTGGCAGGAAATTTGCTCTGAAGTTGGATTGTTGTTTTGTGACTTGGTGACATCGATAATCCTTGCTCATTCTTCAGTTAAAGTATTTTTTTTATGAGTTTGATGATTGCTTATCTTGTTTGGCATATGTTGAACTAATTTTTGGGTTTCACTAGGGGTGGGCTTACAGGTTTATTCCTTTTATGTCTCTATTCCATTGTGTTTGGGATAATATTTTCTTCTCTTTGTTTATGAGGTTCTCTAATTCTTTTTTGTGGTTGGATGAGTTGTTTCAGGAACATGTACAGATTGGATTTCCCCATGGATTCTCAATGGATTTTCTTATACTTTACATATTTCATCCTACAGATACTCATATTCCTGTAGTTTTGTCATGGGATATTGTTGGATGTGTCTAGTATGCATGGTTTCCCTATTCTCTTTCATATCTCCTACTAACTATTGTTTATCTCTTCTTCTTTCTCTTTTTGCATATTCTTTTCTTGCACATTTCTCACAGGTTTGACTATTTGGTTCTTGGTCATTAGTGTACGTTGCCGATTTCATCGGATCTCTCTCATGTCTTTTAGTTTTGCGTGTCATGGATTCCAGATCTATGGTATGGTTTTCTCTTTCCTCTCTTCTTCTATTCTTTGGTTCATTTTGCTTTATTCTCGTTTTGATTTATGTCACCCCTTTGCATCATTTGTGGCAAAAAGGGGGAGATTTATGACTCTAACACTAACACCTTCTTCTTCTTTGTTAGTGTATTTTTGGGTCATGTTTCAGGTATGCTACACGTATGGGGGAGTGAACGTGTTAATGTTTAGAGGTTGTACAGTTTTGGGTCATGTTTCAGGTATACTACATGTATGGGGGAGTGAAAGTGATGATGATCACAAAGTGCATGTACAGTTTTGGGTAAGCTCGAGTATTAAACCTTGGAGCTCATGAAGTATGGGGGAGTTGTTCGAGGAACTTCCGTTGGCTCTTTGATTGTTTCAGAATTTCTTGTTGCTTCCGTTCGGTCTCTGGTGGTTAAAGCGTCTTACTCAAGTTGGATATCATGTGTTGGTGACTCGGTATGTATTCTACTATTAGTGTTTTTGTAAGCATCTTTTATAAATGCCATGGTTTGGGTTTGTAAGCACGTTTTATAAGTGCTATTAGAGTCATAGGTTTTTGTCACAAAATCAATGTCAAAGGGGGAGATTGAAACCGGCACTCGGTTATTTGACATTAATTTTGTGACATGAGGAGTCTTGGTTATCTCGCCTTGAAATCATTGTTAGGAAAATCAAGATGTACGCATGGTCGTCTCGTGTCCTTCGTGTCTCTTGGTTCGTGTCTATGAAAAGTTATTGGGTATTGGACGTACGTACCTAGTTAGGACGTACGTACGTCCACTGAGGCAGCAAACCTCTTTTAGTCAGGACGTACGTACGCAGTTAGGACGATCGTACGTCCAAGCAGGCAGCAAACTTTCACCGTGTGGGGACGTACGAACGTTGATTCGACGTACGTACGTCCAATATGGATTTTATCCATTCAGGCCCATTTTCTGTATATTCCAACCCTAGGTTTAAATAGCTTTCTTCTCCAATGAGAAAGGCAGTTCTTTGGCCGTCCATTTCATCTCTAGTCTTGGAGTTTGTTTAGGTTTTGGTTTAGGTTGCTTTGGTGATTGAACTCATCTTCTTCTTCCCCATTCATCTTCTTCTTCCTTCTTCCCCATTCATCTTCTTCTTCATTATTGTTTATATTGATTTAGCTTCGAGTCTTCTTGTGTGTTCATCAAGAAGTCGAGTATCCTTGTGTGTTCATCAAGGAACTCTGGTGTAAGCTTGTTTCATAGTTCGGCTTCGAGTCTTCTTGTGTGTTCATCAAGAAGTCGAGTGTCTTGTGCATACATCAAGGTGCTCCGGTGAAGTCAAGGTGTTAGAGATAACCAGTAGTGTCAACTCGCAGTGATTGCAGGTAGTTGATAGGTTTGTACATCTCTTTTCATCTAGTGGATTTATTTGTTGTCGCGAGGACAACCGTGGACGTTTCCCATATTGGGTTTTACCACGTTAAAAATTCCTGTGTGTTATTTACTTTCTGCATATCGTTTGAGTTGTTTGAATATTGAACTGGTAGATTAGCACTATTTGTGTTTTTTCACCATCACCTAGTGAATTATTCACACCCCGGATTAATTCAACCGCTATTAATGTTCCTGTTCATAGTGGTGGAAATGCTCATTATTCTAGTATGCATAGAGCTGCTATGTTAGTAGGAATAATTGCAAGAATTATACTACTATTCAAGTATTCATTATCATGCTTGTAACCATATGTGTACTATGCGTGAAGAACAACAAGAAACGAAAGAAGAATTGGCCGGATTGGCTAGATTTCCAGATGCTGCAGTTCCATAATAATTCTTCATGCGGATGCTGCAAAGGTATGATAAACACTATATCTATTGTATTTCTGGAGAGGGTTAACAATGCACTCAAACATTCTAAAGGCCTTGAAGAATTAATTTAATTAATTAGATTATATATATGTCCAGATGCAGCTGTTCGGACATCACCATCGCAGTTTTGCAGCAGTCAGATGAGCATAAAATGTCGTACAGTGAGCACCTTCACATTCGATGAGCTAGCAGCAGCAACAAATGGATTCTCCCAGACCAACCTGTTGGGTCAAGGTGGATATGGACATGTGTATAAAGCAATGTTAGCTAATGAGAATGTCGTAGCAGTAAAGAGACTCAAACTAGGTAGCAGCCAGGGAGAGCGTGAGTTTCGTGCAGAGGTTGACATCATAAGTCATGTTCATCATCGTCATCTCGTGTCCCTCCTTGGATATTGTATAGCTCCAGGAGAAAGACTTTTAGTCTACAAATTCCTTCCTAACAGAAGTCTGGAATATCACCTCCATGGTATGTGCGCTATCAAGTAATTAACACAAATACTACTGAGAGTATTAACAGAAAGACTGCTCTAATTCTTTATTTATGCTGAGAGTATTTCTAAAGCTGCTATGATTTATGGTTGCAGTAAACCCCGATTCGAGGCTAGACTGGTCTAACAGACTCAAGATTGCCATAGGATCTGCAAAAGGAATTGCATACCTTAATGAAGATTGTAAGTGATTTCTTCAATATATATAATAATATCTCTTCTCTCTGGCTCTCTCAATCATCTATATATATCAATTAATTAAGATCAACTAAATTTGTTCGATTATTTTCAGGTGAGCCACGTATTATTCACCGTGATATCAAATCTGCAAATATTCTCCTTGACGATGATTATGAAGCAAAGGTATGCCCCCCCCCCCCCAAAAAAAAAAAAAAAAAAATTGGGTTAACCAACATAGTTTCATCCAGGGAAAAAAAAAACGGACCCATTTAAGGCGTAGAAATATAAGATTGGACCAGTTAGGAAACTAATGGTAAAATAGGCCCAACCGCTGATTTCCGTGTCTTATGGAGTAGTTTACCATTCGACTGATGCAAAGACTTGTTTGCATATCATAAACATATAAACATACTTATTTATATCAGTCACAATACAAATATAAAATGCAAAGACTTGTTTGCATACTTGCAAACAACAACATAAACCATAAACATTAAATGCAAAGAATTGTTTGCATACTCGAAACGACAACAATATAAACTAGAAAATGTAAAGACTTGTTTGCATCAGTCACAACACATAAAAATTAAATACAAAAACTTGTTTGCATACTCGAAACAATGACATACCATAAAATGCAAACATTTGTTTGCATAAACTAGAAGGGTATTATCGGTAGTGAAAGGGCCGTTTTTACAATATCAACGTTAAATGGGTCTTTTCTTATTTTACAAATGCTTAATGAGGGCCAATATTATAAACCGGGCCTTAGTTGGGCCAATTGTGTTTTATAGGTGCTTAATGAGGGCCTAGAACCACTTCCATGTAGTTTCATCCCCTTTGCATTTGACACATTTGGATTGCTAGGCTCAGAAGCAGTTGAGCTCCTCAGGAGAGTGCAGGAGATAATGGATAGCAACGTGATGACTGCAGGTTCGAACGAATATGTATTTAGGAGAATCGGGTTTGCTATCCAGAAAGGACTTGCCGCGCAGTTTGTAGCACGTTTGTCCTCTACTTTTGTGTAATTCGTTGAGTTTATCAATAAAATTTGAATTTTTAATTAAAAAGAAAAAAAAAAAAAAAAAAAAAAGAAAAAAAAATATGAAGTTTGCTTTCGTAGCTTCACGTACGCAAACCAAGGATCTCCAGGACCACATTTTTCGAGGTTGTGACATTCCACCTATGGGTAATGTTTTCGATACTGCCATGGATAGTTTACATCTTTCTATACCTGATTTTGATCTTAGTAATCTTGCTCCAACTGCTACCGTCCCCTTCAGACCCCAACATGTCTTGGCGGAAGCATACTACAACAAGATTAGTTCTGGTCTTGAGAGGGAATTTGAGTTGTCAGCTAGACAAAAAGCCGTGATTGGATGTGTGCAGTCAGAACATGCCAAAGATTTTCTCCTTGCTATCCCGATGGAAGGGCTTGGACAACGTATGACGCCTGTAGAATATCGTGCCATTCTTCGTTATCGATTGATGATCCCTCTATATTCAGATGGTGAGCTTTGTCCAGTGTGCAAGAAGAGTAGACTTGATGCTTTCGGGGACCATGCGGCCCATTGTAAGCATTACCCCGGCTTCAAGTACAGGCATGACCACGTTAGAGATATCTTGTGTGATGTGTTCTGGCGGGCTGGCGTACAGGTTAAGAAGGAGGCTCCCGTTAACTTTCTTACTGATCCTAAGGAAGGAAGATCGACATTACGTCCTGCGGATATTCTGGTCTACAACTGGTCTGAAGGTAAACATGCGTGTGTTGATGTTACAGGGGCGTCTCCGATGGTTGGGTTGAGTGCTGGGAATTTTGAGGTGGGGCTAGCAGCTAGCAATGCAGCAGCGGCAAAAGTGGAGAAACATGACGGAGCTTGTAGGGCTAACCAACATAGTTTCATCCCCTTTGCATTTGACACATTTGGATTGCTAGGCTCAGAAGCAGTTGAGCTCCTCAGGAGAGTGCAGAAGATAATGGATAGCAACGTGATGACTGCAGGTTCGAACGAATATGTATTTAGGAGAATCGGGTTTGCTATCCAGAAAGGACTTGCCGCGCAGTTTGTAGCGCGTTTGTCCTCTACTTTTGTGTAATTTGTTGAGCTTATCAATAAAATTTATTTATTATAAAAAAAAAAAAAAAAAAAAAAAAAAAATTCATTAACCCGTTTTTAAACAAATATTACTAAGTAAAATCTGTGATCCTATGTATCCATGAACAATTATTGGTTTAGGTTGCAGATTTTGGACTGGCAAAGATAACTGAGGATTGCATGAATCGAATCGATCAATGCGTGTCATGGGTACAATTGAGTAAGAAAATAAATTGCATTCAAGCTACAACCAAGTAATGGACAGTGGCATATATATAAAACTAATTATTCGCTGTATCATACATTTTATTAAGCGCAGGTATGTATCCCCTGACTATTACTTGACTGGCAAGGTGAATGAGAAATCGGATGTCTTCTCATATGGTGTAATGCTTTTGGAATTAATAACTGGGAAACTACCTGTCACTTCCATTGATGAAAACTTAGCATCTTGGGTATGTGTATGGTGATTTGTTCTTTTTTGTCATTGGCTTAGACTAATTATATTCATGTGTGTTGCTCAAAATACTTTGTATGTTGCGAACAGGCAAGACCTATCTTAACCAGGGCACAGAGGGATGACAACTTCAGAGAGGTAGTTGATCCACACCTGGAGAACGACTACAACCACGTTGAAATGGCACGCATGGTAGCATGTGCGGCTGCAAGCATTCGTCATTCTGCAAATGAACGTCCCAGAATGAGTCAGGTTACAAAATCCTAACAATACACTCATTTTCTTTTTGCTTATAATTTCTAATTAATCCTAGTTCCCTACAATGGATGCATTATTCAATTAATTAAGATTATTAAATTAAATCAAACTGCCAAGCAGATTGTTCGTGTATTGGAGGGTGATGTTTCACTGGACGTTTTGAATTACGATAGGAGGATATAATTAGAACAGTACCAAGCTTTTGAAGATTAGAGAAAGTTTACCCCTGCTGCAGAATGATTGCTTTGGATAAACATGAAGATTGGGAAGTTTACATTATTATTACGTACGCTCACCAAATGGACAAATGGTTCAACCCTTAGTGCAAGATTGCGTCTCTGGCTTGCGAGTTTCACAATGGATGTGACTGAACTGGTTAAACCAAAGAATCAATTCGGACAAAATGATATAGTGATACTGTGATATACATGCTCTCTTTCCCCTTTTATTTCCTCCCAAAATGTGGAGCTGGGGTTAGTTAGGCGGACTTGTAGCAGTATCTTAAAATTTATACAATGTAGAGTATAAAAAATCTGAATAGCACCCTGGGTTGTTATACAAAACCAATGGGTATGGTACTGTAAAAGAAACTGAACCTGTTTTGAGCAGTTTAAGTAGCCTTGTATGATACTGGCTCAAAAGCAGATATATTGAATCAATTATTAATTGAATCTCTTCTCTTTTTGTTGGTATTCATGCACAAAGTATAGCAAATTAAGAACCATGGATTAAAAAACTTAATATAATACTATAATTGGTCTTATTATTATTATTATTATTATTATTGATATGAGCCATGGTTTTTAATATGATTGACTATCATACCAGGTAAAAAAAAAAAAAAAAAGACTATCATACCAGGTAGCTTCATCACTTCATGCCTAGTACAATATCTATTAACAAACAAAGACATCGAGTATGCAGGTGAAGGGAATTAAGGTTTAAGGTGTGTTACGAAAGCAAAGATGTTTTGATGATTCAGTGCATTTTCCATTTTGCATAATTTGGTTTCAATTTTCTCAAGTATCCTAAGTTTAAGAAAAAAACTACAGTACCAAGTTGTTGTAAATTTGTAATTGGTCACAAAAAATGTTGAAGTCTTGGTAACAAATCCATGAAAGAATGTTAAGTATGACATATAGTTATCAGGTCGTAGCTCATGAGCAATAGTTGTGAGTTAAAATAGCATCTTTTCTTGCCATCTCTTGAATAGGGATGGCAATGGGTCGGATCCGGATCCGGGACGGGTTTCACTAATCCCAGTCCCATCCCATTTAACGATCTTTAATCCCAATCCCACCCAGAACCCGTCCCGGTTTCTAATATCAAATCCCAAACCCATCCATTACAAAAATACTATAATCCCATCCCAACCCGTCCCATCCCATTTATTTAAATGGGACGGATCGGGTTGGGTCTTTTACAATTTTATTAATATTTTTGAATTAGTTTTACACTTTCAAAACTAAATTTAAATTACTAACCCAACAAAAACCAATATAATGAAGTCAAGATCATAACTAATTAATCTTAAGGTCTTATGCAATTGAATAATAATCCATTCTGTAGCTTCCAAAACTACTAAAACAACTTCATAAGAAAAAAATTAGTAATTCCTATATCCAAATAGGGGTTAGGTAATATATATGGGCGGGTTCGGGTTGGGATGACCTAATCCCACATCCCACATCCCGCCCATAACCCGACCGGGTTCTATTTTTGAATCCCAAACCCAACCTTAATCCCATTTTTTGCATCCCAACCCGTCTCATTAGGGTCGGATCGGGTTGGAAACCCCGTCGGGTTGGGCTAAATTGTCATCCCTACTCTTGAAATCAGTTCTATTGAATCAAATCGTTCCACAATTTTTACCAACTCTCACAAACAATAATATTGGAGTATTTTGGCACTTACCCCCCCCCCCCCCCCCCCCTAATTTAAAATATATAGCAGTTCCCCCAATGGACGGAAAAAAGAGACGGAGTTACGAAAATCAATTTTTGATTTTTTTTATATAAAATATTTTCACAATACCAAAACTACCCCTTTGTTTTTGAAACATATATTAGTAATACCCCCACTGAAACATATATAAGTAGTAATACCCCCACTGAAACATATATAAGTAGCAATACCCCAAATCGATTTGCAGAAAAAAAAATTAAAAGAGAAAATGATTTTGAGGAAAGAAGATAAAATTTGTTTGCGAAATTAGGTAAGAAAGTATGGGTGATTGAGGGAAACATTTATCTACTATTATTTTTAACAAATTTTTCAAACAAATTTCATCTTCTTTCCTAAAAATTCATCTTTCTCCTTCAAATTTTTTTGCAAATCAATTTGGGAGTATTGTTAATTATGTATGTTTCAGTGGAAGTTTTTACTAATTATGTTTATTATTTACATGTTGTAGGGGTACTACATACCCCAGCCAATCAAAAGCAGCCACGTGGCATAGTCATCACTCCATCTGGTTGCTACGATTTCGACCTACACGCAGCTCGACAACAACGACTCGACCACATAATCAACAGCGGTCTGCTAATACGCACGTGCCATAATTCGGCGCCCAAGATACTCTCTCCAACCGTTGCACAATTACTACAGCCGTTACAGAATCGCTGGAGAACATCAATACAATCATAAATATGACGGAGAATCTGCAAGGTCCCACGATCTTCGCCTCTTCACCTTCTATATAAACAGAACTACGATGGCTTGATCTCTAAGTTCAATCCCCACGAACTAGAGTACGTAGGCAATCTCAATCTCAACGACGTGCAGCCACCCCGATCCAAAACTTCCCCTTTGGTCAAGTCTCCCAACGACCTGACCTTGTAAGTGCATTAATCTAGAAATAGGTTAATACATTTGGCGCCGACTGCAAGGAATTCGATATAATCGAAAAACCCAAACCCTCCCACCCAAATCAAAATCACTCATTCAAATAGCTACCCAAGAGTTAACCATCCAGGATCTGCATGAACAAATCACTCGTCTGCAGGAAGAGAATGCACGTTTGAAGGCTGCACAAACCGTCAACCCCGCACAAGGAGCAAATGGTGGACATGGAGTCATTCTTGTTGATGACTCCAACCAGAAGTACGAGCTACTCAGCCAACAGTTAGCAGAGTTCAAAGCCTCTCAGGCTATCTTACACCATTCCAAAAGCCACACTGCGGAGCAACTTGCTGTACAGTCCCTCCAGCAGTTCCAGGAGTCTCCTTTCTCCAAAGAGATCCTGGAACATGAATTGCCAAATAAGCTCAATGCCCCCAAGTTCGATCAATATGCAGGAGTCGGAGATCCAACCGACCACATCAAGGGATTCCGAAAATCCCTTCCTCTCATCAAGGAGGATCACCTTCTGTGTTTACTATTCCAGTCCAGCCTCACCGGACCTGCTCTTGACTGGTTTCACCGTTTGAAGCCAGGATCCATCAGCTCGTTTGCCGAGCTCGAAAAGCAATTTGTCATCTTCTACATCCACAACAAGAAGCGCCACATCACCATCGATTCCATCTTTAAAGTTAAGCAGCGAGATGGTGAGTCACTAAGCACTTTCTTTGCTCGTTTTAAAACTGAACTGCATTCAATTCAGGATTTTGTAAAGGAGCATGAGACCTCCGCAACCACAACATTCTCTCACGGTCTGATCCAGGGGTCCGACCTCCACAAATCTCTAGCCATGAAGCGACCTTCATCCCTAGACGAGCTCTACCTAAAGGTAGACCGTTACATCAAGCTCGAAGAAGCCCTCACTGGAAGGGAAAAGAATCATGTAATCAGTAATGTAGAGTCTGGCTCCACCAAGCAACCTCGATCTGATAGCAAGAGGTTTAAATCTAAGTCGTTGCCTACTCAGCAACGAGAGTATCACCGGTTCACAAGACCAGCCGGTTACATCTACGAGCGAATCAAGCACAACCATTGGTGCAAGATTCCTACCTCCACACAGTTGGAGGATACATCTGGACGACCGTACTGCAAAGTCCACAAGGTACGGTGTCATCAAACAGATGACTGTCGCGTTCTGAAACGCGCTCTTCAAACATGGGCCGATGAGAAAAGGCTCAACAATTGGATCCTAGGCAGACAAGAGGATTCCACAAGCAAGCGGGCGAGGAAGGGATCCAGAACCCCTCCTCGTTCACCAAAGTGAAGTTACAGCAAGGCCAGAACGGCCTCCGCAAGTCCTGTCCACAGCAGAGGGCGTAGCCTCTCCCAACGTCTAGGTCCAACAGGCGACCTACGCGACCAGCTCAACAAGAAGGTCGCAAACAAGATTGACAGCGACAGTGAGTCGGAGAGTCATGTCGTATACATGATCTATGAATACAACTCCACCCCCCTGTCAAGAGATAAGAAGAGACGAGTAGACCATCTTCATCATGTCTACTCGATTACTGGTAAGGCAGCGCGCTCCAACATCCCTGCGCGCCAGGAAACAGACATTACTTTTACTGAAGACGATCTCAACAAGGTCGTTACTCCTCACAATGATGCCCTGGTTGTCGAGCTAAGGATAGCTGACTACGTTATCAAGAGGGTACTCTTCGATCCAGGCGCATCATGCAACATTCTCATGTACAGAACCTTCAAGGACATGAGGTTGCCTGATTCAGTTCTCATCCCTGACTTCACACCCATCCTAGGCTTCAACAGTTCAAAGGAAGATCCTAAGGGTGAAATTCTGTTGCCCGTCACTGTGGGCCGAAAGGAAGACAAGGTCGTTGTGACCGCCAAGTTCAGCATCCTTAACATCGCAAGCAAGTACAATGCGATTCTGGGTCGAAAGTGGATCCATGCCATGAGAGGTGTTCCATCAACATATCATCAAGTTTTCCGCTATCCTAGACCTCATGGGATAATGGAACTTCGAGGCAATCAGAATGCTGCACAGGAATGCCATGGAATTATTGAAGCTGTGCGGCCTGCAAAGCCATCCACCTCTGGAACCAAGGATACTGACATCAAAGGGAAGAGCTCGATCTCATCAGAGGCTCGAGAGGGAGACAACAAGTCCAAGAGCCCGTCAAAAGAGAAGACCGACGCTACCAAATAGCAACTACAGAAGGAGTAAACGAGCTCAACCAAACTTAATCTCGGAAGCACTGATCCAGGAGTACGTGTGAACCTAGGGTCAGAAGATGACCCGAGATATGTCTATGTAGGTGCAGAGTTAGAAGAAGATAAGTTCCATAACTTTGTAAATTTTCTTTCAACTAATAAAGATGTTTTTGCTTGGTCGTATATCGATATGCCTGGAATAGATCCATCAATTGCATGTCATAAACTGCGCGTCAATCCGAATTATCGACCTGTTAAGCAAAAACCAAGAAGGCTCGCTCCCAAGTTTCACGAAGCAGTTAATGAAGAAATCAATAGACTCAAACAAGTCGGATTCATCAGAGAAGTCGATACTCCAGACTGGCAAGCCAACATCGTGCCAGTCTTAAAGAAAAATGGGAAAACAAGAGTCTGCATCGACTTCACAAGCTTGAACAAAGCTTGTCCTAAAGATTCATTCCCACTGCCACGAATCGATAGGTTAGTCGATCAGACATGCGGTTTCGAGCTATTGTCATTCATGGACGCGTACTCAGGGTACAACCAGATCCCAATGTACGAGCCCGACCAGGAGAAGACCTCTTTTACAACAGAGCAAGGCATTTTCTGCTACAAGGTTATGCCATTTGGCTTAAGAAATGCAGGAGCGACCTATCAGAGACTGGTCACCAGAATGTTCGACGACCTGCTAGGTCGAACAATGGAAGTCTACATTGACGATATGCTAGTCAAGAGCAACCAAAAGCAGGATCATTTGTACAATCTCGACCAGGCGTTCCAAAGATTAAGACAATACAGGATGCGTCTTAATCCAGAGAAGTGTCTGTTCGGGGTCGCATCAGGAAAGTTTCTCGGTTACCTAGTCACGAAACGAGGCATCAAAGCAAATCCAGACCAGATCAGAGCACTGATTGACATGCCCAACCCGAAAACAAAGAAGCAGATCCAAAAACTCAACGGCATGGTATCAGCTCTCAATAGATTCATTTCTAGTGCATCAGATAAATGTCGACCAATGTTTCATATTCTTAAGAAGGGGGCTACATATGAATGGACAGAAGAATGCGAGAAGGCCTTCACCGACCTCAAGGCATACTTATCTACTCCTCCAGTTCTCACAAAGCCTAATGATGGAGACATACTCGGCGTCTACCTCGCAACGTCAGATTTTGCAATCAGTGCAGTACTTTTCAAGGAAGAAAATCAGGTTGAACGCCCAATTTACTTCACAAGCAAAGTATTGCAGCAGGCCGAAATAAGGTACACACCTTTAGATAAATTAGCATTAACTCTCCTCTACGCTGCATGCAAATTCAGACCTTATTTCCAAGCCCACACTGTCAAAGTAATCACCGACCAGCCGTTACGCCATATATTAGAAAAGAAGAACAAAACAGGTCATATGGCTCGATGGGCAGCCGAGCTAGGTGATTATACATTTGAGTTCGTCTCACGACAGGCCGTCAAAGGCCAGGTCGTTGCGGATTTCTTAGCAGACTATCCAGCAGAGGATATCAATTGGGAACCAGAACCAGAAACAAAGAAAGTCCAGGACAGTCCCCCCGACACTTGGCAATTATATGTTGACGGTTCCCACAACTCCAACGGAAGTGGCATAAGTGTTGTGCTCATTTCTCCTGAGGGTTCACAGCTCGAGAGAGCAACTCGTCTCGACTTCTCGACCTCCAACAACGAGGCCGAGTACGAAGCTCTAATACAAGGCATACAAATGGCTATCGACCTACAGGCAGTCCGCCTCAAGGTGTATAGTGATTCTCAATTGGTAGTCAATCAGATTACCAATAATTACCAGATCAATGGTGTTAACTTAATGAGATATGCTACCAGAGCAAAGGAACTTATCAGCAAGCTGAGTTATTTCACAATCGAACACATCCCTAGAGATGACAACAGACATGCTGATTCACTGGCATTCTTAGCATCTAAGATCGAGTCAGATCGACCGCGGGCTCTCACTATAGCAATCAGTACACAGCCCGCATATCTATTGAAAGAGGAAAATGTTCATCAAATCTCTGATTTACTAGCCACAACACCAGCAGACATCCAAGGAACTTGGATGGAACCTTTCATCACTTACCTTCAAACTGGTGTGTTACCATCCAACAAAAAGGAAGCCAGTCAGTGAAACCGGCACGAAGTTGTTTGACATCAATTTTGTGACAAAGTGTCCTTGGTTATTTCGCCTTGAGTTCATTGTTAAGAAAACCTAGTTGTACGCACATCGTCCCGCGTCCTTGTCTTCGCGTCGTGTGTCATTAGTGTGTTTTCTGGTTCAGGACGTACGTACTGCTTAAGGACGTACGTACGTATCGTATGTCAGCAAGTTAGTTTGAATTCTGGACGTACGTACCTTTACAGGACGTTCGTACGTCGCAGCAGGCAGCAGACATATTTTCGTATGGGGACGTACGAACGTCATATCGACGTACGTACGTCCAATGTGGGTTTTCACTATTTCGGCCCATTTTCCTTGGTTTCCAACCCTAAGTATATATAGGGTTTCTCTTCCAAAGAACAAGTCAGTTCTTTGGCCGTCCAATTCACCTCTTGTTTCTTGGAGTTTGTTTAGGTTTTGGTTTAGGTTGTTTTGGTGATTGAACTCATCTTCTTCTTCCCCATTCATCTTCTTCTTTCTTCTTCCCTGTTCATCTTCTTCTACATTATTGAATAGTGATTTAGCTTCGAGTCTTCTTGTGTGTTCATCAAGAAGTCGAGTATCCTTGTGTGTTCATCAAGGAACTCTGGTGTAAGCTTGTTACATAGATCGCCTTCGAGTCTTCTTGTGTGTTTATCAGGAAGTCGAGTGTCTTGTGCGTACATCAAGGTGCTCTGGTGAAGTCAAGGTGTTAGAGATAACCAGGAGTGTCAACTCGCAGTGATTGCAGGTAGTTGATAGGTTTGTACATCTCTTTTCATCTAGTGGATTTATTTGTTGTCGCGAGGACAACCGTGGACGTTTCCCATATTGGGTTTTACCACGTTAAAAATTCCTGTGTGTTATTTACTTTCTGCGTATCGTTTGATTTGTTTGAATATTGAACTGTTACATTAGCACTATTTGTAGTTTTACAATTGGTATCAGTCGCTGGGGGCTGGTTAAGGAGCGTCAAGGCTCACGCTAACGATCCTATGAGTGCAATGATGGTTCATGAGTCTGGTCATAATAATTTTATTGCTAAATCGTCTAAATCTACAAAACCAAAATCTGATTTTGAAAATGATGATAATTTGTATGTTGTTAGCAATAGTGATTGGGCTCTTCTTTACAGACTTTCTGCAAAAGAATGTGAAAGATTACAAAAAGCTAATATTGATTTGCAGGAAAAATTTAATAAAGCTAATTGTAATGTGTCTACTATTTCTGATAATGTTTGTTTTGAAGATAATGGTGTTTTGCAGACTAAGGTTGATTCTCTAGAACAACGACTCAGACATTGTGCAGAGGACTATATGCTTCAAGGGGAAGTTTATGAATCCAAAATTGAAAATTTGGAAAAGGCTAATCTCTCTTTGCAGGATAAAATTGAGATTCTTGAAAAACAGATTTCTGGTGCTGCAGATGATACAATTTCTATTTCTCAATTATTTGACAAAGAAAAACTTGACTTGTTATGTAGAATTGCAGCTTTAGAGAAGGCCAATCAGGAGGTCGATGAGAAATACAAATCTCTATTGGTGGAGTATGAGGTAACAAAGAACGGTTTAACGTCTACTCAACTTCAATTGCAGGTTTTGGACAAAACTAGATTTGATTCTCCTATTGATAGTTCCACTAGTTCATCTAGTGTGATTACTCCTGTAAAATCTACTAGTTTGCCTGCCCTTTTGCCTACCCCACCTATTGAGACTAGACTTAATGCTACTAATTTTCAGCATGTTTCTCGTAAGAATTTTAAGTCTAAGGTTAATGGTAAGGCTGTTTTTACTGATAAGCCATATTGTTCTCATAATGGAGGTATAGGTTTTGTTAAGGCACCATGTCACAAATACAATGGTGACATACATGTTTCATCTTCTACCACCACATCTTCTTATAAGAATTCTTTGAGTAAGTCTAATGTTTTTCATTGTTCTTATTGTGGTAGAGTTGGTCATTTGGATAGTTTTTGTTGGGATTTTGATCAACATGTTTCATCCTATTCTCGTGTTCCTCATCGTTATAATCATGTTGATTCTAATGTTCCTTCTTGTGCATTTTCTAGACCTTGGAATTATAATGGTTCACATCATAGGTTTAAGAAAAACAGGTATTCCAACAAAAGGAAGTCTAAGACTAAGGAGGAATTAGTTAAGGACAAGTGTATTGCAAAGCGTGTTAAGGGAAAATCTCATATCATTTCACCTCCCAAGGTGTGCACGCCTAGTGTTAAACAATTATGGGTAAGAAAGGATAAGTTGAAGGTTTTTCTGGACTTGCAAAGGTCTGGTGGTGTCCCATATTTGGGATGATGTAGGTTGTTTCTAGCCTTGTGTTATTTGAGTTGCATATTTCTCTAACCACATAGGCTATTTGTTTGGTGTTTCTACTTTTTATACTTTGTTTGTTTAGCTTGCAGATCATGTTGCATGTCTGAATACATTGTTGGTTATTCCTTCTATTTTTCTTTATTTATTCCATATATGTGTTGTTGGATGCATCTTTTCTGAGATATTGGTTTAATTCAATTGTCTTAAATAAGTTGCAATATGTTTGGGTGTTTTCTCTTTCTGAACTCTTAAGTATGTTTTGGTATGTATCATGCATTTTTCCTCGCTTGTTTGCACAGTGCACGGCATGCTTGCATGATGGGAGTTTTTGGAAACCACTTACATATTCTTTGAGCTCATAGAACTTCTCTATCTCTCGAGTATTTATGTGATCTTGAGCTATCTCTCCTTTGTTTTGGTTAATGTTCATCTTGTTGTTCGTGTTATTGAGCATTCTTATCTTCCTATTACAACTCTTGTTAGTGGTCAATGACTCACTTTATCCCCAGCCATTTGATTGTCTTTGAAGCAATATCAGTTGGCTAAGAACCCGTTGGGGTTGTGAGGGTCATGCTCTGACGGATGCACTCAAGAGATGTTAGTTCTTGTGTTGCACGTTATCATGGTATTGCACTTCTTGAGTTTGTGTTTGTCAAAAAGATGTAGGCTACACCCTACCCTCGTGTATTTGAAAAGATGGAGGCAAAAATCCCTCCCACGCGGGAATGACATTAGAGTGATGTAGACTAAACTCCACCATATGCGGCAAAATAAAAATCCAAGCGCATATTCATTGTTTTTTTTTATGAAAGGCATACAAAGTTTATATTCCTTTGCCTTTTTAATGTCTTGGTTTTCATTTGAAAGATCATATTTATATATTTATATTCGTTTGCCTTCTACTCATAACGTTTGTTTCAAAGGGGGTTGAAGTTTGTTTCTTCTATGCTCACTTACTAATCTAATCGTATGTCTCTTGTTGATGGTTCTATATTCTAGGTCTTCAAAGGGTGTGTTCTGGTGGTGAACTTTCTCTCTCTTTATGCATTGCATTGCATCTACACACACCGAGGTTTAGTTTATGATGCACTTCAATTCTCTTATTTGTTCAATCTTTTGTTTACCCCCATATATTGCCTCTTATTTTTGTACGGATTGGGATTGGCTACTGTTTTTGGAAGTTCATGATGTATTCCTCTTCACTTCTATGGTACATCGGTTCTTTTCCTTTTATCTTCTTATTATGGTTTGTGTGTTAGTTATTCGGTCTGTTTTTCTGTTATTAAGGTTAGTCCTCTATTGTTATTTTTTTTTAAATTTAAATTACATTTAACAAAAAAAAAAAAAAAAAGGTTGAAGTAAGTACGTTTTTTTTTTTTTCTCCTCGAACGTACGAACGTTGTTTGGTAGTTCGTACGTTGAACCAGGCAGATTTTTTTAGTGTTTTCTAACATTCTTCGATTGGTTCTTGTTCTGGTTATGTAGGACATGCCTCCTAAGCGAGCTCGGACTACTCCCACCAAAGACACACCCAGTTCCAAGGGTGCTTCGTCATCGGGCACATGTCCTCCTCGTGCTCAAAGGAGTAAAGACGCCATTCCTTTGGATTCTTGTAGATGTTCTTGCTGAAAGTGTTTATGGCTTACTCTATTTTGGTTCTATTCCTTGGTAATTCTTTTCAGTCGGTGTTTCATTGACATACTAAGGTCAGATTGTTAGTATTATTTGGTTTTACACTTCATGCTTTCTATTTTTGTCATTGGATCACATGTGTTTGATGTGATTTCTCAAGGTAATAGTTCTCAATTTGTTTTAAGAAGGCTACAAGGTATGCATAAGCATATTTTGGTGATGAAATCATGTTATTGGTGTATTCGGTTGTCATGATTTATATTGATTCATGTTTTCTCATAGGTTCTCATCATACTTTTCTATGTTGGGCTAATATTCTTGAATTACCTTGTTGGCTAGCTGGTGTTTGATTAAATGCTTATGAGACTTGCCTATCCTCTTATTGTTGCTTCTTGTGCCTGGTTGATCGTATTTTTCCTGCAATAAGTTTGATTAGATGTGTTCTTGGCAGTCTTCTGCAATAATCCTCATGCAATGGTTCTGGGCTACCACTGTTCTACTTTGGGATGCATATGCTCAGTTTGGTCATCTATTGTTAGCAATTCTCTTCTATTGACTCTCTACTCTTTCTGACAATGTATGGCTTGTCATCGGAGTCTTAGTGTTCGGGCAGGAAATTTACTCTGAAGTTGGATTGTTGCTTTTTGACTTGGTGACATCGATAATCCTTGGTCATTCTTCAGTTAAAGTTTTTTTTTAGCTTGATGATTGTCTATCTTGTTTGGCATATGTTGAACTAATTTTTGGGTTTCACTAGGGGTGGGCTTACAGGTTTATTCCTTTTATGTCTCTATTCCATTGTGTTTGGGATAATATTTTCTTATCCTTGTTTATAAGATTCTCTAATTCTTTTTTGTGGTTGGATGAGTTGTTTCAGAAACATGTACAGATTGGATTTCCCCATGGATTCTCAATGGATTTTCTTATACTTTACGTATCTCTTCCTGCAGATACTCATATTCCTGTAGTTTTGTCATGGGATATTGTTGGATGTGTCTAATATGCATGGTTTCCCTATTCTCTTTCATATCTCCTACTACCTATTGTTTATCTCTTCTTCTTTCTCTTTTCGCATATTCTTTTCTTGCACATTTCTCACAGGTTTGACTATTTGGTTCTTGGTCATATTGTACCTTCCCAATTTCATCAGGTATGGTATTTCTTCCTTTTTGTTTGTTTGATCTTTTTCTCTAAATAACTTGCTACTATGAAGTCGTTTCTCTGGAATCTATCTCCGGTGGTTATGGTCGGTTGTTTAAAGTGATATTCTAGTGAATCATTTGTTCCGATTGTTGGTGTCCTGACTCTTTCTTCTATGTATAGGTTTCTCTTGGTTTCTATCAGGGATTCATGTTATGTTTTCTTTTCTTCCCTCTGTTACCTATATATGTATTCAGTGTCTTTTCACTATCTCCTTCTTATCTCGTTTTGGTTCTTATCTCATCTTCCTTCTTGTGTCTGTGTTGGTACTCTTTCTTCTTCATTTATATGCCTAGATCTCTCTCATGTTTTTTTAGTTTTGTGTGTCATGGATTCCAGATCTATGGTATTGTTTTCTCTTTACTCTCTTCTACCCTTGTATGCTTGGTTCTTTGTGTGTTTCAAATATCCTTATTTGGTTTGTTTGTTCTAGGTGCATCTTTCTCATATGCATTGCATTTAGGTGAAGATTTTGTTTAGGGGGAGAATTCTTTGTGTTGACATCGTGTTAACAAGTGTTTATTTTATGACTTCCGTTGCATATCCTTTTTGTTGTTAACATGATTGTTCTCTTACTTTTCTTCTTTAATCTTATTTGTTATGGTTTGATATTTATCTTTTCTCTTTCTTTTGTTACCTTGCTTCATTTGTGACAAAAAGGGGGAGATTTATGACTCTAATACTAACACCTTCTTCTTCCTTGTTAGTGTATTTTTGGGTTATGTTTCAGGTATGCTACACGTATGGGGGAGTGAACATGTTGATGTTTAGAGGTTGTACAGTTTTGGGTCATGTTTAAAGTATGCTACAGTTATGGGGGAGCTCGAGTGTCAAACTTTGGAGCTCATGAAGTATGGGGGAGTTGCTCGAGGAACTTCTGTTGGCTCTTTGATTGTTTCAGAATTTCTTGTTGCTTCCGTTCGGTCTCTGATGGTTAAAGCGTATTACTCAAGCTGGATATTATGTGTTGGTGACTCGGTATGTATTCTACTATGAGTGTTTTTGTAGGCATGTTTTATAAATGCCATGGTTTGGGTTTGTAAGCACGTTTTATAAGTGCTATTAGAGTCATAGGTTTTTGTCACAAAATCAATGTCAAAGGGGGAGATTGAAACCGGCACGAAGTTGTTTGACATCAATTTTGTGACAAAGTGTCCTTGGTTATTTCGCCTTGAGTTCATTGTTAAGAAAACCTAGTTGTACGCACATCGTCCCGCGTCCTTGTCTTCGCGTCGTGTGTCATTAGTGTGTTTTCTGGTTCAGGACGTACGTACTGCTTAAGGACGTACGTACGTATCGTATGTCAGCAAGTTAGTTTGAATTCTGGACGTACGTACCTTTACAGGACGTTCGTACGTCGCAGCAGGCAGCAGACATATTTTCGTATGGGGACGTACGAACGTCATATCGACGTACGTACGTCCAATGTGGGTTTTCACTATTTCGGCCCATTTTCCTTGGTTTCCAACCCTAAGTATATATAGGGTTTCTCTTCCAAAGAACAAGTCAGTTCTTTGGCCGTCCAATTCACCTCTTGTTTCTTGGAGTTTGTTTAGGTTTTGGTTTAGGTTGTTTTGGTGATTGAACTCATCTTCTTCTTCCCCATTCATCTTCTTCTTTCTTCTTCCCTGTTCATCTTCTTCTACATTATTGAATAGTGATTTAGCTTCGAGTCTTCTTGTGTGTTCATCAAGAAGTCGAGTATCCTTGTGTGTTCATCAAGGAACTCTGGTGTAAGCTTGTTACATAGATCGGCTTCGACTCTTCTTGTGTGTTTATCAGGAAGTCGAGTGTCTTGTGCGTACATCAAGGTGCTCTGGTGAAGTCAAGGTGTTAGAGATAACCAGGAGTGTCAACTCGCAGTGATTGCAGGTAGTTGATAGGTTTGTACATCTCTTTTCATCTAGTGGATTTATTTGTTGTCGCGAGGACAACCGTGGACGTTTCCCATATTGGGTTTTACCACGTTAAAAATTCCTGTGTGTTATTTACTTTCTGCGTATCGTTTGATTTGTTTGAATATTGAACTGTTACATTAGCACTATTTGTAGTTTTACAGTCAGCTATTACATAAAGCCACTATGTATAAACTTCATGAGGGTAAGCTATTCAGAAAATCTGCAACTGGCCTGTTGTTACGTTGCTTGATTCCCAAGCATGGGCAGATCATCTTCCAAGAAATCCATGAAGGAGAATGCGGAAACCACTCCGGAGGTCGAACATCAGCTCATAAAGCGATCTCCCAGGGATATTTCTGGCCAAGAATGAAAGAAGATGCCAAGAAATTTGTGTTGAAGTGTAAAGAATGCCAGCGTTTTGCTGATAACCAGCATCAGTATCCAAACGATCTAATCAACATCATTGCGCTATGGCCATTTCACATGTGGGGGCTAGATATCATGGGCCCTTTTATCAAAGAAAAGAAATCTGAAAAGAAGTTTGTTCTAGTCGCCATTAACTACTTCACAAAATGGGTAGAAGCCGTTGCACTCACCAACATCACTCAAGCTGATGTTCAAAGATTCATGTGGGAAAACATAATCACACGATTTGGTCTACCAAAACGAATAGTCACGGATAATGGCACTCAGTTCGTTGGCAAAAACATCAAAGCTTTCTACGAGCTATGGAAAATCGAACATCCCAGGTCAACACCTAGATATCCACAACCCAACGGCCAAGTCGAAGCTGCAAATCGACAGATTCTGAACAACTTAAAGAAAAAGCTCGAAGATCAACACGATCAATGGCCACAACAGTTGGAAAACATCCTATGGGCTTACAGAACAACCCCTCGTACATCCACAGGGATGTCACCATTCAGTCTTTGCTATGGGGTTGAGGCCGTTATTCCCACCGAGTTAACATTTGGAACGACCAAATCCCTTCTGGTCGACACAGATCTTAACAATCAGGTCTGGTTGTTCGGAGTTGATCTCCTCGAGGAGCGACGAAACCACACCGTTATAAAACTTGAGCAATATCAACAACGACTAAAGCGAGCTTATAACAAAGGCGTACGACCTAGATCTTTTCAACCAGGAGAACTAGTTCTAAGGAAAATGTTCCACAACAAAAGGAAGGATATTATTGGCAAGCTCAATGCCAATTACGAAGGCCCTTACATTATTACCAAGGTCCAAAGCAACGGTTCTTATCGTCTTCAAACACCAGAAGGGGAGATCGTTAAGAACCCATGGAATGCTTATCACTTGAAGAAGTTTTATCAATGAAATGTAAGCATCTGTTTATCACATTTCAATATATAAATTCATTTTTTGCCTTCATCTCAGCTCAAACATGAATGGCTCCCAAAGGTCTAATCCCTCGACCTACAAATTATCAAAAATCTGGTCCCTTTGATAATTTTAATTTTGTTAAGTTCTAACATTAACAACTTAACTTCGTGCATTGGTCATTCCCTTCCCACGACCCAAGCACAACATAGCTAAATTGCATACGACCCCACCCACAAGCAGGTCCAACACTATGCGTGTTACTAATTCTTTGCGGAACCCATACAAGCAGACAAAGCAACATGAACACCAATGTAAGGTAAATCATTGAAATTTCTTTTTACTTGATGAGATTCTAACCATTACAGGTAAAAGCAAAATTAAACTAAGGCATACAAGAAGAACTGTTTCAGTTCGTCCTACTTGCAGCCATTCATCTCGTCTACCTGCATTCTGAACGAGCTACCAGGACTCCCTGGAAACTAGCCGATCAGAACGACTTAATTACAAGCTCATCAAATAAACTATCAATTACTGTTGTTCATTACAACTCCAAACAAAACAAATGATTGTTTACTCGAGCTCACAAACTCAGACGGCTGCTTTGAGGAAGGCCAAAGAAGACTTACTGCAAGAACAAGGAGTGCAAGTAGCAAACTTTGCACAAGGTTACCCAATACAAGAAGGTTGGTACCGAGACTAGTTCACTGCTGCACAGACTGGTCGCTGGAACCATCAACCTCCATACGGCCACTGGCGACCTGGTCATTAGGGCCCGTCAAGGCGTCCTGAGCTGGCACCATAGCTCCATCGGCACCACCTCGCGTCTCCTCTCCTTCGGGCGACCCCATCACAGCTTTCATCAAGTTGTCGCAGTAGGCCTTCCACGCTGCGCCATTCTCTTGGCATGCGTGCTCCCAGTATTCAGCAGAAGCCTTAGCACCAGCGAAATCTTCCTTTAACTGCTCCACCATCTCCTTCAACGCCGCGACCTGCGCATCCCTGTCCTTCACCTTGCACTCAGCAACAACAACAACATTCTTTGCCTGCTCGAGCTTCTCGTTGAGGTCCTTCAACTCAGTCTCAGCTCGAGCACCAACCTCAGCAACCAGACGCACCTCCTGGAAGCTTGCGTTGAGCTGCAAGTGCAAACAGAGTTTAGTCAGCAATGACTAAGCACAAACAAACAAAAAAAAAAAAAAAAAACTTATGATCACACTCACCAAAGACAACGCCGCGTTTATCTTTGAGCAAGTCACCAACAAAGTCTGTGACTTCATTGCTCGAGCATCAACATCCAAGACGACGCCCTCATTCACAGCCCGGGCAACGCAGGGGTCGTCAATAGCACTGTCGTTATCATACACGACATGCTTCTCACCGCGGCCATCCAAATAATTGAACGGCCCAGGGCGAAACTCAGACGATACCCCCTTGCCTTTCTGCAAAGGCCCAGCAGCAGTCTTCCTGGACTTGAGAGGAGGCTCAGCAGATTTCACGAACTTTGGAGGAGCAGAGGAAGGAAGAGTTGGAGGCTCCATCAACTTCAGGTTCCCTGAAAATGACCTCTTCTTCTCGGACAAGGCAGGTAATTTGGGATGTGAGGGCGGAGGGGATACGACTAAGGGGCTCGCCACTACCTCCGCCTGGTGCGAGCTAACACCAGATCGTTCCTTCTTCGACCTCCGAGCAGCGCTTCCAGATCGCTCTCTCTCCTCAGGCCTCGAGCTACCACTAGCTCGTTCCTTTTCCCCAGCACGCGAACTACCATCAGAACGCCCAGCCTCAGCTTTCTGTACAGAAGTCATATAGGCATTCTTCAACGACTTCCTCCTCTCGAGCTCTTCCTCAACTGTTTTTGGACCACCTTTGGGAATAAAATGATCCCTTAGGTGGGGCAAGAGCTTTATCTTCCGTTTGTCAGCCAAAACACCAAAACAGTTCAAAGCGGACTGCAGATCGTTCTTCCTCAACAAGTGATCGTCCCTGCTAGCTGCAACAAAGATGCAAAATCATCAAGTCTAGAAACATGAAAATCATCTACTGTCCTAAGACTAACGACCAAAAACTTACGAGCATCATTTCTAGTTACATGACGCAACTGGGTACTCCCTTCAATGATCGACCCAGTAATCAGCATGGGATCTTTCCACCATGGCTCACTACTTACCGGATAGATCAAAGGCAAACGTTCTGGCCTAACTTGCATGTTATAGCCGGAAAAATCAGCCTTTGAAGAACGTTTGAAGCTGAAGTGGTCCAATACATCACTTACAGTAATGTTCCACTTATGCAGCTTATTCAGGTCATCGATTACTCTCATATTTCTCCAGAAATTGCCATTCATCTGGCAGGGGGCTCGACCAATAGCATTCAACAGGTCGACCACCAAACAAGACAATGGCAGCCTCAGCCCAGCTCGGAATTGGGTCAAGGTAAATACAGTAGAGAAGGGATTTTTAGGTCGATAATCAGAAGAAAGTAAACGTTCCCCTAAAAATCTAATCTCCAAATGCTCAATCGAGCTAAGCCCATACTGCTTCCTAAATGCAATATGCCTATTTACATACTTCATGTTCACTACCCTACACATTGAACCATCATCTCCCTCCACCATTTCTTCGTCAGATGTGTCCGCCCCATGATAGCCGCTACTCTGGGGGCTATCAAGTTCCACACCACGATTGGGAGACGAGGTTTCAGATTGAGTCCTTTCAGACTCATACTCCTCACTGCCACCACCACTCAAGTTATCATTTTGAGAGTCACTCGCGTCAGACATTTCTCTCAAGCAACAGAAAAGAAAACAGAAGATGAAAGAAAAGAAAGAGAAGAAAAATAACCTCACGAGCTCTCAAAGTTCTTCAGATCGCAAGAGAAAACGGCAGCAATTCAAATGAAGGCGAGATAGGTAAACCCTTCTCAAGAGAACTACAGTTTAAATACCGTAGCACAAGTACTCCCAGCCATCGATTCGAAACAGGTGAACGGCTGAGATCGACCATAGAAACCATAGCAATTGCAGTTATTTTCCACTCAAAAAATGATTCACATCCACCGTCGGATCAACCCACGTGCCACGCAAAGACTATATCAAGCAAGAAGTGCGTCAGTTGCCATAACTGCACAGCTAGCTGCTCGAGGAAAATCCTCCACTTCCTCGTAAAAGCGCCATGATTAGTACAGACAAGCCTGCATGACTGCCACGCCCGCAAATTCAAAAAGCAAACTACAAATCAGCATCGATTAGAGTTCTTAGTCTTTTCAGCCCGACTTATACAGCCGACCTAAAAAGAGGGGGCTTATGTAGGGGTACTACATACCCCAGCCAATCAAAGCAGCCACGTGGCATAGTCATCACTCCATCAGGTCGCTATGATTTCGACCTACACGCAGCTCGACAACAACGACTCGACCACATAATCAACAGCGGTCTGCTAATACGCACGTGCCATAATTCGGCGCCCAAGATACTCTCTCCAGCCGTTGCACAATTACTACAGCCGTTACACAATCGCTGAAGAACATCAATACAATCATAAATATGACGGAGAATCTGCAAGGTCCCACGATCTTCGCCTCTTCACCTTCTATATAAACAGAACTACGATGGCTTGATCTCTAAGTTCAATCCACACGAACTAGAGTACGTAGGCAATCTCAATCTCAACGAGGTGCAGCCACCCCGATCCAAAACTTCCCCTTTGGTCAAGTCTCCCAACGACCTGACCTTGTAAGTGCATTAATCTAAAAATATGTTAATACACATGTTTAAAGAAAAATAATTTTGGTATTATTAAAATATTTTATTTTATAAAAATTTAAAAATTGATTTTTGTAACATCATCCCCTTTTCTGTCCAATTGGAGGTGACTGCTATATTTTTTCAAATGGGGGTAACGCAAATTTCGACTTTCAAATGGGGTAAGTGCCAAAATATCAAACAAAACCGTCCACTAGTGAATGTACTGTAGTAAAAAAACAAAAAAAAAAAAAAAATATACAAGGTAGAGACTAGTAGTATTGTCGTAGCTGGCCCCACCACTCTCTTTCCTTTTACAAAGCAAAACCACTTCGCCACTGCAAGCAAAAACTAGTAGTAGTTTCCTAGCTTTGTTGTTTTGTTTCTGTGTGTGAGTGAATTGAATCTCTATAATAAGGAGCAGAGCACCTAATTAATCTCAAATTTGTTGTAAACTGTATACTATCACTATCAGGTTTGTTCTTTTTGATTTTAATCTTCATTGAAATGAAATTAATTAATGCATGTTCTTCTAAGATTTTGGGTTGTTTTGTTTTAGGTTTTTTTTTTTCCTTTTCATCCTATTTCTAAAAAGTAACATTAATAAGAAACCCATAATAATATACAATACAATACAATACAAGTGTTCTTTATTCAAACATATACAACAACATACAGAACCTTATATATAGCACAAACTGTTTGATATAATTAATGGTTTTGGTTTCACTTCTTCAGTAGCTAGAAACATATTGGTACCCAATACATGGGATTTAATTGGAACGACAGTTTCTACACTAACTTTTTAACTGATATAAATACCTGTTACTTGAACTTGACTTTGTATGTTTCACTTTTAGGTTCAATTTTAGATAAGTACTGGGAACTATTCCAGAATCAGGTCACAATCGAAAGAGATTATAAAATCTTTTATTGTGAACTTCTCGGTTGTTATTCATTTAGTGGTACTACCATCTCTTATTTTCTCTCCCAGCATGACGAGGGGAAAAAACCAACTTTCTTACTTGAACTGGGAGATTGAGTTTAATATTTTAAAGCAGATCAATAGGCAATTTCTTCCTTTCATTTCACCATGTCTATAATAAAGTCGACTAGATTAACCGCCAACCATTTAAACGTGTGACATTCCACACAAATAGTAATGGTGCTTGCTTGGTGATTGATTATTGCTACATCATGTACCTGAAATGATGTCAGAAAATTGAAAGTAATTTTAAATCGGATTTACCGTAGGCATATTTTATTAAGAATAAATGGCATTGGAGATAGTCCAAACTATCCTTTATGTTTTATATACAAACATATTTCACTATCAATTAAACTTAAACTTATGGTGCTCATCATGCTCCAAGAACCTGATTGGGGTTCATTATCAAGGCAAGCTCGCCTCTGTTCTGTTCCCTGTATTTTCATTGACTCAATAGGGTACAGTTACAACTTAACTATTAAATGATGGTTGGTGCCTTTTAACATAACATTTTTTGTATGTTTGCAGCAGTCCACTGTTGTTGCACTAAATTTGACTTTTTTACTAAGGAGATATCACTTTTTTGGCAGGTTGTATAAAATTTGTATGCTTCAATGTCGTACATCACAGCAGACCAACGACAAAGAAGCCTAGCATGTCAACTTGAATCCAAAAATGAGATTATGAGAGAAATAAATGAAAAATATACCAAGGCCATTATTACTTTAAATAAGGAGAATGATAAACTACATGCCGGCATTCAAGGTATGTCTCTTGTAAAGTTTTATGTCTTGCTTATTTCTAACTTTTGCCAACTGCCCTGTCCTATTTCTTCTCTTTGTTTCAAAATGTATACTAGGAAATGAAAAGCTGTCTGCCTATCTCATAACATATGTAGATATATACGACATATATCTTAATATTGCAAAAGAGATTACTATTCAGAATTTCATTACAGTTTCCATCTCACAGTTTTCTGGTGTTATACTTTTCATCAGAAACGAAAAAGATTCAGGGGTTTTTCCGCGAACGTTATTTTAGCTGTCTCCAAGAGAATACACAGTTGAAAGCTGAATTGGAATCCCAAAGGATAAATCTGAAAAGATGTCTGCCTGAAGATAGGCTTAAACAGAAGATGCTGGAGGATGAGAATGAAAAGGTAACTTGTTAATTAATTTTGTTGATGTTACTGAACATGAGTTCTTACACCACTGTTTTGTATTTTATACCTTCGTCTTCCGTGCTTTTTTAGTTAAATAGGTGTTGATACCCCCTTTTTTCATAGGACTGCATTAACGCAGCCACAGTTGAAGGTTCACAAGGAAGCTCCAAACAATTAAACAGTAATGTGCTTGGGAGGTTTCTATGACATCTAACCAACCCAGCTAATGATTATCAAGAACAAAGGACAAGAAAACTAGACTGAAGATATTCCATTGTAACATGTAAGCAAAATAAAGTAAGTAATTTATTAAATAACAGGATGATATGTTATCTTAGTTACTTGAGAGCCCAACCATAATGTGTTTATATAGGCATTACAGAGAAAAACCTGCATTGTGAAATTACAGATAACCCATATGCCTTGTACACCCACCGCTATGACATGCGATATGTATGGATACAACATGACATAGACACGCCAATACACAATTTTTAAAGACATGCCATGGATACACCAATATACAATTTTTAAAGACATAGAATGATAAGGATACATTGGGATAGATTGAACATAATACATAAAAATTCTAAATAATAGCTAAAGAAAATGAATGAAAAAATTAAAAGAAGCGAAATGGATCAAGAAGATGAAAATAGGAGAGATATGCTTTAGCTAATGGAAGAGAACTCGAGAAGTTAAAATTGCAGGAGCAAATTTAAACAATCACTATATCAGAGAGTTTCCAAAAGTATAGGTGTCTGATACATGTCTGACACAGATACGTGAACTGTGTGAGAGTATCCTTCATAGCACAGTGCTCCTAATCCTAATAGATATTCCCAATAAGCCAATACCCTTGCTCAAACCTATATTTTCAAATTATATGTTTACAGGTAAAATTGGAGAACAAAACCAATCATTCAGGTGAAACTCTTTGAACTGAAGCCACCAAGCGGCACACCAACCACAGAATCCGCCAATCGTCTTCAATGAACTGAGCTGAGCATGAACCAAGTAAACAAAGGAACTACTAACAAGAATTTAATAATTACATAATTATAATACTAAGAGAAAAAGGGAAAAAAAATTGTCTTTCACCAAAGGGGAAGACAAAAGCCACCATAGAGCCACAATGACTAAGATCAATGTCAAATTAGTGAGAAAAAAGAAAATGGACGCAAGCTACTAATCATCAAACCACCAAACAAATAACCAAATTGGGCTAAGGATGGGGTTGGGGACATGGGGGCAACTAACCAATGTCGCCTCAAGACAGACCAGGTGGTATGGGAGGCAATAGACAAGCACTAGAAACTAAAACAGACCTGCACAGAGAGAGGTGAAGAGTGTTAGCATAATCCTTCTTCTCAAGCCCATAAAGAGTGCAGTGTAGGTTGCTCCCAGAGCAATTAAACTTAAAATCGTGCCAAATTACATTTCTGGACACACAAAGGCGACTGTCAAACTCATCACTAGGAAGTCTATTACACCCAAGTGCAAGAATTATGAAGAAGTGAAGAACGCTGGTTCAATCATCCCTCTCAATCCCATGGAGCGCACTGTGAAGGTATCCCTGGACACAGAATGGTGACTGTCAAACTCATCTCCACTAGTAAAGTATAATACTTCCAAAACACAACAATTCTACCACCATATAGTTGCCAAAGGAACTTCAGTCAAGTCCATCCTAAGAGTTGCAACCGTAAAAGTCGACAGCTATCCAATTTGGCAAGCGGCATCCCTATTCTGGAATATATTGGACTTAGTCCGATTGGAGGAGAGATGCACTCTGAAAATCGTCATTAGGGCTTAGTGGTGTATTTGGCCACCTGAAAATGGTTATACCTCCTTGAAAATCTCTCAACAGTGGAAATGATGTAGAAACAAAGTCTACAGGAAGAACAAAGGAAAATAAATATTAGTCCAGGTTGATTAATCAAGGTTTAGTTGTCCATTTCTTGTTCCAGTGGGCTATATCTTTAGGATTAACAGATTCGAAACGATTGACAAACCCCTTTGACAACAGCAGGCTGATTGGCTAATCTTTCCTACATCTGGAAACTCTATTTTGTTCTTCAATCTGAATATAGATACTTTATATTGTGATGATGGTTTGTGTTATAATTATGTAAATTAATTGAAAGCGTAAGGTACGTTAATAACGGATTATAAGTGATATTTGAAGCAAAAAAAAAATTACTGATGGTTATTATATTTGAATATTTGTTTAAGTATGACTATCACCCACAATCTGTTGCATCCTTGATACAATTAATCCATAAGCTAATATAATTTCCCCACTTTCAATATGTATTGTCCTACAGTTAAAACTCTTTGATTCTTCAGAGTCTTCTGCATGAGCATAACTAGTATAGACCTCATAAAATAGTAAGTCTTTATAATGATTTATGTTATTGCCTTTGTTTTTTTTGTTTGGGTGAAAATAATTTTTTGGTTTAGGTTAGCGCAATCGAAAAAAAATCGTACGCGAAATGTGGATTGTGTATAGCTTTCTAATGTTAGTTTGCAGTTCCATGCCAGTTTTACTATATTATTAATCACAACTTCACACTAGACCATGACTTTGATTGCATTTGAAACTGCAGTTGAAGGAAGAATTGTGTGAGGCACAGAGGAAGCTATCACTGCATGATAATGTGAATAATGGCTATATTTCAAAGCTCGAAACAAAGTTAAATTTATTGAACAAAGAACTACAAGAGAAATCTGATGAAATGAGTGATATGGCATCTTTTAATGAAGATCTTTTGCTGAAAGAACAGATTAAAACTGTTGAACTAGCGGATGCTCAGAAGGAGTTGTTTGGGGTATGAATTCTCACTTTATAGAGTTGTCTGCGTGTGCAATGTTGGTAGTGCATTACAATGTTGGTAGTGCATATTCTAAAAATCCATTGCCAATTGCATTTGTATTGTATGTTCACCACAACTTATTTGTTTACCATTGGCTAGTGATCATATTGAAACAGGATATTGCATCTTGGCACTTTATGTCTACTTTATATCATTCTTCAGTTCTACAGTAATTCCATTCTTGAATTGGACTAATATGCAGTTGAGGACAAATTTGTGTGAAATGCAAAGGAAGTTAGAGATGTTGAGCAAACAATTGGAAGAAAATTCTGATGAAATGCTAGATATGGAGTCTCTTAACCAAACTCTCATGGTTAAAGAGCACATGCACAATCATGAGCTACAGGAAGCTCGCAAAGAATTGATACTTGTGCGACATAATCTGAGTATAATTATTTTTTTTCATAGTATTGTAGTCTACACATTTAATATGTTGTCGCTGCTCCTTTAGAACAAACTCAAGTTGCTCAAATGAATGACTTTTTCCCCTTTGGTAGGGGTTGGTTGACTTATTCGGTAATCGCTCCACTATCGGAATTAGAAGAATGGGAGAGTTAGATCAAAAATCATTTCGAGATGTGTGCATGGAAAAGTTCTCGACTGAAGACTGGGGCATGAAAACTGTTGAGCTGTGTTCTATCTGGCAAGAAAACATAAAAAATTCACACTGGCATCCATTTAGAACAACCCAAATAGATGGCAAATTTTATGTATGTTTCTTCCTAACTGCTATATTCATGCCATCTCATTTGTACGTCTATCATCTGTGTCTACTTTTGATATTCAATCTGTAAGAACTACTGGAATCTGCAGGAAGCAATCGACGATGATGACGATAAATTAAAGCAGTTGAAGGATGCTATGGGCGAGCAAGTATACAAGGCGGTGTGTGTGGCTTTGAAAGAGATGAATGAATACAATCCAAGTGGGAGGTATCCAGTAGCTGAACTTTGGAACTTCAAGGAAGAGAGGAAAGCAAGTTTGAAAGAGGCCATTCAGTACTCACTAAAGCGATTGAAGGATCTCAAGTCTCTTACACGGACTCGTAAGCGTAGAGGACTATAACCTTGGTCAGTACTGTACTCTTGCACTCTTAACACCGCTCTTTTTCTAATTCAGAGCTGTGAAGTAGTTTGAATACGCTTTTTCATGGAATTTCTACCTGTTGGTACTTTTCTCTATAAAATTCCGTTAAAACAAATCCCTTGAGATTTTAATTTTAGAGCCTTAAGATTTACTCTTTTGCAGGCCTCATTGGAAAGAATCTCAAGGGAAGAGGAACGGTTTTTCTCGGTGGTTCTCCAAGTATTCCTTGTTTTGTTTGTAGATGCTTCTTGTTTGTGTTTTCGTACACGGGTGTTCCTTTGGCCCTCAATCCTCCTTGTCTGGTGCTGGCAAAATACTTGAGAAATGGCTCCAGTGCTAAAAGATACTTTAGACAAGAAGCTTCTTGTATGTTACAAGGAAATAAAAAAAAAATAGTTAATACTTGTTTCGTATTCTGTATATATTCAGAGGTCTGTACAAAGTTTTGATGTTCAGTCAGAGGATTGGTTATCTTCATCTAACTAAAGTAATATAATTATGTTTTGATAGAGTTGTTTTGTTTTGAGAAACTTTGCTCAATTTTAACTTCTATATCTGCATGTTACATGTATGATTGATTTCTTATGCTACTATTATTAATGGAATCATTCAAACCTAGCTTAATTGCTTAAAGTAGTGTAAGCTCTTTCTTGAGCTTGGTCACAGATCAGGGTGATGTGCTTTTCCAGTTGATTTTCTTCTTGATACCTGCAAAGACCACCGGTTATAGTCCGGTGGGTAAAGCTCCAACGATCAAGTCAGTAATGGAGGCCAAGTTTGGAAATGAATGTAATCAAAGAATGAATAGTTACCTTGGGGTTAACCTAGCAGTTTTCTTTATATAGTGCTCTGCACCGCCTTCTCCTAACCCTAGGATCACTTCCTAGATCTAAGGCTACCTTTGCTCCTACGTGGTTTTTTCCCCTTCACATATTGTTATAATAATGCTTGACAGTTGAACATCTCGTGTTTGGTCTGTGATGTTCCAGATCATTCCTAAGTCTTATCACCTACTTCTCAGCTATCCTTTCTTCCTATGCTCCTATGCTTTATTGCCTCCACGTTGGACTTACGACCTAAGGCACTTACAAGTAGTATCACCTGACAGGCTTGTTGATGAGTTTTGTTAATATAGACTGTTACACTTTTGCCTTGTTTTTAGTTTGCTTGCTTGATCTGTAATCCTTGAAGTGATGCTTCAACAATCCAGTTGACTTGAGCCACATGAACCATTTGATTGTTGCAGGGGGAACATTGATGTAACTTGTAAGTGAGGTGATCGACATCATCTGAATTTTTTTTTTTATTATAACTGTAAGCCCTCTTTGAACTCACACCGTGAGGTCGGAGAAGACAGTGGTGTCAGGTGTCGGACTCCGTCAGGTCAGCGGAGACAGTGATGTCAAGGTCGAACTCCGCATGCTTGACGGTTCTGATGTTTTCTAGGGTTCGGCTCCGTGTACCTGCAGGGACTCACCGGAGTTGTTTCGGAGAATAACACTCCAACGATCAAGTTAGTAGATGAAGGTTTTAATGTGTAACAATGGGGTAAGTAAGAGAAGTAAATGTCTCACCTCCTCTTAGTAGTAAATGCTACAGTATTTATAGTAGCTCATGCTCTAGTATAGCCGTAAGATCTTCATTAGGTCTGTGGCTTGGGAGGTTCCAAGTGGAGATTTCTTAGTTTAGTCTCTCTCTCTCTCTCTCTCTCTCTCTCTCTCTCTCTCTCTCTTAGTTGTGAATTTATCAAAGATACTCCGTTACTGTCGTGGTTCCACGCGGTCAGTGTAGAATGACATACTTACATCGCCCCCTCTGATCTAGTAGACCGTGAGCCTTACGAGTCTTACCGGTTTACTGGGTCAGAGAAGACAGTGGAGCTCCGTGAGTAAAAACATGTGACTTCTGTGATGGTCGTAGGAGAATGGGTTCTCTTCTTCCGTTAGTCTGGCGGCGTTGGATCTAAACACTTGGAACTCTGCTTTCCACTCTTCTAGTTTTTCCCGCGCAAAATTTGTTTAAATTAAATAACAAAATTAGACTTTTATCTTGCTGGTCACGTGTTTATGCACGCGCGACTGTTCGGTTTCGTAACTGTTCGGATTGAATACACGTGTCTTTTTTTTTTATTACTAATGGGGCACGTGTTGCCTTAGTTGCCTCGATAAATAAACAAGGAATGATTACTGCGCCTCCCTCGTGCTTCCCCCTAATTAATTTTCTCCCCCTTCTTCAACTTCGACTGCAAGCTACAAAAACCTTTTCTCTTTATTTTTCATTTTTATCTTCATCTTCTATCTTTTCTTTTTCGTTCCTCCATTGTTACTTTCTCCTTTATCTTCATCATCTTTTCTTTGTTTCTGACTTGGTCTACTCTTTGCTGGAGATTTGGGGTTCGATCTTCTTTGCTTGGATTTCTGCTTCCAGGAACAGGTTGGTTTTGCTTAACTTTCTTTGCATTTTCTTGTAGAACAACAAATAGAATTTCTAAGATTGTGTGGTTTTTTATTCTGTATTCTCCGATGAACACATTATATCCATAATTTCTACACCCAAATTTATACTAGTTAGTCTATTTATATTTACTATTTTAAATAATTAATATGTATTTGTTCATTTTGTAGGATTTGTTTAATTGGTCGAAAGAGCATAGTTTTGCGTCATTTGGATTGCAAAAGTTGTTGTCAAAGTGAATGCATTGGAGCCCAAAACATTTTGGGTGTGATTCCATTGGAGCTCTAAAAGGTCTAAAACCCGTCCATTAGTTCTCAATTTAACGGCTTACTTCTAGTAGGCCTATACATTTGACAATGTGAAGGAAAGAGCCGAAATGTTGGATTGGCATATGAAAGAAAGTGGAATGCATTAAATGGGAGAAGAGGAAAAAAATAAGCTACACATCCATCATACCACCATATAGCCTTTTAGCCTCACTATTCATTTTTTCACGTTTCCATATTCATACAAAAATAATTCACTATTCTCTATACTATTTCACCAATTCCTTACTATTCATTGCACTATTCTTCACCACACCCATACTCATTTTCCTATTCTCCTACACGTCTAGCCCACACAAACCACTCTTCCATTTCATGTACACCATTTCCAAAGTCAATTGATGCCATTAACCACACATGGAAACACTTTGGTGCATAGTTATATGAAAGTCTCAAATTGTGGCTTTAGATATTGATGAACACATTATATCCATAATTTCTACACCCAAATTTATACTAGTTAGTCTATTTATATTTACTATTTTAAATAATTAATATGTATTTGTTCATTTTGTAGGATTTGCTTAATTGGTCGAAAGAGAATAGTTTTGCGTCATTTGGATTGCAAAAATTGTTGTCAAAATGAATACATCGGAATCCAAAACATTTTGGGTGTGATTCCATTGGAGCTCTAAAAGGCCCAAAGCCCGTCCATTAGTTCTCAATTCAATGACTTACTTCTAGTAGGCTTATACATTTGACAATGTGAAGGAAATAGCCGAAATGTTGGATTGACATATGAAAGAAAGTGGAATGCATTAAATGGGAGAAGAGGAAAGAAATAAGCTACACATCCATCATACCACCATATAGCCTTTTAGCCCCACTATTCATCTTTTCACATTTCCATATTCATACCAAAATAATTCACTATTCTCTATACTATTTCACCAATTGCTTACTATTCATTCCATTATTCTTCACCACACCCATACTCATTTTCCTATTCTCCTACACGTCTAGCCCACACAAACCACTCTTCCATTTCATGTAGACCATTTGCAAAGTCAATTGATACCATTAACCACACATGGAAACACGTTTTGGTTCATAGTTATGAAAGTCTCAAATTGTGGCTTTAGATATGGCCATAGGTGGTGCTATAGGAGTGGCTATTAAATGAAGAGAAGACCATGCCTAGTTTTTTACGTGTTTGCATGAACACATTTCTCTATATAAATGCATACATACCATTGATGAAGGGGAGGAGCTTTGATGAGATACAAAGTAGTTTTGTAAGATAGGTTTATTAACGAGGTTATTTTATTTTGTATTTGTATCTTATATTATGAGTGGCTAAATTATTTAACTAAGATTAAGGAGGAAACCATCATTATGAATATTTGAATAAAATTAATTCTCCATTAGTTATATTCTTTTCATTTTAGTCTTTAACGATTACTAATCTTGCTTCATTTGATATAATCATAAGCTTTGGTTTTAAGTCAATTTCTTTGATTATGTATACTTCCGTTTGATAAATCATACTTAGATTAAATTCTTTGATGGTTTATACTTATGTTGAAACATAATTCTTAGAGTTGTTGTTTTTTAAAGCGAAGAAGATTAAACTTGTTTGGTTTATTTAAAAAAATAATTTAAATGTTGTATTTTTCGTATCATTATTATTCATCTATGATAATGATATGAGTTATAGAAAAGGATTAATTAATGGAGAATAGGTTTTGTTGAATATGAATAGTGATGGTGGAATCCAAAATATTGTAGTATTTCTTTTAATTACTTGAATCTTATATTTTACTGCTTTTATTTAGTTAATTGTAATTCCAAAATCTCATCTTAAAAGGTTTGCTAGGATTAAGATTTAGTTAGTTTTAGATTTTATTTTTATATCTCTTGTCCTCGTGGATCGACTCGTACTTGCTCTATTTACTTAGATAAATCGTGCGATTGCGATATTATTAGACCGTTTTCACAACAATCAGATATGGCTATAGGTGGTGCTATAGGAGTGGCTAATTAATGAAGAGGAAGACTATGCCTTGTTTTCTACGTGTTTCCATGAATTTGATTTCCTATATAAAGGCATGCATACCATTGTTGTGGGAAGAGGTGAGATACAAAGTAGTTTTGTAAGATAGGTTTATCAAGGAGGTTATGTTATTTTGTATTTGTATCTTCCATTATGAGTACCTAAATTATTTAAATAGGATTGAGGAGGAAACCATCATTATGAATATTTAATTAAAGTATATTCTCAATTAGTTATATCCTTTCATTTTAGTATTTAACGATTACTAATTTTGCTTCATTTGATATAATCATAAGCTTTGGTTTTATAATTCTCTAAGTCAACTTCTTTAATTAGGTATACTTTCGTTTGATAAATCATACTTAGATTAAATTCTTTGATGGTTTATACTTATGTTGATACATAATTCTTAGAGTTGTTGTTTTTTAAAGCGAAGAAGATTAAACTTGTTTGGTTTATTTAAAAAAATAATTTAAATGTTGTATTTTCCGTATCATTATTATTCATCTATGATAATGATATGAGTTATAGAAAAAGATTAATTAATGGAGAATAAGTTTTGTTGGATATGATTAGTGATGGTGGAATCCAAAATATCCTAGTGTTTCTTTTAATTACTTGAATCTTATATTTTACTGCTTTTATTTAGTTAATTGTAATTCAAAATCTCATCATAAAATGTTTGCTAGGATTAAGATTTAGTTAGTTTTAGATTTTATTATTATATCTCTTGTCCTCGTGGATCGACTCGTACTTGTTCTATTTACTTCGATAAATCGTGCGATTGCGATATTATTAAACTGTTTTCACGACAATCAGATATAGCTATAGGTGGTGCTATAGGAGTGGCTAATTAATGAAGAGGAAGACTATGCCTTGTTTTCTACGTGCTTCCATGAATTTGATTTTCTATATAAAGGCATGCATACCATTGTTGAGGGAAGAGGTGAGATACAAAGTAGTTTTGTAAGATAGGTTTATCAAGAAGGTTATGTTATTTTGTATTTGTATCTTCCATTATAAGTAGCTAACTTATTTAACTAGGATTGATGAGGAAACCATCATTATGAATATTTGATTAAAGTATATTCTCTATTAGTTATATCCTTTCATTTTAGTATTTAGCGATTACTAATCTTGCTTCATTTGATATAATCATAAGCTTTGGTTTTATAATTCTCTAAGTCAACTTCTTTGATTAGGTATACTTCCGTTTGATAAATCATACTTAGATTAAATTCTTTGATGGTTTATACTTATGTTGATACATAATTCTTAGAGTTGTTGTTTTTGAAAGCGAAGAAAATTAAACTTGTTTGGTTTATTTTAAAAAAATAAATTAAATGTTATATCTTCCGTATCATTATTATTCATCTATGATAATGATATGAGTTATAGAAAAGGATTAATTAATGGAGAATAGGTTTTGTTGGACATGAACAATGATGATGGAATCCAAAATATCCTAGTGTTTCTTTTAATTACTTGAATCTTATATTTTACTACTTTTATTTGGTTAATTGTAATTCAAAATCTCATCTTAAAAGGTTTGCTAGGATTAAGATTTAGTAGTTTTAGATTTGATTTTTATATCTCTTGTCCTCGTGGATCGACTCGTACTTGCTCTATTTACTTCGATAAATTGTGCGATTGCGATATTATTAGACCGTTTTCACAACAATCAAATTGGCGCCGTTGTCGGGGACAAGTAACGGTACTATAAGTCAAATATTAGCTGATTAGATTTTTCTCTCTAGTATTATTTATCTAATTTAAAAAAAAAAACAAAAAAAAAATTAAAAATTATTTTATTTTCCAATCATTTTTTTTATCTTTTTACGCGCTTTTGTGTTAGTAACTGTTTTTGCAGGACAGCAGTAGAAATCAGACCTTCAGACAGACTTTTACAGATCCGATTGAGCTGAAATTTTTACACAAGGTTCACCAGACAGTCAGGAACATCCTGGAATATTTCCAAAATTTTTGAGGACATTCTTCCTGCCGAACTACAGTGACCAGCATTGTGCTAGAACTTTTAATTTATTTTTTCAGTTATTTGCAAAAATTTGTAATTTTAAGAAGGACAACAAGGGGTCAATAGGAGATTGACTCGCTTGTTTCTGCACTAGGATCGAACACTAGAATCATTCTGGTGGCCTAGCAAGGTGAGTTTATTTTTTTCCTTAGCCGTGAATCCCTTGTTAGCGGTTAAATTTTTGTGTGGTGTTTTGCGCAATTTACTTTATAATCTTTTATTTATTTTTAGGTTTCAATTATTAGGTTGTGAGAACCTCTTGAAAGGAAGCAACTGCTAGTCACTCTATTGAGAATCAATCTCCCTTTTGGTTTGGACAAGTGTGTTTCGAGGAGCTCCACCCTCAGGATCAGAGTGTGTGCGAAGGAACTAGGCCTAGAGCCGATGTAAAACCCCACACACGTCCGCACACTTGTATCAGCTTTAAGCCCAGAAAGATCTTAAATAGTAAGCTTTCAGTTAATTCTGGAAAAGAGTTAATCCTTTGACCACCCTTAGAATTAATCAATCTATAGATGCTGAATGGTTAGGAAATTTTGTGGTTGAGTCTATTGCTTGCGCATCATTCTAGATAGAATTGCATTTCTTTTATTTAAAAAAAATCAAAAACTTAAAAAAAAAAAAAAAAAAAAGTAGAGTTTTTCCAACCTTGTTATTTTTAGTTTTTTTTTCTAGTTTATGCGTGTTTACCAACGTAACTCTAGTGGTCGTTTAGTGAGCTTTGAGATAAACGAATCTGAAACTTTCATTGGAGAGATATCTATATTCACTGAAATGGGTGACACTCACATAGTTGTCGAGGCCAAAGCCTTAAAAGACTATTATGCACCCACACCAATCTCAAATCCATCATGTATCATGTTGCCTGCTACACAGCAAAGTAACTTTGAGTTGAGAGCTCCCATTATCAATTTACTTCCTACTTACCATGGTCTTGACTCTGAAGACCCATACCTTCATGTTATGGAATTCTTGGATATATGTGCCACCCTTCAATTCCAAAATGTTATGCAAGAGTCAATTCGACTTCGTCTTTTTCCTTTCTCTTTGAAAGATAAGGCAAAGTTATGGTTATATAAAATAGAGCCCAATCCTACTACTTCTTGGGAAGGGTTAAGTAAAAAATTCCTTATTAAGTTTTTTAAACGACTAATCTTCGACGTCAAATTATGCAATTCACTCAAAAAGAAGGTGAAGAGTTTTATACATGTTGGGAAAGATTTAAGGATCTACTCTTGAGATGTCCTCACCACGGTCTTGCTGTATGGCAATTAGTGCAATTCTTTTCTGAAGGATTGTCAGATCAAAACCGTCAACTAATTGAATCAAGAAGTGGTGTAGACTTCATGTCTATGCAAGAGGAGGAAGCATGGAAATTTCTTGAAACTTTATCTGAAAGTTCTCAGCAATGGAAATCTATAGGTAGAGTCTTTGATAGAAATACCACAAATACTTTTTCTCAACCAAAGAAAGGGGGTGTCTACGAGGTTAGGACAGATTTTGAGTTAAGTGCCAAACTAGCCAACCTTGCTAGAGAAGTTGAAACATTGAAACACAAGGGGGATAGCTCTATTGTCCAGTCAGTTAGCCAGGTATGTCAGTTATGTGAGAGTTCTGCTCATACAGCTCAGACATGCCCTTCGATTTCTGCATTTCATGAATGCAGTACTGAGCAAGCTAATGCACTTGATTCTTTCAAGAAACCATATGGAAATCCTTATTCGGACACTTATAACCCTGGATGGAAAAGTCATCCCAATTTCTTGTGGAGACAAAATCAGCCTCCAGTGAATCCAGGTGGGCAACCATTGCAACAATATCGCCCTCCTAATCCTTCATATACCATCCACCTTCACAATTTGTTGCACCCCAGCAACAACCATCTTCTTTGGAGGAATCCTTACAAAAATTCATGCAGGTAACTGGCCAATCTATTCAAGAGGTTAAAAACTCCACTGTTCAGAATACCCAGGCCATTGCAAAATTGGAACATCAAATGGGCCAATTAGCAAGTACCATTGGGGAGAGAGAAAAAGGAAAGTTTCCTAGCCAATTAGCATTTGAGGTTAGTGACCCGTCTAGTTCTTCTGTAAGTCACCACCATGTACAAGCCATTGCCACCCTAAGGTCTGGTCGACAAGTTGATAATAAGGTTAGACTTCCTGATAAGGATGATAGTGAGGACAAAAGTGAGTTAGAAAGAACACAACTTCCATCACATAGTGATACAAAGAAGGTAAACAATACTACACTTGTAGTTAACTCTGGGATTCAACTCCTCAAACCTGTTTTACCATCTCGAACTGAACCTATTGTGAAATCTCATGTCCCACCAGTTCCATTTCCACAAAGGCTGCAAAAGCCTAAGAAATTGAGTAGCTACGAGGAAATTCTAGAAGTATTCAAACAAGTCAAAATCAATAATCCCTATTCTAGATGCTATCAAGCAACTCCCTCCGTATGCTAAATTCTTGAAAGATTTATGTACTATTAAACGTGGTTTGAATGTATATAAGAATGCTTTTCTTTGTGAGCAAGTTAGCTCCATCATACAACATCGTTTTCCACCGAAATATAAAGACCCTGGTTGTCCTACTATTTCATGCATCATAGGTGACCACCCTATTGAACAAGCATTGCTTGATTTAGGTGCAAGTGTCAATCTTCTTCCTTATCATATCTATTTACAACTTGGGCTTGGAGATTTAAAACCCACAAAGATCACATTGCAATTAGCAGATAGATCTGTTAAGATTCCGCGTGGAGTTGTTGAGGATGTTTTAGTACTGGTTGATAAGTTTTTCTTTCCAGTGGACTTTATTGTTATTGATACACAACCTGTTGCTAATCCTCATAATCACATCCCTGTTATCTTAGGCCGTCAATTTTTGGCCACATCTAATGCTCTCATAAATTGTAGAAATGGTGTCATGAAACTCTCTTTCGGAAACATGGCTGTTGAACTTCATGTATTTAACATAAGCCAACAACCCCATGATTTTAAAGATGTACAAGAAATTAAAATGATAGAGAGTTGTGTTTTAGATACCTTTCTTCAATCTTATGAGGACCCATTAGAAGCATGCATTTCTCATTTTGGGGAAAATTTTGCTCTTAATAATGCATTTAAAGAGATAAATGCCTTATTGGATGCAAGCCAAATCATGGACACTGATAAATGGAAAGTAAAAGTGGAACCCTTTCCACCTCTTGGGACAAAACAAGTCCCATCCCTAAAATATGCACCCAACCAGATCTTAAACCATTACCTTCTGAGTTGAAATATGCTTACCTAGGCCCAAATCAGTCATTTCCTGTCATTATTGCTGTTGAGTTGAATAGGGAGCAAGAAGACAAGTTGTTAGATATCCTTAGGGATCATAAATCAGCACTTGGATGGACTATTGCTGACATTAAGGGTATAAGTCCTTCTGTTTGTATGCATCGCATCCATTTAGAAGAAAATGCAAAAACATCACGTGAGATGCAACGGAGGTTAAACCCAAAAATGAAGGAGGTAGTGAGAGATGAGGTGATTAAGTTATTAGATGTGGGTATCATATACCCTATCTCAGATAGTCGTTGGGTCAGCCTTGTTCAAGCTGTACCAAAGAAATCTGGAATAACTATAGTCCAAAATGAGGCAAATGAGTTAATACCTACTCGAACAACTACTGGGTGGAGGGTTTGTATTGAGTATCGCAAGTTGAATGAGGCCACTAGGAAAGGCCATTTTCCACTCCCATTTATTGACCAAATGCTCGAGAGATTAGCCGGTCATGCTTATTACTGTTTTCTAAACGGTTATTCTGGCTATAACCAAATCCCTATAGCATCCGAGGATCAAGAGAAGACTAAATTCACTTGCCCATTTGGGACGTTTGCATATCGACTCATGCCCTTTGGGTTATGCAATGCACCTGGAACTTTCCAGCGCTGCATGATTTCAATTTTCTCTGATATGGTCGAACGTTTTCTTGAAGTCTTTATGCATGATTTCTCAGTATTTGGGTCGTCATTTGATGAATGTCTTCACCATTTAAAACTTGTCTTGATTAGATGTGAGGAAAAGAATCTTGCGTTAAACTGGGAGAAATGTCATTTCATGGTTCAAAAGGGAATAGTCTTGGGGCATATCATTTCTGACAAGGGTATAGAAGTTGACAAGGCTAAGGTTGATTTAATTTTCACTCTTCCACCGCCTCGTACGGTAAAAGAAATTAGGTCTTTCTTAGGTCACGTTGGATTTTATCGCAGATTCATCAAAGATTTTAGTAAAATTATTAGACCATTATGCAATTTACTTAGTAAAGATGTTTCTTTCTTCTTTGATGATGAGTGTTTAAAAGCCTTTGAGAAGCTTAAGACATTGTTAACTTCTGCCCCTATTATCAGACCCCCTATTTGGGATGAACCATTTGAAATCATGTGTGATGCATCTGATTATGCACTTAGTGCTGTTTTGGGACAAAGAGTTAATAAGTTGCCACATGTGATTTACTATGCGAGTAAGACATTGAATGATGCACAACTGAATTACTCCACCACTGAGAAAGAACTTTTAGCAGCTGTGTTCGCATTAGATAAGTTTAGGTCTTATCTTTTAGGATCTAAGGTGATTGTATATTCTGATCATGCGGCATTGAAATATCTTCTCTCTAAAAAAGATGCGAAAGGCCGTCTCATTCGATGGATCTTACTGCTGCAAGAATTTGATTTAGAAATTAGAGATAAGAAAGGTTCAGAAAATGTCGTAGCTGATCACTTGTCTAGGCTCATTCTAGATTCTTCATCCGAGTCAGTACCCATCCTTGAATCTTTGCCAGATGAACAACTTTATGCAGTATCTCAAACTCCTTGGTTTGCAGATATTGTAAATTATCTTGTGAGTGGAGAAATGTCTTCTTAATGGACTCCACGGGATAAGTCAAAGTTTTTATCTGAGGTAAAATATTTTTTTTGGGATGACCCATATTTGTTTAAATATTGCCCAGATCAAATGATTCGAAGATGTGTTCCTAATAATGAGCATAACAGTGTTATCTCATTTTGCCATTCTCAAGCATGTGGAGGCCACTTTAGGGCTAAGAAAACATCTGCAAAAATTTTGCAATATGGTTTTTATTGGCCTACTATTTTTAAGGATTGTCATGCATACTGTTTGAGTTGTGAGCGTTGTCAAAAATTAGGAAAAATTACCCGTCAAAATATGATGCCTCCAAATCCCATTCTTATAATAGAAATCTTTGATGTATGGGGTATAGATTTTATGGGTCCATTTCCTAATTCTTTTGGTAACTTGTACATACTTATGGCAGTTGATTATGTTTCTAAATGGGTGGAAGCTATATCATGTAAAACTAATGATAGCTTTGTGGTTATCAAGTTCATAAGAGAAAACATATTTTCTCGATTTGGTATACCAAGGGCCATCATTAGTGATGGGGGAAGTCATTTTTGTAATCGTGTATTTTCCAATCTCATGCATAAGTACTCCATTACCCACAAGGTAGCTACACCCTATCATCCACAAACTAGTGGACAAGTTGAAGTTTCAAATAGGCTGATTAAGCAAATTCTTGAGAAAACAGTAAATCCTAATCGTAAAGATTGGTCTTTGAGGTTGTTGGATGCATTGTGGGCCTATCGCACTGCCTATAAGACACCTATTGGTATGTCACCATATAGGTTTGTCTTTGGCAAATCTTGTCATTTGCCTGTGGAACTAGAACATCATGCATACTGGGCTGTGAAAAAGTTAAATTTTGATCTACCCAAAGCTGGAAAACTTCAACACCTCCAACTCAATGAGTTGGATGAGATTCGAAATGATGCTTACCAGAGTGCTCGAATTTATAAGGATCGAATGAAAGTGTTTCATGATCATAGTACAAAAAATCGATATATAGGAATCTATCGTTTTCTGAAAATTCGATATATCCGGATATATCACTATCGATATTTTCTAATTTTATTTTTATATATTAATTTTATTTTATCTCAAATCGTAATTTTTGGATATATTCTTTATAGAAAGAATAGAAGATTGAGATTGGTATCAATTAAATATGATTCCCAAATCTAATTCCTTAATTTGAGAGATTGATAAAATAGATCTGATGATGTTCGGGAGGAGATGGAGATGTTCTTCAGAGAAGTTACCATAAACTAAGGAGAGAACTGTTTTTTCATTTTTCTTCTGCCTTCGATCTTCTTCAAGAGGAGATGTTTTTCATTTCTTCTTCTTTTTTGTCTTTAAGAAAAGAAGAGGGGAGTAGATCGAACTTTCCATACAACTTTCTTCTTTTTTTGGGGGGAGTTTTCTCTGTATTCTAAACTTTCCAAGAGATCTAACCAGTTTGGTGAGGGAGATGAGACAGAAAATTAAGAATATACACCTAAATCTGGTCGATAGAATATATTATATCGACATTTATTAATATGTCGAATTATATCGCGATATATCGAATTCTATCGCCCGATATTTGACAGAAACATTATACCCGAAAGTATCACAAAGTATCGTATCGTTTTGTTTAAAAACGATATATATAGCGATATTTCGCGAAATATCGCGATATTTGGTACTATGTTCATGATAAACAAATTCTTCGAAAATCATTTGAACACAATCAGAAAGTCCTTTTGTATGACTCTAGGTTGCATTTATTTCCTGGCAAGTTACGCTCTCGTTGGACTGGTCCATTTACTGTTAAAATGGTTTATCCTCATGGAGTTGTTGAAATTGAGAATTCAAATAATGGTAATCTCTTTAAGGTCAATGGTCAACGTCTTAAGCCATTTTTGGAGTTACTGTCCCCAGAAGTAGAGAAGATACTCTTGGAAGATCCTGTTTATCAGGATTGAGCGTCTTTTTGATCCTTTGTACATAATTTTTCTTTTTCTTTGGTCTGGCTGAAGACGTTAAACTTAGCGCTACTGGGAGGCAACCCAGGTATTTGTCGTGTGCGTGTGCAAACCTCGGGTTTGGGGGTGCCCGTTTTAGAGTCTGGTTGGCATTTTTATAGTATTTTGCATGCTTATATATTTGTCACAGGAAAATGTCAGCTTAATGAACATCGATGAAGGTATAATAATTTGAGTTTTCTTTACCCAAATAAATTTCAATTTTGTCCTTGTTTTCACATATGTTACTTTATAGTCACAATTTGAAACATTGAGGACAATGTTTGCTTTCGGTTTGGGGGTATGAGAATTTCAAAATCCTTTTGATGTCCATTAAAAAAAATCTAAGATTTCTCTCGTAATTTTTAGTGAGAATTAAATCTTTCGTAAAGGGGTGTTTTAGCTTTCAAGTGATATGTATGTTGAAGTTTACTATATTATCCTTATTCTAAAGATTTTTCATAAATTTCAAGTCTTGGAAAATTCAAAACTCACAAACCACATCTGTGTAGTCTAAGTGAATGGTAAACACAATTGAGATATCCAGAAGAATCATTAGTGGAGACTAAACCCATGTAAGGACTGAGCCATTCTATTTTTCAGAGTGTGTATGCATAAATTCCGAGTTACATGTTAACTCATTTTGCTTTGTAGTCCGCATAATCTCGTTGATTTGATCTCATTATTATCATTTTTTATTTTATTTTATTTTATTTTTTTGTTGTCAATGATTGGAAACGACATCAAAATTGGGTTATTACACTAGAAATTCTTCCAAAATCTATTCGAGGCTAAATGACCGTATAAAACTTAAGAAATGATAGGCTATCATTTGGATCGATTTTTAGCCTTTAGCCCACCCATATATACTTTTACCGCCAGTTAGCCCATTGAGCCTTTTTGTGTAAGCCTTTTATTTGTTCACCAATAAACCATTACCTTTACTCCAGCTAGGAGTGTAACACATAATATCATATCCATTACCCATTGCTTTGAGAACTTGTATACTTATTTGTTTTGAGAAAGGGCATCAAAGTAGTATTGAATATCCCATGAATCTTTTGAAGGAGAAAAAATAATATTATTTGGGGAAGAAAGCCATGTAAAACAAAAACAGAAATTTCAAACATCAAAGAGTGATATTAGAAATATAAAAGAAGGAGAGATGTTGAATTCATGATAGAAGAAAAGATTGATGGTGGCCAATATTAATTTGAGCTTCAAGAAAAAGCCCTGTATTTTTGTTAAAGGTTTACAATTCTCAAAACAACTTTGAACACTTGTATCCGTTCTTGTTTAACCATTACCTAAGCCTCATTACAACCTATCAAAAGTCCTATTTGATCTTAAGTTTTAAAATGGTTAAATGTGGAGAATAGACGAGGAAGATCTATGGTGGTTGACTCAACGTTTCCAAGTCATTGTCATTTCCTTCATGAGATTAATTTTGTTTGATTTGGTCCATTTTTATTATATGTGATCTACATTTTAAATCATATTCCTAATCATATATAAATTGAGAGATTTAGCCCACTTCTGAGTGATTAATTTTCTGAGTGAATATCATGTGAGATTTGAGTCAAAATTAAATTCATTCGGAAGGTAATCAAGGTTGTGTTTTACCAAGAAACTAAAGCTACACAATTATGGGTTTTATCACACACGGACACTCCAAGACTAGATTATTTATGAGAAGTTTTTAGCATTTGCATAATATTTTGAATTTTTTTCTATATTTCACTAGTATGCCAAAATAGTTCCTTTAAGATAGGATTTATATTCTTACAAAAATAATTACTAGTTAGATCATATATTTTGAAAATAAGAATTTTGTGGGTATATTCACTGCAAACCCTCACGAGACACCACTCATCCACTAGAGGTAATCAAGCGGTTTAACGGCTTGTTGTTCATGCTGAGTACATCCGTGATTCCTGCGAAAGTGAGTTAGTAAATTTTGTTTTTTTTATTGTTTTGCTCGAGGACTAGCAAAATCTAGGTTTGGGGGTATTTGATGAACACATTATATCCATAATTTCTACACCCAAATTTATACTAGTTAGTCTATTTATATTTACTATTTTAAATAATTAATATTTATTTGTTCATTTTGTAGGATTTGCTTAATTGGTCGAAAGAGAATAGTTTTGCGTCATTTGGATTACAAAGGTTGTTGTCAAAGTGAATGCATCGGAGTCCAAAACATTTTGGGTGTGATTCCATTGGAGCTCTAAAAGGCCCAAAGCCCGTCCATTAGTTCTCAATTCAATGGCTTACTTCTAGTAGGCTTATACATTTGACAATGTGAAGGAAATAGCCAAAATGTTGGATTGGCATATGAAAGAAAGTGGAATGCATTAAATGGGAGAAGAGGAAAGAAATAAGCTACACATCGATCATACCACCATATAGCCTTTTAGCCCCACTATTTATCTTTTCACATTTCCATATTCATACCAAAATAATTCACTATTCTCTATACTATTTCACCAATTCCTTACTATTCATTGCACTATTCTTCACCACACCCATACTCATTTTCCTATTCTCCTACACTAGACCACACAAACCACTCTTCCATTTCATGTACACCATTTGCAAAGTCAATTGATGCTATAACCACACATGGAAACACTTTGGTGCATAGTTATGAAAGTCTCAAATTGTGGCTTTAGATATGGCCATAGGTGGTGCTATAGGAGTGGCTATTAAATGAAGAGAAGACCATGCCTAGTTTTTTACGTGTTTGCATGAACACATTTCTCTATATAAATGCATACATACCATTGATGAAGGGGAGGAGCTTTGATGAGATACAAAGTAGTTTTGTAAGATAGGTTTATTAACGAGGTTATTTTATTTTGTATTTGTATCTTATATTATGAGTGGCTAAATTATTTAACTAAGATTAAGGAGGAAACCATCATTATGAATATTTGAATAAAATTAATTCTCCATTAGTTATATTCTTTTTATTTTAGTCTTTAACGATTACTAATCTTGCTTCATTTGATATAATCATAAGCTTTGGTTTTAAGTCAATTTCTTTGATTATATATACTTCCGTTTGATAAATCATACTTAGATTAAATTCTTTGATGGTTTATACTTATGTTGATACATAATTCTTAGAGTTGTTGTTTTTTAAAGCGAAGAAGATTAAACTTGTTTTTTTTTAGAAAAAAAAAAAACCCTTAGAGGGGTGGGGTTTGGCTAGACCCCTACCTGTTCATTAAAATAGGAAAAAATTAAGAATTTGAGGCGGGTTGTGCCTTACCTCAGTACAACTAGGAGCCTTTATAACAAGAACCCAATTGGGCTTACACAAAAACGAAACAGGCTTTGCCTGAAGGAAAAAACCAGAACCAATGTCAACTCCTAGGAAAATGAAACGCCAAAAGCTGTGCTTCAATATCCTCTTCAATAGGTAGTTGGGTAAATGCAGAGAGCACTTTCCAACCAAGAAATGGTTTCTTCTTCCTCCTCCTCTACTTCTTCTTCTTTGAATTCTGAAACTTCTGGAGATTCGGCCATGCTTGCGCCCATGATTTATGATCAGACTTACTTGGCAGTACAAAGGTCGATGTGCGAACAACATTTTGGGGAGTTCGAGATCTTTCGGAGTAGCCTGAGGGCGGTATGTGAGATCGCTGCTCGGTCCAGGACTGCTGAAGGAACCAATAATCCGGTGACTGATGCTCTGCACAATTTCTTCCCACATAATCCAGATAAGGTTCGGCTTGACGATTGGAACCTCTTCGAGTTTTGGCTGCAAACTGCAGAGGGGAACAGTCTCAGGGAATTGTGTACCCCTTGGTGTCAGTACGGTCGATCGGTGCTCGAGTCCTGCAATATTTGCCAGCAATTGTCGACTACTCTTGGTGAGATGACTGAATCGGAAGATGAGATGACTGAATCGGAGGATTCTGATGATAGTGATGGTGATGATGATGGTGGTGGAGGAGTGGATGCTGGTGGTGATGATGTCATGGAAGGTGATGCTGATGGTGGAAATGGTGCTGGAGTTGGTGCTGCAATGGACATCGAAGCTGTAGAGATTATAGATGAAGGCCCCGTTGGAAGTGATAGCTCTGATGGTGGAAGGCCAACAAAAAGGCCTAGGCTTTAGGGTCAGGTAATCTTCAAATCCTCTCCAGGCTTTATATCCCCAAGGTAGCCTCTTTCCTTTGTGGTTATGTCCGAACATGTCTAATGTATGGAAATCTTGCTTTATCTCCAATGTAGAAGTGCTTAAAGACTGCATCTGTATGATGATTAATAGCTCCCATGGTTTTGAACTTCATACCTTGTTTCGACACATAATCTGCTAAGTGATTCCCCTCCCTGTAAACATGTATGCATTCAATGTTGAATGCAGCCCCCAAGTTGCCAATGTGCTGCCACCAGACTCTTAAGGACCAAGGAATGGCTAGTTTTTTATTGAACCAGCTCCAAACCATCATTGAGTCTGTCTGCAGCTGAATGTTGGTGATTCCCATGAGATGACAAACTGCTAACCCATCCAGCACAGCTCTGGATTCTGCCATGTTGTTAGTACCATGTCCATAATAGGAGAAATAGTTAGAGAGGTGGTTGCATTCCCAATCCCTTAGAACACCCCCACCTGCAGCCAAGCCATTGATGGCAACTCCATCTGTGTTTAGAACAATGTACCCTGGGGGAGGTTTTAACCAATATATGACCAGAGGACTTCTTTGAGGGGGATTCTTAGCTAGGATACCCAGTTGAGCTGCTACATGGTTAAATGATGACTTAGAACTGCCACTAGGTGTGTACACTTGGCAGAGCTTGACCAGCCAGAATCTTATCTTAAGCTTGATAGAATTACTTGGAGAAGCCTGCCATTGATGATTATCCTCATATCTTCTTGAACATCTCTCTTTCCAGGTTTCCCACAAAATGAGAGTGGGAATGAGAGAGGCACATAGATTTTCCATAGAGCCTAGCTTGCCTTGCTTGAACTAGATAGAGAGAATGAGGCTAATGTTGTAGAATCTGGGCAGCTGAATATTGAATAAACCATTGAAGTAGGACCAAAGAGGCCTTACAATCTCACTTTCAAGGAATAGATGTCGAAGAGATTCTGATGAGGATTGATTGCAGCATGAGCACTTGGAAGCTAGATAGATGTGGCATTTGGTCAGTGCAGAATCCACTGGCAAAGCTCCATTAAGCAGTTTCCAGATGAAAAAAGAGATCTTAGTGGGAATGAAGCTTCGCCAAATGCCTTTGAGAACTGGGAAACTTTGATGAGGCCCTTGAGTGACCTTAATATACGACTTATTGGTAAAAGTCCCCTCTGAGGTGTGCGGCCAAATCCTTCTGTCTTCATAGGAATCTCTTCTATGTAGGTAATACTCTTCCTTTAGTGATTTCTGTAGTGCAGGGCTTAGTATAGGAATATTGAAATTGGACTCCACTGCCTCATGTAGAGAGACCTGGATACAGTCCAATGGAACATCAACAGGTGCAAGACTTCCAGTACCCCTCCAATTTTCATGGGTGAGGCTGAAATTGCCAGGTCCAAACTCCCAAGTAGATAACTCTACAACCTCCCCAATACATGCCCAACAATCTCTCCATGTTTTTGAAGATGTTGTAAGAAGAGAGATAGTTTTTGGAGTTTTGTTTTGCACATATTTTTGCCTCATGAAGACTGGCCATAGAGAGTCAGAATTTAAAAGGTTCCATGTGGCCTTTATTCTAAAGGCCTTGAGCACCACACTGAGTGGTCTAATTCCCAGACCGCCAGCTTCCAAAGGTTGAGCAATTTTCTCCCATGGGATCCACCTCCTTTTTTGCTTCCCGTTTCTGGTCCCCCATATCAAACTAGCAAACATGGACTCAAGAGTTTTGATGATTCTTTTTGGAACAGAGTATGCAGAGATGAGGTATATAGGCATACTCTGCAGGACGTGCCTGAGCAGGATGAGCTTCCCACCATTAGAGAGGAGCTTAGTTCTCCAGCCTTCCATCTTTTTCCTGACCTTGTTCAAAAGTCCTTCGAAATAACCAATCCTGGCTCTACCATAGAAGATAGGAACACCAAGGTATTCCATTGGGGCTGCTTTGTGATTAAAGCCAGTTGAGTGTTGAGCCACCAAGATTCTGTCTAAACTCGCTTTAGGGGCAATGAAGGAGCTTTTTTGGGCATTAATCCTCTGGCCAGAAACTGCACAGTATTTGCCAAGGAACCTCATGCAGCCAGTGAGAGATCTCTTCCTACCATTGAGGAAGATCAAAGTATCATCAGCATAGAGCAGGTGAGTGACAGGCGGGCAAGCAGGAGGGCGAGAAAAGTAGCAGATTCTCCCTTCATCAAACTCCTTGGACAAACCCCTACTTAAGACCTCTGCAGCCATTATGAAGAGATAAGGGGACAGGGGGTCACCTTGTCTTAGACTTCTAGATGAGCTGAAATTCCCCCTGTAGGCACCTTGAAATAGCACTGAGAAATTGCAATTCCTTATGCATGATAGAATGAGGTTAGCACATTGAAAGGAAAAGCCAAACTTAATAAGAACCTGGTGTAAGAAAGGCCATTCAATCCTATCAAAAGCTTTCTCCATATCAAGTTTGAGCACAAGGTTCCCTCCAACTGCTTTCTTGCTGATGTATTGCATCATTTCCTGTGCTAAACTGACATTCTCAGTGATCAGTCTACCTTTTACAAAGGCTCCCTGCTCAATGGATATAATCTTAGGCATGATAGAAGTTAGCCTTATAGTAATGATCTTAGAAAAAATCTTATAGCTAACATTACATAAGCTAATAGGTCTGAAGTCAGCAAGCTTAGCAGGTCTATCCTTTTTAGGAATCATACATATGAAATTAGCTAAAAAGGATTTAGGAATAGAGTCACCTGAAAAGAAAGACTTAGCTGCTAGGTGGACATCCTCTTGAATTAACTCCCAGCAAGATTGATAGAAGCTAGCTGTAAGACCATCTGGACCAGGTGCACTCTGGGGGGAGATACTGAAGACTGCATTCTTAACTTCTTCCAGGGTGGGAGAGGCAAGGATGATGTCATTGTCCTCCGCAGAGATGCCTGATGGTATCACATCTAATAAGGAGTTCATACTTTCCCATCCTTCTGTGCTCAATTGATGCTTGAAGAACTCCACAGCCTTATCATTAATGGTGTTCAGGTCTTCACACCATAGGTCAGGATCTTCTGTGAGTAGGAGTTTTTCAACTTGGATTCTTCTTCTGGCTTTCAGAGTTGCATGAAAATAGCTAGTATTCCTATCCCCCTCTAGTAGCCATTTTTCACCAGACTTTTCCATCCAAAAAATCTCATCTTGGATAAGGGCTTGTTGGTAAAGAGCTTGGTGCTTCTTAAGCTCTATATGAAGATTCTCATCCCACCCTTCAATGAGGTTAAATTCAATCTCTATGATTTTATCCTCAAGGGTCTTGATTTTCTGATGAATATTCCCAAATACATTTGAGTTCCACCATTTGAGCCTAGATCTTATGTTCCTGATCTTCATCTCAAGAGATATCATTGGAATAGGAGAGAACCCTGCCAGATTCCAATTATCCTTAATGACCTCCTGAAACCCCTCATGGTGGGTCCACATCCTTTTAAATTTGAAAGGATGGGGGCCCTTGTAAGTAGTTGATGTGCAGCAAGAAACCAAGAGAGGAAGGTGATCAGAGTTGGCCCTAGCTAAGTGTTGAACATCAAGCTGAGGGAAAGAGGTTGTCCAATGGCTGTTGATAAGAACTCTATCCAGCCTTGCCCATCTTCTTCCAGTACCTTGTTGGTTATTACACCAAGTATATTTTGATCCCTTATATCCACAGTCTAGCAGACCAGCATTGAACATGAAGTCGTTGAAATCCTCCATAGAACTTAAGTTGGCTTGATCACCACCAAGTCTTTCAGAGGAGTCTAATACTGCATTAAAATCCCCTCCCACAATCCAAGGTAGATGTGATGTTGCACCAAAAGTACATAGATCCTGCCACAATTGCTTCCTGTCATTTGGGCAGCACTTTGCATAAACGAAGGATGCCTTGAACTGTTTTTGTGATGGGAGGTGATCCACAAGAAGGTTGCAGCATTGATTGCTTTCAGACTGCTTAGTAACTAGGTATTCCTCATCCCAGAAAATCCATACCTTTCCTGAGCTGTCCTCATTTGAAGTATACTGCTCTAATCCAGAAATTCTAGATATTCCTGCGATTTTCCTAGCCTCAATCATTGGCTCGAGAATTACTAGGAAGTTTGGTTGATGACTTCTAACAAGATTTCTGACTCTCCTCCTGGTTGGCCTGTTGCCAATGCCTCTAGTGTTCCAAATCAATAATTTGGGCAGCATTTAAAACCTGGCTTGGTAGAGGACGATGAAGCTTGGGTCTTGGACCTTGTAATCATTGGGGAGGGAGGGATAATCTTTTTGGGCTTAATGATAATTTCTGAATCTGAACCATATGTGACCATAGACATGTCCCTGACCTCCTGAACTTCGAGGTCTTCATGGAGGTGAGAAGTAGAGGAGAGGGAGTGGGAAAAACAAAAATATCCCCTTGGACCTGAGGTAAGGCAGGAGGTAGAACCATCAAGGCTTGGATGTCTGCAGGTTTAGGGGTTGGAGCTTCCAAAAGAACTTCATGGGCATTGTGCATACCGATTCCTACCTCCTCATCAGGAAAATCTGTATGAGAGACAGCAGAGGATTTTTCCAGGGGATGGGGGGAGCATGAATCCTCCACTTGAGTGTGAGCTTCAGTGGCATCTGCCATAGGCAGGTCCTGAGATTCTGTGGGCACCAGGTCCACTAGATTCGGCAGTTGAACCTGTGGAGCTTCTTCCCTAGGAGTTTGTATGCTGTCAGAGTTATATGTATCTTTCTCCTTGTGTGAGGAAGGGTTAGAAGTAGGTTCCAACTCATCACTGCCTAATACTTCTGTGGGCATTAGTTGTTTTAATCTGACTGGGCTCCTTCAGAGGAATTAACTGCTGATTTGATTGACTTGTAGGGAGGGCAGCAGGAGATGGAGAAGCTGTGGGAGCTGAGTGGCTAGAAGTGTGTTGATCCCTGGTGCCACTAGAACCTGCAGTTGTAATTCCAGCATTTGCTAGACCTGCGTCTATGTTGTTATTGACTATTCTGTAGACTTTTTTATGTCTTTGAGTTTGCCAACTGTTAACTGTAGCAGGCCTGATTGTAGCTTGTTTTTCCCCAGTAGCAATTGCTTTTCCTTTAGCTGGATCTCTTTGTTGTTTCCTGTTACAAAATTCCAATGAATGCCCAATTTTGGTGCAAGCAGAACAATATAGGAAGTTGGGGTAATGAAGGGGTTGCCAGAACCCTGCTAGAAGCGAAGGGCTTTCCAACCATATTGAATCTGGAAGTTCTTCATGTATATTCATCTCCACACAGATTCTGGCAACACCCGGTTTAGTTCTGCAGATGGTGTCCTTAGCAATGGACAAGAAGGTGCCAATTTCATCACCAATAGGTTTTAACAAAGCTGGGTGAAAAAAATCCAAAGGGAGATTAGGTAGTTCTACCCAGACAGGTGCAAAAGTAGGATCTTTTTTCAAGCTAAACCCTGGATACCAACGAAAAAGTTTGAATCTGATACCCATAAAGGAGTTGATTTGTCTAGAGAGAGCTTTTGTAACTTCAGTTTTCGAATCGAAACTGACTAAAACATGTCTTGGATCCAAGATACCCAAGGTGAATCCTCCTATAACGTTCCAGTCTCGAGTGATGCAACCACGAATAACTTCTAGACTAGGTTTCTGAGCAGAGAACTTGAGGACTATGGAGTGAGAAGCAATAAGGTTTTGACTACGCTCAAGGTCTTAGCGGCTGAAGGAGATCGCGTGTTTGCCATCCTTTTTGAAGGTGCGAAAGTTAGCAGGAGTGAGATCAAAGGCTTTAGGCGTGAATTGTTTGAAAAGAGAGACAAAGGAAGGAGTAGATTTAGATTCCCCCAAGGCTCCTTCAATCCCTGGTGGATTCGGTGAGGTTTGCATGGTGTAACGTGGCCAAAACCCTAGCGAGAGAGTATTCGCCAAGAAGTGGACGCCATTATTAGGGTTTTAAGGTTTTTCCCCATGTTTTGTAGTTGAAGAAGATTAAACTTGTTTGGTTTATTTAAAAAAATAATTTAAATGTTGTATGTTCCGTATCATTATTATTCATCTATGATAATGATATGAGTTATAGCAAAGGATTAATTAATGGAGAATAGGTTTTGTTGGATATGAATAGTGATGGTGGAATCCAAAATATCATAGTGTTTCTTTTAATTACTTGAATTTTATATTTTACTGCTTTTATTTAGTTAATTGTAATTCAAAATCTCATCTTAAAAGATTTGCTAAGATTAAGATTTAGTTAGTTTTAGATTTGATTTTTATATCTCTTGTCCTCATGGATCGACTCGTACTTGCTCTATTTACTTCGATAAATCGTTCGATTGCGATATTATTAGACCGTTTTCACAACAATCGGATATGGCTATAGGTGGTGCTATAGGAGTGGCTAATTAATGAAGACGAAGACTATGCCTTGTTTTCTACGTGCTTCCATGAATTTGATTTTCTATATAAATGCATGCATACCATTGATGAAGGGGAGGAACTTTGGTGAGATACAAAGTAGTTTTGTAAGATAGGTTTATCAAGGAGGTTATGTTATTTTGTATTTGTATCTTCCATTATGAGTAGCTAAATTATTTAACTAGGATTGAGGAGGAAACTATCATTATGAATATTTGATTAAAGTATATTCTCCATTAGTTATATCCTTTCATTTTAGTATTTAACGATTACTAATCTTGCTTCATTTGATATAATCATAAGCCTTGGTTTTATAATTCTCTAAGTCAACTTCTTTGATTAGGTAAACTTCCGTTTGATAAATCATACTTAGATTAAATTCTTTGATGGTTTATACTTATGTTGATACATAATTCTTAGAGTTGTTGTTTTTGAAAGCGAAGAAGATTAAACTTGTTTGGTTTATTTAAAAAAATAATTTAAATGTTGTATCGTCCGTATCATTATTATTCATCTATGATAATAATAATTTAAATGGTTTATTTAAAAAAATAATTTAAATGTTGTATCGTCCGTATCATTATTATTCATCTATGATAATGATATGAGTTATAGAAAAGGATTAATTAATGGAGAATAGGTTTTGTTGGACATGAATAGTGATGGTTGAAATACTATGATGGTTGTATCTTCTGTATCATTATTATTCATCTATGATAATGATATGAGTTATAGAAAAGGATTAATTAATGGAGAATAGGTTTTGTTGGACATGAATAGATAAGGTATTGTTGGACACCAATACTATGATTGAAATACCTACTGAAGCAAATCAAGTTTGTACCTATGACCTTGACCCAATCCATTGCAGAGCGATCAAACATGTAAACATCAGAATTCTTATTATCTCTTGAGAAAGCGAAAAGCTCATTCTCACATACTGTCAAGTTGTATGTCTCACTAGGGTTGGTACTTAAGAATCCATATCCCTTCAAATTTAGATCGTTGTCAAAAGTAAAACTCTTATCAGTAGTGAAGAAATACAACTGCTCATCAAATAACCATATATTACGTATATTCGAGACATTTCCACCATGCCCACCATTCTTTTTCCATGTACTACTATCTCCTTTCCTCCAACCATATATCTCTCCAATATTGTCACGATTCCGTGCGATAATAACCACATAATTAGGACTTTTTAAGTGGTTTGAGAAAGTCCCACTGTGTATTTGAATCTCTGAACTAATCCCCAGCTTTGGCAAGGCAATATGATCCATAGTAAATATATTAAACAAAAAAAGACTATGACTGCAGGGCTCGGGATTTAGATTTACCTTATGTAGCAACAACCATCCATCTTTAGAGTAGAGACAATAAGAACAAGCTACTGCAGGTGAAGAGATCTTGTAAGTTTTGTTAGTTAACGGTCGATAGAATTTAAGAACGGGAGAAGTAACACTTTTCCTTAACATTAGCCATGGTAGCTGATCACTTGGAGTTGGGAAACTGCTGTTCTGGCGATATTTCTTACAAGCTACTCTCCAATTTTTGCAGACAAGTGGTACACCAGCATGGTAATCCATGAACTCAAGACGTTGTATGATCAAAGATAAAATATCAAATGGAAGTTGATGCCAAAGAGAGTAGTTTTTTTCTTCCTTGCAATACACTTGTTTAATGACCATGTTGATATAGTTTTCTTTATACTAATTAAAGTGAGGGAAAGAGAAGAACAAGAAAACTCAATTCATGTGTAATGAAAAAACCAATAGCATGAAGATGAGAGAAACTTCAAAGATCTGGAACCTTTATTAGGGTTTCTTCATGTTTATTTTTAGTAGTAGTGCACAAGAAATTGAATTCCAGATATAAAAGCTTCTCAAAATAGCACATTACCTTTGTTTTCTTATTTGGGCCTTGGGAATTGTGGGCTTTATTCAAAAGAAAATAGATATAAAGCCCATATGCATTATTAGTACTATTGTTCCTCCAACTGTAAACTATGAAGATGGGAACAATAAAAAAAAAAATATTTATTAATTGTTAATGAATTTTCCTTTAAATTGTCTTTTACTGTATTAACAGTTTCAAATATATTAAAATATTAATTTTTTTTCTTAAAAAAAAAATAAAAATAATCATATAAAACAAATAATATACAGGGAACACGTGCAATTTCACATGAAACCAAAGTAAAATGTTTCTAAAAGCATATTTTATGTATCTTACACTATCTAAGCAATCTGAGTTCTTCATGTAACCTTCATCAGTATTTTGCTTACTTATCTTGTATTTTTGTATAAGTCTTGTGATTGGTTAACAACCCTCCAAAGGGTCTACCACTATATCAATTCTATGGTTTGTTGATGACATGAAACCCCAGACATTTTTAGAGTCCTTGAACTTGCCCATATATAGTAGTAGTTGATGTCTTTTCTTTGATAAATAGCTTGAAGTATTATTTTTCATTGAATACACTGTCACAGTGTTCTTGATTAATAGAAAATGTAATTGTAATTCAAAATCTCATCTTAAAAGATTTGCTAAGATTAAGATTTAGTTAGTTTTAGATTTGATTTTTATATCTCTTGTCCTCATGGATCGACTCGTACTTGCTCTATTTACTTCGATAAATCGTTCGATTGCGATATTATTAGACCGTTTTCACAACAATCGGATATGGCTATAGGTGGTGCTATAGGAGTGGCTAATTAATGAAGACGAAGACTATGCCTTGTTTTCTACGTGCTTCCATGAATTTGATTTTCTATATAAATGCATGCATACCATTGATGAAGGGGAGGAACTTTGGTGAGATACAAAGTAGTTTTGTAAGATAGGTTTATCAAGGAGGTTATGTTATTTTGTATTTGTATCTTCCATTATGAGTAGCTAAATTATTTAACTAGGATTGAGGAGGAAACTATCATTATGAATATTTGATTAAAGTATATTCTCCATTAGTTATATCCTTTCATTTTAGTATTTAACGATTACTAATCTTGCTTCATTTGATATAATCATAAGCCTTGGTTTTATAATTCTCTAAGTCAACTTCTTTGATTAGGTATACTTCCGTTTGATAAATCATACTTAGATTAAATTCTTTGATGGTTTATACTTATGTTGATACATAATTCTTAGAGTTGTTGTTTTTGAAAGCGAAGAAGATTAAACTTGTTTGGTTTATTTAAAAAAATAATTTAAATGTTGTATCTTCCGTATCATTATTATTCATCTATGATAATGATATGAGTTATAGAAAAGGATTAATTAATGGAGAATAGGTTTTGTTGGACATGAATAGTGATGGTTGAAATACTATGATGGTTGTATCTTCCGTATCATTATTATTCATCTATGATAATGATATGAGTTATAGAAAAGGATTAATTAATGGAGAATAGGTTTTATTGGACATGAATAGACAAGGTATTGTTGGACACCAATACAATGATTGAAATACCTACTGAAGCAAATCAAGTTTGTACCAATGACCTTGACCCAATCCATTGCAGAGCGATCAAACATGTAAACATCAGAATTCTTATTATCTCTTGAGAAAGCGAAAAGCTCATTCTCACATACTGTCAAGTTGTATGTCTCACTAGGGTTGGTACTTAAGAATCCATATCCCTTCAAATTTAGATCGTTGTCAAAAGTAAAACTCTTATCAGTAGTGAAGAAATACAACTGCTCATCAAATAACCATATATTACGTATATTCGAGACATTTCCACCATGCCCACCATTCTTTTTCCATGTACTACTATCTCCTTTCCTCCAACCATATATCTCTCCAATATTGTCACGATTCCGTGCGATAATAACCACATAATTAGGACTTTTTAAATGGTTTGAGAAAGTCCCACTGTGTATTTGAATCTCTGAACTAATCCCCAGCTTTGGCAAGGTAATATGATCCATAGTAAATATATTAAACAAAAAAAGACTATGACTGCAGGGCTCGGGATTTAGATTTACCTTATGTAGCAACAACCATCCATCTTTAGAGTAGAGACAATAAGAACAAGCTACTGCAGGTGAAGTGATCTTGTAAGTTTTGTTAGTTAACAGTCGATAGAATTTAAGAACGGGAGAAGTAACACTTTTCCTTAACATTAGCCATGGTAGTTGATCACTTGGAGTTGGGAAACTGCTGTTCTGGCGATATTTCTTACAAGCTACTCTCCAATTTTTGCAGACAAGTGGTACACCAGCATGGTAATCCATGAACTCAAGACGTTGTATGATCAAAGATAAAATATCATATGGAAGTTGATGCCAAAGAGAGTAGTTTTTTTCTTCCTTGCAATACACTTCTTTAATGACCATGTTGATATAGTTTTCTTTATACTAATTAAAGTGAGGGAAAGTGAAGAACAAGAAAACTCAATTCATGTGTAGTGAAAAAACCAATAGCATGAAGATGAGAGAAACTTCAAAGATCTGAAACCTTTATTAGGGTTTCTTCATGTTTATTTTTAGTAGTAGTGGACAAGAAGTTGAATTCCAGATATAAAAGCTTCTCAAAATAGCACATTACCTTTGTTTTCTTATTTGGGCCTTGGGAATTATGGGCTTTATTCAAAAGAAAATAGATATAAAGCCCATATGCATTATTAGTACTATTGTTCCTCCAACTGTAAACTATGAAGATGGGAACAATAAAAAAAATAATTATTTATTAATTGTTAATGAATTTTCCTTTAAATTGTCTTTTACTGTATTAACAGTTTCAAATATATTAAAATATTAATTTTTTTTCTTAAAAAAAAAATTAAAATAATCATATAAAACAAATAATATACAGGGAACACGTGCAATTTCACATGAAACCAAAGTAAAGTGTTTCTAAAAGTATATTTTATGTATCTTACACTATCTAAGCAATCTGAGTTCTTCATGTAACCGTCATCAGTATTTTGCTTACTTATCTTGTATTCTTGTATAAGTCTTGTGATTGGTTAACAACCCTCCAAAGGGTCTACCACTATATCAATTTTATGGTTTGTTGATGACATGAAACCCCAGACATTTTTAGAGTCCTTGAACTTGCCCATATATAGTAGTAGTTGATGTCTTTTCTTTGATAAATAGCTTGAAGTATTATTTTTCATTGAATACACTGTCACAGTGTTCTTGATTAATAGAAAATGTAATTGTAATTCAAAATCTCATCTTAAAAGATTTGCTAAGATTAAGATTTAGTTAGTTTTAGATTTGATTTTTATATCTCTTGTCCTCATTGATCGACTCGTACTTTCTCTATATACTTCGATAAATCGTTCGATTGCGATATTATTAGACCGTTTTCACAAAAATCGGATATGGCTATAGGTGGTGCTATAGGAGTGGCTAATTAATGAAGACGAAGACTATGCCTTGTTTTCTACGTGCTTCCATGAATTTGATTTTCTATATAAAGGCATGCATACCATTGATGAAGGGGAGGAACTTTGGTGAGATACAAAGTAGTTTTGTAAGATAGGTTTATCAAGGAGGTTATGTTATTTTGTATTTGTATCTTCCATTATGAGTAGCTAAATTATTTAACTAGGATTGAGGAGGAAACTATCATTATGAATATTTGATTAAAGTATATTCTCCATTAGTTATATCCTTTCATTTTAGTATTTAACGATTACTAATCTTGCTTCATTTGATATAATCATAAGCCTTGGTTTTATAATTCTCTAAGTCAACTTCTTTGATTAGGTATACTTCCGTTTGATAAATCATACTTAGATTAAATTCTTTGATGGTTTATACTTATGTTGATACATAATTCTTAGAGTTGTTGTTTTTGAAAGCGAAGAAGATTAAACTTGTTTGGTTTATTTAAAAAAATAATTTAAATGTTGTATCTTCCGTATCATTATTATTCATCAATGATAATGATATGAGTTATAGAAAAGGATTAATTAATGGAGAATAGGTTTTGTTGGACATGAATAGTGATGGTTGAAATACTATGATGGTTGTATCTTCCGTATCATTATTATTCATCTATGATAATGATATGAGTTATAGAAAAGGATTAATTAATGGAGAATAGGTTTTGTTGGACATGAATAGACAAGGTATTGTTGGACACCAATACTATGATTGAAATACCTACTGAAGCAAATCATGTTTGTACCTATGACCTTGACCCAATCCATTGCAGAGCGATCAAACATGTAAACATCAGAATTCTTATTATCTCTTGAGAAAGCGAAAAGCTCATTCTCACATACTGTCAAGTTGTATGTCTCACTAGGGTTGGTACTTAAGAATCCATATCCCTTCAAATTTAGATCGTTGTCAAAAGTAAAACTCTTATCAGTAGTGAAGAAATACAACTGCTCATCAAATAACCATATATTACGTATATTCGAGACATTTCCACCATGCCCACCATTCTTTTTCCATGTACTACTATCTCCTTTCCTCCAACCATATATCTCTCCAATATTGTCACGATTCCGTGCGATAATAACCACATAATTAGGACTTTTTAAATGGTTTGAGAAAGTCCCACTGTGTATTTGAATCTCTGAACTAATCCCCAGCTTTGGCAAGGTAATATGATCCATAGTAAATATATTAAACAAAAAAAGACTATGACTGCAGGGCTCGGGATTTAGATTTACCTTATGTAGCAACAACCATCCATCTTTAGAGTAGAGACAATAAGAACAAGCTACTGCAGGTGAAGTGATCTTGTAAGTTTTGTTAGTTAACAGTCGATAGAATTTAAGAACGGGAGAAGTAACACTTTTCCTTAACATTAGCCATGGTAGTTGATCACTTGGAGTTGGGAAACTGCTGTTCTGGCGATATTTCTTACAAGCTACTCTCCAATTTTTGCAGACAAGTGGTACACCAGCATGGTAATCCATGAACTCAAGACGTTGTATGATCAAAGATAAAATATCATATGGAAGTTGATGCCAAAGAGACTAGTTTTTTTCTTCCTTGCAATACACTTCTTTATTGACCATGTTGATATAGTTTTCTTTATACTAATTAAAGTGAGGGAAAGAGAAGAACAAGAAAACTCAATTCATGTGTAGTGAAAAAACCAATAGCATGAAGATGAGAGAAACTTCAAAGATCTGAAACCTTTATTAGGGTTTCTTCATGTTTATTTTTAGTAGTAGTGGACAAGAAGTTGAATTCCAGATATAAAAGCTTCTCAAAATAGCACATTACCTTTGTTTTCTTATTTGGGCCTTGGGAATTGTGGGCTTTATTCAAAAGAAAATAGATATAAAGCCCATATGCATTATTAGTACTATTTTTCCTCCAACTGTAAACTATGAAGATGGGAACAATAAAAAAAATAATTATTTATTAATTGTTAATGATTTTCCTTTAAATTGTCTTTTACTGTATTAACAGTTTCAAATATATTAAAATATTAATTTTTTTTCTTAAAAAAAAAATTAAAATAATCATATAAAACAAATAATATACAGGGAACACGTGCAATTTCACATGAAACCAAAGTAAAGTGTTTCTAAAAGTATATTTTATGTATCTTACACTATCTAAGCAATCTGAGTTCTTCATGTAACCTTCATCAGTATTTTGCTTACTTATCTTGTATTCTTGTATAAGTCTTGTGATTGGTTAACAACCCTCCAAAGGGTCTACCACTATATCAATTCTATGGTTTGTTGATGACATGAAACCCCAGACATTTTTAGAGTCCTTGAACTTGCCCATATATAGTAGTAGTTGATGTCTTTTCTTTGATAAATAGCTTGAAGTATTATTTTTCATTGAATACACTGTCACAGTGTTCTTGATTAATAGAAAATGTAATTGTAATTCAAAATCTCATCTTAAAAGATTTGCTAAGATTAAGATTTAGTTAGTTTTAGATTTGATTTTTATATCTCTTGTCCTCATGGATCGACTCGTACTTGCTCTATTTACTTCGATAAATCGTTCGATTGCGATATTATTAGACCGTTTTCACAACAATCGGATATGGCTATAGGTGGTGCTATAGGAGTGGCTAATTAATGAAGACGAAGACTATGCCTTGTTTTCTACGTGCTTCCATGAATTTGATTTTCTATATAAAGGCATGCATACCATTGATGAAGGGGAGGAACTTTGGTGAGATACAAAGTAGTTTTGTAAGATAGGTTTATCAAGGAGGTTATGTTATTTTGTATTTGTATCTTCCATTATGAGTAGCTAAATTATTTAACTAGGATTGAGGAGGAAACTATCATTATGAATATTTGATTAAAGTATATTCTCCATTAGTTATATCCTTTCATTTTAGTATTTAACGATTACTAATCTTGCTTCATTTGATATAATCATAAGCCTTGGTTTTATAATTCTCTAAGTCAACTTCTTTGATTAGGTATACTTCCGTTTGATAAATCATACTTAGATTAAATTCTTTGATGGTTTATACTTATGTTGATACATAATTCTTAGAGTTGTTGTTTTTGAAAGCGAAGAAGATTAAACTTGTTTGGTTTATTTAAAAAAATAATTTAAATGTTGTATCTTCCGTATCATTATTATTCATCTATGATAATGATATGAGTTATAGAAAAGGATTAATTAATGGAGAATAGGTTTTGTTGGACATGAATAGTGATGGTGGAATCCAAAATATCCTAGTGTTTCTTTTAATTACTTGAATCTTATATTTTACTGCTTTTATTTAGTTAATTGTAATTCAAAATCTCATCTTAAAAGGTTTTCTAGGATTAAAATTTAGTTAGTCTTAGATTTGATTTTTATATCTCTTGTCCTTGTGGATCGACTCGTACTTGCTCTATTTATTTCGATAAATCGTGCGATTGCGATATTATTAAACTGCTTTCACGATAATCATTCTCATGAGATTTTGGGTATGTTAGGCTTTGAATTATTTTTAGATTTGAACCTCAAAGAACCCTAAACACTAGAAAACTCACTTCTGAGTAGCTATTGAATTCGAAAATTGGATTAGAGTTGTGAGATGAAACGAAATCTCTTTTGAACACAAAAACTTAGAATTAACGCGTTCACCTTCTAGAGGTTGGATCACGGTTCTGTGATTTACTTTTGCTGGGCCGTGGGGTTGACCTTAACTGCTTACGGTTTTGTACGAAAAAAGTAAGAATAATGAGAAAGTAGGATTGTTTGGTCCCTCCTTTAACTTCCGGTTTCTGTTTTTAGGAACCCGTGTGGTTGACTTTGGACGCCCCCGACCTTTGTTCAGAGTAATTGGCACCGAAAAACATGACTGGCGGTGCAAATGAGAAGAAGAAAGGTGTAGCAGAGGCTACCGAGGGGGTTGTGGCTCCATTAGACCGTAATGTTGAGGATACTCCTAGGTCTTCACGGCGCACAAAGTCCTCTGCGGCTCTTTACTATTTAGATGAACACGATCCCCTATCGTTTGAGTGGCGGTCGAACTTGGATTTGCTTAGAATTGTGTATAACATCCCTGAGACAGTAAAGCTAAAACACTTCCTTCCTTCATTACGATTTGCTCACCACCATGTAGAGAAAGATACCATCATGGTAACGTCCCACCAAATTGCAAGGGGTCTGCAGTTTCCTTTGACTTCTTTAGATATACAGGTTTTAAACTTCTACCGTATAGCCCCCGATCAGTGTACAGGAAACTTCTGAAGGATAATGCGAGCCATCAATATGGTGAACCGTAAGGGTCACGGTATTGGCCTAGGACACATAAGGCAAGTGTACATTCTTAGAAAGAACGATGATCGGGCAGGTATAGAGTATTATCACTTTGTCCGCCGCAGTGGTAGGCTTTCTGTGATAGAGAATATTGTAAGTAGTGACAAGTCTTGGCTTGACTTCCCCCTTGTACACTACGTCAAAAAGCCCAATAAATGACACTAGGGGCGGGTGAAAAATGACTGTTAAAAACCGTCGAATATTTAACAACAGCTCTTTGCACATATTAGACAGCTCCCCGCCGTCTTAACTGATTAAGGTAGAAAACCACCTCTTTTAGGCAGGCAATGCGCCATTTTCCTGAAAATTTCACTTCTTTCCGCCCAAAATTTCAGCTATCTTTAGCTCTACCTTCTATTTCCTAATTTTATCTTCCTCACAAAGTCACAAGGTTCTCTCTCTCTCTCTCTCTCTCTCTCTCTCTCTCTCTCTCTCTCTCTCTCTCTCTCTCTCGTTGCTCAATTCATCACTCAAATTGGTTTCTAAAGTTGTTGTTGCTAACCTTTTCTGTAGCTAGTTGGAAGATGGTGAAGAAAAGTTAAATCTTACAATCTGGGGGTAAAATTGTAACTACCAAAGAGATTCAAAGTTGGGGAACTCCTTCAATCAAAAGGTTTGATTTTGTCATCTATTATGCTTCTAATTGATGATGTAAACTTTTAAATCAACCTTAGAAAGTTCCCTTTTGAGGTGTATGATTTGATTGTAAGTGGGTATTGTTTTTTAGGTAAAAGTTATGATTTTTAAGCCTATTGAAAGCATCATTTTGGGGGTGTAATCTAAAGTTTTGTTTTTTTCATGGTTGGTCTTTTTTATGAAGTATTTACTCTGTACAAGTTTCTAAACGACCAAAGAAGGTTTATTTATTTATTTATTTATTTATTTTGAGGTTTCTTGTTAGATTATACGTAAAGACCAACATCAAACATTATTTCAATCCCAGAAAAAAATGGACTAAAAGAAAGGAAAATAAAAACTTTATTTTTTCTTCTTTTCATTGAAGCATCCTACAATACACTTTTCCCCTGTGCCAGATACTTATACACATAACAATAGTCTAAACTTCATAGTTTGGGTCTAGGAGCACAAGTGTGATTCTACTTTTATTTTTTATGTGAGCTTACTGTTTATACAACTAGGTTCCAGGAGCGGAAGCACTTGTCATCAGAGTTGTGTCATCTGTTGACAAGAAATAAGAAAGTGAAGCTGCAGTTTCTAGACATTTTCCAAGAAAAAAACTACGCAAACGAATTCTCGTATAAATCCAAGGTACACAGGTTTTACCCTTACTTTGTTGGACATACAAATGGACATATTGAATTGGATCACATATTACCTGCCCAACATATACTGTATGATGCACTTTTATATATGGTCATCATAACCTTGTAGCTGACTGTAAATGTTCCCAATTAGTAACAGTTTTTTTAGCTTTCTAATTTATACAGTCGCTTGCATATATTTTTTGGTTAGTGTATATTCATCTTGTTTTTTTGTTTTTTTTTTTTTGATAAAGAAAAACATTTACTATATATAGAAACATATATTCATCTTGTATTGAAGCATATGTATTAACTTAGTGTATATTCATCTTGTATTGAAGCATATATAGAAGTCTAAAGTTGTTTGTTATGTTAACCATATATATTCTCCAAATTTGTTGAAATTAAACTTACTACAGTAATGATATTTTGTTTATAGAAAATGTCATTGACACTTGCTAACAAGGAATGGATGAAAGCAGTAATGTTGTCTCCAAAATATATCATGGGTGTCAGATCATTTATAAAATTCACGCAAGAAAGTCTAAGAAAAGAATATGATTGGTATTGTTGTCCCTGTGTGAAATGTCGCAACTTAGAAAAGAAAACAGCAGATAATGTTTTTGAACATTTGATATGTAACGGTGTAGACAAGTCATATACGTCATGGATTCACCATGGCGAGTCGGTTTCCAGAAGTGGAGTTAACTATAGAAGTGTTTCTTCGTCAACCAATATACATGAGGATGGTATGTTTCCAAGAATGGAGGACATGGTAAATGACTCCTTGGGACGCATTCATCCGAATGACTTGAATGCTTGTTTAGATGAAGTTCAAGATGAAGATGGTGTTGAAGTTATATATAATTCACAAGAGGATATTAAGTACAAGAAACTGATGGAAGATGCATTACAACCATTATATCCTTTGTGTCAAAGTAAACATTCCAAACTATCAGTTACAATTGAGATGCTAAGCATGAAGGCTAGAAATAAGTGGTCAGACAGTAGTTTTACTGAATTATTGGAGTTTGTGAAAAAGATTCTGCCAAAAGAGAATACAATACCAATTAAAACTTCAAGTGCAAAACAGATGATTAAGTCATTGCGTATGAAGTGTGAGGTTATCCATGCATGTGAGAATAATTTCATATTATATTGGGGGGAACATAAAGATAAATAAAGTTGTCCTAAATGTACAATCAGTAGGTGGAAACCAATAGATGAGTCCAAGCCAAATCTTAAACCCAAACCGTGGAAGAAGTTAAGATATCTTCCATTGACAGAGAGGTTGCAGAAACTATATAGTGTGCAATGGATTGCTGAAAATATGATATGGCATTCAAAGTCAGTTGAAAATGAAAGCCACATGCGTCACCCAGTAGATTCTTCTTGTTGGAAGTCAGTGAATTATAAATTTAGTGACTTTGCTAATGAGACTCGCAATCTTCGTCTTGGGCTTGCATCAGATGGATTTAATCCTTTTGGAAATAAAAGCAACTCTTACAGTTGTTGGCCTGTAATGATAGTTCCATATAATCTTCCCCCGTCATTGTGCATGCGGAAGGAGTTTGTAATGTTAACTCTATTGATACCTGGTCCAACTGATCCTGGACATGACATCGATGTTTACTTGCAACCACTCATTGCAGAACTGATTGAGTTATGGTCCAAGGGAGCTAACACGTATGATTCTTACTCGAAGAAGATGTTCAACATGAAGGCAATTTTACTGTGGACTATAAATGATTTTCCCGCATATGCACATCTATCTGGATGTAGGACTGCGGGAAAATATGCTTGTCCTGTCATGTATCATTAGAGAGCTACAAATTATTATCTGTTTGTCACACTAAGAATTATGCATCAATGTTATATATTTGTTTCTTTCTGGATTATGCATTAATATCTAACTAAAGTTAATTTATAGGATGATGAAAGTATACAAAGGGTATGCCGGAAACCAGACCTTTCCAGAAGGTTGTATTGCAGAACAATACCTTATGGACGAGGCAATGAGGTATTGTATGGAGTACATTCCTGAAACTAAAAGAGGAACCCAAAAGAAAGGACGAGGGGTCGTACTAGATGATAATGTTAAGGATGCTTACCCTAATGATAAGAAAGGAAAAGACTAATTGCTTCCAACTTTACAATATGAGCAAGCTCGAAAGTGGGTTATGAAGAAGTGTCAAGAACATATCCAATGGGAAAAGTAAAATTCCTTGCATCTTTTATATTTGTAAATCTATGTTTTAGATGTAGTTCTACACTTAACACATATTCCTTATATTTTTCAGGAATTACGAAACATACCTCCAAATCCACAAATCTAAGGGTAGAACCCATAGGACTGCTCCTACAACAGAAAAAATAATGGATTACATTCCTTGGCTGAGGACTCAACTAGAACAAGAACCAGAAACTCTTTTCAAGAAGCTTGTTGTTGGTCCAAGCTTCTATGCCTTGTCATATAATGCGTATTCAATTAATGGGTATGTTTTTCGTACTCAAGAATCAGAAGTGAATACAACAACACAAAATAGTGGGGTCTCTATGAATGCTATAACCAGCTTTCGGTCAAGTGCGAAAGATACAAACCTAGTGGATGATGAAGTCACTTATTATGGTATTGTGAAACAAATACTTGAATTGAAATACCACGACTTCAAAGAGGTAGTATTCTACTGTGATTGGATAAGAGTAGAGGATAAATTGAATGGATGTACAGTGGATTCAGAAACAAACTTGGTGTTTGTTAACTTAGGAAGGTTCAATCGAAATACAAATGAAAATGATGAACCATTCATTCTTGCTTCACAAGCTACTCAAGCCTTTTATTGCAAGGATTTGAGCAAAGATAATTGGCATGTTGTTCTCCATGCTCTTAAGAGGTTGAATCAGGATGTGGATGTTTACGAAGACCGTTTGATATTTGAAGCAACAATATTAGCAGATGCACTGTCATCTGTTTTAGTTGATGAAACCACAGAAGACGATGATAATTGATGTATTATTCTGAAATGTGTTGTTTGTATTTCTGAATCATGATGTGGATGTTCTTTCAATGCAACTTAGAATGTTTTGCCTGTATGGTTGTTTTAATAATCTTCTTTGCTTGAATACATTATTTTTATGTTGTCAATGGAATGGATATCATTTTTATATTGTCTCATTACTAACACTTCAGTTGGTGATGTTTGCTATGGTGAATTATTTCTGATTCAGTTATGTCAGAGAATGGATTTCAGCCTACTAGAGATGAACAAAGTGAGCCACCACCAAGAGGTGAAATTCTAATAAAGTTTACTTAATTATTTTTTGTTGTTTTGTTCGTTAAGATTCTTTTTCTTTTATACTTTATCTGGTTGAAATGTTTAAGGTGAACTACACGTTTTATTCAATGATGAGGGGCAACCAATTGGTCCTGGTTCAACAAAGTTTGTCACCTTGATAGGTAGAGTTACAAAGGTTCATTGCCCCCCAACTTTCTGCGATTGGCCTACTGTGACAGAAATTATCAAGGGTAAAATATGGGATTCTGTCTTGGTAAGTTTTAGTTAGATTCACATATTGTTCATATAGTTTTTGCATATGCTCATCACTAAACTTGTTTCCTAAACTGAAACTAATACTTTATTTGTGTTTTATAGGATAAATATGACCTTGAACCTTGTCGACAAGCATGTGTATTTCAAAAAGCCAATACATCTTGCAAGAATTGGAAATATACACTTCGTAGAGTCTTCGATCAATATCACACACAAGCAGAACGGATTAAAAATATACCAAAGCACGTGAAGAAAGAAGAATGGGAACGTTTTATAGAGATTTGCTTAACAGATGATGATCAACTTAGGCGTCAAAAAGGCAAGTCATCTCGGGAACATATGAAGCTGCCCCACACATCTGGTAGACGTGGAGCAGCTAGGACTAAAGAGAAGCTGGTAATATATATATACTTTTTATTAAAATTTTGCTTTATTTTTTTCTCTTAAAATTACAATCATTAAATCAGATTTTCTTATACAACATCATGCAGAAAAAAGAAAGTCCTACCGATACAGTCACAAGGACTCAATTGTTCGTGGCTATACATACAAAAACTGATGAAACTTGTCCATCTCTTGAAACCCGACCTACACTAGTTAGTATAATGTAATTTTTCTTTTCTTATCATAATAAGTACTTTGAATTTTAGCATTAAACCTTCTGCCTATATCTTATTCTATAGGATGAAATCAGAAGGCTTATAAGTATTGATCCCTATCTTGGAGAAACAGATCTAGATCATGATCCAGTGGCAATTGTATGTGATACTATCCTTGTCAATTTAGATTATTTATGAGGAATTACATTGGTGAATGAAAAACTACAACTGAGTTCAATATAAATTTGGTTCTTTGATTAGGTTTGTGGTGTTGATGGAAGGGGGATAGTTCGAGGTATTGGCAGTGGAGTCTCTAAAACTGTCATCCACGCAGCAGCTCCTTACAAACGCATTGCTCAACAAGAGAAGAGGGCACGTGAAAGCAGTGAGACGAACTTTCATGTCATCATGCAAAGACTTGACGAAGAGTCAAGAGAGCGAAAAATACTTGAGGAAAAACTAGCGGTTTATATTCGAGAGTCTCCTCAAATAGATAACGCTTCCCAGGTAAAACATTGTTTGATTTCAACTTTTGGTTTCTATACTAAATTGTGTTCTATTCTATCCTTATATCTATGGTAATTAAATTGTTTATTCGATATATGTCTAGTTTCATACTACAACTCTTTTTTTTTTATGTTTAGGCAAGACGACATTCACCGTCTCTTCACGAATCACATGAAGATTCACCAATGACAACCACTCGGTGTCTTCTGAAAAATTTCAAGCAAAGAAATGTGCCACTTGGGAACATATGTATAACTCTTACACCACCATCTCCGGATACATATTGCATTAGAGTTGATGAAATCTTTGACCACATGACTAAGTTATATGTTGGAGAAGGAATGCTTGGGGATGTTTCAATCGGCGATTTAATTGCATGGCCAAAGACTTTTGTCTCTTTTGTTTGATTGTTACAACATCAAGAGAGAAAGTTAGGAGGATCAGATTTTTATTCACAACTTGATCTTAATGAAGTTTTTTGTAGATTGACTTGATGTATAGTCTCTTGAACAGTTAGTTCATTTTGCTTATATTTAGAGAACATGAAATGTAACCTGTATTTATTATTAATGAAACTTTTTGGATGGGATTTGAAAGTTTCAATTGATCATTTGTTTAAATAATAATAATAATATATTTATTTAAACAATAATAATATATTTATTTAAAAAATAAATATTATTTTTTTTCAAAAAAATTTGACGGACTTCAACCGTCGTTAAAAACAGTAAAAACATTATTTTAATATTTTTTTATTTATTTTAAAACAACACTTATTAGATAATTGACTGTCTATATCAGTCGAATTTAAATTGAAACGACAGTCCTAATCAGTCGTTTATTTCAAATATTATCCACAGTTTATACCAGTCGTATTTTTTTTAACAGTTTCAAGCCGTCGAAAACCAAAAATGACTACATTATTAATGACGGCTCCTATGACTGCCTAAAGCTGTCAATTTTGCCAGTTTTCGACTATTTTGGGCAGTCAAAAAATGACATTTTTGACGTAATGGTAGTTAGCGGTTCTTTTCGTGGGAAGGGTGATGGTGTTGAAGTTGAACTAAAATACTGGTCTTTTAACAATAATCCGAAGAGTAAGTAATTTGACTTTGGTTTTATGGGGTTGATGCTTGACTGTGATGCTTACGTGTGTATTCTTTTGGCAGGTGTCGAGGGTGACTCTAGAGTTCCACCAGATCATATCAAGGCTCCTTTTGAAATAATCGTTGGGGCTGACAAGCGCTTGAAATGGTCAGATCTTAATCTGTTGACGGAAGCCCAGGTTAACGGAGATCGGAGAATTTTTCTCGAGGGTCTTAATTTGGGGGCCTACAGGTTGCCGATGCTCCAGCACAAGGATTGTCTGAAACCTCCAAAGAAACCGAAGAAAACACCTGAGCAACAGGAGAAAAGGGCAAGGAAGCAAGCGAAAAAACAATCGAGGAAGAGAAAAAAAGAGAAAACTTCCGACTCTCTTGAGACTGTTTCTGATACCGCGATCCACTCGTCGGGCCCGTCTGAGCCTTATCATCCAGTTGTTCAAAGGGAATTCGAAAATCATCCGTATACTTCTATTGGTTCTCTTATTCGTCCTAGGGTAAAACAGCTTGCTCAGCGCAAAAGGAGATCCGAGGTGATAGCTTCTGGGCGAAGATTTGATTTTTCATTTGTTGAAGTCGATGTTGAAGTTGATGATGATGGTCTTGAGGTGCTGAGCAATGAGGGCAGTGGTGACAGTGTTCATGACATGGGGGAGAACTCCAATGTCCTTAAAAGAAAATGTTCAGAGGAGAAGGAAGTGAACTCCCCTGTTGGAGGTGATGGTGAGCATGACGGTGCTAGGACCCAAGCTCTTGAGACCGAGAAGATCTCGATGCCTTCGGCACCTGATATTTTCAAGTCTTGTTTTGAGTTCGATTGTAGGCCACTTACCGTGGAAGATTCTGTTCTCTTAAATGGCGAGGTTGTTCTCACGCTTATGAAGGGCTCGGTTTTTCCCCGTGACAAGGCTATGGTTTCTCAGTTGGATCATCGTGCTGCGCACGGTGGCTTTTTTCAACATATGGTTGCGGTAAGTTCCAGTAACTTTGTCGTTTGAATTTGCTTTAGTTGTCTTCCTTACTTTGATTTTTCTTGAAGACATGTGTTCACTCTCTTAGGGCCGCGGAGCTTACTTCTGCAGTTTATGTTGACCGTAAGAGGCTGATGTCTGAGAGGAATGCTCTTGTGAAAGAGAAAAGTGAGCTAAGGTCCAAGAACCGTGAGCTGGAGAAACGCGGTGATTCCTCAGAGGTGGAGGCGTTGAAGCGCTCTGTTGAGGAAATGGAGCTTGCCCACCTTAATGCGGTAGCCTCGTTGAAGCTTGATGTGGAAAGCTTGACCAAGGAGAAGGAAGATGCAGTTGGTAAGGTGGCAGTTCTGAAAAAGGAAATTTTTGATCGTAATGCAAAGGTAGTCTCTCTTGAAGACATGGTGAAGATGAAGGATTTTGACGTCCGTAAGCTCAAGGATGATCATGTTGACGAGATGAAGTTGCTCATGGTGGAGGTTGAGGAAGAGATTAGGAAACGAGTTCAACAGCTGGTTCCCTTGAAGGTAGCAGAAGTTCTGGAAAAGAGGAAGAAGGCTCGATCTGCAAGGTCTACTTCGACCGATAGTGGCATGGTTAACGCACTACCATTTTCTCCACCACCTTCCCTTCTTGAGTGAATGTGAGGTTTATTTTGATGTATTGTTGATACACTAGTTCTCTTGATGTCGAATATTTGTTGTTGGGGCCGTAAGGCTGCGATACTTTTGCTTTTTGTTGGAGCCAGCGGGCATATACTTTTTTGATGTTGAAGGAGCCGTGAGGCTATTGCTTTTGTTTTGAATTAACTGTCTAATTTTTTTCTTTTGTAATTAGAGAACCGTAACGGTTCCTCTTCTAAATGTATCTTTTGCATGTTTGAACAATCTGCATTTTCTTTTTATACAATCTGTATTTTCTTTTTTGCATTTTTTAAGAATGAGAACCGTGGAGACCCCTCTTCTATATGGAGCCATTAGGTTCATAGAGTTTGAACAATCTAATCAAGTAGCCAGACTTGTGGAATGATCTTTATGTTAGACCAGCTAGCCATGTCGTCACATTGCTAGTGGTGTAACACTATCATTCCACCAACCGTGAAGGTTCTTCCCCAAGGGTATCTCCCGGGATTGGCAACACAATCTCGGGGAGGAGCGAGTAGGTTCATGGAAGCTGCCACTATTACAGCTGGCGGCTTGCTAAGCCCAACTCGCTACCTTACTACTCGCCCCCAAGTCCTTGACTTGGGCTTCCGTTAGGGCATCCCGACAGTACTTTTTGCATGGTTACCGCCAGGGCAATGTAGGCGATTGGAGAGGCAATTGTAATCCATCATAGATTGAACTAAAATCGGACAAACAAAAGCAACCGTGAAGCATGATTTCATTGAATTTTAAGAAAATGGAAATTTTCCTTGAAGTACACAAAAGAAAATTTGAATTGTCTTACTTTGAGCTTACAGATCAAAATATTTTCCAAATTTCAAAAAAGGAGTGTCAATACTACATGTAGTATTTCTTCATATTGGAGATGTTCCATGGCTTGTCCACCATGTTTCCATGTAAAGGTAGTAGGCACCGTTAGTACCTATTCTGTCGACCAGATATGGTCCTTCCCAGTTAGGTTCCAGTTTTGCGGGTTCTGGATATTGTCTTCTAAGTACCAAGTCACCGATAAGGAGGCATTGCAGTTTCACTTTCTTGTTGTAGGTTCACTGGAGCTGGCGGTGGTAGTCTTCCAATCTGATTCTTGCTGTGTCGCGGCGTTCATCTGCCAATACTAGATCTCTCTCAATTATCTCATTGTTAAGGCCCAAATCATCAACAGTGTGTCGTACGGTGTTCACTATCATCTCTTGGGGGATGACCGCCTCCATACCATAGGTGAGAGAGAATGGGGTGAACCCAGTGGACCATCGTGCTGTAGTTCGATAGGCCCAAAGTATTTCCCATAGTTGCTCATGCCACTTTTCTTTTCTATCCTCCAGCTTTTTCTTGATGACTTCTAAGACCGCTTTGTTTGATGCCTCTGCTTGGCCGTTACCCTGGGGGTAGAATGGTGCTGCAAACAGTTGTTTGATTCCGTAACCCTTTAGGAATTTTTTCAATTCCTTTCCTCTGAGCTGTGTGTAAGTACGTCATTCTGTACCACTACGTGGGAACCGCCAGGAGGAGGGAATAGCATAGAAACGGCTAGAATCGGGTGCATGGGATAACTGCCGAGAAGCTTATTGAAGAAGCTTCATCATTACAGCTAAGGAAAATACTTGGTCAAGAGAGCTCCACGTGGAACTACCACAATCACGGATCTAACAGAGATCCTACTGTTACAATAGATTGCAAACTACTATAAATACAAGAGCATTCACTACTTTAAAGAGGTTAGACATTATTTCCACACCTTCTCTATTGTTGCACCTTAAACCTTCAAACACTGACTTGATCGTCGGAGTGTCTTTCACCGGAACAAGTCCGGTGAGTTCATATAGGTACACGGAGCTAAAGGCCAAAGAACATGGTCACTTTCAAGTACTCGGGGCTAAAGATCAGGAGCCACCGCCTCCCCTAACCTAACGGTGTGAATCCAAAGTGGGCTTACATATGAGTTCTTGCAGGTACACGAGGGTAAATGTCAAAGTACACGGTCACCTTCAAGTATATAGAGCCGAAGATCAGGAGCCACCACCTCCCCCAACCTAACGGTGTGAGTCCAAAGTAGCCTTACATTTGGCGCTAGAAGGAGGGCATGTTTCCCTGACATTTAGATAAGAATCTAGATCTCAAAAAATAAAAAGTTTCGTTTTTCTTCATCGCGGTTTTCTTAAGGTGCAAACAAGAGTTGAAGGATTTCGACAGATCGAGATCTATAATTATTTCTCTAAGAGGAACAAACTCAAGCCTCGCGAAAATATCTTTGTCATATCAAAAACCAGATTTGTAGATCTGCATACAGATCAGATCTACAATATCAAGCTTATCATGCAACACACCTTGTGCTTCTTCGTTGATTCTTGGTTGATTTCATTAGCAGTGAAAAATTTATATAATCTTCGTTGATCCTAGATCGTCTGTCGTGATTTCTATGTAATCTCTGGCAATGCACCCCGCCGAGTCCATGGTTGTTGCCTTTCTCGCTTGCGGTTGCTGCCTTCATGACGGTGGAGGTATAATTCTTATTTCGTTTCTATCTCATCCATCAAATCTGAACCAACTCATCAGGTAATATTTAAACAATTTTTAAATTTTTTTGAGACTTTAGTTGACGGGGTAATGACTATCTCGTGCAACAATATACACATTGGTTTATTAACCCTGTGAATATCATTGTATTTACTTTGCAATATGAGATAGTTGTTCAAATACCACCATGAACACTTCTACTATGTTTAGCGGTCAACATGTTTATTAAAAGTTGCTTTGATTATAAGTATTTGGATTTGATTACAATAATCATTCATATGTATTGTTACTTCACAAATTGAATAACAACTTTGACATGACGAAACTACATAAGAATGGAAAGACTTATATTTCTCATGTGGTAACTTATTTTTTGATCCGTGTGTCTCTAGGTGGATATCTAACTTGTTAGTCTATATTTGATAATAGATATGCTCACAGTCTCTCATTAGCTGCAGTTTGATTACTTAAATATGTAAAGAACAAACTGTTATCGAGTTCTAATTCATGCTTTGAACGTTAAGCACCTAGTGATTTGCATACTACTTTGAAGTTAAGTGAAACAAGTTTCTTCCTTCTATGGAGAACCGTGATGAATGAATTTTATATGGATTGGTTTCTTTATAGAACCGTAATGTGTAAACTAGTGCCACAATGAATGAATTATTAAACGTGGAATTGGGAGTTGCCATTATGATATAAAGTACACCTATACTGACATTGCATTGTAAACTTTGATTTAGTATGTGACTTGTTAAGGTTCAGGTTCACTGATCACTCATGTCATACATAACATGCAAGCATGATGCATTTTTACATGTTAGGGATACATACACTTGACGGTTTACGTGTTGATCTCCATTTCTGTGAGATAATCCTAAAATTGCTATATATCTGGTTGGTTTAAGTCATTGATACTAAGATTTCACGTTACAGCAATGCATACACACGGTTTCCATAGGTCGCTACAGTAATGTTATGGTTTTGCGGAAACCTTCACACTGGGGGCAATATCAAGGCAGAGAAAATTGCCATACTCGCGGTTTCCAAAAGTCGCTACAGTAATGTTATGGTTTTGCAGAAACTTTCACACTAGGGGCGACATTGAGGTAGAGAAAATTACCATCTTCACGGTTCTTAAGTTTCAAAATGCAAAAAAGAAATTGCAGATTGTTCAAAGTAATTGAACCTTATGGCTCCAGAAAGAAGTCAAGTCCCCACGGTTCTTAAGTTTCAAAATGCAAAAAAACAAAAGAAATTGCAGATTGTTCAAAGTAATTGAACTCATGGCTCTCGAAAGATGTCAAGTCTCCACGGTTCTTAAGTTTCAAAATACAAAAAAAGAAATTGCAGATTGTTCAAAGTAATTGAACCTTATGGTTCCACAAAGAAGTCAGGTCTCCATGGTTCTTAAGTTCTAAATTGCAAAAGGACTTGGAGGTGAGTAGTAAGGTAGGGAGTTTGGCTTAGCAAGCCGCCAGCTGTAATAGTGGCAACTTCCATGAACCTACTCGCTCCTCATGGGGATTGTGTTGTGAATGCCGTGGGATGCCCCTGGGGAAGAACCTTACCGGTTAGTAGAATAATAGTGTTACACCGCTAGCAATGTGACGACATGACTAGCTAGTATAACACAACAATTATTCCACAAGTCTAGTGCTAATGTGCCAATTACGTGAACCTCACGGTTCCATAAAGAAAATGAGTCTCCATGGTTCTCCAGTTCTAGAATTGCAAAAAAAAAAAAATGCAGATTGTTCAAAGTAATTGAACCTCACGACTCCATACAGAAAAGGAGTCTCCAAGTTTCTCCATGGTTCTCCAGATTGTTCAAAGTAATTGAACCTCACGGCTCCATACAGAAAAGGAGTCTCCACGTTTCTCCATGGTTCTCCAGTTCTAGATTTGCAAAAAAGAAAGTGCAGATTGTTCAAACTCCATGAGCCTAATGATTCCATAAAGAAAAGGAGTCCACGGTTCTCATTCTCCAAAAAAAAAAGTGCAGATTGTTCAAACTCCATGAGCCTAACGATTCCATAAAGAAAAGGAGTCCACAGTTCTCATTCTCCAAAAAATGCAAAAACGAAAGTGCAGATTGTTCAAACTCCATGAGCCTAACGATTCCATAAAGAAAAGGAGTCCACGGTTCTCATTCTCTAAAAAAAAATACAAAAAAAAAAATGCAGATTGTTCAAACTCCATGAACCTAACGATTCCATAAAGAAAAAGAGTCCACGGTTCTTAATCTCCCAAAAAATGCAAAAAAAAGAAAGTGCAGATTGTTCAAACTCCATGAGCCTAACAATTCCATAAAGAAAATGAGTCCACGGTTCTCATTCTCCAAAAAATGCAAAAACAAAAGTGCAGATTGTTCAAACTCCATGAGCCTAACGATTCCAAAAGAAAAGAAGTCCACGGTTCACATTCTCCAAAAAATGCAAAAAAGAAAGTGTAGATTGTTCAAACTTCATGAGCCTAACGATTCCATAAAGAAAAGGAGTCCACAGTTCACATTCTCCAAAAAAAAAAATGCAAAAAAGAAAGTGCAGATTGTTCAAACTCCATGAGCCTAACGGCTCAATAAAGAAAAGGTTTCCACGGTTCTCAAGCTCAAAAATTGCATTAGCCTTGCGGCGACAAGGAATATTCTAAGGAGGTTTACAGATCGCTCAGGCTTTAGAGAGATAAGTAGATGATACCTTGTGATCTCGGTGGCACGAAAACTTTGCGGCTCTAGATTTATTATTCTTTTCCAGTACCACCAACCGTGAGGTCTTTCAAATTGTTTGTTTTATTTATTTATTTTTTTTTTGTGGGGAAGAGGGTGTTCCCCATCTGATGAATCTTTATCGAAAAATCGACAAATGATCTCTTCAAATTAAATGTGCTTAATAGCATGGAAAATATCTCATTTTAATCGTCACCGTTACATCGTGGATAACGGACCTGGGGGCGAGTACGACAGATATGTTTTTTCTCTTTCTCAAAGAGATTCATTCTTGTTATTTCAGAGTATTGGATACTCCAAGGCTTCTTGACATAAGAAAAAAGAACTACGATGGCTTGATCCGAACTTGGGTACGTAGGCACCTACTCGGGTAGCACAGTCAATATTTTACTTGAAACTGTAAGCTCAGGCAGATGCGTGAAGGTTGTCACAAGTGATATGATATCAATAATTCAGTTTTCAACTGCGAACTTCGGCATATACGTAAACTCCATCACATCCGAGATTAAAAAGAAGGAAACATGAGATACACGGACACCAGTGCCTTAACTGGTGAGAGGACTTTCCTGGTAATGATTTCTATGAGAATGGTTTCTCTGGACTGTAAGCACAATGAAGGTAGACCTTCACAGCTAACGTTCCAGAGAGGGGGTGATGTAAGTACGTCATTCTGTACCACTACGTGGGAACCGTCAGGAGGAGGGAATATCATAGAAACGGCTAGAACCGGGTGCATGGGATAACTGCCGAGAAGCTTATTGAAGAAGCTTCATCGTTACAGCTAAGAAAAATACTTGGTCAAGAGAGCTCCACGTGAAACTACCACAATCACGGATCTAACAGAGATCCTACGGTTACAATAGATGGCAAACTACTATAAATACAAGAGCATTCACTACTTTAAAGATGTTAGACATTCTTTCTACACCTTCCCCATTATTCCACCTTAAACCTTCAAACACTGACTTGATCGTTGGAGTGTCTTTCACCGGAACAAGTCCGGTGAGTTCATACAGGTACACGGAGCTAAAGGCCAAAGAACACGGTCACCTTCAAGTACTCGGGGCTAAAGATCACGAGCCACCGCCTCCCCCAACCTAACGGTGCGAGTCCAAAGTGGGCTTACACTGTGCTCCATTATCTGCCACTATGGCCCTTGGAAGGCAGAACCTGCATATAATGTTTACCCAAATGAAGTCTTTGATTTCCTCCTCCGTGATATTTAGGAGTGGCACTACCTCTACCCATTTTGTAAAGTAGTCGGTTGCTACCAAGAGGTACTTTTTCCCGTGTGATTTTGGCAGCTTGCCTACCAGGTCAATTCCCCACATTGAAAATGACCATGGATTGGAGATGTAGTGTAGTTCCCCACCTGGAGCATGTATTAATCTTCCGTGGATTTGGCAACCGAGATACTTTTTAGCGTAACTGTTACACTCCTGGTACATCTTGGGCCAGTAGTAGCCATGCATCATAATCCTATGAGCCATTGCTCTACTAGGGGAATGACTGCCACAACTACCGCTATGTATGGTCTCGGTCTTGCCCGGGTGAACACACTTCAACAGAGGACCACCGGGGGATCTGCGGTAGAGATCATTGTTCACGATTGCATACCTCTTTGATTGCTCTGTGATGGATCTGGCTTTAATTCTGTCCTCTGGCAAGGTGCCACTAATTAGGTAACCAACGATTGGATCCATCCAACTTGCCCCCATGTCCTCTGCGATTTGCCTGCAGTGTTGCTTCAACTCTAGCATGGATTTTCCTCTTTGGGTGATCTTAATGGTAGCAGCTAGGTAGGCCAAGGCATCAACTTCCCGGTTCTCTCCTCTGTAAAGGTGAAGTATGTCTACGCTGGTGAATCGTGTTATGCTGTGTCTGGGGACTTCCAAGTAAGAACTCATACTCTTATTCAACGCTTTGTAGTTGTCGTTGAATTGTTTGACCACCAACAAGGAATCTGTGAAGATAGTGAGATTTGTTACCTTCAAGGCGTACACCATTTCTAGACCCGTGAGTATAGCTTCGTACTCAGCTTCGTTGGTGGTGGCTGGGAACCCGAGTTTTTTCGCTACCTGGATCCTTGTGTCGCCTGGAGTGACTATCACGATACCTATTGCCGCGGAATCCCCCTTTACAGACCCATCGGTAAATATCCGCCATCCCTTCACAGTTCTTACTAACTGCTCAACGGTTCCTGTTTCGAGTTTTGCATCCACCATGATGTCTACATTCCAAAACTCGTCTTCTACCGGAAAATCAGCCAAGAAATCCACAATGACTTGAGATTTCTCGGATTTCTTCTGCTCGAATTTAAGGTTGAACTTGCCCAATGAGATGGCCCATTTTTCCATTCGACCAACTTTCTCAATTTTGGATATTATTTGCTTCAAAGGCAGGTTTGTCACAACCGTTATGTTGTAGGCCTCGAAGTAAGGTTTGAGCCTCTGAGCTGAGAACAACAAGGCCAGTGCGTATTGCTCTACCCTGCTGTATCTAGTTTCCGGGTCTGTTAACTTCTTACTCAGGAAGTAGACTGGCGATTCATTGGAGTTCTCTCTTCTTGTCAGTACTGCGCTGACGGCCACCTCGGAAACCGCGAGGTACAAATACTATACTTCACCTGGAATGGGTTTGGAGAGGATCAGAGGTGTGCTGAGGTAATGTTTCAAAGATTGAAATACCGCTTCACACTCGGTATTCCAATCAAACCGCAAATTCTGTCTTAGCAATTGGAGGATAGGCTTGCATTTATCTGTGGATCTGGAGATAAACCTTCCTAGTACCGTGATTCTGCCGGCCAGCACTTGCACTTGCTTCTGTGTGGAAGGTGACGACATCTCTATCAAGGCCTTAATTTGGTCCAGGTTTACTTCAATTCCCCTCCTTGTAACAATGTAGCCCAAGAACTTGCCTGAAGTTACTCCAAACGTGCATTTGTCTGGGTTTAATTTCATGTTATACTGACGGAGGATTCTGAAGGTATCATCTAAATCCTTGAGATGGTCGGAGGGTTGCATTGATTTCACCAACATGTCGTCTATGTAAACTTCCACGGTTTTCTTCAACTGCTTGCGGAACATGAACTCAACAAGTCTCTGGTATGTTGCCTCTGTGTTCTTGAGACTGAATGGCATCTTTGTGTAGCACATGGTCTTCTTACCCGCATAGAAGGCAGTTTTTCCCTGATCGGACTCTTGCATGGAAATCTGATTGTAACCCGAGTATCCATCCATAAAGGAAAGGAGACCATACCTCGTGGTTCTGCCCACCAGTTCATCCACCCTTGGCATCACGTATCTGTCTTTGCGGCAGGCGTCATTCAAGTTGGTGAAATCTATACAGATTCTCACCTTCCCATTCTTCTTTGGAACCGCCACTATATTGGAGACCCAATCTGGGTATTGTATCTCCTTTATGATCCCGGCTTCTTCTAACTTCTTCACCTCTACGGACACTGCTTCAACTCGGGTAGGCCTTATAGAATGAGGTCTCTTTGCCACTGGTCTGGCGGTTTGCTCAACATTTAACTTGTGACAGGCAATCGCTGGATCAATTCCCGTCATGTCAGCGATTGTCCATGAGAACACATCCTGATTTCTTTTAAGGAATTACACTAGTTCATTTCTGAGATCAGGGTTCATTAGAGTACCAACGTTGGTCATCCTTTCTCCCTCTATTTCTGAGAGGCTGACGGAATTGGTTGGTTCCATGGTTTTAGATTCCCCGTCAGCCAGCTCTTTTGGCTGCTATTTGGAGTTGGAAACCTGGACGCCCCCAGGTGTTCCATGTGTCATGCATCTGACAGTTGCCGATCGAAGGGATTTAGTTGTTGCCTGGTTACTTTTGATTTCATATTGGCCCTCACTCGTAGGGAATCTGATATTCTGATAATAGCTAGATGACACCGCCTCCATTAGGTGGATCCAGTCTCGCCCCAAGATAAAATTGTACTCTGTTTGGAATTCCACCACAATGAATCTTGACATCACGGTTTTCACTACGGCCGTGACTGGTAAGGTTATCTCCCCAATAGGTTGTACAGATCCGCCACTAAAACCGTAAACGGGTCTGACTGATTGATGTAAACAGGCTCTATCCAACTTCATCTGATCCAAACCTCTGGTGAACAAAATGTCTACGTCACTACCATAATCCACTAGCACTCTGGATACCGTCCAATTGCCAATCAACACAGTGATCACTAATGGGTCATTATGTGGCAACATGACCCCAACAAGATCTTGTGTCGTGAACCCAATTGGTTCACTCTGATGTATGCGTTGGTCGTTTCTTATTATCGGCATCGCTAACTCCACCGTCTTGGATCTGTCTGACCCTTCTTATCTTCTTCTTCACCTGATGATTTGACTCTCCCGGTCCTTCCAATATCATATTGACGAAACCATGAGATGGCGGAACCCTTGGTGCCACTACCATGGCGTTGTTGCTTATCTCAAATTCTCTTAGGAATCCTCTTCCCAAGAGATCCCACAGTAATTCCTGGAATGCGAAGCAATCATCGGTGTTGTGGTTGTATGTCTCATGGTAGTCACAATAAGGTTTTCCCCTTATGGTTGCACATTTAGTGGGAGGGCCTCGGAAACAGTTTAGACCTCTAATTCTTCGGTAGATTTGCTCGAACGTTTTGTTGAAGGGTGGGAGTTTCTTTGGCGGAGTACGCTTTCTTGGGGGCGATTTTCGTGGCTCATCTCTGTCATACTTCCTTCTGTTGTTTGATCCCTTCCCGCCATCACGGTTCCTATGAATCCCGGATTCATGTGGTGGACTAGGCTGCCGCGATGGTTCCGATTCTTTCTTCTCTTTGCCTTTTACTGTGTTCACTGTCACCATTGGAGATTTCCCTGTATTTCTAGCGGCGAGTTTCTTTAACCGAATGTACTTCTCGGTCTTGGCATATAGTTCTTCTAGCGAACTGATTGATGGAGAATTCACTGCATTGTAAGCTTGAGATTTTTCGCGCACTCCCTTCTGGAATGCTACCACCGCTGTCTTGTCTGCCACCTCACCATTTGTGCGAATCACTTCATTCTTGAATCTTGTCATAAATGCTTGTAAGCTTTCATCTTTACCTTGGTACATATCGAACAGAGACGAGATCTCTGCTTCCTCTCTTCTTTGATGGATTTAATGGGTCACGAATGCTGCACTCAATTAAGCGAAGTTTGAGATGCTCCCGGTGTCCAGGCTTAGATACCAATCAGTGACGGTAGCCGTGAAGCTGCCGGGGAACAGTCTGCACCATATGCCATCAAATTCAAGGCCTTCCCAAGTTGCCAACCTCTGCTTGAAATGATTAAGGTGTTGGATAGGATCAGTAGTACCATCATACTCATGGAATTTGGGCATGTGGAAGTTTGTAGGGAATGCATACACATAACATGAATTCGCGAGGGGTCTTTTCCCCAATCTCTCTAGATCATGTGAGACCATGGAGTTTTTGCCCTTGTTTTGCTTTCTCAGTTCTTCCTGGAGTCCCTCCACTCTCTGGAATAATCTGGCATAGGCATTGCCCGGCGGTACCTGATCCACCCCCTGGTCTGGGTCATCTGTTGTGATTTCTATGTACTCCCTAGCTTGTGATCCCACCGAGTCCATAGTTGGTGCTCTTTCCCCCTGTCTATTTTGTCTTGGTAGCGGAGGCGGTTGTACCCTCACCTCCTCTGGTTCTTCTCCGTTCTCGCTTACTTCCGCCACCTCTTCTAGGTGACTGTCTTCTTCACTTCGCACATGTTGCTCTCTTAATACTCTTAATTCTTCCCTTAAATTGTCTCTCTCTTCTACCACTGTCTGGAGTTCTGATGCTCTAGTTTCCACCATCTTCTTCAACCCTAATTCATGAAATTTAAATCTAAGATCTTCGTTCGGCCCTTCTTTTAGCGCCAAATTTAAGCCCTCTTTGAACTCACACCGTGAGGTCGGAGAAGACAGTGGTGTCAGGTGTCGCACTCCGTCAGGTCAGCGGAGACAGTGATGTCAGGGTCGAACTCCGCGTGCTTGACGGTTCTGATGTTTTCTAGGCTTCGGCTCCGTGTACCTGCAGGGACTCACCGGAGTTGTTCCAGTGAATAATACTCCAACGATCAAGTTAGTAGATGAAGGTTTTAATGTGTAACAATGGGGTAAGTAAGAGAAGTAAATGTCTCACCTCCTCTTAGTAGTAAATACTACAATATTTATAGTAATTCATGCTCTAGTATAGCCGTAAGATCTTCATTGGGTCTGTGGCTTGGGAGGTTCCACGTGGAGCTCTTAGTTTAGTCTCTCTCTCTCGATACTTAAAGCTTGCTGAAGAAGTTTCAACTTAGCTTCTCCACTAAGATACCGGGTTGTTATCTACTGCATCTAGACTTAGTTTATCAAAGATACTCCGTTACTATCGTGGCTCCACGCGGTCAGTGTAGAATTACGTACTTACAATAACACTTTGTAATATTAGGTCTTAAATCATGGAAGCAAAATGTTTGATGATGAAAATTCAATTTTTTAGTTGAGCAAAATGGTTGGAGCTGGTTTTAGAATTTAAATAGATTACCACCTCTCCATTTTACATCCCTCTGCATGTCTTCTTCCTTTTTCTTTTTTTTTTTTTACTGTCACGGTAACACAGGTTTCTTATTTATCGACAGTATGTATGGCATGGTAATGGTAAAAAATTTATATCTTTCTTGAGATGTACATATAGTAACATAGGTGATTGAATAATACTACTTAAAAGGTGGAGTATATTTGGTCCAAAGCGCTGAGGACCGAATCTCCACCAATTACACTCGTTGTCGTTGGAGTACTAAGATCATCTCTTTTCATGAATCTCCACCAATTACACTCGTTGTCGTTGGAGTACTAGATCATCTCTTTTCATCTCCTTTACGACAAAATGAAAAAAACCATCGTCGATCGTCGTTCGTCGTTCGTCGTTCGTTGGTTGTACTTGTGTTTTGTGTTTCTATTGGCACTATCTAATCTAATCTAATAATAAACTTGAAATAATTCCAAAATTGAAGAACAAATTCAAAGAACGATAGTCTGACTGCTTTGCTCTTTAGTTTTATCCCATTTCCATTCCATCAAATTGATTTGTTATATATAGGGCACTGCAACTGTTTCTGTTTTGGGTTCAAGTAAGTCTCCACAACCTCCCCATTTTCTTCTTCTTCTTGTAATTTAATTTAATTTTTTTTTTTTCAAATAACATGGTTGTACATTTTTAATTAATTTGGATAAAAACTATTTTGAAGAAATGTTCTTCTTTGTGTTTGATGGAGGTTCAATTTATTTATTTATTTTTCTTGTTGATTTGTTGATAATTGTTGGTCCCTAATTGTTTTTTTTTTTTTTTTTTTAAAGAATATTTCATTATTTGTTTATATATTTAATGGGGACATGAATGAAATTGGAAATGTGAAATTTTGTTAGGATAACTGTGAATAAGAGGATGATGGTTTTACTTGTGAGCATATTTGAAATAAAGTTTGTTTGATTAGTTATATGCCCTTTTTCATTTTCCCCTAAACCTAAATCTCGAGTGATGGGCTTAGACTCATCGACCCCTACTACCTGCATACATACACAATACACTTTATGCTCTTTGCATTATTCATCTTATAATTGAAGTTATTGAATCAGATCAAATTAATGTTAGAAATTAATGCATTCATGTTATCTGCTCATCCCATGAGAATACCATTATACATATTTTGAACAAAATAGAAACAAAGTTTGTCTTAATGGGTTTGTTTTAGCTTTCTATGTGTTTTTTGTTTATCATTTTTGGTTTTTTCAAGCAATCGTGAGGTAATGCGGTTTCCTTGTATTAATTGAGTAAAAAATGTCATTTTGCCTGATGGTTGTTAACTTGCTTGTTACTATTGCTTAGTCAAATTTATCTTCTTAATTACAAGTGCATTGCTTTCTCCATCTTCCTAAACTTATATGTTGGTACAAATGTGTTCATAGGCTTAAATGTGCATCGTTGTTCACTGCATCCTTCTCTATGGACTCTCACAAACGCTGTTGTTTTCTGCTCTGTTAGAAAAACGTTCTGTGTGCTGAATTCGGTTTTTTTGGTAATTGAGAAATGGTTGAATCGAGTTCATCTCCAAGTGCTAATAAGCGAAGTAGAGATCCAGCAACAGAGGATGAAGCTTATCTCGACAATTTTCACTCACACAAGCGCTACCTCAGCGAGGTTTCTATTTAAATTTTTAATATTATGTTCTATTCAATACACTATGGTCATTAATTCTATTTTATCCCCAAATCTTAAGATTGTTTTCAGGATGAATGAAAAAGTTTCTCTTTTTCCTCTCTTTAATGAAACAAGGTTGGATTAATTTGCTTGATTTTAGATGAGTTTTGGCATTTTTAAGACCCTGTTTTGCTTTGTTTTTAGCTGCTTTTGTTGATATTCCATATTATTAACGCAACCCATTTTACTTTAGAAAATAAAATTTTGGGGGTTCTAATGTGACTATTTTGCATATGATATAAACTCCTAACAGGAACTTGCAATTAGGGCTTAAGTGATGTGTTTCTTTAGTGTCGAGTTGTTCTTGGTTTATATTATCATTAAAGGATTTTTATTTATTTCTTTCTTTGTTCTTGAAGATAATGGCATCCAGTTTGAATGGATTAACAGTTGGAGAATCCATGCCCCAAAATCTCCTAGAATCTCCAGCAAGGTCTGAAACAATGAGCTACCTCAGGTATCATTTATGTTTTCCATTCTTTTGTGATTTTTGGATTGAGTAATTTGAGTAAGGGAGAATGTGGGTTGTGGCGTGATGGGTTCTTTTGAGTTCATACTATGTGTTGTTGTCGTGCACTTCCTCCCATATTTGTATCTATGTTTTCTTCAGCTAAATTTTGTTTCACTTTATCGAACCAAGTATAGAGCTTTTCTATTGATTTTTTGTAGAAGAAAAATTAAAACATAAATAGAAAATCGGAGTCACAACTTCACAATAGCTAGAACATTTGAACGATATGTTGTCCTGCGTGAGCCATCAACATGAGCACAACCCTTGTTATTTAAATAACCGTCTTAGGTATTTCATGGTCCTCAATAATGTGTTAAATCATACCAATCATGATTTCTTGTATGCCATAGTTATAAACTGCAGCCAGCATAATCCCGCAGAAGAGTCCTTGGCGGCTTCTGAATCAGACTCAAACCAAACCTCCTCGTAGAGGGTGAGGAAGTAACACAGCAGCTGTCTTGTTTAGCAAGTAAAATCTGGAATCTAAATTGTCCTCTGCATTATACAATGTTTTTTTTATTTTATTTACTTAAAAGAAATGATTTTTTTATCATCAGGTGGTAGTAGTGGCCATGTATTATTGGATTTAAAGGATGGGTTGTTTAAGTATTCTATTATATTGATCAAAGAGTTTCACATATGTCATGTAAATTCAAGCATTCTTTGAACTGTGAGTCTGACAGAATTTCTTTGACTAAAGTCTTGTATATACGCATAACTTCTTATTCAACTAAACTGACAGGCAACTCTTCAATCTATAAAAGCTGGAAAAGACCATTCTTTAGATCTAGTTATACATGGAAACCTGATAGATAAACATTATTTATTTTTATTTTTTTGTATATTTTTTTTTGGGTGGGAAAGCAGGGTTTTGGCAGGGTCCCTTACCCTGTTCATTAATAGAATAAAAGTCCAGAAACTAGTTACATTCTCAGGTATTTCTTTCCTGATGCATCATATACACTATTTTCTTAACATCTTCAGAAAAAGAACTAAAAATTCCAATGGATCATATCATCACAGTGCTCTAAACAAGTTGTTGCTCCTCCACCATATGGTTAACTAGTAATTAATGTTTATGCACTGCTCCACATACACGCAAATGGCTAAAAGACAGTAATATTAAATGAAATGACGAGCGAATATGAATTTAACTTGTGGAATGGCCTGTGCTCTTTTCTAAAAGGCATCACCATTTCATTTTAGGAATTGTTTCCAGTGATTTGTATTTTTATGCTTACCCTTTGTATGGGATCTGGTTCTGGTCTAACATGCCTCACAAAGTGGATGGTGGTAACAAATACAGTTTCATTTATTCCAATGGCTAAACCAAAACTTGCTATCACGTTAACACCTATACATTTTAGCTTTTAGACGCTTATTTTTCCAACTTGTAACTAATTAGTTTCCTTTTGATTCCTTTTCTTGATTTATTTCTAAAGAGATGATGTTTCGTGGCAATATTCTCCAATGTCAGAAGATTCTGATGATGCTCAATACAGTGAAACTCCTATTAACAGTTCCATAGCACCCAGTGACAGCTTATCAACTAGTCAAAGTTCTCCTCACAGGCATCAGAGATTACTAAGTGGGGCCATGGTTACCTCATATCCTTCAATAAGTTGCAATCTCACTGCTGTAGCTTGCTCCCAGCCACGTCAACGGGGTTCAGATTCTGAAGGTCGTTTTCCGTCATCACCTAGCGATATATGCCACTCCCCTGACCTTAGGAGAGCTGCACTCTTACGATCTGTGCAGATGAGAGTACAGTCACCAGCTCCACCATCCTATGATCTTCCATCAAGCCCAGAGCAAGAATCCATGCAAAATATGGAAGCTGAAGATCATCCTTGTTCATGTGAAAAATCACTAGTTGATGAGTGTGTTTGTCAGAACCAGCAACAGAGTTCAAATTTGTATGTTGAAGAGTGTTCTTCAATCAAAGTGCCAGAATCTGAACTAAGCAGAGAAAAATCCCGCAAATTATTAGATATGAATGTGAAGGAGGAATCATGTGAGGAAGCTTTTGAAAGTAGTTTTGGAAGACATGATCTAATGACATCTAGGAGATCCATCCTAGGAGGGGACCTTAAATCCTGCCTTGATTCCAACAAATGATCAAGTTTAACTCAAATGTTGTTGTTGTAATGTGAGTCTACGTTTGAATTGTATATTTGAGACAAGTCTGACCAGAATCCCTGGCTGCCGACTTCTGAACAAGGTAGAATTGGATTCCCTAGTTTAGGGATGTGCCAAGATCTTCTGTAATGGTGTTGGTTTCCTATGTATGTTTTTTGTAGGGGTGATAATGCGGATGACACTGATGTAAGCTAATCATATATATAACCAACATTTTGCTATTGTGATCTTTACCGTTTATTATGTAGTTTCAGGCTCTCGGGTCTAATTCAGCTGATTGATGCCAGGTTTCTTGAAGTGTAACTGTTGCATGTTGAACCTTTACAGATGGATAGAGATGTGAGTGTGATACAACTTGACTTGCTAACTTCTCCAACTGGGAGGTTAATTATATGAGTTAATCACTTGCTAAATTCAACTTACTGCAGTAGTGCAGTGAAGTTGACGATGTGGCTATCGAGCCGAGCTTTACGAGCTTCGCTCAAGCTCGGCTCGAGCTTGAATACAAGCTTAATTTTTTGGTCAAGCTCGTCTCGTCTAAAATATCTATTGCTCAAACTCGGCTCGTCTAAACTCGTTTATCTACGAGCTTGAGCTCAAATTTGAGTTTGTTTAACATTACACAAATGGTCTGAGTATATAGTCTTATAAAAATCTGTGTATATAGTCTTCTAAAAATCTAAAATTAATTTTTCCACCGAGCCTCCTCGAGCTTTTAACGAATAGCTTGAGTTCGATTTCAGATCGGCTCATTTATAATCGAGCCTAAAAATATGATCAAGTTCGGCTCATTTAGTTTAATAAACAAGCTTAACAAGCTTTTACCAGCCGAGCTCGAGCAGCTCGTCTCATTAGCCACCCCTAGATGTGGCAGCAGGCATGGTGTAAATTCCTGTCATATGACAGGATGTCAAACAACTCGTGACCAACTTCAACATTTTAGAACTGATGACTTCAAATTCTGATTACGTACTTCATGGACTCCTAATTTAAGGCCCATATCCAATATAAATTGGGCTCAAATAGGTTGATTGGATTGGGTTTCTCGGTTCAAATGAGATTCACTACTGAACACTATCATCTGATCTGAGCCGTCTGCTTAAAGCTGCTAAGAAAGATCTTGACCCTAGTTTCCTAAAACCCTAATCTTTCAATATATATATATATATATATAACCCACATTCAACGAAACCTAGAACGGAGCAACAAAACTTTCTGAGGGAAGTTTGATGCTATTAGCTTCTTCTGGAGTTGTTGAATTCGCAGTTGTGTGATTATGTTATGTTAATGAAATAGTATTATTATTGGCAGTGATTTGAAAGAGAGAGGGCTTGAGTTAGGGTGAAGGAAGAGAAGGTGCCGCCTCTATAAGGCTTTGGTATCTTCGTTTTTACATACATACAAATATACCACCCTTTCAATGACAGATACCCCAAAAAAACTACACTTGATATGAGCCTGCCTTAGTTATGATGATCTACTATGGTTCCTTTTCATTTTGATTTAATTATATTTATATATATATATATAGAGATGTTTTTATTCGCATTTGTTGGATTTTATAGAGAGAAAATTTATGTGTTTTCTTTCATTTTTGACCAACTGAGTGCGTACAGTGAAAGCCAGTAAGTCTTTAGGGAATTACTGGCAGCGGCCAGACAACCGTAGAGATGCATATCCACAGATTACGGGTTTATTTCCACCCCGTTGTCTACTGATTTCATCTCACATTCTTTCTTTTCATTTTTTTGTTGAAATTATTTTTTATTTTTTATTACAATTATTTTATACCCCAATTTAAATTTTGTTTGTTTTGTTAACAAGTCCGTATATAGTCTAACAAGTGTTTTATGATGAAATTTTGGTTAAAAAGTAGCTAAAATGATTTATATAACACTTTTGGATTGTTTTACATATGTTAATTGAAATTGGGCATTTGATTGGTTATACCGTTACAGTGTGATCTGAATAATGCACTAAAAACTAACAACTATGTCTTATGGTTTTATGTTTATGGTCATCCGAAAATGTGTAACAAATGGACCAGAAATCTAATGGTTTTTGCTACCAAAAAAAATAAAAATCTGATGTTTTATTTTACACAGAAAAGAAATGCTATATGTATAGTATTGGGGATTGTGATTGGTACCAAAAAAAGAGTTCTTGGTCATGGGACAGCCAAGAGCCAACTATACAAGAGAAAATTGGAATAATTGAACAATGGACTTTATGATAAAACTAACAAGCTCCTGGCTGTTCCTGGTTCACAAATAGATCAAAGGAAGGTGATCCTTTATCCTTGTACTTGAACTTGAAGAGAGTTAGCACACTAGGACTAGGACACAATTAAAGTCCAAAATGGCAAGAAGATGGATCCATGTTTGGGTTACAAGCATCTTCATGTCCCGTAAGACTATGTCTCTCACTCAAGCCCAAGCCCAAGCCCATAACCTAATGTGTTGTGAATGTCTGTCGACGTAGGGATTTGGTCTTATAGTTTGTTGTTACAAGCACTAACAACAACGTCAGGATGGCCGAGTGGTCTAAGGCGCCAGACTCAAGTTCTGGTCTTCGTGAGAGGGCGTGGGTTCAAATCCCACTTCTGACAAATTCTTTTTTTTTTTCCCATTATTCCATATCCTAGTTTTCTACTTTTTCATGTCCTCTACTTAACATTTCTGTTTTCTTTATGCCAAAATGTCTACTTCTGTAGACTGTAGTATTGATTCACCAATATTTTGAATAAGATATACATGTATTTCTTCATTTCCAATTCAATGATACTCCAATAGTCCATAGTAACTCCATACATGATACATCCATAAAAAAAATAAAGACTGGTCATGAACTATTAGACTATATAGGGTGCTAATGGCAATTGACCAAGGTTATGTCTTTAGATCAAAACGGTGGGAAAGAAAGAAGATTCACAATGCTCAAACTTGACCAGATCTCATGCTACTTAATTTTGTGAGATCTATAAAAGGGAAGAAGTGAAGAACCTTTAAATCTTTAATGAGACAACAACAACCTACACAACCCCATATGATATATGTGGAAACTGGGAAACAATGAGTCCAGAAAACCATCTGGTGCACTTAATTGGTTGTTTGGATGTCCCTACTTGGAAGATTTTCCTGTTTGATATGCAAAGATAGATTCCAATACTGATTCATGTTGACTGTCAGCAGCAGTCAAAAAACAAAACAAATCAAAATGTAACCAAACAAGCAGCTAAATCGAGCTGTCTAGTTCAGTGACTTCAGTCTCAGGTGGGGAAAACATGCAGGTTCAGTCTTTGAGTAGTAGTAAAAGAGTGTAAGACCTTTTGACCTCATAGTCATAGCCAACCCTTTTTAATGATGGTGTATTGAATTGAATACTAACCAACTTACTGTCTAGTCTTCTCGTGACCCATCACTCTATCTTGAGTCTTGTGACCAGTAGCACATATCACGAGGAATGTGTTCGAAAAATACCAAGTTAGTTATGGACTTATGGTTGCATTACATAATAATAACAGTAGTGCAATTTGCCAGTTTCCCTCCAAGTATGTTAAAAAGGAATTTCAGGAACTGGGTTTCCCTCCAAATCCAAACTAAACTAGGCCAAAAAAATAAAAAAAGCATTACATTGTAGAAAAAGCAATATTGATACAGACAAACAGAACTTTTAACATACCATTTTTTTAATTTTTTTTTTGGCTCAGGTAGTGAAGTTACTTTCAGCTCGATTAATGACCCCTTGCAGTCACTATTGAAGAAAATTGAAAGTACGTAATTGTTTTCAATTACTAGCATCTTCTGTTGTACAGTAATTTGACTAATAATACTAATGAGAAAGTAATGCAATATTACTGTTTGTAAACCAAACAAACCGAAATGGTGTATTGCTGTATAGTGCTTGAGAGAAAGAGCGGTGGGATGAACTTCATCTGGGCCCTGAGTTATATAGATTTGGTGACTGTGTTGATTTTTGTAGGTACCAGTACTGCATTACAGATTACACCCATATGCATGCTTCCCCATAAATTTAATGTCTCACCAAATGCAAGATACCAATATTTTACAAGAATAATGACCTTATTATGTGATGACTTTGGGAGGTTAAGAACTCATCTACCAATTTCTCATCTTATAAACCTCCAATGGAAGGTTCAAAGTTGAATATTGCTTGCACAAATGCGTCTAAACACTAAGGGTATGTTTGGTTCAAGGTAATTCAAATTCCAAGGAAAGTGGTTTCCTAAGGAATTCAGTTTCCTAGAATTCACTTTCTTAGAATTCATTTTCCAATGTTTGGTTCATTGGAAAAGGAAAACAGTTTTCTGGAATTTGCTTTCCTATGTTTGGTTCACTTAAAAATGAAAATGATTTTCATGAATTTACTCTCATGTTTGATTTTAAACAATATTTTTCAACTTATTTTTGATATTGTTGGTATGGTAAGCAACTTCTCATAAAACATTTGGTCGCAATCTAAAATAAACATGCAAATGAAAAAACAAGTGTTTCACTATTTAAGTAGAAAACAAAAAAAATTCTACATAAGTTTAAAATTCATATTCATAAATAAAAATATGTCCAAAGCCATCAACATACAAAATCTAAAGATGTCCATCAACTGCTAAAGATTATAGCCATATGTATAAACCAAACATGTCCAAAACCATAAAAACATAAAAATCTAAACATATGCACCATCTGCAAAAGCTTGTAGCCATTCCCTACGCATAGCTAAACGTCGAACCATAAACTTTTTTGCTTCGATAGGGTGCGCCATAAGATAGTCAAATGCATTTTCTAAGAATTTCTCCTCAAATCCTTCCATGCTAGTTACCTCAGAATACAACTTTTCAACAAAGCTATCATCTACTAAAGCTTCAGTCAATCTCCCAACTTGTTCAGTCAACCCATCAACCTTGGAGAGAACATCTTCCCATGGCCTACTTCGTTTTCCTCGTTTACTTCTTTCTGATGATTCTTTTCCACTTGTGACATCATCCACATTTTCAGACTGAACATCTGAGATAGATTTTCCAAAACTTCCAGTTGCTTGATCCTCCCCACATACAAGCTTCAATTCCTCGTATTGCTCAAGTGGGACATTAATTAAATCTTTAGCATATGAATTAGCCTGCAATATTATTACCAAATAGATATATAAACCATCATGAAAGCAATAAAACAGAACAACCTTATCAATACTTTCATTTTAGAAACTGAGAAAATGTATATTAACTAAGTCTCTTTATCATCAACTGTCAATGGTTTTATGCATAGCAGTTCTCTTCAGTACTCATTAGCATTAAAATGAGTCTGTATCACTTGATGTTATTAGTACATAATAACATATAAATTTCAGCATTGGATCTGCTATATGATGATGATGATGATGATGAATGAAGATTATATGACGACGATCTTGCAAAAAAAATACAATGTTGCAAAAAAGAAAAAAAAAAAAAAAGGTAGAGCACTGAATTTATATGTACCTCAATAAATTCCATTGCAACTTCTTTTCCGACTTTAATTATTTTCTGATCATCATCCCAACCCCAACCACTTTTACTGCGAAGACACGCTATCCTTGAGTATTTCTTCTTCACCGTCTTCATACGAGAGTCAACGTTATCCATTGTGCATAACGTTTTACAGTAATCCGTGACGGCTTCTGCAGCTTTTGCATAAACAGCCTTTGGAAAAGATTTACCATGTTTTTCCCCATTTTTGGCACAGTCGGCTAGAAATGAAATAAAAAACTTGTCTGCTTTGGCGGTCCACATAAAGTTTTTCTTTCCTTTCTTTGAGCTTTGTGCTTGAGATTCTTCCATTCCTAAATAATAACATAAACAAACCTTTTCAGAGTAAAGACAAAATGCCGAGTAGAACAAACCAACAAAATTTTATTGACTAACTGTAAATTTATATAAAATTCCGTGTAGGAATCTACAACTCAACAGATCAAGGGAAGTCATTTTAAGTGTACTACAATATTATCACCACTATTCAAACATAACTTCCATGAACATGAGCTGATACAATATATTAGCTGATACAATACAGCTAAAAGACAGCCAAACCAGGTTGAAGATTGAATAGATTAGCGCGAATATGATGAATTAACAGTCTGCTAGAGAAAAGAAAAGGTAATAGTGAAAAACATCGACAAAATCAAATACAACTTCTTCATAAATACTACACTTGGAACTGAGTTGGTCAGTTTTAGGTCCTTTTAAGCCTACTATATTGCCTGTAGCCAAACCAGCCCACAAGGAAAGAATCAAAATTCTTTGAACACAGTGTGCAATTTTCAACTAAAGAAGTGATGTGCACACTTAAGACTGTATCTTGTCAACCCTCTCTACATTTGGAGTTAAGGGTTAACTATTGAGCAAAAGATTGGAAACAGTTTTGGACTCATAGCACATCACAAGATATGCAGAGATGAATAGCACTCGACACATTTCGACTTAATAATCTAAATATTATGTCTACAGAGACAAGTTTGTAATTGACAAATTGAATTCTTGGTTGTCATTTTTCATACATGTATATATATTCAGGCAAGCTAGTTTGTGGATAGTAACTTCAATAATATCTCTTTCTCAGCTTGTGAGCTGTTCAAGATATAGGTACATGGGAGCAACATTACTGAAAAAAACTGCTATTTTTAATTAATTCACAACAAAATAAGATATAGGTTTATGTTGCTACAATTTTGAAAAGGTTCTACATGCAGCTCTAATCGAGCTACTTCTGTCTCTGGTTAGTTGTGGCGATATAGCTATGTAGGTACTTGCCTATATATATTTTTGTGAAGACTCACTATGGCCTCCTCGTTTGGGTGTAAGCTGACACAAAGGGTAGTCCTTGGGTCCAGAACATGATCATACTATGGAAGTATGGATCGCCTCAAGGTGAGGGGGATTATGGCATTTGTTTATCTGAGGTCTGTTGACTTGTACTTTTTGTGGAGAGATCAAAATTCTGTTTTTCCAGAAGTATTAGTATTTGCCTATTTGATCTCTTGCTTTGATGATAAGCTCTTATCTCAAAGCAATTAAATCAAAGCGTAGAAATCAATATTAATTGGGTGCTTCTTGTGTACACTAAAAGCACCACTTCTATCCATTCTCACTTTCAATTCACAGGGGGTTATACACAAATTTTCTTTGTCTTTTCATAGTTATTCCCTACATTTATATCTAAATTCACAACCAAACAGGACCATTACAATAAAATAAATGGGCAAACCAAACAATATAAAATCAAACAAAAATTAACTAGAAACGAAGCACATTACCAACGATTTCCCGATATTTTTTTGTAAGGATGGATTTGAAAATGTCGTCTTGGAAACTGAGTTTTCATTAAAAACATATGATCAAGAAACACACGAGAATTGTACCTAGATCGAGACAATATTAAGGCAATCATGATAGACATGCTTGCAGCAGCAATGGACACTTCAAGTACAGCAATAGAATGGGTCATTGCAGAACTTCTAAAACATCCTCATGTAATGAAACTAGTTCAAGAAGAACTAGAAAACATAGTTGGATTGGACAGGATGGTTGACGAAACAGATTTGACTAAGTTGAGCTACTTGAAAATGGTGATCATGGAAACCATGAGGATTCATCCAGTTACACCATTGCTCATTCCTCATGAGTCCACAGAAGATGTAACAATCAATGGATATTTTATTCCAAAGAAATCTAGAGTGATTATAAATGCTTGGGCAATTGGAAGAGGTGGGAGAGTTCTGCGGAAGAGTTCTATCCAGAGAGATTCATTGATACTAGAAAAAACATTGAAGAAACTACAGCCTTTTCAAATATGCTTTTTCTGCCGCAGTATATGTCTTCCTCATCTTACATAACATTCAATGTCTGTGTTTCTAACTAAGGTTTTAACAGGTTATTAACATGACCAGAGGTTTCAAGTCTCAATAACAGGAAAGTCATTTTAAGTGTACTACAATCTGTTTCTATGTTGAACACACAACATAGAACAAACAAAAGTTCATTGATCAACTGTAAACTTGTATAAAATGCCGTGTAGTTGGAGGAATTGCAATCTATTGGGTACACAAGCTGGTTGTGGGTACTGTGCACTAAGGTGCGCAAGCTCGTCAGTCTGCCAGTCAACAGTTTGTGTAGGGTCTTGGGTGTACATGCGACAAACCTGACATTGTAATAAAATTAAGTACCATAGAAACATTGTTACCTGCAAACTATGGCGAATAGAGTTTGATACTTGCAGATTCAGTTGCCGAGAAAATACGCCATATCCTTTTTGGTGCCGAGAAAATACGCCAAAGCCTTCATAGCTTGTTCCTACAATTTGTATTGTAAACAAATAAGTAACTACAACAACTGGACACAAGGATGACGGATATATTGAACAATTTGCGCAAAATAACAACAACCCACCAAAAATATTAAAATCAGTCATACCAAGCTTTATTTTAGCTTTCAACATCCATGGAAAAATATCAAAATCGTATTTTTATTGAAATTAATAACAAGTTTTCTTGCTCACAAAATCCCAAAAATAAAAACCCCATCTATTTGAAGAAGCAATTTTGAATTCTCAATTTACATATATAAAGAACAATAAAAATCTATTTCAATGGAGAAAGTTTTAATATATCAACTTACCTTGTTGATTAAAGGAAGAAGAAAGAGTGTTCCAGATCTGGAAATTTGTAATCACTCCTGAACCAATTTAGCAACAGAGAATAGAAGAGAGGGAGAAGAAGAATGAGGGGGAAAGAGTTAACCTAGAATGAGAGAGAAGAAGAAGAGAAGAAGAAGGAAGGAGACGCCATTACTGCTTCAGAAAGAGAGAAAGAGAAAAAAAAAAAAAATAGATCGAGAAGAAAGAAGAGAGAAAAAGGAAAGCGGTTTCCGAAAAATAAAAAAAGCATCTGCTTTCCGTATTTTTAGAGCAACTCGAAATCACAGGGAATTTGCTTTCCAAATTTTTTTAGTTTTCCTTTTGAACCAAACAATGGAATTTCAACTTTCCAGGAAAACACTTTCCTTTCCCACCTTTTCCTGCGAACCAAACATACCCTATGTTGTAGGAGGTTTTTGTTACAAATGTGAGCATTTGTTCAAGCAATCGGTTTTCAGTTGGTTTACATAACTTCAATTTTACATGTACTGAAATAGAATTTAGGACAATATCAATCACCAACATATCATTTCTTAATGTAACAGTTTAGAAAAAACTTAACACCACTATATAAGGTATATAAACAACAAACACATATAAATGCAAGCTGCGGGCTACATGTTTATACAGCCACTTCAGCTGCCCAGATACATTTTTTTCTTCAGGTTCCACTTAAAACACAGCCCCAAAGTCAAAAGTTTCTTCTTCTTCTTCTTCTTCTTCTTTCTCCCACTCCCACTACACACACATTCTCTTCTTCTTTCCTCCCAATTCTCTTTTTGTTTACATTACTAATTAATTAACTATAACAACTTTAACAAGTAATAAAAAATATTACAACTAATTGCAGACATTTTATCTCATCTTTAGACTCTGAAGTTCTTTCCACTGAAGGTTTGACCGAACTTCCAATTTGCTGGAACAATATTATTTGAAGTTGATGTTCTTCCATCACTACCGGTAACTCGGAACGACAATGCCTGACCACCTAAATCGGCATTTGATTGCCAATTCTGACCCCAGTTTCGACTCAAACTCATCCAACCGGTCTTAGTTCCCTTCACGAAAACTCGCTGAATATCTCCGGCACCAGCAACATTTGTAATCAACACCAAATTAAAGTACCTAAATCCATTAATTGTAAATCTGATCCCACCTTGTTTCCTACATGGTACCCTGTTTCAATAAAAATGCAACTTATTAAAGGGTACTCATTGTAAATATAAAATATACATAAGGACATAATAGTCTTTTTATCAACTTACCGGCGGAAAGCAACGGGAACAATTCCGGCACGATATTCAGCAATTTTAAGAAACATGGGCATTGCAAGATCGAAATGAGGACGAGGAGGATTGCACCAACCACCATCATCACTTGATTGAGCAAAGTTTGGTGGACAGAAATTGGTAGCAGTAATGAAGATAGATGGACTACCAGAATGACACCATTTAGCGTCATTGGCACATTTAATTTCAAAACAAGAACCACAGCTTAAACCATTATTAAACAAAGCTGTGCTCAATGCTGCTGTGTTTACACCATAACCTTGACTGTATAAGTTTCCATATCCACAAGCACCACCTGCAGAAATCAATGTTTGGTTAGATCTTGTGAAACTATAGTTAAATCTGAAGTTTTGAGGAGAGTTAGAATATAATGATACATACCCATAGTTCCAGAAGCATCACTACCACCATAAAAAGTAGCATGAGCACTTTGCCATGGACCACCTTGATAATTTCCTGGGATTCTTGCTTCAATGAGGATGAAGGAGAATGAGATTAAAGAGAAAATGCAGAGCAATGTTACTCTTTGAAAAGCCATTTCTGCCTACAGAGAGAGTGGGAACTGAGAAGAGAAGGGTTTTTTTTTTTCAGGATTGTGTGAACTGTGAAGGAAAGAGGGAGGAAAGTGGGCTACTTATGGAGAAAAGAGTGTATGAAAAGGGTAATATTGGAATAAAAATAATGACGTGGTCATTAATGCTGGTGTGTCAGTCTTGTTTGCTATTTAATGCTTAACGGAGTATATTTTGATCAAACCGTCCACTTTCATTAAATTCCATCTCTTTTTCTATTTATATCCACGTGTCATCTTCTTAGTTCATATGGCCCACATATATCACGTTATCATGATCAAATTTTATAACTTTGGCGGGTAACTAGTTTAAAAGTCTGAACAGAAACTGGTTAATCTTACAAAGTTTTTTCTAGTTGACTAAAGTACCCTTAAACTCTGATTTTTACCAGAACCAGACTTTAGCAGTAGAAAGTAGATTGTTATTAAATAAACTTTTTACTGAGAAAGTAACAGAAAATGGACCCACCAGCAATCAAAGTAGGAGTAGGACCCACTTAAAGGCCACAGTGAAAGTCACTAGCTAGATCAGATGTAACTGTTGAGGAGTACTGCAGGGCAGTGCGCCGCAGCAGAGGAGGGTTAAGTTGGTGTTTTGCTCAAAATCCATGTGCTCTTCTGACACCTAGTGTACGTATACGTAGACAGGGTATATCAATGGGTCCGTCTAGGGTCGGATCCTATGTTGGGTTTCCTGTGGTCCATTCATCTGTGGATGGATACTTACAGTCAGAATCATTTGCTCTACACACCCACATTTTTACTGAATGACTTTGTGTTCTATATATTGTGGTGGAGAGAGAGAGAAGCGTAGTCATCTGACTCTGACCAACAACTATTATCGCGTTCTTGCTCAAATTTAGTTGAGGGATGTTGTCAGTCTTTTTCTTTACAGTGAAAGTTCTACAGCACCGTCTTGCGCAATTTTACTATGATTCATTGCTGTTTTTATTCATTGCTAATGTTGTTATAAGAGATTACAATTTTATTTGATACACATTAAACCTTGAACTCATTCATCCTCCGTACCACTACAAATGGCCAAGCTTAGGTAACAGAAAATAAGAGGCATTGGCACCAACTATAAATGTTGGTCTGACTGTTCGAGAACATCGATACCAGCAGCGCTATACCACTTCGACAGAGAATTCCAACAAAAACATCTGACAAGAACTACAAAGCAGCAAATAAATACATACAAATGGAAATTGCAGAAAGCCAGAAACCCGGCCAATAAATGACACCTGCAACAGCATATAACCAAGAGATTTTTGGACATACCCCCATTTGAAAGTCGAAATTTGAGATACCCCATTTGAAAAAATATTTGAGATACCCCCAATTTAAGATGTGGTGTTATCTTAGCCGTCCATCATAAAACTCACCTACGGTTGTAAAGCTCTTTTGTCTTGAATTGGGAGTATCTCAAAAAAAAATTTCAAATCGGGGTATCTCAAATGGGGGTATGTCCAAAAATCTCTATAACCAAATGTAATGTACTCCAGAAACCAAAGTGAAAAGGGTTTTTCTTGACATTCCCTCAATCATACACCGTTTATGTCCATGAAAAAATTACTCAACTTACATAAATTTTCAAGCAATAATAAAATCGAACACTACATTCACGCGCATTCTATCCACCAGAGTTTTATTTCTATATCTTTTTAAACTGAATTCGATCCACCAGAGATTTAGTTTAACCTTAGCTCTAGCTCTGTATTTTTAATCTCTATCCCAGTTGATGACATTTATAAATTTATATGATTTTGTTCTTTGCTATGTCCTTAGACTAAAAGTTGCCACAAAAATTAAATTTTTAATCAAGTGATTAAAGATTAAATTAAAGTATGTAATGTGTAAGGAATACGTACTAGCTGGTCACATGCAATTCGGTTTGTACGGGAAAAGGATATACCTTTTTGTACCCAAACCTGATCAGCCGCACTGTCAGGGCTAGCTGATGAAATGAGCAACATGCAGCATGGCCGTTTGTTAAGTTTCTCATCTCAGCAATTATGCTTTTATCTTCAATTCTTATCTTAACTTTATATGCATTGGATTTTTATTATCTGAAGTCTTCATCAGACAAATTGTATGATCTAAGCTAATTGTAATTGTATCTTAGTTAGTTTCTCCAAAGCAGTAGTCTTTATTTTTGTATAAATTCAAAACTAAATTTGTCTAAACATGGGTATGTACGTGTTAATTATAGCAATGATTTGTTGTACATGCAGGTAGCTAGGTTAGCTAAAGAGATGTGAGGGGCTTAATGGGTAGGCAAAACACCTCATCTGATTTAATTAACTGTCCCTCAACAACACACATATATGATATACCAACCAGTACCACACCACCAGTTACACCTCCATATCCATGCTAAGACATGTGAACATGCCACCAATACATCCACGTTTGCCTAGTTACTCGATTTATTATGCATGATTCATCATGAATCAATATGAAGATATTCTCAAGCTCCTGATCAATCTAGCTAGCTACCCCGGCCCCTTTCCCTCCTTTATGCCTTATGAATCTACCAAACTACATAAGGCTCATGAAATCGATCATCTTTTAGTTTAAAAGACATTTGACTTTGAGTCTTTGGGCCCTCTTCTGATCTAACTCACATGCATGGGATTATTAATTTGATCATCAGTTTCTTCATGAAGAGGATCGAATAGGGGGTTATATGTATACTTTTTAGGCTTTTTTTTAAAGTATACTTGATTCCATGTTATGTGCAATATATTTCATTACATGTTGCATTTATTAGTGACCATCATGATTAGAATGAACAACATAATTAAATTAGTACTACTAAAACACATTAAACAAAAATGCTTAGGATGAGGTAGGTACGGTACCTATGAAATATATATGCATTATATTCCATCGAATTTAATAACTTTGTTCGTATTAAGAACTGCTCTTTGACTATATGGTTAGATTATTAAAACAAATAACAAAACATAAGTTAGAAAGTTGACAAAATATATCAATTGAGACTTGAGAGGTTGTATATTAATTGCAGTTATTATTAACGTGGGAGAGAACATGTTGTAAAACTAGTTGTTCTCTAGGTAAACAAGGACATATTATGCTGATGGCTGATGCAATGCAAGTAGTAGTCACATAGATTTTGAAAATTCTCCGTACTAGTTAGAAGCACTTTGATTTATAAATAAATATTCTCATTCTAGTCAATTTAGAACAAATTATCATGTCGGCAAGCAATTCCTAAGAATCGAGAAACTAACATGATATGCTTTTTAGTTACGTTGATCCTTTGAATAAAAATACACTCTTTCTTTAAAGTATATAATATATAACATCATTCATCCCATCCCATGTGGTTCACTTGGTGCATTCACAATTGAAATTTTTTTGTCATTTAGTCCACAATATTAGGCTTAAATGCAGGAAGATAATGGAAGAAAGTATTCCATCTCATGTGTAGTTAGTATGGTGCATTGCTGATTTGCTGCATTCAAATATTATTATGGGTAATTTCCCGAATAAACACAGGTTTATAACGTTTCTTCCCAAATCAGCACATTTGACTGCAATCTTCTCCAACAAGCATAATTCTCGGTTTGACTTGCTGAATTTTTGTCTTTTAGCATATTTTGTTTCCTATTATACCCTTTAGCCTATAATCATTTGTTTTAATAGGTTTTCAATAGGTTTTCAGTAGATGTGACATCTGAGATAATGACATGACAGTAGATTACAACCATTAGATCATGATAATAAGTTACAGCCGTTGGATATAATTTGCTAATTCCTATCCTCCACAAGTGATGTTATTTTCTCTACAATTTGTAATTTTAAACAAGCATCTGCTACAGTAAACAACAGCCACTCAGCGCCACGTGTCATAACCGTTGGGTTTTAATTGGGCGGGAAAATCGAGCGGGAACAGGTAGAGTGATACTTAACCTAGGGTTTTCACACCGATTCAGAATCCACAACCACCCACTCTCTCTTCTTCTTAAACCGATTCTTCTTCCATTAAACTGCTCATAACTCTTCTAATTTCTTTCCCATCTTCCATTTCTACACAATCATCTTCTAATTTCTACACAATCATCTTCTAATTTTCCATCTTCCATTCTAATTTCTACATAATCATGCCGAAAAAGATTGAAGGCGATGAATTCAGCAGAAAATTTAGCATCACTGTGAGATGCTCACCATCTAAGTTTGAAGCCCACTATCTAAACCCAAACGAAAGATTGCCCCCCAATGAGTTAGAATCTTTTAAAAATTCCCCTTTTGGGCAGTTTTTGAGTTTGGAGGGACAAGAAAAAATCGCCATGATCACTTCAGTAGTTACAGAAATTGTTTCAAATAGGGTTGGTCGATTGAAGTATTCAATTGGCCGGGGGTAGAGTGATTGAGTTCAAAATGACAGATCTTGCTTTGATTTTGGGGCCTTTGAAATTTGGGCATTTACCTGTTGATTTTGCTGTTAGGAAGCAAACTGAATATAGTGCTTTCAGATCGAAATACTTCCAGAATAACCTACACATCAGAGATTCTCATATCCTTGATGCAATTAAGGAAGCAAGAGAAACCGAAGATGCTCATCCAGATGATGTCAATAGGTTGAACAGGTTGTATTTTCTTGCAATTTTTCTGCTTGCTGACTCATCAAAAACAATTGATGTAAGGTATGTCGATCTTGCTGAAAATTTGGTCGATTTTGATGATTTTCCATGGGGTACTGCTGCATTCAAATTGCTTGAGAGCAATTTAGAAGATGTGTATACCAAAATTGTTGATGGTGTACAAAACTATTGTATCAATGGATGTGTGTTTGCATTCATTATTTGGGCATATTTGCATCTCCCAGATCTTGGTCCCAGAAAGATTCCCAACTCTCATTTTCCAAGGATGTTAGGATGGTATGATTTGCCCACTAGGAACAAATCAAGGGACAAATTTTCTGAGAAATTTCACCCCAAGAAAGGATTCATTAATGTGGCCTATCCACTGGATATCACTCTGCAAGAAAGAGCTGCAGCAAATTTACAAGTGGTTGAAGAAGTAAGTCATCTTTATGTTGTTGTATTTTCAATATCCTCTACTTTGTTTTCTTTTTCCTCTACCGATATATACGTATCCGTTACATTTTAATTCCAGTTTCAGGCTCTTTCACAAGCAGAATATGAAGAGTCTGCTTCTTCTAGGCCAGTTTCTAGATTAGTTCGTCCATCTCAGCACTCATCTGCAACAACAAGTTCTGGAAATTTTATTACACTTGAAAGAAATGCCCTTGAGGCAATTCTCAAAGGAGTCTTTGAAATGGTATGTTGTTACTACTACATTGAAATTCTATCTGAAACCATGAATAACTTATCTTCTTTATAGGTTTCTTACTTATTACATTGAATACATATATTCTAAAACCTCTAGTTGATCATTATTAATATGTTTTGGTATATCGTCTACATTGATATTATTTTCCTCTATGTTATACAGTTCTATCCGTTACCTTGTTTCTGTATACTCTTTATAATTTGTTAACATAATATACTCTTTAAACTTTACATGTTGTTGAATTTGAATGAAGTCATATACAAAAACTTTAAACCTTGAAATGTTGAAACCTTGAAACCTCTATAATTTGAATGTTAACATAATATATCCTTTAAATATTTGAATGATGTTTTCTATAATGTTGGGTTTATCCTCTACAATCTTATTGCATTATTTTTGAAGGGTCGTGAGGCAGGGATGGTTTCTGACAAAATCAGTGATGCTGATGTGGCTGTTAAAGGTGTGTTTGCACAGATTGGTAAGGGGGCATCAAAGAAGACAAGTAAAAGTAAGAAGAAAATAAGTTCCCCCTCAAAGCCAACTCTCAAACCCAAATCAGTCAAAAAGACCAATCCTTTGCCAAGTCCTCCAAAAAGGGCAACCAGATCAAGTACTGCATCCCAAGTTTCACCAACAGTTTCAACAAGGAAACAAACAATTCCATCCAAGAAAACCAATGTTTCACCCAAGAAACCCATTGTACCAACCAAGAAAGTTAGTGCTCCCCCCAAACCTATTGGGAGGGTGAAGATACCTCCCAAGCAGAAACCCCTTCAAGCCACAACAGTGAGCGATTCCCCACAACCCAAAATTATTGATTATAAGAAGATGGAGGAAGAGCCTATACCAGCACAGACAGCAGTTAGAACCACCAGGAGTAAAAGCTCTTTGTCTTCTAATTATGAGGTAAAAAGAAGGGAACCTCAACCACCAAAATCTGAAGGGGATAAGGGGATAAAGAGGAAAAGATCAGAGGAGGGGGAGAAGGATAACAAGAAGAAGAAGAAAAATTCAAAGAAGGGGGAATCTGAAAAAGTGGAGAAGCGTAAAAAGAAGATGTCCATTGTGGATATGGGGAAGCAGGATGAAGATAAGGCAGCTCCACAGAATGATGAGATAGAAGAGGGTAAAAATACAGTAGGGGGGAGTGATGATGACATGTTACCATTAGACCGACATTTTCCCGTGTTTGATTTTAATCTTGAAGAACAAAATGACCAACAGGCTGGAGAGAAACAGATAGAGAAAGAAGAGAAAAAAAGGAAGAGAGCAGAGATGTTGTTTCCTATTAGAAGGCATCAACCTGAAAAGAAGGTTAAAGGTGATGCCTTTGATCTTAGTTGGAGGAAAGAATTAAGAAAGAGAAGGGAGGCAAAGAAGCTGAAGGAAAAAAAGGCAAGGAAGATACAGTCAGATGATGATGAAGTCCCCAGCAGTAAGAAAGTAAGAAAGTTGTCTTTCTGGAGTGATGATCATTCATCAGATGACCAGGAGTCCATTGTGGATGTATTGAATAACCTGAGAGGTGTACCTGATCCTCTTGACAAGGCAATGTCAAAACTCCAAGGTTTTTCTGTACTGATGGGAGAGAAAGCTGAAGTGAATGAAGAAGGTAAACCTAATGATTCAAGTACAAAGGATGGCGATCCTTCTGTATCCGCTACAGAAGATACATTGTCTGCTAGAAAGGAGGATCCATCCGCTACACCGACAAAGGTAACAACAGATGAAACCGAGACGGCTACAGCTGAGGTTTCATCCGCTACATTGTCTGGTTCGAAGGCTAAAAGCATTGGGGCATCTTCTACAACTGTTGAATCTGCTGATAGTGAAGAAGAAGATGATGATAAGGAGGATGATGATTCTGATGATGATAAAGAAGATGATGGTAAGGAGGACGATGATAAAGGATGAGGATGAAAAAGATGATGGTAGGGAGGATGATGATAAGAAGAATGATGATAAGAATGATGATGATAAGAATGATGATAAGAATGATGATGATGATGACAATGGTGGATGTGATCATCATACTGATGTGGTGGTTAATAGAGAAGATGTACCTCAACAGTATAGACTTGAAACACCTACTGCATCAGATATTGAGGAGTCATCAGGCAGGAAGAGTGTTCTCATTCTTGGTGTAGAGGAATCTGATGATGATGAGAAGGATACAAAATTTGACCTGCAAGCATTAAGAGTGGCAAAGAGGGAAAGGGAAGCCAAAACTTATCAAAACATGGAGGCTGGTGAACTTTCTTTGGGCCTTAGGTGTAATGCAAGGATGTCAGAGATAATGAAAGAACCATTCTTCAGTAGATAAGTGGAAGAGGATGATACAAAACTTTGTCACTACTTTTGGAGTTTGGCTTCTGACCCAAAGTGGAGTAGAGTCCCCATGAGAAGTTATGGTTTCCTGGCTTCATGCTCAGTGAGTGCCTACAACACACTCTACAAAGGTAATTGGCTTAATGATGAGATTATTGACATCTATCTCAGGCTGCTCATTCATTGGTATGGTACCATGAGGCCATATTACTTTAGGGATGAAGATCAATATGCTATTGTTTCAACAGTATATCTACATGTAAGTACCTTGTTCCCTTATTCTACCTAGTAATTATAACCTTCAATTCTGAGCTGTTTGAAGAATTATTTTTCCTTTTTGTAGACCACAATCAAAGGTGATGTGATGCCTGAATACGACAAACTGATGAAAGATAAGAGTTTTGCCAAAATGAATCCTCAGGAAAGAGTGACATCTGGGCGTTTCCAAATTTCATCAGGCTGTACTTCAATTGTTGATCCCTGGGTAGGTCTCAAAATTCAAGTTCACCCTGTGAAAGCAAAAACACTTCTCATCCCATTACAGGTATATTTCATACTTTCCTCCACTACCTCTACATGTCATAATTTATCCTCTATTTTATTATTTCTATTTGCCACTATTGATATGTATATATGTGTTATTTGTAGGTGAATGATAACCACTGGATTCTGCTTTCTTTCAATTTTAGTGAGAAAATTGTTAGAATCTATGATTCATTGGGAATGACAAGGGGTATACTTGAATTGAGAAATATGGAAAAGTTTTTGCCATATGTTGTTTTTGCTGCTGATCCATCACAGGTTCAACTGAAACTGGATATGAAGTGGAAGCGGGAGTATGTTAAGTGTGCTGAACAACCAGATGGTTGTAGCTGTGGATTATTCCTCCTTGCCTTCGTCGAATGCGTGCTTCGAGGAATACCACCTCAGTTCGATGCAGATCCTCTTCAGATGCGCTATCGTATTGCCAAAGACCTAATTGATATAGGGGAACCTCCCTCCTCCAAAAACAAGAGCAAAGTTTAGTTATTTGTTGTTTGTATTGTATGCTATACATTTTATTTGGTTGTTTGAAGACATGTTTATATGGTTGTTTATGAACCCAATGTTTTTTATGTGGTTGTTTATGAATCTATGTTCATGGTTGTGAATGATACATTCTGTTCTTATTTGGTTTATAGGTGAACCTATATTGTTCCTGTTCTTTATGTTTGAATTGTAGAGGATACACAAATATATGGTAGCCGTTAGGTAGTACAAAGATAGAGGACAGCACTGCAATGCACAGTAGACAATCTATGCAAAAAACCTAACAACCAAATAAGGTAACACTCAAGTGTCACTGATAAAACATACGATAACAATAGTGTGTTTCCTGTCAAAAATAGGTTGGATTTGAAGCCCCTACCCTTATATAACATGAAAATCAATACAAAATAAAGTCAACGGATAACAGGCAATATGTAGAGGATCTAAACATGTATGTGGAAGATACATTCCCAAAAAAGTACAAAACCCATTTCAGTACTTAGATTGTAGCTGGAACAGGGCTAAGTGGTGGCCCTTCACCAAATAGGGTGTGACTGAAGAGTTGATAGTCATCTATACATTCAAGACAAGTTGATTTGTTATGACCTCTGACTCTACACATTGAACATCGCCTACTCTGGACAGGGACACCCTCAGCTTTACCTCTCTTCCTGGCTGTTTTAGGACGCCCTGCCTTTGAAGTTTTTAGTGGTGGAAGAATTCTTCTTCTTTGTCTGTCGGTTGGCCATTCTTCCTTCCCTCTTGTGGGTGTCCATTCTTCTCTATAAGTTTCTATGTATGTTTCCTTCAAGTAGTACACCTCAACAAATTTGTATGGATCAAATCCAACTTCCTTTATAGCTGCCATGGCATGCTCACATGGTATCCCCATGGTTTGAAACCATTTGCATGTACATGTTCTTTTGTTGAGGTCAACCACACATGACCTTTTAAGCCCTCTAACAGACCAAATACCTGCTGAAGCTCTTTCAAGTGTGCACTTTCTTGCAACTGCGGCATTGTGCACTATTTGCTCTTGACACCATGTTGTGACAGGTGAATTGAACTTCAAAGAATCATTGCGATAATCTCGATAATGCCTAATTACTTTCTCATTAATACTCTAGAAACCCAATCACTATTTGCTTGGGGATTTGTTCCTCCAACTCTAAAATTACCACAAGAGTGGTCATCATTCATTCTAGAAATCTTCCAAGTGTTATCCATATTTCGTGTTGCGTAGACTCTCCATGGACAACCATCTGCTTTACATTTCCAAATCAACCTTTTTGTGTTGGTGCTTTGCCCGCGTATATCTTTTTCAGTCTTAATCGCGTAGGTTTGGAGGTCCCTTTCAAGATCATCTCGACTTAAATATACTATTCCACATGCAGGTCTAACATAATCATTGTGAGAAGGCTCTGTATGGGGAGCACAACCAACATTTACCCTAGATTTTGCAATGTACGCAGAAAAGATTTTGTCTAATTCACGTTTCACTTCATCGTTATCGCGGTTTTCCGTAACTCTTACATTCTTCTGGAGTGGCACATTGTTGGGAAATGGTACATCTGTATCAGGAGGTACAGTGGTCGGAGCTGGAGGGTTGTCTTGAAGTGGCACAGTGGTAGGAGTTGGAGGGTTGTCTTGTAGCGGCGCAGTGTTATGTTGTGGTTGGTTGTTGACGTAATCCCCTACTCGAGCGAAACGATCCTCTAGATTGCACCGTATATCCCCTGCATTAGCATTTCTATCCGTTACCACATCTTCGCTATGCACGGTTTCTTGTGTCGATAGATCACCGAACATTGGGTAGCTGTCATTGTACATTTCCTTCTCAAATTCTTGATCTTGGGTGTCAAGAATTGGTGTTTTCATCTCACCAATGCCTTCAGGTGAAGATTGGATGACACCATCATCTTCATTATGAGATGGAGGAGGTGGTGTAGGACCAAACATTGGCTGGCTGTCAGTATACATCTTAGATTCAAACTCATCTTCAAGTCTATCGAATGAATTATAAGAGTAATCACTATTTGAGTCGAACACATCCTCTTCTGTATCCCATTGGCCTTCCTCACATTCACCCTCACTGTCATCATCCAGTACTTCTTCTTGGCTTCTCTTTATCTCTGGATCTAATCTTTCTTCTACACTTTCCAATTCATCTGAATCCCCAAAACCATTATCCCTACGCATATCAGATAGAATCCCTGCTATGTCTTCAAGATTATCAAATCTAGCCGATTTTGGTACACATATAGGCGATCCAGTTGTTGTTCTAGCCGACAAGGGAGTCAAGTTCATTGGAGGTTGAGGAATGTAAACATCATCTCTCACTTGAACATTAGGGGGAGGGGTTTCCAAGAATAAAGGGTCATTTGAGTGCCCCTTTCCCTTTACAGTCACTTCTGGGTCTTGAGAAGGAGTTTCCAATCTATATTCATCAGGAACATGGAAAGGTTTTGTTGGTGTACAAAAAGAAGAGTAGTCTGGTTTCCTACCCAAGCCTAGATTATTGACAACAGGTTCAGGGAAAAGTTTTCTCTTCAAAGATTGACTAGTTTTGGAATCCCCCTTGGGCAGCTCTCTTGGTATCTCACTCACTTGGCTTGAGGCTTCATTAGTCTCTGACTGTATCATAACTGGTGTTAAATGATCAACCACCCAAATAGAAATCACCATTGCAGCTGAATTTGTAATGTATGCAATCATTGCCATGTAATGATCTTCGCATTCAACCTTAGTTGGATTATTGTTGATTACAGCTCGCAATGACCAAGTTGTTCTTGGTGCCTTACATAAGGATTCAACCAATTCCAAGAAGTCTCCGTAGGATGTCTTGTTATTAGCGATCCTTATTTTTGACTCACCATGTACATATGCAATCTCAACTTCTTCAACTGTAACAACCAATTGCCCACCATGTTGGAATATGATATTAAATGTGTTCTCTGCATAACATCAATTAAAATGGGTTTAATATCACATCTCTATAAATGAGTGTACTGAATGTTTTGGCTACAATATCAGTTTTAACGGTTACAGATGACAGTTTATCGTCTATAAATTTAAGAATGTATGTCAAAGTGATAATCAGTACCACATGATAAACCCACTTTTAGATCTTCTAATCATTAGATAAAAAACTTCAAAACCCCCCATAAAAACAGAGACAAAGAGCCATACACGGTAGACACTAGTGATTTAAAGCTTGACAACAACATATTAGAAACCCATAAACCAAATTCTATGGTTTTCATACCCCCAACCCAAACATCAACTAGATTTGAAACCCCACCCACAATTGAATGCTTGCATTTAAGCTGGTGGGTGTGTGTGTGTGAGTGAATACTTTAATGCCACTGAGATTGAAACCTAAAACAGACAACTTTAATACCAATGATTGGTATTGATGCCACTGAAATCAAACCCCCCATTACCATTATAAATGAACAACCTTCAAACCTCAAAACTTACCAGGAATCTGAACGTTCATAACTTGCTTGCCCTTATTGTTTCCTTTTTTTCCCATGATGAACATATTACCGATGAAAACCCCAACGTCAAAAAAAAAAATCGAAGCTTTACGACAAAGAGATTGTGATCTGATGAAAAGAGGTTATCTTCTTGTTCATTCTCTGCGATGAACAAAGAAGGTGAAGAAGAAGAAGAACAGAGAAAGTAGTTTTGGTTAACTTCTCTTTTAAGGTAAGACAGTTGTTTTTGTCTTTTCTGGGTGGAGGATAGAGTAGTGTGTTGTGGAGGATTGAGAATGGTGGTTTCTGTGTTATTTCATCCAACGGTGGTAATCAAAGATGCTTTTTCATCTAACGGCGAGAGTTTAGTTTGCTGAATTGAATGAGGAGAGAGAAAAATCAGACAAACAGCAGATATGATGTGACGGCTTAAAGCTGTCATAAGGGTAGAAATGTCCAATTGAAAAGTCAAACCGAGAATTGTGCTTGTTGGGGAAGATTGCAGTCAAATGTGCTGATTTGAGAAGAAACGTTATAAACCTGTGCTTATTCGGGAAATTACCCTATTATTATTGTAGTTTGTAGAATGAAAATTAACATTTTGGTTGATTTGGATATACAGGAGTCGGGAGGGAGAATGATGCTTAAATTAGTTAAGAATAAAGCATGTGAGTATGTATAACTTTGAAACGGAGACAGCCCAATGTGATCCAACGTGATTACATGAGCAATCATTTGATATATAATTCAGGCCCAATGTCGAGCTCCACCATCCCTTTGTTTTGTTAACTTAGGGTCTGTTTGATTCGGGCGGAAAAAGAGTTTACCGGAAAATAAATTTATCATGTGCAAATATTTGGGAAATAAAATTTTGATAAAATAGTTATAATGCTACATTGATCATGAATTTTTTTGGAAAATCATTTAAATATGTTTGTAGTGAGAGTTTGACAAAATTGAGCTCCAATTTGTCTCAACATTTTAACTTATCATGTCGTTTTAAATATTTACCGCTTATTTTTCATTTAATCAAACATGGGAAATTGAAATTTCCCGAAAAATCTATTTCCCGGACTCGAATCAAACAGACCCTTAGATTTTAGAATTTCAGATCAATCTAGATTCTAGAACTCAAATCAAATAGATAGATAGATAGAATTGTGAATTTAATTTGGTCGATTGTATTAGACTATTAGTACATTATTTTTTTATTTTTTTATTTTTTTTTTTATAGAATATTAGTACATTATGGTGATGGTAGTTGATGTGATTTTGAATAAAAATCCTTATCCACACACATTTACAAAATCAAGTTGTTTTTAGGTGAATAACTTAGAACCCACTGCAGAATAACAATAGTTTGGAGTTTGGACTATGTAGCTAATAATACAGTGCCATTGTTGTTATACTTTTCTATTTTTGCGCAAGCAATTTTTTTTTTTCAAATATTTGCATGGGAAGGTGGCGCTAAAAATTAAATGGATAAATGACCTATATATAAACCTATATAACTGTGGGCTAGTGGGACAATTTGTCTTAGGTAGAAGATGACTCTGTCCTTGTTAAAATGGAAATATATATAATAATTGAACACATTCTTCTGCCCAACTTTGTTGTGATTGATCAACATACATCGTCATCGTCATCCATGATATGATAGTTAAATTATTGTAGAACAAGAGTGATTTGCAGTTGAAATCCAAAGGACTCAAGGTTCGTAGTCGTACATATATAGATGTTAATAAACTTGTTATGAGTAGAAAACCAGCTTCAATATATAGAGTAAAGAAAATGTTTCCTAGCTAGCAATAGTCTCATATATATGATTCATTTAAGTGGCACAAATGTACAATGCAGACATGCTCATTAACGTGCTATATACACTGGTTGTTGATGTAAATGGACAATGGAGCTAGGCATATGATCACTGTGGATAGATTGCTAGAAGATCATGATGGAACCCCCTAATTATTATTGTATGTATGTGTGGACCTAGCATCCCATCCTCCTTTTCTTCTTTGATTTTAAATTCACACTCCTACAGAGTACAGTACAGATTGATTCATTTTCTAACTTTGCTTATATCCTAAGAAGATTCAAAGTTTCTTAAACAAGCAAGAAAGAATGAACATGTAATATATATGCTCTCATGCAGCATTATTACCACACCATGCACTTCATCATCATAGGACCACGTTTTCTTGTTTTGTTCCCCTTCCTTCCAAAAGGCAATAGTACTGAAGCATTATAGAGGTTGTTGCTATATTGTTTAGGTACTATTCTAATTCCACTCAAGCTTAACTACCACAACAACCAAACATAATTGAGTTATGATCATGGAAAATGGGAAATAAAGCAAGAAACCATTGTTTCTTCGTACATCCAAAACGATCATAATGGTACAATAACCCCCACACCATGCATAATTAATACTGATGTTTTTGGATTGGACTCAAATTTACTTGCCAAACTGAAAAAATAATGACAGAGAACCACTACACTGGAGATAAGTTTTGCCACAACACAATGCAGCAGAAACTATGCCATCAATATAGCATGGCTTGTCACTGCCAATGAGGATGCTTGAAGCAAGGTGGGGCTGATCATCCTCTAGTCTAACAAATTACATGGTCTCGTAAGACCACAATTGCGTGGTGCTGATCATTCCCGTCAACTTACATTACATTCCCTGAAAACTTTTGCAGAGGAAGAAAAAAAATTTACACGCCTTCTAGCCTTGATAAGTTCGTGAATTGCAAAGGTTCAGCAAGTATTGGGCCTTTGTTACCAACCACAGCACAATATAACCTCAAAACTTGCTTCACATAAAGATTATTGCAACATCGTACTCGAATCTAACATGTCTACTGGAAGAGGAAATAACATGACACTATAATTATACTATTAAGTAAATCAGAACAGCCGAAGAAGCAAACAAAATTTTCTTACCAAAACAATTTTTTTTTTTTTTTTTTAAAGAAGGTATGTTTATCTGGTATATATAATGGACAACCCATGAAACCTAAATCAGCTTGCAAAATTTTGCTGAAAGGCTCATTTCTGGAACTTCATAAATCATAATGAAACACAAGCTATCAGAAATTCAGAATTCAACTAAGTCATAAATTAGGGCAACCAGTCAGTATATAAAACTCTTGGTGCAAGCTAAATCGAAACAATTTTGGCGGTCAATATTAATGTCGATACATCCTTAATGTCGATACATCGAAGATGGGTGATAGGATGGCAGAGGAGCCCTAGTATACAATGATTCATGGTAAGAAAGAGGTTCATGAGCTGGAAGAGCCCTTGCGTACAATGGTTCAAGGTAGGAATTAGCTACCTGATGAGCTGGTGGAGGAGCCCTTGTGTACAATGGTTCATGGTAGGAACTAGCTAGCTCATGAACTGATGGAGGAGCCCTCGTATACAAAGGTTCATGATAGGAAAGAGGTGGTAATTCAAGAGTTGGTGCAGTTGCACTAGTATACAATGGTTGATGGGAGGGAAGAGGCACTTCAAGAGCTAGTGGAGGTGCCCAAGTATACAATGGCTCGCGGTAGGATAGAGGTGGCTCATAGGGATTACGATAGGCAATCTCTTCACGACGGTTGAGGTCCGAATCCAAGAGCCTTCTCACATGACGCTCATCTTGTACATCTCTCCTGTGATAATCTGAATCCAATTGCCTCTCATACAGATATGTTGGAGGCCGTGGTGGATGTAGTAGCGGTGGAGCTACTAGCTCTCTTTCATATCTACTACTATCGGCCTCTGAAAGTCTACGGTCCCCACCAAATGAAGGGTGCCTCTCAGTCTCCCTATCCCGTCGTTGTCGCTTCTCTCTATCCCTCCCTTGCCGCTTCTCTCTATCCTGCCCTTGTCGCTTCTCTCTATCCCGCCCTTGTCGCTTCTCTCTATCCCGCTCTTGCTGCCTCTCCCTATCCCGCTCTTGATGCCTATCTCTATCCCGCTCTTGCTGCCTATCTCTGCTCCGGTCAACATGTCTGGGGGCTTCTGTTTTGCGATCTTTACTATCATGCTTTAATTCATGGCCCCTGGCACTAACCTTGAAAAGCTTGCACAAGTTCTTTACCTGTATCATATGCCAACACCAATGCAGTTATTAATGCCAAATAGAATTAAGCTTCTCCCTGTTTTGAGTAGCTACATCATGGCTGCAGCAACAAAGTACAACAGATAGATGTTAAATTATGCCCACAACTAACCTGTTCAGCTTTCAATTGGCAATCGAACTTGTTTTTTCCATAGTAGTTATCTTTGATCACCGCTTTGAACTTCTCCTCCGACAAGGGCAAGCAATCATCCATGACAGAGAAACGAACCTGCCAGATGCAACTCATTTGAAGTAAGAATACTGACTAGGATTTCGAATTCTAATGTTTTCCTTTATCTTTTTCTATTTACGCCTTGGGTTGATCTAAAAGGTGTGATTTAATGTCTTCTCATCCAACAGTCTTCTGAGTACTCTCCATCACACTTTCTAGATCAGCTCAGGGAAAAATAATGGACTTCACATTCTGTAGAGGTCTATTCAAGGAACATTTAATTCTACATATTTTATGGATGCAAGATTTTAAGGTACTGGCTCAATATAGAAAAAAAGAACACGAGAGCAATAGGAACATTGAAGTAAACCTTCTATTTATGCCCAATTAAGAAAACAGAATCATAATTCTAACCGCTAATTGGTTTACTTTTTCCTAGGAAATATAGAAGGTGTAGGAACCTATTCCCACCCAAAAATTCAAACATGAAGTACAAACCTATCCCTCCCAACGAAACACTGAATGCGGCCGATCTTTCAAAATCAAGTTTAAACAGATCAAAAGAACAAGTTCAAAAACGTTTCACCACCAGCACATGTATCTTTCTAAAACCATACTGTCACCCTAAAGATTAAAGAGATCAAAAGAACAAGTTAAGAAATGTTTTCAGTGAACACCACATAAGTAAAGAAATCTTGATTGGCTTTTTTCCCATATGAATCCCCAAACTTGAAAGGCTTTAACATTTTATAGTGCTATGGCGCCCAACCCACAAAAGTGTCAATTCTGACCAAACCCGCAATCACATAGGTAGTTCGGGACTAAATGTAAAAGCACACTCTACCCAATGAAATGGAATAATTCATGTCATTCCTCTAGAGATCAACCCAGTCTACAGTCCATACTTAAGAGTATCGGGAAGAGATAAATAATATGCTGGAGACACCCTCCTTTGCACCAATGACTTCTTTCAATCGTGCAAGCTTCAAACTCAAACGCTCTCACCTCCCAAAATGAACTGTGCGTTCCAAAAATATGCATGCCCGCAAAAATAACTGTCATGTGTCAACTTTACGGTGACAAAAACAAAATTCTAAATATGTTGAGTGAACATCAGAACACATATCACATTAATAATACTTGCAAAGAGGTACAGGACGAGGTGTCCTGTGATAATCACTACAAGTCTACAATGAGAAACCAAAACAAAGAGATTGAAACAACATCTCACGCACCAGCACCTCACAAATGAGGTCCCTTGATCCCAATGCACCCTAATAACATTCTCAGGGTTTAGTCAAATTCAACATTCTGAATTTATGTCATTCTATGAGTACCAACATACACACATGCATACACACACAGAGACCAAAATTTTTGAGCCAGACCAAGAATGGGAGGACAATGATTGGGTGCCAAGAGAAAACAGTAAGCCAGATTGAGTAATTTTCATTCTTGGCACTATAGAATCGTAAGCTCTGTCTAGTGTGACTGTAGACCAAGTTTACACAAAGAAACGGAACCAGCAAAGCTAATGTTGATATGAAACCTGGGGTTCCTACAAATATTCATGAACTCTTTTTTTTCTTTAAGGTAAACAAGAAGAATATATTAACAAAAAAGGATTTATGTACAGAACACATTGATAGGATGTCCTTTCTTGTTGAATAAAGACAAAGAATGGGGTAATCATTCCTAAGGGCACCTCACCCACTAAGACTTCTTTCTTTACAAAGATGGATATCCTCCTCAATTCCACCAACCAAACCTCATATTCCTTAAGAAAACATCAAGAACTAAAACTACCAGACCCTACTTCTTTCTGGACTCTAAGTCAAGAACCCCCGACCCTACTTCTTTCTGGGGTTTATGAACATGCTTCAACTGATATCCAACTATTATCCCACAAAAAGGTTCATATTAAGGAACTCGAGCCAAAAGACGACACCTATAATTTAGGGGGATTGAGCAAGGTGACAAAAAAAAAAAAACACACCAAAAGATACCTCATACCTACCAAGTAACCACCATATCATTTATTTCCTAACCCAAAAGTTTGACCACACAACTTCATGCTTTTCTACAACTGGATTCCACCAAAATTATGTACAGTAGCTCAGCCTCATTTGGTTATACTCACAATTTGGCACTCCACCAATTTCTAGTGCATGAATTCTATATACCCATGTAGAAAAGCTTGATTTTTTGTGGTCGAACTCTTAGGCAAGGAAAGAAAAGAGACACTAGCATATAAGAAATAAAGAAGAAAGAGAAACTGAGGAAGAAAGAAGAGGGGGAAGCAAGGAGGCTGACGATGTATTTGCAGTGGTGGCAAGAGAAAGGGACAATTAACATGTGAGAGAAATATTATTCCAACAGAACATAAATGTCTGCTTCCTTTATCAAACAGAGAGTATAACAATATAGTAGATGAAAATATTAACACACAAAAACAAAGGACCCACTCAAATTGACCCAGCGATTATTCAGAAACATCCATATCAGATAATAAAACATCTAAGGAGACAAAATTGGTTGCACAAACTTCTCTAATGCGAGATCGGGGGACCAGACACAGGGAAGCCCTAGTACCACATTGAGATATGTCTTGGATCATGACAGCACAGACCCGAGATAGGGTACTTCTGAGTTCTGTCTTCTGAAATATTGTTTTACTAGCCAAATATTGAGTTTTATTGATCAGGTAAAAAATATGAAGCATGACCTTCTAAATATAATATACATCACCAAATTTACAATCTTATCACATATGTGAAAAGAGATTTCTTTTTAGTAGATATTTGTTTACTTTTTTCTCGAAACAAGTATGGAATATAAAAATTGAGTCATTCCATTAAGAAACAAAATTTGAGCAATATAATTCCAAATTGAGTCAAAACCTAACCTGAGATGGGAATGCTGACTTGAAGGCCTTGGGTTCAATATTATAACCCCCTGGTGCCGCAGCTTTGTATATCCCATACAACAGTTTTAGATCAATATCAAACAGAAACAGCCTCATGCCTTTATAAATTTTTGCAACCATGTCTTTCTTGGCTGCAGGCAATCCTAGAACTTTGTAGCGATAGCAATCTTGCTTTGTCTTTGAACTGCACATAAATATCATTCCCATGCTATCAGATTTCTTAGTATCCTTCACCTTTGTAGAATTTTCAGGATTATCCTTCTCCTTCATACGCATCACATCAGCAGCTCCTACTGTCGCGTTCTTTCTCTTTCTCTTCCTTGAATTTTCACCTGTCGTAACCAATGTAGAATCCACTTTTTCTTTGCCATTTTGTCCCTCTTTCTTATTCTCTTCCGCTTTTTCTTCACCTCCAGAAACAGTGGCAGGCTCTTCCACATTCACATTCACGGGTTCAGATGCAGCTGAATCAGCACTCGTATTTTCAAGTGCAGCCTTCTTTTTAGGTTTTGATCCAGATGCACGTGCCTTCCCTTTGCCTTTCGCTTTTACCATGCTCTCTGTGTAATCAAAATAACAAAAGTCGGATTATGATATAACCCAGAACCAAAATAAATGAGGGTGATTTCCCAATAAGAAACAACAACACGTGGAAACTGTTAACACATTAGCCCCATCCATAAAGGCTGGATGTATATTTTTCCAGTTAGTACAGGCACAGACCAATTACAAATCAGAAAGAAGCAACAAATTACTAAGAGCCATGTGATCTTTAAACTGTCACTTCCAAGTGAAATTAGGATAAACTCTTCATGCTTATCACAAAAATTCCCGAATGACCGGAGTCGGGGAGCAATTAGAAAGTCATGAGCATTGTCTTAACATTGTTGATATCAATCACTGAACAACAAAATATACACAAAAGCCTTCCCTTGGTATAAATCCATAATTAAATTTAACTGCATAGTTTGAAAAATTAATCTTAAAATCGTGTATCAACAGAGAAACTCAATGTATAGAGCGCAAATTCGATTAAATTTCTACATCAATTCTGCATCATATTCGATGATTATTGAGACATCAAATTTCTTACATATTAAGTACAAAACCCCACTATTGTATATACACTAATAAACCAAGGATTCTTTCTAACTTGTAAGATTAAAAAAAAAAAAAAAAAAAGTCAATTTATCAAAAGAGTTCGAAACTTAACCATAATTAAACAGATAAATTAAATTTTCAACTGCAAACAACCTTAAGTAACAAATTACATAGAAAAAATCAAATCCAATAAAGATAATATTCGTACCTCGTTCACTTGTTCTGTAATCTCTGCTGTACTTAAAGAAGATGAGAAGAAAGAAGAAGAAGAAGAAGAAGAAGAAGGGAAATAGATCTCGTGGTAATTAAATCATTGGTTCACACTTTTTACTTTTGGTAAAAAACAAATAAACCTACGACAGTAAGTTTTTGTCATTGGAAAGAACCACTATTATATTATTATCCAGCCCAACAGTAAAACAAAAATAGAAAGCCCACGTTAAAAAACAACCCTAATGCCACGTTACGTTCAAAAGCTTATTACAGAGAAGAATGATTACAAGGAGTATGAAAGAAGAAAATTATACAAATGGAAAAAGTTGATAGAATTAGTGATTTACCTGATCAAATACTTCATCAAATTCTATCTTATTTAGATATACAGTAGTTGATCTAGTGAGGAAAACAACTCTTATTTCTAAAAGATGGCAAAAACTTTGGAAATCAGCTCCTAATCTCATTAATTATTCGTGATGGTTATTGGGTAGAATATGATTTACATATATACAGAAGAAGAAGAAGAAGAACAGTATCTTAATGTATTAAAATTTGTGAAATCTATTGTTGATATTTTGTCTCTTCGTGATCAACATGCATGGTTATCATCATGACGTAGGAAAATTTTATATATATGGATATACGATTTTATGAGGAATATAGTCGTCTATTATACTATATTAAAGCAGAAAATACCCCTAAGAAAATATCTCTTCAATTAGGCTATCAATTAGATTGAAATTGATAGCCTAATTGAAGAGAATTTTGATTAAGTTTGGATATATTTGTAATTACGCAAAAGTGGACCACCATCACAGATATAATTAAGCCCAGTTAGACCATTGGAATAATCAAGCCCAATAACAAAAATTAAAAGAATACCCAATCCCAAGTATAATCAAGTCCAGCCCATTGGAATAATTTCTTCTTGCAATACAAAATACAACATTAGATCAACTCATCACACTACAAAAATTTAGAGACGAGGTTCAAATCAAAATCAATTTTGAGAAAAAAAAATAATAATTGACTTTCATTATAAAAAAATATAAAATATATTTATATATCAAAAAAATATTAATTTATATATTAGTTGGGCCTTCAATGATTTTTCTAAAATGTATTAATTATCTAATAAATTTAGCGAAATATTAATTTATAAACATATGCCCAAGTTGGGACCAGCCAAAAATATTATTTAAAGGAGATAATTAATTTATCGGGTATTATCTTATCGAGGTTTTATTATATCTTTTCAATTATGCTGAAATTGATAAATTAATTGAAGAGAAATTCATTCAATTTTGAGTATTTTTGTAACTACACAAAATAAATAAATATGGGTCAATATGTAATTTCACATATTAAATACAACAACCTTCATAAGTAACCCTAACTCGAATTCTTTATAAGTAGTAAACCACATTAGCACCACTAAATCTAATACCAGTAATTGACTACCATTGATAAAATGCCCTAACTCGAATTTCTTTCACTTCAACAATTTTAACTTCAATAACTTTACCAGTAATCTTTTTTTAATAAGTAGCTAAATATATATCCGATGGAAGTAGTGATTTACATTGAAATCACCAGATAATTATTACGTTTGTACAACTTTTCCATCTATTATACTCTATTAAAGCTGAAAATACCCTTAAAAAAATATATTTTCAATTAGATTGAAATTAATAGCCTAATTGAAGAAAATTTTGATTGAGTTTGGGTATATTTGTAATTACGCAAAAGTGGACCACCATCACAGATATAATCAAGCACAATAAAAAAAATTAAAAGTATACCCAATCCCAAGTATAATCAAGCCCAACCCGTACACAGTTGGACCAAATCACAAGCATAATTAAACCCAGTAAAAAAAATTAAAAGTATACTCAATCCCAAGTATAATCAAGTCCAGCCCGTACAAAAAATACAGTAAAACCTCGATAAATTAATAGCCTTGGAACTAGAGAAAATTATTAATTAAATGAGATATCTATTCATCTATTAATTAATAAATTATTAATTTACATAATTAACAGTATATCTTTTTTTTTTTAAAGGGGGGAGGGCTAACATGATGAAACTGGACAATCGTTTTATTCTAAAACCCGTTCCACGAAAAGAAGCACTAAAATCGATAATGATATTGGAATAGTTTCTTCATGCAATACAAACTACAACACCAGATTAACTTATCACACTACAAAAATTCAGAGACGAGGATCAAACCAAAATCAATTTTGAAAAAAAACAAGCAACAATTGACTTTTATTATAAAAAAAAATATAAAATATATTTATATATTGAAAAAATATTAATTTATATATTAGTTGGGCATTCAAGGATTTTTCTAAAATGTATTATCTAATAAATTTAGCGAAATATTAATTTATTAACATATGTCCAAGTTGGGACCGGCCAAAAATATTATTTAAAGGAGATAATTAATTTATCGGGTATTATCTTATCGAGGTTTTACTGTATCTCTTCAATTAGGCTGAAATTGATAACTTAATCGAAGAGAAATTCAAAACTCACCAAGATTTACATTGAAATCACCAAATGATTTATTACGTTTATACAACTTCTCCATCTTCCTCTTCACTCAAAGTCTATGTTTGCTTATATGCTTATATTTGATCCATGTATATTTGATGTTTGCTGAAGATCTCTCGACGACACAGAAATCAAAACTCACCAGTATTCTAAGTCAAATGGGCAGCTATGAAAGTTTATTAATAAGATCATTAATAATATTAATATGATATTATTGTGGACACATGTCAAACATGTTTGTGATGGTCATTTTCAAGTACATTCTCAATTTGACAAAAAGTATATTTTGCAGGAATATGGAGAACCAGTAATCTATTTCTTTTCCTTGTACTTAGTAGGCATTGACAAAAAGTAAATAAAAATAGAAAATAAACTCCAATAAAAATGATGATATAATCTTCAATACATTTCAATGATGGGGATACGAAAAGGGACCCAAGTAGCAGTAAGACTTATTTACTGCAATTTCATGAAATTTGAGTTTCCCTTAATTTGTGATCTAATGTACGTAAATGTGTTGCAGATGGGACTATATCAAAAAATATCGTAAGATTCACACAGACATGGATTGTATGGTTGCCTTCCGAAAATGATTAACTACATGGGCCTAACGGGATCTCTCCGTCACATTACAAGTAAGTCATCTTTATCATCATAATAGTTTGTTAAATATTTCGAATTTTCATGATGTTAACTGTTACAAGATAACTAAGAGACGCTCGACTGCTAATGGACTACTGTGAAAAGATTGTTTCCCAAAGTGATGAAGCCTCAACAACCGAACCAGACTAAATTCTAATTGAGACTTTGAGACTTGAGAGTACTGCAAAATCCCATTCGCCTAGATATCTTCAAATGTTTTGGGTTTAATTTCCATGTATATATAATAATCATTTAATTTCAATACTAAAAGATTTATAATAATTCTAATTGAAATCATACCAGATCATAGACTTTTGAAACGGGCTAAACAAAATATTACAAGTTACATAAAACCCCCAAAAAAAACTCTAAAATATTACAAGGTACAGATCATATGCATTGCACGGGCCTAAGGACTAGTAGAAAGTTAAATGAATGGATTGGTTATGCATTAAATCATGGTGTCGGAGAAATACACATCTTGAAAGATGCGAATTTTTACTATTAATATTGCTAGTAAAGTCAAAACTTTACAACTTATTACATATTGATGCTCCTCGACTTGAAGTCTTGATGATTAATAGTTTTGATAAATACAATAAATTATGTCATGTTCATATGTCTACACCAAATTTGACTACATTGCATTTCGGAGGGGACAATCTTTCTAGTTTAGCGACTGCAAAGATGGATATGATGGAAGTAATGAAATTGGATGGAGGTCTGCCCAACCCAGCTTCCTTGATATCCTTGCAGGTTGATCAATTTTGGCCAAAAAATGCTTTTAGTCTAGCAAAGGATAATTAGGGAACTTACATACAATTTAATGATCTTCTCATGAAAACTCATGTCCTAAGTAGTTGATATGCAAACTAGCTTGCAAAGGCTCTTTCTTATAACTACATACTCAGTGTCAGTCATCTGTGACACAAGAAGAGATCAGCCTGATTCCTGGAAAGTTGGTAAACAATAGTCTGGAAGAGATAACCCTGTTGAACGAAAAAAAGAACAAATGAAATTATCATAGCTGTTATATGGCATATATTAGAATCACCCTTACAGAAATCCTGCATTTACTATGTATGTGGCTTATTAATTCACCCAACGGGTTATCGCCTATGGAGCATGCTCGTTTTCTTCCATTCTTTTCATACTTTTAAAGTTTTTTTTTCCCTTCTTAGATAAGTGAAAGAAGCCTGGACACCTCCTCGATCCACATACCGCACATAATGCCCTTATTGATATGTTCATGCATGCACTATTCAGGCTGTTCATTTCTCATCATTGGCTATGAACTAATACTTTTCAGAAATTTTTAAGCTCCATTTGATTGTTTATTTATTTTTCTATATCTCCTCCCTCCGGCTTGGTCAGTTACATTGTAATATTAGATAAAAAAAATGTCAGTGTTCATCGCTTTCCAATTGAACGCTCTCTCCCTACTTCTAGGTAACCATATAAGCTATAATCATCCTGTAATAGACATTAGACAGGTTCTCGAAAACATCTCTTGATTAAAGCTCCTCATGCATGTTAAACCTTTGATAGAGAGAATTACTGGCCTTCCAAGTTCCAACCGGAAATATAGATCCTTATCTTATGGCCCATGCTGAAGGATAGCAACTGGTATAATCTGTATTCGATCTTATCACTTCCTACTAAGCTAAAACCATATTGTCGCAAAATGTACTCAAGAAATTGTTGAAATATTTACCTTCTTATGGCCGACTGCCACGGAAGATTCCCACTATGTCCTTAATTACATCCATAATGATTGGTGTTTCTGGTAGGTCCTTGACAGTTCTCTAAGTACAGTATCATTCTTAAAATTTTGTTGGTGATGGAGGCAACTCAATACAACGTATCAAGTTGAAACCTTCTCTTATTCCATAGAAATTCATGTTGAAACCTCCTTCCATTCCTCCCTCTCCAATTTCATTATTTCTTGCACAATCCACAACTTTAATAAATTGAACAATAATGCAGTAGCAAGCAAAAGGGAGCAGGTATGGTAGACTAGGAATTTTTACGAGAAAAATGTCAATTTGGTCCACAAAGTTTACACACAATTTTCATTTTGGTCCACAAAGTTTCAAATTGTCAATTTGGTCCACAAACTTTCATTTTCCTTGTCAATTTGGTCCGCAAACAGTGACCTGATTTGACATAATTTGAGACCAAATTGACAAGAAAAATGAAAGTTTGTGGACCAAATTGACAATTTCAAACTTTGTGGACCAAAATGCCTTTTATTGTGTAAGTTAGGGGACCCTACGTAAATTTTACGTAGTACCATGAGTAACGAAACATCTTGCCAAAGAACAAAGGCAATAGAAGAAGGAATGAAGAGAGTTCAAGTTACTTCCATGTAAGAAGCTACATGCTCCCTTAGAGCTGTCAACATACTGTTTGATAGGGAGAAACGTAACCCTATTGCAGGAACTTGATCCTTTCCATCTAGAAAATGACAAGAGTGTGAGAAAATTGAAGTCAACCATGTTGTCGTGAAGCAATCCAAGTTGCTGCTATGCTGTCCAAAAACACTAGCACAGTTGAATTTTGAAATGTTCTTTCCTCCTAGTAAAAGAACAATGCAAAATGTTGTTGGGGTAGTAAGATAATGTACCTGAGTTTTTAGTCAATAAAGGTCGGCGTCTGCCTTATGCATTAAACTAAATGATAGGCATATCTCCTTGGCAGGACAAATTAATTAGATTCTCTAAATAATCCCACTTATATCTTCTAAATCACTGGAATCTATAGAAAGTACTGATAAGAAAAGCGGTTGCTTGGATTTTGTAGTTTTGGTATATATGCTGAAATATTTAAACTGGTTTTTTTCCCGCTTTTTCTTCTTTTAAATTGTTTTACACTTTGTTGACTAAATCTGGATATACTAAGGGCGCGTTCGGCAAGGGCCCAGAAATGTATTTCTAAACTTTCCGGAAGGAGAGAAGTTAGAAGTCTGTTCGGCAAAACCTAAAATTAGATTTGGAAAGCAATTTTAATAAGTCAGAAAAGGAATTTCTCCATAAGTTTTAAAAACTAGCTTTCTCCTTTCACCTTTCTCAAATTGAGAGCTCCTTTTAAGGAAATTCCTTCGGTACTTCTTCTTCTTTGCCGAACGGGCCTTAAATCCATGCAGGACTAGCTGCAGGGGGACTACGAGAAGCTTTCATAGTTTCATTAGACGCTTGTGCTTGCAAGCACATTCTAAGCAAACCTAGTGCCGAAGCTTACATAGTTCTTAAGTCCAAAACATCATGAATTTTAAGATGGTGTCAAAGCTCTTCTGTTTGATCTGAATTATATATGGTTTTTGGGGCTGTTAGTAAAGCAACTTCATTGACAATAATTAGAAACTGTTATATGTACTTTCAATCATTACCATCTTTTGGGGTGCACTTGAAGTTGGTTCTGAATGAAATATTTTTTACTGATAAGGTGACTATTTTATGAATTGGTCTGTACTACTAGTGTCTGTTTGAAATAATCCTATTCAAGAGATAAACTGCAAGTGCATTCTCTTGGTACCTGATTTGCTTCTGCTCTGTTGTGGGCAGCATGTCTTCTCATTAATAGGTGAGATACTATCTAAAGGATTACAGTCATGGAACATTTTGTTGGCAAGAAAAAGGAACAGATTTGGAATATCTCAAAAAGATCATATTCCCACATTTTTTTGGCTGACAGTCCTTAAATGAAGATTTGATTTATTAACAAAAACGATTTCTGCACTGAGTTATAAGAATAAAAAAAAAAAAAAATCCCTCAAGCTAGTATGATTGCCGATGAGATCATCATTGACAGATTAAAATGCTTATGAAGAAAACAAACACTTCTGTTACTGTTTTCTTCACCGAAAGATTAAACAAATTTAATCACATTCTTCATCCAGTAACAAAGTTGAGCACTACCCTTTTTGTGTTTCTGCATTTGGCATCCAATTTCGTCATTTTAAACTCATTCACTGCACTACTGCAGTGTTAAGGGCCTTAGAACGTTAGTTGACCTTCACATATTTAATTCACTATCCACAAAGCTTATTTTCTACCCTTGGTCAATCTTATATGGGAAATTTGGACTTAACCCCCCATATTATGTCCCCTCTTTAAATAAACCCCCTCATAGTTAAAAAAGTAGGACATAACACCCTAATTTTCCATCTAATATCTATTTTTCTGACCTAAATACCCCTTCTCTATTTCTTCCCTCTTCTCTTACACCATTAACATTGTTGTAGAAAGAAGAGAGAAGAAGACTCTTCACCTCACCACAACAAATCTATACCAATTTTATGCAATTTGAAATGTGTAATGGTTTTACTATGATTTTGAAGTTATTGTTGGGGTTTTGAGTTTGGGGTTTGAACTTAGTGTTTTAATTTTGGTTTATCAAGTTGGGATTTCAAATTTTGATGGGGGTTTTGGGTTTGGGTTTTAAAGTTGGAGTTTTGAACTTGAGGTTTTAATCGTTGATTTTAGTTTTTATTTTTCAAGGTGAAATTTTGAAGTTATTTTCTTAAAAATTTGAAAATGTTTGTGGTGGTGTTGTTGATTTTGGGTTTAAAGTTGGAGTTTTGAACTTAATGGTTTGAACTTTAGCTATTCAAGTTAAATTTTTGAAGCTCTTTGATGGAACTTCTTGTGAACTTCTTGTTTTCTAAGCTATTAAGTTGTGTTTTAAATCATTGTATTTGATTTTGGTGTGAGCATAGAGAAGAACAACATAAGGATATTTAGATAAATAAAATTTGACATTAGATGGAAAACTGGACGGAGCCTAACGGTGGGGTGTTATGTCCAAGTTTTCAACTATTGGGGGGTTTATTTATAGAGAGACCAAAACGTGGGGGGTTAAGTCCAAATTTCCCATCTTATATCCCTGAACAATGCTGAATTTCACACTTGTTCTCTTTCATTACACATTGAGAAGCCTATTAAATCTAATCACTATTCCAAAGGGGTAAATAAATTGTAAAATATACACATTGAAATTACATCGACGTATTTCTGCATTATAAATAACTGCTTACGCAAAGAATCAGGACATCAAAATTTGGGAAGGAGATGCTTCAAAATCAGCCATGTTGATCAGAAAAAGTTACCAGTTGGCGTTGTTGATGTCAGACAGCAATTCTCCACAGAAGTGTCAAGTATTTTATACCCACCAGGTTTCTTTAAAATCTGAAAAGACACTATGTTTACAACAATCCTGTGTTCGATGACGGCATCTTCTCTTCATCAGGCAGTTCTATCACAAATTTAATTTGCAGAACTCCAGATAACTGCTGCTTATCTGCTCAAGATTGACAATTTGTACATATCGATGAGAGAAATCCAACTTTACCAACCATCTTAGCACATCAAACGTCATACTATTTGAACATCTACACTGGAGGGAAGAGTAGTTCCAAGTACTCAATTTGATACGGATAAATAGGAATAATGTCTCACTGACGGGGAAACGGGAAGAAGTCAATTCCAATATCTCAAATCACTTCCTCAAGAGAAAGAACATCGTCACGTGGATGAGCTTCTTCCACTCTTACCTCAACTTCATCTCCTATATGTGCCCCTACAGAGACCCAAGCAGAGGCTTGCATTCCCACCTATACAATATAGAAAATTGATCTATCACTAGATTGCTAGAGGTGTAAATGCCATGTGTTTCATATTTTCGTATTACCACAGTAAGCCAAGTTGGAATTTCACAATCATAAATTAATCAAAATGATGTAAGATGAATATGCAAGAAGGTGTAAATGCCATGTGTTTCATATTTTCATATTAGTATATTACCACAGTAAGCCAAGTTGGAATTTCCGAATCATAAATTAATCAAAATGATGTAAGATGAATATGCAAGAATACAGCTATAGGATATAACCATGTAACTAAGATTATCGGGCCCATGCAATACGTGACAAAAAGAAGAGTTGAGGGTATACAAGACTACAAGATGCAGATTGTTCACAGGGCCAGCTCGAGATTTCCGCAGGGACCAGGAGATTGGATATAGCCATACGAAGAATGCTTGGTATAAATAACTTGTTTCTTGGTCTTCGACAGTTCGACCCCGATCCGTGCAACGGGATGTGTTTATTTATCTATCTCTTGACTCGAAATGGGAGCAGGTTTGAAAAAGGATCCTAGAGTGTCTAGGGGGCCTTAGGCAAACCAAAATTGAGGCCTGTCCTTGAAGTAGTAATAACAAAAAATTTTGAACAAAAACCGTAGGATAGTTGTATTTTTTTGTATTAAAAGCAATTTAATTTGATTTTAGTTTTATTGTAGAAGAGTTATACTAATTGTTATTAAATTTAACTTTGGAAAGTATTGGAATTTGAACAAAAATAAAGTGGCCCCAAAATTCTTTGATTTTCTATTACAGTATCTAATAAAAACAAGGTAAAATTGATAAAAAAATACAACGTACTATAAACTGACCAAACGATGCTTATACTTTCAATTTGTTTCTACGTTATACAATCTGTTAAAATGAAGCTAACAGATTGCTTACGTGTACATAATTTTCTGACGTGGCTTTATCTAATTAATGAATATGCTGAGGTGTAAGAAGCATAACAAAATTTTAAGTAATCCACGTGTTAGCAGATCTTGTTACCACATGTTTCGATCTCAGCCGTCTAAATCGATTTTTTCTAAGTGCTAAAACCTGCCTTCATCTCACACACCTTCATCTCCCAAACTTAACAACAATGGAACCCCATCTTTAATTTTCACTCTTCAAACCCTAATTTCATAACAAATTGCCACAAAAGCATCAACACTTTCTTTACTTGCAAGAAATCTCACTCTATAAAAGGTGGAAGAAGACATGGAAAGGAAATTGAACCAAAAAAAAAGATGACGAAGCTTTTGATGCACCAATATTAATGGAGGAGTTTGATGGTGAGGATGACAATGAAGACATAAAGCTTGAATTTAGAGATTAGAAAACTAGGGTTTCTGAAACTTTGATTTGGGGATAAATCGATTTGAGAAGAAGAAGTGTACAGTTGTTTATAAACAGAGAATCACGGGCCAATTTGAACTACCAGAAATTATTATCAACTTTTATTTAATTAGACAAAGCCACGTCAGAAAATTTTGTACATGTAAGCAGTCAGTTAGCTTCATTTTAACAGATTGTATAACGTAGAAACAAAATGAAAGTACAAGCATTGTTTGGTCAGTTTTTTTGTACATTGTATTAATCGGAAAAAGTGGTATAGTACGTTGTATTTTTTATTAATTTTACCTAAAAACAATTTTAAGAGTTTTTTTCTCGAGAACTCTTCAATATTTAGAGTTTTATTTTTTTTTAAAAAAAACCTAAAAATGAAGAAATAAATACCTAAATAAAAAATATGTGACCCAACAATTAAGTGGGGCCTTAGGCACCTGCCTAATTTGCTATACAGTAGAGCCGCCCCTGATTGTTCAAATATGGATCACTAGACAACAGAACAGTATGCTTTTGCCCATGCAATTTTTTTGCTTTAAAATCTGTCATTCATGAATTAAAAATGGTTAGCACTCTGTTGTTCGATCACTGCTTTTATAGTCTTGGGCTCTTGGCTGAAGGTTACATATGGACATGACTTCAAGTTTTTGAGGACAATGACCATTTTTTCTAATCAGGTAGTTGTAAATACTAAATAGTGAGAGAGATTAATCATCATCTGAGCAATTCATGTAAAGAGTTGAGGCATGTAGTCAATTAACGAAGATGCAATCAGCTACGCATGAAACACCATAGAAGAGACAGATGAAACATGGTCAAATGAAGATATTAAGGCAATAACATATTAACATATAGTTACCTCCATCAAAAGCAAAGCCGCTACCCGGTCTTTGATAAATCGGAGAATTAACGCACGGAACTTCTTGTCCTTCGGTTGCCTTCTAAGAAACTCCAATAACCAATATCTAAGACTGCTATTGGAAAGCTTTTTTGCTAGTCGAGCATGCATGTTTAGCAACGACGCCATACCTTCCAACTGACCAGCTGAGAATGGAAGAGAATCTCCTCGAAGAAAAGCTTTCACCTGCAAATATAGGTGGAAGGTCATTCAGGTCCTAAGATCAGGCCTGCGGCACTTTGCCCCATTTGCACAACTTGAGAGCTTTTTTACTCAAGATTACATCCAAAATGCTTACATCCATCTGTAATCTTCAATCAGTAAGAAGATGCAGGAGATGACTCTGAGGAATATGAGCTTAATGGTAATATATATATATATATACAAACCTTCTATAAATAGGATACAAAATTATGCACTTAACCGCACTACTATTGCCCTGAAATGGATGTGGGAAAGGATTATTGCGACTCTATGGGACCTTATTATTTGTGTGCAGTGTTGGTCACCATGAAGAGAAAGAAATAGCAAGAATTTCAAGAGTAGGGCAATTATTGTTAACGCCATTTTATTGCCCTATCCTATGACTTTGAAGTTAATAAACGAGAGTTGGGATGTACTGTCACGTTAGGACCTTTTAACTCGTTGCAGAAGTGTGAAACTATGAATTCTTTTTCTCTTTCATGACATCCTTACACTATTGGACTTTTATCATAGTTCAGGAAACTAAGGCACAGTAGCCCAAGTCTCCAGAGGTGCCAACCTAGTTAGGATGTCTTAGGCTATACAAATGACATACTCCACAAGGCAGTTTCTTAATCTTTCATAAAAAAGAAACTATAGGTAAACTTTGTTACTTTGTACTACTAATTAATCTGGACTTGTCAAAATATGAAAAAGGTTAAAATTAAAAATAGTATGACTGAGGTTGACTCCTTGCCTGATAAACTGGAAAAAGATGAAGAGTTGGGGACAAACCCTTCATCATCATCATCATGACAACAGTCAGTCGTCTTCAGAGAGAAAATACTGTACTGTGACACTAACAATATAGCAAAGAACTTCTATTGTCATGACGAGAATTACACTACAAAGAAGATTATTAAGAAAAATAATCAGATCCATTTTAGAGAATGGTTCATAACAATTTTCACGAGCCTACTTCCAAGTTTTGGAATCAACACAAATGTCGGAATATGTTCAAAACGAGAAAAAAAAAAAAAAAAAAAAAAAACAATATTCCACAATTTAGTATCATGTCAGATGGCAAGGATAAAGGGGGTGTTTCAAAAAATGTTACCATCCATAATACAGTTACAAAACAACAGAACAGGCAATTCTTAGCAAGGAATTAAACTTATTTGACAAACAGCAACATTCTGCAATATGAAAGTACATAGTACTATAGTTCTGACGTCTTTCCAACAAATTTAGTAATAATCTCATTGGCTTAAAATAAATCCCAAAGTTCTTGGTCGTTATGGAGACTCCAAGAACAATGTACAATATATGGATAGTAGCTTGAAAAAGAGAATGAACAAATTTACCTGATAATGAGCAAGAAGATCCATGTATCTACGGATGGGAGATGTAAATTGCACATAACCAGGAATCCCTAAGAGTCCATGACGCTGGGGCTTCCTAAAATCCATTTCTGCTGCACGCATTAGTTTGACTAATGCAGAACTCCGGACTGGTCCTTCTGGAAGATGGGCAAATGTCATCGGATCAATGCTTGATTGGGGTTGCCCTCTGTACGGTAAAGGAATGCGATTAAGAGAACCAAACGTAGCTATAGTCTCCCCACACAGTATCATCATTTCCGATACAAGCCTCATGGCAGGTTCTGCCTGATTTGCAACATAAAGATTGATGGGTGGTTCTGGGTCATCAGGATTAGCAACCTTGATGCGTGCTTCTATGCTGGGTGTGTCTATGGCACCCTGCATAATTCAGAACTTGTTATTTAGCTGATACTGCAGATAAGACGAAATTCTGTAGGCAGATAATGAAACATTGCATTTCATTCAAACAAATGGTCGAATGGTCAAACGGTCAAATTGAGATTTGTCTCTGATGAACGGTGTCTTCATTTAACTGCTATAACTGCCCATGTATGTCTCTTGTTTCAATCAAAACAAAGTGATGTCACATGGCACCAAATAATATTCCAAGTTTCAACCCATTTGAATTCACATAGCAATCCATATGAGGTTTGATACATACAACTTCGACAATAAGATCAGATCAACACTAAGAATCCGATTTTCTCATCCAACTTAAATCGATTCTTCGATTCTGATTTTCTCATCCATTTTAAATCGATTCAACACAATTCAATTTCAAATAAAAAAAGACTAAAGAACCCGACAAATCGTAAACACAGCCCATATTTCGAAAATATCCAACATTTTGCACATTTAAAAGCCAGCTTCTTCCTGATGGGAACAATTTGGAACAAAATAAAAGGGGGAATGGGGTAAAAGTCTCAAACTGGTCGCTTGTTCTGGGGGTTCTTGTGTAGTGGAATATCACAATGCCCTTGGTAAGAAAAAAACAAAAATATAATTTAAAGAGAAGGATGGTAATTTGGAACATTTAAAGCATAAAAAGTTGATTTGGAATAGGATGTCGGGTTGAGATGCAGTCGTGCTATTTTGGTGTAATTTAATGCATTTCCGATGAAAAGTAATGTATCCTAATTTCATGAAAATGAGACAGTGCCCATGTTTAGACTGTCTATGTTTGACACCAGGCGTCAGACGTTAGAGCTAAGGTTGCTCAGCAAACTAAAATGTTTTCAAAAACAACTAATTTCAAGAGCAGTTAAAAGGAGAAGGTTTTCTACGTTGAAAAGAGTTGAATATATGCGGAGGATACTCTACTGGAGAATGCTGAGGCTGTGGCCAATAATGTGATGTCATTCACATGAGAATAACATAATCTGCAAATAACAGTTCTTTTAAGTAGATCATTATCACCTTCATTACTTTTTTCGTTTTTTTCCCTTTTCCTTTTATTGTGGTGGGAAGGGGGAAGATCCAGTGCCCTGGATAATGGAATTGCAATTTTTTCCTCAATTGGAGGTAATCCAGGACGACTCTTCTTCTAAGTCTGCATTAGAATGGATGGTAAGGATCGAAGGGATACAGTATGTTATACAAATAAGCAAACAAGGTTTCAGGCAGTCGAGTTCTGATATTTGTGAACAGTAAAAACCAATTTTAAATGTGAAGTCGAGAAAAAAACAAATCCTAAGACACATCATTTAGTTCCCCCAAATCAATTTTCTGGAATTTAGAATGAGTAGAAATGTATGAAGTCAATATTAACCTGTCCACGACGCCATTGTAAGCGAAGAGCAGCAGCCTCAGAAAGAAGATTAAGCTCAGATTCCTCTTCTAGGTTCAAATGCAGCAACTCATTTGCACTCTCGTAAGTTAACATGTAAGTGGGTCTGATAATTGAATTATCAACCTCATACTCTGCAATACTACAAGTCAGAGAACAATGTCATTACCTTTCTCACTTTAATGACATTATTATTTTAAAACACACCAATTAAGATGAATGTATATTTTTTTAGCTGAGAACAATCGAAACATGCAACTGGAGACCTCCTTGAATTGTCATTTAAACCATCAACTAGGGTGAGCTTTCTACAAGGGCAATTCACTCAGCTGGGTTGACTTAGCCTTCATGCAACTTGTAATTACCCCAAACCGATTGGTGATTCAAACTGCTTGAAGTGAACACTTTCGATTACAGTTAACTAACTCGGCCACAGCTTGAACAGACAACACCGACCTATTTTAAAATTGTTAAAGCGGCCTGAGATTAGTTGACTCAGTCAACTTGGCTCTGACTCAACTTTTAGCTCAACTCAACTTGGCTCTGACTCTACCCTCCAAATTACAGAAGTCAATTTTTGAGAGGGTTCTACAATTGAGGATTTGAGAGAATTTTCTAAGGCAATAAATTGACATTTACAAGTTTACAACTTACCTTCCATCAGGGTGCAGTGTAACGGATACTGAGATTGCACGGCAGAACTGTCCTTGTTTCAAACTCATTCCCTCCATGGCAAGTTTTTCTGGGAACATAGGATAAGTTGCAGTCGGCAAGAAAATAGACGTCCCCCTTCTCATTGCCTCTCTGCACACCACGAATGATAATATTTAATAAAGATAATTAAAAATACCATTTTAGGTCTATAGTCTCAAGAAAAAAACAAATAAATGAAATTTACCTGTCAATATTACTCCCAGGCTGAATTAAGCTAGTTGGATCAGCAACATGTATCCAAACTCTGATCCTGCCATCCTGGAGCCTAGTTGCACTCAGAGCATCATCAAGCTACAATCAAGGTCAATTGGAAATTCCACAGTAAGGGTTCATCTAGTATCCAATTTCAGACATGGATAGCCTCAGGCCACAACTTAGAAGAATAAAAGGCCTCTACCTCATCAGCTTCATCAACATCTATTGCATAGACTTTCAAGTGGGTTAGATTTTTCCTGTCCATCTGGTACAGATAGAATAATATAACTATAAATAAATCAAAAAGGTATTTGGGTATTTCGAGAGAGGAAAGTATAAAAAGAAGAGGCAGAAAGCAAAAATATGCAACTTTAAGTCTTAAATAGAATTACTTATTTTTGTTATAATGGATAGGATTCTGCAATATTTAATTCAAAAAAAAAGAGGTAAAACAAATGCAGTAAAAACAAAATTCCTAATCACGATACGAATTTCCTGAATATCGGGTTCACATAATTTTCTGAATCTACCTTGTGCAACAACATACTACTATACGAGCCTTCAAACGGTCAAACCCATCCTACGGATGGGTTCTTTATAGTATTTTGGATATTTGGAAAATAAGAGGTTAATTCAATTTTAAATTGGAAAGTTGATAGGATTTAGAATTGTGAACAATCTTGTTTCCATACAGTTCAACTCCACGCAAGCTAAAGAAATTCTAGGAAAGGAGTTTATTAGTAAAACTCTAGCTATGGGGATGACAAAGCATACTGTTTAGAGAGTATCACTCAGCATATGAGTGCTCTGTTAGCATTTTTCTAGTTTCATGACTTATATCATCACTTATTTCAAAATACACTACTAACACAATTTCATGGTTTAACAAGCCTAAAAGGAGGATTTTATTGACATAAACCCCTACTAACAATGCAATATCAGACATAGAACTCAATTTATTTGAAATTAGACAAAAGCAACCTCTCATCAAAATTCTAAAACTGTAACTAAACAATGAACTGAGGGCTGATATTTTAAGAAATAATCTCCCAAGATGAAGATCATCTTCTGAAGAAAAAAAAAAGCTCATTTAAAAAAGTCCAACGTTATTAAAAGAGTAGGAAAAATAACAATCTGATTAGGAATGTCCATGAGCTGAAATTTTCTAATGCTTGTTCACTATGGTTGGGAGGTCATACCCACCAAGTATCAGCACACGTATAAGTCCACTTTTAAATGTTTGTGCGGGTTTACGCCTAAAGTAAAGGTTGGGATTACTTGTTTCGTTGGATCCATAAACTAAACTGGATGATTTTCATTGCACGTTCAGGGGCATAGAAACTATCTGAAAAGTAGAGAGTTATGAATCAAAACCTTTCTGTAATATTAGAAGAAAGGAATCACCCACCTCATCTGGATCAACGGAAGCAGCCAGAACATTTTCAGCAGCAGATACTAAGTCCTCCGTATATTCAGTATGGATATTGAACTTTAAGAGATCAAGATTGACATGTACAGGAAAATAACCAATATCTACGAGAAGATTTACTGCTGATGACGACAATTTAGGAAGTCCCATTGCCTTGAGAATCTATCAAAATAGAATAATAAATATGTTTTTTGGTCAAAACAGAAAGAGTAATGAAGGGCACCAAAGTATAAAAAGCCTAATAGATGCCCCAGATGAGTACAATTATCAGAGGTCCTTTATTTTATTTAATGAATGTCTATTGGATATTTTTACATTAATAATGACATATTACCACTCCAGCAGTTCTCTTTTGCTCATCGGTTTTGCATGCATCAATAGCAAAGGCCTCAAGAGACTTAATTCGATGGTGCATCTTTTCTTCAGTAGTCCATGAACCTTTGGGAGGTTTAGCATGTGGGGGCATTGACTTAACAGACTTCAGTAGCTGTACAAACTCCCCAAGTTCCTTCTCTGCTGTCTCTTTTGCAGCTTTCCAACGCAGAAGTTCTTCTACCTATTTGACAAAACAGGTAGACATATATCTCTTAAAATCATAAAAAATATCAAGTAAGTTTATATGTTAAACCAAATAACCAAACTTGAGCTGTGCATGGTGTATTAAACATCATATTAATGTACTCAGGATCTCATTGTCAAGTTATATACCATAAACAACAGTCTCAGTACCTGTTCAGATCCTCAAGTAGCCTTCAACAAAAAGGTTTCAAATATTTGTCCTTTGAGCTCAGTTAGTTGTCCTACAATCTTATATATGATTGTAGTACAAAAGGAATTGACATCAAAGGACAGTTATCTACACACTAGTCATTTATGTCACATAGGATATATGTAGTAACAAGCGTGGGTATAGGATTCTTATCTACTCAACCTCTGGGTAGCCATAATATTTAATATAACCAACATCAACACTAGTCATATTCTGTCTATATTTTGATTGTAGTTCTAACTTTGTTAATGGTAGTATGGTATTGTATCTCCTTTGCTCTGAATGATGGGGCAAACACCTTTTTGGGAGGTGATGTGTCAGGTAGGTTTTCTCAAATGAAAGAAAAAAAGAAGCATGAACATAAAATTTCAAATACAACCATTAGCAAAGCATTGAACATCGTCACTGAGTCAAAATTAGTCATATTTATACTGTAGTGCTAACTTCATTAATGGAATCCCCTTTGCTCTACTAGAAAAATAAAAGATGAATGATAATATTGAAAGTAATTAGGTTAAGCTTACAAAGAAGCTAACTCTCTATATATAGAGACAGAGAAACCACATAGACTTTATATCTAAGCTATGTGGGACTAAACTACACAACTAAAGCCTACAATACCCATACTTCCAACACACACCCTCATCCTGAACATTCAGACTCTGAATTTCAGCTTAAAATACAAAGAAGTTCTCTTACATCCCCCATAAAGTATCTTGTGAACAACACTAGGAAAAATGTTCAATGGCAGGGATGACCAGCTGCGAGAAGAACCGTCTGCAGGGATGTCTAGCTGCAGAGACAATAAAGGAGCAGGGATAACCAGCTGCTCAGCAAAGAAAGACGTAGGAGGTAGTGGTGGTGATTGCTAGGGTCATGTTCGTTTCAGTGGCTAGGGTTTACTTTCCACAAAGCATCTGATATAACTTCAAAAACCAACAAAGATGAGGTACTCCAAGACGAAAGAAGGCTGATTTTGGAGTAATAAAGCCGTTGACTCTATATATATAGAGAGAAACCACAGACTTTATATCTAAGCAAAGTGGGACTAAACTACACACCTAAAGCCTACAATACCCTTACTTCCAACAGCTCTGAATGATGGGACATATACTCTTTTGGGGTGATGAAATAAAAGGAGAAAAGGTAGGATAATACTCCCTGTGAAATTTCTGATGAGTCAGATTTTGTGTCTAACTAAGGCATGAAGTTGATGATTAGATGATTGAGAAACCATACGATTTCATTGAAGACGTCTTACCCGCAGGTGACTCATTTGGTGAGGTGGAAACAAAAATTTAGAAATGAAAATTCATCTGAACATTCCAGTTAAGTTATGCTTTCCATGGGTGACAGTGGCACCGTGGCACAAGCCACCCTGACGGAGGGACAGAACACTGACCAGCTTCTTGTGCATAAAACATTAATGGTTTCTTTTTCTTTTTTTGGTAAACACCTGTAACTTACGAGATATTATTGTTGACTTAAAATATAAAATGGCTTGGATATTCCTAACAGAAAGAACACTTTTTTTTGTTTGTTATCTTAACTACTTAAAGTAGCAGGGGAATAATAATTGAGAAATGCTCTCAGTTGCATCTTCCTGGCCATTGCCATTCAGAGAAGAAAAGTTGTATTTATTAACAACATCTTGGAGATCTCTTGTTTTTCAGCAATCCACATGGAACCCTATTATTGTAGAAGGCAATCTTGTCTTTTGACACGACTTTCCTTGTGCTTTTGAAAAAGTAGGTTGTGTCAAAGAATGATGGGGGAATTTTTCAGGGTTTCTTTCCTGTATTTTCTTTCCGGAAAATACATATAATGGGTAAAAGAATAACAATTACAAATACCTGCAAAGTAGGACGGGGCCCATAAACAGAACACGACCCTTTAGTCTCCACCACACTGAAGTAAACATTGTCTTTCGATAACAACAAATGGGCAGAGTAGCTTTCCACTGCATCCATGCTACCAAAAATAATCTGCAATTTCAGATGAAAATATTTAAAGGGCATATTTAAGACACAACTATGATATTGTATGACCAATTTACCTCAGCTAGTTCTTCTGCTGTAACAGACCGATTCTTTTCTAAAAGTTCCACCCATGCAAGCTCAAGTAATGTTGGATCCTACACCATATTTCAACCATGTAAACACGTCTGCATTTATAGAAACACAGAGCCTATCTAAGAACTTCTTCAACAAAGTAAATGAATCATTCTAGAGAATGAAAGTTACCATATTTTCATCAGCTTTTCGCATAAAATCTAAGATTTTCGTGTGGTCAAAATTTTCAACACCAGGAATTATATATGTAACTTGTTGGGGCTTGATGGAGGATGAAACTCCATTCTGTTCCGACAAAGGCAAGGAGGAACAGATGATCAGAAATGCTTATCAAGCTACTAATACATAAGCAACATTATGTGCCTTCTCATATTAAAGTAATGATCATTTCTACCAGAACCTGATCAATCACCATCCAGTTCTTCTTTCCATCAGGTTTCTGAGCAACAGCCAATAATATTCTTTCAGAATCTTTACGGAATTCCAGAAGTAATCCTTCTTGTAGTACTCGCTTTTCCACTTTATCTACAACAAATTCCCCGGTGCTTGCTAATCCCATTCTGCAAAACACAATCACTTTGGATCCAGGGTAAAGAAAATACTGTAAATAAATCTAGATTGATTACAGCTAGTATGTGTGTGAGCCGTGAGCAAAGGATAGGAGGAAGAAGGCAGAAACAGTAGGAAGCAGAAGTAAAGGAAACAATAATAATGCTAGTTGTATTTTATTTCTATTAAGATTGTTTTCTAGCAAAGGACTCCTATCCCTTTGGTGCAAGAGATGACATGATTATGGAGAGATTCCTTATGCTTTTTTTGCTTAGTTTTTTTGGTTTGTTCTACCTTGTTTTGATTTTGTTTCCTTGACCAGGGATATCTCATCACTTGGCTTTGTTTGTAATTAAATTTTTGATATGAATATATTATCCTCGACCTCTCAAAAAAAAAAAAAATCTATCAAGATTGTTTCTGTTGTTTCCTGAATTTTACACCAAATTTAACTTGACTTCATATGTAAGCATACTAAGACTCTGGTATTCACCATTAGATGCGTATAGGTACTTAAGATGCTCCCCCTAAAATGATGCGAATTGAGCATAGCCACTTTTGCAGGACTTATTATCATTCTTTAAGTGAGATCGGGTGAAGATAAAGAACTTTGATCTGTAAGTTTGTATGCATGGAAGGGATATTTTCTTTCTGCTTCTCACTAAAGAAATCTTCCAACCTAGCTCACATCAGCCTGAATCCAGCTATCAGATGGTGAAAGCGCTATCATTCCTCGTGAGGTCGTAGACTGTGAAGTATGATCATTTTGCTATTACATGGGGTTGGACAGGAAATTAGAACAATTTGAGGGGTTGGCGAGACCATTAAAAGAGATAATCATGGAGACCGAAGGCCTTCTGTCGGTCTGTCCTTTCTTGTTAAAGCTCGATAAGGAAACCTGCGAGATATTCTTTTGGACATAGACACATAGTGTGTTTATCTTTTCCCTATTTGTGTTTGTGTGTGTCTCTATTTTAGAACATATTATCCTACCTTTGATTGTAATCTTGTTTGTGCTTAAGCTATTCATCTGAGCTCTATTTTTTTTTAATGTGATCCTTCAGTTTGCTCTAAAGCAACTAATAAAAATGTTATCCAACTACATCCACCACGTACGACTCTCTGCTAAGAACTTGATAAAAACCAAATTAATTCCACAAGTAAAAGAACAAATCAATACTACACACATTCTATCCACAAATAAGATAGACAATAATCACTTAATGGCCTAAAAGCAATTATCAAACAATTTGAAAGCAAAAAACATTCAACAAAATACTAAGAAATTGTAAATTGCTTACTCGGTGGGAACAGCAGAACGAAGAAGTTTCTTTCTTGACTTTGTTGATTTAATTTCTTCCAATTCTTTAAGAACACTATCAACCAGACTAAGAATTGAAAATTTCCGCCCAAGTTTAACATCATGAATCAAACTCCTCGAACTCGAGAATTGAAATCCTATTCTAGAATTCTTTCGAAATGCCGAACTAGTTCCAAAATGATTAATTCTACATCGAATAAGTGGAGAGATTGCAGAAGAAGAAGAAGAAGAAGAAGAAGAACGGAAGATAGAGCAACTGTTAGCTGCTCGAAACGCCATAGTCATCTTTATAAAGCTAATAATAATTTACCAGAAAACGAGCAAGTTTCATAGAAATGATGAAAGAAGATTGTTCAGAAACAAAACCCTAACTAGTTATCGAAGAAGAAGAAAATGAATTCGTGTGCTCTGCTTCTGAGTTCTGCCGCGTTAATTGGATTGAAGTTCTTCGTTCGGTTTTAATTCTGTGTGTTGATAAGCTATGTAAAATAATGTTCCACAACACAAGTCACTCTCAGGCACCTGTGGTGCTGCACGTGTTTTCCTGGTTATGTAAACATTTTAGAGTATCTCCATTATGACAGTGTATATATATGCTAAATTGCTAATTGCTAGGCAGTAGTGGGCACTGGGCAGGGCACCCAGATTAGTCGAGGTGCACAGAAGCTGGCTCTAACAGGTATGCTACACACCACGATATATTACAGTACCACTGCAACATTAGATGCTGAATGATAGATAACAGGGACGGTAGCTATTGAAACGCAAAGAGAAAGATAAACAATATGTATTGAAGAAGAAGCCTTGAAACTTAAAAGTCTACATAATGAACTCTGAAAGAATGTACCAGTACATAATGTTGATCAATTCCATGTCTCATGCATTCATGTTGAAAATAAAGAACTCTTATATCTTTTGTTGCAAATAGACAGCCTATATTTACTTATTATATGTGTACATCAAGTGCATAGCCCTAAATACAGCGCCTATGTTTTCTTAAATGGAATTGTATATCAACTGCATAGCTCTAAACACAGCCCCTTGATCTGGGATTCAGTAGCACTTGCAATCGCGTATGTATGGTTCTTTCCATTGCCTTGGCACGACAAGATCAATTCGTTTGCATTCTGAGTCGACTGCAACAATAAAACAAACTTGAATTTAGAGCCTCATATATGCACATAAACCACAATTCTTAATTGCTTTGTCTGTCTATCTCACACACACACACACACATGGAGGGTCTGAGACTGTCAAAGGGAATTTCCAGGTCCAGGCCAATGAGATGAAAATGTGCAAATACAATCTCTCGTGCTCTTGTGAAATGTGGAATAATCATTCCCTTGGGATAATATTTCACCAAGATACATAAGAAATAGGGTCAGTAGACGGTCCCTTTTTATTTATTTATTTTTTTTTTTTGATTAAACATGGAAGTACACAATCAGAGAATGCACATTTTCTGATTGACCACTTTGTGAGAAGAAAAAAAATTATAACTATTTTCACTATCCAAAAGTGTTTGACCTTCCAGAGATTAATTAACCAGTGAAATAGAAATAATAGAGAGAAATCAAGTGACAGCTTAAATACCATGCAGTATGTTGGTTCTGTCTTGCATTTCCATTTTGAAGTAGGGATACAGCTCAAATAATGGCACCAGGAACAATGATCGTTCCCATTGACCCCTCGAAAGAGCATAACCAAGCCGACACTAAACCTGTTGCAAATCAGCAAGCAATGATCAGATAAAAACTCTAATTTGTTTTGTACCCTCCATAGACAATATAGATCAAGGTTTAGCAAAGGTAAACAAATATTAAACCAGGATGATATTCAAGCTGGCTTTAGTTTAACAGACGACCAAAGAAATTAACTCATCTTCATTGATCTTAATCAAATTGATGATACTATCTAGCATAAGGTATATATAAGAGAACATCGATGGCCTTAATGATGCCAAGGACGTCACACCTATTAATATAATAATCAGACTGTGTTAGTTGGAGCTCTATAGAACATATATTTACACAGACCGACCAATAGAACTGATTTCAGCGAGCCTATTACTGAAGATTGCTCGTTTAGGGTAGGCATGTCCTGAATTTCGCGAGAAAACCTTTGGTCCACAAAAAACTTATCATGCTGGTACAGAAAATGGGAGGGAGAAGGATCTCATGGATTTACCCAACTATCAAAAGAATCAAAGCAGCAACCAACAGTATGATCTGATAGATCTTGTACTTGGGTTTGGATGATCTAACATATCCCGGAGGGACATTCTTTGGACTAACCCATCCAAACTGCGGGCGCATAAGAAACACGAAACCAAGAAGCAACCCAGTAAGAAATCCTCCAATATGCGCATAGTTGTCTACATGAGGGAGGATGCCCACTGCTAAATTGATGACGATGATGAACAGAAGAGTCAATAGTGCTGCTAGCTGAGCATCAAATACAAACAGCAGTTATTGATAGAGAAGAGACATGTTTAGTATAAACTCCACTAAAGTCATTTATATGGCTACCTTGTTTGCATATATAGTCCAATTTGTGATGAGTTCAGAAAGCATGGCTCCTAGTAATCCAAAAAGTGCACCAGAAGCACCAACAGCAATACTGTCTTTGATGAAAAGGGCTGACAGCACATTCCCACCAAAGCCAGAGATGAGATACAGCAGGCCAATTCGCACTATAAGAAACCAATAGAAGGATCAGAGCATTTTATTACATGAGTAAATAAAAATTGACAAGGCAATCCAGGTTCACACAATGAATAATACAAAAATATAAAGAATATGCTTGTCAACGATGTTGACAAAGATAGATAATACGCCACGTACATTTTCAGAAAGGATAGTCTGAAAATGGCAGCTCGATAAAATATGGAAGTCAACAACATCATGTAGTTGTGATCAAACAAATCTTCCGATTAACAAAAATAAATGTCTCAATGTTGGTCTTTTCCACAAATGGCAGATGGGGTAAAACCCATTTACCACACACCCAAAAAGCCCATGGACATGTTATGCAATATATAGAGATCAACTTTTCAAAGTTATTAATGGAAATATATTCAGATAACTTAGCTTATATAGATATCATAACCTAAAGACACACACACACACGTAGATTTTCAATAAAGCAAGTATTTTATTGAAAGTTATATGATAGAGAATATTACACACATCCTAAATTCCTAAGTTACCTCATCAATTTGCATAAGTTGCATTATACATGCAGACCATAAAATTATCCACACTAATCTTCCTTAAGAAGATTGAAAGGAAATCCACCCCAAACTGTGTATCTGATGCTAGAGATAACAAGATCAAATGTCATTGACTCATTGCTTTGTTGAAGAAAATCCTTTTACTGCATCCCAACCAGACTTCCCAGCATAAAGTGTGAAAGAGTACCTTCTAGATCAAATCTGTGCCCTAGTTACGCCTCTACACCTCCAAACTTTAAGATGTTGACAATATTTACATTTAAGACTGTGTCTCCACCCAATTCCAAACCTGCTTCACAAATTGACAATCAACATATGATTAATGAATCATTTCTTCGTCACAGGCTCGTAGCAACATAAAAAACATCTATGGCTGCAGCTCTTATTTTCAAATTGTCACTCGTTACGGCACTCCCCCAAATCGAGCTCCAAATGAAGAACTTTAGTTGGAACTTGGAGTTCCACATTCTCTTGTAGGGAAAAGTAACATAGCCTAATTCTTGACTTTGGATGCACCTTTCTTCAGTCAACTTAAACATCGTTCTGTTCATGAAATGTAAATTGTTTCCCCTAATAAACTCTTCATCATAAATTTTCACATTTTCCATACATGTAACAAAGGAAGAAAGTTGCTGCAGCTCCCTTCAATCAACTCAGTAATCATTCTTTGCACGAAATGTAAATTGTTGCCCCCTAACTTTCACATTTTTCACACATGTAACAAAGGAGGAAAGTTGCTGCAGCTCCCTATCACAGTAAGGTCCTTCAAAAACTAAGATCCCAATTCTGTGTGTCATTAGTCCACATAAACATCATGGAGAGTATCCTTTAGTCGTTGTTCATGGCCTTACCTATCTTCCTAAAATAGAACCCTACCACAATCTCCAATTTTAAGACTAATTTCACTCTTCATAATGTTTGCAGTTCATTAAGCTCCTTCACAAAGAACGACCATGAGTGTTGTTTACCTTTCTTGTATAGCAGTCAGTCCCTTCATCTTAAACTTATCTCACATGACCTCCTTCCAAAGGCCCCATTCTTCATTCCCGAAATGCCAAAGCGAGTTCACACATAGAAGTGCTATTAACTGCAGATATGCAGTGCAAATGATCTCCTTACACACACATGGTAATAAGGTGATACGCTGAGGACTGAATTCTCCTCACGATGAGAATCAATGTGGTGAAAACATCTTCATAAAAAATCAGATATATATGGTCTCTGTACGACTTTCTCTTGGTATTTATACCAACGATACCAACCCTGATTTAGTCTGTTATTGATAGAAGTTCTATCAAAAAATTTACAGATTCTCATCAAGATATTTTTGGCACAATAAAGGGCATGGCCCAAGACCACGCCTTAACAGATAAATATCAACGGAAGGACTAATAAACAACACAAATGGCAGAACTACAAACCAACTTCAAACAATGAAAAGCACATTGCCCCATTTGAAACTTAAAATTGAAAATAAATAATGGCCGTCCCTAGTTTTCCGTTACTTAATCTTTTCTGCATTGTTTGCTCCCTCTTTGTTTGTCCTTTTACGACTCAGAATCCACTTTCTATTAGAGTTTAATAGCCTATTGGGAGGAAGAAGATACTGTATTTAGGTGTCATAGTCCTCCTGATGGAGCTCAGGAGTAAAATGTTGACATAATTTATATTTTAAATTTTTTCTTTAATTGGGATAACGAACTGAATCTGGTAGGCATAGAAGCAACACCAAGATATGACCAGCTAACAAACCAGACTGACCCAGGAGGCATTACCCTTCGCCTGTTCTAATTTCTAGGCGACTTTAACCCATAGGATGTAAAACCCACAACCACCTAGAAAGATGTATACACACCAACCTTGGACTACTCGTTTGGGTGTAATTGGAGTTGATTAACAAAAAGTATGGTACTAAGCAAGATTGAATGGAGGAACAAGGTTTGGAAAGCCTATGTTGTATTACTCCCCTTCCCTTCCCCATGCATATTCAGCCATGCACAATACTGAGAAAGAAGAAAAAAGGGGGAGTTGGTTGTTTCATTCTTCCTAAGTCATTACTAGAGGTAATCTTTTGAACGCATTCTCTAGTCTCTACGCCTTCAATTTCTTTTTTCTCGACGGTGTATATATTACAGAGGAACATCTCAGCATAAATAACAAAACCAGTTGGTCATTTCATAAACGTGGCAAAGGTAAATGAAGTAAAAAGGATAAGAAAAAAGAAAAAAGATTAATAATAATAAATGAAACGACTTGAAATCACTGATTTAGATATCTAGAAGGATGAATAATCGAGTATGTATCCAACGAAAGCTTGCGTTTATTTCAATATAACCTACCTTTTATGATAATTGAAGTCGTTTTAGAAGACTAAGAATCTTATAAACCCAAGTAAACTAATAAACCATAGGGCTCTCAATTTAGAAATGCTAAGACTCCATAACAGTGCTAGTTTAGAACCTTAAAACTGATGGACTCATACAATATAATGTTGCAGACATAATTTTTCGCAAATCTGGATATGTAAATACTAAGGGTCTGTTTGGGTCGGGTGGGTTTATTTACCGGGAAAAAAATTGAGGATAAAAGAGTAATTTCGCTAATATTCTAATCATATCACGGACTCTTTCTTCTACTTGTCTCTTCCCTCCGACTCCCTATAATTTCGATATTACCTGCGCTATCCAAACTTTTACTGAGAAATCGATTCCCCGGCCTGAATCAAACAGACCCTAAGTTTGATTTACTAGACTAAATCTTGATATTAATGTGGATCAATATGGCCACTAAGTATATCAATAGGACTTTGTTGTGCTTGATTGATCTAGCCATTAGTTTGGATAATCTAGCTTCAAGTTTTCCTTAAGTTGACTGTGACATAGAATGCCCTATATCCTTTCTTTGGGAATCAGATCCTTTACATAAAATAAATAACTAAAACAATGATAATAATTATTGTAGCCATTATTATTGTTTGAATGGATATGTACATGCAACAAACACATTCTGGATGGGACATGAGGTTTTAAGAACCACACTGCTCTGATGTCTAAGGACCCATTTTGTTGCTATATACAGCAAATCGAGTTTTGAGTTTTATACTATAACTTTCAACGAACCTCATATCTACTCACTTTGGAAGATCATTGAGTCAGATTGGAGTTTCCAAGATTTTATGAAGGTCGACAAGGGTTTGAACCTTTTCCCAATAAGATAATCAGTAGGTCTGTAGGTTCCAGTCAAAAGAATGTAATAACAATACCAAAAGGATAACTGGACAGCTTCTTTCCTTCTATGTCAATCGGTACTAACTTTGATTCATTTACCATAACACTCAGCTTTACAGTAATTACTCTTTGATTGTCAACCATTCTTTCTATCTACCCTATTTTCACCTCCTTTATTACATTTAATCGAAAAGGGGTAGGTTTGAATATCATTTACTCGCCTAAACTAATCCTCCTTTCTTTTTCAGGAGTTCCGCAACACAAGTCTTAACGTCAATAACTTCTAATTGAAGAACCTGTTAAAAGGTCAACTTAAATTATTTGGAAAGCTCTTTGTCGAATCCTTTCAGGGATATTCGTAATGAACAACCTTGAGAACATAAACATAGCAAATTGTCGTAATAATAATATGACTAGATATTTTGTCTTTAATAAGTTAAGATGTGCAGAGTTTAATAAGTAAACCTACATTCATATTTTAATTCCCATGTCACATGTAACACACTGGTTTTGCTATCTTATAGTCATCAAAATTGCTAGCACCCAAAATGATATATATCGCTAATCTTCTCGCTGCATATGAGCATATTCAGTTGGCAAAAGTTTTAAAACATAGAACTTAGCTAAGAGATTGGTTGTGTATGTCAATGGTTTTAGCTGCTCCGCAAAGCGATATATAACACCACTATTTTGGCAAAACTAATGATAATTTGAATTATGCTAACGCACAAGCATCAAGTGTGCTTGTGTGTGTATAGACATTAATACTTATTCATAATGGCAATCAATCAAGTAAAGAGAAATTCCAAGTTAGGTTCATACCAAAGCCGAATTCTTGCTCAAGTCGAATTCCAATGAATAAGAGACTCAACATATTTGCAAGTAAATGAAAAACCCCAGCATGCAACCAAATGGCAGTAATAAGCCGCCAAGCCTGATGACCATCAACAACTTTACTCACTTGTTGAGCACCCATTTTGTCAAGGCTGCATCAAATAAAACACAATCATATATCACCATTTTTACAAAATTGAACACTTGAACATTGCATTTGCCTCCGAAAACAAAAACCCTCAAAATTAATTACTTGAAATAACATATTTAACCATTCAAGTCCTTTGAACTTACGTTGTCGAAGAAGGTCCAAGAAGGGGATTTTCTTTCATAGGTTGAAAAGAAAATCTCCCAAGAAAATCAGCAACACAATTGATAGAATTCTTTGGGCAATTGTTAACATACATGCTAATAATAAAAAGAACAACATTGGCAATAAAAAAAGAAGGAATTAACCATGGAAACCATGATTTAAAAGGTTGATTTCTTTGATAATTTCGAGAAGTACTTCTACAACCACGACCATCACCAGCAGATTGTACAGCAGAAGAAGAAGAAGAAGAATCAATTGTTACAGGATGAATGGAATTATCACCTCTCCTCGGTTGATTTCTATCCGAGGGAGGAGATCCCCCCATTTTTAATGAATTCACAGATACTAAAACTTCAGCTATAATTGGAAGTTTTAATTGAAAAAGAAAAGGGGTGTTTGAGAAAAGGGTTTGTTTGTTAGTTTGTTAAAAGGAGATTTAAGGAGGGTTTGATGAAGAAGAAGATGAAGAAGAAGAATGTTGTTAGAGTTGGCAGAAACTGAAATGACATGAAAGCAGAATTGGTCAAAAATTACAATAAGAGGTTTTTTTTTTTTTTTTTTATAATTTGTTGGATAGTTGTTGTTTACCAAAAAAAACATAAAAATATACCAAATTTTGTTTCTTGCGTAAATTATTAAAATACAGGTTTTCTCCATTTTTCATTTTCATTAAAATTTATATTTATGAAAAAAAAATAAAAATTAAAAACAAATTCGAAAAATATAGATTTTACCAAAATATACCTAGCTTTTACGTAGCTAAAAAGCCACTTAATGTGGTGTTGCCAAATGCTACCTATGTAAAGCAAAAAAAAAAAAAAAAAACACTTAAGGTATATAATATAATACTACATATGGCTACGTTTGGTTTGAGGGAATTCAGATTCCCGAAAAGTAAGGCTAAAATCAGCTATTTTTAGATGGAAGATCAGAATTTAGATTATGGTGAAGGCTAAAATAAAAGAATAAGTTTTCTTTTTTATAAAATGGAAACCAGTTTCTATCTTTGTCTTGACAAATATGTAAGTGTTTTAATCTTCTCAAAATTCCTTCCATCTTAAACTCTATATCTCCACCTTTTGATCGCTTTCTCTATCTCTTACAGTTACTTTTCCATTAATACCCCCACTTTTCCCGGAATCTGAATTCCGTGAACCAAACATAGCCGTTGTATGTTAAAATAAAAATGTTAATTAGATTTTATTTTTATTTTTTCTATGACTTCGATTTATTAATAGGGTCTATATATATATAAGATAGATCTTAAACATAGTGAGGAGTTGAAAAGTTACCCTCATATATAGCACTTGATAACTTGTTTGATTACCAAACTAACAATAACACCCTCATAATAACACTAACTAATATGATAATTATTTTTGTTTATTGAGCATTGATTATAAAAATTTCTAAGTGCACCACAAGTAACCTAAAAAACTACAGTTCATATTATGGACTAAGACATGTACCAACCACTTACTAGTAGAAGTCTTTGCAAAGAATGCTGAAAATAGAAAAAGTAGTCGTGAACAGGTAAGGGTTCGGTAACAAGAAGTTAGTTGCTTTCATTCTGTTCCTAATCTACATTGTTCAATGCCCCCAACATTTTCATGTCAACTTAACAAATAAGTCATCAACTTGTTCTCAAGCTTTCTATAGGTGCCAAATATATTCTAACAAATTTTCTTTTTTTTCTAAAGCATTATATTACAACTCAAAGCTATTGCCTTCCCTTGGTGATTAATACCACATTGTCATCTTCGATATTATGAATTCATGACCAATCAATTTTCTCAAACTATTTGATACAACTATGAGGCCTAGTAAGAGGTTTTAATGTGTTGTCCTTTAGGATTGGATTAATGATTAACAGAGATAAGTGAAGGTATTGGTACGGTGTTTCATAGTCAAATGAAAGTTTTAGATTTTTGGACATACCCCGTTACCCCCATTTGAAAGTAGAAATTTGAAATACCTCTATTTTAAAATAAAATTTGAGATACCCACATAAATAAAATTTAAGATACCCCATTTCAAGATGTGGTGTTATCTTAGCCGTCCATCATTAAACTAACTTAAGGTTGTAAATCTCTACTATCTTAAAATGGGGTATCTCAAAAAAAAATTCAAATAAAGGGGGATATTAAATTTCGACTTTCAAATGGGGTATTTCCAAAAATCGGAACCACTGGGAAGTAGGTAAGCTAGATACTTAGCAATATAAGTTTATTCGGTTTACATATAAGGTACTACTTGAGGCTTAAAAAAATCAAGGTGGTGCAGTTATCCTTGGTGATCGGTTATAGAGAGAATTCCTGGATATTCCCAAGTGTTTTTTTTTTTTTTTTTTTTTTTTTTTTCAATCTTGAGACTGAAACATTTCGCGCAAGACGGGTTCCTAGTAGGAACCCTGATGTCAGAAGAATTGTAGTACCCAAACTTGGGAAACTGTTGTTGTTGTAAATTATTCCACTAAATTACTACTGAAACATGTGAGGAAACAATGGTTATATTGTGTTGTCCACATGTTTGATACAACTATGAGGCCTACCAATAGAAAATCAACTTGTTCGTTGATGTCTGGCGTTGGAATCGAACACCAATAAATACAAAAAGTGACGATGGTTTAAGTTAGTATGTTTCTACGAGGGAACATGTGGGTTTTGTCCACGTTCTTGCCCTTATTTCCAAAGTTTAGGGACAATTAATGTAAAAATAGATGCATTATCGAATTTCTATCAAGAAAATATATATATATATAATAAAAAGCAAAATAAAAAATTATGGATTTTAACGGGATATACCAATGTTTATGACTTTATGTCATGACAAATAAATCAAAAACCTTCTAATGATTTTGGCTTCGTTTATAATGATCTCTTGAATATTATGCAAAGCATTATATGAATTACTTAATATAAGCGTGATAAGTAGGTTAATCATATTGATCTAAAGTGCTCACTGGCCGGGAAAACTCACAAAATCCCATGAAGGAGTACCCTAGTTGTTCACGGATCCCAAGATGCTTAATAGACCCATGGTCATGGGTGTATCAACCCAAATATCATTTCAAAGCATGTATCTCCTAACATCTTGCACTATGGTTTGATCACCAAACTAATAAAATGTGTATTGTGTGTAACCCAAAGAATGGAACACAAAACCTAGTTCAACATTTTTTCCTCAGAAAGCAATATTACTGGATATTGTTGGTTTGATTTTTTTCTTAAACATTAGGTGCACTACAAGTGACCTAACAAATAAGTTCATTTCATGAGCTAAAACATCCACCAGTCACCAACCACTAGTAGAAGTCTTTGCAAAAAATAATGCTTACATTAGAAAAAGAAACCATGAATACTGTATACTAGTGTCCTAGCCAATTTTAATTTATCCATTTCTGATTATTTTTAAAATAATTATTTCTGAAATAAATTTGGATATATAGTTTTTCTTAATATTATATAGGAGTTCATTATATTTTTTAATTTTTTTTTTTAATTATCGGACCTTTTACTTATAAATAAAAATCCAGCCCATAATTAAAATATGTTAAATTACAATAAAACCATTACTTAAAGAGTATTGTGTAAATTTACCAAAAAACCATGACTAAAAGGGTATTTTAGTCAGAATTAGGTGACACAATTCTAAAGCTCAATTCTCATTAACCGAGACTTACCCCTGAATTTTATTCAGGTTTATAATATAAAAATATGTTAAATTACAATAAAACCATTTACCAAAAAACCATGACTAAAAGGGTATTTTAGTCAGAATTAGGTGACAAAATTCTAAAGCTCAATTCTCATTAACCGGGACTTACCCCTGAATTTTATTCAGGTTTATAATAGTAGTATAGATAGTTAAGGGGGTTCGGCAGCAATAAGTTGGTTAATCTGGTGCTGCTAGAACTCAGAATTTCAGATTGACTGAAACTAGGCCTCCCAAAATTATGTCAATGAAATGATTTGAATAAGAATCCAGAATCATGAGCATTGATCAACCTCTAGCTATACCACTATATGGTGTTGCATGGGCAAACATACCAAATATTTCAAGGTAATTAACACCAGTACACATTTTTTTTTTTTTTTTTTTTTGCGTTTTGTTTTAAAATGAGGTTGGCATGGACCTCTACCTGAATTTAAAAAGGTGGATGAAAGCCCAAAATACATGAGGTCTAAATTAAAATGATATATGTAAAGAAGTGCAGATTGATCCAACAGGCCTGGTGTAGGCCCAAGGAGGGAGTCTGCTGAAACCAAAACTGCAATCCAAGGTGAGAAATTTGACTTGAGCATCAGTTTGAAACTGCCTAGGAAGTTGGTGCGCGCACAAAGCAGATATATCATTAATAGTATGTATGTTTTTTTCCATATTATGCTTAGAGGGGTGTGCAGGAGAAGAGAGAGAGAGAGCCAACAAGATTTCTGCAATTCAGATGGAGAAAGGGATGTCTTCTGTTGTCCAAGTGAAGAAGGAGGAGATGGATGAGACTAATCTGGATGAGATGATGAAGAGGGTGTCTTCTTTATTGCAAGGTATGTTGGAAATATATTTTCTAATAAAATATTTTGTTATGAGTGAAATTAAGGAGAAAAGGTGTATCCATTGGATATTACCTTTTAGGAATTGGTGTGACCAAATTCAGTGTATTTTCATAATTCTTATGAAAAGACATGTTTTTTCCTTTAGTCTACAATAGGTGTTTATTGTGAAAAAACACATTAAAACAACTTATCACATTTTTGTAAAAGGTGTATGTATGTGAGAAGACACCTATGAAGAGACACTTATGTGACTATAAATAGTGTGCTAATCTGGCCAGTTAGTATACAATTAATTAGACAAAGTCTTCTTCATTTCTTTACAATAATTAGAAGGATTGTTCATATTCATTCGCTAGTATTTTACTATTATAGTGCAGTTTAGTAGAGTGAAGAACTGTTGTATCTTGGGAGACCAATCGTCCAGAGATTGTTTGCACCATATCAGGGACGTAATATTGTCTTAAGGAAATTTCTTCAGCAAGCCTCAACTCATTTCCTTCTAAAAAATTTGTATGAGCAAAGTGCAGTAAGTGTTTACTTTTATTTTGAATTTATTGAGTGTAAATTCATTTGAGTTTATTCTTTCATTAGAATTACTTCTGTAATGCGTATTACATTTATTTTATCTTGTGTTATTATTATGAGTTCGCACATATCGTTACTAACAAGGTATGCTCTGTGCTGATGACAAAAAGAAGATCCAAGAGTTGATTCGAATGAAGTTGATCAGTTGTTCCACATGCAGGAATGAGATGAGGAGGAGTCTTGCATCTGCAACCAACAACCTTCCCAAACTTAAAGTGAAACTTAAGGAAAAGCCACTGCTTGAGCCAAAGCTAGAATCTTTGGAGGTTCAAATCCCTAAAGAGGAGGTGAAGGATAAAGCAGTTGATGATGATGAAGCTGAGTTCGGAGGTTTATTTGATGACCAGTACACATCTTCATCTTCTACATATGTGACGTAAAATCAATCTTCTTGAACTATTGATACAACCGTGAGGCCTAATAAAAGGTTCTTTTTTGTTGGCCTTTGGGAATTGGTATCCGATTAACAGACAGACAAGGGCAATCATGTTTCATAGTCAGAGGTGAAATTCTTGAATTTATGAAAGACACCATTGCGAAAGCTAATAAACTGTCACTTAATTTGTTTAGTGTGGCCACCCCTAAGCATAGCTCAGGTGGTGGTGACCAATGAAACAGGCCCTCAATAGTTCAAATAAAATTGGGGGCCCACATTAATAAAACCCAATTAATTATGAAGGGCCCACAAATAACTAGGTCATTCAGTCAATCAGAGTCCATGCTGTTAAATTCTATGTAGTCGTTCAGACTGCATCATGGATAAACCATCTAATCAGCACTAAATCAATATACTGATCTATACAGGACTACATAAACCTTTCCTTTAACTTTCACTTTGTAAATAGTTACTGCACTTGAACTCGATAATTTAAACTTATTATCGAGCTTAGTTTTATTACTAGATATGAAAGTATTTGAAAAATTTGAAGGTAAAATTAACGTTTTTCTATGAGGATTTTTTTTTTGATAGAATGTAGAATTATATTGATCTTCAAAACACAATTACAACCCTGATCAGCGAGTGTAATACTCCGTCAGGTAGCATAACCAGACTACAATATATTATAATCTCCCATATAAGTTTATACCCAGATACAACTGCTTACCAGAGCCAGTTTAGCATACACCCATTGTGTTGGTCCAATTCTTCAACAAGTCAGGGAACCTGTGAGGATTTTCTTCAAACAAACCATGCTCAAAAATCATATTTTATGCAATTAATAAATACTAAAAATGAAAAAAAATTTCAAGCAAACACTGGGAAACCCAGAAATCCTAATCCATCCAACTGCAAAACAATGAACACTACTTAGCACTTACCACTAAAATAATAATAACAATAATAATTCAATATTACAGTATGAAGAATACTAAATTAATCACGCCAACCAAAAAAAAATCTGTAGAAGGTGAATAACATAAACATAGCGAAAAAAATCTTGTAATCACGCCAACCGACTCTCTTGTGCATGAATGAATGATCAAGTTCAACTGTTCAAGGCTTCAAGGTTCCCAATGTAAATGGACTAAGTGGGCTCTGAGACAAAATCATATTGGGCTTTTTTCTTGGGCTAAACTTCTTTATACAAAATTGTGGCCCAATGTGCTTTATTTTTCTCCTCTAAATTACATATTTGCCCTCAATGACCTTGGAAGTGACGTGTATAAAAACCAGTTTGGTTGAAACTTGAAAGTCAAGGTATGATCTGTTTGCTTACTTACTTGTCTTGTTTCCTAACACCTAAATCCCAAATCTAGGGTTTCTTTCTCTTTTACAGAAACAGAGTAACAACAGCAATGTTGTTCATTCATACCTCTCCATATAATTGTTTGTTTGATTAATAATTTTAATTAGCTGATATTTTTGTTTGTTTAAGAACTGAGCTGTTTTACTACTTACAAAAAGGGGTTTAAGAAAATAAATTGTGTAACATTTTTTCCCTCTTGGACTCAAATTTGTTGAAGATTAACGAAAATTTATCATGGACCCTTTTTAAATTGAATTAGCAATGGTTATTAGTTTTTTCGTGTATTTCTTCAATAATCGTCATTCAGCTTTACTGCGTGCCAAGGTGCAAATGATAAGACATTTACTCCTTAATTACTTGGGAATTATTTAATTCATTTTTGTCCAATGATGTTTAGTAGTATGTTAGCTTAGTTAGTGTGAACTTTCTGAATGACGCTACTGAAAAGGATCACTATGTCTGTTATCTCTGAAGGTTTAAAACAGTTGAGTGTGGCTGCCTTTTGTTTCACAGTGAACTCATTGTGCATTATTCTTAAATTTATGTAGGCAGTGACTTTTGGCGGATCGAACATTGACCCAACGGCTTGGGAGGATAAGAAATGTAAAGGCGAGTCAAGGTTTCCTGTACAGGTAAATTAATGCTTTTGAAATATTGGTTATGTCACCTCTCAAAAAAATATTGGTAATGTTAATGTGATCTTAAACTTAACAGTATGGTGTGGGAAACATATGTCAGGTGAGAATCCGTGTGAGGAAACTCTGCAAGGCATTGGAGGAGGATGCTTTCAGGCCAGTATTGCATCACTATGACGGTCCTAAGTTTCGTCTTGAGCTCTCGATTCCCGAGGTGAGTTAGATCTTTGTGTATAGTGTTTGTACAAATTTATGGAGGACTCTAGTCTCTGTTTTGTTTTATTGGTAAGTGCAATGTGATCATGGTATCGCCCATGTGTATGAGTGACCATTAATTAGGTGCAACGCAACCTAAATGCACATAAGCTTTCTCAAGCACTCTTATTTGAATTACTGGTAATTGCTAAGTGCTAACAAATATATGTCATATTCATGCATTTTCTCACGCATTGCTCATAATTCCTGATTCATTATGGGTTTCATTTGTGTTTCTTTTGCAGACGTTGGCCTTGCTAGACCTGTGTGAACAAGAGCACATGTGAAAGAGGTGTCAATACAGTTAACGTGCTCTCTGTAGTCAGTCATTGAAGTTTATCTATGTTCAGCGTATAGTGAAAAATGTAATATGTCCTTAGTTTAAAAGGCGCAAGCTTGGCAGGCAAGTTTGGTGTGGATAGTCTCTGAAAGAGAAGTATGATGTCTGCAACTTCATATGTTGTATCAAGGAGGTATAGAAGTTGCAAGTAGTAAATATTTAAATCTACTTTTGGAAACCTATAGATACGAAGAAAACAAAACCATATGTAATGGCGATTCCTGTGAACAGAAGGGCAATCTATCTTAAATATTTGTCGGAGGTGTATGCAAACTTTTTTGTGAATCATAAATTTGCCTTCTATATTTAATGTTCTACTTTCATCAAGCTTTTCTCAGTATCTATAGACTATAGTAGTGTATATTGGAGGAAGGATTTGTCTTCCGGTGAGGCCTCTCTTGATGAGGGCAATGATCAATGTTCTTCTTTTACCTCCTTGAGAAGTAGTATTTGTGGCCTCAACATCCCATACATTCAATATTTCAGGAAATGGTTATCATGGAGGTGGAATGAGTGAGGTGATATTGATGCCCTGCTCGTGAAAGGAAAAGCTAAGCTTTTTGTGTGTTAGGTACACAGACATTATAAAGTCCAAGGAAGAAGATTATTGTTTACAGAAAGGTTAGAACAATTATGTGAAAATGTACTCTTAACCATAGTTTAAACTTTAAAATTTCTTCACATTTTGCGAAATTCAGACGGTATATGCCAGTATTTGAGAATTCTATCTAACAAAATTTTGCAAATCTCGGCTTACACTGAGATTTCCAGTGTCGGCATCTTGGCATATGCCGTTATTTTCCAAAATATGGGGGATATCCCACGAGTTATGCTGATTTAAGGAATCGCCACAAATATCCACGAATGCCTTCACATTGATTTCTAGTGTCATCCAAATCGGCATTTTGAACTATGCTCTTAACACACAAAAAGGTTGCTTAGTCTACTCTGGGTTTTCGCCTTGTGACATGTTGATGAGACTTCTTTTACAGTAAAGCAGCCTGCTGCTTCATTAAAGAATAAGGTTCTGTCTGTTTTCCCTGCTCGGGGTGGCAAACTTGTAGTTCATAGCTGCAACTGTTTAAACCTGGGAGGGTGTTGCTAGATGAATTGAAGGGCTGATATCACATCCGAGCTCAGGTCATCATTTTATTTGGTTTGATATGTTGCTTCCACCAAATATGTCGGAATGTTTGCAAAGAAGTTAACACGATTACATTCTTCATCCCATTGTTCAATTGCAAAGCCATTATTATTGACGTAAACAGTAGTCTTATTTGTCTTCCTCCCTCTTTATCTTTTATACTGCGATGCTGGAAACACAAGTGAATAACTATCCTAGCAGAGGCAGATTACATTCATCCTTGTCTAACATAATTCTCAAGCTTAAGCTTGTCCAGTTTTCGTACTATTAAATTACATTTACAATCACGCAACCTTTTACTAATTGAACTAGATCAACAATTTCTTGCACCTGTGAAGCACCATTTAGCGCAAACAAGAGATCCTGACCTTCTAATAGCTTGACTCAGAGATTCTCATCAAGATTTCTGCAAATCTTAGCAGCAACTTAAGGTGGGACCTATGAAGCTGCAATGTGGTTGACCTCATCATCATCTGACGAGATCAAAGAGCAGCTGACACAAGAAAAGTACGGATTCGTTGCAACAGCTCAGCCTTAACAGAATCCGGAACAGATGCTGCGAAAAGTAAAAGGAAAGTAAAGAAGAGCTAGTGGTGACAAAATTTTAAATACTATTGCCTGTGATACATGCAGTACTCGAGACAAAGAATACCATTAACATCAATGATAGCAAATTAGCAAGAGTCACAACTATGCTTATACATATACAAAAGCTTGTGGCAGATCAACTCACCTCTGCCCTTTGGGGTGATCACATGTACAAGGTCATCCACGGTAACATTATTCCTTCCTTTCTTCCTTGCAAATGCTCTGTGTAAGCAGAGTAAAAGTTAAATCTAGATATTGCTTTATGGAAATATAAAGAAAATGTGCTCAAATAACAACTAAAATCATCCACAGGATGGAACGCTTGCTTTCCCAATTTCTTTCCTGAGTCTTTTAAAAAGCAAGAAGTAACACCATCCTGATTCCTGACGCATGTAGAGACAATGTATTTTATAGGTTCAAAGTGTGTTGTTTGAGTTTAAATTTGGAGTCCCTGAATCCCAACGCATGGGCCATGGCACTGCATGTGGCCTATATTCCGCACATGTTCTCCAGCTTTCTAAACTAAGGTCAGCAAAAAAGGGATAAAAAGTGATGAGATGGAAAATTGGTATGCAAAAACCCATGGCACACAAGTTGTTTTAGAATCTTTATGCTTCTAAATCCAAGACTTGAGACCGGCTTAAGATTTAGGAGTGTAAAATTCCCAAGGAACAACACCTTTCCTAACATCCCCATCCAGTAACCGGTTTTTGTGATTTCACAATGTAGCTACATGCACTATAGCCAGGAAACAAGCTAGCCTCACTCAATCTGAAGCCTAGCAAGCCTCAGAGGCACTTCGCGAAAACAAAGATAGCATGTAACATCAATCAATCAAGCCAAGTGAGGTGTTGATCCTGGGCTGACTGATGATGAATTCATAATATGGGCTACATAAGGAACTAAGGAAGGTAGGACAGTTTCGCTCGGGCTTTGGCATGGTAATACAGAAGTAAAAGTTCCATTAAATATTTAGACCCACGTCAAAGTTTAAAGTATGATGACTAGTCAACCAATGTTTTGGTAACATTTTTCTTCTGTACAGTATTATATTTAGTTATTTACGTCTGCTTAACCCTTGTACCTAGGGAATGAGACTGCCAATTTCTACATCACTTCTATCACATTTCGCCAGTAAACAGGGTTTATTTCAGTGTCATAAACTTTTTTGTTTCCACACCAGAAAGCCACTTTCCAATTTTTCCCAAAGGAAACCTATGTTAAGACAAGCCATTAATTTTTCACTCTAAAATCAAGAAGAGGGAAAGATGGTAATAGGAATACGAGGAGAAATGTTCTTGATAAAATCATTTGCTACTTGGATGATATTATGATAACTTCCTTTTCGAACTCAACACATCTTCTACTAAACCCCTTTCGGAAACAATAGAATGATAAAGGCTGAGAAACCAAACAAAGGAGGACTCTGCTTCATTATGATGTTGGGAATGTCACACTCAACTTCAAACCACACTTGGCAAATCATGTATACTTCATGTATCTGTCGTACGACTAGTCTCAATCCTTAGACCATAAACTATTATATCATAATATCAAGAATGAAAACCATGCGAGCTTGTGACTGAACAGGACATGTAGTGAAGCATTAATATTCTCGAAAACCAAAAACATAGACATATACATGATGCCATTCTAAACTATTATTGCTGTAAGAATAGTAAGACTACTGATCCAATTAATGCATTCATGTAGAAGACCCTCCTCAAGGAAGTGAAGTAACACATTGAACTTTACTTTGAGAGCCAATTCGTTACTCTCTTTATTTTTTGTTAGAGTTACAATTCCAAAAGCTTTATATGTCGAGGGGGGTCGGGATCCAACTATGCTATAAGGACATTTTCCAAATCAAGTCTATTTTTGGTGGGATAATGTTACTGGAAGGTGCACTTTCAAGAAAAATTACACATGGATATTACACATGAATATTTCACAGTGAACTACGCTATCACTGGAACATTACTAAAACTCTTGTATCTTTTTTAGATATCAATAAAATCTGATTTATTAAAAAAACAAAAAACAAGAATAAGTCGCAGCAGACTACTTCTAGCCTACTCATATGCTTTATATACAAACGGAAGTAAATCTTCAAAATCTAAGAGCTTGCTTGGACTGGCCTTTTATGCCCCGATTCTTTCATTCAACAAGTATTTAACACTTAGTTTTGAATGAAAGAATAACATAGCGTAATTCATTTATCATATGCAACAACGAAAGTCTTCTCTATGAATCCTTTACTTGTAATTTGAAGAACCACTTAAGTGGAAAACATTTAAATTCTACTAAAATTCCATTAAGGATGAGTAAAAGGCAATGGTAAATAATAGGAGCTGAGAGGAAGATAACCTGCATAGAGCATTCATTTCATCCTTCCAACCACATTCTATAAGCCTTTCCCTCAGCAACTCCTTTAATCGTTCCTTTTCTCCACTCTCAATCAACTATAAAAGGGATACACAAAAACAACATAAAACACATGTACAGAAAGGAGATTTTCATCCCACTGAGAGTGGTATGTAGACATTATAACTTAAAATTGTTGAATCAAAATCCATAGCACACCATTTCCAAACATGCAAAATCTCAGACAGTCAAATAACCACTGAGGCCTTACAAAAAATACTGTTCAGTCATCCTACTGAGAGGTGAAATTTCTCATACAAAATATATTACTCCCTATATATTCTTAATTTAATTTTTCCCCAAATAAAATATTGTCCATCATATTGAAAAATTACAAAATCGATTTCCAGATAATATACTACTAAAAAGAGTCAGCTTCTTTTATCCCCAATTAAAAAAAAAAGCAAGAACAACCCATGTTATAATTGATCACGAGAAACCATATTTCTAAATAATAATAATGGAAAAATAAAAAATATAGGGTATGTTTGGTTCGCAGGAAAAGGTGGGAAAGGAAAATGTTTTCCTGGAAAGTTGAAATTCCATTGTTTGGTTCAAAAGGAAAACTAGAAAAATTTGGAAAGCAAATTCCCCGTGATTTCGAGTTGCTCTAAAAATACGGAAAGCGGATGCTTTTTTTATTTTTCGGAAACCGCTTTCCTTTTTCTCTCTTCTTTCTTCTAGATCTATCTTTTTTTCTCTTTCTCTCTTTCTGAAGCAATAATGGCGTCTCCTTCCTTCTTCTTCTCTTCTTCTTCTCTCTCATTCTAGGTTAACTCTTTCCCCCTCATTCTTCTTCTCCCTCTCTTCTATTCTCTGTTGCTAAATTGGTTCAGGAGTGATTACAAATTTCCAGATCTGGAACACTCTTTCTTCTTCCTTTAATCAACAAGGTAAGTTGATATATTAAAACTTTCTCCATTGAAATAGATTTTTATTGTTCTTTATATATGTAAATTGAGAATTCAAAATTGCTTCTTCAAATAGATGGGGTTTTTATTTTTGGGATTTTGTGAGCAAGAAAATTTGTTATTAATTTCAATAAAAATACGATTTTGATATTTTTCCATGGATGTTGAAAGCTAAAATAAAGCTTGGTATGACTGATTTTAATATTTTTGGTGGGTTGTTGTTATTTTGCGCAAATTGTTCAATATATCCGTCATCCTTGTGTCCAGTTGTTGTAGTTATTTGTTTACAATACAAATTGTAGGAACAAGCTATAAAGGCTTTGGCGTATTTTCTCGGCACCAAAAAGGATAGGGCGTATTTTCTCGGCAACTGAATCTGCAAGTATCAACTCTATTCGCCATAGTTTGCAGGTAACAATGTTTCTATGGTACTTAGTTTTATTACAATGTCAGGTTTGTCGCATGTTCACCCAAGACCCTACACAAACTGTCGACTGGCAGACTGACGAGCTTGCGCACCTTAGTGCACAGTACCCACAACCAGCTTGTGTACCCAATAGATTGCAATTCCTCCACCTTGTGTGTTTAAAATCAATCCAAACATGAGTGTAAATAGTAGCGAGGATGCAGCTCGATAAGAGGCCATAGCCGAGTAGGTATATATGATCATTCAACTTAGTTATTAAACTAAGGCTGGTTGATTACTTGTTCTGCTCTGGTATAGCCATGTAAAACATCCTTTTATAGAAGAACTTCCTGAAAATTGTGACTTATTTTTTATAATGAAACAAACACCATTGCTGTAGCGTTTTGGTTAAGTTACACTGTTTCTCTATTACCATGATATATTGACAATTATTATTAATTGTTAATAAGAACTTTTCTCCAAAGTTAATGGCAATTGTATTACATTATTTTTATAAGAAGAGTTGATCTAGTATCTTATGAATATGATATTCCCTTGATCTGTTGAGTTCCAGATTCCTACTCGGCATTTTATACAAATTTACAGTTGATCAATGAACTTTTGTTTGTTCTATGTTGTGTGTTCAACATAGAAACAGATTGTAGTACACTTAAAATGACTTTCCTGTTATTATATTTCTGAGAGTCAAATGACAGGTTATTGAGACTTGAAACCTCTGGTCATGTTAATAACCTGTTAAAACCTTAGTTAGAAACACAGACATTGAATGTTATGTAAGATGAGGAAGACATATACTGCGGCAGAAAAAGCATATTTGAAAAGGCTGTAGTTTCTTCAATGTTTTTTCTAGTGTTGAAAGTTGGAATAGTAGTAGCATTAGTAGAAGACTGTAAAAGCTTGTGTGTAGGAAGGCATGTTTTTTTTGTTCATGTCCAGTATATAGGGAGTGTAACCAGCCTGCAGACTGTCGAGCTAAAGGTGCACTCAGTGGCCAACCAATGGTTCATTACTCCTGATCCTTCCTAAGGCTATCGTTTGTATGTTGATAACATCTCTAGTATCTATACTCTATAGAGTATAATGTATTGGTACTCTGTTTCACTGTTAATAGAAATAGCTGTTTCGATCAAAAAATAAAATAAAATGGAATAATAGTTGTAAATTTAAAAGTGAAGAGGCACCCGGATTTTGTTAAGAGTGAAACAAGTAAAGGTGTGACTTATCTATTAAGACTTCAACATGACCTAATTGTCTGCTTTAGTTCAAATTTTGGTCCAGGTTGATCGAATTGCTTAAATGGAATTTTTTTTACTTTAGGTGTTTTTATACTTTTGGAATTTCCTTGCTTAAATGGAAATTTGTTTTGGTACAGGTTAATTAAATTGCTTGTATACATTAATCTCTAAGGATTGGCACTACTGTTTGGTTTGAAGTATTGTTTTTTGTGCTAGTTATTTAAATATTTAATAATGTTAATATACATTTTCTCAGTTTTTAAGATTAACTATTGACAAGGTTGTTCTGTTGTACTGCTTTCATGATGGTTTATATATTTATTTGGCAATAATATTGCAGGCTAATTCATATGCTAAAGATTTGATTAATGTCCCACTTGAGCAATACTAGGATTTGAAGCTTGTATGTGTGGAGGATCAAGCAACGGGAAGATTTCGAAAATCTATTTCAGATGTTCAGTCTGAAAGTGTGGATGATGTTACAAGTACAAAAGAATCATCAAAGGGAAATAAACACAAAAAACGAAGCAGACCATGGGAAGATGTTCTCTCAAAGGTTGATGGGTTGACTGAACAGGTTGGGAGATTGACTGAAGCTTTAGTTGATGATAGCTTCGTTGAAAAGTTGTATTCTGATGTAACTAGCATGGAAGGATTTGAGGAGAAATTCTTAGAAAATGCATTTGACTATCTTATTGCACACCCTATCGAAGGAAAAAAGTTTATGGTTCGGCGTTTAGCTATGCGTAGGGAATGGCTACAAGCTTTTGCAGATGGTGCATATGTTTAGATTTTTATGTTTTTATGGTTTTGGACATGTTTGGTTTATAATCTTTAGAAGGTGGTGGACATGTTTAGATTTTATATGCTAATGGCTTTGGACATATTTTTATTTATGAATATGAATTTTAAACTTATGTAGAATTTTTCTTGTTTTCTGTTAAACACTTGTTTTTTTATTTGCATGTTTATTTTAGATTGCTTACCATACAAACAATATCAAAAATAAGTTGAAAAATATTGTTTAAAATCAAACCTGAGAAAGTAAATTTATAAACATCATTTTCATTTATAAGGGGAACCAAACATAGGAAAACAAATTTCAGAAAACTGTTTTCCTTTTCCAGTGAACCAAACATTGGAAAATGAATTCTAAAAAAATGAATTCTAGGAAAGTGAATTCCTTAGGAAACCATTTTCCTTGGAATTTGAATTACCTTGAACCAAACATACCCATATAGTAACTTGATTTCTTTGTAACTACAAGTATTTTGATGAAAAAGGGACAAAGAGGTACCTTAATGTTGATAATTTCTCTAAGAGTAAGCTCTTGTTCTTGATCTTCCTCTGCATCTGGTGTTGGAGGACGATTAATCGAACCCCTCCTGTTTAACATAACATAACATATATATTACAACAATTATAAATAATAACATCAAATATATATACATTATAATTAAAGAAAATTAAATATCATTAACTGGTTCAGAAATTAGTTCTTAATAACACATAAACAAACTCACATCTCTAATCTCTAATCTCTAAGCAAGAAGAATAATTTCTCAGCTACGATAAACAAACGATAGCAAAAGTGCAAACTTCATATATAGCAGAAAACAAATTTCTTTTCTTTGATTTGCCATGCATGGAAAACAAACTAATCCGACTAAAAAAAGTATTGTCGTGAATTTATTTGAGTTTTAAAAGCGCTCGATATACTCTTTTTAAGTTTGGAATCAAACAGTTCCGGCCTTACTTCCAAGTTCCAACTGGAGCGGAGTCCAATTACTTCTCAATCTTCTCGTCTTCTTAATAATACTTCAATAAGGCTTATTGAATCTTTTCTTGAGTCAGAAAAAAAAAATGAAGAAATTCTTCTTTGAAAAGATACTAGTATTCCTTATTGTGTTCTTGTTATTGAATTCTTCTTCTGCTTTTCATGAGCACAATGTAGGTGGAGAACAACCCTTATCGAAAATCGCAATCCATAAAACGATTTTCGCCTTCCATAACTCGGCTTCCATCAAAGCATTGTAAATACATTACATAAAAAAGAACAAGTTGTGATGGAGATTGCAAATTAAAAGTAAATCGACACATGAATTTTACGTGGTTCGGCAATGGTGCCTACGTCCACGGGAGAGATAAGTGTATTTTATTGATATGTGATGAGATGAGTAGAGAGCTTGTGAGGAGCTAGAGAGAGCTTCCCAAGAGCTAGAGAGAGCTTCCCAAGAGCTAGAGAGAGCTTGTCCTCTTTCACATGAAATAGATCCCTTTATATAGATAGGGAATTACATGTGTGATATAAATACATTGATGTTGTAACGGAAAATAACGGACAAGTAATAATGGAGAATATATTTGATATTGATCTTGTAATTAATATGCATTGCCACGTAAGCGCCACACGAGCTCATGAGTCACCGAGTTGGAGTATGACTTGTCTGCATGTCGGGTGGGCCAAGTTGGAAATGGGCTTGAGCTCGGGTGATGTAACTCGATTGAAGTCGGATGAAATGAGTGCAGAGTCGGTGTTTAGTATACCGAGTTAGTGAGATTAGGATTTGAACAGAAGTGAATGAAATGTGATTAGATACGAAGTCGGATGAAATGAGTGTAAAGTCGGTGTTTGGCATTCCGAGTAAGAGAACTCGGTAATGGGTATATACATAGCCCCCTCTTATTAAGTTGACCGAAATTGGTCAGCTTGATAAGAAGTAGAAAACGGGTTTTGAGAATGATTGACTTTTTGAAAAAGGATGTGGAATTCGAGTTAAAAGTTTCATATGCATTCGAAATCTCAACCAAACCGTAATTTCGTAAGCGTTCGCTTCCGTGAGCTGAGCGTTTGCTTTTGAATCGTTTCCGAATGTCGTGTCACGACGACAATGTTGACATTGGATAGACGTATAATGCCATTGAGGTCTTAGTTGATTTGATTTGACATTTCTATGCACATGAAAAATCTAACCCTTGTACCAATTTCCTTTGAATAGCTTTTGATATCAAGTTTGAGTGATAGACACAAAATTGGTATGAATTTTAAGAAAAATGGGCTCATATGATAGGGATGAAAATTAGTGTTCAAATCATCATACTTGAGTTCACCATTTCCTGAAACTTAAAAAAAACAATTAGTACCTGAGGGATAAAAGTTAGCCCCCAGTCTCATACCGAATAATCATATGAAGTAACAAATAATATGTTTAAAGTATGTGTATAAGTGATAAGATCAGTAAAATGACATGAAATAAAAGTCCATATAATTGAGCTCGCTTTAGTGAAGCCTCAATTTCTGGTCCTTGAATAGTTGTGTCATGTTAAGCCAAAATGGTAGCCAGTATATTTGTATCAAAAAAGAAATGATAGTAGATGTGTGATGTCGCACGACTATGTAGCAGGGAACATCAGTAGCATGTAGGCCAGAAATATGTAGCATGTAAATGGGCATATGGGCTTGATGATAGCCCCCAATATACTGTAAGTGCATAAGAAATCAAATTAAGCTTGATTGCATATATCTCATCATAACAAATGGAACCAGAAGTTAAGATTAGTATATGATGCGTATGATTGGTGGATGTTGCTGTTCATCCATTCCCATGAATGGAAAAGAATAATGATATTATATGTGAGAAAGAAAAACAAGTAATTGGCTCATAGCATATATGTCAAATATGTGGACAATAAAAGATGCATGTGGCCATATTGTACATATATAGGAGAATATATTTAATAATAGATATGCCTATACTAATAACCATATAGTTAAGATGGTGTTAAGATGGTAGCAATAAACATAGAGAATGAAAGTCATATTGATCAGAGATCAAAGAAATAGAAACATATATCATAGAGATCAGAGAAATATCATAGACATCTAATACTTATCTTGTTTTCCCCAATTAACAATTCTTGTATTTTGAGAAAAAAAAACCATAGTGATTTGTTGATGACGAATATGTAACTTTTTGTTCGATCACAAACAGTCGGCGCCAATGTAAATACATTACATAAAAAAGAATAAGTTGTGATGGAGATTGCAAAATAAAAGTAAATAGACACATGAATTTTACGTGGTTCGGCAATGGTGCCTACGTCCACGGGAGAGATAAGTGTATTTTATTGATATGTGATAAGATGAGTAGAGAGCTTGTGAGGAGCTAGAGAGAGCTTCCCAAGAGCTAGAGAGAGCTTGTCAAGAGCTAGAGAGAGCTTCCCAAGAGCTAGAGAGAGCTTGTCCTCTTTCACATGGAATAGATCCCTTTATATAGATAGGGAATTACATGTGTGATATAAATACATTGATGTTGTAACGGAAAATAACGGACAAATAACGGACAAGTAATAATGGAGAATATATTTGATATTGATCTTGTAATTAATATGGATTGCCACGTAAGCGCCACACGAGCTCATGAGTCACCGAGTTGGAGTATGACTTGTCTGCATGTCGGGTGGGCCAAGTTGGAAATGGGCTTGAGCTCGGGTGATGTAACTCGATTGAAGTCGGATGAAATGAGTGCAGAGTCGGTGTTTAGTATACCGAGTTAGTGAGATTAGGATTTGAACAGAAGTGAATGAAATGTGATTAGATACGAAGTCGGATGAAATGAGTGTAAAGTCGGTGTTTGGCATTCCGAGTAAGAGAACTCGGTAATGGGTATATACAAGCATCACCACTTGTTCTTGGCTCCAAGGTACATATATACTATATGTCTATATGATCATTGTTACTTTGTTGTAATCGTTAAGTTGTTAGAGTTTTCGGGTTTTCCGATATGTACAAATTTCATGAACTTGGTTTTGGAGTAAGTAGAATTATTTTGCTTGCAGGGTGAAGATACAGAGTGGGTAACTGTGAATCTTGAATATAGTAATTCATCTGCAGAAGATTGGATTGGAGTATTTTCCCCTGCAAATTTCAAGTAATACCCTCGTCGCCAATCCTTACTAAGATTTTATTTTTCGCTGACAACATGTATGAGTATGATCACGTGTTATGTTGATAAGACTTTTTAAATCTGGATGATCAGTGAACCACAATAATTAATATAATTTGTAAAGAGTGAGGAATCTTGTTACCCGGAAGGAAACCACACTTACCAGAATAATATTATGGTGTGACAAAAGACAAGATCAATTAATACCTACTAGCTATGATAGTATGTCTGCTCTGCACATTGATGAGCCATTGATTGTTTCATTGAACTACAAATTGATACATTGAGCATGCAAATTCATCTTTCGTTCTTGTTAGTGTGATAGTGGAAGGCGGTGTTTAATTTTTGTCTAACTGAGAGTTGAACAAAATTTCCAGTTTACTTTCAAATATCAACTTGTTTGCGTATAGGCATTACTCAAGGTAGAAGTGTTTAGACAGAACACACAAACAATTGTAGTTGTATTGGAACTGCTACAGATTTGCAGCCTAAGGATGGCAAACAAACATATACACATTTTCTCGGACTGAGTGGGGAAACGATATATAACATTACATGTCTGTCTTACAAATAAGTGATGCTACAAGCAAACAATTGAAGCTGTAGTACTGTTTTATTATATATCCCTACTACATTAGTTTTCAAAACAAATTTCGTCCTGAAAATTGCTTATGCACTTTCTTTTCTAGTATTCTTTTGATGGAAAAATGAATAAATTTGATGTGGCAGTTCGTCAAACTGTTCGCCAGAACCTGGCAATCCGAGACAACAGACTCCATATATATGTTTTTCTCCCATAAAGGTGTGTGTGTTACTCTTATGTTTATCATTGGTAATCTTGTACTTTAAATCCTTAATACTTAATTTTACCCGTTGGGCATTGGTATTTATATTTCAGTACAAGTACGCGAATGACTCAAATCCTGATTATACTAAGAATGGCAAGAGTTCTCTGAAGTTTCAGTTGATCAATCAGCGTGCGGACTTCTCTTTTGCTCTATTTACAGGGGGCTTTGAAACCGGCACAAAGTGGTTTGACATCAATTTTGTGACAAAGTGTCCATGGTTATCTCACCTTGAGTTCATTGTTAGGAAAACCAAGTTGTACGCACATCGTCCCGAGTTTGTGTTCTCATGTCCTTGTGTCAAACTCGAGTTTTGGGTTCAGGACGTACTTACCTCTTAAGGACGTTCGTACGTCCAAGTAGGCAGCAGACGTGTTTTGGTCAGGACGTACGTACTGAGTTAGAACGTTCGTACGTCCATGTAGTCAGCAAGTTCGGATCGTGTATACGACGTACGAACGTCATATCGACGTACGTACGTCCAAAGTCGGTTTACACTATTTCGGCCCATTTTCCTTGATTTCCAACCCTAGGTATAAATAGGGTTTCTCTTCCAAACAACAAGGTAGTTCTTTGGCCGTCCATTATCCTTCTAGTTGTGGAGTTTTGGTTTAGGTTTTGGTGTTGAAAGTGTTTGTGGCTATTGAACTCAATTCCCTTCCTTCCTCCTTCTCTCAATTCATAACTTTGTGAACTTCCAAGTATCATAGTGATTTAGCTTCGAGTCTTCTTGTGTGTTCATCAAGAAGTCGAGTATCCTTGTGTGTTCATCAAGGAACTCTGGTGTAAGCTTGTTTCATAGTTCGGCTTCGAGTCTTCTTGTGTGTTCATCAAGAAGTCGAGTGTCTTGTGCGTACATCAAGGTGCTCTGGTGAAGTCAAGGTGTTAGAGATAACCAGGAGTATCAACTCGCAGTGAGTGCAGGTAGTTGGTAGGTTTGTACATCTCTTTTCATATAGTGGATTATTTGTTGTCGCGAGGACAACCGTGGACGTTTCCCATATTGGGTTTTACCACGTTAAAAATATCGTGTGTTCTTTATTTGTTTATTGCTTTATTGTTTGCTTTACTATTGTTATATTGCACATATATTGGGTTCTCAATTGGTATCAGGAGCAGGGCGCTTGTTAAGGAGCGTAAAGGCTCACGCGTAGATCCTTAGTGCAATTTTAATGGATTCTGATAAATTTGGAACACTAATTTGTCCTCCTAAATTTGATGGAACTAATTTTCCCTATTGGAAAGTTCGTATGGCTGCGTATTTGCAGGCTATGAGTGAGGATGTGTGGATCGCTGTGGAAGATGGTTGGTCACCACCGAGAGTTACTACAGGTAGTACAGATGAGGTTGTTACAAGTGTAAAGCCACGAAACACATGGAGTGTGAAAGACAAAGTTGCTTCTACTAACAACCAAAAAGGGCTTAATGCTATATTTATGGCTTTGGATGCTAGTGAATTTCGGAGAGTTCATGGTTGTATAACATCCAAAGAGGCTTGGGATAGGTTGGTAAGAACTCATGAGGGTGACAATGCTGTCAAAGAGAGTAAGCTTGAACTTCTTATTACTCAATTTGAAACTATGAAAATGGATAATAATGAATCTTTTGATGAATTCTTTATTCGTTTGCAGGATATTATCAACACTAGTGCATCTTTAGGTTTAGTGTACACCGATACTCAAATAGTACGTAAAGTTCTTCGGTCTTTGCCATCTAGATTCCGTTCTAGGAAAGATGTCATTCAAGAAAGCAATGACTTAAAGACCATGTCCATAGAGACCTTAGCAGGAAAATTGAGAACTTATGAACTTGAGGTTCAACTTGAACAACCTCAAAATAAATCCTTTGCTTTTAAAGCTGGAACTTTTGAGGATGTACAAGATGAAAAAATTAATCATGATAAGTCTCTTGACACTAAGCAACATCTAAGTATCATTTATCGTTATCTTAAACATATTTTTAAGACTATGAAATATAATGGTTTGACTAACCATGGTTTTGACGAGTGTAAGCTTCCCAAGAAATTTGGTGCACAAGGGATAGAACAACAAAAAATCAAGTTATCTACCACTTGGGAGGAAGATGAAAGCGATGATGATGATGATGATGATGTAGCGGAAGACCATGCTATACATTGTGTTGCCTATGGAGCATCTTTGAATGAGAATGCGGATTGTCAGGTAACCGATATTGTCGATCATGAATTCGATGATTCTATTTTGGTAAGTCCTGGTGAGTTAAGGGAATTACATATGTCATCTGTTAAACAATATCAATCCTTGCGTAAGACTAATCAGATTTTAAATGATATGGTTGAGTCTCTTGTGAAAGAGAAATCTGTACTTGCAGGTGATATGAATGCCTTATCTGAGGAGTTTTCCCAAGAAAAGCTAGATTTCCAATCTAGAATTATTTCTTTGGAAATATCCAATCGTGAGATAGAAGATAAGTATCGTTCTTTGTTGCTTGAGCATGAAGCTGTGAAAAAGGATTTATTCGCTTCTACTAAGCGATTGCAAGGGTTTGAGAAAGCTTCAGTTGATCTAGACACCCTTATTAAAAGTGGAAAGTCTTCTTCAGATAAGACTGGTTTAGGATATGACTATGTCGGAGCTTCCTCCAGTTGTGTCCCTCCTACTACTTCTTTTGTGAAGCCATCATTGCCTCATTTGTTACCAAATCCTCATATTCCTACTCCGTCTGCACCTACCAAGGCTTTTGAATCTAAGCCAAATGTGATGACCAAGAACAAGACAAGTCCTAAACATAGACATTTTAAGTGTTTTACTTGTGGTCGGTTAGGTCATACTTCCGCTTTCTGTTGGGATAACAATTCCATAGTTCCATATTCTTCTTCTTATGGTAATAATAATTGGAACTCACATTGTTCTTTTCCTGTACAGGCTCATCATTTCTCTTGGCCTCCTTTTATGAGAAGAAGTGGCCCTAAAAAACCACAACACTTCAACAATAGAAAGAAGGTTGTGCAAAAGGTCACCAAACCACCTCACATATGGGATAGAAGCATCGATGCTGCCAAATGTAGTCTAGAGAATGAGAGGTTAAAGATTGGAAAGTCTACTATCAGGGATAATATTCAAAAATCCTCCATATCCGGGTCCAACTTGCAGAATATCTCTCAAGTATGGGTACGAAAGGATGACTTGAACGTTCTGTTTTGACTTCTTAAAGTCAGATTGAATATCATCTTCGTATTTTTATTTTTATTTGTTTGTTTTCTAGCCTTGTGTTATTTTAATTGCATATTTTTCTAACCCTATAGGCTATTTGTTTGGTGTGTTTTGTCTTTTTGTTTATGCATGTTTTGTTTGTTTGGGTTGAATATCATAAAAAAAATAGTTTACTTTGTTATGGGTGTTTGGGATACACATACTTTGTATATGTGGTTAGATTGGTCTATTGCTTTCAATCATACTTGTATGCTTAGTGCTCATGAATATAACTATTTTATTACACTTAGCATACGCTTGTGCTTCCATGTTTAGATTTTAGACCAACGTTTATCTAGTTGTGTCTCATGCATATATCCTTGCTTGATTACACTATGCACAGCTAGGTGGCACTTTGAGAGGTTGTTTGCATATCTTTTTCCATCCTTTGAACATGATAAACTTCTAGGATAATCATTAGTTGGAAATATACGTATGCATGCCTTCTTATGTTATCTTGATTCTTAGTATGAAGGCGGTGTGGTAGTGGTCAACAATTCACAAAATCCCTAGCCTTTTGATCTTCTTGAGAAAGAAATCATTTGGTATACATACCCGTTGGGGCCGTGAGGGTCATGCAATGACGGATGCACTCAAGAGATGTTAGTTCTTGTGTTGCACGTTACCATGATGTTGCACTACTTTGAAAAGGGGAAGTAATTTGAAAAGATGTAGGCTACACCCTATCACATGTTGCAAAAGATGAAGGTAAAAATCCCTTTCACATGTTAATTTATGCACAGAAAAAAAAAAAAAAAAAAAAAAAACAAAACAGGTTATAAGTGCATTTCCCTATGTCTGTTTAGGCGTTTGTGAAGTGAAATTCTTCTAATGGTGAATACTAGTTGTTTTGAGTGTTCTTATGGTTTGTGAGTGAGGTGTGGAAATAACTCTCTTTGTGTTTTCTTTAGCTTTCCCACACACCAAGGATGTTTGTATGATGCATTTCTAGTAGATGTTTGGTTTCATATCTTAATCTTTGATTGGTGCGTACTTTGTTTAATGAAACCAAGTTTATTCATCTTTACTAAGTATCTTGTTTTAATTGAGCTTGCATATACTCTCTTCTACCCTTGTATGCATGGTTCTTTGTGTGTTTCAAATATCTTTATTTGGTTTGTTTTTCTAGGTGCATCTTTCTCATATGCAATGCATTTGGGTGGAGCTTTTGTTTAGGGGGAGAATTCTTTGTATTGACATCGTGTTAACAAGTGTTTATTTTATGGCTTCCGTTGCATATCCTTTTTGTTGTTAACATGATTGTTCTCTTTCTTTTCTTCGTTAATCTTATTTGTTATGGTTTGGTATTTTTCTTCTCTTTCTTTTGTTACCTTGCTTCATTTGTGACAAAAAGGGGGAGATTTATGACTATAATACTAACACCTTCTTCTTCTGTGTTAGTGTATTTTTGGGTCATGTTGCAGGTATGCTACACGTATGGGGGAGTGAACGTGTTGATGTTTAGAGGTTGTACAGTTATGGGGGAGCTCGAGTGTCAAACTTTGGAGCTCATGAAGTATGGGGGAGTTGCTCGAGGAACTTCCGTTGGCTCTTTGATTGTTTCAGAATTTCTTGTTGCTTCCGTTCGATCTCTGATAATCAAACTGTCGGTGTTAGCTGGATGTCACGAATTGGTGACTTGGTATGTGTTCTACCTTGAGTGATTCTGTAGGCATGTTTTATAAATGCCATGGTTTGGGTTTGTAAGCACGTTTTATAAGTGCTATTAGAGTCATAGGTTTTTGTCACAAAATCAATGTCAAAGGGGGAGATTGAAACCGGCACAAAGTGGTTTGACATCAATTTTGTGACAAAGTGTCCATGGTTATCTCACCTTGAGTTCATTGTTAGGAAAACCAAGTTGTACGCACATCGTCCCGAGTTTGTGTTCTCATGTCCTTGTGTCAAACTCGAGTTTTGGGTTCAGGACGTACGTACCTCTTAAGGACGTTCGTACGTCCAAGTAGGCAGCAGACGTGTTTTGGTCAGGACGTACGTACCGAGTTAGAACGTTCGTACGTCCATGTAGTCAGCAAGTTCGGATCGTGTATACGACGTACGAACGTCATATCGACGTACGTACGTCCAAAGTCGGTTTACACTATTTCGGCCCATTTTCCTTGATTTCCAACCCTAGGTATAAATAGGGTTTCTCTTCCAAACAACAAGGTAGTTCTTTGGCCGTCCATTATCCTTCTAGTTGTGGAGTTTTGGTTTAGGTTTTGGTGTTGAAAGTGTTTGTGGCTATTGAACTCAATTCCCTTCCTTCCTCCTTCTCTCAATTCATAACTTTGTGAACTTCCAAGTATCATAGTGATTTAGCTTCGAGTCTTCTTGTGTGTTCATCAAGAAGTCGAGTATCCTTGTGTGTTCATCAAGGAACTCTGGTGTAAGCTTGTTTCATAGTTCGGCTTCGAGTCTTCTTGTGTGTTCATCAAGAAGTCGAGTGTCTTGTGCGTACATCAAGGTGCTCTGGTGAAGTCAAGGTGTTAGAGATAACCAGGAGTATCAACTCGCAGTGAGTGCAGGTAGTTGGTAGGTTTGTACATCTCTTTTCATATAGTGGATTATTTGTTGTCGCGAGGACAACCGTGGACGTTTCCCATATTGGGTTTTACCACGTTAAAAATATCGTGTGTTCTTTATTTGTTTATTGCTTTATTGTTTGCTTTACTATTGTTATATTGCACATATATTGGGTTCTCATGCTTGTCAAATGTATCTACAAATCTTTTCCTGATGGCTTATGCTTTCCTAGTTTTGGCCAGATTGCAGACATGTTCATTTGTTTACATATTTTCAATCTTAGAAGTATTATTACTTTATTTCTAGCTGCATTCGTTTATATATGACGACACTTAATTTATGATTGTCTTTGCAGCCAAAATTGGTGGCAGTTTCAAATGTTATATCCTTTGCAAATCCAAAGGCTCCTGTTTATCCTCGTCTTGCACAAGGGAAGTCTTGGAATGAAGTAAGTTCATTTAAGCAGATGAAACCCTCTTCTTGAACATTAACCTCTTTAAAACTCTTTCTCCCATCCTCTTAAGGTGTTATGGTTGTCTTTCTGTTATTCATGCATGATAGCGTTATTAATGAGTTGCTCCAATAATTTTTTTTTAACGCAAATATGCCTTTGGAATGAAGTAAGTTCATTTAAGATGATGAAACCCTCTTCTTGAACATTAACCTTTTTGGAACTTTTTCTCCCATACTCTTGAGGTGCTGTGGTTGCCTTTCTGTTGTTCATAATAACATTATTAATGAGTCGCACCAATAAAAAAATGTTGGGCGAATTGGTCAAAACCCCAGCAAAAAGAGTTTCAATTTGCACTAACCCCAGAAGTTTTTTATTCTTTGAGCTTACCCCAGCTCGTTAACTTTGCTGTTAGACCACCGTCTGCAGGGCCCACTTAAAATCTACGTGGCATCTACGTGGCAAAATTAAAACAAAACACTTTGATATATACCTATGTTACCCCTGAGGAGATGACTGGCTCAGATCGAAAGCGAATTTTGGTCTTTGGGTTTGAACTCTACATAGATATGAATAATATTCCCTGGTGGCCTTTGATTAATATATCCATCTTTTGCCTTCATATAAAACCAACTAAGTGCAATCTTAAAAACTATGGGGACAGGTATGAGTTTTGATACTTCTTTTTTCAAATCACCCATAAAAACCTCATCTCCATCCCAACCTTCACTATCTACAGTTGCACCATCAGTATAACATCTTAGTTTAGAAGAAACCTGCCCCACTTCCTTAAAATTACCCCCATAGTGAAACCTTAAGTTTCTTATACCTAATTCCATCTGCAATAAGGTTTTCTAAAATCAAAATCGAAACAACACAAAACCTTGACTTATACAAATCGAAATAAATCCTACACTACACAAAACCTAACTTATACAAGAATTAGAAAAATTACCTTCAGTTTCGGTTGTAGTTCAGTTCAATTTCAATTCTATTTGATTTTGCTCCTTCAATTTCGTTTGTAATTCAACTAATTTCGCAATACAAAAACAAAGTTTTGAAACTAGGTCAAAAGATTAGGGTATAAACTCAGTGTTTTCTGTTCTTTAAGTTGTTCTAGAATATTTAATCTTGGTCGTTCATTTAGATGGTTAGAATTTAGACACGTGTCCAAGATGCTACAGTTTTGGAGGAAAAGTTTTTTTGGCGGGAAATGTCTTAGGCGATAAGAAAGGCATTCTTGTAACTTTACCTAACATCCTAGTCAGCATACGGTGGTCTAACAACAAAGTTAACGAGCTGGGGTAAGCTCAAAGAATAAAAAACTTCTGGGGTTAGTGTAAATTGGAATTATTTTTGCTGGGGTTTTGACTAATTCGCCCAAAAATGTTCTAGCACAAATATGCTGTTGGATCAGGACATTTTATTCTAAAACAGGAGGACTTATTTTTCATCTTCTCTCTGTTGTTTGAAAACGAATACACGTTTAGTGGCACAGATAAATTAGCATTTAGTAGAGAAAGTAATACTACTGTAAACTTCATCGAGTACGATGCTGTATCTTGTCTCCAAAATTGAAGTTTGACAAGGCTTTCCTAAACGAACTTAGATCTTCTTGGGATAGTAGATAACTTGATGACAATTGCTTCGTATCTTGTCCGAGGAGAATCTTTTCTATGATCAGATCAGACACGAGTAGATGACTTTTATGTTACACCACTATAATAGTGGCACTATTTTCTTATAAACTGTTGTTTCTTTTTTATATGCTTTCCACTGGCCGGGTTTCTTCTACATTCCCACTTTTCTCTAACAAGGCTCCGTCCTCTATGCAGATGACGGTTACCTGGAAAAGTGGCTATGATATAAGTGAAGCTATGCCTTTTGTTGAATGGGGCATGAAGGGCGAATCTCAAACACGATCACCAGCTGGAACATTGACTTTTCACCGAAACAGCATGTGTGGTAGGGCTCAATTTGTCTTTTAAGTGTTGTTAATCCTGTTTTAATTGGAAGTTAAATGTTAGATTGAAGTTCTTACTTCTAATCAGATTAAAAGGTACACCAGCCTCTTTTGCCCATATACTGTACAATCTTTAATGTAAACCTGTTTTGGTTATACATACATTACATTGATGGTCCATTCTTCAAGTCTCCGTTGGTGGAGTTTATTCCTAAAATTGTGAGTGTCTGCTGTTCATGTGCCAAGTATCAAGCGAAAACCTATAATGCATATAAAATCATAAACAAACCCAGTGTTGTGTGCAGCGGAAACTTATGCACCAATACCCAAGATTGGAATAGTGTATGAATTAAACAAAACAAAATAGAGAAGATGAAACTCCTACTACTATCAAACAAACCCACACAAAACACAAGATTTATGTGGTTCGGCTAATATTGCTACGTCCACGGACAAACAAATAGAACTTTTACTATTGGAGAAGATAGTACAAAACTCTCAAACAAATGGAGAAACCCTAGGTTTCCTCCCTTCTCAAATCCTCACCAAATCTCTCAAAAAGACAATCACAAATTGAGGATACAAACTCTCTCTCACATCCAAGATCCTCATAACTCTCACAAAGAGACAAACAACAAATATGGATTGAGGATACTAAACCAATCCCTAAGACCTTATATTTATAGCCTTTAGGGTATACAAAACAAATTCCTAATAGGAATACCAAACTTAATCAAATTGGAAGTCATATTCCAATACCAAATTCTAAATCCTTAATATGGACTTAGAAATCCAAATATGAAACGGATTCCCTTATAGAACCGGTTTCCCAACAATTCTCCACCTCGGTGAAGATTTCCCAAATCTGAGCCAATCTTCAAAAAAACCGACGAACAATCAAACCAAAGCGGCCGGACCATCAAGTGGTTGCCTACATACCCTCCATGGGATCAAACCATCGTAGTTCTTCCAAACGGACATCTTTCGATGCCCACAATGCCCCGAAAGACCAAATCCCCCTAAGGGGCCAAATCAAAACCAAATGCCCACCAATGCCCTATAGGGCTCACAAACAACTTCAACACAATGGGGTCCAAGCTACCAAATACCATCTCCACCTCAACAAAGTTCTCCATCGAAGATGATCCAATGCCCCGAAAAACTAACCTCTCAAGAGTTTTTCCTATGAAGTTCAACCAAGTGGGGTACAAATTCAAATCACTATGCATAGATTTACCAAATACATCTTCCTTACTAAGCGCCAAACAAACATCACATGAGAGATTACCAACAATAGGAAGTACGTACACAAAACCCCCAAACAAAGGTTTTACGGCTTCATAAGGTTCTTGGGCGATAACCTTGCTACTAACAATGGTGGCTTCAACTTTCTTCTTTGCCGTGTCACCTAACAAACCAATCAAATATGGAGCGACATCAATCTCCACCCGACACAAATGACGCTTCAACAAAATGCCTACCAACTATGCATGCCTTGCCACCCGCAAACAAATCTGTCTTCACTTGCATAGTACCATCAACGGCATGCCCCATATTACTATGCAATTCCTTGGTAGAATCGACAGACAAATTAACAACTGAACTATGCAAACCACATGTAATTGCACTTCCTTTCAAGTAGTACAACTTACCCTTTCTAATGCCTTTCATAACAACTCGTGCACCTACAACAACTTTTAGAGCTCCACCAATACATGTAATTTTCATACCATCGGACTCTAAAACACCCATGAGATTTGATTCGTAGTCAACTCTGGTACATACCAAACATCTTCTAACTTTCGAGTGCATCCATCTTCCAACTTCAATCGAACTGTACCTATCCCAAAAGTTTTGCAAGTATGATCATTACCAAGCAAAACACAAGCATCTAGCTCCTGAAAGCTATCAAACAACTCCCTATTGGGACACATATGATAGGAACAACCCGAATCCAAAATCCACTCATTAGTAGAATGACTAACTGAAGATGAAGCCAACAACGAAACACCAACACATGAATCCTTATCTCTTCGATGTACACGAACAATCTTCTTCTGCAACTTTGGACAATTAATTTTCCAATGACCCCAACAATGACAATAGGCACATTCATTCTTTGCAAGAGTTCTTCGACTTCTCAATTTACATTGAGAACCAACCAATCTACCAATACTATCATCAACCACATAGAGCCGGTCCTCTGTATTTTTCAAAGCGTACTTGTCTTCCAACTTGGACAACATAACTATTACAATGGTTTCCAATTTGACAATGTACCACAAATCTTCTACCAAACAATACTGGACAAATTCACAAGCCTTTAAATTTAGAGTTAACCATTCATCATCATTCATATTTCTCGATTTATCATCAAAAACATCCACATAGCCATTAATGGCTAACCAATCTTGTACCTCCGTCTTCCACATAGCAAAGTCGAGGTTACCATCAAATTTATGAATGTCAACATCTAACAACAAGGTTTGATCAAACAAACTATCAACCTCCTTTCCAAATTCACTCGAATCCGAAATATGATCCGACATGATACCAATCAATTTCATACACCAGCAAACCAAACAAACAAACTAAACCAAAGGAGTTCACCAAGTACCACAAGAAAAATCCAAGATTGGATTTTTACCAAAATTGAGAAAACAAAACCGTCAACTTCAAAGAATTACTGGGAACAGAATACTTTGAAACAGAAAACGTACCATACACCGTGGGAAAGCCTGAAGAGTCTTCTTTCCAACCCCAAAAACGGATCAACGTTTCGATATCCGAGAACAAAGTTATGGCCGATTTACCACAGAGTATCGAATCTGGACAGATTCCTCAAAACGCTTTAACCAATGTTCTGCAATCCCTCTTAAACCCAAGGAACTAGCCTTCGGCTCTGATGCCACTTGTTGTGCGCAGCAGAAACTTATGCACCAATACCCAAGATTGGAATAGTGTATGAATTAAACAAAACAAAATAGAGAAGATGAAACTCCTCCTACTATCAAACAAACCCACACAAAACACAAGATTTACGTGGTTCGGCTAATATTGCCTACGTCCACGGACAAACAAATAGAACTTTTACTATTGGAGAAGATAGTACAAAGCTCTCAAACAAATGGAGAAACCCTAGGTTTCCTCCCTTCTCAAATCCTCACCAAATCTCTCAAAGAGACAATCACAAATTGAGGATACAAACTCTCTCTCACATCCAAGATCCTCACAACTCTCACAAGGAGACAAACAACAAATATGGATTGAGGATACTAAACCAATCCCTAAGACCTTATATTTATAGCCTTTAGGGTGTACAAAACAAATTCCTAATAGGAATACCAAACTTAATCAAATTGGAAGTCATATTCCAATACCAAATTCTAAATCCTTAATATGGACTTAGAAATCCAAATATAAAACTGATTCCCTTATAGAACCGGTTTCCCAACACCCAGTTCTGAATGTAGCATGTAACTTTTGTCTTTTTGGTTAATGGTATTATGTCTGTCATCCGTTAGTTAGATTGATTCTTGGATCATGAAGTTCCATTTCATTTTTTCTTTCTTTTGCAGGCTCCCCAGCACTAACAGTTGGTTGGCGTGATCCTGGTTTTATACACACAAGCTTCTTGAAAGATCTGTGGCCCAATTCAGTGTATATTTCTTCTTCGTTTTGTTACTATGTTTAAGAACTAGAATCTCCATGGTTTATGTTTTCTTAATTAAGGGTGTCATAATGGTTTATTCAGGTATACTTACAAACTTGGTCCTCGCTTATTCAATGGTTCATATATCTGGAGCAAGCCTTATTCTTTCAAAGCATCCCCATATCCGGGACAAGATTCATTGCAGCGTGCTATCATCTTCGGTGACATGGGAAAGGTAGTTTTTTGAGTATAATAGAAAAATTAAAGATAAAAGAATCAGCTGCACCATAGATACATGGACTTTTTATATAATTATATATACCATATTAATACTATATCCACTTGTTGCTTTGTGTTCCATAGAAGAGAAATATCGAAAACTACTTTATTCTGTGAACTTAAAGAATGACATGTGTTCAACATTTCTCAGGCAGAGCGTGACGGTTCTAATGAGTACAGCAACTATCAACCAGGCTCTCTTAATACCACAGATCAGCTCATCAAGGACTTGAAAGACATTGATGTAGTTTTTCATATAGGAGATATCACATATGCAAATGGATATATCTCTCAATGAAATCAGTTTACCTCACAGGTGGAACCCATTGCATCAGCTGTGCAATATATGGTTGCGAGGTTTGTTCTTTCTTTTGAATCTTTAGGGTGGAAATTATATAGAGTTCAATATTATACTGTTCATTTCCACGGTATTTGTGAAACTCATATTACTTTTTTATTTTTTAATTACTTGCAGTGGTAATCATGAACGGGACTGGCCTGGGTCGGGGTCTTTCTACGATGGCATGGATTCAGGTGGAGAATGTGGTGTCGTGGCTGAGACTATGTTCTATGTCCCTGCTGAGAACAGGGCAAAGTTCTGGTAAGTAGATACCTACTTAATGAAAATTTTAAATTTTAAATTTTAAATCTTTTTATGATAAGAATCACAGAAACCTATAGTGTTGGACACCTGCTATGTCTGGATAGTCTTTGATTCTGACTCCAGCAAATGCAAAAGCAATTGAGGCATCAAAATGCCAATCAAGAAAATCTGACATGAGCTGAAAAATTATTTTCGATCAAAAGCAAGCATATTTTGCTCTCTTTTTATCGATAAGAGTTCCATTTATATGTTTTTACTTGTTACAGGTATTCAACAGACTATGGTATGTTTCGCTTCTGTATAGCAGACACTGAACATGACTGGCGGGAGGGTTCTGAGCAATACAAATTCATTGACCATTGCCTTGCATCAGTAGATAGGCAAAAGCAGCCTTGGTTAATCTTTGCTGCTCATCGTGTCCTTGGCTACTCCTCGGACTATTATTATGGCGCAGAGGGTTCATTTGAAGAGCCCATGGGAAGGGAGAGTTTGCAGAAACTTTGGCAGAAGTACAAAGTTGACATTGCCTTTTATGGTCATGTTCACAACTATGAAAGATCATGTCCCATTTATCAGGTACGCGCGTTTATCTGAATGAGTAGTCATGTAATTCTATTGAAACATCATGATATGCAGCAACAACCAGGATTCACCACATGTACAGGCTACCAAACTGTTGATATCAGTTTTAAATCCTAGATAGTTGAATTTATCTTTCTTTGTTCGTACAATCAATTTTTCTTCGTTTAGCTTATTTTCCTTTTTATGTGTTTTTTGGATGCAGAACCAATGTGTGAATACGGAAAAATCTCATTACTCAGGCACTGTAAATGGAACCATCCACGTCGTTGTTGGTGGTGGAGGCAGCCACTTATCAAAGTTTAGCGACACACAAACCAGTTGGAGTCTTCACAAAGATCTTGACTATGGATTTGTCAAAATGACGGCTTTTAACCACTCATCTCTCCTCTTTGAGTACAAAAAGAGCAGCGATGGAAAGGTTTATGATTCTTTCACCATCTCAAGGGATTACAGGGATGTTTTGGCTTGTGTTCCAGATGGTTGTGAGCCAACCACCATGGCCTCCTAAATTATCCATTGATATATTTTACAAAATGGAACAGGGAATGAAGGGTCCTCCATGATGCCATTTAGGGTTTAGAATACTATAAACTCAAGAAATTCTGTTTCATTTAAGTAAATTTTAGGGTAAAAAAAGTTAGACTGAGACTACAAGCCACAATGAACGTTCTTTATATTTTTATGTGATATATTCGTAGAAATTTCCATCCATCCGTACAATGATGAACTGAACTACTTCGGTAGTGTTGATGTGTTTATGCAGGCCATGACTAAAGAGAGATTGCATCTAACTCTAAACAGAATTGTTCATGCCATAGAAATTTGCTCTGTAATCTTGCTTGGACTTGTTAGCGGGAATGCACAAGCTTTTGGAACACTCATGACTCAACTCCTTATCATATTTAGCTACAAATACTGTATACTATGAGAACTGCAGAATCAGAACATTTAAACCCCCCAAATGACAATCTGCAGGGAAACACTGCGCAAATTTGTATCTCTCGTCCCAACACACATGGGCTGTGTGTTTGAAAATCAAATTGACAAAAAAAAAATATTTAAAATCTGCCACAGATTTTTCCAAAAAACAAAAAATGGTTGTCAATAGAATGTTTGAAAACTCAAATTTTGTTCATGCTAAGGCTTGCTTTGTAACGCGTTTATCCTCTAACTTTGTATAATTTCTCAAATTTTTATCAATAAAATTTGTTTTAGATTAAAAAAAAAGAAAAAATAGACTTAACCCCCCTATTTTGTCCACGTTTTGAATAAACCCCCCATTTGTCCAAGTTTGGACTTTACCCCTCCTCCGTTAGCTCCTGTCGAAGTTAACACCTATTTATATTTTTTCTTCCGAAAATATCCTTCCCTCGTTCTTTTGGAGGGGTTAAGTCCAATGAAGGAATGAGGGGTATTTTAAGAAGAAAAAAAATGCAAATAAGCGTTAACTTGGATGAGAGTTTACGGGGAGGGGGTAAAGTCCAAACTTGGACAAAATAGGGGGGTTAAGTCAAAATTTCCCTAAAAAAAGGTGCTCTTATTTGCCAAAAAGATGGGGCAAAAAGCGACCTCCAAAAAGCCCAATTCCTGTTCTATCCTATATATATTTCGACTACTCGAACGAGAAAAAAAAAAAAAAAAAATACTACGGTGTGTTTTCAATTCAAACTCTTGAAGGAGATTTATAGTTTTTTATCAAATTCAATTAAAGATTCTGCTCCGATTTATTCAGTAGTAGGAACTTTGGGAATCAGAATTTTTTTCAACTTGCAACAAAGATAGAGGAATATCTTCGGATTTGATTTGGGTTAACTTCATTTCTTCACTTTTGTTTGAACATTATTGTAGAGAAATTCAGTCGGATTTGTTTGTAAGCGTATAATTATTGCAACAAACCACTGCAATATTTTGGTAATTGTATTAACCTATTTCTAGATTAATGCACTTACAAGGTCAGGTCGTTGGGAGACTTGACCAAATGGGAAGTTTTGGATCGGGGTGGCTGCACCTCGTTGAGATTGAGATTGCCTACGTACTCTTAGCTCGAGGGAATTGAACTTAGAGATCAAGCCATCGTAGTTCTGTTTATATAGAAGGTGGAAAGGCGTGGATCATGGATCTTGCAGACTCTCCGTCATCATAATGAGGATTAATTGTGTAACGCGCGAGGATCATCCCTGTGAATTAATTATGTAACTGACGAGGATATTCTGTGCATTGAATGAGAGCACGTGTGTATTAGCAGGCAGCTGCTCGTTATGAGATCGAGTTGTTGTAGTCGAGCTACTAGCAGGTAGAGATCGTGGCGACCTGATGGATGAATGACTGTGCCACGTGGTTGCTTTTGATTGGTTGGAGTATGTAGTACCCCTACATAAGCCCCCTCTTTTTAGGTCGGCTGTAGAAGTCGGGCTGAAAAGACTAAGAACTCTGATCGATGCTGATTTGTAGTTTGTTTTTTGAATTTGCGGACGTGGCAGTCATGCAGGCTTGTCTGTACTAATCATGGCGCTTTTACGGGGAAGTGGAGGATTTTCCTCGAGCACCTAGTTGTGCAGTTATGGCAACTGACGCACTTCTTGCTTGATATAGTCTTTGTGTGGCACGTGGGATGATCCGATGGTGGATGTGAATCATTTTGTGAGTGGAAAATAACTGCAATTGTTATGGTTTCTATGGTCGATCTCAGCCATTCACCTATTTCGAACCGATGGCTGGGAGTACTTGTGCTACGGTATTTAAACTGTAGTTCTCTTGAGAAGGGTTTACCTATCTCGCCTTTATTTGAATTGCTGCCGCTTTTCTCTTGCGATCTGAAGAACTTTGAGAGCTCCTGAGGTTAGTTTTCTTGTTTTCTGTGTTCTTTTGTTTCCTTTTCTGTTGCTTGAGTGAAATGTCTGGAGCGAGTGACTCTCAGAATGAGAACTTGAGTGGCGGTGGTGGTGAGGAGTATGAGTCTGAAAGGACTCATTCTGAAGCCTTGTCTCCCATTCATGGTGTGGACTCTGATAGCCCCCAGAGTAGCGGCTCTCATGGGGCGGGCACGTCTGACGAAGAGATGGTGGAAGGAGACAACGGTTCAATGTGTAGAGTAGTGAACCTGAAGTATGTAAATAGGCACATTGCATTTAGGAAGCAATATGGGCTTGGCTCGATTGAGCATTTGGAGATTAGATTTTTAGGAGAACGTTTACTTTCTTCTGATTATCGACCTAAAAATCCTTTCTCGACTGTTTTTACCTTGACCCATTCCGAGCTGGGCTGAGGCTGCCATTGTCTTGTTTGGTGGTCGACCTGTTGAATGCTATTGGTCGAGCTCCTTGCCAGATGAATGGCAATTTCTGGAGAAACATGAGGGTAATTGATGACCTCAACAAGTTGCAGAAGTGGAACATCACTGTAAATGATGTGTTGGACCACTTCAGCTTTAAACGTTCTTCAAAGGCTGATTTTTCAGGCTATAACATGCAAGTTAGGCTAGAACGTTTGCCTTTGATCTATCTGGTAAGTAGTGAGCCATGGTGGAAAGATCCCATGCTGATTACTGGGTCGATCATTGAGGAGAGTATCCAGTTGCGTCATGTGACTAGGAATGATGCTCGTGAGTTTCTGGTTATTAGTCTGAACATGGTAGATGATTTTTCTGTTTCCGGACTTGATGATTTTGTATCTTTTTGCAGCGATCAGGGACGATCATCTTTTGAGGAAGAACGATCTGCAGTCCGCTTTGAACGGTTTTGGTTTCTTGGCTGACAACCGTAAGATACAGCTCTTACCCCACCTGAAGAAGCATTTTATTCCCAAAGGTGGTCCGAAAACCGTTGAAGAAGAGCTCGAGAGGAGGAAGTCGCTGAAGAAGGCCTATATGACTTCTGTACATAAAGCTGAGGCTGGGCGTTCTGGTGGTAGTTCGCGTGCTGGGGAAAAGGAACGAGCTAGTGGTAGCTCGAGGCCTGAGGAGAGAGAGCGATCTGGAAGCACTGCTCGGAGGTCGGAGAAGGAATGATCTGGTGTTAGTTCGCGCCGGGGGGAGGTAGTGGCGAGCCCCCCAGTCGTATCCCCTCCGGCCTCACTCCCCAAATTACCTGCCTTGTCCGGAAAGAAGAGGTCACTTTCAGGGAACCTGAAGTTGATGGAGCCTCCAACTATGCCGTCCTCTGCTCCTCCAAAGTTCGTGAAATCCCCTGAGACTCCTCTTAAGTCCAGGAAGACTGCTGTTGGGCCTTTGCAGAAAGGCAAGGGGGTATTGTCTGAGTTTCGCCCTGGGTCGTTCGATTATTTGGATGGCCGCGGTGAGAAGCATGTCGTGTATGATAACGACAGTGCTATTGACGACCCCTGCGTTGCTCGGGCTGTGAATGAGGGCATCGTCTTGGATGCTGATGCTCGAGCAGTGAAGTCGCAGACTTTGTTGGTGACCTGCTCAAAGATAAACGCGGCGCTGTCTTTGGTGCGTGTTATCATAAGTCTTTTTTGGTTGTGCTTAGTCATTGTTGACTAAACTCTGTTTGCACTTGCAGCTCAACGCAAGCTTCCAGGAGGTGCGTCTGGTTGGTGAGGTTGGTGCTCTAGCTGAGATTGAGTTGAAGGACCTCAACGAGAAGCTCGAGCAGGCGAAGAATGTTGCTGTTGTTGCTGAGTGCAAGGTGAAGGACAGGGATGCGCAGGTCGCGGCGTTGAAGGAGATGGTGGAGCAGTTAAAGGAAGATTCTGCTGCTGCTAAGGCTTCTGCTGAATACTGGGAGCACGCATGCCAAGAGAATGGCGCAGCGTGGAAGGCCTACTGCGATAACTTGATGAAAGCTGTGATGGGGTCGCCCGAAGGAGAGGAGACGCGAGGTGGTGCCGATGGAGCTTTGGTGCCAGCTCAGGACTCCTTGATGGGCCCTAATGACCAGGTCGCCAGTGGCCGTACGGAGATTGATGGTTCCAGCGACCAGTCTATGCAGCAGTGAACTAGTCTTAGTACCGACCTTCTTGTATTGGGTAACCTTGTGCAAAGTTTACTTCTTGCGCTCCTTGTTCTTGCAGTAAGTCTTCCTTGGCCTTCCTCAAAGCAGTCGTCTGAGTTTGTGAGCTCGATTAAACAATCATTTGTTTTGTTTGGAGTTGTAATGAACAACAGTAATTGATAGTTTATTTGATGAGCTTGTAATTAAGTCGTTCTGATCGGCTAGTTTCCAGGGAGTCCTGGTATCTCGTTCAGAAGACAAGTAGACGAGATGAATGGCTGCAAGCAGGACGAACTGAAACAATTCTTCTTGTATGCCTTAGTTTAACTTTGCTTTTACCTGTAACGGTTAGAATCTCATCAAGTAAAAAGAAATTTCAATGATTTACCTTACATTGTCATTCTTGTTACGTTGTCTGCTTGTATGAGTTTTGCAAACAAGTAGTAATCATAGTGCTGGACATGCTGTTGGATGAGGTCGCATGCATGGTTGCTTGATTGTACATGGGTCGTGGGAATGATATGACCAATGCACCAAGTTAAGTTGCAGATGTTTGAACTTAACAAAATTAAAATTATCAAAGGGACTAGAGTTTTGATAATTTATAGGTCGAGGGATTAGACCTTTAAGAGCCATTAATGTTTGAGCTGAGATGAAGGCAAAAATGAGTTTGTATATTGAAATGTAATGGATAGATGCTTACATTTCATTGATAAAACTTTTTCAGGTGATAAACATTCCATGGGTTCTTAACAATCTCTCCTTCTGGTGTTTGAAGACGATAAGAACCGTTGCTTTGAACCTTGGTGACAATGTAAGGGCCTTCCCAATTGGCATTGAGCTTGCCAATAATATCCTTCCTTTTGATGTGGAACATTTTCCTTAGAACTAGTTCTCCTGGTTGAAAAGATCTAGGTCGTACACCTTTGTTATAAGCTCGCTTTAGTCGTTGTTGATACTGCTCAAGTTTTATAACGGCGTGGTTTCGTCGCTCCTCGAGGAGATCAATTCCGAACGACCAGACCTGATTGTTAAGCTCAGTGTCGACCAGAAGGGACTTAGTCGTTCCAAATGTTAACTCGGTGGGAATAACGGCCTCAACTCCATAGCAAAGACTGAATGGTGACATCCCTGTGGATGTACGAGGGGTTGTTCTGTAAGCCCATAGGATGTTTTCCAACTGTTGTGGCCATTGATCGTGTTGATCTTCGAGCTTTTTCTTTAAGTTGTTCAGAATCTGTCGATTTGCAGCTTCGACTTGGCCGTTGGCTTGTGGTTATCTAGGTGTTGACCTGGAATGTTCGATTTTCCATAGCTCGTAGAAAGCTTTGATGTTTTTGCCAACGAACTGAGTGCCATTATCCGTGACTATTCATTTAGGTAGACCGAATCGTGTGATTATGTTTTCCCACATGAATCTTTGAACATCGGCTTGAGTGATGTTGGCGAGTGCAATGGCTTCTACCCATTTTGTGAAGTAGTCAATGGCGACTAGAACAAACTTCTTCTCGGATTTCTTTTCTTTGATAAAAGGGCCCATGATATCTAGCCCCCACATGTGAAATGGCCATGGCGCAGTGATGTTGATTAGATCGCTTGGATGCTGATGTTGGTTATCAGCAAAACGCTGGCATTCTTTACACGTCAACACAAATTTCTTGGCATCTTCTTTCATTCTTGGCCAGAAATATCCCTGGGAGATCGCTTTATGAGCTAATGTTCGACCTCCGGAGTGGTTTCCGCATTCTCCTTCATGGATTTCTTGGAAGATGATCTGCCCATGCTTGGGAATCAAGCAACGTAACAACAGACCGGTTGCAGATTTTCTGAATAGCTTACCCTCATGGAGTTTATACATAGTGACTTTATATAATAGTTGACTGGCCTCCTTTTTGTTGGATGGAAGCACACCAGTTTGAAGGTAAGTGATGAAAGGTTCCATCCAAGTTCCTTGGATGTCTGCTGGTGTTGTGGCTAGCAGATCAGAGATTTGATGAACATTTTCCTCTTTCAATAGATATGCGGGCTGTGTACTGATTGCTATAGTGAGAGCCCGCGGTCGATCTGACTCGATCTTAGATGCTAAGAATGCCAATGAATCAGCATGTCTGTTATCATCTCTAGGGATGTGATCGATTGTGAAATAACTGAGCTTGCTGATGAGTTCCCTTGCTTTGCTGGCATATCAGATTAAGTTGACACCATTGATCTCGTAATTATTGGTAATCTGATTGACTACCAATTGAGAATCACTGTACACCTTGAGGCGAACTGCTTGTAGGTCGATAGCCATTTGTAGGCCTTGGATTAGAGCTTCGTATTCGGCCTTGTTGTTGGAGGTCGAGAAGTCAAGACGAGTTGCTCTCTCGAGCTGTGAACCTTCAGGAGAAATGAGCACAATACCTATGCCACTTCCGTTGGAGTTGTGGGAACCATCAACATATAGTTGCCAAGTGTCGGGAGGACTGTCCTGGACTTTCTTTGTTTCTGGTTCTGGTTCCCAATTGATATCCTCTGCTGGATAGTCTGCTAAGAAATCTGCTATGACCTGGCCCTTGACGGCCTGTCGAGAGACGAACTCAAACGTATAATCACCTAGTTCGGCTGCCCATCGAGCCATACGACCTGTTTTGTTCTTCTTTTCTAATATATGGCGTAACGGCTGGTCGGTGATTACTTTGACAGTGTGGGCCTGGAAATAAGGTCTGAATTTGCATGCAGCATAAAGGAGAGCTAATGCTAATTTCTCTAGAGGTGTGTACCTTATTTCGGCCTGTTGTAAGACTTTGCTCGTGAAGTAAATTGGTCTTTCGACCTGATTTTCCTCTTTGAAAAGCACTGCACCGATCGCAAAATCTGAAGTTGCGAGGTAGATACCGAGTATATCTCCGTCATTAGGCTTAGTGAGAACTGGCGGAGTGGATAAATATGCCCTGAGGTCGGTGAAGGCCTTCTCGCATTCTTCTGTCCATTCATATGTAGCCCCCTTCTTAAGAATATGAAGCATTGGTCGACATTTATCTGATGCTCTAGAAATGAATCTATTGAGAGCTGATACCATGCCGTTGAGTTATTGGATCTGCTTCTTTGTTTTTGGGTTGGGCATCTCAATCAGTGCTCTGATCTGGTCTGGATTTGCTTCGATGCCTCGTTTTGTGACTAGGTAGCCGAGAAACTTTCCTGATGCGACCCCGAACAGACACTTCTCTGGATTAAGACGCATCCTGTATTGTCTTAATCTTTGGAACGCCTGGTCGAGATTGTACAAATGATCCTGCTCTTGGCCGCTCTTGACCAGCATATCGTCAATGTAGACTTCCATTGTTCGACCTAGCAGGTCGTCGAACATTCTGGTGACCAGCCTTTGATAGGTCGCTCCTGCATTCCTTAAGCCAAATGGCATAACCTTGTAGCAGAAAATGCCTTGCTCTGTTGTAAAACAGGTCTTCTCCTGGTCGGGCTCGTACATTGGGATCTGGTTGTACCCTGAGTACGCGTCCATGAATGACAATAGCTCGAAACCGCATGTCTGATCGACTAACCTATCGATTCGTGGCAGTGGGAATGAATCTTTAGGACAAGCTTTGTTCAAGCTTGTGAAGTCGATGCAGACTCTTGTTTTCCTATTTTTCTTTAAGACTGGCACGATGTTGGCTAGCCACTCTGGAGTATCGACTTCTCTGATGAATCCGACCTGTTTGAGTCTATTGATTTCTTCATTGACTGCTTCGTGAAACTTGGGAGCGAGCCTTCTTGGTTTTTGCTTGACAGGTCGATAATTCTGATTGACGCGCAGTTTATGACATGCAATTGATGGATCTATTCCAGGCATAACGATATACGACCAAACAAAAACATCTTTAGTAGTTGAAAGAAAATTTACAAAGTTATGGAACTTATCTCCTTCTAACTCTGCACCTACATAGACATATCTCGGGTCATCTTCTGACCCAAGGTTCACACGTACTCCTGGATCAGTGCTTCCGAGATTAAGCTGGGGGGAGCTCGTTTGCTCCTTCTGTAGTTGCTATTTGGTAGCGTCGATCTTTTCTTTTGATGGGCTTTTGTACTTGTTGTCGCCCTTTCGAGCCTCTGATGAGATTGGGCTCTTCCCTTTGATGTCAGCATCCTTGGTTCCAGAGGTGGATGGCTTTGCAGGCGCCACAACTTCAATAATTCCATGACATTCTTTTGCGGCGTTCTGATTGCCTCGAAGTTCAATTATCCCATGAGGTCCGGGATAGCGGAAAACTTGATGATATGTTGACGGAACACCTCTCATGGCATGGATCCATTTTCGACCCAGAATCGCATTATACTTACTTGCGATGTTGAGGATGCTGAACTTGGCAGTGACGACGACCTTATCTTCCTTTCGGCCGACAGTGACGGGCAACAGAATTTCACCCTTAGGATCCTCCCTTGAGCTGTTGAAGCCTAAGATGGGGGTGAAATCGGGGATGAGAACTGAATCGGGCAACCTCATGTCCTTGAATGTTCTGTACATGAGAATGTTGCATGATGCGCTAGAATCGATGAGTACCTTCTTGATGATGTAGTCGGCTATTCTCAGCTCGACAACAAGGGCATCGTTGTGAGGAGTGACGACCTTGTTGAGATCGTCCTCTGTGAATGTGATGTCGGATTCTTGGCGAGCCGGGATGTTGAAGCGAGCTGCTCGGCCAGTAATGGAGTAGAAATGATGAAGATGTTCTACCCTTCTCTTCTTGTCTCTCGACACGGGGGTGGAGTCGGATTCATAGATCATGTAAACTACATGACTCTCTGACTCGCTGTCACTGTCAATTTTGTTTGCGACCTTTTTGTTGATTTGGTCGCGTAGGTCGCCTGTTGGACCTAGACGTTGGGAGAGGCTACGCCCTCTGCTGCGGACAGGACTTGCGGAGGCCGTTCTGGCCTTGCTGTAACTTCGTTTTGGTGAACGGGGAGGGGTTCTGGATCCCTTCCTCACCCGCTTGCTTGTGGAATCCTTTTGTCTGCCGAGGATCCAATTGTTGAGCCTTTTTTCATCGGCCCATGTTTGAAGAACGCGTTTCAGAACGCGACAGTCATCTGTTTGATGACACCTTACCTTGTGGACTTTGTAGTACGGTCGACCAGATGTATCCTCCAACTGTGTGAAGGTAGGAATCTTGCACCAATGGTTGTGCTTGATTCGCTCATAGATGTAACCGGCTGGTCGTGTGAACCGGTGGTAATCTCGCTGCTCAGTAGGCAATGACTTTGCTTTAAACCTCTTGCTATCGGATCGAGGTCGCTTGGTGGAGCCAGACTCAACATTGCTGACTACATGATTCTTTTCCCTTCCAGTGAGGGCTTTCTCGAGCTTGATGTAACGGTCTACCTTTAGGTAGAGCTCGTCTAGGGATGAAGGTCGCTTCATGGCTAGAGATTTGTGGAGGTCGGACCCCTGGATCAGACCGTGAGAGAATGCGATGGTTGCGAAGGTCTCATGCTCCTTTGCAAAATCCTGAATTGAATGCAGTTCAGATTTAAAACGAGCAAAGAAAGTGCTTAGTGACTCACCATCCCGCTGCTTGACTTGAAGATTTGATCGATGGTGACGGGGCGCTTCTTGTTGTGGATATAGAAGATGACAAACTGCTTTTCGAGCTCGGCAAACGAGCTGATGGATCCTGACTTCAAACGGTGAAACCAGTCAAGAGCAGGTCCGGTGAGGCTGGACTGGAATAATAAACACAGAAGGTGATCCTCCTTGATGAGAGGAAGGGATTTTCGGAATCCCTTGATGTGGTCGGTTGGATCTCCGACTCCTACATATTGGTCGAACTTGGGGGCATTGAGTTTGTTTGGCAAATCATGTTCAAGGATCTCCTTGGAGAAAGGAGACTCCTGGAACTGCTGGAGGGACTGGACGGCAAGTTGCTCGGCGGTGTGGCCTTTGGAATGGTGTAAAATAGCCTGAGAAGCTTTGAACTCTGCTAACTGTTGGCTGAGTTGCTCGTACTTCTGGTTGGAGTCATCAACAGGAATGACTCCATGTCCACCATTCCCTACTTGTGCTGGGTTGGTATCTTGTGCAGCCTTCAAGCGTGCATTCTCTTCCTGCAGACGAGTGATTTGTTCATGCAGATCCTGGATGGTTAACTCTTGGGTAGTCATTTGAATGAGTGATTTTGATTTGGGTGGGAGGGTTTGGGTTTTTCGATTATATCGAATTCCTTGCAGTCGACGCCAAATGTATTAACCTATTTCTAGATTAATGCACTTACAAGGTCAGGTCGTTGGGAGACTTGACCAAATGGGAAGTTTTGGATCGGGGTGGCTGCACCTCGTTGAGATTGAGATTGCCTACGTACTCTTAGCTCGAGGGAATTGAACTTAGAGATCAAGCCATCGTAGTTCTGTTTATATAGAAGGTGGAAAGGCGTGGATCATGGATCTTGCAGATTCTCCGTCATCATAATGAGGATTAATTGTGTAACGCGCGAGGATCATCCCTGTGAATTAATTATGTAACTGACGAGGATATTCTGTGCATTGAATGAGAGCACGTGTGTATTAGCAGGCCGCTGCTCGTTATGAGATCGAGTTGTTGTGGTCGAGCTACTAGCAGGTAGAGATCGTGGCGACCTGATGGATGAATGACTGTGCCACGTGGCTGCTTTTGATTGGTTGGAGTATGTAGTACCCCTACAGTAATTAATATTGGTTTCCTCCAATATTTAAGAATCATGAATAAAAAAGGTTTGTATTTTCCTAATTTGTATGTTCTCTGATGCTCAAAACACACACACTGACACACATGCTTAAAACTTCTTGTAATCAACAAATGAGCTATTCTAGAATTTCTTATACTACTACTCTGTAGCACTATTATACACACTCCCACAACTGCCACAAGGTGTGATTTGTCATTTTTCATGATATTAAAAGGCATATTGCATGTTCTAAGTTCTACCGCAATATATATCGAGATTTTGGCACTTACCCCCAAATGAAAGTCAAAATTTGCGTTACCCCCAATTTAAAATATATAGCAGTTTCCCCCTATTGGACGGAAAAAAGAGACAGAGTTAGGAAAATCATTTTTTGATTTTTTTTTTATATAAAATATTTTCACAATACCAAAACTACCCCTCTATTTTTGAAATATTATAATAATAGTAATACTCCCACTGAAACATATATAAGTAGTAATACCCCCCACTGAAATATATATATAATTAGCAAATTTCTAACAAATATATATAAGTAGTAATACTATTATTTTTAACAAATTTCTCAAACAAATTTCATCTTCTTTCCTAAAAATTCATCTTTCTTCTTCAAATTTTTTTGCAAATCAATTTGGGGGTATTGTTAATTATGTATGTTTCCGGGGGGGGGGGGGGGGTGTTTACTAATTATGTTTATTATTTACATGTTTAAAGAAGGGTAGTTTTGGTATTATTAAAATATTTTATTTTACAAAAATTCAAAAATTGATTTTTGTAACGTCATCTCCTTTTTCCGTCCAATTGGGGGGTAACTGCTATATTTTTTCAAATGGGGGTAACGCAAATTTCGACTATCAAAGGGGGTAAGTGCCAAAATCTCATAAACAAAAAGAGTCTCAAAATGAATACCAAATTAATAACTTGGGCCAGGAGCCCAGTTACCCAGTTCAAAAGTACTGGCATCTATGTACTATATAATAGTGCAGCCTAACAAGTGTCATGTGGCGTGTTCTCAACAATTTGAGAATAGAACTTAAGTCCAACTTTAAGCCCAATTAAAGCCCAATTGTAGTCAAAAAGGAAATTCACCTTCTAAGGAAATTCACCTTCTATTTAAAATCCTTAATTCATATATAAAAACCATACTAAATACAAAAAATATTAATTATAAATCTCTACAAATTTAGCTTAAGAATATAAATTTAGGTTGAGAAAAGCGTTAAAAAAAGCTTGGTGATTTTTCATTTGATTAAATAACACAAATCCCGGTGCGTAGCACGGGTTCAACTACTTGTTTACACAAAAGCCAAAAACTGGTCAGCACCTTACCTTGTTGCATTTCGCCATTGCCAAAAGCTTCCTCAACTCAACTGTTAATGGTGGTATTGAAACTTGAAAGACAGTATCAAAGAAACCAACGACACTCTTCATCTCTTTCGCCGTGGTGCTCTGATGATCTCGGTAAGTACTTAGAAAGAACCAGAACAAATATATAACTGGTTTCAATTTAATGGGTTTTTTTTTCCAATTATTTCATTTGGTTAAATTAAAATTGCCTTGTTGGTTGTTCCATTCCAATTCCTTTGCAATTTATAAAATTCAACAAACTAATTAGAGCATTAACAGTGAACCCTTTTTGTGGGTGGAGCTATTTTGGTTAAATTTCACACATTTTGACTAAAATTTATTTACCAATACACCTTTTTAGTGTTAAATATCTTGTGTCAGGTTTAATGCCAATAATTCTTAACACTTGTGCAATATGTATTTTTCGGGAAGGGTAAGCAATCTGAAAAAATCTGCTAAAGAGTTCATAATCATAACCATTCCCGATTTTCTTCACATTGGCCTATTTCATTTGACCTAAGTTATATGAGGAATCAAGGTTTTGCAGGAAGATTTTTAATTTTGTATACTAAAAGTCTGTCTACTTTAAATTCAAATTAACTCACTCTGTAGTTTTCCAATTGTCTTTTGCATTGGCAAGATGAAAGTTATTCTGGGTTTGATTATTGATACTGATTGACACCATCGCCCTCAACTTAACAATAGATACATCAGTTTATATATCCTACAATAAACTCTTTCTTGTTTAATCTTCATCCATCACAATGGGGTTATAAGAAATTTACAGACAATGAACACAAATTATAGTTTTTCCCCCCTCTTATACTGCTCAACATTTCATTAGCATTTTTCTATTAAGATATATGCTCAGTGTATATGTTTGTTTCTTTTTGGATGACTTTAACCATATACGTATATAAGTTTAAAAGCAAATGAAGATTGACATGAGATGGTTGTAGCTAAGGGAGATGATACCTAAGTTTTTATTATCAGTTGCATGGAGCTTTCCCTTATGTCATTTGAACTAATTTTCATGGTATTTATTTATAACATTTTCGCCCACATCACTTAGTATATAAATTATACTTTGCTAGGGTGCGTCTCCAACGTCCAAAGAAAGGAATGTGTGTGATGCATGTTCACTTGTTTAATACCCTAATTGTCGTTGTTGTTATGGTTGTCATCTACTACTGCTATATTGTCTTAATGATGAGAAACTATGTGTTTAGTTTGTATACAAGCTGCCTGGCTGTATTGCCCAAGTGCTTCAGTTGTATAAAAACTATGATAGTGGATCAAATTTGTGTCTTTCAGTTCATAATTAGTATCATGGTTCGGATCAATTACGATAGGTCTAACTTTATTGCCTAGCCACTCCAAGGAAAGTTTCAACTTTTTTTATATTGTTTTTATCTTTGAACTTATGTTGGTGGAATTGATTATCGGAGGTGTATGGATCAGATGTTGAAGGACTGAAATAAGGTGGTGAAATTGATCTCTTAAGAGAAAAGTTTTTTTTATCTGGCTATTGATGGCAAAAGGGTTGATATGGGCTACTACGGAAGATTTGGGAAGGAATAGACAGAGAGTCCTCTCTTTGTATCGTCAAATACTACGGAGTCTCAACTCACCTAAACTTCCCCTAAATTTAGGGGCAAGACTAGCTAAAAAAGCGGAGGTGCGTACCATATTTATGCTGGGCTCTGATGAACGATCCGTCCACAACATTGCTGATCTCATCGACACTGCTGAGTATTGTCTCTCCCGCCTTAAAAACGGCGAAATTCCCAAACACATCCCAACATAGTGAGAGATTTGTGAAATTAAATATTTTATTACTTGGTAGACTTGTTGTGGTGATGTTCTCACAGTTTGATGGTTAATGCTTTTGCAAGCTTATAATGCCACAAAACAGTTCTACAACTACCCAGAGTTCAGTGTACCAAACCCTGGGTACAAGATCGAAAAGAATGAAATGCATTCCAGTCTTAATCTGTATTTCTTCACCCAACTTTGTGATACATGTGTGCATATTTTTGGTAGATGATTTATTGATTAATACACATTGTTTTCTTCTTTATTCATATTGTTTTTGCCTTTTTTTCTCAAGTAATTTGCCATCTTCATCTATATTGTGTGTGTGTAGTCCTTTCCTCCAACCTGGTCTAGATAGGGGTGTTGAAATTAATCATATTGGCTGTTCTGTTGGATTTAGGTTTGTGGGAGTTACTCTTCGTATTCAAGGCTTTTGAAGGATTGATAGATGGAGGATGATTGGCAAGTTGGGTATATAGGGTTCTACAGTCCTTAGTGCCTGGAGGAAAACGAAAAACCTTTTTTTCTGTGAGTTTCTATATAGTGGGTCTGACATTTCCGTATTTGAGCAAAAAATATTGTGGATATCTGAATATTCAATAGCTTGTGTCTATTTTTGGTGTGATAGTAGTCTGAGTCTTGTCAATCACTCAATCTGCAGTTGGCCAGTTGCTAAGTCTTCAGCTTCTCAGGCAAGTAAAATTGGAGAAGGATGGTGTGGAGTGCAACTGAGCATGCATGCCTGTCAATATTGTCTTCTATCTCATTTGGAAACAGGTATTAGAATAATCAGTAGTTGGCTCGAGCCCTGGCTCAGTTACTGAATGTCACATACAGTAAGTCTATTTTCTAGTGACAAGGAAGGTTAATACTCTGTCTGTACATCAACATCTTCGTCCTTTTTTTCTCAAAAAATTCAGGTTGTTCATGAAAATAGTTAATAATATTTGTTGTTGCTTGAATTGATATTTCATTGTGGTTATAGAAAGATCTGGTTCCTACCTATGGCTATGATACCATTTGCATCTACCTTGTGGCGAAAAATTTAGGCTGTGCCCCCATTTTGTATATGTTGTCATGAGATGCCATACATACTCATTAGTGCTGGTTATAAGCTTCTATAAACTGGCACAAAAGAGGATTGTCTTCTCTTATCTTACATTAAGGACTAGGTGAATACAAGTCAGATTTTCTTCGTAATCCGTTTGCAAAATGGTAGAACCTCTTTAAATTAATATTCGGTAAATTGATAATCTCCCTTAAATAATATAATTCTCCGGTCCCGATTTGGGGCTTCTATGTTAAATTATTAATTTCGACAAACTAATAAGATAATAGATATTTAATATTTCTATGTAACATTCTTTAAGACCCAAATGTTCCATAAATTAATAATCACTTAAATAAATATAAAAAATTGATTACATCTTAGGTTTTCTTGAAATATAAAAATGTAAAATTATATGGGATACAAGATTGTGTTGAGTTAAATAGTGTGTACAATATTTGATTCAATACATTGCATTGTATGCACCTAGGTTCAATAAGTTGAATTAACTAAAGACTCTTAGTATTCACTAAAAAATTCAATGAAGTGTTGGATTTTTGAATTTTGAATTGGTCAATCACTTTGATCAATAATCTTAATCTTTACTAACTGAACATGTAATATAAAGTAATTTTGTTTTACTCAAAAAACCAATAAATTAAAATATCACGATAAATTAATATTAATTTATTGATAAATTTATAGGATCAAAGTGGTCCGGAGGCTATTAATTTATAGAGGTTTAACTGTATTTCTCTTCTCCATTGATAACAAGGTTTTTTGATGTAGGTCAGAACACATACACCAATTGGTTTCCTATTTGGGTTTATGATTTATTTAGAAGCCTAAATAGTATTTATAAATTGTTATTTTCGTTTTTATTAATTAGAGTGTCTTTAGAAGTGTCTAGAAGTCTTATTTTGGGTTCTAATAGACTTAGGAAGTTGCCAAAAGTTAATACATACCTTAGGGAACAAGTAATTCAAGTTCTAGTAGGTTTCCTAGTTGCGTCAATGGAGTTATCTATATAAAGAGCTCCAAAACGAATTTCTTAGCCAAGATTGATGATTACTTCAAGTTTAGATTATTGTCTTTCAATTAAGTTTTTACTTCAAGTTCTTTAATTTCTGCAATTTACTTTCAAGTTATTTAAATTTCAGTTTTTACTTATTGTAATTCCTTTCCGTTATTTCAATTCCTTGCAATTTCAATTGTTAGATTAAGTTTATTTTAGCTTTCGCTGCATCAATTGGTATCAAGAGCTTTAGTTTTAGATTTTTTTTTTAATCTAAAACGATCCACCACTTTCCCACCACCACCTTCAAGTTGTTTTCCACCATGGCTCTTAGTGATGAAGAAAAAAATTTCTTTAGGGATTTGTTTCGGGATTCATTGAACACATTATTTGTCAAACAAGATGCAACACTCGATTCGAAATTCACTCAACAACTAGTAGAGATCAAGACCACCCTTGGTATCCATGAAGAATCAAGATATAAGATTGAAGAAATCAAGGCGGACATTATCGAAGATATCCATGATGAACCAATCAATACATCTTTAACCACCCCACCACCCCTCCTTTCTACCAACAACCTTCCCACACCTACCATTCTTACCCTAACTAATGAAATCTCTTCCACACCAAAACATCATGACATTATTGAAGAAGTTAGAAAGGTTTTTATTGAGGAGCCATCAAGTATTCATGAAGATCCTTCAACCCATGTGGTCAAAATTGAAGATCAAACACATGTTTTTAAGGAAGAAGAGAATCATAAAGTTGAGTTTGCAGTGAAAGATTCATTGTCCATTAATGTTCATCATAATGATTTTATTGGTATTGATCGAATTTTTTCCAAGCAAGTTCTCTTTGTTTTCGAAGTCCAAGGATCAAAAGATCAAACAATCACATCGGGAATAGTTCATAAGAATTCATGTTATTCAAAGTATCTTTTCTTTAGGGCTGCAATCTGAGCCGAGCGGCTCGGGCTCGGCTCGATAAAAGCTCGGCTCAGCTCGCTCATTTATCTAAACGAGCTGAGTTCGAGCCGGTTTTTGAGCTCGTCACGAGCCCGAGCCGAGCTCGAGCTCTAAACGAGCCGAGCCGAGTAGCTCGTTAACTATTTGCAGAAACAAGATAAGTTATTTCAAGTTGCTGTTCATTGAAGGAGAAACAAGATATTATTTCAAGTGTAGGAAAACTGATCTTCTAGAGATTTAAGTGTTGAATAACACCTAAATTTACAGATTTTAGTAAAGGCTGAATTCGATATCAGATGAATGAAAACGAGGTAAAATAAGAAGAAAAAGATAAACATTTGCAGAAAGAGAGAGATCTTCTTATTCATTCGCACTATTCTTCCATCTCACACTCTATCTAGTCTCTATGAATGTGTAGGTAAGTTATTTGTAGTTAAAGTGAACATGATGATAAACTTTAGATTTGTTTGAATTGAAAACTTTTTCTTTTTATCTATTTTTGAAAAAAAGAAAGAAGAGAAGCTAATATGTAGCGTGATGAACAATTCAATCTCTGTTTCAGATTTTGTTGTTGATTTGTTTACTTTATTTATTTATAATTGCAGTTCAATTGAAGTGAATGCTGATTTTATTATCTCTTTGACTAGGATCTGGTTGTATAATTCTTCTTCTTTGATCTTTGCTGCGAGAGCATTTCAATTTGACTTTAATTTGAAGAAAAAAGATCTGATCTGTGCTACATCTGGTTTGCTGGATTAATATTTAACTTAGTCCATCTTTGAACTTGGGGTTTCTTCAATTATGTATGTAATGTGATGAAGCAGAAGAAGAAGTAAAAGAGGATTTTGGATTTCTGAATGTTGGGTGTGAGCCAAACGAGCAAACGAGCCAAACTAGCCGAAACGAGCCAACGAGCCGAAACGAGCCGAGCTCATAGTTCAGCTCGATCTTAATTTTGAGCTCGGCTCGAGCTCGGCTCGGTTAGTAACGAGCCGAGTTCGAGCATACCTTAGCTCGGCTCGAATTGCACCCCTACTTTTCTTATGGAGCGGACGTCATCAATACCTCGTAAATTCGAGGACGAATTCTTTTGAAGAATGGGGGACTGATGTAGGACAGAACACATACACCAATTGGTTTCCTATTTGGGTTTATCATTTTCTCTCTTCAATCTCCATCACGATTTCTCTGAAAATAATCAATCAGGTAATTGTTATTAATAGGGAAATAGTTTTGGTATCTGGATTATATCAGTAATATACACGTTTCTTACTGAGGAAAAAAAGTATATACACGGTACCGACCTCCTCCTTTTCTATTTAAACCGCAAAGAAAACAGTAGTAACATCGTACCTCACAATTATTTTTCACTGAACTTCTCTCTCTACGTTTATCTGCCCCAACAACATGAGTAACAACAACAATGCAACCACTACCTCCACCTCGGGTTTCGGTAGAAGTGGCCGGAAGAAGCTTTGTGTGTGATATAGTTGAAGATGGTGTGAGGAAAACTATGATCAGGGATGGGGATATTGTGCATAAACAACCATGTCATGATGATGTTATTATGCAGAAACGACCATGTCCATGTCATGATACTTGGAGGTCTCAGCCTCTCAGGCGACTATGCTGCACCCACATAAGTCGTCTTATGTTATAGTCCACGATGGTCAGATGTACAAAGGGAGCACTCAGGCGACTACTCTCCATGCAAAGCAGAGACCAGTAGGAAGAGAAGGTAGTTTATGACAAGAGCATAAGCAACACTACTACCACCTCCATCCCACCACCTTTAAGTGGTGTGGACTTGGATGATTTTCGTCAATTTTATTTTAAGCGTTTGAAGGAAGGACCACCATATGATTGGGGCAAATATAAGGATTATGTAGATTTCATTCAATGACACCCCAGATGCGGGTTTCGGTAGAAGAAGAAGCTTAGCGTCTCTTCGATCATATGCTGTGCGGTAAATTGTTTCCATCGATAGGGATATTGTGCATAAACAACCAATAACAAAGCCGGAGTTCCATAACCACTAGCTAGGAGATTTTAATTTTGTTTTTCTTTATGTGGGAGGTTGTACATACTTATTGTTATTGGATACACTATTGTTTACTGAGGCCGATTATTTGATTTATATATATGATGGTATATTGGTTCATTCATTTGCATGTTTTGAATGTGGTTGGATTTGTTACCCCTGGTTACACTAATGATACCCTACTACATCAAAGGAGAACTTTGTTTTGTTATGTTGTGTGTATCTGAAACTATGTCTGGTGAAGCTTTTAAGGCAATTAGGTAGTGATTTTTCTTTTCTTCTTCAGGCCATTGGCTTGATGTTACTGTATGTGGTTTGTTTGGGATTGTAGTATAAAAGTTGAAGTGGTGTTCTCTGCTTGCTGGATTATTCATACAAAGTTTAATGATATGAATGTTAATTCTTTTATTTCTGGTGTTTATGGAATAAGAATGATGCAATGGGTTTTTAATTCACAATCTAACATGAATTTTACTTCTAGAGTTGGAATGTGTTTATTGCTCTCAGAATTATTTGTTTGCCATTCATGACTTGACTATCTATACATATCTAGTTCCTGCAAAATTCACTGTTATTGCCCATTGAATTCTTCTTCCTCTGAAATCTCTAACACTCTCCCTCTCAACCCCTCTACAATTTATCTCAGATGCTCAGTGCCAATCATATCAATCCCAGGTAATCTCTTCAATCTCCGATGCATCTACTACTGTAAGTCATTTTAAAATTATGGTTTGAAAGATCTCGTCGAGATCATTTTAAAATGATGGTTAGAGAGCAAATTAGAATACATGAGATTAAAATTATCAGGATGGAGACTACAATCGTTGGAAGTAGGGTTGAGCCTGGTCTTCCTCTCATTGCTAGAAAGTCGTTCTGAAGTGGCAGATTTGAAAGGAATATGTTTGTGTTAATTAGTATACGCTTTGCGGACAGAAGGGAAGGTGTACTGAGGTTACCCGGCCAAAGTCAAACTCCAACTTTCTTATTTGAAGTAAATTGCAGACACTTTGAGCTACTAGCTTGGGCTCTGATGAGGATGTTCTGTATAAAGGAATTGGAATCAAGCTTAAAAAGTTTATTTCAAGGGTAGTGAGGTATTGATGATTCGACTCAACGGCATAGTTGTTGTGAATGGCAGCAATTGTGTGAAAGCAATTACTGTATGTGTGGGTTTTGAGTTCATCATAGAGGAGTTTTTGTCAGCATGACAAGAGAATGGCTGTGATTTTAAAGTGATTGATCTTAACAATAGTTTTTCTATATTTCATTTCAGCTCTAGAGAAACTACCTTGTTTTTTTTTTTTTGGATCATTCTGGTTATACTCTAATGACTAATTGTAATACCTTGCATGTTTATATGTTCTGAAATGGTTCAGGGTGTATTGTTTTGATTGTGTGCCTGGGTAGTTTAGGTGGCAGCACACTTTGATCTAAATTAAAACAAACCAGTTTCTGTTCACACCATATGATAAGAAGATATGAACCGACCTTAGCTGTTTGCTATATGCTTATTGAGCAAGGATTGAAACCGACTTATTCAAAGGATGGTACAAACACAGTTTGTCTTGATAAAATAAACAAGGGTATAGATCATCTAGAGATCTGTGCATGAGGGTTGATTTAAGGGTGAGATTAAATCAATAGTTGGGTCCAAACTTAAGTTGTGTTCAATGGTTAAGATCGTCTTGAGATGTGTTGATAATGATAGATCTGTGGGTGAGATTAAATTAATGGTTGGGTCCAAACTTAAGTTGTGTTCAATGGTTAGGATAGCCTTGAGGTCATCTAGAGATGTGTTGATAATAATAGATGGGTGAGATTAAATCCGTGGTTGAGTCCAAACTTAAGTTGTGTTCAATGGTTAGGATCGTCTTGAGATCTATGTGAGAGTAGATCTGTGGGTGAGATTAAATTAATGCTTGGGTCCAAACTTAAGTTGTGTTCAATGGTTAGGATAGTCTTGAGATCCATATGTGAAATTTTGATAGGAGGCTTATATTAAAGAGATTTAACAAGGAAATTATGTGTATAAGTTTTTTATATTAAAACTTCTTTTTCTTCTTCTTCCTTTGTTCCAATCTTTCTGCACTTCAAAGCCGACTCCTTCACAACTTCAAATCAATTAGGGTGTGTTTGATTGCAGAGTGGAAAAAAGGGAGTGGGAATTATTTCATTGGGCATTCTAATTAATTTCCTACTATAGTGGGAATGCCTTAAAAAAAAATTCCCACTTCAGTGTGAAAATATTTTTAAGTTTTCTCACTTGATCAAATAAGGGTGTTTGATTGACAATTAGAATTCTAATTATTTTTTCACATGTTTTGTTTGGTTACATTAAGAAATTAAAAAGAAATTGATGAAATAATCCACCAAAATCATAGATCCACCACCTAAACTTCGAAATCAACCTTCACAATCATAGATTTTGAAATCAAAATGTTAAATTTTCAAGTTTAAAACATGAAATTAACACCAACAATATATAATTCATCATTTAAATGATTAAACTTGACTTAACATCATGAAAATACACCAACCACCACCTTAAAATTTGATCTCCACCACTAAAAACCCAAATACCTATATCTCAAAACTTTAAATCCACTCACAAAACAATAAACCCACTAACTCAACGTTTGATTTCACCACCCAAAAGTTGAAACCAACCACCACCCAAAACTCCATATCTACCACCAACAAGGTTGAAAGCAACAATTTAAAACTTCAAATGTATAATCATAATGTAATCAATGGCTAGATATCCTTCAATATCAATCCAATGGTTTGTAGGAGGTGAGAAAATGTTTAAGTTATTTTCTCACTCAAGTGAGAAAATAAGCTTTTTTTCCCACCTTTTAAATTACTAGGGGGTAGATACAAATAAAAATAGAAATTGATTTATAATACAAATTGTACTTCTTATTTCTTCACTTAAAAGAAATAAGAAATTGATTTATAATGAAAATTGATCTACCTCTTCTTCCTTCACTTCTATATAATGGTTTTAACCCAATCAACAAACCTAATCAAAGCTTTTCGAATAAAAACCAAATCAAACAAATCGATCTCAATCACAAAGACTTCTACAAAACTTTTGTCAGGTACAAATTTCTTATCTCAAATTTCTCAAATTTTGTCAGGTATATATTCATATCTTATATGTTGACAAAAACAAATTTCTTATGAAGATGTATAATATTTTTTCTTAGATAGTCACCTATCCAATTTTTATGAGATACCTAATTTTAACTTATTTTGGTGATCCGAGACCCCTGCAATTCTAGGCTTCCCCTGTACAATTCTTATGAGAGGTATAATTTTAACTTTTTTAGGTGATTCAATCCAAGTACCCTGTGCAATTCTAGGCATGTGCCATGTGTTTACGACTGTACAGAAAAATTCATGTACAATAGATCGATGTAAATCTCAAATTTTGTTACGTAGAATGGTTATTATACATATCCGGTGCTCATCGTTATAAATTTTCATATAACTTATATGAAGAAACAATAATATTTCTTAAACTATTATATATAGACATATAATTGTATGTGCACTCTAATATTTTGAAAGAGGATAACGATTACATTGATAATTAAGAATTGATAATATAGACATATAATTTATATTATATTGTAATGTAATATAATTAAGTTGAAAGAGAGAGAGAAAGAAAATTATCAATAACGATTACATACATTTTTTATTATATGCACACTCTAATATTTCTTAAATTGTGTTTATCATTACAGACAATGCAATATACGACAAATTCTGAAGAATATGGTAGGAAGCAAAGAGAACCAGAGAAAGCAAAAGTCTCATCACTACAGAAGAGTTGACTCCAAATAAACGTCAACAAGCCCAACGTAAAAAGAGACTAATAGAATCAATGAGCCAAAAAAATAATACAACATCAAAGAGACCAAAAAATAATGAAGTTTCTGAAGAGTTAGCTCATAATAAACGCAAAATAGCGCAACGTGAAAGGAGGATAAGAGAAAGGGGACAAATATTAAAGAATACAAGCAAGGATGGATTAAGGTTTGTTATTCTAAATATTATTTTCTATTTCTTATAATTGATATAATTATTAATTATAATTATTAATAAAATTATTAATATAATTGGCAGAAAATTATAATTATTAATATAATTGGCAGAAAATATTAATATAATTATTAATATAATTATAATTTTTGTTATAATTATTAATATAATTGGCAGAAAATATTTTGTTACCGTGTAAACCTAAGCAAGCCACAACAGGTTTTAGGATCTACTTGCAACAATCACACATTTAGTCAGCCACAACTTTACCAATTTAGGCGTCATATTAACTAATATAGATGAGACATTGTACTGCATCTAGATTTAGATTATACCCGTGCCTTCACTAATAATTATCCATGTCACATCTGACCCCGACTGTGCAAGAAGTAATAGTCTTACTGGGAACAGTTTATCTTCAAAATAGTTTGTCAGATATTACACGTTGGCATCTCTTACCATGAAAAACAATCAGGCCGCTTCTCATTCCTGGGCTGGGCTCTATTCAAATTTGCATTGAAGCGCAATGACTGATACACCACAAACTGTATAGCATTGACCATGGTGTTTGTGGAAGGTCGATTCTGCCTATGCGTATTCAAGCACATTTCAGTTACAACTGCAAAGACAGCTAGCCCTCTTCTAGGGTATCTCCCATAAAGCCTTAGGTTTACCAGGTTAGTTATGACGCTCCCTGAACCTTGGTCTTGCCTGTATACTCAAAATGACAAAAATTTAGTTCCAAACTATATAACACCACTTGGCTTGGTGGAAGCAAATTTCATTTTGTCCAAATGACCATAGGACCATGTTGCAGTTAGAAATAAGTAGTGGACCATATATTGGTATAAGCAGAACTTACCCAAGTAACCAGATCCCCATTAGGATATGTTTTGTGCCCAAAGATGATCTCTAGCAAGATGATGCCAAGATTGTACATCTCATCATTTTTCTCTGTTGCAGAACCAACCCTTGCAATCCGAAAGTAGGAAATCTTAGCAATATGTCCTCTGCCAACAAGGATCTTAACGGACCTAAGATTTCCGTGAATAATATTCATCTTATATAAGAAATCAAGGCCTTTGATAATTCCCTGTGCAATTTGAACTATCTAATTACAGTCTCCGAGAAAGGTGAATTCCTCACCACCATCTATAAAATGCAATCAAATTAAAATTAGGATGCATAGAAAACAAAATTTTCACTCCATTTAAACTCAAGAGAAGTTTATACTTGGTAAACAAAACACACACTGAATTAGACACCTATGCTCACCTTGCAAGCTTTTCCCTAATGATTCGAACTGCAGGAATTCATACACAACAAACTTTTCTCTTTGATCGGCACAGAACCCTAGAAGCTTCACTGTATTGATGTGATCTAAGTTGGTTAGTAAACATAATTCGTTGTAAAATTCTTTCAAGGACCGGGGAGTGTCCGAGAAAAGTTTCTTCACAACGATTTCCTGTGAAAATAATGTCCCAATTAAAAATTTAAAAACAAAACCATCTAGATAATAAAACAAAAATTCATTCGACCAAATTGTTGAAGTCATCTCTCCTGTCGTCCCAAGACACCATTATGCACTCCTTCACTGATAGTTAGCTTGAGCAAAGTCATTATTTACACGATAATATTTTGTTACCGTGTAAACCTAAGCAAGCCACAACAGGTTTTAGAATCTACTTGCAACAATCACACATTTAGTCAACCACAACTTTACCAATTTAGGCGTCATATTAACTAATATAGATGAGACATTGTACTGCATCTACATTTAGTCATATTTTGTTAATTAATATGACCATAGGACCATGTTGCAGTTAGAAATAAGTAGTGGACCATATATTGGTATAAGCAGAACTTACCCAAGTAACCAGATCCCCATTAGGATATGTTTTGTGCCCAAAGATGATCTCTAGCAAGATGATGCCAAGATTGTACATCTCATCATTTTTCTCTGTTGCAGAACCAACCCTTGCAATCCGAAAGTAGGAAATCTTAGCAATATGTCCTCTGCCAACAAGGATCTTAACGGACCTAAGATTTCCGTGAATAATATTCATCTTATATAAGAAATCAAGGCGTTTGATAATTCCCTGTGCAATTTGAACTATCTAATTACAGTCTCCGAGAAAGGTGAATTCCTCACCACCATCTATAAAATGCAATCAAATTAAAATTAGGATGCATAGAAAACAAAATTTTCACTCCATTTAAACTCAAGAGAAGTTTATACTTGGTAAACAAAACACACACTGAATTAGACACCTATGCTCACCTTGCAAGCTTTTCCCTAATGATTCGAACTGCAGGAATTCATACACAACAAACTTTTCTCTTTGATCGGCACAGAACCCTAGAAGCTTCACTGTATTGATGTGATCTAAGTTGGTTAGTAAACATAATTCGTTGTAAAATTCTTTCAAGGACCGGGGAGTGTCCGAGAAAAGTTTCTTCACAACGATTTCCTGTGAAAATAATGTCCCAATTAAAAATTTAAAAACAAAACCATCTAGATAATAAAACAAAAATTCATTCGACCAAATTGTTGAAGTCATCTCTCCTGTCGTCCCAAGACACCATTATGCACTCCTTCACTGATAGTTAGCTTGAGCAAAGTCATTATTTACACGATAATATTTTGTTACCGTGTAAACCTAAGCAAGCCACAACAGGTTTTAGAATCTACTTGCAACAATCACACATTTAGTCAACCACAACTTTACCAATTTAGGCGTCATATTAACTAATATAGATGAGACATTGTACTGCATCTACATTTAGTCATATTTTGTTAATTAATATATATTTAGTCAGCCACAGAATTGGTTTCATGTCTGACAAATAGATAACTGATGTTCAAAATTTTATTTCCATTAGTTTCATTCAACCTTTTACAGTGTTCAGTTAATGGTCACACTATAATTGGTTGTTATGTCATATTTTTTTATGCATACTACATAGACCGCTATATAGACATTGACTGAAGAATAGATAACTGATATTCTGTAGGCGTAGTTCCATTTATATATTGGCTGATTCTTTTTAACTTAATTTTTTTTTTTTAGTTTTTTTTTGCTTTTAAAATGTATGGTACAATTAATTGATATATCAATTTTCTCCATATTTATTAGTCAAATTGTTAAATGAAACAAATATCAAGAAGGCTAACGTAAACGAAGAGAAAGAGAATTATTTGAAAGGAATGCATCCAATAATGTTGTAACTCAAAATAAAGAAGCCGAGCCAAAGTAATTAGTTCACCCACGGATAATGTTATTTTCACATTGCTTTAATTATTATACCGTTGCAATTTTCACAGATTTTCACACATATTTCTTCTACAGGAAAAGAAAGCGCTCTCAAAAAAATAAAAAATAAATTGATAGACTAGATTATTCTTACTCAATGGATGGTATAAACAATAGGATATCAGCTACAGATAAATGGAAAAAAATAGTTGTTCTTCAAATTTTGGTAATATCATTATAATTGTTCTTCAATGTTCAATCTTCATTCTTTACTTCTTCCCTAATATGGTAGCAATTTTTTTTTTCATTTTGTGTTTGTTGAAATTTATTCATTCATTTTGTTAATAAAATGTTACTACCCATTAGGTTTTAATTTATGACTGGATGGTTTGGTACCATCAATTCCAGTGTGGTTAGAAACTGTTCAACAGCCAAAGAATTTGAAGCACATCTTTTGTTGTTTTCACTGTTTAAAGTGATTGTTTATACCACGAAGAAACGACAAATCCCAACCACAGATATATATGGGCCATAACTGTTAAAGGCCTTCAAACCGGCTTAAGAATCTGGATAAAAATAATATTTGGAATTTATAAAATATATTAAAAAAAATTTTGATAATTTTGTAATTTCATTAAAAATACTATTTGTAATTTTTATTTATAATTTCATTGGCAATTTACAAAATCTAAAAATTATTAGTAAAATGAACGGTATAAACTAAAGTGGCGAAGCCACGGGTACAACTAGTATATATACAGAGAGGCTCTTATACGGACCGTCCGCATACGGACCTGTAAAACTCACGTGCTTTCTACTAAAACTATCGTAAATATGGTTTCTGTTTCTGGGTGTAATTAAACCCAATTTAGACCCGTCTTCTTTCTCGAGTATTACTGTGTACTTGTGTAGTGTGTACCTCTCCCTCCTTATCTCCAAAGACACTCTCTTATCTCTCTCTGTATCTCTCTATTTTTAAATCATTAAAAAGAAGAAATATACCTACTTGATTACTTCTTTCTCATTTTTGTAAAATTTTAAGTAAGTCAATTGGAACGAATAATTATTAAAAGACCAAACTAGTTTTTTGTAGTGGCAGCCAATCTTCTGGTTGTGAAATTTCAGATTTGAGAACTCTTAACTCTTAATATAGACATGAATTCATGTTATATATGGGTAGCCAAATTCAGGTTTCTATTCAAGATCTCTATTGAAATCTTTTTTTTTTTTTTTTTGGAATAATACTAGTGGTCCTGTAGTAATATATTTGGATAAAGTTTGTTCATTAGTTCAATTAAGGACCTCTGTAAATTGGCTAGATTCATAATGATAAAATTCTTGTTTTGGTAATCTGTAATCTATCAATTGCTATGGTAGAGACCAAAGGGAAACAAAAAACCAAAATGAAAAGCTTCTATTCATTTCTTTTTTCGAGTGGAACATAGTCTCAATTTGGTTTTATTTGATTCTTTTGTTAGATCTGTGAAGAGTTGAGGAGATAGTAGAGGTTGCAAACTGGATTAAGAGAGAGAGAATCTAATTACAATCATAAAACGAGTTTTTGTTCTAACAAACTAAAACCAATTCCGGGTCGCAGACGGGTTTAAAAGAACCCGGATAGAGAACCAAATTTACGATACATAACAAAGCACGAGACTTACTTAAAATGACCAAGTCCGTATGCGACGCATAAGAGCCTGACTATCTATATTATACTGTGAGGATGGCACAAACACAGTTTGTCTTGATAAAATAAACAAGGGTATAGATCATCTAGAGATCTGTGCATGAGGGTTGATTTAAGGGTGAGATTAAATCAATAGTTGGGTCCAAACTTAAGTTGTGTTCAATGGTTAAGATCGTCTTGAGATGTGTTGATAATGATAGATTTGTGGATGGGATTAAATTAATGGTTGGGTCCAAACTTAAGTTGTGTTCAATGGTTAGGATAGCCTTGAGGTCATCTAGAGATGTGTTGATAATAATAGATGGGTGAGATTAAATCCGTGGTTGAGTCCAAACTTAAGTTGTGTTCAATGGTTAGGATCGTCTTGAGATCTATGTGAGAGTAGATCTGTGGGTGAGATTAAATCAATGCTTGGGTCCAAACTTAAGTTGTGTTCAATGGTTAGGATAGTCTTGAGATCCATATGTGAAATTTTGATAGGAGGCTTAGATTAAAGAGATTTAACAAGGAAATTATGTGTATAAGTTTTTTATATTAAAACTTCTTTTTCTTCTTCTTCCTTTGTTCCAATCTTCCTGCACTTCAAAGCCGACTCCTTCACAACTTCAAATCAATTACAATTTCAAATCAATTAGGGTGTGTTTGATTGCAGAGTGGAAAAAAAGGGAGTCGGAATTATTTCATTGGGCATTCTAATTAATTTCCTACTATAGTGGGAATGACTTAAAAAAATTCCCACTTCAGTGTGAAAATATTTTCAATGGCTAGATATCCTTCAATATCAATCCAATGGTTTGTAGGAGGTGAGAAAATGTTTAAGTTATTTTCTCACTCAAATGAGAAAATAAGTTTTTCTTCCCACCTTTTAAATTACTAGGGGGTAGATACAAATAAAAATAGAAATTGATTTATATTACAAATTGTACTTCTTATTTCTTCACTTAAAAGAAATAAGAAATTGATTTATAATGGAAATTGATCTACTTCTTCTTCCTTCACTTCTATATAATGGTTTTAACCCAATCAACAAACCTAATCAAAACTTTTCGAATAAACACAAAATCAAACAAATCGATCTCAATCACAAAGACTTCTACAAAACTTTTGTTAGGTACAAATTTCTTATCTCAAATTTCTCAAATTTTGTCAGTTATATATTCATATCTTATATGTTGACAAAAACAAATTTCTTATGAAGATGTATAATTTTTTTTCTTAGATAGTCACCTATCCAATTTTTATGAGATACCTAATTTTAACTTATTTTGGTGATCCGAGACCCCTGCAATTCTAGGCTTCCCCTGTACAATATTTATGAGAGGTATAATTTTAACTTTTTTAGGTGATTCAATCCAAGTACCCTGTGCAATTCTAGGCATGTGCCATGTGTTTACGACTGTACAGGAAAATTCATGTACAAAAGATCGATGTAAATCTCAAATTTTTTTACGTAGAATGGTTATTATATATATCCGGTGCTCATCGTTATAAATTTTCATATAACTTATATGAAGAAACAATAATATTTCTTAAACTATTATATATAGACATATAATTGTATGTGCACTCTAATATTTTGAAAGAGGATAACGATTACATTGATAATATAGACATATAATTTATATTACATTGTAATGTAATATAATTAAGTTGAAAGAGAGAGATAAAGAAAATTATCAATAACGATTACATACATTTTTTATTATATGCACACTCTAATATTTCTTAAATTGTGTTTATCATTACAGACAATGCAATATACGACAAATTCTGAAGAATATGGTAGGAAGCAAAGAGAACCAGAGAAAGCAAAAGTCTCACCACTACAAAAGAGTTGACTCCAAATAAATGTCAACAAGCCCAACGTAAAAGGAGACTAATAGAATCAATGAGCCAAAAAAATAATACAACATCAAAAAGACCAAAAAATAATGAAGTTTCTGAAGAGTTAGCTCCTAATAAACGCAAAATAGCGCAACGTGAAAGGAGGATAAGAGAAAGGGGACAAATATTGAAGAATACAAGCAATGATGGATTAAGGTTTGTTATTCTAAATATTATTTTCTATTTCTTATATTAATATAATTGGCAGAAAATATTTTGTTACCGTGTAAACCTAAGCAAGCCACAACAAGTTTTAGGATCTACTTGCAACAATCACACATTTTGTCAGCCACAACTTTACCAATTTAGGCGTCATATTAACTAATATAGATGAGACATTGTACTGCATCTAGATTTAGATTATACCCGTGCCTTCACTAATAATTATCCCTGTCACATCTGACCCCGACTATGCAAGAAGTAATAGTCTTACTGAGAACAGTTTATCTTCAAAGTAGTTTGTCAGATATTACACATTGGCATCTCTTACCATGAAAAACAATCAGGCCGCTTCTCATTCCTGGGCTAGGCTCTATTCAAATTTGCATTGAAGCGCAATGACTGATACACCACAAACTGTATAGCATTGACCATGGTGTTTGTGGAAGGTCGATTCTGCCTATGCGTATTCAAGCACATTTCAGTTACAACTGCAAAGACAGCTAGCCCTCTTCTAGGGTATCTCCCATAAAGCCTTAGGTTTACCAGGTTAGTTATGACGCTCCCTGAACCTTGGTCTTGCCTGTATACTCAAAATGACAAAAATTTAGTTCCAAACTATATAACACCACTTGGCTTGGTGGAAGCAAATTTCATTTTGTCCAAATGACCATAGGACCATGTTGCAGTTAGAAATAAGTAGTGGACCAGATATTGGTATAAGAAGAACTTACCCAAGTAACCAGATCCCCATAAGGATATGCTTTGCGCCCAAAGATGATCTCTAGCAAGATGATGCCAAGATTGTACATCTCATCATTTTTCTCTGTTGCAGAACCAACCCTTGCAATTCGGAAGTATGAAATCTTAGCAATATGTCCTCTGCCAACAAGGATCTTATCGGACCTAAAATTTTCGTGAATAATATTCATCTTATATAAGAAATCAAGGCCTTTGATAATTGCCTGGGCAATTCGAAATATCTAATTCCAGTCTCTGAGAAAGGTGAATTCCTCACCACCATCTATAAAATGCAATCAAATTAAAATTAGGATGCATAGAAAACAAAATTTCCACTCCATTTAAACTCAAAAGAAGTTCATACTTGGTAAACAAAACACACACTGAATTAGACACCTATGCTCACCTTGCAAGCTTTTCCCTAATGATCCGAACTGCAGGAATTCATACACAACAAACTTTTCTCTTTGATCGGCACAGAACCCTAGAAACTTCACTGTATTGATGTGATCTAAGTTGGTTAGTAAACATAATTCGTTGTAAAATTCTTTCAAGGACCGGGGAGTGTCCGAGAAAAGTTTCTTCACAACGATTTCCTGTGAAAATAATGTCCCAATTAAAAATTTAAAAACAAAACCATCTAGATAATAAAACAAAAATTCATTCGACCAAATTGTTGAAGTCATCTCTCATGTCGTCCCAAAACACCATTATGCACTCCTTCACTGAGATAGTTAGCTTGAGCAAAGTCATTATTTACATGATAATATTTTGTTACCTTATAAACCTAAGCAAGCCACAACAGGTTTTAGAATCTACTTGCAACAATCACACATTTAGTCAGCCACAACTTTACCAATTTAGGCGTCATATTAACTAATATAGATGAGACATTGTACTGCATCTACATTTAGTCATATTTTGTTAACTAATATACATTTAGTCAGCCACAAAATTAGTTTCATTCACCCTTTTACAGTTTTCAGTTAATGGTCACACTATAATTGGTTGTTATGTCATATGTTTTTATGCATACTACATAGACCGCTATATAGACATTGACTGAAGAATAGATAACTGATATTCTGTAGGCGTAGTTCCATTTATATATTGGCTGATTCTTTTTAACTTAATTTTTTTTTTTTTTTTTTTTGCTTTTAAAATGTATGGTACAATAAATTGATATATCAATTTTCTCCATATTTATTAGTCAAATTGTTAAATGAAACAAATATCAAGAAGACCAACGTAAACGAAGAGAAAGAGAATTATCTGAAAGGAATGCATCCAATAATGTTGTAACTCAAAATAAAGAAGCTGAGCCAAAGTAATTAGTTCACCCACGGATAATGTTATTTCCACATTGCTTTAATTATTATACCGTTGCAATTTTTCATAGATATTCACACATATTTCCTCTACAGGAAAAGAAAGCGCTCTCAAAAAAATAAAAAATAAATTGATAGACTAGATTATTCTTACTCAATAGATGGTATAAACAATAGGATATCAACTGCAGATAAATGGAAAAAAGTAGTTGTTCTTCAAATTTTGGAAATATCATTATAATTGTTCTTCAATGTTCAATCTTCATTCTTTACTTCTTCCCTAATATGGTAGAAATTTTTTTTCATTTTGTGTTTGTTGAAATTTATTCATTCATTTTGTTAATAAAATGTTACTACCCATTAGGTTTTAATTTATGACTGGATGGTTTGGTACCATCAGTTCCAGTGTGGTTAGAAACTGTTCAACATCCAAAGAATTTGAAGTACATCTTTTGTTGTTTTCACTGTTTAAAATGATTGTTTATACCACGAAGAAACGACAAATCCCAACCACAGATATATATATGGGCCATAACTGCTAAAGGCCTTCAAACCGGCTTAAGCATCTGGATAAAAATGATATTTGGAATTTATAAAATATATTAAAAAAAAATTTGATAATTTTGTAATTTCATTAAAAATACTATTTGTAATTTTTATTTATAATTTCATTGGCAATTTACAAAATCTAAAAATTATTAGTAAAATGAACAGTATAAACTAACGTGGCGAAGCCACGGGTACAACTAGTATATATATATAAATAAAAAATTATGGATTTTAACGGGATATACCTGTCATGACAATAAAATCAAAAACCTTCTAATGATTTTGGCTTCGTTTATACTGATCTCTGGGAATATTATGAAACCGGCACGAAGTGGTTTGACATCAATTTTGTGACATTGGTCGTCCTTGGTTATTTCGCCTTGAGTTCATTGTTAAGAAAACCTTGTTGTACGCGCGTCGTCCCGTGTCTTTGTCTTCGCGTCGTGTGTCTCAAGTATGGTGTTTGGTTCAGGACGTACGTGCCTCTTCAGGACGTACGTACGTATGGTATGTCAGCAGAAAGTTTGTTTGGTCTGGACGTACGTACCTTCTTAGGACGTTCGTACGTTCAAGTAGTCAGCAGGTTTATGTCGGTTTGAGACGTACGAACGTCATATCGACGTACGTACGTCCAATGTGGTTTTTCACTATTTCGGCACATTTTATGTGTTTTCCAACCCTAAGTATAAAGAGGGTTTCTCTTCCAAAGAAGAAGTTAGTTCTTTGGCCGTCCAATTGAAATCTAGTCTTGGAGTTTGTTTAGGTTTTGGTTTAGGTGGCTTTGGTGATTGAACTCATCTTCTTCTTCCCCATTCATCTTCTTCTTCATTATTGTTTATATTGATTTAGCTTCGAGTCTTCTTGTGTGTTCATCAAGAAGTCGAGTATCCTTGTGTGTTCATCAAGGAACTCTGGTGTAAGCTTGTTTCATAGTTCGGCTTCGAGTCTTCTTGTGTGTTCATCAAGAAGTCGAGTGTCTTGTGCGTACATCAAGGTGCTCTGGTGAAGTCAAGGTGTTAGAGATAACCAGTAGTGTCAACTCGCAGTTATTGCAGGTAGTTGATAGGTTTGTACATCTCTTTTCATCTAGTGGATTTATTTGTTGTCGCGAGGACAACCGTGGACGTTTCCCATATTGGGTTTTACCACGTTAAAAATATCGTGTGTTCTTTTATTTCTTTATTGCTTTATTGTTTGCTTTACTTTTGTTATATTGCACATATATTGGGTTCTCAATTGGTATCAGAGCAGGGCGCTTGTTATGGAGCGTAATGGCTCACGCGTAGATCCTATGAGTGCAATAATGGTTCATGAGTCTGGTTATAATAATTTTAGTGCTAAATAGTCTAAATCTACAAAACCAAAATCTGATTTTGAAAAGGATGATAATTTGTATGTTGTTAGCAATAGTGATTGGGCTCTTCTTTACAGACTTTCTGCAAAAGAATGTGAAAGATTACAAAAAGCTAATATTGATTTGCAGGAAAAGTTTAATAAAGCTAATTGTAATTTGTCTACTACTTCTGATAATTTTTGTTTTGAAGACAATGGTGTTTTGCAGAATAAGGTTGATTCTCTAGAACAACGACTCAGACATTGTGCAGAAGACTATATGCTTCAAGGGGAAGTTTATGAATCCAAAATTGAAAATTTGGAAAAGGCTAATCTTTCTTTGCAGGATAAAATTGAGACTCTTGAAAAACAAATTCTTTCTTCTGCAGATGATGCAATTTCTATTTCTCAATTATTTGACAAAGAAAAACTTGACCTGTTATGTAGAATTGCAGCTTTAGAGAAGGCCAATCAGGAGGTCGATGAGAAATACAAATCTCTATTGGTGGAGTATGAGGTAACAAAGAACGATTTAACGTCTACTCAACTTCAATTGTAGGTTTTGGACAAAACTAAATTTTACTCTCCTATTGCTAGTTCTACTAGACCATCAAGTGTGACTACTTCTCTAAAATCTAGTTTGCCTGCCCTGTTGCCTACCCCACCTATTGAGACTAGACTTCATACTAATACCTTTCTGCATGTTTCTGACAAAAAGTTTAAGTCTAAGGCTAATGGTACGGGTGTTTTTGCTGGTAAGACATCTTGTTCTCATAGTGGAGGTACAAATTTTGTTAAGGCACCATGTCACAAATACAATGGTGACATACATGTTTCATCTTCTACTACCACATCTCCTTATAAGAATTCCTTGAGTAAGTCTACTGTTTTTCATTGTTCTTATTGTGGTAGAGATGGTCATTTGGATATCTTTTGTTGGGATTTTAATCAACATGTTAAATTTTATTCCCGTGTTCCTTATAATTATAATCATGTTGATTCTTATGTTCCTTCTTGTGCGTTTTTTAGACCTTGGAATTCTAATGTTTATTGTCATAGGTTTAAGAAAAACAGGTACTCCAACAAAAGGAAGTCAAAGACTAAGGTGGAATTAGTTAAGGACAAGTCTATTGCAAAGCTTATTAAGGGGAGATCTCGTATCTTTTCAATTCCCAAGGTGTGCACGCCTAGTGTTAAACAAGTATTGGTAAGAAAGGATAAGTTGAAGGTTTTTCTGGGCTTGCAAAGGTCTGGTGGTGTCCCATTTTTGGGATGATGTGGGTTGTTTCTAGTCTTGTGTAATTTAATTGCATATTTTTCTAATCACATAGGCTACTTGTTTGGTGTTTTTTGTTCTTCTGTTTATGCATGCGTTAATTGTTCTTTCATTATTCCATGTATGTGTTGTTGGATGCATCTTTTCTAAGATATTGGTTTAATTCAATTGTCTTAAATAAGTTGTAATATGTTGGGGTGTTTTTCTCTTTTTGAACTCTTGAGTATGTTTTGGTATGTATCATGCATTTTTCCTCGCTTGTTTGCACAGTGCACGGCATGCTTGCATAATGGGAGTTTTTGGAAACCACTTACATATTCTTTGAGCTCATAGAACTTCTCTATCTCTTGAGTATTTATGTTATCTTGAGCTATCTCTCCTCTGTTTTGGGTAATGTTCATCTTGTTGTTCGTGTTATTGAGCATTCTTATCTTCCTATTACAACTCTTGTTAGTGGTCAATGATTCACTTTATCCCCAGCCATTTGATTGTCTTTGAAGCAATATCAGTTGGCTAAGAACCCGTTGGGGTTGTGAGGGTCATGCTTTGACGGATGCACTCAAGAGATGTTAGTTCTTGTGTTGTACGTTATCATGGGGTTGCACTTCTTGAGTTTGTGTTTGTCAAAAAGATGTAGGCTACACCCTACCCTCGTGTAATTGAAAAGATGGAGGCAAAAATCCCTCCCACACGGGAATGACATTAGAGTGATGTAGACTAAACTCCACCACATGCGGCAAAATAAAAATCCAAGCGCATATTCATTGTTTTTTATGTAAGGCATACAAAGTTTATATTCCTTTGCCTTTTTAATGTCTTGGTTTTCATTTGAAAGATCATATTTATATTCGTTTGCATTCTACTCATAACGTTTGTTTCAAAGGGGGTTGAAGTTTGTTTCTTCTATGCTCACTTACTAATCTAATCGTATGTCTCTTGTTGATGGTTCTATATTCTAGGTATTCAAAGGGAGTGTTCTAGTGGTGAACTTTCTCTCTCTTTATGTATTGCATTGCATCTACACACACCGAGGTTTAGTTTATGATGCACTTCAATTCTCTTATTTGTTCAATCTTTTGTTTATCCCCTTATATTGCCTCTTATTTTTGTACGGATTGGGATTGGCTACTGTTTTTGGAAGTTCATGATGTATTCCTCTTCACTTCTATGGTACATCGGTTCTTTTCCTTTTCTCTTCTTATTATGGTTTGTGTTGTTAGTTGTTCGGTTTGTTTTTTTATTGTTAAGGTTAGTTCTCTATTGCACACCAAGTGTTTGCTCAAATGCCTAAATGAAAATTCTCACCTGTTTTGGTTGTTACTTAGAATGTTTTCTAACATTCTTCGATTGGTTCCTGTTCTGGGTATGCAGGACATGCCTCCTAAGCGAGCTCGGACTACTACGTCCTCCTCGTGCTCAATGGAGTAGAGGCGTCATTCCTTCGGATTCTTGTAGGCTTGTTGTTCTAGCATTGGCTGTTGCTACCACCACTTAGACTGCTCTTCTCTACTGTATGCAGGTTCATGGACAATGTGCATGTCGTCAACTTTATTTTTCTCTCAGTAACTTTACAGGTAGATGTTCTTGCTGAAAGTGTTTATGGCTTACTCTATTTTGGCTCCAATCCTTGGTAATTCTTTTCAGTCGGTGGTTCATTGACATACTAAGGTCAGATTGTTAGTATTATTTGGTTCACATGTGATTGATGTGATTTCTCAAGGTAATAGTTCTCAATTTGTTTTAAGAAAGCTACAAGGTATGCATAAGCATATTTTGGTGGTGAAATCGTGATTACTGGTGTATTCGTTTGTCATGATTTATACTGATTCATGTTTTCTCATAGGTTCTCGTCATATTTTTCTCTGTTGGGATAATATTCTTGAATTACCTTGTTGGCTAGCTGGTGCTTGATTAAATGCTTATGAGACTTACATATCCTCTTATTGTTGCTTCTTGTGCCTGGTTGATCCTATTGTTTTCTTACAATAGATTTGATTAGATTTGTTCTTGGTAGTCTTTTGCAATAATCCTCCTGCAATGGTTTTGGGCTACCACTGTTCTACTTTGGGATGCATATGCTCGGTTTGGTCATCTATTGTTAGCAATTCTCTTCTATTGACTCTCTAATCTTTCTGACAATGTATGACATGTCATCGGAGTCTTAGTGTTCTGGCAGGAAATTTGCTCTGAAGTTGGATTGTTGTTTTGTGACTTGGTGAAATCGATAATCCTTGCTCATTCTTCAGATTAAAGCATTTTTTTATGAGCTTCATGATTGCTTATCTTGTTTGGCATATGTTGAACTAATTTTTGGGTTTCACTAGGGTGGGCTTACAGGAACATTTACAGATTGGATTTCCCCATGGATTCTCAATGGATTTTCTTATCCTTTACATATCACTTCCTGCAGATACTCATATTCTTGTAGTTTTGTCATGGGATATTGTTGGATGTGTCTAGTATGCATGGTTTCCCTATTCTCTTTCATATCTCCTACTAACTATTGTTTATCTCTTCTTCTTTCTCTTTTCGCATATTCTTTTCTTGCACATTTCTCACAGGTTTGACTTTTTGGTTCTTGGTCATTATTGTACGTTGCCGATTTCATCGGGTATGGTATTTCTTCCTTTTTGTTTGTTTGCTCTTTTTCTCTAGATATCTTCCTACTATGAAGTCGTCTCTCTGGAGTCTATCTCAGGTGGTTATGGTCGGTTGATTAAAGTGATATTCTAGTGAATCATTTGTTCCGTTTGATGGTGTCTTGACTCTTTCTTCTATGTATAGGATTCTCTTAGTTTCTATCAGGGATTCATGTTATGTTTTTCTTTTCTTCCCTTTGTTACCTATATAAGTATTCAATATCTTTTCACTATCTTCTTCTTCTCTCGTTTTGGTTCTTATCTAATCTCCCTTCTTGTGTCTGTGTTGGTACTCTTTCTTCTTCATTAATATGCCTAGATCTCTCTCATGTCTTTTTGTTTTGTGTGTCATGGATTCTAGATTTATGGTATGGTTTTCTCTTTACTCTCTTCTACCCTTGTATGCTTGGTTCTTTGTGTGTTTCAAATATCCTTATTTGGTTTGCTTGTTCTAGGTGCATCTTTCTCATATGTATTGCATTTAGATGACGCTGTTGTTTAGGGAGAGAATTCTTTGTATTGACATCGTGTTAACAAGTGTTTATGTTATGGCTTCCGTTGCATATCCTTTTTGTTGTTAACTTGATTGTTCTCTTTCTTTTCTTCTTTAATCTTATTTGTTGTGGTTTGGTATTTTTTCTTTTTTCTTTCTTTTGATACCTTGCTTCATTTGTGACAAAATGGGGGAGATTTATGACTCTAATACTAACATTCGTTTCTTCCTTTGTTAGTGTATTCTTGGGTCATGTTGCAGGTATGCTACAAATATGGGGGAGTGAACGTGTTGATGTTTAGAGGTTGTACAGTTATGGGGGAGCTCGAGTGTCAAAATTTTGGAGCTCATGAAGTATGGGGGAGTTGCTCGAAGCAACTTCTGTTGATTCCTTGATTGCTTCGGAAATTCTTAGTTGCTTCCGTTCGGTCTCTGATGGTTAAAGCGTCTTGCTCAAGCTGGATAACAAGAATTGGTGACTTGGTATGTGTTCTACCTTGAGTGATTTTGTAGGCATGTTTTATAAATGCCATGGTTTGGGTTTGTAAGCACGTTTTATAAGTGCTATTAGAGTCATAAGTTTTTGTCACAAAATCAATGTCAAAGGGGGAGATTGAAACCGGCACGAAGTGGTTTGACATCAATTTTGTGACATTGGTCGTCCTTGGTTATTTCGCCTTGAGTTCATTGTTAAGAAAACCTTGTTGTACGCGCGTCGTCCCGTGTCCTTGTCTTCGCGTCGTGTGTCTCAAGTATGGTGTTTGGTTCAGGACGTACGTACCTCTTCAGAACGTACGTACGTATGGTATGTCAGCAGAAAGTTTGTTTGGTCTGGACGTACGTACCTTCTTAGGACGTTCGTACGTCCAAGTAGTCAGCAGGTTTATGTCGGTTTGAGACGTACGAACGTCATATCTACGTACGTACGTCCAATGTGGTTTTTCACTATTTCGGCCCATTTTATGTGTTTTCCAACCCTAAGTATAAAGAGGGTTTCTCTTCCAAAGAAGAAGTTAGTTCTTTGGCCGTCCAATTGAAGTCTAGTCTTGGAGTTTGTTTAGGTTTTGGTTTAGGTGGCTTTGGTGATTGAACTCATCTTCTTCTTCCCCATTCATCTTCTTCTTCATTATTGTTTATCTTGATTTAGCTTCGAGTCTTCTTGTGTGTTCATCAAGAAGTCGAGTATCCTTGTGTGTTCATCAAGAAACTCTGGTGTAAGCTTGTTTCATAGTTCGGCTTCGAGTCTTCTTGTGTGTTCATCAAGAAGTCGAGTGTCTTGTGCGTACATCAAGGTGCTCTGGTGAAGTCAAGGTGTTAGAGATAACCAGTAGTGTCAACTCGCAGTGATTGCAGGTAGTTGATAGGTTTGTACATCTCTTTTCATCTAGTGGATTTATTTGTTGTCGCGAGGACAACCGTTGACGTTTCCCATATTGGGTTTTACCACATTAAAAATATCGTGTGTTCTTTTATTTGTTTATTGCTTTATTGTTTGCTTTACTTTTGTTATATTGCACATATATTGGGTTCTCATATTATGCAAAGCATTATATTGACCACTTAATATAAGTGTGATAAGTAGGTTAATCATATTGATCAAGTGCTCACTGGCCCAGGAAAGCTCATTAAATTCCAATGAAGGAGTACCCTAGTTGTTCAAGGAGCCCAAGATGCTTAATAGACCCATGTGTTAAATAAAAGACTTCAATTCAATAATACACACAGCGTTATGGAATTCCATAACGTTTGATGACAAATTTCATTTGTCCGGCAAAATTCTGACATGAGGCCGTTCACAAATTCTCCACCATTATCAGACTGAAAAACTCTGGTAGATTGTTGATACTACGTCGCCACCATTTTGTAAAAATCAGTAAACATCCCATATACATCACTTTTGATTTTCAATAATGACACCCAAGTCATGCGAGTGCAATCATCAATAAAAGTCACATAATATCGAGCTCCAGAAAATGAAGAAACTTTTGCAGGACCCCATACATTAGAGTGAATTTTCATAAAAGGAACAGGACATCTGTTAATACATGGTGAATATGAAATACGGTAGCTCTTGGCCAGTTCACAAATGTCACAATGAAATTCAGAATCACTAACAACTAAAAATAAATGAGGTTGCAACTTCTTAAGATAACTAAAGGATAGATGACCTAAACGCCGATGCCATAACCACACAACTTCTTTTGCATTCTCGACTCTATTGACCTGATTAGCTTGCCCCAGAAAATTCATCTGTTTCTCTCTAGTTTCTGTCAAATCCAGACAATACAGTTTCCTCCTTTTAACATTATAACCAAGGACTTGTCGAGTCAGAATGTCCTGAGAAATACAGAAAGGTGGATAGAACGTCACAATACATGCAAGTGTTAGAATAATTTGACAAACATACAATAGGTTATAAGTAAGAGATGGAACAACTAAGACAGATTCAAGAGTTAGGTTATCAGATAACACAATAGAACCTTCTCCGTTAACCGGAGTTGGAGTACCATCAACAGTAGAAACAACATTTTGAGGTGAAGCTCTAAGACTTTCCACAAGGCTAGGGTCATTTGTCATATGGTCAGATGCACCTGAATCAATTATCCATGCACTATTTGAAATAACATTACCATTCATACCTGATTGCGCTACATTAGCCGAAGCATTGTCTGGATGTCCATTCACAACATTAGCAATGGCGGCCTTGCTTATATTCTTTCGTGGCCTCCTTGCAAAGTCCCACCAATTAGGATAACCAATCACTTCATAACTTCTCTCCTTGCTATGACCCAGTTCTCCACAAACATTGCACCTTTTATCTGCATAAGGATTTGATTTACCTTTAGGATGGCGTGAAGAACCAGAAAAATCAGGAGGAGTAATTGGCTTGCTATGAACAGCCAAGACAAAGGATTCAGTTGATACAGAGCGCCCCATAGCCTGTTTCTCAGATTGTACCTTGCGAATGCAAGCATAGTTTTGCTCTAAAGAAAACTTAGGTTCACTACACCAAAACAGGTATTTTCTAACGGCAAAATGCTGTTAGTATATTTTTTACTAACGGTTTTTCTCCGTTAGCAAATTGGCGTTAGTATTTAGTAACAGGTCGTGTTGTAACGGTTATTAGCCGTTAGAACAAAAAAACTTCTAATGGCAATAAGACGTTAGAAACTACTAACGACATACTTGTGTTAGAACATTTTGTTAGGAATTTGTAACATCGACCTGGTTCTAACAACAGGTAGGCGTTAGTAAATTCTAACGTTTGAAACACATTAGTAGTCTTTGTTAGTATTCTGTAACATCAGTCAACTTCTAACAGTACTTTAGCGTTAGTAAGTGGTAACACTTATATATTTACTAACAGTATTTTACCGTTACAAATCTTAAAATTAATTGAAAAAAATAAATCTGCCCTCCTAGTTTCGTGCAATATATAATTTCTACAGCCTGCACATATACATATTTCAAATTTGTCCTGGAATAATGCCACTGCAATCCAATAGTTCCATTGACAAATTCCGAAAGTTTTGTTTGTTTTAACAAAAATACATATATTTTAAGAAACCAACCAACTTGTAGACAGAAGATTCGTTGTGGGAGCATGGGGTTCATGTTAGCTAATGATACAATGTACCAAAACAACATTGATGCAAGCGTTAAACATATGAATCATAACAGGTATCAGGCACAATAGGCACAACCCTAAGGACAATAAAGATTATTGTTTCACATATTTAACTATACAAAACATGCCATCAAGACAAGAGAAACAAACATAGGGCCCATTTCCTTCAATGCATAAATACAAGAAAAACAAACCTGGAGAACTGATGCTCGACACAACTAATGATGTAGCTTACACAGACTTTTGTAGTTTTAACATTTGACTCGAGTAAGAAAAGCACGAGGAACAACACATAGATGACGTGCAGATAAATCCAGGTGCAGTTTTGATGTTCACGTGAAGCAACAAGCGCATGTAGTAAAGCAAAGATGCAGATAAACCGATGTTCAGTTAAGTAGCAGAAAAGTCTGATTGGTGCCATTTTAGCAGAACTGCACCTCACAACAAACAAAAGGTATAAGTATTAAGTAAGATTACTAAAGCATTACTCCAAATCACTTATTATCCTGAAAGTTGTATATGCCACAGGTATATATAGCAGACAATAGAAATATTAAGAAAGAAGGTAACCTCTCCAAGTCAACAGTAGAGGAGAGCATGCCCAGACAAAAGTGAGTTATAGACTCTTTTGAAGAAGCCACTTACCCAAGTCAAAAGCCAATGGTCTAAACATTCCATGTTTCAAACACCAACAAACATAACATCCTTCTGTGAATCAATCCTACTAAGACCAGAATGTTTTGATGATGCATGCATTCTGCTGCCAACAAAGACTTCTTTAGCTCCTGCTCTGATAACGATCTCTGTCAATCAAGACATGGAATATGAGGATAAACGCGTAGGTAAAAAAGAATTAAGTTTTAAACTATAAGTCTAGAATACACAATGAATGAGACACCGAAAGGTGAAAACTAATTTTCCATGTAAAAGCCCTACATTGAAGTCCCAATTTACGACAAACATGTGGTTCTACAATGGCTTATTGTCAAATGTCAACAGACAATGAACAGACATGATTGTTGCATTGAGGGCAATACCAGACTTGGAGCCTGGAAAAGTTGTCTCTTTCAAATTGGGTTGAAGTTCAAACTTTACAATATTTTTAGAACTCTGCCACTTTGGGATACATGTTCAGGGCTGACAGGGGATATTCTCAGTACAGTTCTGTATATAAAATGCTTTATCCAAAAGCCATGTGATTAGTAGGTAAAAATACATTAGCCAAAGAATGGGAAGGAAAAGAAAAAGTTCTAAAACACATGAAGCAAAACCATACCCGTTTGCATAAGGCGATTCACGACGTGCATGCCTATATGGTAGAAAATAACTCTGCTTGTTAACACAACACATAGACCAGGTTCTGCAAAGACAATGTCTGAAGTGCTTAGAGCAGCATAAGTAGCAACTTGGCACCTAATTAACAAAGGTAAAAAAACTGTTCGTCACTTCCAGATATGACCATACCTGGAAAGAATCCTGTAATGTACAACACTGTACATGCATTGCAATGAATTAGTACCATCCACTACTCACGCTTGTATCTTGTACCATGTGCAGTCTGTGTAAGAAACAAAGCCAAGTTAGTTTTTAATACAATTAGACTACAATATTACAATTCAACTAAATACTTATTTAGCAATAATATTACGCTTTTCCTTCTTCCTTTGTCCGGGCTTGGGACCGGCAAAGCAATGGTTTTCATAAGTTTGCTTTGGCGGAGTTAAAAAGGGATTAGATAAATTAAAAAAAAACAAAAAAAAACATACCAAGTCTGCCATGCCCTCCATCATCAATGACATCTTCCTCAATGTTTTCATTTTCTACTACTCGATGTTGATCGGATGTTGTTTCACCATGAAAATACCATATAGTATATATTGGGTCTACACGTTTCTTATCAAATGGGTATTTAAATCTGTAAACTTCACCTTAGTCCCATTGCAATATTTCTTACAGGGGCATGTACATGTAGTTAGGTTCTCAGTGTTGTGTGCTAGTGCAAATTCTACGAACTCTTCAACTCCATTTAAATACACATCACTCAATCTATTGGTTTCACGCATACAATCTTTTTTAGGTGGTAACGACATTCTGCAATACTATATATATACACATGCACACACAAAATAATTAATATTAATAACAAAATAATTCAATATATCAAATTAATATGCAACACCTAGCAGAAAAATCCAGATCACACAACCCAACCCATATAAAGACAATAGACCTAGCAGTCCAGGGTTAGGGCACAAAAAAAAAAAATGTTCAGAGAAAGAAAGTCTATGTACTACATTTAACAGAGTTTTAATAGTGTACATGACCATTCATCATTGATATGATAAAAAAACTAGATTTACCAAAAACCTTAATAACTACTACGTGATACAACAAAACCAAGTGCAACTAGAGAAAAGAACATTTAGATTAATAGTACACTGCCAAGCATAAGATTCAGTTGAGGTAGTGAAGAATTCTATATATGCCACATATTTTTCAGGTATGGATTTAAAGTCAAATTTAAATGGGAAAATAAGACTCGTTAAGTTAAACTCAAAAATATACGATATGCACTATATGAAAAGATCAATATTAATGAATTGGTAACCATTAGACATACCTTACTCGTCTTACTGAGATGCAGAGCTCCACCATCAGTCCTTTCCCTTAATGCATTATCATAATTAATCATGTCCTAATCAATTGACGTGCCGTGTTGAGGCTCGGTTTAGCCACCTTGGCACTTAGAGCTTTCTTTATCGAAATAGCTCACAGGTCATGTATAATTCTATAAACTTTTCTTTAATGCAGGATAAAGAGAAATTCCCATGCGTGCAATGCAATATTATCTTTGTACATATCATAAAAACGAAATAATTCCCTTAAAGTAACAAATCATGAATAGATTATCAATGAGTATCATATCAACTACTTGATAGCAACAACACCAAGTACAACTACAGCAAAGAATAACGAACTTTCAAAATTAAATTTTCATCACAAACAACAGTATAGCAGGTTTATATAACAAATTTTGTGTCAAACTAAGATGAACAAACAACCATTATAGAGGAAATAATTTGATTAAAATGGAAGCACAGAAAGCAACCTATCTTAATAACTTGAACAACAATCTAATTGATTTATTTTGGTAAGGAATATAATAGAATCACAGTAGATACTTCTAAAAGTGGTTGAATCAACTCATATTTTTTTCCAATGGTAACAATAATATGATTATATTCTTCTACTAACAAATAAAATGCAGGTTGGGAATAAAATGATGAAATTGAAATAAGAAATTACCTTACGAAGCACAACAAACCCCAATTGATTAAATCTAACCCCAATTGAAGAAATCCAACTGAATTTTCTACAACAAATTAGAACAACGGATTAAAGTCCAATCTTCATAGAAAACCCTACAGAAAATCCCCACCCTTACAAAAACTCTCGAAAAATAATAAAATTAACAAGATACAATAAGAAAACAAAAAAAAAAGAAAAAAAATCACCTTTGATTCTAGATAGCTGGTTCTTTTCTTCAATCTTGAATATGAAACCTTGATTTTGATTTCATTTTGAAAAGAAGGAGAGAGAAAGAAAGAGCAAGCACTGAATCATAGAGAGCAATTAAGAGATGGATGAGAGAAGGATTTATGGAGTTGTAGAGACGATGAGAGAGTAAAGTTCTTTTCATGTTGGAAGAGGAAGAAGAGAGGTAGAGTGGATCGGGGAAGTTTTAATCCGTGATTTAGTTTTATTTTCTACTAACACTTTACTTCTCACGTGATAAACACATGGAATAAATTTATATTTACCTAACCTAACTATTTACACTATTTTGCCGTTAGGATAATATTTTTATTCGGTTAGCAAATAAATAAAAAAATAATTTAATTAATACTAACAGAATTGAGGTGCTACTAACACCATCATGCTGTTACAAGTATTCTAACATCATTTTGTTGTTACAATTAATAAAATGGCTGCGTTAGTAAAATTCAGTTTTGGTGTAGTGGTTCCTTGCGAAGGATCTCTCCACACACCTGATCATACTCTGAATCTAGTCCACTCAAAAACATATGAACACGCAATTTGGACATTGTTGACGTTTCATGGACTACAGCTGCAACATTGTTATTCTGGGAGGTCACCCTTTGATCAATCTCTTGGAACATGGTCACCAATTCGTTGTAATAGGTAGGAATATGTCTCCCATTCTGCTTCTCTTCAAAGCACTTCTTATTCAATTCAAAGATTCGAGTTTCATCAGAGTTATCATAGAAGGTTTTCTCCACAGCCTCCCAAATGTCTTTTGCAGTAGGAAAACGAATATATTGGTTCATAAGAGAAGTCTCTATGGAATCAATAAGCTAACTTTTCACCTTTTCATTATCTGTTGCTCAAACTTCATATTCTGGAGAATTCATATGCGGTTCATCCTTTGCGCCAATCAAATAACCAATCTTTCCCCTTGCTCCAATACGCATCCGTATGAGAGGAGCCCACAAGGTATAGTTGGACACATCTAATGAAATAGTTTTTGGATATGCCGAGTTGTCTTGTGGGGTGTAGTGGTGATGAATGACTTATGAGGATGATTGATTTTCTGGAATAATTGAATTTTTGGTAGACGAAGAATTGTTTTCAGATCCAGCCATTGCAGAAATTTGTTGCAGAAAAAAATAATAGATTCGATACCTTTTACTAGAACAATTGTATCTCTCTGTAAAGAACTCCAAATTGTAAACCGTTGATTGGGTTGGAAAGAGGACTTGAAGATCTTTCCAACAAGATATAGTACGCCTTCTGGATCCTAATATACTGCCTTGTAGAAGCTTGCAAAGATGACGAATTTTCAGAAAATAGAATAGGCGAAAAACTAGTATGAGATTTAGGTTTGGGAAAAGGTTTGATATTTGGGTTTGAGATTCAAGGATTCAAGAATGGTTTGATTTCAAGGGTTGTAGTACGCGGCGGATTCAAGATTCAACAAGTTTCAAAAAAAAAAAAAGGATTCAATAAAAAAAAAAACACACAAAAAAACAAGTTCAAAGGATCGAACAATCTTTGATACCATGTTGAATAAAAGACTTCAATTCAATTTGTCATATTGATTCATCCCAAAACATGGGTTTATATACAAGTTAGTTTCTTGTCTACCAAAACACACTATTCTAAATACATAATATTCTAAATATATCCTAAATATATTATTTCCTATTTAGAATATATATACAGCTTTCTACACTATGGCCATGGGTATATCAACCCAAATATCATTTCAAAGCTCGTATCTTCTAACCTAGTTCAACATTTTTTACCAAGAAAAGCAATATTACTGGATATTGTTGGTTTGATCTTTTTCTTAAACAATAGGTGCACTACAAGTAACCTAACAAACAAGTTCAATCATTTCGATCATGAGCTAAAACATCCACCAGTCACCAACCACTGGTAGAAGTCTTTGCAAAAAATAATGCTTACATTAGAAAAAGAAACCATGAATATATAGTTAAGGGTTTGAATAAGAATCATGAGCATTGATCAATCTCTGCCTATACCACTATATGGTGTGCATGGCAAACATACCAAATATTTCAAGGTAATTAACACCCGTACACATCTTCATCTTCTACATCAATATGTGACGTAAAATCAATCTTCTTAAACTACTTGATACAACCATGAGTCTAATAAAAGGTCCTTTCATGTTGGCCTTTGGGAATTGGGATCCGATTAACAGAGACAGACAAGGGCAATCATGTTTCATAGTCAGAGGTGAAATTCTTGAATTTATGAAAGACACCATTGCGAAAGCTAAACTGTCACTTAATTTGTTTAGCATGGCCACCCCTGGGCATAAGCTCAGGTCAAGGTGGTGACCAATGTAACAGGCCCACAATAGTTTAAAAAAAAAATAGGGACCCACATTTAAAAAGCCGATACTCATAAAGGGCCCATAAATAACTATGTTATTCAGTCAATCAGAGTCCATGCAAGAATTCTATGTAGTCGTTCAGTATCCTCTAGGGTTTCTGATTTGATCTCACTCACCCACTCACTCAGGTATTGTAAGTACCATATCCCAATTACCCATCTGCCGTAGAATAAGGACGTAGGTAAAAAGCTCAAAATACGCCTAGGATCATTGAATCCACGGACAAGACAAAACGGACGGACACGTGAGAGGCATGAGTCCAGCTGTCCTCCATTGTTTGACCAACAGTCAAACAAGTGCAGAGAACACTAGGCTCTAAGGCCACACACATGTCCAACATCTTCAGCCGTTGATTAGAAACATAATCTAACGGTGCCGCACAGACCGACCAAACACCTGTAAACAGGGGCAGTCTCCAATCATTAGGTACACTCTCTTGTCCCATCAATCACTTCACTCCTCCACTTCACTCTACTGACTTGATCGTCGGAGTGTCAACACCGGTGGTCTTCTCTTATGTGCAGGTTTTCCGACGAAGCTCAGGCATACAGATCTCCACGGGGCCCACAGAAGTACAGATCCCTACAGGAAAAGAGGACTACATAATTGGCACTAGAAGAATCCTTGAACCATCCTCAAGGATCTCCACAACAACAACAATGGCTGGAACAACGACTCAAAGCACACTGACTCGGGCCCAGGAGTTACAAGCAATGCAGCAACAGATCCAACAGCTCGAGGAGCGCAACGGAAAGCTACAAACCGCGAATGATCACTTCCAGCAGCAAGAGATCATTCGGGCACAAGAAAATGCACGGCTCCTGGATGTCACACGAACATTGGCACTATAGCAAGCTCTAGAGAACGCCAGAGAAAGGGAGGCAATTCGACTCCAACAAATTGACCGCCTCGTAGCCTCCGCAGCAATCAACCTAGTATCAGAAGACAATCAACACTCCAACAGAGTCCACGAGGACAGAAACCCTGCACCACCCAACAGTGCCAATCCTGCACAGCCTAACGGTGCTAATTCAGCACCACCAAACAACACCAACCCAATACTACCACCACCTCCACCATTGGAGACCCATGAGAACCCCCAGCATTATCAAGCACCAGCAGGATCAGAGCAATCAGTCACAAGGGACCAACCTCCACGGCGAATCCGTCATGACAAGGCAGCTTCAAGATAGCTCCAAGACCCCGACCACCCCGACAATGTGGCCATGCTCGCAATGATAAGACAGCTTCAAGACAAGCTAAATGCAAAGGAGAAAACAACAATCGCTGACGACCTCCAAAAGCTGGAAAAATGACCGTTGCACGCCCAATGCTACGGGTTCGACTTCCCCAGCAAGTTTGTACCTCAAAAGATCGACGTCTATGACGGCAACACAGACCCCGTGGACCACCTCCGTTGCTTCAAAAATCACCTAGCAATTTGGGAAGGAGGGCAATATGATGGTATGCGGTGCCGTCTATTCCCAAGCAGCCTCGGCGTAAGCGCCATGGATTGGTTCCAGTCTTTGAAGGCTCAGAGCATTTACAACTTTTATGACCTAGAGAAAGCTTTCCTCTCGCAGTACCGACACCAAAGGCGAGAAGTGGCAGACATTTCAACACTCTTTGATCTCCGACAAGGTGATCATGAGTCTTTAAAACAATTCACAACAAGATTCATAACCGAAATCCTGTGCACAGGTGGGGTGAACGAGAAAGCAGCAATAGTCGCTTTCAAGAAGGGCTTGCGGCCAGACACCGTGGGCTACAACGACATAATCTCCAAACAGCTATTGACCCTGACGGACCTTTACAGCAGAGTTGACAAGAACATCAAGGTGGAAGATAACTTGACCAGAATGCAGCCACGAACACCAAAGCCCGCGGTGAACTTAGCCTCCGACACAAGAGGAAATCCTGGTGCTGAAAAATCTGCCCACCCAAGGGATACAGAAGCAAAAGGCAAAAACAAGCGCCCCGACGATAAGAAACCACGCCGAGAGGATAAGAGGTCTCCAGGTCGTCACTCTCCATCAAGACGATCGTCTCCTCCGTGCAAACTTCCACCTTTCAAAATTTCTATCCTCGAAGTCTTCCGGGCCATAAAAGACATGAGGTTCTTTGAGCTTCCCCCGACGAGATGCACAAGGATTGATGGCAAGCCATTCTGCGATTACCACCGTGAGTACAATCACCCGATCGAAGAATGCTACGCCTGCATGAAATTTCTGAACAAGCTCCACAAGCAGGGTCTCCTAAAAGAATTCTAAGTCGAGCAAAAACCAGAAGCCCCGAGAGCTCAACCACCTGTCCTAGGCACTGTCAACATGATACTTGAGGGCACTTGCCCGTCAAAGAATGAGTCGCGCAAAAAGATTTGAATAGTTCATCAGGTCAACAACGGCCCAAAAGCATTAGACTCACCAATTGCCACCCCTGTAGTGCGCAACGAAAATAAAGTTCAACAGTCTGAACCAATCTTCTTCTCCGATGAAGATCTCGAGGGTGTGGTAACCCCACATGACGACACGTTGGTCATTACCATCACAATCGGTAACTGGAACATCATGAAAGTCCTTGTTGACCCCGGGAGCAATGTTGAGATTCTATTCACTAGAGGACTTCAACAGATGATACTCAACTCCACCCATTTGTCGCCTGCCAAACGAAATGTATACGGTTTCAACGGAGGTTCCAGCAAACCCTTGGGAGAAATAACTTTACCAGTAACGGCACATACAAAGACAGTCATGTCTAGGTTTGTAGTCGTCAAAGCAAGGTAGGAGTACAATGCATTGCTAGGAAGAGACTGGATTCATGCCATAAGGGCTATACCATCCATTTTTCACCAGAGAATACGGTTTCCAAGAGATGATGGTCAGTATGAAATCCGTAGTGATCAGGCACTGTCGCATACAACACACTTCGCAACAGTCCGTACATTGATGAAGGACACCGGGGGCGACGAGTCACCGGGTTCTTCTACCTAATAGCAGCTACACGAAAATGTCGACGGACAACTAACGATCCTTATTCAAGAACTATGGAACCCACAGAGTCCGTCGACCTATCCAACGGTGGTGAGCCGCGCATCACCAACATCGGAACATGTTTGCACAAGGAAATCCGTGAACAGTTAATCAAATTCCTACAACAGAACCAAGACGTGTTCGCATGGTCAATCGAAGACATGGAAGGCATTAATCCCGATATCTCCTGCCACAAACTCAACGTGCGCACCAACATTACACCGGTAGTCCAGAAGATACGGGCAATACGGCCAACCCTCCAAGCAGCCGTCCTCGCTGAGGTGTACAAGATGGCCGAAACAGGAGTAATTAAGGAAATTCAGTACCCCGAGTGGGTCTCCAACATTGTCGCCGTTATGAAAAAGAATGGCAAGGTTCGTGTCTGCATAGATTTCACAAATCTCAATCAAGCATGCCCCAAGGACATGTACATCATGCTCAAAGTCGATGAGTTGGTAGACCGAACCGCAGGATTCGCCTTCTTGTCCTTAATGGATGGATACTCAGGGTACAATCAAATTCCACTATATAAGCCGGACCAACCGAAAACAACATTCTACGCCGACAACAAGATATTTTGCTACACAAAGATGCCATTTGGTCTCAAAAATGTCGGAGCCACTTACCAACACTTGGTGGAATTCATGTTTCACGGATTATTGCGAAACACAGTAGAGGTTTACATCGACGACATGCTCGTCAAATCAGAAGAGGAAAATGACCATCTGACGGATCTGAAGGTGACTTTTGAGATCCTTCGCCGGTACAAAATGAAGCTCAACCCAGAAAAATGCACTTTCGTAGTCTCCTCTGGGAAATTCCTCGGCTACATTGTCACCAAAAGAGGCATCGAGATTAATGAAGATCAAATCCGCGCACTAGCAGAAATGCCTTCGCCGACGACGAAGAAACACATTCAGATCCTACAAGGACGCATCACCGCACTAGGAAGGTTCATCTCTCGGTCCACCGACAAGTGCAGACCAATCCTACAGTTGTTACGAAAAAACATCTCTTTCAGATGGGACGACGAGTGTGAGCAAGCCTTTCAGACGCTGAAACACTACCTCGCTCAACCCCCAATCCTATCTAAGCCAACACCAGGTGAAACTTTGTACATATATCTCGTTGTGTCCGAGGTCGCCGTCGGTGCCGTTCTCACGAGGCGCGAGAGCAACAAAGAGGCACCGGTCTACTTCTTTAGTAAAAAGCTGACAGATCTAGAAACAAGGTATACACGTATTGAGAAATATGGTCTAGCCTTATTCTTCTCAGCTCAACGGCTCCGCCCATACTTCGAAGCTTACATGATGACTGTGGTCACAAATCTGCCTCTAAAACAAGCTATGCACCGAATCGAAAACGCGGGCCGTATGGAAAAGTGGTCGATAACTATGAGCAAGTACGACATACAGTTCAAGTCTTGAAAGGCGGAAAAATCCCAAGTCTATGCCGACTTCTTAGCCGATTTCCCCGTCGAGGACCTTACTTGGTCTTCAGACATCACTATAGATACAGATCTCGTACAAAACGTTGATTAAAGGACCCCAAAAAGACTGGAAAAGCATCACAAGATGGCGCTTGTTCACAGACGGATCCGTCAGCGGAGATCGGTTCGCCGTAGGTGTGGTATTGTTCACTCCAAAGAATACACGTGTGGAATTAGCTGAAAGGTTGGGATTCCCCGTTACGAATAATGAGGCCGAATACAAAGCTATGCTTTCTGGGTTACAGCTAGCTAAAACACTCCATGTAACGGAGCTAACTATCTTCACTGATTCAAAGTTAGTAGCCGAACAGATCAACGGAGGATACATGGCATTAACAGGAAATATGTCAGCTTATCTCAAACTCCTTCAAGACACCTTGGCAAGTTTTCAGTCGACAAGAGTCATTCATTTGCATCGCACTGAGAACCGACATGCAGATGCCTTGGCATACTTAGCCGCAACAATGGGCGACGAGGACTCTAGGACAATAACTTTGTCCAAACGACAAGAATCATTCCTCCACCCAAAGAGCCTAACGATGGTAACAGAACACCCGGGGGCGTCTTGGATGGACCCAATTATCCTCTACCTACAGACAAGATCCCTCCCTGAGGACAGAGCCCAAACTAGAAGCATTGCCCAACAGGCCAAACGATTCCTACTCATCAACAATGAGCTTTATCGGAAAACAGTGGGTGAACCATGCCTAAAGTGTGTCCATCCCAACAATGTCCCACATGTGATAGCCGAAATACACAACGGAACCTGCGGTAACCATTCACCAAGCAAAGCAATGGCTCGCCGACTAATTCTACACGGATATTACTAGCCCACCATGTTAGCGGTCTGCACGGGCTACACTAAAAAATGCAGAGGATATCAACTACAAGGTCGCCTAGTCCATGCACCGACGGAAGAGTTACACTACATAAGCAACCCATGGCCTTTCTCTATGTGGGCCCTTGACATCATCGGCAAATTACCCAAGTCAGGGAGAAACAAAGTTTTCTTACTAGTTGCTACGAACTACTTCACTAAATGGATAGAGGTCGTGCCACTTCAACAAGTCAAAGAGCAGCAGGTCATTGATTTCATCTGGGAAAACATTATTTGTCGTTTTGGTCTGCCAAGAGCCGTTATCACCGACAACGGATTACAGTTCTGAGGAGGACAAGTCGGACGATACCTGGAGAAATATCGCATCAAGCAATTTTTCTCCGCCCCAAATTACCCTCAAGGAAATGGGCAAGTCGAAGCGTCAAACAAGGTTATTCTGTAAGTGATCAAAAAGAAGCTAGAAGATAAAAACACAAATTGGACTGAGCAACTACTGGAGGTACTATGGGCATACAGAACATCCCCACGCCGATCCACGGGTGCAACCCCGTTCTCACTGGCATACGGGATGGAAGTTGTCATACCACCAGAAATGATTGAACCAACAACACGAACGTGTGTGGTCGATCTCGGCATCAACGGCGACATAATCGAAAGAGAGCTCGTCCTAGCCTACGAATTACGGAACTGAGCTCAGACCAAGTTGGATCACTATCACCGACAGCTACACAAGCAGTACGAAAAGAAGGTCAAGCCCAGAATACTCTCAGAAGGTGACTTGGTACTCAGGCGACAGTACCCCCCTCCAGCAAAGCTCAGACCAAATTGGGAAGCCCTTACAAAGTAATACGTGTCGGTATCAACGGCGCCTAGTATCTTAGCTACATGGACGAAACTCCAATCGAAAAACCATGGAACATTGTCAATCTTAAGAAGTACTTTGTTTAATTTTCGTGAGTTTTGTTACTATGCGTTTAAATGACAAATCAATACATATATACTTTTGAACAAAACATTCATAAAGTTTACGGGGTTAAACATCCCCCAAACATTTACCTCTTTAATGACTGAAGAGAAGCCTCGTTACATCTATGCCAAAAGAGTAACGGGTCGCCCTTCTGTACTTACTGTACAAAGGAACCCCAGTGCACACACGGGGGCGTTGACTAGTGGGTAGGAGTCCTAGCCGGACGGCAGTTAAAACCTTGCACTTACCCATGCGGTCTCGTCACCCACGGGGGCTAGGCAACACCTGCGCTGTGGGATGCCTCGTCCAAAGAAGAACCTAAGGGTTACGTGCTCATTTAAAACTAAGGAAATTAGCAGCCGTGACGACGGGGCTAAAAGTACTAGATCACAAATTTCACGATTACAAACATAAGCATGTCAAACAAAACATATTATGCATGTCCAAAACAACCACTAACTATAAACACACGAAAAATATCATGCATATTTAGCCAAACAAAGCAAAAGTATTGAAGGCCCATGGCCATAAGTACTAGTCTGCCGATCCCCACTGACCGGGAATTCCAGACTCAAAATAAAATAAAGTACCAAAGGCCCATGACCACTAGAAAGAAAAACATGCAAAAACAAGTGTATTTTCCTCACAAACACTCATAACTACTGGTGAGAAAGAGGAGGCCGCGTCGGCGATAAATGAGATCCAGAGAGAGCAGGGGAGACAACTGAACGCATAGGCTTCAGAGTCATCTACGCTCTTCGCTTCTGTTTAGCCTCCTCGATGCGACGCTCCGTCTCCTTTCTCACAGCATTATCAAAGTCAGACTTAAGCAAATCAAAATTAGTTTTCCAACCAGACTTAACCACATCAAGTTCTTTCTCCAACTCAGTTTCATGCGCCTCCGTATCCAACAACGTCTGGCGAATGACTTCAAGAGCATCTTCCTTCTCTTGTTCTTTCTCGGTTCAGCTTATACAAAGCTTCCTCCTTTTCCCCTTTCAACTCTTTCAAAAGATTCTCAAGCTCAGCTTGTTTAACATCATTAGCAGCATCAAGAGAGGTGCGCAAGTCAGAAACTTGTTTCTGCAATTCTTCACATTCCCGGTTCTTAGATTCAAGTGCTCCCAACAGATCCACAACTTGAGCCTGGACCACCGTATCCTAGTACTTGGCAATTTCGGCTCTAGCAACATCACGCTCATCCCTGGCTAAGTTTCGTTCCGCACGAAGAGATTTCACCTTGATCAAGGCGTGAGAATACCTACGGTTCACACCATAGCCAAGGGTCTTCGCCTGCGCAATATAAGGAAAAATTAACAAAAATGCCCCAAAGATAAGACAAAATCAAAACAAATGAAGGCACTTACGGTATACAGAGCAGTATCCAAGTCCTTCATCAAAACTAGGGATGGCAATTTAGCCCAACCCAGCGGGTTCCCAACTCGATCCGACCCTAATGGGACGGGTTGGGATGCAAAAAATGGGATTAGGGTCGGGTTTGGGATTCAAAATTAGAACCCGGTCAGGTCATGGGCGGGATCTGGGATTAGGTCATCCCAACCCGAACCCGCCCATATATATTACCTAAACCCTAATAGGATATAGGAATTACTAATTTTTTTCGTATGAAGTTGTATTAGTAGTTTTGGAAGCTCCGGAATGGATTATTATTCAATTGCATAAGACCTCAAGATTAATTAGTTATGATCTTGATTTCATTATATTGGTTTTTGTTGGGTTAGTAATTTAAATTTAGTTTTGAAAGTGTAAAACTAATTCAAAAATATTAATAAAATTGTAAAAGACCCGATCCGATCCGTCCCATTTAAATAAATGGGATGGGACGGATTGGGATGGGATTAAGTATTTTTGTAATGGGTCGGTTTGGGATTTGATATTAGAACCCGGGACGGGTTCTAGGTGGGATTGGGATTAAAGATTGTTAAATGGGATGGGACTGGGATTAGTGAAACCCGTCCCGGATCCGACCCGTGGCCATCCCTAATCAAAACCAACGGATCAGCCTTCTCAAGAAGCTCGCTATCATATACCAGAGTGGTTGGCACAACCAGTAACCCCAGGGTCACCAAATCCAGAATCATCAGCGGTAATTCGCAGATCTTCACGTTTACACGGTACCGGATGCCAAAGTGGTGTCTGAACAGCATTACTAGTGAACTTCTCCTCAATATGCCCACCCACAAGAGAGTCTTCGGGAACACTGATAGAAACTTCAGCAGCCTTTTTCCTTTTGTCAACACGTGGACGCTTGGGGCTCGATTCCACAAGTTCATCCCCAAAGGGACTAAGTGGGTCACCAAAATCGACATCCAAGAGTTCAGCAATATGATCATCAAGATCGTCGGCAGCTATCGGGCCAAAAGCAAAGTTTGAATCCATTATTTCTTTCCTCTTACGAACACGGGGTATCAAGTCCACCGACTGATCAAGTGTTTCATTCCCCTCACCTTCGGATTCTTCGGAAACAGCTATCAAATTTTTCCTCCGAACAGACTTTGTTCTCTTCTTATCACCTTTTCCTTTCACACGAAAGTCACTTTCCTTGGGATCGCCCTTTGGCACAAAAACAGGCACAACAGTACTCCCGATACGTATCCCACGGGTATCAATGGGATGATTACCGTTACGATCTACACCTGTAATGCTTTCTAGCAAAGCGTAGTTACTGATGGAATCACCTTTTTCGCCCTCTCCAAGGATCCGATCCACAACAGAGTTAGTGGTATCTTCACAAGCACCGGTATCTCCATTAATGACTGCAAAACATACATAAGGCAACGATTCAGAAAGAAAGGCCAACCACAAACAGGAGAAACAACTTGCAAAAAACAAACAAACCTCCAGTATTAAACCATGGATAATCAAGCTCGACATCTAAATCATCACCATAACCTCTGAACTTGCCTCATAGAGGGAAGTTTGGCCGTTCTTTGTCAAAGGTCCATAAGGACCGAACCACTGGTCTCTTTTACGGCCCTAACTGCAGAAATGATAATAGTGGTCGGGATACTTCTCTGAGTGACGAACATAGTAATGCTTCCGAATATCCATCAACGTGACGGTGTAATCGGGATGCTCGTTAATCCTATTAAAGCACCGCATAATTCGCCAAAAGTTACCAATACCTTGGCCAAGAGACATCTTGTAAAAATTAAGAACTCTCTTGTCAAGGTCAGACAGCGGAAACCGTAGACCAACACTAATCTAGTGAGCCGTCACTATAATAGTCTCAGACCCAGCAGCAGGATCGAAGTCACAGTAACACAGAGTGCTTGAATAATGAGCCAACGAAACACTGAGAGGAATCCGATAGACCTGACGAAAAACATCTAACTCTAGCCTCCACTCATACTGATCGGGGTAAAACCTGTCTAACCAATAAATCGAGCTACTTTCCTCGTCACCTCTCTCCTTACCCGGAGGTCTCGGGTTAGTTCTTCCTTTCATGAAGTAATCTGCCCACTTACGGATACTCAACGGAGTAGGTTCCATTCCTTCACGAAGGTAACGGGGGCGACAGTGTGTGCACTAACAAGGAAACAAAACAACTAAAGTTTAGACTCACCCTAGAATCAAACAGCAAAAGTTTCTTGCAAAACCTACTTCAAACACCCCCACAACGTCGGGCTACAACCAAAGCACATTCAGAACCCTATCTTCAAAGTTTACTGGAAAGGGGGGACAAACCCAGTTCAAAGAGAAAAGAAAACCAAAAACTTTCCTAGAACAAACAAAAGAACAAAGGAACAGAGAAACTCACCAGAAATCTTCGAGCAAAACTCCAAAATCACAGAAAGCTTCAAGCAGATCACAGAAATCTTGGAGCAAACTTCAAAGAACCTCAACAGAGCTCGTTAATGGCGGACAGGAGAAGAAACAACAAGATAAAGAAGAAGACAAAAGAGGATAACCTTTATACCCAACAGACATTCTCTCTCTCCCTTATCATTGCGCTCGTTAAACGACGCAAACATTTCGATTGACGAGAAGAATCGGCAGCGTTGTCTTTTCAATCATAAAGTTACGTACCTTTTCGAGGCACACGTGACCCACTTATCTAGGTTTAACTGGTGTGCCTTTGCTAGCCTTGGTAGTAACTGGGAGTGACAGATGGTGATAATGTTCACAAGATAGTTGAAGGACAGGTTTCTAGCAAAGTAGACAGTTCAAAGTGACATCAAAGGCGCAGATGACATCGAGAAAGAGCTACTGCAAGTATTGATGTTCATAGCAAACTTTATGTTCAACTGTTTACCGATGTTCTTAGCTTGCATTGTAATGGTAAGTGGTTCGATCTCTATCCCTTGTTCTAGTCTCTGCAGTGTTTTAGGTTCTATTTATTGCATTACTGAAAAAATTGTTTCTTTTTTCTCAACAAGAAAGATTGTTGTAAGTGGAGACAATGATATATCTCCCATGCAAACTTGCTGCTCCGAATAAAATCCACAAGCACACTTATTTACCATTGTACCTACACGAGGTATACCAGAACACGGTACTCTCACAATTGCGTCAGAAAAGTACTGTGTCTTGGCCACAAGAGGAAATGGCGCATTTTATAAGCACAGCAGCATGAAAGACAAAGTTTCATCTTACATTTTCATGGCATGTATTTGAAGTTTCTGAAATTTGAACTTGAGCATTTTGTTTGAGGCTACTATACGTCATTTGATGTCCAAATTCTGGTTGTTTATCAATTAGTAGCCAGTAGTCACCAAAGCTTAAGGTTTTCGCACTGTAGTTGCATCTGTTCAATACTGTCGATGGCTGAAAAGGCAAGCGACAGGTTTTACAAGCTCAAGACCCTGATGGAACTAAATACAATGGATATAAATGTGCACATCAACTGTATCTGAAATCAGAACTTGAATACGGGATGGTAATGGATCATTCTACCTAACTTGGGTCTGAATTCTGAAATGGCTATGCAATGTCAAATAGTCAGTGTGGACAGAGAGTTAGTTCGCTTGCTCTATCTAAATATGTGCCTTCTATGAGGATGGGTAATTCAAAAATCAACCAATCTTCCCTATGGCTTCATCTGGTTAACGGTTAACCATTATGCCTTTTTTTCCTTGGCAACTCACTTAAAAATGTTAAATGGATACCCTTTTTTACCAGCCATCCCATGGTTCTGCCATTGGCCATACAACCTTTTGTTCTTTGACATATTTCAAAATTTACATTCAAGTTACAAACTATATACTTATAATATCATAAATATATTTCATTTGATCTACTCCAATTGGCAAAGTAATGAGATCGATTTTGTGTTATTAATTCGATATTCCAATAACTCACTAGCCATTTCTTGAGTGGATTCTGCCAATAGAATATCAAATTGCTCGTTGATTTCTGGCGTTCGATTTTAAATGCCTGACTCTGGGAATCGAAGGCCATTAAATACAAAAGTGTCGTATAAGCGACCATCGCTTCAGTGATCTTTGTAAAATAAGATCCTCCTAGGCTCGATCTTTGTAAAATAAGATCCTCCTAGGCTCCTAGCAAAAATCAAAAATTGAATAAATGCCTTTGGTTTGGTATATACAGTATATTGGACACTTATATGACATGGTTTCCGAATCAATAAAAGTCCTAATTGCTTCTACATTCAAACTTTTGATTTGTACACATAAGGAATAAGAATGATTTTTGGTAAATCACCTAAGGGGTAGGACAAAAAATTAATTCCAACAATAAGATTGGAATTAAACAAGGTTGTAAGATTGGAATTAATCAAATTCAAAATTGTACTACTGGTTCATATTATATGTATTTATTTCTTTCCTTAGATTGCTTATTCTCTAGTTTATATATGGTTATACATATAAGTCTATTAAAGCTGAAATAGAAGATTAGGGTGTTTTATTATTCTTTGAGAAAATATCTCATTAAGTGTGTCACAAAACTAGCTTCTCTTTCTACCTTTGAAGCAACCTTTTATTTTTTATATTCTTTTCTCAATCTAGAGAACATTTTAATCCTACATTCCTACTACAAGAAATGCATCTTTAGTTGGTTGGTATTTTTTTTTTTTTTTCTCTACTTCTTCTTGACAAAGTTTTTTTTTTTTTTTTTTTTTTTTTTTTTGAAGTTGTTAGTGGTGGCAGATAGTTCATGACTTAAACAAGGTTGCTATTGCAAGTATAAATCAACAAAAGATGGAGAAAATCAATGGTGGAGTGCGTCCTAGTTTATTCTGGTGTGTTATTTTTGCTATGTTTATGTTTTCATTTTCTATGATTTATACCGATTTTACACGATTTGTTATGCCTATTAAGAATGTTGTCCAATCATCCACCAAGGAGTATATTTACTCAACTATAGGAATTCCCCTACATCCTAGTTCATTGCTTGGTAGGGATAACCAGGTTGAGCACATTAGTCCATCACCAGTAGCAAACAATGGGGAGGAAGGCATTAGAAACATATCATTTTCAACTAACTTGGAAGAATATGTTAGTGATTTCCCTATTGATGAACAAAAAAATAAGGTTGAATTAGTTAACAGCGTAGAAAGTGGGGATGAATATGTTGACATGGTATCGACTAACAATAACAGTACAGAACTGGTTGACAAGGAAATTGATATAGGGAAGGAATTTGAGCCAGTTTCTGATCCATGCTTGGGTAAGTACGTCTATGTTCATAATCTTCCTAGCAAATTTAATACAGACATATTGAAAGACTGTCAAGCGCTTTGTCAATGGAGTGACATGTGTCGTTCACTATTAAATGAAGGTCAAGGTCCATCGATAGAGAACTTGCAAGGGGTATTCTCCAGTAAAGGATGGTTTGCAACAAACCAATTTGCATTGGAGGTTATTTTTCATAACAGAATGAAACAGTACAAGTGCCAGACCAAAAACTCATCGTTGGCATCAGTAATATATGTACCATTCTATGCAGGTCTTGACATTTCCCGTTATCTTTGGGGGGGATATAACACATCCATTCGAGATTCTACTTCGCACGAGCTTCTGAGGTGGCTCACTAGTAGACCCGAATGGCAGGTGATGGGAGGAAGAGACCATTTTCTAGTAGGAGGGAAAATCACATGGGACTTCAGACGGACATCGGATAATGACTCAGACTGGGGTAACAATCTTTTGGTTATGCCTGAACTTAAGAACATGTCCATGTTACTAATTGAGTCAACTCCTTTCGAGAGTAACGAAGTTGCTATACCTTACCCAACATACTTCCATCCTTTGACAGACGATGATGTATTACAATGGCAAGAAAGAATGAGAAAGCAAAAGAAGCGTCACTTATTTTCCTTTGCAGGTGCCCCCAGACCTCAATATTCAGAATCTATTCGAGGCCGCATCATCCAGCAGTGCCAGGCATCCAGTAGGAAATGCAAATTATTAGATTGTAGCATACGTAGTACGGATGTATGCCATGATCCAAGTAGTGTTATGAAGCTGTTTCAAGAATCAGTGTTCTGCTTACAGCCACCGGGTGATTCATTTACTCGGAGGTCAGCTTTTGATTCAATACTGGCAGGTTGTATACCGGTATTCTTCAATCCAGCATCTGCTTATACTCAATACATTTGGTACCTACCACAAAACTATACCAAATACTCGGTATTTATTCCAGAAGATGGGATAAGAAATGGAACAGCCAACATAGAGCAGATACTTGCTCGTATTCCAAAAAAGGAGGTGAGGGCAATGAGGAAGGAGGTTATCAAATTGATTCCTAAGGTGATATATGCAGATCCAAAATCAAGACTGGAGACACTTGAAGATGCATTCGATATCGCTGTTAAAGGAATAATTCAAAGGGTCAATGAGGTGAGACGGGAAGAAAACAACATGACATGATTTTAAATTTTGATATGAATAACGAAGAAAGCCGCAAGTCCAGATAACTGAGCGCCAACCTGAGAAAAAGCACAGGCGCATTCGCATTCGCATTCGCATTCGCATTCCTGTATTACGGAAACCAAATTTTGCTTTTGATAGTCTAGCTAGACTCTGTACTCTGTAGTGTGGATTATGGACATTCGTTGTGAGTATGTATCAGTTTTTTTGTTCAATTTTAATAAATAGCAGGAAATATTTTTTCTCAGAAGAACATATCCAGAGTTAATTTGGAATATAACGCAACCTTACTGTCAAAGGAAGGCACAAACTTGATGTTGTAGCCCTGTAGGTACAATTTGGATTAATATTAAAGCTTCGTAAGGAAGGGAAAATTGGACTTAACCCCCCATATTATGGACGCTATATAAATAAACCCTCCGATAGTTGAAAACTTTGACTTAACACCCCACTGTTAAGTTCCATCCAATGACTAATTATTTTGACCTAAATACCCTTCATCTTCTTCTTCTTCACTATCATCTTCTTTACATCTCATTTTCAAACTATCTTCTTTCACTTTAGCAACAACAACATCAACATCTCCCTCTCTATTTCTTCAATCTTCAAGCTTTATTTAGGTATTTTGATTCAATTAGCTTTATTTTCTTCTTCTTCTTCTTCTTATTTATTTCATATCTAACTTTGAAATTATCAAGAAGAAAAGTAGAAAACAAAGCTTTTTCAATTTCTTTTTTTCTCTTTTGCTTCAATTTGGGTTCTCTAATCAAACTTGCATCAATTCAAATGAAATTATATCAAGGGATATTAATAAAGCATTTTAAATCATTATCAAGTAGTAAAAACATATTTTGGGGGGTTTGTTCTAATAGGTTGAGGAGGGGTATTTAGGTAAGAGAAAATAGACTTTGGATGAAAAATTTAACGGAGCCAAACGGCAAGGTGTTAAGTCCAAGTTTTCAACTATGAGGGGGTTTATTTATAGTGTGTCCATAATGTGGGGGGTTAAGTCCAAATTTCCCCATAAGGAATACTCAAATGATCAGAGACGTTAACTGCGCCAATATAACTAATAACTAATGACATCACTAGCATGCTTCTTTTTGGTTTCATGGTATCAGGAATCCTTTTTGGCTATTTAAAATTGTCCTACCAAGACTGAGTCATGTTGATCCTAAACAATACTGCATTACTGCTACATCTTCAATCATCTATTATAATTATCGATGCGTAAGATGACAAACATCCAAAGGAGTACATAAGGCGAGGAACAGGACTTACAGGGCTAATCCCCATGTACAAAATTGAGCTAGAATCTTGAAGAAATAATCTTCTAACTGTCCTTATAGAAGAAATGCCGCAAACTGCCACTGCCCCAGATTGAATATAATATACCTCCCCAGCTATGGCCTATGGCTAGCTTATAGAATAAAGCAGCCCAACTCCCTACCATTATGCATATAAACTGTGATTGAAGAATATATTTAGCAGTACGTAGCTTTTTTGATTGATTGTGATTTTCTTGTAAAACATGAATAAATCTGATACCCTCCATATATAGAATGGCTCCGTCGTTGTGAAGTAGTCGTTAAGCTGTATATATCTGTAGCCTTGGTGCTCCTATAAACTCAAGCACAATGCAAACTAGGGTGTGCAAATTGCGACATGCTTTTTACAGCAATATCGATAACGCTCTATTACTAATTATTCATGCATGTTTTCTGATTTTCGTGTTCATCCCAACAAAGCTACAAACTGAGGAACTTTGTTCCTGTCAGTGATAATAAACTGGTTATTATTATATCACCTCTCAGCAACCACAGGTCCACAGTGAAGATGATGATCGAAATTAGGACAGTTGAAAGAGATATAATAGTTTTCTCTCATCGAAAATGTCCATCATGAAAACTTGATATGCAAATCAGATCTCAAAATTAATTTCTAGAATCTTTTCTAATAAATCTGATCATAAAAAACAAAAACACAAACACCCCACCAGTAAGCTTGTCAGCTCGAATTCCTCCACTTAGTGTTCTTTTTGCGCACACAGATTGTTAATTTTTTTCATTAATGTGGGTGATTATATAAAACCATGGAATTAGTTTGATTATTCAAATGCTCTTCATACTACGTGATCTCATTCTCATCAGTCATAAAACAGAATGTATCCGTTGTGTTACTATTAGTCGACTGATTATTGTTAAAACATGTTAATTTAAACGTGGAATAGACTAAGACGATGCTTTATTTTCATAATAAGCTTGACCATCCTGGAGATATATGTGGATTTCAGAGCAATTTCCAAATGAAATTTGTTCAAGGCCGGGTTGACTCTAAAATGAAATCATATCTCCATCTATTAATACAACTGAGATAAGATATTTAAAAGCTTAAACTATTTCGTGTAAGTTGTATTAGAAATACTTCAAGAATAAAATTCAGATCAAAGACATAGAAAGACACGTTGTGTAATTGATTAATACATATCCCTAACTTAATGCTTGCAATATTGGTGATCTATCTGTTAATTTCTTGGCATTCTACAATTTTTATATATAATGCATATAATATAGTCTAATGAACATGGCCACTACCTCATTTGAGTGAAGACTTTCAGGATTTCTTCCATTCCATCAGTATTAAAGCCAACTTGGCCTGCAGTCTATGCAAGTATGTGAGACGCAACTATGTTGTCAAGCAAGCACGTTGCACGGAGCTTTTATAATCAAATCCTCTTCCTGGATCGAGCGGCCCTCTGGTACACGCAAAACCCTTCTGAGAAGCATTTTTCGCTAAGGCGTTATAATCATATTAAGAGCTTTCACTAGCCATGTGTGTCGAAAATGTACTTAGTTTGATGCCAGTTGTATCCTACAGGCACAAGAACAGACCCAATACTCATGCATTGTTCTTTTAAACTGAATACCAATATTAAGTTCCTATCACTCTACCAGTGATGATTCAATATATGTATTATTGCAACATATTCTCTTGATTAATTAACAGAATCTCTTAATTAAATGGCTTCACATAGGGTAAGGGAATCATAAATCATAATGTATAGGAAAGTCAGCTAGAAGGTGGATCCCAACCATTCGATCGATGTGTCATTCTTGCATAGTTGCATTGTATAGGAAAAGTCTATGCTTACTTGTATTATAATAAAATTCAAAGGAAGAAAACTCAATAATCTTGAAGAGTTTATTCTGGTTTATATTTGAATGAAGCAACCTTTTGTTGATGTTCTTTTCTCAATCTAGAGACCATTTAAGCCTCTAAAGAAATGAATCTCTAACTTTGCCTTCACTTCTTTAGAAAGTTTCAATAGCTTTGTGGATGGTGGATTGTTTATGACTTGAAGAAAACTGGTTGTAAAAGTATAATTCAGTCATCCATGGAGAAATACAATGGTGGATTGTATTGCAAGAAATTTTGGTCTGTTATTACTGCTTTATTCTTTTTCTTGTTGGTTATTATTTATACTGATTTTTCAAATTCTATTAGAAGTAATAAGACTTTAATTCAGTTGTCGTCTGAAGACTATGTTCATTCAACCTTCGGAATATATGAACATCCGAATAATGAACGCATTACTCAATCACCGGTAGTTAACAATGGGGAGGAAAGCATTAGAGATATATCTGTTTCAGATAACAGGAATGAATCTGTGACTGGTTTACCTGTTAATGAAAGTGGATTACTAACAGTTGAAGAAACTGAAGCTGTACAGGTCAACAGGGTAGAGAGTGCTGGGCAGGCTACTTACAGAACAGAGACATATTCAGAGAAGCTGCAATCGGTTGCTGATCCATGCTTGGATAGGTATATCTATGTTCACAATCTTCCAAGCAAATTCAATAATGACTTACTCAAAGATTGTCGATCGCTCTGTAACTGGATGGACATGTGCGTTGCCTTATCAAATGGAGGCTTAGGTCAAGAGATCGATAACTCCCAAGATGTATTCCTGAGAAAAGGATGGTATGCGACAGACCAATTTGCATTGGATGTCATTTTCCATAACAGAATGAAACAGTACAAGTGCCTGACGCAAAACTCATCCTTGGCAGCAGCAATTTATGTACCCTTTTATGCAGGTTTTGACATTGCCCGCCATCTCATGGGTTTTAACACATCGGTTCGAGATGCCACTTCGCATGAACTCCTGAGATGGCTTACTAGTAGGCCTGAATGGAAGGTTTTGGGAGGAAGGGATCATTTCCTAGCAGGCGGAAGGATCACAATGGACTTCAGGAGAATGACAGAAACTGACTCAGACTGGGGTAACAATCTTTTAAATACGCCGGAAGCTAAGAATATGTCCACATTATTGATTGAGTCGAGTCCTTGGCGTAATAATGACTTTGCCATCCCATATCCAACATACTTCCATCCTTCAGCAGACGAAGAGGTCTTTCAATGGCAGGAAAGGATGAGAAGACAAGAGAAGCCTTACTTAGTTTCCTTTGCTGGTGCTCCTAGACCGCATCAGTCAGGATCGATAAGAAGCCACATTATCAACCAGTGCCAGGTATCGACGAAGTGCAAATTGTTGGGATGTGACAAAGGTGGTATGGACAAGGACATATGCCATAATCCAAGTAGCATAATGAAGCTGTTTCAAGACTCGGTATTCTGTTTAAAGCCTCCAGGGGACTCATATACTCGAAGGTCCACTTTTGATTCAATATTGGCAGGGTGTATACCGGTATTCTTTCATCCAGCATCTGCTTATACTCAGTACATATGGCATCTACCGCGAAACTATACTAAATACTCGGTACTCATACCAGAAAATGAGATAAAAGATGGGAAAGCCAATATAGAGCAGATACTTAGTAGAATTTCTGAGGAGGAAGTAAGAGCTATGAAGGAGGAAGTTATAAGACTGATCCCTAACGTGATATACGCAGACCCGAGATCAAGATTGGAGACAATTGAAGATGCATTCGATTTGGCTGTTAGAGGAGTAATTCAAAGGGTGAATGAGGTAAGGCAGATTTCTAATGTAACTTGTGCAGAATATCACAACTGGAAGTGTTCTTTCTTTGGGACAGAAGGGGTAAATGATTGGGACCATTTCTTCTAGGATGCAGAGTTTGTGAAATATTGATAAAGAAAACTGAGGATTGCAGTAATCTAGATACCTGTGAGAATCTCAGAGGAAACTGAATTGGATGTTTCTGTTAGGCAGACCAGATGTACATGTAGTGAAGTAGTAAAGAACATGAACATTGTAAATTTCCCGTATATTGAATAATATCACAATTATCTGTTACATTCTAAGGTTGTTATTTTGAAATGCAACCCAGGTTGTTCTTATAGGAAAGCCTATGGTTGTTATTTTTGACTGCCGAAAGCTATTTTCTCATCAAGCAGGGAAGCTGTAGAGTTAGTGAACTGAACAGAACAGGAAGTCATTAGTGGCTCTAGTGAGGGTCAGTGCCACATAAAATCCACTGTCAATGTCATTAAAACCGCCATGCCGCGACCATGTCACTCCATGAGCTTTCAGCCTTTCACCACTTCCCACTTATCAGCACCACCACATCAAAGACCTGAAGGCTAAATCACCATGGAGTAACATCTTAAGAAGCCACCAAATCTCCAAAAAACACAAGTATTGGATAAAGCTATGCACAGGTGAAGACCAAAATGGTATAACAGTTGTGCAAAATCCATGTACCCAGTCTCTGGCCAGCAGTCCCCCCTTGGCAGTTCTATTTGGACTAATACGTCCCAATAAGGTGGTAGGCTGGTAAGTGGTATCATATTTGGTAGGCTGAAAAAATCGTTTTAGTCCGGATATCCGATCTCCAAAAAACCGGATTATTCCGCGAATATCCGACCTCCCATGTCGGATTTTTGAGGTTTGGTAAATTCAAATGTACCAGAATTTTTCGCGGATATTCGCGAATATTCGCGAAAAAATCAGAAAATTGAGAGGTTTTCTGCACTTTTCGTGTTTTTCTTCTGATTTCGATATATAAACTTATAATTAAAAGAAAAACATACATTACAAATTAAACACACGACAAATCATACAAGGAAGCTAAGACGGAACTATTACACAAGATAGTTTTACTCATAGGTGAAAAAATCGTAAATATCTGGCGGATATTCATAGAACTTTTATATGTTTACAATACAAGAACTAAACACAAACAACCTCATTACAACTCAACCCATAGTTTTATTTTAATAATCAAAATAAAAGACATGCTAACCCCAGAATGATAGACGCCCCATGTCAAACCGATGAGCTTCGAGTCGCATACGTGTGGGGACGAACTCAGTACAGTAATATTCCCATGACATTGATTGCTCGTACGACCTGAATTGGTCAATATGCATATCATATGCATCTTGATCCATACAATACGGAGCAAATGATTCAAAGATAGGAAATCTCGAGTATTGTTGAACCGGCATTAATGTATCGGCTGACTGCACGTCCGACCCACTTGTCATTGGGGCCAACCAACTCCCTATATTAGGAAACCAAGAACCACTGTCATCTGGTTGGGTTTGGTAGGATGGTACACTGGAATCATCACTTTGGGAGGTTCCCATGTTACCATAACAAAAATGAGGGTAAACATAGGTAGGTTGGATGTTGGTTTGAGAATAAGGGAGGTTCCACGAACCTTGGGAAGAAAACTGGTCAGGAATGTTCCATGAACCTTGGGAAGATACCCAAGATGATTTTGTTTCCGTTTTAGGATGCGGTCTTTTCTGTCGAGGTCGTTTTCCTTCTCTTGGTTGTTGCCATCCAGCATGGTCTTCATCTTGGGTGGCAAAAAGAAATTGAGACACCCCCGTAAAATGAATCGCTTCTGGGGTGCGCTCTCTTAGTGAATCACTGGCTTCTGATCTTCCACTTTGACAACCAACATCTACGTTTTGGTCACCATCTCTATCATCATCATCGGAAGGTGAACGTAGAACTGATTTACTTCTGAACAGGTCACTACCATCACCACGAATATTGGGATGGTCCCCAACGGGGTCATCAGGAGAATCACGGACGTCAAACATTGCGTGTCGTGGTTCTTCGGGCAAAATATTGTCTTCGACCCTTACATTAAGCCTCGCAGCAATTTCCGCGTTTGGGATCCGAGGTGCTTGATCCAGTTCAAGATCAAGTTCATCTTCGTTAACGATCCAATCCATCGGTGCATCATCCTTATCGTCAGCGGGATACAATTCAGTCAGGTCAACTAAATCTTTGTCAATTTCTGCCACCCTTCTTGCATGTTTTGCTTTCAGCCTTAAGTTGTAGTGGACGTACACCAGGTCATGCAAAGGTTGCATTGTAACTGTTGCTCGCCTATTGGAATGTAGCATGCCAAATGTGCTCCAGTTCCGTTCGCATCCAGAGGATGCAACCGTTTGCGAGAGGATTCGTACTGCTAAAAACCTCAAGCTTGGAGCATCAGTGCCAAAGTTTACCCACCACTCAGCTGATAACATACAAAATAGTAGTGTCAATATATGTCATCTCGTTTTATAATTTCCAAATTTTATTTCAAGACTTTTAATAACTCACCAGGTTGTTGGCGAAAAATAGACTTTTGCGCCAAAACAGTACCAAAGGAACCTGTTCGCTCTCGAAATATCCTCAACTACATAAACACATTGCCAATTTGGTTAGATAGACATCTACTAACTTACATATCAATAGTTGTATTTTTGCAATTGACTATATCTCATTCATACAGTCAGCTTGTTTGTCTTCGTTGCTGACTAACCTTTCGATAGCTTTTTTTAGGGCATTCATAAGATCAGAGTTATAAGCGATGTCTCCTGAGTCCGGTCCATACAAGATAGCCGGATTCAACCAGTATGTTGTTTATACGAATATTTTACTAACGTTTCCAAAAGTTTTGTACTATTAAATGACAAAATGATTTAATTGATCTTACCAGCTTTATGCAGTGTGTGGGACAATTGCTTTTCCCATCTGCGTTCTATCAAATCCAAACACCATTTTGGGTATTTTTTTTGTTTTCTTAATTTTCTCCTTTAAGTTTATCATCCACTTGTATAAAAACCCCATCGAAGGGATTTTATCATCATCGACCTTCCTCAATATCTCCACCATAGGTTGAAGACACTCAACTAATTCCTTCACGTCTCTCCAGAATTGACGCTTGTTGATGATGTTTTCAACTTCCTGCATTTTTCTATCTCTTTGGCGTTCTCGGATCGTAATCCAATCTGTATGCACCAACATTTGTTTAAGGCCTTCCATCTTATTTAACATGGATTGGAGGGCCATGAAATTCGTTGCGAACCTCGTTAAGGCAGGCCTGACGATGTCACCACCACAACATTTTCTCATCAAGTCACATACTTGTGAATGGTTGTACACGTACTTAGTGATTTTGCGAGCTTGTGCGATGAGATCTGCTACCTTGGTTTTACGACAAAACTCTTTCAAAATCAAGTCGACCGAATGCGCTGCGCATCCGGTCCAGAACATATTATATCCTGAAAGTGAATTAATATTTGTTAATAGAAATTCGGTAGATATTTTATAATATTTAAATATGGTGGATTGAAGCAAGAATTACCAGGAAGCTTGCAGAGATCTTCTCCTGTTTTCTTATAGTTTGCCCCGTTGTCGGTTACAATTTGTACGACGTATTCTTTGCCAACCCAATCAACAACCTTTTTCATCTCAGCCCGTAAAAGGTATGCATCTTTGTAAGCCCCGGATACGTCGACCGACTTATTAAAACAAGTGTCACCGTCACAGTAGATCATGAAGTTCATTAGGGAATGCTTGGTTGATCCAGTCCAACCATCGCACATAATTGTAACACCATATAGAGACCACTTCTTCCTCAAATTGTCAATGAAATGTCACACTCACTTACAATATTTTTCAGCTCAGGACCCATCAACTCATACCTGGTGGGAACTTTAACTCCCAACCCAGCCCTGCAAGCAGCATCAATACAAGGTTGGGTATACGGGTTGTTACCGACTATTTGATTGGCGTTGATATACCACTTTCAAATAAAATACATCCTTTAAACATCTAAAGATCTCTACCGGTCCTAACAAGCGGTTTGTCACAGCTCCATAGCTCTAACCTCTCCTGCCTGCATTCCAAATGGAACACACCCACGTGCAAAACAAGCAACATGGGTCAGCATAAAAGCTGGTATGAGTAAACAAGGGGAAAATCTATTCCCACAAAATAACATAATAAATATAAAGTTCCAACATATGATTAACAACATAATTAACCTTAACGAGCCATTCTTCCATGCTAAGACATTAAGCATACGTCAAAAACCATATCAATTCCATTATATTTAAACTCTTTATCCATTATATAATCACCTGTTTAATTCCATTATTCAATTCTAATTTATCTATTTACGATGTTAATTGATCAATAATATAAATACATTACCTAAGCAGCAACTGTCTTTAAGGATAGGTTTATCCACCTGCACAAAATAAATTAGTCGACCTATCCACCTGCAAAATGGAGTTAATACATAATAGTGGGCCATTTTAGCGAACAAATTTCTGAATTTTGCTCCCCAACCTTTATTTCTTTATTTATCAAACTTCGAAGGTATGGTAGATTGTCTAGTATCTGGTAGTCTCTCTGTGTCAAGATCAATCAACTCCGGATCACGTGAGCTTCTCAAGCTTCCTGACCGCCCAAATATTCGAGTGATTTTGCTTTGTTTTTCTTTTTTTCTTTTTTTTGTGCCAGACCCAAAACATGCTTCTCTCTGTAGTCAACAAATTGACTTTGACTTCGAGAAAGTCGATAACCCTGGTCTTCATTCCATTGATCGGCTAACGAGTCCTGCATAGCTCGTCGCATATCACGGGCCTCTTCATCACTAGATTCATCTTCTGACGACCCTGGGACGTGTAAGAAGACATCGTGGAACTCTTTTTCAGCAATTGCTTTTGCATTTTTTTTTCTACCATTTTATCAGCGATTTTCCTAAACAAGTCCCTAACTTCTTTACCGCATTTGGTACATGTCTCAACATTAGGATTACCACCAGCTAAGTGTTTCTTGAATCGAGTTATCCCACCACCCATATATTGTTTTTCGCAATAATTACAGATCACAGCGTTATGGTTTCCTTCAACTTCTTTGCAATGAGACCAAGCAATATCTTTCTTTCTAGGCATATTGTACTGCACATTGTAAATTAAATGTGTTTTTTTTACTATTTCGTAAAGTTCAGTGAGATTCCATTAAGTAATATAGAATTCTATTATCATTACCAAATTAATATCTTTTATCTTATCAAATGAATTAATTTGTTATATTACTAATTTATCTAAGTTATAAAAATAAAACATATATGCTTATACATCTTCTACATTAATATATTAAACATGCTTAAATATCTACATATAAATATATAATAAATCTAGACAAATTTCTAATAATATAATATTATTCTCATGAATTTTGAAAATGTTAAATCATTTATCTAATTCCCATCCAATATACATTCTTGGTAACATTACTAAAATTTTTATTCAACTTTACTAAAAAACTATACAAAGATTAATATGGTAAATAGAAGTCATGTAGTGCGTGAACAAATGTGGGATGCTCTATATAGTCTATATAAACATGCTATAAAAAGTTATGGCACAATAGTAATGGGTTGAGTTAATAATCAAAACTTCTTTCTCTATCTGAGGTCTTATCAACTAGGAGAATCTAGTGTTTCACCATTTCATGCATTATTGCCTTTAGTAGATAGTGGAGAGGAAAATGCCTACAGGCTACAGCTAGTGGTTAAATCATTTATCTTTGACCCTTTTATCAGTACTTTGGTCAAGCTAATTGAAAATTCAACCAAATTTGCTCAACCAATTCATCAAATTCAAAGTATGTTATGTTATTTGATTTGAAATAACTTAGTTGAATTCAGATTATACTACCTAATTAAACAGCTACTGATCTATATGCAAATTTGTTTTATAGCTTATTTGATCTATAGTAAATCACCATGTATGATATTAATAAGAGTATGATTCATGCAAAAGAAATATAAAGAAATTCGAACCTGCACACAACTTGCTTCTGATCTTTCTTTATCTGGTTTGCTATAAAAGCTCTTCTGTATGCGGATGTTGTTTGCCAAACAACTTAACAACATTTATAGATGAAAAACCAGTATGCTGTGTATGCATTCATTATTGTTCAGAAGAATTATTAAAGTGGGGAGACAAAAAGGTAACTTGAAAGGCCCACTGGTCCTACACAAAAGCAAACCAATTATGTATGAAAAACCAATTCGATACCAATTATTCACTACACAAAAACAAACCTTGGATACAAACAGACAACAAGTGAATGAAAACTTTATAAAAGTGAGAGAGAACTTCACTTTGGCATGGGCGTGTTTTTTTTTTCGTTTCTTTCTGATATATTGCTTTTGGAGGGCCATGAAGTTCGTCGCGAAAGTTTCCAAACGTCTAGTGCCTTTTGGACCTTTTTTTGATAATCTCATCGAAAATTCTAGTTCGGGGGGATTAAAAATAAATGTGTTAATTTTATAATCGAAAATTTCATAAATTTCGATAAAATATCGGGTTTTGCCGAATATTTCGTGAATATCCGATAAATGCCGACCGGCATGGGGTGTTTTAAATTTTGTTTATATGCCGTATGCCGTACCGATCCGATCTCCAAAAAACCGAAATATTTCGTGAATATCCGGTCGGCAAAAACCTCAACTATGTGTCACATGTATGGATCACTCATGTTTCTGGAAAACCTCCCGATTTTAGCGACAAGGCTTTCAACAAAGCTTGAGGAATTTGATTAGAGAATTAGAGTCACTTGAGGAACAAAAGTTCTGCTTAAACAGTACTGAGGAAATCTGACAGGTACGAATCAGTTGCTAATTAGAGTCACAGAAATCACAATTTGGAAAGTTTTATATTTTAGATGGCAGAGCAAAAATATCCATCATTATCTCATGGAGTGTATGAAGCCGTTGATTGGGGTTTCCTGGGAATCCAGTGATGACTTGCAAAGCCGTTAGCTGGGGAACCCAGTGACAATTGTGACACAGCCACATAGGCAGTGACAAAGGTGTAGCCACTCTTTATAAAGACAACTTAAGGTGGCAAACTCAAGCTATCCTTAATCATATCAGACCTATTACCATATGTTTTGGGCAGAACTATGTTTCAAGGTAAAACATGTTTTCTTTTCATTTATGCTATAACGATCAACCACACATGAAGTAAAGTACAATGCCCTTTAAAACATCATTACACCAATGTCTCATCTGTGGGTTTCGGGGATAAGACATTAAGACTTCCACCACAACTGATTGGGAGTTCTTGTCTGGTCAAAGTGATAGTCTGCAAAGGCAATATAAAAATAATGCAGCTAGTGTACAAAGGGTGTGCAACAACGGGAGTGTTAATCCTGGAGAGCTTACACCTTTCCTTTCTTTTTTCTTATTGGGATTTAATTAGATGGAGTTAATAATAGCACCATTGAAAAATAGAACCACCAAATACAAAGAAAGGCATCTAAAAATTTCATAATGCGTACCATTAAATACAGTGAGATTATTCCAGTACATAGTCCCCTCCAAAGTCCAAACTAGGGATATTCAATTCATAGTACAAATAAAGTCACAAGGGTTGCAGCTAAAAGAACTTCATCATACCCCGGCCTTCCACACTTAGCTTAGTAGCTTGAAGTTGTTTCTTCTTTGGTGCTTTCAGCTGCTGTAGCTTCTTATTCATCTGCAGTAAAACATTGTCAAAAACTCACAATGTTGGTCAAGAGTGAAATATGGCTAGGCAATCTGCACTCTTAAGGTCTAGGCAACTACAGTATTAATTAAAACCATGATAAAGAAAAGAGGCGGAATGGTTGTATTATTTAGTACTCTATATTACAATCTAAAAAACTTAGTACTCTATAATACGTACACATGATGATGGACTCTTGGATTTTTGTAAACTTAAAAACCACATTTTAATGGGAAGATCCACCTCAACAATATTACCCATTTTATGGTCTCCATTTGATGTGTTGCCATAAAAAAGGTGTCTTTGCATAATCCTGATCCTATACGATCATACGGTTTGAAAGGAGATAGAGACGGGGGCAAATCAATCTCAGTTTTATTCACTACCAGTCCAAATAATATTGAGAAAGAGAGAGAGAATTGCATTTGAACCTAAATAATACATAAAACTCAAGTTCTTTACGGCCCATGAAACAAACAAACAAACAAACCAACCTTTAAGCGTCGCTGATCATGCACAACTTGTCTTGCCCGAGCTCTAACCTCATCTGGGTCTATCTTGGATTGAGGACGCACAACAAAGTCCATGGGGAGGGCCTCAGGCCTAGAAGCATGTTGCCTTGCTGATGGTTGCACAGATTTTGGTCCCCTATGTTCCAGCCAGAAGATTAATTAGTAGTTAGTAAATAAGGTTCAGCATATGGACAATGCTATAGCTAATCACAGGGATAACTTACTGATTAAATTCAGCCAAATCAAGATCATCATCTCTAGATTCCATAGCTTTTTTAGCTGGTCTGTTCGAAACAAAATGCCAATATTAGAACATAGAAAAACTGAACCACACAAGAAAAAACAACCAGGAAATAGCCAAAGCAATGTAAAAGAGATAGGTGAATACTTTTTTGCTGCTGGCCTCCTGTAAAGTACTCTCTCTTCATCAGCACTTCTCATATCCTCAAACCGTGTGCTTTTATTGAATATTGGTCGACTCTGCATGCAATTGTACATACCATTACTATCAAACATTCAAACACTACCCATTGCAAGATAAATAGTAAGGTGTTATAATATCCTGATGCGGGTCTTACCACCAATGAGTTGGGGTGATTATGGGTCAAATGAACACAGTCGGAACAATAGAGAATGAACAAAAAATATAATTAAGTTGTTCCTTTCATTGGTGAAATGTACATATATTATGGATTTTGAAGCCGGAACTTTGTGACATGAAACTACAAATAGAGGTTTCATGCAATCTTCCTCTGGTTATAGTTAGTTTGGCTCCAAGTGGCAGACAGGTTGCCATGGGCTAGTACCTACTGTTGACGCAGACATGGAGCTTTAGTAGAATGATAAAGTTTAACTTTTTCCAGTTACAATAATTCATCAACAAATATGCGTATTCTTAAAACGTTTACATGTGAGCAATCAGCAGTGGAGTTTTTAATATTTTGAAGCAAGCTGGGATAAAAAAACAAATCTCTGGCTCACAATATAGTTCATCAACAAATATGTTTATTCCTAAAACATTTCTATGTGTGCAATCAACAGTGAAGATTTCAATATATTGAAGCAAGATGGGATCAAAAACAAATCTCCCACTCGCAATGTAGTTCATCGACCTCATTACAATGGGCTCAAGCTTACTATTTCACGATTTCAGGGGTTTGAAGCTTCAATGTAAAAATAAATAGATTCGAGTGTTCTATCATTCCAAAAATGTGTGGCCTTACCCATTTATCCACCAAATCCTTGGCAAGCTTTCTGTTCGCAGTGGTCTCTTCATCAGATCTTGATAAAAACATGATAACCTGCACAAGGAAGTTGAAAATGTCACTCCACGCATACTTCAATAACAAAAGTATGTGATCAAAAGAGCACCATGTTCCTTAAGATGAGATTATCTCGAACCTTTCCAAGACCACTTTTCTTCAGCAACTCCCTCCTATCATATTGCTCTAGATCGATTGGATACTACATAATAACCAACAGTCATGTATTACAGGCACAATCTTGTGGATGGAAAAAATTTAGTTACAGAATAACAGAGAAACTGGAACTGGATCCCAAAAATGAGACGAGAATATAAGGTCCTTGAACATACATCAGTCAATATTTTTAGTATGGCAGTTCGGATGCTTATGTTGGGTAAGCTCCCATCAGGTAAGGGTTCAAGCCAAGTCTTAAGAACACCCAGAACTCCATGATCCAAAAACTCCATTTGAAGTTGTCTCCTACAAAAACATGAAAAGCTGTGTAAGAAGGCTTAAAAGCAACTCAGGGTATGTATTTATTTAAGACCTCTAAAAATGTAACGCCAAAATTATTTTTAATAAAATTAAGGAACACAAAAAATCCACAAAAGAAATACTTTGAAAGAACTTCAGTTAACAGTGGAAGCTTCATGAGCTTTTTCACAGCAGGCTTAGAGTCTCTATTCAATTCTGCATCTTCTTCAGCTGTAAGTTCAAAATCAGCCATGAGTCCCTCAACAAGCATAGCAATTTCAGAAGCACTCTTCTCGCTTTTCTTCTTTTTCTTGCCACTCTTGAACATCGCTTGAATTTCATCGTCCTCTTCACCTTCTTCTGCCTGCCCCACAATGCAATTAATTAAGAAACAAACACTTGTAAACAACTAGAATACTAATTGTCCCTTCTATATTAGAGGTAAGCAGAGGCATGCACAATTTCAGCTGATACACAATATAAAAAGTAAGCAACATATATAATTAAGAATTTCATGCTTACCTGAGGAGCATCCCTAGCAAATCCCGGTTCATTGTCACTGCCATACCGATCAGCAGGATCAACACCAGTATCATCTATGAAGTTATCATCATCCAAAGTCCTCTCACCCTCTTTGTCATCCTATTCAATTCACAATAAATAGCAACGGTATTAAATTCCCATACAAAATGAACCAAATTACTAGTATGCGAATAAAAATAGTTGCAGTCCAATCATATCATTGAGAAAATAACCTAATTGCAGTCTCACCCTCTGGAAATCAAGCTCTCTTTTTTTTCCCAAACGGAATATCAAAATCGACTAATTGCAGTTTCATTATAAAAGGCATTCGACTATAAAAGGCATTCAACCACCAACACGAATCACTAATAAGCAAAATTTAAGCATAATTACAGTCCAAACATAATAATCAATATATAATAATACCTCAGAATCACCCCCAGCAACTGTATCCCACATCTCCTTCATCTCAGGATCAGCTCCATGATCTTTTCCCCTCCTAGAATTCCCAGTTTTAGATGAACTAGTACTATATTTTGATGATCCTTTACCAAACTTTGGATCCAATTTATGCCTTTTTTCCTTCTTCCCACTACTACTTCCACCATCTTTAATAGAAGAAACTTTTCTCTTTTGTGCCGAAGACGAAGGTTCATCATTAAAATCATCTCTTAAATAATCAGGTTCTTCTTCAGGTTCATCATCATCACCATCACCATCACCAAAATCAATTTCTGGTGGTGGTGCAGATGCTTTATCACTTTTCTTAACAAGTCTTTTTCTAGGTTTTCCTACCTTATCTGTATCATAAACAGGTGTTGGAGATCGTTCTCTTCTCCAATCATCAACATCTAGATCTTCTTCTGGTTCAATTGATTGTTCTCGATCTGATGGCATATCATCTGGGTCCATTAATGGTTCTCCATCTTCATCACGATACCTGTAACACAATCACAATTAAGAAACCCTAATTTCATTAAAACCATAAAGTAATCGAAATTTTGATCCGATTTGGGAAAATTGAAAGTTGAAACTACTTACGGATCATCGTAACCCATGATGAATGTTGTTGAAGATTGAAAACAATCGAAAGAGAAGAAGAAACGAATGGAATGTTATGGAGATGGCTTTGAGGGTTTGAGCGAGAGAGAGAGAGAGAGAGAAGTGTTTTTAACTAAAGTAAAAACTAAAAAGGTCGTCTGCGAGTGCGAGTCGTTTTGGTGGTAACGCGCGGTATAAATTTGTCCATTGGAGAGAAGACTGGCATAGGCAGGAGGAGAGGGACACTCGAGCAAAATTAATGGAAATGGAAAAACGTTGTACACTTGCATAAAAGCTACACCAAACAATAGATCGGTGTGTATCTGCCTACTGGCTTTTCATGAATAATAGATTTTAGCATTTTGATTAAAAAAAAAAAAAAATGCTTGTTAGTACAGATTTTATGGATGATTTGACTTTGGTTGTGAACGTTGTTTGGTTACAAGGTCGATGCCCACCTGTATTAGCAGAATTTATTGTAAGTGCACCCCTTACTCCTCTTCTCAAGTCTGGTAATGAGGTCTGTCCAATAGTAGTAGACATGGTATGGCAACGTCTAGTGTCCAAGATTGCCATGAAAGGAATTGTCCAAACACATAGTCTCATACCTCAACGATTTTCAGTTTGGGATCGGTGTGCTTGGTGGAGCAGAGGCAGTGTTGCATGCGGTTAATTAGCTGGTTTGTTCATGCAAATCAGGAGAGCACATCATTTCTATGTTGCTGGTGGATTTCTAAAATGTTTCAATCTCGTTGATCGCACGACTATATATACTAAAAGAGGTACGCATTCATTGTTTTAGTATTGCACCATGGGTTGAATATCTATATAGCTAGTCTGCGAGATTATATCTGGGGTCTACCTATATTTCCCAACAACCGGGGGGTCTGTTAGGGCCTCTTTTTTTTTTCTTAGTCTTGCATCCATTAGTAATGCGCATCCGATCTGAGTGTCAATTATTGAAGTTGCATGCGTGGTATTTGGATGATAGGACCCTAATTGGTGACGCTGATCAAGTGGCTGCAGTCATACGTATCATTCAGGCAGTTGGACCATCATTGGGGCTCATTCTTAATGTGAATAAGATAGAGGTATTTTGGCCTTCAGTTGATCCTCGCCGCTCTAGTATTAGTCTGTTTCACCAGATATATCATGTCCTCAACGTAAGAGTCAAGTTGCTTAGAGTGGCATTTAGTAATGATGCATCATTCATTGTGAGTCTTGTTCGACAACGAGTTGAGAAAACAGTCAAGCTGATGAGCCTACTGGTAGAATTGAAATACCCACAATGTGAGCTGGCACTACTACGAGCATGTATGGATTACCTAAACTTATCTTCGCTCTCCCCACATCTCAACCAACTTTTGTTTAGGAAACAGCAGAGTATTTTAATCACATCCTTCGGCAACCCTTTAGGGTATCGAAGTTTCTGATGGTCCGAGTTCCAGTGTCCTTCAGTGGCGCATAGTAACCATGTCGTTACGCCTTGGATGTCTTGGCATTTAATGTGCCACAGATGTCAGTAATTTGCCTTTGCAGTCCCTCGATGTCAAACTCAGGAGCTCCAGGACCACATACTCCGAGGGTGTGGTATTGCACACATGGATGATGCTTTTTGATAGTGCAGTTGGCGAGGTACAACTTTCTCTCCTTGATTTCGACCTTAGTATTTTAACCTCAAGGGGCACTGCCCCCCCCCCCCCTTCCCCTAAACCCCAACATATACTGATGGAAGCTTATTGTAGGAAGATTACTATTGGTATTGACAGGGATTTTGATTTGTCTGCTCGTTAGAAGGCTGTGATAGAATTTTTACAGACCAAACATGCCAAAGACTTCCTTATTTTATTCTTATGGAAGGTGATAATTGGCTTTTGTGTATCCTTTAATCAAAAGATGAATTTATATGTTTATTTTTCTTCTTGTGCCTGCAAATATTGATTATCAATATAGAACAAGTAACAAACAAAGGGTCATACCCACCCCGAAGGGGAATTCTTAGTTCAAACACAATATAAGAGAAAATAATAATTTAAGAACACAACATGAACCAATAAATAAGATGTGATTGATTCTACTTCCTACAAGTAATTAAATAAATAAACTAATAATTAAACTAATAGTAGAAGATGGAAAGATATGGAAAGAAGATCTTATGATGAATAGGGGGAAGAAATGGTATTCACAAACTAAACCATGCATGCAAACATACATGTCATTCATTCATGTTCAATCTATATCAATTAATTAGTCACCTCTCAGCTATTCCAATTAATCACTAATGTTCTTAATAATCAAGTAGTCACCTCTCTGGTATTCCACTCAATTAAAACAGGATTCTTTTATATGTGTTATTGAATATGCTTCATTAATTAAACCGTCACCTCTCAGATATTTAATTCAATTAATTTAACATATTAATTCATAAACAAATCGTCACCTCTCGGTTATTCAATTTGATTACAAAAGGGGTCCAATAAAAGATATTAATTCTAGATATATGATAGTCACCTCTCAGCTATTCCATCAAATATCTCAAATTAATCTAATACAACCATTATAGCTAGGTCTCCCTATACTCTAACAATATTATTTAATCAACATGGATAACAAAAACACATAAATAATCATGCTTACTTCATGTCGTGAATAGAAATAAACAAGCATTAAGAACTTTGAATCACAATGAACATAAAGAATAAACATGGTGCTTTTGCATTATCTAGAGTGTTTCAACCATTCCCTCTAAAGGGAACTTAGTTACTCATCCTTGATAATAATGACACCATGGAATATGTAAACAAAGAACACAACATCATAAAGGAAAAGAGAATGGATTATTATTGAGAATTGAGAGTAAGAGAATTGAGTTCAATACAAGATAATGAACTATCTAAACCCTAGCTATTACTTCTCTTTATATAGAGAATACAAAGCATATTACTTGCTCACAAAGTATACTTGTTTTCCAAATTAGGTCAAATTTGTGGTGGCTGTTGTAGGTCTTCTAGAAGTAGAAAAACTACATAAAAACATAATTATCTTAGGCTTAAGTTGTAGCCTGGACCAAGAACTTCAGATAGACATCTCATGGGCCCAAATCAGAGTTTTGGATCATCATATAGAGTTTTTTTTAAGATTAGATTTCAAGTAACGAGCTTCAATGGATCTTTTGACTGGTGGACTTCAACTTGGATTGGGCTGGGATTTGGACCACCCATCTTGGACATAAAGTCAACTTCACATAACCAGTCTAAGGGGTGCCCTCAGCAACTCTGCGGGTGCAAATAGCATTTTTTTTTTGTATGCAAATAACACTCTTTTAGTGGTTTTTCTTGGCTTTTGGCGGGCTTTGACATAATATTCACGTTTTGGTTATGAAACCTACACAAATGACAAGAAAGCACTAATCAATAAATATAATACAATAATATAAGTTAAGTGCTATGCAAACAAGGTGTTATTTGGGGGATAAATATACATTTTTGAGGACTTATCAGAAGAGTTAGGACAATGCATGATGGTAGTCGAGTATCGTGCCATTCTCCGGTACCGTCTCATGATCTCGTTATTTACAGATGGAGATTTATATCATGTATGTAAGAAGAGTCGACTGGACGCCTTTGGGGACCATATGTGTACACTGTAAGTATTACCCCAATTTTAAATACAGACACGATCATGTGCGTGATATATTGTATGATCGATCTGGTATGGCGAGTAGGAATACAGGTTAAAAGAGAGGCTCCAATCAATTTTCTTACAGATCCGACAGAAGGCAGATCAACACTACGCCCAGCTGATGTTTTGATATACAATTGGTTAGAAGGGAAACATATATGTGTTGACATCACATGGGATCTCCGATGGTGGGGTTTGGTAGTGGAAATTTTGAAGTAGGTCATCCAGCTATTCATGCAGATGCAACTAAGGTACAAAACACACGAGGGAGTATGTGCAGCGAACCAACATTGCTTCATTCGTTTTGCTTTTGATTCTATAATTCAATTAAGTATAGAAAAATCCTTCAATCACTACTGTAGTGTTTTTGCTATATTAGAGCATTCCCAATGGTAGGTTTTAGCACACTTTTAGTAAACTTTTAGTGAAAACACTTGCCAATTGTAGCTTTTAACACATTTTTCAAGCAAAACATTTTTAACTCCTTGACAAATTTGCCAAGGAGTTAAAAGAGTTTTAGAGGTGCCACATAAGATTATTTAATAATTAAAAATTAAATTGCATTAAATGATTGTCACATTTGTGTTATTTTTATCCTTCATTCAAAAACAACCATTGGCAACTTTAAAAATAAAAAACACTTTTAGCATAGTTTAATCCTAAAACCTTTACCCTCTCTCTTACGTGGCACCTCTAAAACCATTTTACCATTGGGAATGCTCTTACTGATAAACGGGGACATTTCAAAGATCATGCATATTCAAAATGCAAATTTTTCTTCACCGTTTGAAAATTCGATTTCAGAATTTACTCTCTGGTTCTGATAATCCATTTATACATTTTTATATTGCGCCTTAGATTAGTAATACATTATCTATGAAAATTCGTCTCTCTCCGTTTTTTATCATCAAGATCTAAGTTGTGAGGTAGAGGTAGTAGACGAGAAGAAGAAAATAGTTGTTGTTGTCTTTTGTGACAATTATACCCTTTAGAACTTAAGTTGCTAATCTATAACTCAAATCATGCCCGTTTGGAGTGTGATTAGAGTAACATACAGAGTTATTTTAGCGGACCCCTTAATTTCCCTCATGTCAAAATTGGGGTCATAATATTCTTTTATATCATGTCAAAATATATCCCCCAATATTCTCTCTCTCATTGCTTTTTTTTTTTTTGATAAACCAATATATGGCAATATTATCTGTTTGAGCTATTGGAAACCCTACTTTGTATACTATTTATACTTAAAAAAATGAGAAGAAAGTGACTGCTTGTTTATTATTTTATGTTCTTAGGTTGTTAGATGTAGTTTTTTTGGTTTTTTTTTTTTTTTTTTTGTGATAATATGTTAGATGTAGTTGTTGTTATTAAAATCATTGAGTAACCACAAACATATAATAAAGTTTTTTTATCTAATTTTTGGTGCTTTTATTTTAAGCAAATCGAAAAAACATTGGTTCTACGATGCCAAATATATTCTTCTTTTAAGTGTATATAAAATTTCTTAAGAGTTTTCATCCAATCTTGATATATAGAGTAAATTTGTAATTTCATCAATCAAATCATTTTCTACAACTTGCACTTAGTTTTTCATTAGTCTAATATGGATCTACAAATTCACAAGGGGTTGGAGTAAGCATTGGTTCTACAATGCCAAATATAATTTTTTAAGAGTTTTCATTCACTCTTGATATATAGAGTAAATAGGTAATTTTATCATTCAAATCATTTTCTACAACTTACTCTTAGTGTTTTTCATTAGTCTAATATGGATCTACAAATTCACAAGGTGGTGGAGTTGTGGACACATTGATCTTTGGCAACAAAAATATTCTGATTATCATTTTTTTTTCTGCTGTAATCGTCAATTTATGTTTATATCATCAATTTATTGGTTTCAAGTTTCAAAAAAAAACTTCTTTAAATGATATCTTAGTACGTATATTATTCTGGCTATTGAGAAATGAACTCTAAAATAACATGTGCATACCCTTTCTCTACTAACTATCGTGGGTAATATCATGATATACAGTATGTAGTTTGAGATTTTAGAAAATCACAATTATTTATTTTGTTTTTAGAATAACCTTTGTTCGTTAATGATTGATTAATAAATGTTATATGGTTGTATCAAAAGTTCACAAATTTGGTTCCATGGCTCATGAAATTTGTGTGCACATAACCATAATGGTTGGTTGCAGGCTTGAGGAAGCCTACGAAATGGGGAGTTGGAAGTGGGACTGGTAGCTCTTGATCCGAGCCACTTTATTTATTATTAAATAAATTAATAATAATAATTATAATAGTATTTTAAGACAAGTCAACTCCACTTCCGTTTATATTACTGTATTTTAGTCCGTATTTTATTTTTGTACTACTTGTACAATTGTATTTGCAAAACATAACAATGCGAAGCGTGTGACTTTTTTCTTTCTTTCTTTCCAAGTAAAAAGAGTTGAGTTCACCATTTCTTCTTATTACACTGTTTCTTATTCTTCTTCTTGATAAAAAACCAGAGAAATTAAAATCGAAAACTAGCTCTCAATCTCTTTCCTCTGTTAATCGGTGTTTTCAGCATTGTTTCCCGAATCTTTTGAACTGTAAGTAATCTGTCAGATATCATTTCTTTGTTGTTTGAAGTCCGTACGTATAATCGATTTCTTTGTTGTTCCAAGTTCCAGTTCTCAATCTTTCGTTTCTTTCTCTTTAATCTTTAAATCGGTATTGTGTTCTTGTTGTAAAGTGTTCAAGTCACTACAATGTTCTTGTGAAGTAGATGATGTATGGTCTGGAGATTTGTTGGTTTGAAGCACTTTTAGAATGATCTGTTGATCGATGTTTTAGTTTTAAGCTTTTCTATTAACCTTATCTTTATTTTTAATTGTTTTAGGAGAACAAGAAATGTTAACATTGTTCATGTTTTAGCTTAGTTTTTGTTTTCTTGTTTTTATATTTTACATGTTCAAACATATAACAAACTCAAATATGTTAATGGATTTTTGATTGATCATTTTGTTGACACTTTAGGTTAATTAGGGTTTTTTAATGTTTGCAAAATCTTATTGTTGTTGTTTGTTACATGTTCAGTTTATTGTACTATATGCTTCCTACCATGAGAGCTGCTGTAGGAAAGGTAGTGGAGGACCTTTCTACAGATACAGGAGGAACTATGTTGAAGAACCCTCGGATGGATTTTCTTCTTTCGTCTTCAAACCTTGAAACAAGGGGTAACAGCTACACTAGCAACAACACTACTAGTAACAATAGCAATCTAAACACTAGTATCCCCAGTATTCAGGAGGTATTCAATGGAAATCCAGCAGAGATAGGCGAGGATTTGCATAGCCGACAACCTCCTGTTTATCGTTGTGAGATGATGCGTAGTCTATCTAGGTCCAACATCCTTGTCTCAGGGCTGCAGGGCCTTGGTGCTGAGATAGGTATGTGTCCCATGTTTTCTCTTGGTTGTGTCTTTCTTTGATGATTAAACTGTACTCTGATATATAAATTGAGAGATATTTTGTGCTTTTATCTTCTTCTTTTTTGTGTATTTTGAAATTAAGATTTGGTCACAGATTTTGTAAAATTTAATGTTTTCGTTGGTCGTTACACTTTAATTTTGGGTTAACTAATCTAAATTAAATTTGATGTTTTTGTCTCTGGTATGCCATATCATTTTGCATTTATTTGGCTGCAGTATTATTAAAATATAGTTTTACTTTTTGAAAATTTTGCAATAACATAAGCATTCCATCTTGCAGCAAAGAACCTTGTTCTTGTTAAAAATGTAATCTGTAATGTTCAAGTCCAAGAAAAGCCCAGTCCATAGAAGTGTCCAAAAGCATAAAGAATTATCTAGTCCATAGAAGTGTCCAGAAGCATAAATAATTATCTAGCATATAACAGTTAATAGTTAATAGAGAAATCTAGAATGTATGAGAAAAAATCAGAACTATGTAGAACAATTAAAGTCGGTTATAATGTCCTATAAATAGGGAGGTGAACATGTTGTTTGATAAATCAATCAAGAAAAGAAGTTCTCTAGTACAAGAAGTCCTCTTTTGTAATAAAAACAAAGTTTCTTTTATAAACTTGTTATTTTGTCATATTCTTCTTCTTGACTCTCATATACCCACTAACACTTCCATTGTTTTAACAAATTGGTATCATAGCCAAGTTTTTTCTTTGGTCCCCCCATACCACTTTCCCTCATCTACACCTTAAACCACTATATTCCCATTATTTACACTTAAACCATGGCCATAAATCAAACCCCATATACATTCAATTATACCCAAAATCTAATACCCATATTTGATGGTGATAGTTATGATTATTGGAGTTTACAAATGAAAACTCTATTCATGTCTCAAGATTTATGGGAATTAATTGAAGATGGCTATGATGTACCGGAGTCGACGGCAGAATTACAAACATGGGATCAAAGCAAGCAAAAGGAGTACAAGGAGAAGAAAAAGAGAGATGCCAAAGCATTATTGTTCATCCAACAAGGGGTAAGCAAATCAATTTTTCCAAGAATTCTTGGCGCTTCAAATTCTAAGGATGCATGGGAAATTCTTAAGAAAGAATTTCAAGGAACCCAAAAGATAATTTCTATCAAACTCCAATCTTTATGGCGAGAATTTGATAATTTTCTCATGAAAGATAATGAGAAAGTTCAAGTATTCTACAATAGGGTCTCCAACGTTATCAACCAAATTAAAAGTTATGGAGACACTATTGAAGATAAGAAAGTTATTGAGAAAATTTTGCGAAGTTTACCCGCAAAATTTGATCATATTGTCGCCGCCATAGAAGAATCAAAAGATTTGTCAAAATTATCATTATATGAGCTAATGGGTTCTCTTGAGGCGCATGAAGAAAGGATGAGCAGCAGGTCAGCTGAAAAATCATTGGAGCAGGCATTTCAGTCCAAGGTGACTTTTGGGGACAAGAAAGAAAATTCAAGAAGCTTCCAGAATCCCGGAGAATTTAGCCGAGGAGAAAGCTCAAACTAGGGACGTGAAGGAAAACTCAGCAACAACAACCGAAGGTATGGCAAAAATCCTTCTTCAAAACCTTATTGCAATGTTTGCAAAAAACCCGGTCATAAAAGTGAAAACTGCAGATATAAATGCACCACGTGTAAAAAGTTAAATCACGTGGATAAAGATTGTTGGCTCAAGAAGAAAAATCAAGCCAACTACATGGAGAAAAATGAATCTCCAGACCAAGTATTTTATTCTTGCTATAATGCAACGCAAGAACCTAAAGATATTTGGTATTTAGACAGTGGCTGCAGTAATCACATGACTGGAGATAAGAAAGGTTTTATAAGTCTAGATGAAGACGTAGATTATGAAGTTAAGCTAGGAGATGGTAAACTTCAGAAAATAGAAGGAAAAGGAATAGTTACAGTAAAAATTGGAAAAGGAGCATCTAAAAATATGCATGATGTTCTGTATGTCCCCGGTCTTGCTCAAAACTTACTAAGTGTTGGGCAACTTATCCAGAAAGGGTATATTGTGCATTTTGAAGATAATGAATGCACAATTTACGATAAAAGAAAGAAGCAGGTGGTTGCCAAAGTACAGATGACAGAAAATAAGGTTTTTCCATTGGTGATGTCATCGGTACAAAATTATGCCATGAAAGCAACTGCAGTTGATGAAACTGAATTATGGCATTTACGATTTGGGCATTTGAATTATAGAGCCTTGAGGGTTCTAAAGTCCAAAAATATGGTGATTGGGCTACCTAGTATTGGTGGAGAAGTTAGAGTTTGTGAAGGCTGCATTTTTGGGAAATTTCATAGATTTCCCTTTGCTAAGTCATCATGGAGAGCCAGCAAGTCTTTAGAATTGGTTCACGCTGACATATGCGGACCAGTTCAAACACCGTCATTAAACAACAAAAGATATTTTCTTTTGTTTGTTGATGATTACAGCAGGATGATGTGGGTGTACTTCCTAGAACAAAAATCGGAAGCATTCACCACATTCTTGAAGTTCAAGGCGCTCGTTGAAAAACAAAGTGGGCATTCCTTAAAGGTGTTACGCACTGATCGAGGAGGAGAATTCACATCTAAGGAGTTCAACAAATATTGTCAAGATCAAGGAATCAAGAAGGAGCTGACAGTCCGATACACTCCTCAACAAAATGGCGTGGCAGAAAGGAGGAACAGGACGATCGTGGAGATGGCTCGAAGCATGCTGAAGGGAAAAGGCTTACCAAACAAACTATGGGCTGAAGCTGTCAACACCGCGGTCTACATTCTCAACCGTTCGCCAACTAAAGTAGTGCGAGACAGGATGCAGTATGAAGCATGGCATCATCAAAAGCCCACGGTAACTTCTCTCAAAGTCTTTGGATGCATCGTATATTCTCATATTCCATCAAAACACAGAGAAAAGTTTGATGAGAAGGGAGAAAAGCTCATCTTCATCGGGTATAGCGAAGAATCCAAAGCTTACAGGCTACTTAATCCCAGGACCAATGAGTTAGTAATCTCCAGAGATGTCATCTTTGATGAGTATAATGCATGGAGTTGGGATGATGGAAACAACACTAATGTCGAGGCGCCACTAATACTTGAAGAAGAAGAATCAACCCAAGAACAACCAGGTCCAGAACCTGAACCAGTTACTCCGCCAACATGCCCAAGAAGTTCATCTTCATCAGGGTCAAGCTCTCCCCCAAGAAAGGTACGTCCTTTACAAGATATTTACAACTCATGCGGTCCAGTTGCTTTTCTTGCTTGTGAACCACAAAAGTATGAAGAAGCAGCAACTGAAGAAAAATGGAGAAAAGTTATGGATGAAGAAATGAAAGTCATCTATAAAAATGAAACATGGGAGCTGGTTGAAAAGCCCAAAGAGAAAGAAGTTATTGGGCTGAAATGGGTCTATAAGACCAAGTATAATGAAGATGGCTCTATCCAGAAGCACAAGGCTCGGCTTGTCGCAAAAGGTTATTCCCAACAACCTGGAATAGACTTTAACGAGACATTTGCGCCCGTTGCAAGGATGGAGACAATTCGTACAGTACTAGCAATTGCAGCACAATTGGAGATAAAAGTCTATCAGTTGGATGTGAAGTCAGCTTTCTTGAATGGAAAACTTGAGGAGGAGGTCTACTTGGAACAACCTCAAGGCTACATCATCAAGGGAGAAGAAAGAAAAGTTTATCGACTTCGCAAAGCTTTGTACGGGCTAAATCAAGGACCAAGAGCCTGGAATAGTAAAATTGATCGCTACTTTCGCCAGAATAGATTTGAAAGAAGTCCAAGCGAACCATCGTTTTATGTGAAACGAGATGGTGCGGGTAATTTCCTTATAGTTTGTCTTTATGTTGACGACTTAATTTATGCCAACACCAAGCAAGCAATGGGAGAAGAATTCAAACGAGCGATGATGAAGGAGTATGAGATGACTGACTTGGGACTCATGAGATATTTTCTCGGGATCCAAGTACGACAATCTCAGGAAGGTTTTTTTCTTTCTCAAGAAATATATGCCGAAAACCTCTTGAAGAAGTTCCAAATGGTCGACTGCAAACCAGTGACGACACCAATGGCTGTGAATGAAAAGCTAAGTAAGGATGATGGAGCAGCTAAGGCCGATGCTTCACTATTCAGAAGTTTGGTTGGTTCGTTGATCTATCTCACGAATACAAGACCAGATATTGTTCAAGCAGTAACCATGATATCGTGCTACATGAGTGATCCAAGCAAACTACACTATGCAGCAGCCAAGAGAGTACTGAGATATGTCAAAGGAACGAAAGGATTCGGCATCAACTACAAGAAGGAGAAACATAACAAGTTAGTTGGCTATACAGATAGCGATTGGGCAGGATCAATAGACGACAGGAAGAGCACTTCAGGTTATGTTTTCTTCCTAGGTACGAAGGTGATCACATGGTCATCAAGAAAACAAAATACAGTGGCACTATCATCGGCAGAAGCAGAGTACATGTCAGCAACAAGTACAGCTTGTGAGGCAGTATGGCTTCGAAGAATTCTGGCAGATTTACAACAAGAGCAAGAAGGTCCTACTACTATATATTGCGACAATATGTCTGCAATAGCTATGACCAGGAATCCAGTGTTCCATAGCAGGTCAAAGCACATTGAGTTGCGTCACCACTTCATCAGAGACTTGGTTGAAAGTGAAAAGATCGAGCTACAATTCTGCAGGATTGAAGATCAATGTGCTAACATATTTACCAAGCCACTTGGAGGTGAAAATTTTCATCACTTTAGGAGGAGCATGAACATTACAGATTAAGTGGGGGTGTTAAAAATGTAATCTGTAATGTCCAAGTCCAAGAAAAGCCCAGTCCATAGAAGTGTCCAGAAGCATAAAGAATTATCTAGTCCATAGAAGTGTCCAGAAGCATAAAGAATTATCTAGCATATAACAGTTAATAGTTAATAGAGAAATCTAGAATGTATGAGAAAAAATCAGAACTATGTAGAACAATTAAAGTCGGTTATAATGTCCTATAAATAGGGAGGTGAACATGTTGTTTGAAAAAGAAATCAATCAAGAAAAAAGAAGTTCTCTAGTACAAGAAGTCCTCTTTTGTAATAAAAACAAAGTTTCTTTTATAAACTTGTTATTTTGTCATATTCTTCTTCTTGACTCTCATATACCCACTAACACTTCCATTGTTTTAACAGTTCTCGCTGGTGTGAAATCGGTTACATTGCATGACGAACGAACAGTGGAATTGCTGGACTTATCCAGTAATTCCATTTTGTCTATGGATGATCTTGTCAATCGTGCACTTGCTTCTGTTCAAAAGCTTCAGGAACTGAATAATGTTGTTGTTATCTTTGCCTCAACAACCACATTGACCAAAGAAGACCTTTCTAAATTTCAGGTATTTTTTCCATATGCTCTTGTATGTAGGCTTAATCATGCTAAAATTGTGAATCTGAGGTGTTGCCACGGTTTTTTGCAATTTTTATTGGGAACTTTCCATACATGAATGTTCTGTAGGTTTGTTATTTCATTGTTCTGCCATATTAAAATGTTGTAGACTTGATAATGTTATATTTTGGATGTTTGTTTGGAAATCTATTTTCTTAATTCTTGTATTTAGCTTATTCTTGTGTCTGTTGTTCTAGTATGCCTTGTGGCCTATATTTTTGGTTACCATGTGCAAGTCATATCTTATGTTTATGATTTTTGGGATACAGGCTGTTGTATTTACTGATATCAGTTTGAAGAAGACGATTGAGTTTGATGATTATTGCCATCAGCAGCAACCTCCCATTTCTTTTATAAAGACCGAAGTCCGAGGCCTTTTTGGAAGTGTTTTTTGTGATTTCGGCCCTAAGTTTACTGTTGAAGTTGATGGCGAGGAAGCACATACGGGTATAATTGCGTCCATCAGCAATGATAATCCTGCACTTGTGTCATGTGTTGATGATGAATATCTTGAGTTCCGGGATGCAGACTTGGTTGTGTTCTCAGAAATCAGAGGTATGACAGAAGCTGGAGATGTTTAAGACAATAGGTAGTGGTCACAAGCTGGAAGATTACCGTAATGCAGCGGTGGATCTTGCACTTCCGTCATTTTCTTTGACCGTGCCAGATCCACCTAAGATAATGGCACATTTGGGTACCACGTGGACCGTTTGGGACAGATGGGTTATGAATGGAAATCCCACTTTGAGGGTCTTTATTAAATCTATTGAAAACAAGGGATTAAAAGTTAAAGATATCTTATGTGGAAGTTCTTCAATTCTTGGAAGATGTAACAAAAAAAAGAAGGCTCTTCTGTTGGACAAAAAAATTGTCCATCTAGCTAAAGAAGTGGTGAATGCCGTCGAGTCGAACAAATTTTGTTTTGATTTCATGGTTCAATGCGAAGACAAGCAAGGACAAAACATAGTCGGTCTGCCGATCACTACTGTTTCTGCGAGGTAAGTTTAATTGAAATCAACGCTCCCAAGGAGCCATTTCAATAAATCATTTTCCCTAAAAATTATTTAATTTTATCTAAATTTAGATTTTTTTTTTTTCTATGCAGTTTAACACCATCTAATAAAGCTTTTAAAGCTTTACTAGAAGATATTCTTGAAGATTCAGAACTTGTAGTGGATTCCATTCTAAATGATGTAGGTTGTTTAGAGAATTGCCAACTGTCCATCTATAACAAATATAATGGCCCACTTCAATACTTGAATCCAGTGTTCCCATCAGTTTGTGTTGGGCATGAGGTAATATCACAATAAGAGATTTTGTTGTTGTTCAATTATCAAGTTTGGTTTTTACATTCTATGTTGATGAGGATTTGATGATTCTTACACACACATATATATGATTTTGGAAGTGTTTTTTGTGATTTCGGCCCTAAGTTTACTGTTGAAGTTGATGGCGAGGAAGCACATACGGGTATAATTGCGTCCATCAGCAATGATAATCCTGCACTTGTGTCATGTGTTGATGATGAACATCTTGAGTTCCGGGATGGAGACTTGGTTGTGTTCTCAGAAATCAGAGGTATGACAGAACTTAATGATGGAAAGCCAAGAAAAGTGGAAAGTGCGAGTTCTTACTCATTTTCTTGAAGCGGATACCAAAAACTATGGTTCATATGCGGGAGGTGGCATAGTGACACAGGTGAAGCAACCGAAGGTATTGCACTTTAGGACTTTGAGAGAAGCACTCAAAGATCCTGGCGATTTCCAAATGCCAAGTGATTCCTCTAAGTTTGGTCGCCCCTCGCTGTTGCACTTGGCATTTCAAGCTCTAGACAAGTATGTATGTGATTTTGGGCATTTCCCTGCTGTGTGGTCAGAAGGAGATGCGCAAAAGCTGATTTCTATTGCTGCCAACATCAACGATAATTTGGGAGACATGAGACTTGAAGAGATCGACAACAATCTTATGTGACAATTTGCTTTTGGCTCCAAGGCTGTTCTTATTCCCATGGCTGCAATATTTGGTGGCATTGTTGGCCAAGAAGTTGTGAAGGCATGCTCTGGAAAATTGCATCCTCTTCTTCAGGTAATATTCTCATATATATATAGATGTTTTCAGTTCTGAATGTAAATGAATATGTTGAAGTTTCCTCACTGACTCTGAGAGTTCACCTTAGTTTTTTGAGGACTTTGAAAATCTGAAAATTCACAAATAGGCAATAGTTCTTTTTTCTTTTGTTTAAAACCTGTTGGCTTATCTTTACCTGGAAAATTGGATGAGCAAGCATGCTTATCTTATAAAAGTTAAAATGCACAACCATCATCTTTTTCTGAAGTTATTATTACTTTCTTGGAAATTTAAATAATTATAAGCTAGGTATTATGCTTCGTTACGTTAATCTAATAAATATATTTTCTAATTTCTTTGTTACAGTTCTTTTACTTTGATTCTTTGGAGTCGTTACCACTGTAGGGGTGGCAAATGGGTCGTGTCGGGTCATATGCGTGTCGGGTTTGTATCGTGTTGCGGGTCAAAACAGATCAACCCGTATATGACCCGGTTATGAAATGTGTGATTTAGTGTTAACCCGAACACGACCCTGTTTATACAGTGGGTTACACGACTGAACACAGTTAAGACACGCTTCTCTCTTTCTTCTCTTCTCTCTCAATTGTTTCTTAAACAAATTTCAATCATCTTTATTAAGAAACAATCAATAATATGAAATCAACAAAGAAAGAAATGGTTTAATGAAAGATAAACTTCAAAATCAGATTGATTGAAATGGTTTAAAATCTTTTCTAAAGAAGAAGATGATCGAAATGAAAGGAAGAAGATAACACACGTTTTGCTGCTTGTTGCTGATGTGGTTAATCTTCATATTCAATTTGTTTAGCGGGTGAAACTATACACGACGAGACCCGGTCGGGTTTACACGACACGACCCATTTGTATAGCAGGTCAAACAGGTCAACCTATTTGTGACACGGACCGGATCAATGGTTAACCCAACACACGTTGATAGCGGGTCGTGTTCAGGTCGTGTTTATGGATCCCGTGTCAAAACTGCCACCCCTAGTTACCAGTGGAGGTCCCAGATTCTAGAGATTTACATCTACTAGACAGTCGTTATGGTTCATTGATTTCTATTTTTGGTTTCAATCTACATAAAAAACTAGAAGATGCTCAAGTGTTTTTGGTTGGAACCGGTGATCTTGGTTGTGAGATTATGAAAAATCTGACTCTTATGGGTATCTGTTGCAGTGATAAAGGCAAATTAACTTTTACTACTGATGAAGATATCATTCTACCGGGTGAAGCTATGACACATGAATCTTCCCATGTTGCATTTTGGGAGAAGCTTGATATTGTTGTTGATGCATTAGAAAACCTTGCTGCAAAGATGTACATAGATCACAGGTGCTTATATTTCCAAAAGCCACATCTTGAGTCAAGAACTCTTGGTGCCAAATGCAACACACAGATGGTTATTCCTCATCTCACTGAAGGCTATGTTGCATCAAGGGACCCACCTGATAAGCCGGCTCTTGTTATTCCAACTTTGAATTCAGTTGCAGCAGGTCTAATTTGCTTGAAGATGTTTAAGACAATAGGTAGTGGTCACAAGCTGGAAGATTACCGTAATGCAGCGGTGGATCTTGCACTTCCGTCATTTTCTTTGACGGTGCCAGATCCACCTAAGATAATGGCACATTTGGGTACCACGTGGACCGTTTGGGACAGATGGGTTATGAATGGAAATCCCACTTTGAGGGTCTTTATTAAATCTATTGAAAACAAGGGATTAAAAGTTAAAGATATCTTATGTGGAAGTTCTTCAATTCTTGGAAGATGTAACAAAAAAAAGAAGGCTCTTCTGTTGGACAAAAAAATTGTCCATCTAGCTAAAGAAGTGGTGAATGCCGTCGAGTCGAACAAATTTTGTTTTGATTTCATGGTTCAATGCGAAGACAAGCAAGGACAAAACATAGTCGGTCTGCCGATCACTACTGTTTCTGCGAGGTAAGTTTAATTGAAATCAACGCTCCCAAGGAGCCATTTCAATAAATCATTTTCCCTAAAAATTATTTAATTTTATCTAAATTTAGATTTTTTTTTTCTATGCAGTTTAACACCATCTGGTAAAGCTTTTAAAGCTTTACTAGAAGATATTCTTGAAGATTCAGAACTTGTAGTGGATTCCATTCTAAATGATGTAGGTTGTTAAGAGAATTGCCAACTGTCCATCTATAACAAATATAATGGCCCACTTCAATACTTGAATCCAGTGTTCCCATCAGTTTGTGTTGGGCATGAGGTAATATCACAATAAGAGATTTTGTTGTTGTTCAATTATCAAGTTTGGTTTTTACATTCTATGTTGATGAGGATTTGATGATTCTTACACACACATATATATGATTTTTCAGAACATATAATTTGATATTGTTGGCTAAGTTGTTTAACCAAATTGAAAATCATAACGACCTTTGCATTCTAATTTTTGTGGCTTATATTTAGTTACATTTTGTTCTGTTTTATAGGAAATCAAGCTATATATGCTAAGAGCTGCAGGATTGTTTGATGGCCGCATTTATGTGAGACCATTGCATTCTGAAGATTATATTGTTCAATATGGGGAGAGGAAATCCTGCTCTTCATTACAACAGGAATTAAATGGCAAACCCATCTCCTTCCTTCTCTATGATGGTGTTGTGAGCTTGAATGAAAAGGCTGTGATGGCTCTTAGAATGATTAATGCTATGAAAGAACAAGACTTTGTCGGAAGGTTAGTGCAGTTTGGTTTTATACATGTACTAGTACTTTGAGTTGGTTTAGGTAGTTTATGCTATGTTTTATTACTTCCACTTCACTTATGCTTGATTTGTGGGGTACCGTTTGAGTTTCTTATGATGCAAACAGTCCTAGTTGTAGCATCAAATAGTAGTAGCAGTAATAGCACTGATAGTAAGTACTGTATGTCCTGAGCTTGTTCTTATGGCCTTTGTGGATCCAACTGCTCATTGATATGTACTTGAAAATTCATATATGCCAAGCAATAGATTTGTACATCATGTTTCCATGCTTCTTTTCTATATTATAATGTGTAATGGCATTTCAGTTCTTAAAGTTTGAAGAACGACTTTACAGTAAGGATCATGTCATATAAGTTTAGTAACACTTTATGGTTCTCTGGAGGTGGTCTGTCGGTATGTATGAATTATATGGTTAGAGCAGTCTGTACACTGTTTTATACTAGGTGTCTGCAAGTCTGTTTTGTGGGCTATGACCCGTTGGTTTGTACCTGAAAGTATACACTTATCTGTACACGTCTTGATTTTACTCTTATAAAAGAAAAATTTACCTGAAAGTATACACTTATCTGTACACCTTGATTTTACTCTTATAAGAGAAAAATTTACCTGAAACTGTACACTTATCTGTACACGTGTTGACTTTACAGTAAGGATCAGGCTTGATTTTATACTATGATGAATGAAAAATTTTACTCATATAAAAGAAACACTTGACCTTATTCATGTGATATGAAAAAACATTGTTCATTTATCCATTCAATATAAAATAAACCCTTAATTGCTTTCTATGTTTGACTATGTTTTTTTCCATAAAACAGATGGGTAAAAGCCCGGGATTACATTATTGACACTTTGACACATCAGAAGGCTATGAAAGAAGTAGAATTGTGGCAGCAGAAGACCGGTACCCAAGTTAAGGATTTTTGGAGAACTGTACTCCTCTCAGCAAGATCATTGAAAGAGCAACGGCTTGCTCTAGCTGATGTTCCACAAGAAGCATTTAACATAGCTGTTGCACTGGACAAGGGGCGTACCAAATGACTGAAGATCTAAAATTACACCCTTTTTTTTATGATTGTTATCGAGGTGTTGTATATTGTATGGTAGTACATTGGATGGTATTGTTATACTGTGTTTGTCGTCTGATAGTATGAGTAGCATGATAATGTGTTGATGTTCAAATTTTCAAACTTCCAGGAAGTCAAAATGAAACACCAACTGGTTTAATAACATCAGCAAGTTGTAATTACAGCAGTCTACATACATATCTACAAATGCTCCTTAACCAATATTATGTATGCCTTTGTGAAGACCGATAAGCATAGCTATATGCTCTTGGACCAATGGATTTGAAGAGGTGATGAGAAAGTAAGGTAGCCTAGCTTGCATGTCCTGGATTGGCAAGTCCCTAGTGCAACAGTACTTAGCTGATTGCAATGCCAAGCAAGCACTCTTGCACCCTACCAACTCCCTGGCCAACTTTCTGTAGTTGAAGCCATCCACCAAGCTCACATCATAACAATGTAAGGAGTAATTGGAAGTCCCAAGTGTCATCTCCCCTACTGTAGTTGGTGGCGACCCAGCTGAGCCTTTACCATTTTGGTCAAAGCAACAACCTTGCCTTCCCCATATTAGTATGCTACCCAACTTTCCTTGTGTTTAATTTTTAATTTATTGTTGCAGATGGGTACTGTATCAGCTCATAGTCTCATACTAGTGAACAACTGCAAAGAAAATATATGGCCTGGGATCCTTGGTAGGGTAGAGAGCAACAGTCTCGTAGAGATGGTGGTTTCCATCTCAATTTCGGGAATGAAGTCTAGATGTTGCTTGGCCTTGTGGAAGCATGTGCCCTAACAGAGTACTGAATGTCCATTGCTATGCCTACTGGTTCCAATGGCAGCATGGTAGCATCTTCAACGTCTCCCCACCTTTCTAGATCCCTTCTGCTTCAGAAATCATTTGTTCTTGGCTAGGAGTTTCTGGCACTTGTCATTTGGCAATACACCTTTGTTAACTATAGTCCTGTTATACTTTTGCTATTCTCAAGTGAACTTAATGCTGAAATTGAGATCAACAAGAAGAATGTATTTGTGGAATAGTTTGCTGGCTAGGTTGGCAAGTTGGAATTGGTTCTTCGCTTTCTACTAGTACGAAGAATGCAGTTACTTAGAAGAAGAACTTCAGATGTTGATACTAGTAGAAAGGATTTTTACTAAGAACTTTTGATCCACTGGCTGAAAGTTTGAACTCGGTTTCCCTCATTCAAATTCAAACACAGAGATCTTGTATAGCCAAGACAACGCGGGAAGGACCAAAACCAACACATTGGCACATTCTTCTGAAATTGTAATAGTTGCAAAATCTTCAAGATATTCATGCCAGTACGAATACCACAACTTTAAACATACATTGGGACAGGAGAAAAGATCTGATCGATAGAAGATAGTACCCCAGAAGGTGCTATCAATGACTAAGAGCATTCCCAATGCAGGGTGGATAAATCCACCTCCACGTAGGCGCCACGTAGGTCCACCTAGGCAAAATCCACCTCAAAGAGAGAGGTGTATTTGCACTTGGGTGGTAGTCTCCCAACGCAGAGTGGACTCTTTGGGAAGAGAAAGTGGATTTTTAGAAAAACCGGACGGCATGTGACATGCCGTCCCATTTTTTTTTGCAAAAAAATAGGGAGACGGCATGTGCCGAGAGTCCAAAACTTTTAAAACACTACGTAATACCTAAAAAAAAAACAGACGGTATGTCACATGCCGTCCGGTTCTACCACCCACAGGTGGATTTGAAGGTGGGAATCCACCTTCAAATCCACCTGTGGGCAGCCACTTTTCAAAATCCCACCTTCAAATCCACCTGTGGGCAGCCACTTTTCAAAATCCACCTCCCTTGGGACATTGTTTTAGGTTTCAAGGTGGATTTATCCACCCCACCCCCAAAATCCACCTTGCATTGGGAATGCTCTAAGAAGCCATGTCCAGTCAAAAGAAAAAAGCCATGTATCACACTTCGAGAAACTTCTGGCATAATTTTCGAAACCCCTGATGCAGGATTTGCAATGAAATACTTACATAACAATCATTCTTGGTATTTATTGAAGTATTTTGAAACTCACTGGAATCAATTAAATGGAATCTTTATATACTAACTCTTCTTCGAACCCAATTTTGAACAGAAAGGAGTGCTCTTCACACAGAAAAATTCTTGTAGAAAGGAGGGTTTATCTCACATTACTCAAACCATAAGAATATGTCACCAGTTCCAGAGTTATGATCAACATCATATTCAGAACGTACAAGACCATAAGATGAGCCATACCCCATTCGAATAATCTAGAAATTAGATATCTAGAATTTCAAATTCATAAAACTCATCAAACACATACTTCGACATAAAATATGGTTACTGCAATTTATTACATTATAATAAAGGAAGAGTAATTAAACAAAGATCCAATCACCAGGTTACTCTCAAAATAGCTCTGAGTCAGTCGGAGGGGCCATTAACGTCTCCCTGTATCTCAATAAGCCAACTAGCCAAGTACCTGAGAAAAGAAAAAAATTTAGTATGTATCAACTTTGTCCCGCAAGCAAACTCTATATAAACCATAAAGTTTTATATATTATAGTCACATTTACAAATATTTTAACCATAAGATGAAAGAAAGACACAGTTGCAAATTCATAATAAAGGAATAATTTTGATCCTCTTATTTCATTAACCTAATTATTGTGTATTTATGTTTCTCTCGCAGTCAAGTGGGGGTCAATAAACCCACAACTCCACCAATGATTGCCAACTCCAGGTCACCGGACATGGCACCAATGACAATTCCATTTTCCGATATACAAGACATCAGAGACATGCCTAAGCATGATGAGCATGGGCCATGTATAGTGGCAAGAGATTAGGATATTAACTTAAAAAAGTGGTTTCATTAGAACAATTTAACATATATAACTCAAAGCAAAGAGCTTTACACTGTTCAACTGAAAGAAGACTGAGGCTTGTTGCAAACTGGCAAGAGACTCCTGCTGTAGGAAAGCCCTATTGACCTAAAATTACACTTACCGGGCAACTCTTTAAGAAGACAGAGTTCCTTAAAATAACCTGCTTTAGAAAATGAACAGAAGCAAAATTCAGTGCATGAGCAAAGTGTTCATAATTAAAAGCAAAATTATCAAATGATGTTACCTGTTTTGAGATTGTATGCACAATAGTATTTAGTATAGGACCGGACCACATATAAAATTCCATCTACAAGCGAAAAAGGATGAAACAAATAATTCGGCGTATGAATCTCATCAGATTCAAGACTAATACTAACTTCCTCCCGATACCTCGGGTGAACTAACTCGGCTTCAGAAGATATACACCAGAAATGTTTCAACACCCATTCGGGTTTCGAGTGTTCAAGATTGAGAATCCAAACCCTTAATTCAAGTGTACTTGAAAAAATATAATGCAGACATCCTTCTGACTCGCCTAAGCACATCCCAGTAACGTCATCATTCTTAGTTAATGGATCGGGTAAGTTGATAAACTCAAATTTTTCCTTTTTCAAATGAAACATAAGAATGCTACGTCCAGCCATCAACCAATAGAACACACCATTCAAATAAACATGTCGCTGAAAATACAATTTATAAGGGTAAAAACATATCTCTTTTGATACCCTCCACGTCTCTGTTTTTGACGAATAGATCTTGAACATGTAGCAAAATGAAGACTTGGATTTCTGTAGAGCCTCCACAACTACCACTTCGAAACTAGTAGGAGGGTCCAGAGAGTCGAAAGCAAATCCTATGCCACAACGCACTGTGTTCGTAAAGTTTGGTTTCAAAACATTGAACTCCTTAGTGAATGGATTACAAACATAAATAAAAAACTCTGAATCAGCTGAATGTAATCTTATATCAGCTGCGTCACCCTCTCACCAACGAAACTTATGACCTATTTCCCTTCGAACCAAACTCCGACATATCAACAAGCCATTGCATGATGCAGTAATAACAACCTTCTCTGGTAAGAAGTTCAAAAGATTCTGCTTTGCCATACATTTACCTGCTGCTCCAAAAGCCATATATCCAACAAACTTGTTATCTAAAACATACTCACAACAAAGGCAGTCCATGAATCCCTGAATGAACATCCCACATCTGGTGCTTTGTGAATTCTGAAAGTGAAGATTACGGAAATGATGACACGTAGTGAGATGATACCACCACTTGCATACAGATTTCATCTCTACCACAAACTCAATAGGCAACCGTGATAAGACCTCAATTGTTGCATCATCATTCAGTAGCCATCTTCCAATATTTTCTGCTAAAAATTGGAACCTACAACATTACAAAACAATAATAATGAATAAAATAGTACGCGATTTAAGTTGAGTAAATATATAACTTAAGAATAAAAGAGATTGTATTCAGCTAAGAGTACCTTATAAATATAAGCAGTCTATACAACTATACTGGTATATCCATAGTCCTATAAACCCAATGTGGGTCTAAAATCAAATATAAGATAACTACCACACAACAATTCAACAACAGCGTTGATGTTTATAAACAAGTTTTTTATGGGACCTTTAGGTTAATATTGGTCACTAGGTCAAATTCTTATGCATAACCTAATTTTGATGAATGAAACATCCAACCCTGATTAAACAATTTGTAAACATTCTCATGAAAATGGAATGATGTATGTTTATAAGGAATACAGTACAAATTTCTTTGATTGAACAAGAGCCCTTTTGCCTGGTGTCAAGTAAAGGTAACACAATCATACTTCTCTAATTGATTTTTACTTCTCTAATTGTCATACTTCTCTAATTGATTACAGATATTAACTATAGTGAATTAAAGATAACCCACTATTTTTAATTACACATTACGGCTACCCGATTAAATTTTATCTAATTAGAGAAACCCCACTACTTGAGATTTTCCGGTGGTAAAAAAGCCAATGACTGGCATCGGCTTGCACAAAAATTAACTGATGGTTCTGTTGATACCCGATATTGACATTAAATGTGTAGCACACAATAAACAGACTCGCCATTAAAAAACACATTAACAATCACGGGATAATCTCAACTGAGGGGTTCAGACCAGTTTAAGGTTTGGATGCCCATAATGGATGTGGCTCCCAACGCCTACCAATAGTCCATTTTCCCAAGGCCAGATCCATGAAACCCCAAAAAGAGAGAGAGAAAGAAGCTTCACAAGCAGCTAACTTGGGCGTGGCGGTATATATATTTTCAGACAATTCCACTCCCTCCCCAACAATCTTGGGATTCACTCATTCAACTCTTGAAACCGGCACTCGGTTGTTTGACATTAATTTTGTGACATTCGATGTCCATGGTTATCTCGCCTTGAGTTCATTGTTAGGAAAACCTCGTTGTACGCGCGTCGTCCCTAGTCCTTCTCTTCGCGTCAAGTTTGTCAAAAGGGAGTTTTTGGGTTTAGGACGTACGTACCTAGTTAGGGCGTACGTACGTCATGTTAGGCAGCAAACATGTTTTGGTCAGGACGTACGTACCTAGTTAGGGCGTTCGTACGTCCAAGTAGGCAGCGAACTATTTACGTCTCAGGACGTACGTACGCTGTTTCGACGTACGTACGTCCAATATGAAATCTGTTTATTTCGGCCCATTTTCTCTTGTTTCAAACCCTAACTATATATAGGGTTTTCTACCAAAGAACAAACTAGTTCTTTGGCCGTCCAATTCATCTCTTGTCTTGGAGTTTGTTTAGGTTTTGGTTTAGGTGGCTTTGGTGATTGAACTCATCTTCTTCTTCCCCATTCATCTTCTTCTTCATTATTGTTTATATTGATTTAGCTTCGAGTCTTCTTGTGTGTTCATCAAGAAGTCGAGTATCCTTGTGTGTTCATCAAGGAACTCTGGTGTAAGCTTGTTTCATAGTTCGGCTTCGAGTCTTCTTTTGTGTTTATCAAGAAGTCGAGTGTCTTGTGCGTACATCAAGGTGCTCCGGTGAAGTCAAGGTGTTAGAGATAACCAGTAGTGTCAACTCGCAGTGATTGCAGGTAGTTGATAGGTTTGTACATCTCTTTTCATCTAGTGGATTTATTTGTTGTCGCGAGGACAACCGTGGACGTTTCCCATATTGGGTTTTACCACGTTAAAAATATCGTGTGTTCTTTATTTGTTTATTGCTTTATTGTTTGCTTTACTATTGTTATATTGCACATATATTGGGTTTTCAATTGGTATCAGGAGCAGGGCGCTTGTTAAGGAGCGTAAAGGCTCACGCGTAGATCCTTAGTGCAATTTTAATGGATTCTGATAAATTTGGAACACTAATTTGTCCTCCTAAATTTGATGGAACTAATTTTCCCTATTGGAAAGTTCGTATGGCTGCGTATTTGCAGGCTATGAGTGAGGATGTGTGGATCGCTGTGGAAGATGGTTGGTCACCACCGAGAGTTACTACAGGTAGTACAGATGAGGTTGTTACAAGTGTAAAGCCACGAAACACATGGAGTGTGGAAGACAAAGTTGCTTCTACTAACAACCAAAGAGGGCTTAATGCTATATTTATGGCTTTGGATGCTAGTGAATTTCGGAGAGTTCATGGTTGTATAACATCCAAAGAGGCTTGGGATAGGTTGGTAAGAACTCATGAGGGTGACATTGCTGTCAAAGAGAGTAAGCTTGAACTTCTTATTACTCAATTTGAAACTATGAAAATGGATAATAATGAATCTTTTGATGAATTCTTTATTCGTTTGCAGGATATTATCAACACTAGTGCATCCTTAGGTTTAGTGTACACCGATACTCAAATAGTACGTAAAGTTCTTCGGTCTTTGCCATCTAGATTCCGTTCTAGGAAAGATGCCATTCAAGAAAGCAATGACTTAAAGACCATGTCCATAGAGACCTTAGCAGGAAAATTGAGAACTTATGAACTTGAGGTTCAACTTGAACAACCTCAAAATAAATCCTTTGCTTTTAAAGCTGGAACTTTTGAGGATGTACAAGATGAAAAAATTAATCATGATAAGTCTCTTGACATTAAGCAACATCTAAGTATCATTTATCGTTATCTTAAACATATTTTTAAGACTATGAAATATAATGGTTTGACTAACCATGGTTTTGACGAGTGTAAGCTTCCCAAGAAATTTGGTGCACAAGGGATAGAACAACAAAAAATCAAGTTATCTACCACTTGGGAGGAAGATGAAAGCGATGATGATAATGATGATGATGATGATGTAGCGGAAGACCATCCTACACATTGTGTTGCCTATGGAGCATCTTTGAATGAGAATGTGGATTGTCAGGTAACCGATATTGTCGATCATGAATTCGATGATTCTATTTTGGTAAGTCCTGGTGAGTTAAGGGAATTACATATGTCATCTGTTAAACAATGTCAATCCTTGGGTAAGACTAATCAGATTTTAAATGATATGGTTGAGTCTCTTGTAAAAGAGAAATATGTACTTGCAGGTGATATGAATGCTTTATCTGAGGAGTTTTCCCAAGAAAAGCTAGATTTCCAATCTAGAATTATTTCTTTGGAAATATCCAATCGTGAGATAGAAGATAAGTATCGTTCTTTGTTGTTGGAGCATGAAGCTGTGAAAAAGGATTTATTTGCTTCTACTAAGCGATTGCAAGGGTTTGAGAAAGCTTCAGTTGATCTAGACACCCTTATTAAAAGTGGAAAGTTTTCTTCAGATAAGACTGGTTTAGGATATGACTATGTTGGAGCTTCCTCCAGTTGTGTCCCTCCTACTACTTCTTTTGTGAGGCCATCATTGCCTCCTTTGTTACCAAATCCTCATATTCCTACTCCGCCTCCACCTATCAAGGCTTTTGAATCTAAGCCAAATGTGATGACCAAGAACAAGACAAGTCCTAAACATAGACATTTTAAGTGTTTTACTTGTGGTCGGTTAGGTCATACTTCAGCTTTCTGTTGGGATAAAAATTCCATGGTTCCATATTCTTCTTCTTATGGTAATAATCATTGGAACTCACATTGTTCTTTTCCTGTACAGGCTCATCATTCCTCTTGGCCTTCTTTTATGCGAAGAAGTGGCCCTAAAAACCACAACACTTCAACAATAGAAAGAGGGTTGTGCAAAAGGTCATCAAACCACCCCACATATGGGATAGAAGCATCGATGCTGCCAAATGTAGTCTAGAGAATGAGAGGTTAAGGATTGGAAAGTCTACTATCAGGGATAATATTCAAAAATCCTCCATATCCGGGTCCAACTTGCAGGATATCTCTCAAGTATGGGTACGAAAGGATGACTTGAACGTTCTTTTTTGACTTCTTAAAGTCAGATTGAATATCATCTTCGTATTTTTTATTTTTTTTGTTTGTTTTCTAGCCTTGTGTTATTTTAATTGCATATTTTTCTAACCATATAGGCTATTTGTTTGGTGTGTTTTGTCTTTTTGTTTATGCATGCTTTGTTTGTTTGGGTTGAATATCATAAAAACAAAAAAAAAAGAAAAAAAAAACAAAAAAAAAACAAAAAAATAGTTTACTTTGTTATGGGTGTTTGGGATACACATATTTTGTATATGCATGTGGTTAGATTGGTCTATTACTTTCAATCATTCTTGTATGCTTAATATTCATGGATATAACTATTTTATTACACTTAACATACGCTTGTGCTTTCATGTTTAGATTTTAAACCAACATTTATCTAGTTGTGTCTCATGCATATATCCTTGCTTGTTTACACTATGCACAACTAGGTGACACTTTGAGAGTTTGTTTGCATATCTTTTTCCATCCTTTGAACATGATGAACTTCTAGGATAATCATTAGTTGGAAATATACGTATGCATGCCTTCTTATGTTATCTTGATTATTAGTATGAAGGCGGTGTGGTAGTGGTCAACAATTCACAAAATCCCCAGCCTTTTGATCTTCTTGAGAAAGAAATCATTTGGTATACATACCCGTTGGGGCCGTGAGGGTCATGCAATGACGGATGCACTCAAGAGATGTTAGTTCTTGTGTTGCACGTTACCATGATGTTGCACTACTTTGAAAAGGGGAAGTAATTTGAAAAGATGTAGGCTACACCCTACCACATGTTGCAAAAGATGAAAGTAAAAATCCCTTTCACATGTTAATTTATGCACAGTTAAAAAAAAAAAAAAAAACAGGTTATAAGTGCATTTCCCCGTGTCTGTTTAGGCGTTTGTGAAGTGAAATCCTTCTAATGGTGAATACTAGTTGTTTTGAGTGTTCTTATGGTTTGTGAGTGAGGTGTGGAAATGACTCTCTTTGTGTTTTCTTTAGCTTTCCCACACACCAAGGATGTTTGTATGATGCATTTCTAGTAGATGTTTGGTTTCATATCTTAATCTTTGATTGGTGCGTACTTTGTTTAATGAAACCAAGTTTATTCATCTTTACTAAGTATCTTGTTTTAATTGAGCTTGCATATACTCTCTTCTACCCTTGTATGCATGGTTCTTTGTGTGTTTCAAATATCCTTATTTGGTTTGTTTGTTCTAGGGGCATCTTTCTCATATGCATTGCATTTAGGTGGAGCTTTTGTTTAGGGGGAGAATTATTTGTATTGACATCGTGTTAACAAGTGTTTATTTTATGGCTTCCGTTGCATATCCTTTTTTTGTTGTTAACATGATTGTTCTCTTTCTTTTCTTCTTTAATCTTATTTGTTATGGTTTGGTATTTTTCTTTTCTCTTTCTTTTGTTCCCTTGCTTCATTTGTGACAAAAAGGGGGAGATTTATGACTCTAATACTAACACCTTTTTCTTCTTTGTTAGTGTATTTTTGGGTCATGTTTCAGGTATGCTACACGTATGGGGGAATGAACGTGTTGATGTTTAGAGGTTGTACAGTTTTGGGTCATGTTTCAAGTATGCTACAGTTATGGGGGAGCTCGAGTGTCAAACTTTGGAGCTCATGAAGTATGGGGGAGTTGCTCGAGGAACTTCTGTTGGCTCTTTTTTTTTTTTTTTGTTGCTTCCGTTCGGTCTCTGATGGTTAAAGCGTATTACTCAAGCTGGATATCATGTGTTGGTGATTTGGTATGTATTTTCTATGAGTGTTTTTTTGTAGGCAAGTTTTATAAATGCCATGGTTTGGGTTTGTAAGCACGTTTTATAAGTGCTATTAGAGTCATAGGTTTTTGTCACAAAATCAATGTCAAAGGGGGAGATTGAAACCGGCACTCGGTTGTTTGACATTAATTTTGTGACATTGGATGTCCATGGTTATCTCGCCTTGAGTTCATTGTTAGGAAAACCTCGTTGTACGTGCGTCGTCCCTAGTCCTTCTCTTCGCGTCAAGTTTGTCAAAAGGGAGTTTTTGGGTTTAGGACGTACGTACCTAGTTAGGGCGTACGTACGTCATGTTAGGCAGCAAACATGTTTTGGTCAGGACGTACGTACCTAGTTAGGGCGTTCGTACGTCCAAGTAGGCAGCGAACTATTTACGTCTCAGGACGTACGTACGCTGTTTCGACGTACGTACGTCCAATATGAAATCTGTTTATTTCGGCCCATTTTCTCTTGTTTCAAACCCTAACTATATATAGGGTTTTCTACCAAAGAACAAACTAGTTCTTTGGCCGTCCAATTCATCTCTTGTCTTGGAGTTTGTTTAGGTTTTGGTTTAGGTGGCTTTGGTGATTGAACTCATCTTCTTCTTCCCCATTCATCTTCTTCTTCATTATTGTTTATATTGATTTAGCTTCGAGTCTTCTTGTGTGTTCATCAAGAAGTCGAGTATCCTTGTGTGTTCATCAAGGAACTCTGGTGTAAGCTTGTTTCATAGTTCGGCTTCGAGTCTTCTTTTGTGTTTATCAAGAAGTCGAGTGTCTTGTGCGTACATCAAGGTGCTCCGGTGAAGTCAAGGTGTTAGAGATAACCAGTAGTGTCAACTCGCAGTGATTGCAGGTAGTTGATAGGTTTGTACATCTCTTTTCATCTAGTGGATTTATTTGTTGTCGCGAGGACAACCGTGGACGTTTCCCATATTGGGTTTTACCACGTTAAAAATATCGTGTGTTCTTTATTTGTTTATTGCTTTATTGTTTGCTTTACTATTGTTATATTGCACATATATTGGGTTTTCAACTCTGACCCTCCCCCTCTCTCCATTATCTGAATTCTCTCTTTCTCTCTCTGCTCTTCCCTCCACCTCCAAACCTTGACCTGCGACCTTTATTTTAGATTTCGTAGATCCTCGAAAAGGACGTCATCCACCTTTTGCATAAACAGGCTCTTCGCAACCATAACCACGAATCATATTTTAGTAGTGGGAGTATGGGACAATGACAATGAAGGGCCTGTTGTACACCAAAAAGGTAAAACAGTAGGGTTTCTCAAATTACTTAAAAAAAGTAGGGTAACTATTATCTAGGGTCTGTTTGATTCAGGCCGGTAAAACCGGGGGACATCGGCGGAATAAGGAAATGATTAGAGACGAAGGAAGAAAAACATAAACCACTGGTTCTACATTCTTTTCTTAATTTTTACGAAATTACTGTTCTGTCCATTAAAAATTATTTTCCAGAAAACAGATTTCCCAATCAAACAGACCCCTAGTAATATTTAAATAGTTAAACATATTGCTCTATATTTATGATTTCGACTCCATTAATAATATTTTAAGTGTTTGAAACACAATGGTAATATTATAGGAGTTACATAATCATACTTCTCCAACGAAACATAAATTGGGTCCGAGCAAAAAGTACCTTTAAGTTGAAACCTTAAACCAAGGCAGAATCTAGTCTAAACAAACTTAACACCTAGTTTTCATATTACAACCTAAGTCTTTGGAGTAACAGTATCCCAAGAGAAAACAAAAAATGCAAACAGAATGGCCTAGTCCCATCTCTTGCACCATCGAAACAACAATCCTTTTTATGTCAAATATTAAATATGTCGCATCCCGCACGGCTCCCAGAAAATATCTCCAGATCCCCTAAAGCTTTAAAATCAGAATTCCCCAAGTTTAAGTAAAACTAAGTTTTAATTCATCAAATTGATAAAAAAAAAGGACATAAAGTCCGGTGGTAAAAGGGTTAAATCTAACATATTTTCAGAGGGAGGTGAGGGGCAAGTAAGGTACACAGAGAAATAACTAAGAGATGTTTGTGTATACCTCTTCGAGAAAGGATTGCGAGAGCTGACCATGATCGTACTATTCTCACGAGAGATGGTGATAGAGTCACCAAGAGGTCCAGCATTGTCACTGACCTTGATCCTTTCTTGGAGATAATTCTCAAGCGAAGGGATGTCCCTGATCTTATCTTTTACGGGCTTCACATAGTGTACAACAGAACTTGTGAGTCTTACGTCTTCGATGCTGGTCTTGCTATTTTCAGAAGAAATGGGCTTCACATAGTCTACAACGGAGCTTGCGACCTCCTTTATCTCTATAGGAGGGTATCTCTTGACTTGGTGCTCATTCCTCTTTCTCTCTCAGACTGAAACCCTACGAGAGGGACACTGAAACTAGTATAATGGAATGCGGTGGGGACAAATGCCAAAGACGTGAAGGGATAGGAGACCGAGATGAGCAACAAATCAAAAAATTATTTGAGATACCTGTAAAAGAAAACATAAGATTGATGAATTAAAATGGGCATAGATCAACCACTAGAAAACACACCCACATATAGACTTTGGAGAATGAAAAGAAACAATACAATATTTTTTATTTTATTTTATTTTTTTAGGTAAACAATCACTTTATTTATAGAAAGATAAATAATTATAGGGTCTGTTTGATTGGTCGTGGGAAAAATTCCCACATCAAACATTACCCCAGAAATTCCCAGATGCCTGTTTGATTGGTAAAGTTGGGTCATGTAAAAATTCCATGATAATTTCTCATGAATCTTTCCTTGACCCACCCCTAAAAAAAATTCCCAAACTTGTCAGGGAATATTTTTTTTGTCTAATCAAACAACTAAAATCTTTCCCACATAAAATTTTCCTCATGTTTTTATGTCTAATCAAATAACTAAAATCTTTCCCACATAAAATTTTCCTTTTGTTTTTATGTCCAATCAAACGACCCGTTAGTAGGAATTATTTTATGTGGGAATATTTTCAACTATAAAAAATCCCACAAGTAGTTATTCCCACCAATCAAACACACCCATAAACAAATTACAAAAGAACTGAAGGATAAGTTATCCCTGTCAAAGTGACACATGCTACAAAAAGAACACAGCTACTCACAAAGCCTAGAGAAACCACATGAAGACTAATCAATCATCCAGGGATCTAACAACACTGACTCCCATGAGAACACAAATGCCGAAACGGAATACCTGAAGTCCGGCCATATTTGACACCAATGGTAAAATAACCCCTTGATGTCCAGAATAGTACGATCCACATCCCGAAACTGAATACTATCATGCTCATATAAACAAAACTTTACCTTTTTGCGTTACGATTGTTTAAGTCATTAATATATCATTCAGTTGATATTCAAAGAAAGCGCTGAAAAATGCAAGTTATTCATTTGTTATTTTAACAAAGTATTGGAGAAAAGCTTGTTTTAAGGCAACATTCCTTGGATCAGATGTCATGTTTTTGAAGCGAAAAGCCTTGTTCTATAACACTATAAGGTTTAATGTTCCAAGAGTAATTTCCACGTTCCAAAATGCCACAAGTTAAAGTTCATATAATGCTTTCAAAAGAAAAAAATATATATTATCAATGCGTTCCCCTAGAGAATTTGTCTCCCATCATTCTCAATCTCTTGACTCATCCCATGCGTACCTACTAACTCACAGTTCAACACGACCATTTGGCCTGTCTTAGGAACTTATTAGAAGTATCTTTTCTGAGTTTTGACTTCACCATATTTATTATGAACATTGTATGTATATAAACAACAAAAGTTTGAATTTAATAGGAAACGAGATTATACAATTTATGAAATTTTCAGTAGTTACTAGTTAAGGCTCAAAAGTCAAAACTAATCAAGTTTTCTCCTTTCTGTCTGTCTCACATAATATATCATAGGTAAAGGAATTACTAAACTGAGCTTAGCAGACCATGACCACTGCCTTGTTGAGTTAATAGATTAGAAACTAACTCTTGGATCATAAGAAAAAAAAAGTATCTTTTTTTAATTTTGGGGGAGTTAAGAATCAATTCTAAGAGTTATGCAATAATAATAATAATCATAAAAACATCAACCAAACAAATCAAAACTGAAAAAAGTTAGAATATTTATTTATTCTATATGATCAATAAGAGTCATAAAAATCATTATTATTGTGTATACTTGGGCTTACCTGTAGACTGTAGTATTCTTCGAAATTCAAAAGCAATCAAAAGTATTGAATCTATACTCTCTATTAAAGTTGGACTTGCCCTTAAGAAAAATTTCTCTTTCTAAATTAGAGTAAATTTGATGCTTCAATTGAAGAGAATTTAACATAAATTAAAATTTAAATGGTCATTATTGTAAATTTATATCTAATATGGCTTAAATAGCTAGATGGCTACATTTGATAGCACTATGGCCATATATGTCTTTTTGCACAAATATATTAATGACTAACCAAATTTAATGGAAATATAGCTATATTTATCTTATTAACCCCCCCCCCCCAAAAAAAAAAAAATAAATAAATAAAATAAAAAAAATTCATACTTTACCTTCTTCCTTCCTCGACATCTACCCATGTTCCTGATACATCAAATTCAATCTATTCTCTCTTCCTTCTCCAAATAGTGGTTGGAAACACACACACACACAACCTTCATTACAATAGACTATGTGAATATCACGTAGTAGTACAATCATAGTTGAAAATATCGTTTTTCCACGAATATCCGAATTCTGAAAAAACGGATTTCTCCGGGGATATTCGAAGCTCTTTGTCGAAAAATTGGGGTTTTGTTTTAAGCGTAATTAAAATTTTTAATTGTATAATATATTTTTATCCCCCAAAAAATAGAAAAGATCTAGACTTTTACCTATTTTGACGGTCCTTTCTCTTTTTCTTTACATTGGGGTCCACAATTGATTAGTTTTTAATAAAAAAACAGTAGACAATTTCTGTTGAGTACATACTGACCCTTAGATAGATCTACCTTAGATTTAATCCAACGACGTTTTATAAACCCTATCTTATAGATTGTTTTTTTGAAGTCAAAACAGATCGTCTTCTCCATTCTCCAGAATCCTCAATAGAAAAAGAAACACATTTCCACAAATATGCAAGAGAATTTTAGTAAAAAATATGCACAATATACCACAAATCTAACCTTTTTTTAGTCAAATCTTTTATGAAGAACAAGATATTCGAGATCTAAACTTATCTAAAGATCAATGTTTGCCACTTTTAACGCAAAATGTCAATGTTTTTGCGAAATTTTCGCTATATATCCGAAGAATGACGAATATTCGAAAAACTTCAAACGAAATGGGGAGGTTTTTTATTCGAGAATGCTTCGACATTGGTACCGATCCAAATTTTGAAAAAAACGGAAATTTTCTTGAATATTCGCCCGGCACAATCGATTTTTTCACCTATGAGTACAATACTGTGCGTCTTCCATTTTTCTTTGAGTACATGTTAGAAACAAAATTATGTGCGCTTTATAACCATACAACATGATTATGTTGCGTAATTATACTGTGAATTTCGGGATTAGTTTAATCTTATTTATCAATTATACTAAAAAAATGGGTATTTGAAAAGCTAGCCTTCGGCGAAAGGTTAACCCAGGATATAAATTTAATAGTATTTTCTGAAATGATGTACAGTCTAGACATAGCCAAAGTTCAACCCAATAACTTGACAATGAAGTGATTTTTTTTAGGCATTATTTGGGGATTACGAAATAATTGGGATACACCTAAATATAAATTTTGAGTTTTTTTCCTGATTTTTGTCGTGAAAGTAGGGACAGGGAGAATCGGAAGATATAATTTATATATAGGTCCAACCATTTTTGTTTTACTAAAACTAAAAAATGAAGTCCAAATTTTTTGTTTTATACCAAGTATAGAATTGTGTAGATGAAATACTTATTATAGCAAATCTATACTTAGTATAGATATGCCAATAAACATGTGGCTCAAATGTAGTATCCCTCTCACAAAGTGGAGATGTTGTCGGTTCGAAACACGTCAGCAGCTGATTGTTTGATTGAAAGTTTCCCTCAATGTCGATTACCAATAATAATAATAAAAAATATATATATATGTTACCTATTATAATAAGCTTCAATAAGCACCATATATTGTGCAATCTAACATTTTATCATATGCTTCAACTTGATATTTCAGTAGTTTTGTTGGGTGGATTAATTGTGAATGGGTTACTTTACTACCGTAAGTTATTATATAGGGGGATTTAGAGATACCCCCCAAAATAATAGGAACTCTTTGAGATACCCCCCAGATTTAAAAATCATTAGAGATACCCCCCAGATTTTCATTTCAAGCCGGTCAACCGAGCCATTGACCTATGTTTGACCCATCTTTATGTTCTTTAGACAAAAATACCCTTCTTTTATTTGAACCTTAATCCTAGTCATCTACTTGTATGCCATGTCAGCAAAACCTTTAACATAAACAAATTTTACTCACATCCAACACCCATACCCCATTAAATCATAACCGTCCATCTCATGTAATTCAAACCCATTGATCCTAACCACACCCATACCCCATTAATCCAAGAACTTTAATAGTGGTGGTGGAGAAATTAGTGGACTTAGTAGTGGTGGTGGAGAAATTGGTGGTTTTTGTAGTTGTGTTGGGTGATTTACGAGTACAAAAGAAGAGAAAAAAATTGTTTGTGTGAGAAAAAAAGGAGAAAGAAGATTTAGTAGTGGTGGTGGAGGTATTGGTGGTTGTGGGGTGATTTATGAGAATAAGAGAGAGAAGATTTTTTTGTGTGAGAAAAAGATTAGAGAGAATATTTAGTAGTGGGGGTGGAGAAATTGGTAGTTTATTAGTGGGGGTGGAGAAATTGGTAGTTTATTAGTGGTGGTGGTGGAGGAATTGGTGGTTGTGGTTGTATGGGGTGATTTATTAGTAGAAGAGGAGAGAGAAAATCTAGTAGTTTGGTGGAGGAATTGGTGGTTTTAATAGTGGTGGTGGAGGAATTGGTGGTTGTGGTGGTGGTGGTTGTGGTTGTATGGGGTGATTTATGAGTAGAAGAGGAGAGAGAAGATTTAGTAGTTTGGTGGAGGAATTGGTGGTTTTAATAGTGGTGGTGGAGGAATTGGTGGTTGTGGTGGTGGTGGTTGTGGTTGTATGGGGTGATTTATGAGTAGAAGAGGAGAGAGAAGATTTAGTAGTTTGGTGGAGGAATTGGTGGTTTTAATAGTGGTGGTGGAGGAATTGGTGGTTGTGGTGGTGGTGGTGGTGGTTGTGGTTGTATGGGGTGATTTATGAGTAGAAGAGGAGAGAGAAGATTTAGTAGTTTGGTGGAGGAATTGGTGGTTTTAATAGTGGTGGTGGAGGAATTGGTGGTTGAGAAGAAGGAAGAAGAGTTGGAGAAAAAAATATTGGTTTCTAACCATAGGATTAGATTTGAGGGTTTTATCTTATTGAATAGTTAGGATTAGATCTAAGTTTACATGATATGGCATACATGGTAATTGGGTTGGATGACTAGGATATAACTTCAATTGAGAAGGGTATTTTTGTCAATATAAAAGTTATATTGGTCAATGGCTTGGTTGACCGGCTTAAAATGAAAATCTGGGGGGTATCTCTAATGATTTTTAAATCTGGGGGGTATCTCAAAGAGTTCCTATTATTTTGAGGGGTATCTCTAAATCCCCCTATTATATACTATGTTCTTGTTAAACCCTTTTTATATTCAAAACTTAAGCCTAGACTCCAAACAAAAAATGAACCAAATCAATATGATCAGTTTAATTCATGGTTTGAACATTCGTAAGAATACAAAAAAAAAAAAAAAAAATCATACCATGATTTATTATCGCAATGAAGTAAAAACTTAATAGAAAATTCAATAATTGCTAAACATTATAGCTCAAAATCTTAGTCAAACATTCAAAAAACAAGCAATAAACTATTTCAAAAATTGAAATCAACCATATTTATGAGAAAAAAAAAATTAGTGGTGTAATAAAACTGTAAAAATAACAATTAAACGAATGACATACATTAACAATTTTTTTTTCAAGAGACTACCCTAATTTACTTTATTTAATAACATCCATGCTTTGCACGGACTTTATAACTTGTTATATGTAAGAGCATTCCCAATGGAGGGTGGATAAATCCACCTCCACGTAGGCGCCACGTAGGTCCACCTAGGCAAAATCCACCTCAAAGAGAGAGGTGTATTTGCACTTGGGTGGTAGTTTCCCAACGCAGAGTGGACTCTTTGGTATAGAAAGTGGATTTTTTTTAAAAATCCGGACGGCATGTGACATGCCGTCCTATTTTTTTTTGCAAAAAAATAGGGAGACGGCATGTGAGAGTCCAAAAATTTTAAAACACTACTTAAAACTTAAAAAAACAAACGGACGGCATGTAACATGCCGTCCGGTTCTACCACCTGTGGGCAGCCCACCTCCGAAATCCACCTCCCCTTGGGAAGCTCTTTTTGTCTACAAGGTGGATTTATCCACCCCACCTCCAAAATCCACCGTCCATTGGGAATGCTCTAAAGAGAAGTTTGTGTGAAGCTTTTATTTATATACGAGGAAATTTGAATATGGTTGCTATAAACTCAAAAAGATAGAATTTTTATTCTATAATTAGACAAACCTCAATTGGAATGGTGATGGTGAGAGGTAGCAGTGCCAGTAATACTTTTTTTAGTAATCTTAGATGGATTTCGAGGTGAATAGATAGTACCGATTTGAAATTCGATCCATTGTTTGTGATCAGCAGCTACCAAACGAAAGCATATTTCAATTTCAGCAGGTAAAATTGAATTGAAATTGGAATTCGTATTTAAAAGAAATATATTATAATTATAAATAACTACTCTTACTTAAAAGAAAAAAAAATTACAAATTTCCATGGAAATAGAAAGATAAAAGTAGAACGAAGTAAAGAAACAGAAGAAACGGCGTTAAGAAATAATCTACTACTCCCGATATAGTGTAGTAGATTTATGCATACACCGACACCACGCGTCCGTCCAATAAGTAGTGATCCTGTGGGCGCGAATATAAAACCATTGACAGGGACAGGGTGGGGACTCACTCACGTTACATTATTAAAGTTTCAAAAAATTTCAAATTTTCATCCCGCTATAATTGCAATTTCAAACCAAACAAAGATATAACAATTAATTTCGATTAAAAGTCTTTCAAATCGCAATGAAATCAAATGAAAATAACACAGATTCATGTTGAAGATCAATTAACTTACAGCAAATCAAATCGAAAGAGATCAAGAGTCCTTGATATAACTGTCACATTGTCAAAGCATGTTAGCTGCTACGTTGGGATTTCAGTCCACTAACTTCACTAGGAAGGACAAGTACAGACTTCTTTCTGGAAATGATGGAACTTTCTCCAATAAAAGGAAGTGAATTTATATGTAATTAGGTTGCATAATATTTTCATGTAGGGGCCTAACTACCTCATGAAAAAAAAAGGAAGCCATATGTACAATTTTTGTTTTTTACTAGTGCAAGCACACCTACTTAAGTCGTGGAAGAAATCACCCTTTTCTAATTCAATAGCGACCATCAAAGTTCAAAAAACTGCTACTTTATGTGGATACCTATGTTTCACTAAAACGGAGGACTACAAACTATTTTGGCGCATTTCACATTTCTTACACCTAATAAGTATGAAAATAGATCTTCCATCCAAAAAATCCAAATTGAAATGTCATAAACGAATGCGAATTTGTTCCACACTCTTTAAGAGTGCGGAACAATACTCTCCCCCAGATCTTGCCATGTGGCTATATCAAAAAATAATTTTTTATTTTTTTTAATATTAAGTAAGATTAATTAAAAAACTAAAATACTAAAATTGGTGTTGTTAACCTTAGTGAGACCAGCTAAATTAAAAAAAAAAATAGTAGTACGTGGCAAAATCTGGTGGAGAGTGTTGTTAAAGAGTGTGGAACAAATTCAAACTCGTCATAAACTTGTAAGCATAGGTGAAAATTTCAAATATATCTGAATATCCGACCTTGAAAAAACCGGAATATCCGGACCCCAATGTCGGATATGGGAGGTTTGGCAAAAATGATTCTCACGAAATATTTCGCGAATATTCGCGAAAAAATCGAAAAATTGGGAGGTTTTCTGTTATTGTCATGTTTTTCTTCTGGTTTCAATGTATAAACTTATAATTAAAAGAAAAACATACATTGCAAATTAAACACGCGATAAATCATACAAGAAAGCTAAGACGGAACTATTACACAAAATAGTTTTACTCATAGGTGAAAAAATCGTAAATATCAGACGGATATTCACGGAACTTTTATTTGTTTCTAATATAAAAACTAAACACAAACAACCTCATAACAACTCAACCCATAGTTTTATTTTAATAATCAAAATAAAAGACATGATGACCCTAGAATGATAGACGCCCCAAGTCAAACTGATGAGCTTCGAGTCACATACGTGTGGGGACGAACTCAGTATAGTAATACTCCCATGACATTGTTTGCTTGTACGACCTGAATTGGTCAATATGCATATCATATGCATCTTGATCCATATAATACGGAGCAAATGATTCAAAGATAGGAAATCCCGGGATCTCGAGTATTGTTGAACCGACATTAATGTATCGGCTGACTGCACGCCGACCCACTTGTCATTGGGGCCAACCAACTCCCTATATTAGGAAACCAAGAACCACTAGAATCTGGTTGGGTTTGGTAGGATGGTACATTGGAATCATCACTTTGGGAGGTTCTCATGTTACCATAAGAAAAATGAGGGTAAACATAGGTAGGTTGGATGTTGCCTTGAGAATAAGGGAGGTTCCACAAACCTTGGGAAGAAAACTGGTCAGGAATGTTCCATGAACCTTGGGAAGATACCCTAGATGATTCTGTTTCCGTTTTAGGATGCGGTCTTTTCTGTCGAGGTCGTTTTCCTTCTCTTGGTTGTTGCCATCCAGCATGGTCTTCATCTTGGGTGGCAAAAAGAAACTGAGACTCCTCCGTGAAACGGATCGCTTCTGGGGTGCGCTCTCTTAGTGAATCACTGGCTTTTGATCTTCCCCTTTAACGACCAACATCTATGTTTTGGTCACTGCCTCCATCATCATCATCATCGGAAGGTGAACGTGAACGTGGAATTAATTTACTTCTGAACAGGTCACTACCATCCCCACGAATATTGGGATGGTCCCCAACGGGGTCATCAGGAGAATCGCGGACGTCAAACATTGTGTGTCGTGGTTCTTCGGGCAAAATATTGCCTTCAACCCTCACATTAAGCCTCGCAACAATTTCCGCGTTTGAGATCCGAGGTGCTTGATCCAGTTCGAGATCAAGTCCATCTTCGTTGACGATCCAATCCATCGGTGCATCATCCTTATCGGTCCATCTTCGTTGACAATCCGCGTTTGGACCCTTTTTTGATAACCTCATCGAAAGTTCTAGTTTGGTGGGAATTAAAAATAAATGTGTTAATTTCAGAATTGAAAATTTCGTAAATTTCGTATTTTGCCGAATATTTCGCGAATATTCGTAAAAATCCGAGCAGCATGGGGAGGTTTATATTTCGTTTATTATTCGTATGCCGTACCGCTCCGAATTCCCAAAAACCGGAATATTTCGTAAATATCCGCCAGTCATTTTCAATTTTTTCACCTATGCTTGCAAGAGCCTTTCTAAAGCATGATGATATCAATGTGATTGATGACTTCATTTTTAAAAGCCTTGAAATCTGCCGAATGGTCAAGAAATTTTTGAACTATACCTATTTTGTGCCATAAATTCCATTCTTTGTCGCCTTAAGTGAATACTCAAGGTAAACAATTTTTGATTCTGGCAGAAGGGTAAACAATACATGATGTTCTATAAAATATTAACCCTGTTTTTTTTTTGTCTTAAATGCCATTCTTTGTTGGACCTGGTATTATATGAGAGTTAGTCCTTGTGAGACAGTGTACTCGAGGTAAAATTATATGGATTTTCATCAAAATTTCAAATTATTGCAGGATTTTGATAGAGGGTTTGGTATCAGTCCACTAACTTCACTAGGAAGGACAAGTACTTAAGATTTCTCTTTGTTTTGTGTTATGGATTAGTAATTCGGGGAAGAAGACGACTGTCACATTGTCAACAAATTACAACCATTGGATTAAAACCCCATCCATTGAACCAGATTTTGACATACGCTAAGGGGTTGTTTGTTTTTTTTCTTAATCAAGTTCTGAATGGTCTGAATACTAACTAAGCACTGAATACACTTATTACGACCTAATACAATTCTGAATACACATTTAATTAAGTGCTGAACCCTGGTGTTTGTTTCGTTAAGTGCTTAATAGCTATTAAATGTCTACTTTACCCTTTTTTTAATTATAAGAGTTATTTAATGCTAAAGTTACAAATGACATTTCTCTCTCTCTCTCTCTTTCAGCTCCATACAACAACAATCATTCAAGAAGGGCCAGAGACGCAATATACAACAACTCCAAATCAGTGATCATAATAATGCAAGTTCCAACCAAGTTGTTTTTGGTAATACAATAATACAATATGTTGTGTTTCATGAAGGAATTGTCGGTATGGCACGTTACAAAATTAATCGAGTATCTGGATTCTTGAATAAGGGAAAGAAGACGAGTCAGTCACCTTGCAAGCAATGGAGATTGAAGAATCAATTGAAATTTAAATCTATCTATTAATATCGTGTCTCTGGCTACAGAGTCTTCTGAGTTGTGTAGTGCTTGGCTATCTTGTGAGCACTTTTTGTAGGTCTCAAGTCTCTGACTGTCCCGCGACATCTCTTGCTATTATCTGAGAGTAGTCCAATTGCCTCAAGTCTCTTATCATTATTAACTAACTTGCTCTTGACAATTGGTGCTTGAACTGGTCTATAACTTTCGAGCATGCTCACAACTTCATACATTGTTGGCCGAGTACTAGGAGATTGGTTGATGCATAAAATTGTTATGTTCAACATCTTCAATGCTTCTTTTGAGTATTTTGAATCAAGACTCTCATCAACAAGTTCCAGAAGATTTTCATGTTCCTGTAAGACGCAGGCCTGCACTTTTTTCCAATGAAGACAGATAAATGTTATGTCAAGGATCTTAGTATCATTTCATAATATACAAAAAAAACTGCACATCGTATGTGCACTCAAACCATTTTTCCAATGAAGACAAACAAATGGTAATATCACTTATACATTGCACTTTACTGTGCGCACTCAGAACATTTTTACAAGTGGTGCTGATTAAATACAACTAGACTTAAATTCATTATGCAATGTACATTACTTAAACAATCTAACAGTTAAAGTCTAAAAATTCAAACGCAAAGATATAAGTTTAAAATATCAAAGCATAACAAATTAACAATGAACAATTAGAATGAATAACATTTGGCGGAAGACTAATTGTCCTACTATCTACAATGTTGGCTAAGACAAATGGTATCTTATTATAGGCACATTGCAGCAAAGTGTTTCTTTTGGTCGTCTATAAGAAGAAAAACAGACTTGGCACGACTGTAGAACCTACACTATCCGATTAAACAGACCTGTAGTATGTAACAATATAAGTAGGAGCGATCGAGAGAGTACCAATGACAGTGACGAAGGTTAACATATCCATTCCAAAATATTGGACAAAAAAAAAGCCGATTAATAGGCAACATTAGGACTAGCAGACCATTTGTTCTTTCCACAATGTTAATTTTCTCCTAGCACATATCAGTAATATGGGGAAGGCTAAACCAAACATTCGACAAGGTTTCGACCAAAGAAATCAAGCCAGTGGAAGCAACAATCTCCTACACGTCTACACTAGAGCGCAAACCTCCATAACGATGTGTATAAAACTTCTACTGTTCTACCACCAACAAAACACCACTACCACTAAAACCCATCAACAGAGATTACTTGAGATAAAATTGATACTAATTCACTCCGATATAAACAAAGTAAAAAATGAACGCCCCATTTGATAAAACCCATCTTTTAAGCAATTAATCAAACAATAGGCGTGCTTGGCAGAAATCAACATCGCCACGAATCAAATTATCACATAAATTTAGAACCTCTACTAATCTATCATTCAAAACATAGTATATGTATATGACCTGAAATTTAAAATGGAAATTGTATACACAAAGAAGGATGGAATCAACTTGTTCATTAAATCGATGGGATTGGAAAGTGGAAACAAACCTCGATTTGGAGAGAGAGAGTCAGTCACCCAGAAGAGAAGAAGAGAGAAGACGAGCGGGGAGATAGAGAAACAAGAGGTTAAGTCGGAGTTTTCCGCCGGTTCAGCCATTAAGGTGGGTTTGTTTAAAATGCTGAATACTGGTTGCTGAATGCTGGATACTGAATGCCGGATGCTGAAGACTGAATGCTGAAAAAGTTATTTGTTTATCATTTTTCAAAACTTCTGTTTTACAATTGATTATTTTAAATTTGACAAATTTATCCTCTTTTATTCTAGTCTTTGGATGCATGCATCTTAATGAAACTGAAATTTTAAATTTGAAAAACATGAATCTGAAGTTCTTTGCGAAAAAATGACATCACGAAATAATAATTGAACATTTAAGAAATATTTATATAGAAAACATGGTTAAAAAAATCAAACAAAATAAAAACATATTAAAAAATCGAGACAATTAGTTACATTTATATACATCATTTTCATTTTTATAATAATTAAACCCAATGCATATGATATAACTAATGGATTATCATAGAAAGAACACATTGAATAGATCTTTCATGACTAATGACTTATATAGTGCACATTCACCCACAATCTACAAACAGATAGGGCCTTATTTTATGAAGATCAATAAGTAGATTATGTATTTATGATTATATAATAAAATATAATATGTATTGATCAATTAGCTTGGAAGGGTCAAGAGTGCAAGTCGGTTTCTCATGAGATTAGAGAAGAAGGAATCCTACGTGGACGGTGCACATACGTATAATGAAAGGTATTATACATGGATATAATTGTCATAAAATTAGAATAAGCATTAAGAAGATAAATTAAGCATGAGATTTGTGTTGGTTCAAAATGGCTGAAAAAGTCTATTATGTTCTAAACACTGGTTCTAAACAAACAACATAAAAATCATTTTTCACTTATTATTAGTCTGGTCCACCATTTAAAAATCACTTATTGCTAAACACTTGTTCAAACAAACACTACCTAAGTGTTTTATTCTGCCAAAAATTTGGGCTGAATGACTTAATATAATTTATCACTTAACGGTCCTTAAACACTGAACCATTTAAGAAAAAACAAACAGTCTAAAGACTGAATACGTTGGGTCCATTGTTAAGTTCAGTCATTCAGACCGACTTAATGAAAAACAAACAGCACCTAAGACAAATTAAAAACCTTAAGTAGGGTAAATGCAAATTTCGACTCAAAGAACTGGTGTTTTGACAAAATCGCCCACAGTTAACACTAATTCGTTTTGGGTAACCCAGTAAGAAGAATTTTTTTTTGACACGTGTCCTTCTGGATCTTTGAACAGATCTGTATTCTAAGCCCAGAAGTCCAGGCCCAATAATATCATGCAGTCCAGCAGAGTGGATACTAGTCCAACAATCAGCCGGTTCAACAGATCGGTTTAATAGTTGTACCTGGTTTGGTCCAGTATAATAATACTAGTTGTACCCGTGGCTACGCTACGTTAGTTTCAACCAGATAAATAGCTTTTGATTCTCAGAAAGTGGTAAATAATAGATAACAAGACTAAACTTAAATCTTAGGAACTTGGACTATGGGAGTAAGATAAATAAATCTAAAAATCAAGTATTAAAAATACATATTTTTGTCATTGTTCCATCACATCTATTGTTGCTTCAAGTATGCTTGTTTCCAGTTTTTGTTTGAACTTCCATATGTTCCATACCAGTATTGTTTATTTTGGTTGTCGAAGTATTTTCTAAGCTTCTACTTTTTCGATATATGTATTTGTGGATGTACTTTACTGCTTTGTATCCGAACGTTGGATTGAAGCTTTTATTGTTGTTTATGTTTGTGTTGATTGTTAACAGACCTTTTGGATTCATGGTTTTCTTGGGAATTTTTCAGTAGCTTTGTCCCCCTAAATGACAGAAATTTTATCCAAATCTTGTCATATCTCGAATGGTTTTAAGTCACTTTTAATAACATCATGTTTAGAACTATAATCATCGGCTGTCTTTGGTTCATGGAATTTAAATTCCAAAGAAATGAAGGGTACTAATGTAACAGTGAATGATAGGAGAGGGAGAGAGAGAGTGGGCAGAAAAGGGAGAGAAATAGAGACAGAGATTGACGAAATTCTTACTAAAGTGAAACACTTGTCTGCTTTGTCCTAACAATTATAGAAAATGGTTTTTTTTTTTTAAAAAAATAAAAATAAAAACCGTATTCAAATAAAATAGCTATGCTCGGAATCTGAATTCCGATCTCCTACTCAACATCTTTTAAAACTTAGCCATTTCTATTCATTTTCCCTGGAACCAAATGCCTGCAAATCAAACACATCCTATCAACTCATATATTTTATAGAACCAAAAATATATTCTTGTTCATTATGAACACTTTTAATAATTTCAGATGGAGTATTGTGACATCAAGTGTGACTGTAAAGGCAGTGGAAGGATACCAAGCAAGTGGATTGTTAGTTTTCAGCATCAGTAGGCTGATAGGGTGGTCATTTCTTTGTAACTGTAGCAATGGTCTCTAACATAGATGGACAAATTGAAGATTTAAGGCATCATTTGCCCTACAATAGACCACTCAGCAGCACAGTCTTCCCAGTTCCTATTACCACACCATTACACACAACAAAATTACAACTGATCAACATGCAGTTCATCAATGGGCTGATAGGGTAGTTATATCCATCGTTGTATCTCTGGAAGTCTGCAACCATTGTTTTGAACAATGTTGTACGATTAAATCGAGAATTAAAAATTGAGTAAGATCCCTTACCACTTGAGATACAACTGGTAACAAACAATTGAGTATGATCACCTTACCCAAAAAAATTAAAAATGCAACAAACTCCTAACAAAATACAAACTTGTTGAGAAGATAAAACACGTTAGAAAACATTAACATCAATATAATCAAATATGTTTCTCACCTTTATTGGAGCGACTTTGCTCATAGCAGAACTAAAGAAAAATTGGATCACATTTTCCTTACATCTCTCGCATATAGTGCATCCAAACACAAAATTGATATGATATTTGCACTATTGTATTGGATCTCGCATGTAGTCCAACATGACTACATGTGTTGAGGACCCTTATGAATGTAACACTGTCAGAGATTTCTCCTGCACACAACATTAAAGCAAGTGCAACTTTGTGTTCCCATATATAAATTGCAAATCCCTCAATCATTTTGTTCCAGGAAACAACATCATTATTTTGTTAATCCATAATATTTTAGACTCACATCCACCAACCCATAATGTGCATAACATGAAACCATCAAAGTCCATGTGATTATGTCGCTTGCTACCCTGTTTTTCTCAGTTCACAAAATGTTCTTGAAGCTTCGTTATAAAATTTGTTTTGCAAGAACTGAAAATAATTGTGTTCCATAACACCATATCAATTCAAAGAGATTGACCACATAAGCTACATCTCTTATGAAGGCATTGCAGACAAATTTGCTCATCTCACCTTCATTTCTTAAAATCGTGCAGTGCAGGTGCTCCATGTAATGATATAAGAACTCCTTAGATTGTTTTCCTTGTCATCTCCAGAAGCTGTAGCTTTAACATTTAAATCACACATTTTGCTTGGGGCTGCCTGTAGTAAGTTGGAGAAAGTTACTCAGAAAAAAAAAGAAAAAGAGTCAACCATTATTTCCGTCAACTTCTAGCTATAAGATAATAGTATAATACAATAATATCTTCTTTGGAAAGACAAAATAGGGATTTTTCTAGCTGGCAGATAATAAATTAGTCTACTATTTGTTTCTATGGTCGTATATTAATCACTTGTACTTTCTATAAAAGGAAAAAATAACAGAGAGAGAGAGAGAGAGAGAGAGAGAGAGAGAGAGAGAGAGAGAGAGAGAAAACCCACTTTTACCAATTATATTTTAGAAAATACCACATTGCAAATATAAGGTATAGTTATTTACAAACACAATAAAATAAGAGTAAATAAATGAAACCCCAATATAATATAATTTACTTCCTCATATAATTAGCTTTAACATTTAAATCACACATTTTGCTTGGGGCTGCCTGTAGTAAGTTGGAGAAAGTTACTCAGAAAAAAAAAGAAAAAGAGTCAACCATTATTTCCGTCAACTTCTAGCTATAAGATAATAGTATAATACAATAATATCTTCTTTGGAAAGACAAAATAGGGATTTTTCTAGCTGGCAGATAATAAATTAGTCTACTATTTGTTTCTATGGTCGTATATTAATCACTTGTACTTTCTATAAAAGGAAAAAATAACAGAGAGAGAGAGAGAGAGAGAGAGAGAGAGAGAGAGAGAAAACCCACTTTTACCAATTATATTTTAGAAAATACCACATTGCAAATATAAGGTATAGTTATTTACAAACACAATAAAATAAGAGTAAATAAATGAAACCCCAATATAATATAATTTACTTCCTCATATAATTAGTTGGATTGTTGAAACATAATCAAGCTTACATATAACTGTACTTGGTTGAATTCTTTTCATTGTTAAAGACATAAAGCCAAAAACAGTCCATAATATTTTAAAACAAATACGGAGGCAAATACATACTGTAGGGAGCTCATACATACCAATGCACTATCAACAATGAAAAAATCACGATACCAACTTTATTAATGCTTTGATATTCTCATTAGAAACACAATGTAAAAGGCATCAACTAAAATAAAACATTCATCCTGATCTCCTTAGGAATCCTAATTCAAAATCAAAATAATGGAACAAAATAACAGGAAACCTTAAATAGGAGCTCATCTCCAAGCCAAAATAATAATGACAACATCAAATTTATTCTGCTCTTACATCAGTTTGGGTTGTGTTCAAACTGCCGAAGACACACCCATATGTATTATCTATCAGTGTTCATAATATAATGTTTTCCATTTTATTACCCTCTGATCAGTAGGCAAGCATATAGTGAGTACTATTGTAGGGGTACTACATACAACATACATGTGGCACCATCTCTACCGTTCATCATGGTGCCACGTGTCAACATCTAATGGGCTCTCTCTTGATGACACAAGTTACAAAGTTAAAGCCAATTACTACAAAGATATTCTCTCATTATTACCCTAGTAAATGCTAAGAATGGAGTTACATTGTAGCCTATAAAAATGAAGGCAAGCTACTCATTCTAGGCATGTTCTCATCTCTGCTCACATGGTCTGATAGTCTAATGCTCTCACCACTATCTCATGGTGAGGTCTCAATATCAACGACCTCCCTAATCTCTCATGATGAGACCTCACCTTTCAGGTCTCATCTCTCTCGAGCTCTCCTCATAATCGAGCTCCCATTTTGTATCACCACCACTACTATAATAAACTTCTTTCTCCCTCTCCGTGGACGTAGGCACAATTGCCGAACCACGTATACAATGGTGTTCATGTCTCTACTTTATTATTATTGTTCATATCATACACATCATCATCTTTCATTAATGTATTGACCAACCTCACAAATATGGTTAATACAACTATTAACTTTCATTTTTATTTTTGAAGGCTTCCAATGGTTGGCTCTGATTAACATCTACTTAAAACAAATTCCTCAATATTCCTACGCATATTCTAGTTAATACAAATTTATTAAACGACCACACACAAAAAATACAACTTAATCTTCAAAATCCATTGGGAATATGAGAGGTTTTTAAATATATAATAATAACTACACTTTCAGGCACATAATTTATCTTATTTCTCAAAGAGATAAGCGTAGTTTAGCTGATAATGCAAGAAAAGTGTACCTGAAGTTAGAGCATCTTCTCACTCGGCATCATCATTGTACCTGACCTTGACGATTAGACTGGTTTGAAAAATTACTTGTATCTTCTAGTTCTTGTTGTTTCAAAAGCGAAGCGGCATATGGATCATAATAAGGTTTCAGATACTCATCCTACAAATATACCAAGTAAAAGAAGATGGGAGACTGAATAATTGTTACTAAAAGTTATTACCATTGGTAGATTTCAATCTATCGCAGAATCAAAGCAATAAACTTCAAAAACAACTCCACACTCAATGGATCAATACTGGAATAAACTTGTCCTTCGGTTTTATAGGCAGTATGTATATTTGGTTTTCTAAACAGTCTACATTCCAGAAAATTGCTGGATTTTTTTTTGCTACAGTGAGCTTCATTAATAAAAAGAAAAGGAAATACAAAAGAAATTTGAGGAACTGAGTATATATTCCAAGCTCTTCATGCTTACATCAAATCATCACTTAAATCTATAATAAGCTCTGTAGGTTTCCTCCAAGCAAGTAATGAATGTGGGGTCTAATTAAGCTCCACTCTTTCATACCTAAGGTGGTGTTTGATAACGCCCTTTTCCTGCGGCAAAGGCCTATTTTCCCGCATTTGTTGTGTTTGCCATCGTTTGATAACGTAACTGGATGATTCGGCAACGTTTGCCGCTAAGCCCTCACGTGATCGAAAATTTGCCCCAATTCCCGCTTAAAGGCGGACAAATTTTGCTTGACTAAACCCCAGGCAAAATTTACTTTGCCACTTAACCCGGTAAATTTTGCCGGGTATAAATAATATTTTTGCTAAGAAAAAAACCCTATTCTAACAAGAAAAAATCCACACCTTCAAAACTCTTTCATCGCGGCGCGAGGAGGGCGATTTTGAAGGCTAGGCGATTTTGAAGTTGAAAAGGTAGATTTTTCACTTTTTCTTTTTCTTCTTCTTCTTCTTCTTCTTCTTCTTCTTCTTGTTGTTGTTGTTCAAAAATTTGTAGATCTGTGTAGATCTACAATAGATCTGTGTAGATCTTCTACTTGTTTATCTGTAGATCTTCAAAAATTTGTTTATCTTCTACTTGTTTATCTGTATATCTTGTTTATCTTCTACTTGTTCAAAAATCTTGTTTATCTGTAGATCTGTAGATCTTGTTTATCTTCTACTTGTTTATCTTCAAAAATCTGTAGATCTTCTACTTGTTTATCTGTAGATCTTCAAAAATTTGTTTATCTGTAGATCTTCAAAAATTTTTGTAGATCTTCAAAAATTTGTAGATCTGTGTAGATCTGTCTACTTGTTCAAAAATTTGTAGATCTGTGTAGATCTTCTACTTGTTTATAATAGATCTGTGTAGATCTGTGTAGATCTTCTGCTTGTTCAAAAATCTGTGTAGATCTTCTACTTGTTTAAAATTTATTCAATCTCACATCAAAGAGAAGATAGATTACTGTTTAAAAAAAAAAAAAAAACATCACTCTCAATCTCAACTTGCTGTAAAGCTATTTTGAATTGAGTTGACTCAAAAGTACTACTGATTTGATTCAAAACAAATTTGATGTTTGCCATTGAGATTTTTTGTGAATTGAATTAACCAAATTTGAAAATTTGATGTTTGTGAATTGAGTTCAAAACAAATTTGAATTAACCAAAACAAATTCAAAACAAATTTGATGTTTGTTTTGATGTTCAAACAAATTCAAAACAAATTTGATGTTCAAAACAAATTCAAAACAAATTGAATTAACCAAAACAAATTCAAAACAAATTTGATGTTTGTGAATTGAGTTGACTCAAAAGTACTATTGTCAGTGAATTCCCCTGACACTTTTGAATTCAATTCAAAAGTGTTCTATCAAGAAAATTAAATTTTATGACAGGATATTTTTTGATAAAACATTTATTTCAAGATTATTGAGCTAATCAAACAAAATTTCATTTTCCATAAATTAAAAAAAAAAATTCCTCGATATAGTAGGACCTCAAACTGAATAAAAAATTGTTGACATATCAAAAACTGGACCCATAATACACGTGGGTACTTTTGTATACTGCTAGAGACCACATGCTTAAACCACTCTTAAATTGATGTTAGTTTCTGTCAGCAATGTAAACATGGATGCTATACTCTCTGCCCTGCCTTTTGCATTTTGACGTTAACATTTCTATTAATGTTTGGACTTAATAATTCATTGAGTTTAGACGATAAGTTGTCATGTTCCTTCTAATTTTATTTAATACTGGCATTTGCAGTCTATAGATCCCATTCAAATTCTTTTTAGTTGCACTTCGAGCAAATGAATCTTTTCATTGAAGTTGAAACCTTGGAATCAATAGCATAATTAAGATCAGCTTCTCTCAGTAAAGGTTTTATACTTTTATTCTGATGGCGCTGTTCAGTTTCATATATTGCATAGTTTTTCAATTCCTTAGGACTTTTTACTTGGATCGACCTGTAAAAAGAATACCACAAGGAAGGGATAACCTTCCATTGGCTCTATGAATGACCAAAAGTGATAAGTCCATGTTCAGTGGATCCTATTATGTTTGTGATTATAATTAACAAACAAAAAAGAAAATTATAAACTAAGTACATTACTTGAATATGTTTTGGATCTGTTTGAATTGTTGTAAACTTAATTTAATAATTAAGTGAATACATTACTTTAGATTCCATTACTGTAATGACTTGTTGATACTTGTTTTTATTTTGCAGACGAGTTTCGTTTGTGTCAGGTTGGTTCTATTTGTTTGACACTATTTATATTTATTTTTTGGATGTTGTTTTTCAAATTATATTGTTGTATAACAACAATTGATATATTGTTTTTATTTTTTGCAGAATTTCATTTTCATCTACCTCATTCTCAGTATCAGGTATGACTTTAATCCACTACTGCTACTGGTACTGCTACTATAAATCGTCAGATGTTTTAATCCACTACTGCTACTGGTACTGCTACTATAATATATACTAGATAGATGGTTTGATTTTGATACAACTACACTTACGTACACCAATGACCAATATAATAGTGTTACTGTATGTATATCTCTACCTGCTTAAATTGTTCTTTGAGGATTACAAATAAAAATCAGAGACGTACACGGTTTTGTTTAAGCACCCACCAACACCCACACACCCGTATGGAACAAGACTGCCAATCATGGTTTCGCTTCAGTTTTAATAAAGATGGCTAACTTTAATATAAAAACATCTAATAAAAATAAAGCTTCAGTAGTAAATAGAGTATTTTTTGGATTTTTGGTCTCAAGCACAAGTTTACAACTAGCTTCAGACTTTAGTTGGTTTAACTCTTGCCACATTTATTTACAACACTTATATAACATTGTTGTACAACGACGATTGATATATCGTTTTTATTTTTTGCAGACTTCCATTTTCATCTACCCCACTCTCAGTACCAGGTATGACTTTATTTTTATAAAATGTTTTGATCGAATATGTTTAGTAATGTATATTAGTTCTTACCTCACTCTCATCCTTTCAGTCTCGTTTCCTCTCGTAATTTGCTGTCTCGCTTACTGTCTAGCTTATCTGCTCAAGGTATGTTGTTTCTTCGTTCTTCACGTAATAAATGCTGACATATTGTCGCATGTCTTTCTTATATTGTAATTGTTTTAGCATGTAAATGCTAACTATATATTGCTGCCATGTTTTTAAGTATGAATACTTTTTAGGGTAATATATTTTTGTCTTGTTATATTGTAATTGTTTTAGCATATATTGCTGCCATGTTTTTAGTATCAATTCTGCAGACAATATATTGCTGCCATGTTTGTAGTATCAATTCTGTATAAAATATATTGTTGCCATGGTTTTTTTTAATTTTTTTAGAATCATACTAATTAGAACTGTTTAGAATCACACTATTTAGAACTGTTTAGAGTCACACTATTTATTAGAACTGTTTGCAATCACATATACAATGTGATTGCGACAACTATACCCGAAAATAAACCTCTTTTATATTCTAATAATTAAAAAACAAAATGAATATGAACTCATAAATTGAAATCTGATAACCCATCATGTTAAAAACATTTAAATTTATAATTTTCAGATAATGGGTAAGTATTGTTATTACGTTGTGCGCCGTGGGTTTTGTCCGGGTATCTACACTACTTGGGAAGAGTGCAAGGCACAGACAGACGGATTTAGTAACGTTGATTGGCGTGGTGCTTATACTATTGCCGAAGCAAGACATTTGCTTCAGCAACAACTTACGAATGGATTATGTCAATCATCTCGTCCTTTATGTGATCCCCAACATCTTTTGTCCCAGCCTTTTATTCATGCGCCACAACTGCCCGAGCAATCTGGTCAATCTTACCAATCTGTCGCTCAATCTCAGGCACCTGTACCTCCAATAGTTGGTCGTCAACCCTTAAACATTGGTGGAACAAACAATGTTGTGGTGGTGGACGACTTTTGGTGGTTTGTCAAGAAGTTGGTGTTGGTGATGCTAGTTGTTGTAATTGCACTGTTGATTAAGTTGTTATTCGTACTATGATATTCTATGTAAACAATTTGTTAAATTTGAAGATGTAAAAATAACCATTTATTATAATGTTTGATTAAAAAGGCATTATTAACAATAATGACCTTGTTAAATTATGAACTAGAATGTTCTAACCATTTACGAATTGATATTACTAAGCACTCTAATGATTAACGATTAACGATTAACGACTAACCTTCTCCTAACTAGTTATATGATTAACCTTATTATTATACTTACCGACCGCTTGTTATGTAGAATGTCCAGTGAGGATCAACGTTTGGTTACAGCTACTGTTGTAATCGTAGCTGTGGACTGGTTATTGCAATATATTGCCTCGAACGCAAGACGTACCCGTGTCCCTAGAGTTCCTAGGGCTCCCTATACCTACAATAGGGATTCAGCGCGTGGCGCAACTTTAGCTCGTTTCTATACCGATAATGACAATGACTGCCATGACCAATTGAGGATGAGGCGTTTTGCATTCCATCGCTTATGTGCTAGGTTGAAGACTATAGGTTTAACCGACTCTCGGTACGTGTCAGTTGAAGAACAAGTTGCAATGTTCTTGCTTATAGTTGGTCACGACAATCGGTGTAGAAGAACACGTCACGAGTTTAGGCGTTCTGGTCAAACTGTGAGTCATTACTTCCACTTGGTCTTGAATGCTTGGGTAGAGTTGTACAGGCAAGTGGTTGTCAATGCTACTGATCATAACTCACCCCTCGCTGATGGTGCTGGCAATGTCTTTTGGCATCAGTATTTCAAGGTTAGAAAAATCATCGTGTGTTTTATCACCCTAGAATCAAATTATTCGATTACTAACTAGGTCATACCTTCATTAGAACGCTGTCGGTGCAATCGATGGTACCCACTTCCCCACCTTAGTGCCCATCGATGATCAGCCAAGGTATCGTAACCGTAAGGGAGTGATTTCTCAAAATGTTCTACTCGCGTGTACGTTCGACATGAGATTCACTTATGTTCTGGCTGGATGGGAAGGCTCGGCGCATGATGGCCGGTTGTTGAGATGTGCGGTTACTCGCTAAGGAAGACGGTTAACCTTGCCCAAGGGTAAGTATTACCTTGCGGATGCGGGCTTCGCATTAAGTCCTGGCTTCCTCACCCCTTATCGTGGCGTCCGATACCATGTCAAAGAACAAGGACATCGCGCCGTAGAAACTGACGAAGAGTTGTACAAGTGTCGGCATTCCATGCTACGTAATGTTGTTGAGAGGATCATAGGGGTGTTGAAGAAGCGATTCGCTTATTTGAGGAAAGCACCGTTCCATGATGTGAAGACCCACACAAAGATAGTGTTGGCATGTTGTGCGATCCACAACTTCCTCAAAGATCATGATCCAACCGATGAAATAGAGCCAGACTTGGAGGAACCAGAAGAACCGATTCCGCCTGAGGCGAACGAGGGTGCTAATGAACAAGGTGGAGGCATACTCATTGCTGCATCACAGGCTTAGACTAAATGGCGTGACGACCTAAAAAAGGAGATGTGGAGTAACCACTACAAGAAAATCTAATATATGCTACGGACCTACGATTTCCTTCGCCACGGTCCGGGTCTGTGGTTAAATTGGCCACGGTTCAGGTCGGTGGCAATGTTGGTATTGGCCGTGGCAATAATATATCCTCTTTTTTAGTTTTTTTTAGAATTTACTTACAGCTATGGACCGTGGGTATGTATTGGATTAGAACCGTCGGATTGATATTTCATATCACAAGAAATATCCACAGTCCACACTAATTGATGAGAGAAAACCTTTCTTCTTCTCACTCTTCACTCCATCTTTCACATCTCAATATCCCACAACCCTAATTCTATCTTCTTCTCCACTTTTTCTTGTTTCATTATGTTAATTCAAGTAAACAAAAATTGCAAGATTACGCTGCTACTGATTGTGGTTAGCTCAACTAACTGCTTCGAATTAATAGAAATTGAAAACTCTCCATCAATACATTTATGAATCTGTGAGTGTTACTTATAATTCTTTTTCTGGTTTCTCTTTCATTTTACTAAATTAAATTTATTGGCTTGATGTAAGAATTGGGGTTTTCTGAATTATAAGTTTAGGGTTTTCTCTTTAAAATGCTTGTTGTGTTTGCCTCTGTAGCTCTGAAAATTCTCCTATTTCTGGATTTCCATGTGATCCAATGAACTGCCGCAGGGATGAATTTCCACAGTTTTGATGCAATGTCGCTTCCATAGTTTTGATGCAATGCCGTGAGTAACTGTTCGATGGAGTTAACAGAGCTGAAGAATTCTATAGTCTCAATAATGCCACCAGTTGCTTCCTCCCATAGGGAAAGAGTGAAAGGGAAGCGGATGAAAAGGTGAAAAGGATGGACTCTTATTCGTTGTTGTAGAGCGTGCAAAGGGGTTCTGCAGTCATGCCCAAATTCAGCAAACGATCTGAAGTGTGAAGTTTAACATGGAGGCAGCACCAGAGGAAGAATTTGACTTTAAAGGGGAGTTGAGAATGATGATAATGACAGATACCAGTAGTGAAAAGGAAATGGAATAAGAAGAGTTTGGAATGATGATAAAGTCTAAAAAGGAGAAGGAGAATGAAGGTATTAATGAAGGTCAGATGACTTTAGCTCAGTGTTTCCAGTCTTTACAAAGCTCCTCTGAGCCCCTGACTCCCCTTTCCATGGTTCAATTCTCTCTCACTCACTCTCTGCATGTCACTTATTTGTTTGAGCTCTGTAGATTGGTTAATAATTAATATGCATTTCAATGAGATTTTGGATGTTATGATATGATGATGTTGGCAATACATTTACAATTTTGTTAATACAATTGCACAAAATTTGCACATATTTCTTTGAATAATTCATAAGAAAGTTGCTCATTAGTGTCGTAATTTTACATTTTAATGCTGATGAATAAATAAACCATAGTACACTGCATGCCTACTTTAATTACATCCATATTGGCTGACTGCAATAAGTTTGAACAGGTCGTTCTCAATAAACCCGAGACACCTTCGAGGTCAGTACCAAGTTTTCAACAAGTAGTTTTGGATAAGCCTGCAGAGGCACCTTTGAGGTCAGTAGCAAGCTGTTGTTCATTTCTTTCGGTGTTTCAACAATTTCTCCATTTATAGTTTGTTGATTGTTGTCTCGTAATTGTTTTCTGATTGCTTGAAGCTATGAACAAGAACAAGCATTTCCTAATCATGATAAAGTTAAGCTCTGCGCTATACAACGGGCAGAAGAAGTTCAAGCAAATTTAGACCCTCGGTTCCCTAGCTTTGTTAAATCCATGCTCCACTCACATGTCATTGAAGGATTTTGGATGGTAATTGAAGATAATCTTCTATAAACATGTAGAATTATATTAGAAATCATCTAGAGACATATTGGATTTGGAATATTATATACATAGATATGTCTTTATTAATATTTTCCTTTAATATTAGAGAATTCCTGGACAATTCTGCAAAGCGACCTTCCAAAACATGATGTTACAATTACTTTGGTTGATGAGAATCGGGAAGAATTTGTTACTAATTACCTCTTGCATAAGATTGGACTGAGCGGTGGGTGGAAAGGTTTCGATGTTGCTCACAAATTGGTGGAAAGAGATGCGTTGGTTTTTCAATTAATCAAGGCTACCACATTCCAGGTTTAATTTAGATTCCTTTGTAATTATCTTCTTCACGAGTTATGTCTAGTTGGTCGTTGTCTACTCAAGAGATCAACTCTTCCTTTGCTATTTTTCTCAATCCATGATTTACTATTACACGATAACATTTTCAGGCCGTAAGGTAGGATTAAAACCATCACCAAACTGCATGATTCATTTTTGTAATCAACCGCAAGTATCTACCCAAGCAATAGAAAAGTTTGCTAGCTCTAGTTATTGAACAACTTGGGTAAAAAAATTGTTATGGTTGAACTTAGTGTCCTATAATATTACTATGAAGTGGGTTAATCAGGGAACTTTTTCCTGTAAGTAATCATTTGTGATTTTCTGTCGACCACCTGATTTTACCATATGTTTGTCATTGTTGTAGGTCCACATCGTAAGGGCATTTAGCCTGGGTGCAATTGATGGGGGTATAGGCCTAGTCACTCTGGATTTTGATCCAAAACACTCAAGTACATGTATGTTGCTTGGCGTCTCTCTTTGATCTTTCATTCACCATTCAAGTAGAAAGCTTACGATATAATAGCTTCTTATCAGAATTATATATCTGTTCCTTTACAATAAAGAAATAATGCAAACAATGGCAAACACAAGATCTGATTAATTTTTATGCTTATATAATTATTTAATCTCCATGCAGATCATCAATGGACTGAATGCCAATAATGTCAGGATACCACTGGCAGAGCAGATTACATGCATGGTAACATTACAACAACAGTATAGTCTATGGTGGGGATGATCCAGTGCAATAGATCGAGCTTTGCCAAGTAGTGAAGCATTGCAGTCTTAGGGGTATAAAGCTACAGCAGTGTAGTGACAACCATGGTGTTTTAGATTCTGTTTTTTAATGTGAAATCTTACGACATGACGATGTATTTATACAGGGTGATCAGAATGTAATTGGTTTGCTTGAATACTAATAAAACTATCTTTTATCAGTAAAATTATTGTATACTTTATTTGTCATAGCTTGTGACATTCATTATTATGTATGAAGAGTTTATCTGTAATTGCTATTTTTTAGGATTTAGGATTAATAAGCTGTAATTGCACATTGAGAAAAAGTAAAGAATCCAAAATGATTTATGATTAATGCTTTGTGCAGGTTCAAGCCAATGTAATTGCTATTTTTATATATACATATATATATTTTTTTTGGCGAAAAAATGGACCAGATTTGCCACGGCTCAAAGCAGTAGCTAATCTATTTGTTTTTGAAAGAAATTTAAGATTTGCCACGGCCAATAGCAGTAGCTAATATTAAATTTGCCACAGTTGATATCCGTGGCAAAGCCCACGGTTTTGGACCGTGGCTAATTATTTGTGTCTGCCACGGACCTGGACCGTGGCAAACAATTTAGCTACGCCCTCAACACCCACGGTCTTGCCACGGATTTGGACAATGGCTAATCACGTTTTGCCACCGTTCTAGTCCGTGGCGAATTTGGAGTATTCTTGTAGTGAACTATGTTAATTATAATGAAGGAGTTGCTGAGTGAGCTTGGTGGTGTTGTATTTGTCAACTTGAGAAGTTGTTTGGAATAATTTTATTGGGTTGTAATAAGTTGGAATAATTTGTCTTTGATGTTTGAATAAGGTTATGTATGGATGTTTGAAGATGATAATTTGGATGTATGTATGTTGTACAAGCTAATATGTTTTCGGATTAAATGGTTGTTTGGTGTATGTAATAGTTGTGAATTTGGATATCATCAGGTACAACCATGTCGAGCGGACAATTTAGGAAGCTTAATAGAAAGAGCAAGAAAGGCAATGCTGCACCGACACCGGAATACTTTCCATCTGACAAGCCAACTCCAGCTACTAAGTCCCATATAAGATGGTCAAAAAAGATGGAAGAGGTCATGCTAAACACCTTGTATGAAGAGGTGTTAAGGAATGGCAAGAGAGCTGATAATGGAATAAGGACTGAATCCTTGAAAGCAGCTGCAGAGAGTGTCAATACAACCCTCCGCATGAGTGTCACTTCTGAACATGTGCGGACTAGGCTCAAGACACTTAGGAAGGACTACAAGTTGTGTAAGGAACTTCTTGATTTGTCGGGCTTTAGATTTACCTTTGATTTTGATAACAAGACTGTTGTTGCTGCCGAAGAGGATGTATGGGAGAGATACTTTCTGGTAAGGCACGCACTTTTATCAGTTTGATCAATTAGCTAGTAAAATGATGTGCTATAGGATGGTAACGATTTTTTGGGAGCTTAACAGGCTCATCCTGAAGCCCGTAGCCTTCGTGGCAAGCATTTTCCATATTTTGAACAATTGAGCCTCATCATCGGTAATGACTATGCAAGTGGTGAAGGGGCATGCGCTGGTGATGAAGTTGATGAAGAACAAGTTGAGGGGTCTCCTGGAGTACCCGGTAAGCTATAATCCTTGGTCAACGTATTTTCAAAAGCTTTCGGTTCAAACCTATACACTCACTCACAGAATATACACAATGAACAGATGCAGTTGGGGCTGATTCGTATACTGAATTGGGGGATGATGTTGGTGCTGGTATTGGATTGTCTGAAACATCTGCGTCTGCTACTGATACAGCTGGAACAAATAATGAGAGCTCTAGCAACTGCAATTAATCTGCCCCTCGTGCGCACCCAATCCCACCCCCAGTGCAACCCATTCAGAATAAGCGCAAGAAGTCACGTTTGGGACCATCAGATCCAAGTAACTCTGATTATGCTGCAGGCATCATGGAAGCTGTTAAGACCTTGGCAGTGGCATTCGCTGGTCCTAACATCGATGAGTTGTGTGATGCAATCAAAGAGGTGAGCAATGGGGACAGAGTCTTGTATCTGAAGGGTCTTGACTTTCTTGGCGTTGAAGACAAGCAGGCGAAGATATTTCTTGGGATGGACGCTGATCTGAGGGCTGATTGGTTGGTTGATAAGCTTAACTATGTTAAGCCTTTCAATGGGGACGAGTGGGCTGGGGAGTAGTGTCTTGTTTCAGTTCAGTTTGTTAGTTAATATGTTTCAGGTTCAGTGATTGGGGGTTCAAACAATAGTACCTTTTACTATATGTTAACTTGATGTTTCGAAACAATAGTACAATTCGAATGTTTACTTTATGTTAACTTTATGTTAATCTTGTCCTAGTTTGAAACAGTTGATATTGAATTGTTTATGTACAATTGGTTTTATCTGAATGTCTCTACTTTATGTATTATCTGTCGCATGTGTGTAATTTTTTCTGACTGATCAAAATTGTTCTAGTCAGTGGGAACAGTTTTCTTGGATTTTTCTGTCATACTTTTGTTTGTGTTAGCAATTTTTCTGGGCATGGTTAAATCTTGTTACAATGTGTTGTCGAGTTGTGTCTTGTTCAGAATATATATATCTTGTGTAATGTAAACTGACTGCGCTGAATTATTTCAGTCAGTGGGAATGGTGCGAATTATTCACACCCCAAAAAATCCCCGTCTAGGATGTCGTTTGTTCGCGTGGACCTCAGATACGGACCACACGATGTGCACTGCTATGCTGGCAGATGATACACCAGGCCCACTTATGGTCCGTCTTAGGTCCGGAATGGTAAATGCTTGTGATGTTTTAGATCAAGACATTAGGCTGGATTTGTGTGTTGAAAACATCTGGGTTCGTTTGCGTTATTTGAAACGTTTGGCTAAACTTATCACTGAGTTGTGTGAAGAGCATCCAGGATTTCATTGGGACAATGAAAGAAGTACCGTGATTGCAACGGACGATGACTGGATTGCCCTTGAGGAAGAGATACCCGAGTATTACACACACATTAGAAACATGTATGTTCCAGCGTACCCGGTGTACTTGGAACTGTCAGCAAAGTATCGTTTGTAGGCAACGAGTGTGTTTGTGAGGTTTAAAAAGTGATTTATGCAACTCTTTCTTAAATATGTAGGCGGTAATTGTCTTTGTTAATTATCTATGAGTGGGTGGATTTATTGGTTGTTGTTCGTATAATATCTTGGTAATATTATAATTTTTATTATCTTTGGATTGCCAATATTAGGTCTAGAATCAAACTCAGATAATGGTGTGGTGGACTCCTAAGGAAGACGTGAACTTGTGTTTCGCGTGGGTATCGATACACACTTGTCCTCCGGTTAATCATGCCGGTACAAGTTATTGGACAGATATTTTGGCTCGTTTCCACGAGATGGAGGGAGTTGTTGAAAGAAAGGAACTAGGCCACTTAGCTAGTCGATTTCAAGACATTTGGGAGTGCACAGAACTTTTGTTTAGTTTAATATACTTCATCCGCCTAAAACGAACTATTATCACTGACGAAAATGAAAGGATCCGAGAAGCGTGCAATTTATACAAAATTAACCAATACGGGCGGTTTGAATTCCTCCCTTGTTTGCCAATAATCGAACCATTCATGCATTGTGACAACCTTGGTTGCGATGGTTTGATGAAAATGCACAAGGGAATGGGGAACAATGACAAGCAATGGGTATGCTTTGCAAAATGCGCTAATCAAGCATGCCCAGGAATTATATTCTTCTATCCATTCCATGTATCGCCACCATCTGGAGGAGACCTTGAGATGATTTGTACGAAATGTCTTCAAAACCCTTGTCATGGTGATTGCGCAAACTATTGGAAGCACATTTCTTTACCACAACTTGATGATGGTGTTTGTTTGCACTGCTTAGGCAACCCATGTACGTGGGATTGTGCCAATTATTGTGATTGTTGTAGTCGTGACTAGACATTTATGTTATATGTAAGACACATTTTAATTTATTATGTTATATGTAACACACATTTTAATTTTAATTTAAAATAGTATTGTAATTATTCTTTCACAGAATTGTTAAGAAGTATGAACAACGACAATCCCCCACAATGGTCAACCTATATGGATAACAATTTGTGCACCATATTGTTATCTGATAGGACAGGTATAATTCGTCGACCCGATGGACGATTTGTAACCAATGAACTCATTGAGGTTGCGAAAACTTTACGAAACGGAACGACAAAAGCTAATGTCACAGAATATGATGTTAAGGCGCGAATAAAGACGATTAAAAAGATGACAATGGACATAAATACTTTGTGCAATCTTCCGGGGTTTGAGTGGTGTCCAATGTCATGCAAAATTAGAGCCACCGATTTTAGTTGGGCTTCGCTACCTCCAAGACTCCGTGTTTTTGAGTCAGAGTACAAGGACAAAAACTTCCTTGTCTATCCAGTCTCCCAACACCTCTTCAAAGAGGTTTTTATCGTTTAATTTTGCAACTTTTGTTTTGATATGAATCATGTAATGGTCGTAAAGTGCTTTGTATTCCTTATCATGTAATGGTCGTAAAATGCCCCGATTTTAATTATCTTGTGTATGGAACATATTGTATAACTTACGCCGTTGCGGATTAACATTGTCGACCCACAAATGGTTGCTTATATTTTGTATGGAACATTACTAGTCTAATATGAACAAATTGTAGCATTGTGTACGTATGTTGAGTAATACATTTGTAAACTTATGGGTATTGCAATATGTGTTACAGAGATACCTCAGGTATGGCACCAAACTTAAGGCCAATTCTTAAAGAGAACCCATACTGGGTGAAGACCGTCAGCAAGGGCCATGTCACCAATTGTTGCATCATGGTAAGCAAATTCCTAATTATGTATGGACTTACATAAAATGATGGGCTTTGGGCTATTAGTTGGGCCTCACAGTAATGGCTAGTAATGTTGATATATATGGCAAGAAATGTGAACATATATATGGGCTGTTGATATATGGTAGAATTTTTTCAATATACTGTTGATATATGGAATTGTTTGACAGAACTGTTTCAATTCTATGGCTAGTAATGTTGATATATACTGTTGATATATGGCAGAAAATTCCGGCTGCGTCCAAGTACTTGTTCGAACACTGCAAGAGCGTGGTGTTAATCCTTCCTGGGGAACATAGCTACAGGGTTGAAGTTACCGATGATCGTCATGCTTCTCTGTACTTTCGCTACAACGGGTGGAAGAGTTTCATAGATGCAGTCAATCTCAAGGAAGGCGACACCATCTTGTTCGAGTGCTGGGGTCTTTGTCGCACGCACGAGGTGGGGAGGATTAGAGTTCAGATTTATCACTGTGATGGGCGACGACCTAGGCTTTTCTTTGGGCGTATACCAGCACCGGCGACGAGGACTTGGCCTATCGGGTTTGAAAGAGCACAAACAGGAGAGGAAGAACCAGCAGAAGAAGAGGAAAAACCAGAAGAAGAGGAAGGTTGTGTTATAGCTTCACCGTATGTGGTCTAGTTTGGTGTTGAGCATTTCAGTGGATTGTTTGGTTCATTTTGTCTGACTATGGCGATTGTGTTGATGACATTTTTAAAAACTTGATTATGTTTACATAAACATATAAGCTTATAACTATGTTTTATTAATGTATATAATTTCGTTAATTATATTATGTGCTATTGTTGATATATTTTTTTTGTTTTTCAAATTCGTTAACAAATGTTTGTATATCATCAGGTGCTATTGGTGTTTTTTTATACATGTACGTACGCAATGATAACAAATGTTATTATTGAGTTTTTTTTTTTTTTTTTTTTTTTTGTTGCAAAATGCTAATTGAGTTACTAGGGTGACTCTACCAACTATTGGGTGATATGTAGCCACTTTTGCACAGCCCAATTAAGTTTGGACTTGTTTTTTTGGACCCAGCCCAATGGACCTTCAACTTTGCCACTTAACTCTATTTAGGTTTTACCAAAATAAAATCCGATATCAAAATCAATATAAACGGCAAATATGAGTTATCATATTTGCCAAAGTGTTATCAAATGCGGTTTAACCGTCAAATTGCGTTTTGTCCGCTTTCTTATAAAGTATTATCAAACGATGGCAAACTGATTTAAGCGGATAAACCATTTGCCAGGAACCGGCAAATGTGTCTTTTGCCGCACTTTTGCCCGGTTTGTCTGAATGCCTAACAAAGCGGGAATTCGTTTTCAAATAGACCCTAAGTTCAGAGCTTTCTTTGCTGCCATGTCAGCAGAAAAATTACCCTCTATAAATATGGGTTATACACAAAGATTGGATTCTTTTAGTTGCCCTCATGAATCGAGCTCGAACCTGCTATGGAGGACTCCGGTTACTACACACCTAAGCAGCTGGTATGCACTCAGTTTCCACTCATAAGTTCAGCCATCCTTGATCAATGGCTTCTTCAATAGCTTTAGTTATTGCCCAACACCCAGCTGTGAAGCTATCTGTGATGCCTAGTCCTTGTACCAAGCACCCCATAAATTCTCCTGAATGATTTCTATAGATCACTCATATACCGCCTTGTCCTGGGTTACCTATAAAGACGTCATCAGTATTAGCTTTGACAATCGTGACATTAGGTGGTCGCAAACCTCTCTAATACTTCGAGAAGTCGCAGTTGTACATTCAACTCCCAATTTCAGCAGCAAATGAAGATCACTAACAGATTTGTTCGTGTGACCTTTAATAACCCATTTAGCATGTTTTATACCTCTGCATACCTCCATTCTCAAATGCAGTCCTTTGACCGTCTTATTTATCCCAACTGATAAATTTACCTAATTGGGTGAATTGTGATACTGACAATTGGATCATGATCTTGAAACTCTGGGTATCAATTTTCATAATATTCAAAGCTTTTTCAACACATTGAATATATACCACGACCATTATAAAATAACAACATGACATGACGTTCAATGATCGTCAAATGAACTTCCCTATAATTATTTTTCAAATGCCTTGGATTTGAGTAGATGTCAAAGTTGTAATGGTACCAATGATCACTGCATCTGAACTCTGAAGTTTTTATACATAAATGTATTAACATACTACTCAGAAGAGTTCTATGATTGTTAAATAAACCTAATAAACTTATAAGTTAATATACTTGTGAGGATCATGGGTGATGGGATCACTAAGCCACGTTGTAGGCTGGAACTCGGCCTTGGGCTCAATGCAATAATAAAATATTCAGATCAAACCTCCTGTATATGACTACTCTAGACAATTCAATAACTAACTATATATTGGTTAGCATGAATTAAACTGCATATTTCATATTGTCCAAGTATTAAACCCCATTTATTTGATCAAGAAATCAAGACCAATTATAAGCTTTTGCATGCTTAAAGTAACAGAAAACCCTCCTGATGTAGAAAGAACTTTGTTCCATGCAATAGATTTTCAAGACACATGAAGTCATGATAAATTTTTATGGTTGCTCAAGGATAAGCAAGATGGACTTGAGAGTAACCTTTTGGACCAATGAGAGCTATCATTTATCCTAATCTGGCGTATATCCAGAATATATCTTAAGTGCTATAAGGCATCAGGGGAAGACATATCACTACCCAAAACACCTTGAGGCATTAGATTTAAGTTGTAAGCATAAAGAAAGCTATATGGAAAAGACGTTCGTAAATTTTCTCTCAATATAGCAAGGACCTTCTTGGACAGTATGAAAGTCATTAGTCCCTCTCTGGACTCTTTTGAGTTATCCATGGCATTGATGTCTTCGATCCTAAGTTAAACATTGTCTCACCGGCCAGTCACCGGGAGCTGATATGAGGGTTCATTTCGTTACTGAGCCAATGCTTTGGCTCAGTAACTGTGAATTTTAGCACAAAGGGATGCCCCTACTTTAAAAGATCTCTCCCGAAAGGGCCAAAATATTTTCTCCCGTTTATTATTAATTACTATTATTGGTACTGATTTGGCATCTTGAATGATATTAAATTTCTCTAACATAAATCTATATACCCCATTGAATTCTCCTATTGTTAATAACTCAGTGATTATAATCTTAATGATTGGAGGGGTTGGCATACTGCTGATTACAAACCACATGCAAACACATAAAAAAAGTATAAAAATTGAAGAAAATAAACAACTTTCAAAAAAGAGAAAGTGCTTACTTAGTTACTTGTTGCGAGGAGAGGAAGATTAAGACCACCACCTAGATTTAATCTCATTAATTAATTAATAATTATTAAACATCCATCATCTCTAACCCAAACCCCACAATCCCTAACACACAACCCACCACCACCCATTCACCTCCACCATTAGCATACTAAAACCACCACCATTTGTGTGATTAATGATGGTGAACTTTGTCTTTGAAAACAATTAAAGTATGTTGAAAATGCGATGAAGAAAATAGTGGAGATGAGATGTTGGTGGGGTGTGAAGATTAAAGTAATGATGATGGAATGTGAGATGATGTTAATGATATAGTGTAAAAATTAATGGTGATGGTGTGTGAAGATGGTGGTGGTGGGATTTTAGAGATGATTGTAATAGATGGTTGGTGGTAGTGGTGGTGGTGGTAATGGAGTGTTAAGGGTTGATATGGGGGTGGCGGTTGGGTTGTGGAAGTGGTGGAGTTAAGGAATTGGAGATGGTGGTAGTGGGTGGTGGTAGTTAAGGATGGAGGTGGTGGTTGTTTAAAGAAGAAAGATGGAAGAAAGTTATGATCTCGACCATCGATTTTGGATAGCTAAAGATAGATTTAGCTTTTGGATGGTGGAGATTAATTCAATTAATAATGGGTGACATATTACTTTTATGATGAAGGGTATTTTGTCAATATAAAAAAAACATTGGTTAATGACTTGGTTGATCGACTTTAAATAAGAAAATATGGGGTATCTCTAATGATTTTAAAATTTGGGGGTATCTCAAAGAGTGCAAAATTTTTCAGGGTATCTCTAAATCCTTTTTTTTTTTTTTTTTTTTTAAATATTTTTACCTCGGGTTCTTGTTTTATGCACATTTTGTTATGTGTGTAACCATAATAGTTTTCTCTATGTGTTTTGAAGCAAATCAAACAATATGTAATAGTTAATACATTTGTCTGTTTTTAACTTTTGTTTCCAACAAGGAGAAAGGTTTGACGAGTAGTATGCCATGGTTTTACTAATCGATGAGTTTTTCAAAAACATGACTGATTTAACTCGGACTCGATGCTACCCAGGTCAAAGAGTAGATGTTGACTCAAGTCATCTGAAAATCGGTGATTTATTTGGTTGGAGTCGGCAATTTATTTGATTAAATCAATTTTATCATCAGTTTTAAATGAAGTTGTTTGTGTCTTCAATTTTTCAAAGTTTATGTTTTTTGAAAGTCGTATTTATTTTTTGAAAAACTTAAGAATTAGAGTTCTTGATTTTATCGTGAAGTCTTTTATTATATATTTTAATTTTTATTTCTTACTAAAAAATTATTTTATTAATGTAATAATTAAAAAAAAATGTAAATTTTAAAAAATAATATAAAAATCGATGGTTCAAACGGTTTCACTCGAACTTGGTTGATTCCGACCGGACACTAAAAATTGGTCCTTTTTAATCAAAATCGGGGCTACCCAATTCACATGAAAAACCGGGTCAATAATAAAATGATCGAGTATGCCGATTCCCAACATGGGCCGAGTCCATTCATCAAACTTTTTTTATAGTCGTGAGTACTTGTTTGTATTTAAAGGGATCTATCAAGGGTTTAATTGTAAAAAACAGAATGTCAGAAACTCTGTTTTGCCGGCTAGTACAAAAATATCCGATCTAGTCCAGTAGTAGTAAAAGGAGAAGTTGTTGGGCTTAATCAAACCGCCAACAAGTGTTTATTTTTTCTTCAATTCAATTCAACTTCTCCTCATCTTCATTCCTTTTCTCTTTTCTTCACAAATTGAATCTTCATTCTTCTTCTTCTTAAGATGGCTTCGAACGATGAAAAAAAAAGTGGTGGATTCTTCGCATCGATCGCATCTAGTTTGTCCAATTTCGGAAGCTCGATGCAAAAATCTGTTACTGGGTAAAACAATTTCTTACTTTGTTCACTCTCGCCATTAATTTCACTTTCAAGATTCACTCGATTGATTACTTTAATTTGTTTTGCTTGATAATACTAATTTAAGCTTTCTTGCAAACAATTATAGAGATTATGAATCGATCACTAAAGATTATGATTCTGAATCTATAACAACTTTAGTTCATATTTCAGTTTATTAACTCAAATCTCTCAACTATAGAATATAAAGTATCTTGATGTGACGTTGAAGTTGTTTCTGATTCTAATCAAGTATTTATAGTGACGAGTTAGTTGTGGTTTTGATGTTTTGATGATGAAACTATAGATCTGAACTCGAGCAATTAGCTTGTTCCAATTGTTTGATTTATCTACATCATTTACCTTTGAATTTTGTACTGATGCAAGATCTAAATCCTTAAGGCACATTTACTTGTGCATAGTTGATGTGCAATTTTTTACTAGCTCAAGCATCATTTGTTAATTGTGTACTTCGTAGTATCCAATTCGTTTTGAAAAGCCATTGTTTAGTCCCTACTCAGTTCACAACATGAACGTAATAACTAATAAGGGATTGAGAGTAAGGGTAGAAATTTGAGTATTCATTGAGTTGATAGAGGTCTTTGCATTCATATTTTTGTGTCTTCAAGTTGGAGTTTTTTACTTGGATGCACAAAACCTCTAAGAAACAGTCCACTGATTTTCTTACACTTTGCAATATACAATCTACTTCCGTAAATCAAGCAGCGACTCATGTTAACAGGGCTCTTGGCAGTTCAATCTGTGAATTTGAGCTATTTGTCTATGCCTCAGTGTAGTAATTGATTCCACCATTTCATGCACACCTCACTTCTTTGTTTTGTAGTTATCGTAGTCTGTTATTCATGTCTTTATTTATATAACATCACTAATCTGAACCTTTGCGACGACCATGTTAAACTAGTTTTAAATAATACTCACTGTCCAGTTTTGTCTCATATGCTGTTTTATTTTTTCAAATAGGTTTTCAATTTGTTGCCACTGTGCATTTGGGCCCTTTACTATATATAATTATCTGGTCTTGTTTTTCCACGTGCAGCTGTTACTGCCTTCAAGGGTTATAGTATGCTACTAGTATAGATAAATTCTTAGACTAGCCTCTGAAAATACTTAGTAATTGATAATTTGATCTCGAAAGATAGCTGCATTTTCTAGAAGCTAATTTTCAAGCAATAATATGTTCTTTTATCTGTACAGATTGGTTGGATATGAAGGTCTAGAAGTTATAAATCCAGAAGGAGGCACAGAAGATGCGGAGGCAGAAGCTCATCAAGGAAGGTGGAAGCAGGAGGTACCTTCTTCTATTCCCTCTCTCATCACCCAATTCCATCAGACTTCAATGATACTTTGTGTATTATACAATGAGGAGGCTTAACAAGGCTTAATTTTTCTTTTTTCAATCTGTTTTCTAATACTGTGATGAAATTTGGTTTTCTTAAGAATACCATAGTGCTCCAGTCATTAGATACATCCCACACAACTTATGTTGCAGGAACACGCAAGGTTCAATAAACACAAGATGACAGAAATATAGCTAGAGGGAAACAAACAAAATCAAAGAATGCATATATGAATATATTTGATTTTTCTACTTCATTGAGAATAGCAAGTGAAATAGAAACTGTATTTTTGATTAGGCAAACTACATGAATGCTGAAAACAATGGCAGTCCATTCCCACAAGAGCCCAGATACTCGTATTCTGACACCCAACCCCAATACACAACACTGAAGCCACAATGGATTCCTGACAAAAAAATCTTTTCAACTTAGAGATTATTGGAAATACACATAGCACAAACTCATTTGTGCTTAACCCAAAGTACCTTTTGAATTCATCTGAAACATTTTGAAATCCCTTAATAAACTAGTCTTTATCTTCACTTAACTCAAGAAAGTGTAAAGGTTGTAAGCAGATAGAAGAGATATCTTACTACATGACATGGAAACAACGTAAGAGATATAGCATAGTAGATGAGATGCAGCTATTGATAAGCATTCAGAGACTATAGACTCCCAAGAGACTGCAAAATACTTTGGTAAAATGTCCTCGTACTCGGCCCACTGCTTACCCCTTTGCATGCACTTTGTACTGATAAAAACGGTCATAAAACCTTGTTTGGAACTTGGAAAAAAAGCCTTGATTGAATGGCCCTTTACCTGAGGCTGAAATCAAGTCATCCCTACAACAGTCTCCATATTGTCTTAAATGTCACAAGATGCCCACAAGGCACTTTTGAAGTGGTTTTTAGTTTTCTTCTGATACTGCTCATGATATTGAAGAATGTGATTACAAATTAAGGCAATGCAACCTACAATGTCGACAATAACAGATAGTAGTATACTAAAAATAAGCCTGAAAAAAAAAAATTCAAAATGTGAGTCTTTGGAAATTGTACCATTGCTTACACTAAACCAAGTACCCTTTTGATGTCATAAAAATGTGTGGGGGAGATCTTGTAACTGCGGCAATGGCAAACTCTACATCGACGAAGTAACTTGTAAGATGACAGTGAAAATATTTCACATCTGACCGCACATATTGGAGACCTCATACAACCTCTGGCAAAACGCCAAAACATAAGCCAGAGATGTTGACCCCAAAAAATATTTTTTAGAGAGAAATGACAGTTAACTTAGGTATGTCTTTCCATGATTTATAAGAAAAATGCTGAAATTGATGATGACTTCTTTCCTATTACAGAGGGTTCAATAGAGCGGATTACCAAAAATGTAAGATACACACAACTCTGGATGAAATTATACCTCCCTAAAATAATTTCAGGATAATTCGGAAGGGTAGGGAAATGGAGAGTGGGAGGATAGGTAGGAATATAAGAATATAGGCGTGTACCAGAATTTCGTTTGTCTTCACTTTGGTCTAGAATAGAGCTGCAGAGGGCTACATACTCCAAACATGAAGCCATCACATATATCTCATAAGGACTAAATTTTTGTTTGTTTGAATGTGTGTTTACTAAAAAATTTATTGTGTCTGCATGTGTGTTTGTTGCCCTCTGATTTTCCGTTGAAGTTTTATATTTCACCTTTAAATCATTAGTTCTATAGTTCTTGTAGCTTTAATTTCTCCATCTATCATTTTCCTAATGGTTTCTTGCAGGATCGTGACGGTTATTGGAAGACAATGCAAAAGTATATTGGCTCTGATATTACGTCGTTGGTGTCACTTCCAGTTCTCATTTGTGAACCAATGACCAACCTTCAGAAAATTGCAGAGGTTTGTATATATGGTTTCCATATATTTAATGCGGAGTGCTTCTTACTCCAATTAAAGACTGAATCGTGTGCCACTTGTCATAGTTAATGGAGTACTCCCATTTGTTGGACCGGGCAGATGAATGTGAGGATCCCTACATGCGGATGGTGTATGCATGTAAGCCCCCCCCCCCCTCTCTTTTCTCTTATTATTTACGCACATATTGTTGTATGATCGGACTGTTGGTTACTGGTGCAGCATCATGGGCAATATCTGTCTTTTATGCCTACCAGCGAGCTTGGAAGCCCTTTAATCCTATACTTGGTGAGACTTATGAAATGGTAAACCACAATGGAGTCACGTTCATCGCAGAGCAGGTGAATTCATCAGAAGCATTAATTCCATTCTCTTGAACTCATATAGCTCTCATGCCTGTTCTGTTTCCTCGCGTATGCTATTTAGTTTAGATTTTTGCAATATTTGCATGGTTCTTAGACTGTTGATTGAAAAGCATAGGCATTTTAAATGATAGTCTGTATATACTTGTGTTCTTTGTCAGGACCAAGAGACTCAATTTCAGTATTACACCTAACAAACATTTTTTATGATGATATTTACTTATTCAACACCTACCACTTGGTCTACCACATCATCACAGTTAACCCTTATTCCACCAATCATCACCTATCCATTTTAGTCAAATATGAGGATCCATGACAATAAAAAATTCATCTTTTATATCCAAAGTTTAATACAAAAGTTTAAGCAAGTGAGCCGGGTAGATCTGTCAAAATTTTGAGTTTGGTATGGTTCTGGCCTTCTGGGACTCTTGGACATTACAGTAGATAATACCTAGCATAAGGCCCCAAATCTGAGCCAATCTGATGCATAGATGCATAAAGGCATGCCTAATAATTCCTACCGATTTTTTTATTTTTTTTTGGATTAGGAAGTTCCGAGTGCTATTTTCTTCTTTTAATTAGTTTCCTGGTTTGACTTTGAGTTAGGTCTCTGTTATTATAAATAGAGGATTGGTGGAGCTTTTGCAGCCCAAAATTCCCTCTGTTGGTGGAGTTTTAGCAGCCCCACGTAAAACATCGTTTGTTATTCAAGAAGACACGAAAAGATAAATACTTTTGGATCACGTAAAGAAGCCAATTTCGACCAATTGAAGAATTCTGAGTTGGTTTTCGATCAAGGGCATTTTAGACGTGATAATTCTGAGATTTAGATGGAAGAATTTGAGTGAAAAAATGAATTTATAACTAATGTGTTTAAACTGCATTAGAAATGGTTTAAGGCATGTTTGTGTCGCGTGGTAATTGCCTCAGCCCAATCATGATTGGTAGCGATAGGACTCCTGTTCATCAACCACAAAGTGGGCTAAAACTCTAAAAAAAAAAAAAAAAAATCAATAAGATCTGGAAAAATCGTTGGAAAAAAAACTTAAAGAATCAGATTCTGGATCTAGACAAAAATTGGTCTAAAGTTCGTATTCTATTGATAAATATTCGAGTGATATTAGGTTAAATCTGAGCTCTTGGTTGAGGATGTGCAATCTGAGCCCTCCATCCAAACCCCCTTTCAGCTCTTAAAAACTTAGAAATTATTTATTAAGTGGCGTTCTTGTTAGTAGTTGCTCCGTCAATAATATTACATCACAATCAGTTCTTTTCCTCCTTCATTCAACATGCATAATTTACAAGGGCAATCATATATATTTCATTTTGTTTGAGTTACATCTGTGTGTTGCTTTCCAAATTGTTTTTGGCCATGTGATTCATTGGCAGTGTATTTTAATTCCCTCTCATTTCAGGTGAGTCATCATCCCCCAATAGGTGCTGGTCATGCTGAAAATGAACATTTTGTTTATGACGTGACTTCCAAGATAAAGACAAAGTTTTTGGGCAATTCAGTAGACATTTATCCCATTGGAAGGTTAGAATCATACGTATTTGTATTTCGTAGTATATTTGTAATTTGTAATTTGTAAACTGTACATTTATATTTGATTTTACACTACTGCTGTGTTGGTTGAGAATATGATGCCTTTACAAAAGACCCATTTTGCTACTGTTTGTGAGCCTGGAGGAAGCACTAAAAGACTAACTTGGAAATGTGAGTCAATTGGTACTGGACTGCTGGATTTGCTATTGCCTGAACCAAACTTACTTTCCCAAATAAAGAAAATGAAAAGCTTCTATTTTTTGTGAGTTCAATTAGTGCAGAGTTGAATCCTTTTGATTCACATACTTGTTGCATTCGGCACTTCTCCGTTTTAAAATCTTTTGTGTAGTTGGGAACGGCCTTTGTCCATGCCCTTGCACTTGAGATGTATTTCAGCTGAACTCTGTTACTTATTTATAATTTCATCGTATTTCAAATCTTTGGGCGTTGGATGTTTACATTTTACTGCTGTCTAGACTTTCAGTATAAAAGCATTAATTTGTTATCATAATGCAGGACACGCGTGACCCTTAAAAGAGATGGTGTCGTCCTAGATCTGGTCCCTCCTCCCACAAAAGCAAACAACCTGATATTTGGACGGACTTGGATTGATAATGTGGGTGAGATGATCATGACAAACATGACTACTGGAGACAAGGTTGTGCTATATTTTCAACCATGTGGCTGGTTCGGGTATGACAGTTATACTTTTATATCTGCAATTTCAGAATGAATAAACTGCATTATCTACTGGCTGATTGTGGCAAATTGTTAAAATCAATTCATTTAATTATTTAGTTTCGTATATGAGCTTCCAACAATTAATAAATAGTGTTGACTTCACCGTGACACCAATTCATAGAGATGTTGGGCATAGGATTGGAGATTAGTTAAATTGTTGGCTTTTGTTCTGCTCCAATTAGCAATGACCTATTTCTTTTCAACCATCTCAAAATACTGGTGCTTGATATCTTATTTGTGTTCTTGCAGGGCCAGCCGTTACGAAGTTGATGGGTATGTATATAATGCTTCTGAGGAGCCCAAAATCTTGATGACAGGAAAATGGAGCGAGTCAATGAGTTATCAACCATGTGATATAGAAGGGGAGCCTCTTCCAGGCACTGAACTGAAAGAGGTTGATTTCATTAACTTTATTTTCTCAAATACCCTATTTTTCTTGATTGATGTTGTTTTCCATCACCTTTGTCCAGGGCAACAACTTCTTTCATCTATAACAATCTAACTTTTACCAAAAGCTTGCACATAAAAATACTTGTTGATAATAAATTTTCTGAAACTGTTCTGGTTGTCCTCACAAAAATATAGGAAGAAGAAAGAGATATAAGTTATAAACATTCCACTTTGGTTCTGTTCTATCAAATGCCTAGTTTCTATATAGTTAAGATAGATTCTTTCTCATAATATGCAAAATTGAATTCAGAGGGCCTGAGAGTTGGTGTGGATAAACGTATGAATGAAAGCTCACTTTTAAGTTTCTGGCGTGTTTTTTGATTTATAAGAGTAGGCAATAATTTTAGCATTCTTACTGGAGTGATTCTTCTAGGAGTTTATCAAACGGCTATCATGTTTCATAGAGATCAAAATGAAGTTTTGGACTGAAAAGGCAAAGTCGGAGGTAAAGGGTTTACTAGAGAGAATAGAGAAGTGAATAGTTTGCAAGCTGGCCTTCACCTGGCTGACTCCAAAAGGTACCTTGTAAACAAGTCAAAACTCAAAAGTCATCTATTTCCATTAAAAAGTGATGTTTATTTGGAAGGTGTGATACAAAGTGCAAAGAGTTTGTGAGGAAGCAATTTCTGGTAACGGTGAACCAAGTAAGAATTGGTTGGATGGATAAAAATTGCCAAGAGATTATTTGCAACTAAGCATTTGGACCTTGGATGATGGCCATTAGTCCATCACATGAACTCTTGAACTGGAATTATAATTCCAGTAAGGTCTTGCCATTGCCAAAGAATGGAATCCCAATTCCCAAGTGCAGAATGACACTCTGGTAGGGGTCCAACCGTCCAACCACAGGTTCTACCTAGAAGTTCCTATGTTGAGGTAAGGTGAGTGATTAACTGTGGGAGATGTTTAGAAGTACCCTATAGCATATCTAGCTACAAACTACATAGTGAGGTTCTCCTCATTGTTGATCCTCCACGACAATTTCTTTAACTGACCACAATTCATAGCTTGGGTTGAAACTTAGGTGTGCACACTCACTTCTAGTTAAGGAATAATCTCACGTAATCTTGGCAACACTTGCTGGGATGACAAAAACTTGAAGTAAACAGGAGCTACTGGGGTGAATGATGTTGATGTTTCTCACATCACTGATGATAATTGATATTTTTCTCTTTTCTATCTTTCATGTAACTATGACCTAAAATGTGTCGATATCTCAGCTTACTAACAGTCTGGTGAACTCACTGCTCCTCAGGTTTGGAGAGTTGCCGACGCCCCAGAGAATGACAAATTCCAGTACACATATTTTGCACATAAAATAAACAGCTTCGACACTGCACCCAAGAATATGTTGTCATCCGATGCACGTCTCCGTCCTGATAGAAATGCACTTCAGAAGGGAGATTTATCAAAAGCTGCTGCTGAAAAAAGCAGGTTCTCTCTCTCTCTCTCTCTCTCTCTCTCTCTCTCTCTCTCTCTCTCACGCACACGCACACGCACACGCATTTTGTTCAGGTTCCAACTATACTCTTAATTAATAAATAAGAAAAATAATTAATCAGAAAGGAATTCTTCTTTCTCCAACGTTCAAAATAAGGACTTCACATCTCTCTCCTAATCTTTAAATTGAGTACGTTTATTAGTCTATGAGAGGTAGGTTGATAAATTCTACTTATCAGAAAAATTAATAGTTAGCTTTAGATCTCTATTGAAATTGAAGCATGATTGTAATGAAAACAAATCTTGAGAGACAGAGACAAGTTAATTGTGTCATCTGAATTACATCAAGAAAGAAAGACAGCAGTGCATGAGTGAATATCTTTTTCCTTCATAGATGTTATTTAATTGAGAGAAAGAGAGATATAGAGAGAGTTTGGTTGCAGTTTTTCTTCCTGTGGTTACGCTATACAAGTTTATTTGTGTATTTAATTTAAGACAAGTTTATTTGTTCACGCTATACACTATTTAATGGATCAGATACTGCCCAAAAGCCAACTTCAGCCACTGAGGATAATAACCATTTTGAGTGAACCCAAAGAATGCTATAGAACAACCAGCTCTTTGATACTGTGATTTGTGAATCCAAAATGGATTGAAGATCAAATGTTCAATTATTTTCTCTATCATTTTTCAGTTTGGAGGAGAGGCAGAGAGCTGAAAAGAGTAACCGTGACACCAAGGGCCAAAAATTTACTCCCAGATGGTTTGAACAGACTGATGAAGTTACACCTACCCCTTGGGGTGACTTGGAAGTATTTCATTACAATGGAAAGTACGATGAACATCGCCTTGCTGTTGATAAGTCGGATGGGATTGAAGTTGTTGATTTCCAATCATTGGAGTTTAACCCATGGCAATACGGCAATCTAGCTGTTGCGACAGAGTGAGAGGAGTTTTTGTTTGTATATTAATTTTCATTATTCTTTCTGGTGGAAGCACCAAGAAGAATCCTTGCAGGCATGATTTGTATTTTGTAGAATTAATTTATTGTTTCAGGGTGGTTATGAGTTTTGGTTTTCATAATTGTGTCAAGTTCACAATTGCATATTGAAAGTTAGGAGTGAAATTAAGAAGCAAGAGTTCAATTGTGTTGCCTTCTCTGTCTTGAATGTAGCCAACATAATTAAGAAAGTCCTGCAGTATTCCCTTGGTACATTTGGGAAGTCTGGATTCCAAAAAAGCAGTAAGCGGACCATTATAGGATACAGTATTAGAGTATGTTTTTGTTTGTTCATAGTTACCATTATAGGATACAGTATTACAGTATGTTTTTGTTTGTTCATAGTTACGCAATAATGCAATATCATGGAAGTCGTTGTAGTACTGTTGTCTTCTCAACTTCTAGGTTTAGTATGATGGCATGAACTCAGGGTGAGGAGCTTTAGCTAGGTGCTGATGAAGGGTATATTCACATCCACACGAAGTAGGCCACTAGGCCCCTTTATATGTTTATAGTTTTTTTTCATCATGTTCACAGTTAATGTGGGTCCGCCCACACCCATCACGTTTCTCTCCTGTCACTTTCTTTCTTTGTTATTGCCGACTTGCCGTTATGTTAGCAAACAAAACTCTCATCTGCCTTCTCTTTCACCATCTCATTCCGCACTTCTCTCTCTTCTTCATTGCAATGCAAAGAAAAGCAAAGCAGCTTGTTTTTACTTTGTGTAAAAGAAGAAAAAAAAAACCAAGGACACAACAACCTCAAATCTCGAACTTGCGAGGATTACGCTAGTGAAGATAAGAAGATTGGGTTATTCAGTTTTCTAGCTCGTAGTTCACTCAGAACCCAGACACGTGGATAGAGTTGGTAAAAACTACTGGTTAACCGCGTTTCAAGTTGGTAGTTTGGTACTTACTTAGTTACTAACTTACTACTACACGATCCAAGGGTTTTAACTTTTAACTGTACGTATTGAACTGGTTATTATCCAGTAAAACTCGGATCCAGAAGACCAGAACACAACTGCTTGAAAGAAAGAAAGAAAGAAAGAAAAATGTTTCCTCATTGTCTTCTCCTTTTCTTTCGCAAGAGCAAATGACGATGTCTGTAACCACGTCATAACCAGTCTTTGAATCTAAACGTTAATCAACTGAGAACGACCTCCTCTTACTATCTTACATCACTACCACTCTTATCCATAAAATATTATTAAACAAAATGACTTTTTTTTTTTATCTTTTCCCTATAGGATTATTCATCAAGTCATACAGATAATATTGAATGTGAAGTAACCAATGGGGGTTCTTTGTTTAATATCAGTCGGCAGTCACTATGAATCATACATGTCAATCTTTCACTTTGATTTTTTAGCTTGACTCTCAATCTTTTGGTAGCCCACGCCATCAATCAAGATAATTTAACCTATATAGAGACCAATACACTTTCTTATGTGTGTAAAACATAACAATGCACAAATTATTTCCATGCATGCACGAACATATGTAATATTGAGTTTTTGAATTCATTTATAATCTCACAATCTAAACAAAAACAATGAATTCTCTACACTTTTTAAAGTTTAAACGAGCAAAAAACTAGCCAAAAAAAAAAACTTCATGTTCAAATGATTCTCATTGACTTACAAGATACAAAACATTACAATTACAAAATCTAATTAGATTTAGCCATTTAGGTATATATATATTTTAGATTTCAATGAATATAATTATTGAACAAATATACTCTTTAGAGTTTAGATAGAGTTAATCACATTTAATAAATGAAATTTTTCTTAAATTTTCACATTAAAATTCTACGTGGCAATCATCTAAGTGGTTGATGGTGGAAGTGGATGACATTTTAAGATGAAGCGGTCATGGTGGTTTACATGACTGGTATAACCTGGAACTATAAACATTTACAGGAAGTTTCGGTCATAAGGTCAAAGGTATAAGAGTTGGGGTTTAAGAAAAAAACAATATTATAAACTAGTGGTTTTTCAGAGGGTTTTGGCTTGGCGATAGAGAGAAACAAAGAAAGCAAAGAAGAAAGAAATCCAAACTTTTCTTCACACAACAACAACAAAAACAAAAACAGAATAATTCTAAAGGTTTTTTGAAACCAGATCTTGTTTTCTTTCTTTTTGAATTCTCTTTCTGTTCTTCGATTTGTATTTATTTATCATAGTTTCAATTTGATTCAAACTTTATTTTGTTTTCTTCACACATCGGACAGAGATTTAGATTTGTTTTTCATGATTTCAATTTTGATTAATTCTTAGATTTTCATTTCAATTTTGTGAAATTTAGATTTGTGTTTTTTCTTGTTTTGATCGGTGTTTTGTTACATTTTTAAGTTGGATCTATGATTGATTCCTGTTGAAAGAAAATTCGAATTTATTTATTACATTTTTTATTATCATTTGCATCCATGATTCTGTTGAAATGGTTTTCTTTTCTTATATTTTGTTTTCCCCAGAATATTTTATAATTTTTTTTTTTTATTTTGTGAATTACAGAAATTTCACAGAAGAGACAGTAGAGATTAAATTTATTGCGAATCCTTGCATGTGATGAAGAAAGCTAAATTTTGAAAGAGACCTTGAAATGTAAGAAGTTTGACCTTGTTGCTCAAAATGTTTACATATTTAGTTGTCTACCTTTCCTACTCTGAAGAGGATATACCACTTTAAGTTTTTGTACAATATGGAAGATTGGAAATGATCTCTTTGTGTATTCTGTTATACACTTTTGTGCAAGTTCAATATATGAGTCATTGATGTAAGTTCTACTATGAAATGTTTGAATCATGGTTAATGGTTTATCGCTAGATCAAGAGTATTTGGAAGACAAGTGTTCACTACGAGATTAACTTTGATTGAAATGATCATTTTCTTTTCCACAGACAATGTTATAATTTCCCGGCTCTTTTAGGGTCTGTTTGATTCAGGCCGGGGAATCTTGTTCCCGGTAAAAGCGTGGACAAGTTTAGTAATAATGAATTTAGAAAGAAAGAAAACAAGAGAAAGAGAGAGAAAATCTGTTTGTGATTTCTTTAGAATTTTAGCAAAATTACAGTTCTATCCTCAAAAAAATTTCCCGGTAAATAATCCCACCTGAATCAAACAGACCCTAATTATCTCAAGTTGTTAAATAATTTATTTTCATTGACAAAGAGATTTTGTCCAGTAGTTAGGCTATGGAAGGAAAAGAGATTAAGAAGGAATGTAATGGTGTTATTACAGCAAAGCATAACCATTGACATTTTTATTTTCTTCTTCTTAAAACGATTTTTTATTTATACTCATAATAATTTAGACAAAAGTGGTCAAATGGATAGTCGGCGAAAATATTGGTGAAATGGCTTCGTAGTGAGGACTTTTCCAAGATACCCATGTGTACCTCAGTTCTATATCCTAATTGCTGTGTGAAATCTAATTTTATTTAGAGTCTAACTTGTTTAGTTTTCTTCATGTATGAATAGTTTGGTGACTGATATAAGCTGTTTTGGGATTTTCATCTCTCTGGGTCCTTGGTGAAATTTTTATAGTTTAGTGGGCGATTTTGCAGAGATCTATATGTTAGATAGGGGGATGATCTTTTTAGTCGTATGTTAATTCCTTTACTTCATTCTTCTTCCTAGATTTCCTTAATATTGTTCTAAAACCAATCAACTGTTCCTTGCATACTATAAGAACAGTATATTATATATTGCAAGACTGAATTATGTCATTACATGATTACCATGAAAACCTCTTGATGTAACTGAATGATAATATCAATGAATATCTTTTATCATTCAAAGAAGATTGAACCATGTCATTGCTTGTATTTATTTGGTGACAGGGTCTTGTTTGTAAAGACTGCAAATTTAAGTGATAGCTGGACAGTACATTGAGTGATTGGTATGGTTCAGAATTTGTAGTCAGTTAAAATGGAGGTCGAAGTTCTATGTGCTTGTTGATTGTTTTTTTCTAGATATGGTGTTGCATAAGAGATTAGAATACGGATTCAATGGATACCAGGTTCCCTCCTTTCCTCGAGCTTCCAGATCAACAAGGGTAAGACATGCTATCCTTGGTCAGTGTCTTTCTTTTGAGTTCTTTATGTTTTTACCGAACATGCTATAAACTTCTGTACTTACATCCTTGTTACAGGGGAGGAGTTTGTTTAAAACGAAAGCTGAAGACAACCAATTGTGTGCATTTGAATTGCTAGCTACAGTAGCTGGAAAGTTATTGCAAGAGGGGGAGAGTTCTCAGTCTCTGAGTCATGTAGAGGATGGAAAAGTTCAGCCTTCAATTCATGGTCTTGTTAGACAGGAACAACACGGAGAACCTAGTGATCCAGAAGGATGTGATAAGAGTCCCATTTTTTCTGATTTTAGCTTGCATGGGAATGACCGAAACAAATATTTGAAGACGCCCCCACATCCTAAGCATGAAGTGGCCGTAGCACATTCCTCTATAAACGCCAATTCAAGTTTCTCAGAGAAGTTTGATCATGCAGAGGTTGTGACTGGAGAAAGCAGGAAAGATTTTGTGGATTTTCTAAGCAAAATTGAGGGGTCACCTGGCAATGGGAAATCGAGCGGCAATGTACTCGATGGGATTGAAAGAAAAGTAGAATATGACTCAGAAAAGATTAGTAGTGTAATAAATGGCACTTTTCCAGATATAAGCAATTCAGAGTACTCGATGAAGTTAGATGTTAAACCCCCTGCTTTAGTTTGCTTAAATAGAAGTGTTGAGGTTCCCCACACCTCTTTTCTTCCGTTTCAGACTAACGTCAAGTTAGTTTCTAAAGATGATGACGAAAACATTTCCGGATGCACTCATCCTAGCATCGGAAACCTGAAGGCCTTTAGGCCACCACTACGTATTGGTGATAGGAGAATAAGGAGGCTCTTGGCCTCCAAGTACTGGAAAGTAGCTCCAAAGTTGAATGACAGGAAACTTCATAAAAGCGGTTAGATGTTTTTCTTTTTGAATTTGTGTACTTGACTTTTATCATTATTGATAAGGAATTTCTCTACTTCGACATCTATGATTTGCAAAGTTAACCCAAGCTTCTTACTAGATATGTGGCACACTTTTCGCAATACAAAAGCTAGTTACACACGTCAAAGGTCTCAGAGGAATTTTGCTTATAGGAGGAAGCTTTTTGACAGATTGGTATCAAAATCCGCAGAAGGGGCTCGTAATGAAGCTATCGCATCCAAGAAGGGCATTATTGAAGATGCAATTGGTTCAGGTCTAGTTTTTACCTCCACACGGTTTTATTCTTGTTACGATAGCACTTGCAATTTCCCCTGAGTAAATCTAGCACATTGTGCAGCAAGCCAAGCATCTTTAGTTGCTTCCCAAGAATCATCCTACTGTTCAAGGGAGTCTCGTGGTAGGCATTATTGACTACTGTATTCATTAATAATTTATTTACTTGAAAATGACTTTTATCCGTAGGTGCTTATAGGAAGTATTTTTTTCTTGACACAGTGAAACTTAGTATCAAGTCCTTCAGAGTACCAGAACTTTTTATTGAGATTCCTGAAACTGCAACTGTCGGTTCCCTGAAGGTGCGTATTTTATGCTTTTAGTTAACAAATCAGGCAGATGTCTTGTAGCCTTTATTTCATTAAGCCATCGATCCTAGGAAGAAAATAAAAGTTATGTTAGATTTTGTAAATATTCTCTCGAAATATTAGGGAAAGAGAAACTTAATAGTCTATAATAATGTGGGGAACACAAGTTTTATGATGCTGTCTATCACTCATAAATTAATAGACAAAATACTGCTCAATACTGCATGTGTGATTACATTGTATCCATGAGTTATTACTGGATGATATTTTGTTATTTTATTTTTCTATTAGAGGACAGTTAGGGAAGCTGTGACAGCCATTCTTGCAGGAGGACTACATGTTGGTGTAGTTCTTCAGGGTAAGAAAGTTAGGGATGACAATAAAACTTTACTTCAGACTGGAATTTCTCATGATGACAAAGTCGATGCTTTGGGTTTCCTGCTGGAACCTAACCCTTCTCCTCCTTCTGCCTCCGCTCCACAACCTATATTCCATGAAGATTCTCCATTATATGTCACATGTGACATACCTCAGCATTTATCCAGGTAATGCCTATGTACTTGTTGCTTCCAATTGGAGTATTTCTCAAATATAGTTTCTTACAACCTTCTTCTGTAGTGAACTAATGATCTGCGAGAGCATTTTTGGGTCTTTTTCATCTAAAAATTTGATTGTTTTGATGGTTTCATTTCTGTTTTTTGCTAAAACTTCAATGATATTGATTTGCATGTGATAAGTTATCATCTTCAGTGCATTTTGTAACACATAAATGCTAATAGAATAAGCTGAGATGAGAATTACAAGCTCATATGTCAGTCTCCGTTCTCTCTGCCTGAATGACTGAAAATGTTAAATTTGATTGGTTTGAAGATACCAGTGTTTTCTTGTTCTAGAGTGTTTTTCTTGTGCTAAGTTTTGGCTCTTGGATTGTTCAAATGAGGGGACTAGGTTATGTTTCATGTGTATGTAAATGATTAAATATGTCTACCTTGAAGTTTTAAGAATGTTTAAATGGTTTGATGAACTATTCTTATAGACATATTTAAACAGTAAGCTAATCTTAAATGTCAAGGTTGGTGCATATATACCCCTGGATCCCCATTGCTCATGTGATGTAACTCAGCCGTCAGCTTGCGATTGGTGCAAGTCAGGGACTGAGTCAGATGTCAGTTAGTCATTTTTGTATACCATCTTGTCTAGCCCTCTTCAGACTAACTTTTTGGCTGAGTATCTCTTCTACCAACAAATTTTGTTTGTCCTTCTTGATTTCATCCATGCGTTTGTGTTTGTGTTTCTTGCTATATCATGAATTCTCAAAGTTACAATAGTAATTGAATTGCAAGATAGTGTCTAGCCACTTTATTTAGTATATTAAAATATGGTGTGAAGCGCGCTTTTAAATTATTGTGGTGGTTAAGTTGGATTACTATGATGATAAAGGTTACTCTTGTGCTAGGAACATCTGTCCCTTCATTTATGTACAGGTCATTATTATTAAAGTGAATTTCTTTTTGTGCATTACTAGGTATCCAAAAACTCCTGTTGGAGATCCTGTGCCATTAGTTGCATCCCCAGATCCTACACTAATCAACGAAGGCACTTCTGTTGACAATATCCTTGATGAAGTTCCGTGTCCTATTGATATGACAGCTGGGAACACTGCACAGGGTTCTAGGGCCCTAGTTGCCATTCCTACAAGTGTGGAACCTTTGACTGCAATACCTTTGCATAGAAAATCTAGGCAATCTAAACTTGCCCAACGCCGAATACGAAGGCCTTTCTCTGTGTTGGAAGTCGAAGCACTTGTTCAAGCAGTTGAGAAGCTTGGAACTGGAAGGTGTGTGATCATTAATAACCTGCCACCCTTGTAGGCCATCGACCTTGCAGTTAAATGATTTCTAATGCACTTATTGTGCAGGTGGCGTGATGTTAAAATTTATGCCTTTGACAATGCAAAGCATCGGACTTATGTGGACTTGAAGGTAAGGCAGCTTTTATGCATTTTTCCATTCATTTGAAATGCTCTGATCATTAAGAATACGTTATATGTGGGTCATCAAGTGTGGAAATACTGTTAGCAAAAGTACATTAAAGTTTCTGTTCATAGGGGTGTTGCCTCCTTTGGTCCCTGAAGCCTGAGTTAGATGGCAGCAATTCTTACTTCTTAGCATTGCTTTTAATTTGTTTAACTCCGCCTTTGTAGTTCTCCTCGTATTCTCAAACTGTTTTATGGGTTTTCAGGATAAGTGGAAAACGTTGGTCCACACTGCCAAAATCTCTCCTCAGCAAAGGAGGGGTGAGCCAGTGCCCCAGGAGCTTTTGGACAGGGTACTAGCTGCCCATGCTCATTGGTCTGAGCAACAAGCCATGCAGCAAATCAAGCAACAGAATGAGACGAGTCTTGTCTTCACTTCTCTCATGGTAGAGTAAGCATGCTTGAAGAGTTGAAGGAAATAGTAAAAGCTGTGAATGTTGTGTTATATTTAAGTGACAACGGAGAAACAAAATTTGTGTATTTTTATTACACCCAACATTGTTCTTTGCTGGATTTCCTTTTCTTGTGGAGATGCTGACACATGTAGATAATAGAAATTAGATCACCTACTCTAAGTTGGAGGGCTTGAAACTCTTCCTTCAGGTTTGATTGTCAAATTATAGGAAGCACAAGCAGTGTTAAATTTAACTCTCCCATGAACAGAGGTGATCCTGGACCAAAGAATGCAAGCATGCTGATGGTATGTATGATATTATGATGCCTGCCAACCCAAGCATTATTTGACACAGATCTGTTGCAGTGTTGCTTCAATTATTTATTCTTTCAAGCATTGTTAGAACCATGGAAAGTAGATAGTAAAATAGACAATCATTCACTTTGTACCTATTATTGCAATTCTTGTGTTTAGTCCAAATAATCTGATGCTGGTTTGAAGCTAGAATGTTGGTTGATCTACTAATACATGAGAGATTGGTTTAAGAAGCTATCTTGAATGAGTTTTCTGCAGTTCTGAAAATATGGGATACCTGACTAAGACAAATTACTAATTTGTTATTTAAAACAGCTATGGTATTTTGTAAAAGCCAATCTATTCCCTAGTGATTTTACCTTGCAAAATATAGATATTTTCCTAATGGACAGAATTGCAAAGACCTTGTTTGTTTGTTGTTTGTATCGCTCTGAATCTGACATCAGATCCTTGTAAATAAATAGAAAAAATGGGCAGGTGGATCTGACTAATGCTTCAAATCCATTTTTATCAGCAAACATTTTGTGGAGCTAATTGGTGTGACCAGGGTTGTATACCAGCAGTATACAGCACAGCTAAGAGTTTGTCATTCTTGCTAAATTTGACCGAACTGTGTTTTAGATGAAAATGTCTGCTTCCTAACATTAAAGTAAGACTGAATAACAGATGAACTGAATATCAGGGTTAAAACAGAATAGCCAGGTCTTTGTCCTCGTTACATGTATGATCTTGTCATATTATTTTCTGGTTAAAAAACTCTAGCTCCAATCTTGTTAAAGTATAACATGTTTCAGTACTCAAAATTTGGAACCAAGTAACATGTATTCCATCTTATACCAGGCCTGGTCAAGTTGTTCACCATTCAAGAAGTGAAACAGGTAAAGATGATTTAATTGCGCCATTTGCTAGTGCAGTCAACACTTCCCTATCTGATAAATATCCCAACGTGCCTGTCCCATATAAATGCAATGCCAATAGTCTTAGCTCAACAGCTGATTTCTCCTATCTTACAAGTCTTCTCTTTTTTACTATGCTGTTTTACATGCGCATCATTCTCAATGAACACCCTTTCAGTGGAAGGGACCATCAAAGTTGTAGACAACCTTAGACTCCATGTTTTGGGTTCATTGAAACTTTAACAGGAAAATCTACTATATTTGTAGTACTCCATTTGAGCATTTAATCGAGGTGGTCATCCACCTGCTCGAGTGTTGGGTTTTTCACAGCATTTTATTGAAATGATAATCATAACAAAATAAGCTCACATACTGGTTCTTTTATAATTCCTTTACCCTCTTAAGTGCTGAACCTTTCGGTGAAAGTTGAAACAGATGATGAAAGCCAATACTCTCAAAAACGTGCAGCAATTTTTGAGAAGAGAGCCTTGAAATCCTTGGTTGGTTCTCCAGTTCCCTCTGGTTTTGAGGCCAGGTCGAATGCCTTGAACTTTGCCTCCTCAAACTGCAAAGCCTGTTCCATGCAGATATAAGCAAATGAGCAACTAAAGCCAATTGGCTGCTGCAATGCCTACAAAGGCTTCAAGTACAAATGCATACAATTTTGCTATTCTCTGTAAAGAATTTATTATGCAAGCACACCAGATTTAACTTAAATTATTTGTCTCATCCACAAAATTGACAGTACCTGAATGCAAACTTCCGCAACATCTGCCCTTGCAATAGTTCTGGTTTCAGTCTGAAGAAGTTCATCATCTTTGCCAACGATTAATTCCCGTAAGCCCCCTTCTTTATCTTGTAAACCTCCAGCTCTGTTTCAGTTAAGGTACTATATGTATCAGCCAGTATTATGAATAGCAACACCAAACAATTATCTAAATTAGAGATACAGATTAGTTGTATAATCATATACGCAGTGCACATGGTATCGTTTAGAGGAGTATACTGGTAGTGTTTATACTTTATAGGACTAAACTACACATGTATCAGCCAGTCTTATGAATGGCAATCCTTGAGGATGTGTACAACTGGTATCTCTAACTGTCGTCATTCCACTCCCGACCTGATGCCCCATAAATTTTAGGGACAAAGATACTCCACAATATCCATTTGGATCGTGAAGGGATCCAAAGGGAATGTAACACTAAGAAGTTCAACAGATAACATCCATATGATTGATAGACCCAAAAGACCATGAACTGGAATTGAAATATGCAAACCAAGAAAGTTAGTGTGCCATACTACCATTTCAGGGGTTTTCGTTTAAAATCATTGCAAAATGTGGATCGACTCATATACGGAGAGATGCTAATGGATTAAAATTTAAAGCAGTTGAGTGCAAACAAATTGTATTTGAAGGAAGAAACCTATCCACATGTCTAGATACTTGGATATGATTACGAACAAGATGCAGAACATGGCAATAATTGAAGCTTCAGAGTGTTAATCAAGAAGTTTTGTATTGCTATAATTCACAAAGAAGTGGATATGGATCATCAGCTCTTGTTCACATCGTACATTAATTTCTCCAAGTAGTTTTTTGTGTTTTGCATTTAGAGCATTTTTTACTGGCTCCACTGATATCTCATAAGAGTAGATAGCTCCTTTTGTGTATTTTAAATGTGAGAAGGAACTAGTAAAGCACAGTGGTTCAATTCATATATCACCAAAACAAGAAATTATTCATTGGTTGAGATAGATGTACCTTATAATTGTGTATGGTATCCCAGAATCAGCTAGATATTGCTCAGCCTTTCTCTTCCAAACCTGTAGTACACTGACTTACATCAAATACCATAAAATTTCAACCAAGTAAACAAAGTCTTGTTCAGTTGTTTCTACATTAGCAGCCCCTGAATAAAATATTACATTGCTAGAGGTACAACTGTATTGTTGGGAAACTGGTTCTATAAAGGAATCCGTTTCATATTTGGATTTCTAAGTCCATATTAAGGATTTAGAATTTGGTATTGGAATATGACTTCCAATTTGATTAAGTTTGGTATTCCTATTAGGAATTTGTTTTGTACACCCTAAAGGCTATAAATATAAGGTCTTAGGGATTGGTTTAGTATCCTCAATCCATATTGGTTGTTTGTCTCCTTGTGAGAGTTGTGAGGATCTTGGATGTGAGAAAGAGTTTGTATCCTCAATTTGTGATTGTCTCTTTGAGAGATTTGGTGAGGATTTGAGAAGGGAGGAAACCTAGGGTTTCTCCATTTGTTTGAGAGCTTTGTACTATCTTCTCCAATAGTAAAAGTTCTATTTGTTTGTCCGTGGACGTAGGCAATATTAGCCGAACCACGTAAATCTTGTGTTTTGTTTGGGTTTGTTTGATAGTAGTAGGAGTTCCATCTTCTCTATTTTGTTTTGTTTAATTCATACACTATTCCAATCTTGGGTATTGGTGCATAAGTTTCCGCTGCGCACAACAAGTGGTATCAGAGCCGAAGGTTAGTTCCTTGGGTTAAAGAGGGATTGCAGAACATTGGTTATAGGGTTTTGAGGAATCTGTCCAGATTCGATACTCTGTGGTAAAACGGCCATAACTCTGTTCTCGGATATCGAAACGTTGATCCGTTTTTTGGGTTGGAAAGAAGACTCTTCAGGCTTTCCAACGGTGTATGGTACGTTTTCTGTTTCAAAGTATTATGTTCCCAGTAATTCTTTGACGTTGACGGTTTTGTTTTCTCAATTTCGGTAAAAATCCAATCTTGGATTTTTCTTGTGGTACTTGGTGAACTCCTTTGGTTTAGTTTGTTTGTTTGGTTTGCTGGTGTATGAAATTGATTGGTATCATGTCGGATCATATTTCGGATTCGAGTGAATTTGGAAAGGAGGTTGATAGTTTGTTTGATCAAACCTTGTTGTTAGATGTTGACATTCATAAATTTGATGGTAACCTCGACTTTGCTATGTGGAAGACGGAGGTACAAGATTGGTTAGCCATTAATGGCTATGTGGATGTTCTTGATGATAAATCGAGAAATATGAATGATGATGAATGGTTAACTCTAAATTTAAAGGCTTGTGAATTTGTCCGGTATTGTTTGGTAGAAGATTTGTGGTACATTGTCAAATTGGAAACCATTGTAATAGTTATGTTGTCCAAGTTGGAAGACAAGTACGCTTTGAAAAATACAGAGGACCGGCTCTATGTGGTTGATGATAGTATTGGTAGATTGGTTGGTTCTCAATGTAAATTGAGAAGTCGAAGAACTCTTGCAAAGAATGAATGTACCTATTGTCATTGTTGGGGAGATTGGAAAATTAATTGTCCAAAGTTGCAGAAGAAGATTGTTCGTGTACATCGAAGAGATGAGGATTCATGTGTTGGTGTTTCGTTGTTGGCTTCATCTTCAGTTAGTCGTTCTACTAATGAGTGGATTTTGGATTCGGGTTGTTCCTATCATATGTGTCCCAATAGGGAGTTGTTTGATAGCTTCCAGGAGCTAGATGCTTGTGTTTTGCTTGGTAATTATCATACTTGTAAAACTTTTGGGATAGGTACAGTTCGATTGAAGTTGGAAGATGGATGCACTTGAAAGTTAGAAGATGTTTGGTATGTACCAGAGTTGACTACGAATCAAATCTCATTGGGTGTTTTAGAGTCCGATGGTATGAAAATTACATGTATTGGTGGAGCTCTAAAAGTTGTTGTAGGTGCACGAGTTGTTATGAAAGACATTAAAAAGGGTAAGTTGTACTACTTGAAAGGAAGTGCAATTACATGTGGTTTGCATAGTTCAGTTGTTGATTTGTCTGTCGATTCTACCAATGAATTGCATAGTAATATGGGGCATGCCGTTGATGGTACTATGCAAGTGAAAACAGATTTGTTTGCGGGTGGCAAGGCATGCATAGTTGGTAGGCATTTTGTTGAAGCGTCATTTGTTCGGGTGGAGATTGATGTCGCTCCACATTTGATTGGTTTGTTAGGTGACACGGCAAAGAAGAAAGTTGAAGCCACCATTGTTAGTAGCAAGGTTATCGCCCAAGAACCTTATGAAGCCGTGAAACCTTTGTTTGGGGGTTTTGTGTACGTACTTCCTATTGTTGGTAATCTCTCATGTGATGTTTGTTTGGCGCTTGGTAAGGAAGATGTATTTGGTAAATCTATGCATAGTGATTTGAATTTGTACCCCACTTGGTTGAACTTCATAGGAAAAACTCTTGAGAGGTTAGTTTTTCGGGGCATTGGATCATCTTCGATGGAGAACTTTGTTGAGGTGGAGATGGTATTTGGTAGCTTGGACCCCATTGTGTTGAAGTTGTTTGTGAGCCCTATAGGGCATTGGTGGGCATTTGGTTTTGATTTGGCCCCTTGTGGGAATTTGACCCTTCGGGGTATGGTGGGCATCGTATAGATGTCATTGAAGAAGAACTACGATGGCTTGATCCCATGGAGGGTACGTAGGCAGCCACTTGATGGTCCGGCCGCTTTGGTTTGGTTGTTCGTCGGTTTTTTTGAAGATCGGCTCAGATTTGGGAAATCTTCACCGAGGTGGAGAATTGTTGGGAAACTGGTTCTATAAGGGAATCCGTTTCATATCTGGATTTCTAAGTCCATATTAAGGATTTAGAATTTGGTATTGGAATATGACTTCCAATTTGATTAAGTTTGGAATTGCTATTAGGAATTTGTTTTGTACACCCTAAAGACTATAAATATAAGGTCTTAGGGATTGGTTTAGTATCCTCAATCCATATTGGTTGTTTGTCTCCTTGTGAGAGTTGTGAGGATCTTGGATGTGAGAGGGAGTTTGTATCCTCAATTTGTGATTGTCTCTTTGAGAGATTTGGTGAGGATTTGAGAAGGGAGGAAACCTAGGGTTTCTCCATTTGTTTGAGAGCTTTGTACTATCTTCTCCAATAGTAAAAGTTCTATTTGTTTGTCCGTGGACGTAGGCAATATTAGCCGAACCACGTAAATCTTGTGTTTTGTGTGGGTTTGTTTGATAGTAGTAGGAGTTTCATCTTCTCTATTTTGTTTTGTTTAATTCATACACTATTCCAATCTTGGGTATTGGTGCATAAGTTTCCGCTGCGCACAACATGTATAACATCAACACAGCCTTAACTCTATGTCTGAGGTTTCCAAGACACCTTGAGGTAAATTGAAAACATGGAAAAAAAAAAAAAAAACACACCCCAAAAAATAAATAAATAAAGCTTTTCATTATCATTTTGCTTAGGATCTATCTTTAAATGAAGTGAGAGATTAGATCATCTATGAGAGAAAAAATTATCACACTAGTCAACATTAACTGCTGCGATGGATGACCTGATAAGATTGATAGACTGTTGAAACAAAATATTTTTAAAATAAGAGGCCAAATGTCAACATTTTTTTAATACAAATATAAAGTATCCTTCGCTTCCACTGGGGTGTCTAATTACTGCCCCATGAAACAAATAATGGCATGCCCTCTGCTTGTGCCTGTTACATTCTTAAAAGACCATGTGCATGCTGTAAGATATTTTCTGATCCGCGGTTCATCCATATGGTTTTCGCAAAACAACCTTAAAAGGTTACAAAAAAGATCCAGTGACGTAGAAAGTATTCCAAATGTCAAGGCAGTTCTAATAATGCTTTAACTCAGAAATATAATTGAACAATCACCAGTGGCTCTCGTGGCCAAAAGAAAAATCCTATCAATTAGGAATTTGGAAGAAATTCATTTCAAAAACCCATTTTACGCCACAAAAAAGGAAAAGGAAAGAAAGACAAATAGAAGACAGAAAGAAAAAACTATTAACTACTGCCCAGCCCATGTGCCTTACCACTTTCCAGTACAATGGAAGGGGAATGGCGAACTAAAACGACAAAGACTACACATGGTTTCCTTTTCCATTCCTTTCATTCTTCTATTCCGAATCTCGGCGAGCTTAGCTATAAGCTGTAGCTAGCCAATAAAAATAAAGTTCTATAAAAGAAGTCTATATTAGAAACTGATTTTTACCCATTATAGTAAAAGAAACAATGACGAATATCTAGAGAGAGAGAAAATAAAGAGATGGACGAAACAAGTAGAGCTTATGAACTTTTATGAGCGATAGAATGCAAATATAGGGAGTCTGTGAAAGACAGAGTCAGATAGCCACAAAGCAATTGAACATATAATTCATTAGATTACTCACCAGTATATTGCCGTTGCCAAGGCTGTTCAGTGGATGATTAAGATCCGTCCCACCCATGGATCCAACTAAAACAATCTGCTTCACTCCAGCTTCTTTAGCTGCAAAAGATGTCAGATTTGACAAAACAATCACCAGCATTTAAAAGAAAACAAGAGAAAGTAATAGTCAGGCCACAAAATCCTAACCTGCATCTATTTGATTCTTCTGTCCAATCCAGTCAACCTAAAATGCTCAAGGTTTCAGTTTCCAGTGACATAATATAACTAACACGACTGCTAGAAGTGGACATTAAGATAGTTATACAGCAATCACCTGCTCCGGATAAGCTCCTTCTTCAAAATAGAATTCAGGCCTCCCACCTTTGCTGGGATCAAATCCAGGCTTCATCTTTGGCACACCACTTGTAAGAATTACGAGAGCATCAATACCTTGTATAGCAGGAGTAATGCTCTCAGCATCCCTTATATCCCCAAGAAAAACGTCATCAGCACCACCGATTTTCTCCTTGCTTTCTTCCGTTCTAACCAATCCCCTTGCTACATATTGATCTACTCTTTCCTTTAATTTCTTATAAACAATTTGACCTGTGAAAAAAGCCATCTTGTGAAGAAATATTTTAAACTGTTACCTGGTACAAAGAAATGAAAACTTAAGAAAGAAACAGAAAGGAAGACATCTTCTGTACTTCAAATCCGATGAAATATTAAATCTACATTGTCAAAAAACTCATATTAAGAAAAGAAAAAAAAAAAGTGTACAGAATCCAAACTAAGGAATCCACACGATTGATGAATGAATTCATAATGCACACTGCTTAATCAACTAGCTAAGCAAGATCAATTTGTCTTATAGTAAAAAATACAATCGGACACAAATAGGTTAGAACAATATCCTTCTCTTGATAGAAGTTTTTATCTCCCAATACAGTATATAGTTAATGGATATGGATCAGTTGAAATCAATTCCTCTATGAATGATTGGATAGGATTTTCTTTATAATAAGTTGGGTTGGAACTTGGAAGTAATTAAAAACATAAAAAAGCAAAACATAAATCCCTTTCACAAAAATGTTATTGTTTCATCACATCACTACTAAGTAATAACCAAACCAAGTAATGTTTCTATCATGATTCATGAATACTGTAGATAAAATTGAAGTAGTAAGTAAATTGGAACAAGTATTATACCAGTTCTACCAGCAGCTCCAGTAACAAGAACAGTGCTTCGAGATGATGAATCGGTGGCCATTGCTACTATTACTCTACTTGTTCTCAATTTGTTTTGAGAAGAAAAGCCAGTAGAAATTTCTGGAAGAGAGCTAGAGCATTTATAAGCAGAGAGGTTTGATGGAAATGTAACACGTGGCACTATGGCCATTGCAAAGAATTAATACTAGTAGTTAGGAATGCGATTGAAAAAAAAAAAAAAAAAAAAAAAAAAAAACCGAAGACAGTTTGTTTAGATGAAATGCATTAATGGAAGGAAGTGATCAATTCAATTCTACTCTTTCTTCTTCAGTTGTTCATGTAAAGTTTTTCTGCTTGAACGAACCCTCCTTATCTACTTATCTACTTCAAATATCTCTAAAATGTCCCCCGATATATCGGATTTAATATCATTAGTATTAGTATAATAGTATGTATGTATTGAGAACCCAATATATACGCAATATAACAATAGTAAAGCAAACAATAAAGCAATAAACAAATAAAGAACACACGATATTTTTAATGTAGTAAAACCTAATATGGGAAACGTCCACGGTTGTCCTCGCGACTACAAATAAATCCACTAGATGAAAAGAGATGTACAAACCTATCAACTACCTGCAATCACTGCGAGTTGACACTACTGGTTATCTCTAACACCTTGACTTCACCGGAGCACCTTGATGTACGCACAAGACATTCGACTTCTTGATGAACACACAAGAAGACTCGAAGCCGAACTATGAAACAAGCTTACACCAGAGTTCCTTGATGAACACACAAGGATACTCGACTTCTTGATGAACACACAAGAAGACTCGAAGCCGAATTCACAATGATATATGAAATATAGGGAATTGATGAATTAAGAAGAAAGGGAATTGAGTTCAATAACCAAAACAACTTCAACACAAAACCTAAACCAAACTCCAGAACAAGAGAAGAATTGGACGGCCAAAGAACTAACTTGTTCTTTGGAAGAGAAACCCTATTTATAGTTAGGGTTGGAGAACACAAGAATTGGGCCGAAATAGGACGAAATCCATATTGGACGTACGTACGTCGAAACGACGTTCGTACGTCTCCACACAATAAACGCTTGCTGACTGCTTAGACGTACGAACGCCCTAACTAGGTACGTACGTCCAGAACAACAAAACATACCTGCTGACTGACCTGACGTACGTACGCCCTAACTCAGTACGTACGCTCAACACGATGGAAAGTTTGCTGACATGAGGGACGTACGTACGTCCTAACTAGGTACGAACATCCTGAACCAAAAACACACTTTTGACACACTAGACGCGAAGACAAAGAGTCGGGATGACGCGCGTACAACAAGGTTTTCCTAACAATGAACTCAAGGTGAAATAACCATAGACAACCAATGTCACAAAATTGATGCCAAACAACTTAGTGTCGGTTTCAATCTCCCCCTTTGACATTGATTTTGTGACAAAAACCTATGACTCTAATAGCACTTATAAAACGTGCTTACACAACCCAAACCATGGCATTTATAAAACATGCCTACAAAAACACTCATAGTAGAATACATACCAAGTCACCAACACATGATATCCAGCTTGAGCAAGACGCTTTAATCATCAGAGATCGAACGGAAGCACAAGAGATTCTGAATTAATCAGAGAGATAACGTAAGTTCCTCGAACAACTCCCCCATACTTCATGAGCTCCAACTTTCGATACTCGAGCTCCCCCATAACTGTACAGCTCCTCAATATCACTTTCGATATCTGAAACATAACCCAAGAATAACCTAACAAAGGAAGAGACAATTGTTAGTATTTAGAGTCATAAATCTCCCCCTTTTTGTCACAAGAAGTGAACAAGTGAAACAAGAATGAAATTAGAAGGGAGGGAAGAAGGCACAATATATGTATAAGAAGAGAAGACACATATATATATATAGAAACACAAACATTAACCCAATATTGACCGAAGAAGTTAGGTCCATTACCTAATATGCAAGATATTTTTACTAATCTGAAGAGAACTAGTACTAATATCATAATAGCAAAATCCAATAATAGAACCAATTTCTAACAATAGAAACCAAAATAGACTCCCAATATGACTACATCAAGCAAGGATATAAGAAGAGAAGGCAAAAAGGAAGAAACTAATCTGACTCCGGGTCACCATCACTATGCTCATCACCGGAGGTGCCCACGAGACCATCATCCTCATCATCTCCCTCAGGAGAGACATCACCATCAGTATCACCCGCTACAGGAGGCACCTCATCAGGGAATGGAGGCAACTCTAAGGGAGTGAAGTTGATCTGTAGATGACGCATCTGGGCGACATTCATCCTATGTAGATCACGGAGCATCGCATCATGCTGGGCAAGAATGATACCAAAACGATCCAAACGAGCGTCTTTATGGTCTTGATGACGTCGAAGAGAAGAAACCCGAGCTTCAACTGCAGCAACTGCCCGGTTGCTCCTAACTGAGGCAGACGGGGGGCGCCCAGAAATCAAGGCCCTATCGAAATCATCACGGCTATCAAGAGCCCTGCCTCCCCAAATCAAGTGATGCGTCAGTCGCGCACCCACAGACTCAAATGCAGACTTTCTAGACTGGCAACCCTTTTTGATGGCATTGACCTAGTCATGACCAACAAATCTTGGAGGGCTCACCTCCGTGTATCTTACCTGAAAGCCTAAATGCTTAAGAATTGTCATAATAAAGCTAGGGAAAGGAAGAGTACCCTTAGCTGCATCAATCTGGAGCATCCGTGAGTAGATGACCTCGGAGAGGTGGATATGATGCACCGACATACACACCACTAGCTTGACCATTTCGTCGGTCATGATGATCTTGTTGCCCTTTGTCGGATAGATGTTCGAATGAGTAACCATGTGCATGAGAATGGCACTGTAGGCCTTGGCATGGTATCTCTCTGTGACACCATCTATGAACATCCTAGTAACTTGATCGATCAAATCTACCCGAATCTCATCTGGAAGAGGCCACATGACATGAACGGTATTCTCTGGCAGACGATGATTATCGATTCCCAATGCTTCACTTATCACCTTAGGAGAGATAGTATATCTCCTACCTTCAATCAAGACGGAGAAGCTTGAGCGATTTTGTGAGGGTGTCTTCGTCTCATAGAAAGCAATCGTGTGCTCAACCGAGTACTTAGTGATTGGTTGAGCCACCCTTAACCAATTTCGAGCCTCAAAGAATGAAGATATGTTGCCGAGTTGGGTAACTCCTAGAGGGGTTGCAGTGATGTCTCGCAAGTTGAAGAAGCGCTCAGGAACAATTGCCTTGGCTCGAGGATGAGCACCAAGGGGTGTGGGAGGAGGTGACGAGTCCGGAGTGGCACCTCTACCCCGTTGAGCGCGGGAAGCACGTGCTCCTGAAGTGGATGCACCCTTAGAGCCGGGTGTGTCTTTAGCGAGTGGTGCGAGCGCGCTTAGGAGGCATGTCCTGCACACACACAACATTAGAAACATAACACAAGTAAGTAAAACCAACAAAACAACCAAGAAAAACCTTAGGAAACTCCATTCAGGCATTTCACCAAACACTTGGTGAGCAATACAGTACGTATAGGCAGAAACACTACATGAGCATACCAAAATGATACTAAGCATATCCAAGAAACTCCTCAACCATTAATAATCACAAGAAGTTCCAAAATTATCTAGACAACAAGTATATATCCAATGGTATGAACCCAATATGATCATGGTAAACAAACTCTTAATCCAAAGCATAACAGACAAATAATAATGAAGCATCAAGATAAAATGAAAAAAAAAAAAAAAAAAAAAGAGAATGGAGGAGAACTTACTTGATGTAGATATAGAGAAAGGAAGTGAAACAACACCCAAAACACCAAGCTTCTGATTCCACACACAATTTAAGAGCAAACTAAAAGCACTAAGGTAACGAAGGAACCGGAAAGAAAAAGAGGAGAAGAAGAGAGAGAAATATGAGCTTCCTAAACAGTTAGAAGGGGATGAAAACTTCCCTTGTTCGTGCTAAGAGAATATATGCACAATTTGAATTTATAGTTGGCAAGAATTTCAAACAGATGGGCTTGAAAAAAAAAAAAAAAAAAAAAATTTTGGCCGAAACTGTTCAGAGGACGTACGTACGTCGGGATACAAGGAAAACCTTGCTGCCTGAACATGCGTACGAACGTTATAACACCGTTCGTACGTTCCTCCCAAAAAAAAACATCTGCCTCCACGAACGTACGAACGTGCTAACAACGTTCGTACCCTTTGTTTGTTTTTTTTTTAAAAAAAAATAGGGAATTAACCTTAACAACAGAGAAACAAACCAAATGACAAACAACAAAAATATTGAGAGACATCACATGGAAAGAGAAAGAAGGAGAAAAGAAGAAATTTCTAAGTATTGTAAGGATTCCAAGTAAAGCGCGAATACAATTTGAAAAAGCTTCAACCATGAAAAAGTGCAAGAACGAAGAACTAAATCATACACCCAACCACGGTACTCAAAAGAATGATGCAAGCATGCAGGAGGAGCAGGGTAGACTTATACCAAAATCCGGGTATACTTAGAAGAGGGAATCACCTTACAAACATCCGGGAACAAACCGAAACTAAGATCATTGAGTATTTTGAAGGTCACTTGCAATTGGACAAATATAAAAGTGAACCAGATCACAACAAAACCAAGGAAACACTGTCTAGGCTGCAATACAAAAATACCCTGGTTCAAACACAATGAACATTTTTATTGGTTTTATCCATGTAAAATAAATGTCATTCTCGTGTGGGAGTATAGGACACCTCCATCTTTTACCAAAACACGAGGGTAGGGTGTAGCCTACATCTTTTCGGCAAAACACACTCAAGAAGTGCAATACCATGGTAACGTGCAACACAAGAACTAACATCTCCTGAGTGCATCCGTCAGAGCATGACCCTCACAGCCCCAACGGGTTCCTAGCCAACTGATAATGCGCCTAAGACATTCAAATGGCTGGGGATTTTGTGAGTCATTGACCACTTACAAGAGGTATATATAAAAAGAGTGATGACCATGAAGAAAACAGAAGCTAGAGATGATACCAGATGATCATTTCTTAATCATACAAGGATCAAGGTATAAAAATACTCTAAAAATCCCACAACATGCAAATGCATCATGCAGTAAACCACCAAAGGCGAAGGGAGTATGATGCAGCCCTACAACAATCCTTGACAGAAATCCACAGTTGAAGTTACCAAACTATAACTAGCTAAAAATAATGGAATCCAAACAATAAATAGACTAGTATGTCCTCAACACCTAAGACGAAGCCTATAGAAGAGAAATAATAAAAGAACCTAAACCTCCCTTACAAATTGCAACTTATTTAAGACAATTGAATTAAACAAATATCTCAGAAACGATGCATCCAACAACACATACATGGAATAAAAAAAAATAGAAGGAATAACCAACAACCCCTTTTTTTTTATTAACAATGTATTCAGACATGCAGCATGATCTGCAAGCTAGACAACCAAAGCATAAAAAATAGAAGCACCAAACAAATAGCCTATGTGGTTAGAGAAATATGCAATTTAAATAACACAAGGCTAGAAACAAACTACATCATCCCAAATGTGGGACACCACCAGACCTTTGCAAGTCCAGAAAAACCTTCAACTTATCCTTTCTTACCCATACTTGTTTAACACTAGGCGTGCACACCTTGGGAATTGAAAAGATATGAGATCTCCCCTTAACAAGCTTTACAATAGACTTGTCCTTAACTAATTCCACCTTAGTCTTTGACTTCCTTTTGTTGGAGTATCTGTTTCTCTTAAACCTATGACAATAAACATTAGAATTCCAAGGTCTAGAAAACGCACAAGAAGGAACATAAGAATCAACAAGATTATAATTATAAGGAACATGAGAATAACATTTAACATGTTGATTAAAATCCCAACAAAAGATATCCAAATGACCATCTCTACCACAATAAGAACAATGAAAATTATTAGATTTTCTCAAACAAGTCTTATAAGAAAATGCAGTAGTGGTGGATAAACCATGTATGTCACTATTTGGTTTATGACATTGTCCCTTAACAAAACCCATACCTCCCCTATTAGAACAAGATGGCTTACCAGCAAAAGCAACCTTATCATTAGCCTTAGACTTAAACTTTGTGCGAGAAACATGCTGAAAACTATTAGTATTAAGTCTAGTCTCAATAGGCGGGGTAGGCAAAAGAGCAGGCAAACTAGATTTTACAGAAGTAGTCACACTAGATGAACTAGTAGAACTAGCAATAGGAGAGTCAAATCTAGTTTTGTCAAAAACCTGCAATTGGAGTTGAGTGGACGTTAAATCGTTCTTTGTTACCTCATACTCCACCAATAGAGATTTGTATTTCTCATCGACCTCCTGATTGGCCTTCTCTAAAGCTGCAATTCTACATAACAAGTCAAGTTTTTCTTTTTCATATAATTGAGAAATAGAAATTGCACCATCTGCAGCAGAAAGAATTTGTTTTTCAAGAGTTTCGATTTTATCCTGCAAAGTAAGATTAGCCTTATCCAATTTTTTAATTTTGGATTCATAAACTTCCCCTTGAAGCATATAGTCTTCTGCACAATGTCTGAGTCGTTGTTCTAGAGAATCAACCTTATTCTGCAAAACACCATTATCTTCAAAACAAAAATTATCAGAAATAGTAGACAAATTACAATTAGCTTTATTAAACTTTTCCTGCAAATCAATATTAGCTTTTTGTAATCTGTCACATTCTTTTGCAGAAAGTCTGTAAAGAAGAGCCCAATCACTATTGCTAACAACATACAAATTATCATCCTTTTCAAAATCAGATTTTGGTTTTGTAGATTTAGACGATTTAGTAATAAAATTATTATAACCAGACTCATGAACCATTATTGCACTCATAGGATCTACGCGTGAGCCATTACGCTCCATAACAAGCGCCCTGCGACTGATACCAATTGAGAACCCAATATATGTGCAATATAACAATAGTAAAGCAAACAATAAAGCAATAAACAAATAAGGGAAAATTGGCGATAACCCCCCACATTATGGTCACTCTTGGCAAAAACCCCCCTCTTTTGTCCATTTTTGGCGTTAACCCCCCAACCCCCAAAATTAGACCTTATGTTGCCCAGTTTACCCCTGACCCCTCCTATTTGAGTAAACCCTCTAATTTAACGTCAACATAAGTTAACTAACAGATGTTAACTCCGTTTACACCAACTCTTATTTGCATAAACCCCCCCGAAAAGTAAAAAAAATTGAAAACCAAAATTGAAAATTCTACTTCACCACCAATCCACGTGTCGCCCATCCACCTCCTCCTCCTCCTCCTTCTTCTCCTCCTCCTCCTTCCTCCTCCTCCTTCCTTCTTCTTCTTCTTCTTCTTCTTCTTCCTCCTCCTCCTCCTCCTCCTCCTCCTCCTCCTCCTTCTTCTTCTTCTTCTTCTTCTTCTTCTTCTTCTTCTTCCTCCTTCTTCTTCTTCTTCTTCCTCCTCCTCCTCCTCCTCCTCCTCCTCTTCTTCCTCCTCCTCCTCCTCCTTCTTCTTCTTCTTCTTCTTCTTCTTCTTCTTCTCTGTTGCAAATAGGGGGGTTTATGCAAATACTAAGATAAATGGGGGTTTATGCAAATAAGACTTGGTGGAAATAGAGTTAACATCTGTTAGTTAATTTCTGTTGACGTTAAATTAGGGGGTTTACTCAAATAGGAGGGGTCAGGGGTAAACTGGGCAACATAAGGTCTAATTTTGGGGGTTGGGGGGTTAACGCCAAAAATGGACAAAAGAGGGGGTTTTTGCCAAGAGTGACCATAATGTGGGGGGTTATCGCCAAGAGTGACCGGAGCACCTTGATGTACGCACAAGACACTCGACTTCTTGATGAACACACAAGAAGACTCGAATCCGAACTATGAAACAAGCTTACACCAGAGTTCCTTGATGAACACACAAGGATACTCGACTTCTTGATGAACACACAAGAAGACTCGAAGCCGAATTCACAATGATATATGAGATATAGGGAATTGATGAATTAAGAAGAAAGGGAATTGAGTTCAATAACCAAAACAACTTCAACACAAAACCTAAACCAAACTCCAGAACAAGAGAAGAATTGGACGGCCAAAGAACTGACTTGTTCTTTGGAAGAGAAACCCTATTTATACTTAGGGTTGGAGAACACAAGAATTGGGCCGAAATAGGACGAAATCCATATTGGACGTACGTACGTCGAAACGACGTTCGTACGTCTCCACACAATAAACGCTTGCTGACTGCTTAGACGTACGAACGCCCTAACTAGGTACGTACGTCCAGAACAACAAAACATACCTGCTGACTGACCTGACGTACGTACGCCCTAACTCAGTACGTACACTCAACACGATGGAAAGTTTGCTGACATGAGGGACGTACGTACGTCCTAACTAGGTACGAACGTCCTGAACCAAAAACACACTTTTGACACACTAGACGCGAAGACAAAGAGTCGGGATGACGCGCGTACAACAAGGTTTTCCTAACAATGAACTCAAGGCGAAATAACCATAGACAACCAATGTCACAAAATTGATGTCAAACAACTTAGTGCCGGTTTCATGTATGTCCAAATGAAGCTATGGGTATATATGTACCTGGTTGACATAGTCACATAACAAAATAAAGCTATGGGTATATGAGAAAATTTTAGTCAGTAAATGTATATCAGTAAATGTACTAGCTTACTTTACTACAAAGTAGTCAAGTTTGGAGCGACACAAGTTTTGCAAGTTTTTTGAACTCTGATACTACCATGCTCTTCTACTCCTATTAAGTGATGTTTGTTTTTTTTGTCTAGTAGTTTATAGCTATAAGTTTGGGGATGGAGCTTATAGTAACTACCATCTTTTTAGCCAATTTCTACTAGAAAAGTTTATAAGACCCTAACCAAAAGTAAAAACAAACATATATTTGGGTTTTCTAATAGCTTATAAGCTATCGGAACTAGTATAACTGAAAAAACAAACAACACCTTAGTCTATTATTGTAGATTTGTAGTTGTTGTTGCTTGCCATACTTATAGAATTGTAGGTCCGAAAAAGCATAGATTTTTCATAAAGTTTAGCATTTACATCTATAAGACAATGCCAACAATTTAGTATATCAATATACAACTTAAAACTGCATGGAATATTAATCATTTATTTTTCTTCACAACCAAAGCTATGGTTATAACTAAGACATTAAATCATATAACTATGACGTTAAATCATGGCTATAACAAAATAAATGTGGATATTGGTTTGCAATCTGCTGATATGAACATAGGTATTAGTATGCTAATCAGAGATACTCAAATACATATGGGACCTTTCTATTTGCAGGCAGTCAAGCAGATAAGACAGTTTCTTCAACTGACGAAGAATGTGCAGGCATCTTATCTGCTTGCAAAACAGGGCTCCAACAACATCGGAGCAGGGTGGTGATCGAAACTGATAACCCGTCAGCTGCAAACTACATGAACGGGAAAACTGCAAATTTACCTTGGGTGGCATCCAACATTTTCGATGGAGCTCTATATATATCTAAGTCTTTTTCTTCTATTTATTTTACGCACTGTAACAGGAGTGGGAACTGCTCGGCTCATATCATTGCGCATTATGCTGATAAAAGCTCCTTGGTTCCCACTACCTATTTTATTCTTGTTCGAGCCTCCTCAACATTCAAGATTGGTTGGTTCAGACAGGGGGAGTCGAGTAACCGGCAAATTGGATGGTAGAACAACTGAAGCTTAACTCTGTGTTTTGTAATAAGCAAACTTTCTAGCTTCTAGTATATATTTTTGGTATGCCTAGTCCAAAAAAAGCTAAACATGCCAAACAAAAAAAGAAAAAAACATCGCTCTGATTCCGGCCCAGTTCAAAAAGCCCACCATCTGCCGACTTCCAGGCCCCTTCTCTTTCCTAGCTAGTGTTCTTCCCAGCCTAGCCCAGTGACTATTCTTCAGCGTGAGCCACCTCCTGATGACCTTTCGACAAAAGAAGACATAGTTGTTGAAACTCCCAATCTGCAATCTGTCGAATCCAATGAAGCAACCGCTAGTGCCAGTCAACCAGCTTCTGCGACTCACCTATCCTTGGAGGAGGTAAGCACAAGCATTTACAAAAGAAACAACTCCACTAGTATGCCTTTGTGGGTTCATAGTATGGCGATTCAGTTAGCGCGAAAATTTGGGATGACAGAAGAGTAGGGAAGATAGCTTTAGAGGAAATTATGGGGGAATTGAATGAAAATTTACACAATTGTTGGAACCAAGGGGAAGACCCATTCCTTTTGTTCAACAACCCGGTAGAGGACGACTCATCTAGTGAGGAAGGAGAGGAAATTAATGGAGGGAAAGTCGTTGTCCATGGCGATTAAAATCCTTTCTTGGAATGCTAGAGGAGTTAATAATCTTTCAACTTGTCAAAGTATGAGACGCTTGATTAGGAATCAAAACCACACTTGGTGATCATCTAAAAAACTAAGTTACAAGATAGTTCTTTGAGCCATTTCAAGAACATATGGAGGGCCCATTGGGAATTTGTTGAGATATCTTCTATTGGATTTTCGGGTGGGTTATAGCTCGCTTGGAACAAGGACTTCGTAGAGGTCGAAAACACTTTGCTTGGTGCCTTCTCCATATTGGCAATTTGCAAATGTAAGGGTGATAACAACCAATGGCGTTTTAGTGGGATCTATGGGCCGACTAAACCTATTGATAGGATATTCGTGTTTGGTCGTCTTTCCCTTGGTGTTTGGGAGGAGACTTCAATGTTGTGAGATTCACTCACAAAAGAAGAAAATGGGGAAGATACGACAAAGACATGAGGGATTTTGGTGATTTCATCTCTTTCCATAACCTTCATGACTTCCCTTTTGTAGGGGATCTCTACACTTGGGTTGAGGAAAAGGAAAACCCCCAAATGTCTTGCTTAGATAGATTTTTGGCTTTTGGATCGACATTCATCCTCATCCTCACCATTATGCTTTGTCAAAACACAATTCCGACCATCGGGCAATCGTCCTTCACAACGAGATCGTCAATTGGGGACTGAGACCATTCAAATTTGAAGCCATGTGGTTCGAGGATACAAACATCATTAACCTCACTGAATCTTGGTGGAATTCCTTCAACTTTAATGGGCGGCCTAGTCAAGTATGGTGGCTAAAATTGAGAGAGCTAAAAGGCAAACTCAAGCAATGGAATGTGGAGTATTCGGCAATGTGGATTCACAAATTGATGTGTTGACTACAAAAATCCAATCAATGGAAGATAAAGAAGCTCACACACCACTTTCCCATGATGAGTTCATTTCCAAAACTAGTTGGAATGAGGAACTCAACAAGCTCCTCAAGATGAATGAAGTGAAATGGCGTCAAAAAGCTAAGGTGAAGTTGAGATATGAGTACGATGAATGTACTAAATTTTATCATGCATTGGCCAACTACAAGAACATAGTCTCTACCATTAGATCGATGACAATAGGCGGTGCAGAGGTTGTCGTACATCATCAAGTCTCATGTTGTCAATTTCTACAAAGGCCTCTTTACCGAGACACGTGATCATAGGCCAAGACTTGATAACCTACCCTTCGACTCCATTTCCCTTGATATGAAGGCCAACCTTGAAAGGTCGTTCACCGAAGATGAGATTTTGGGCACCATAAAAGCAATGGATAGTGAGAAAGCATCGGGTCCCGATGGCTTCCCAATGTTTGTTTATAAAAAGTGTTGGCATATCTTCAAGCAAGACACCATGGCGGTTGTCCTTGATTTCTAAAACACCGTTTTTCTTGATGAAAAGAACAACTCAACGTTTGTGTCACTTATACTGAACAAGGATGGGTGTCTATCCCTTGGTGATTACCGTCCCATAAGCCTCATAGGCGGCATCTATAAGATCATTGCCAAAACACTAGCTTTCCGACTCAAAGAGGCGCTCCTCCAAATCATATCTGAAACCCAAGGTGTTTCCGTTGAGGGTAGACAAATACTCGACCAAGTCCATTGCCAATGAGATCATCGATTCAAGGCTAAAAGAGAAGAGAAAAGGGTCACGTGTAAAATTGATATCTCCAAAGCTTTTGATAATGTCTCATGGAGCTTTCTTGACTACCTTCTCCAAAGAATGGGATTTGGGGATACTTGGCGTAAGTGGATAAATTCATGCATCTCATCCACCCATTTCTCAATCATGACCAATGGGACCCCCTCTGGGTACTTCACAAGTTCAAGAGGTCTTAGGTAATGCGATCCTCCCTCTCCCATGCTCTTCACCATAGTCATGGAAGCTTTGACTAGGCTTGTTCATAGAGCGGTTGATTTGGGCTTCATCCAAGGTTTTCAAGTTGCACCCCATGCACCAATGGTGAGTGTTTTGCAATTCCCCGATGACACCTTGATTTCAATGTTTCATTGATCCCCTCCCTTCGCAAGTGCTCACTCTCAAGGCAATCCTACTAATGTTCAAAGCAGTTTCGAGTCTAAGAAGTAATCTTACCAAATCATCCATTGTCCCCATCAGTGAAGTGGATAATGTTCAAGCTCTTGCTCATGTCATGGGATGCAAAGTGGCCTCTTTACCTATCACCTATCTTGGGCTCCCTATGGGGGCATCGTATAAATGCAAAGCTTCTTGGGATCACATCATTGACTTGTTTAGAAAGCGTCTCAACGGTTGGAATAGGTCGAAACTTCAAAAGAGGTCGACTTATGTTGGTAAAGAACACTCTTACCAATTTGCATATCTACCAACTTTCTCTTTTCACAGTCCCTTCTAGTGTGGCTAATTATATTGAGAGTATTATTAGTGGCTTTGTGTGCATGGGGGTCAACACAAGAAAAGAGGAAAATGCATCTTCTAGATTGGGAAAAAAATGTGTGTTCCCAAAAGAGATGGTGGACTTGGCATTAGACGCATCAAAAGCTTCAATAAAGCTTTGCTCGGGAAATGGATTTGGAGATTTGGGCAAGAAATGAATTTTCTATGGTGAAGAGTGATCGTTGCAAAATATGGTATCCAAGCACTTGGGGGCTGGCCCAACACCACTACAAGGCCCTATGGTTGCGGTCTATGGAGAGGCATTCTTTCTCAACTCCCAATTATGCAAGAGAATATTTGGTTTCATATGGGTATTGGCAACACCATCCTCTTTTGGCATCATAAGTGGGTCGGGGATTTCACCTTGGCTGCCTAGTTTCCCAATATTTATAGGTTTGCCGACATGAAGCATGGACTAGTGTCTCAACACTACACTTTTGCACAATACAGTACAATCTAGGACTTGCATCTTATGCGACCAGTCAGAAGCTGGGAGCTAGAGGACTTACAAAGACTGCAGGCTCTCCTTCATTCACACCAAGTTGATCCGGACGAATATGATTACTGGAAATGGAAAGCCCCCAACCAAGATAAATTCTCTGTCAGTAGCTTATATAACATCATTGAAAAAGAGCGACACCGAGAAATGAACACACAACATGTACAGTTTCCTTACAAGCTAGCCTGGTCAATCCTTCTTGGCATCTAAAATAAAATTCTTCTTTTGGGGAGTCCTACTTGGCAAAGTTCTGTCCAAAGAATAGCTGCAACATCGCGGTATGGCTATTGACACTGAATATGCTTTATGTAAGCATCACCGGGAAAGCATTGTGCACCTCTTACTTCAATGTGAGATATCGAAAACAATATGGATTGAACTCACTGATGGGATCATAGATGTAGAGCAATTCATTGATTCTGTTGTATCTATCCAGAGCTTCTTGGAGTCGTGGCCCACACAGAGACGAAACGGATTGGGGTATAATGTTTGGGAACTCTTCCCCTTTGCGATTTGTTGGTCAGTCTGGCGGATGAGGAACAATTTGATTTTCAGGAATATTACACCAAGGCTGGACAGAATCTACATTGAGATCAAGGCGCTTATTTGGTTTTGGATCGGTGGAGCTACTAGAAACAGTGACTACAGTTTTCAAGACCTCCTCAACAACTGGGAAGTGCTCCTACAACTGTTATCTGTCATCTGCTCTTTTTTCTACCTTATTTCTTCTTTTTTTGTTTAGGTGAAATTCTGTTTCACCAGCTTTTCAACCACCTGACGACACACTACAGTGTGGGCTGATCAGGCTTGTATCTTTTTTTTTTTTTTATATCTAAAAATTTCTGAATTTATCAAAAAGAAAAAAAAAAGACGTTAAATCATGAATGAAGCAATAGAATTATGGGAAATATATATAATGCCTCGATTCAGTCAAGGTGTTCCACAAGGTGAAAAATATATAAGTATAATTTTAGAATATATATAGTCTTGAGTCTTGAAATCAATTTATGCTTAATGCATATTAATAATATAAACTCTAGCTATCCCCCTTCATCTTTTATATATTTATATTATAGACTCTAGCTAGAAAGTTGGAAACTATGCATCCACAGATGTTTTCATGGCCAGTTTGCCAGGAAATGTAACATTCTCCTTCTCCCCAGCTTCCCAAGTTCTGGTATTGCTTCTCTAATGTTGTGAATACTCTCCAAAACATAATCTGCTCCTTGTACCTTCTGACAAGTTCTAACCTGTAGAAGACATCACAGTTTGAATTAGCAAATGCAATACAATCACTCACAATTTACAATTAATTAGTGCCTTCCTGATCAAAGGGAGTTTTTCAATACTAGCTTACCAGCACTGTATACAGACCCACTCGCTTTCCAGCTTGTATATTGCAAAGAACAACTCAAAGAACAAAAATATAGCAATTAATGCAAATCATGACAAACACAAACATCATAATATAACAATCACCACAGCTGCATCAGTATGATCATCTTACTGTTCTCTGGATTGATATTTGCAATCTTAAGAGCAGCTTTTTCAATAGCAGCTTCAGATGGTTTAGACACAATTGGAGTCTTTGGAAGTTCTGATCCAACATTAGCTTGATAGATCGAAATGCTTGATGATGTTAGAGGGTTTAGTCATACCTCATAACTATATGCAGTTCGTTAACTGCACCTTTGGACTCATCCTCAACATCTGAAACACCTTTTCTGGGAATTGGATTGAGAGTCTCAAAGCAAATTATGCTTTCAAAGCAATCTTCCAACCCAAGTCTGCTAAGATTCTTAGCTGCATGAATCCTATCCCCATTTGTGAAAATCTTTTTACATGTACCATAAAAAAGAATATTAATGAGTAAATTAAAAAGCGTTTAGCAGATCGAAGAAAACATTTAAGGTTACAGTATATAACCTCCCATGAAAATAAACTGCATTATAATGCCTTCAAATGGAACTCAATACTGAAATGACAATTATGAAGTAAACTTTTGCACCTGTGGTAATCAAGCTCATAGCCAATTGCCTGGAGAAAAATAAGAAATAAATCATAGTTGATTGATAAGTTCTTTCTCGACAACTTTGAACATTTGCAAAAAAAGAACGTACCCTAATACCAGCCACTATGTCTCCATATGTCTTGAACCGTAGTGGGCACATTTCAGGTATTTTGTTCATGTCAATGCGAAGCTTTTGGATCATAAAATCTATAATAAAAAAAATTTCCTTACAAAAGGAACTAGTGAAATTTGAACCAGCTAAAAAGGATATATTACATACGTGTTACGTGTATACGAAATACTCTCACCTTCAATGTTCTTGCCGCATTCTTCAGCAATACCAGAACTCAAAGGAAAAATGAACAATTAGTTATTTTGGTCCTTTAACTTTGCTCAAATTTTCAGTTGAGTCCTCAAAGTTTAAACTGGTCAATGTGGTCCAAATCTTTCAAAACGTTTGCAAAATGGTTTGGCCGTTTCCAAGCATTTAACTGAGTTGCCCAGTGGTAATTTACTATCATACGTAGCAGTTTATGAAATGCCAAAATATAAGGGAGGGAGGTTAATCATTTTCGATATTTTTCAACTCAAGATTTTTCACTTCAGATATAGCTACTGGGCAATTGGGTAGACCATATATGATAACTAACTGCTACTGGGCAACTTTGTTAAATCCTTGGAAACATGAAGATAACGAGTGACCATTTTGCAAAGGTTTTGAAAGATCGAGTTGGGACCAAATTGACCAGTTTAGGGTTTAGGGTTTTTCTTATTTCACAGTGACCTTGCCACATACATCTGGAGACACTTCATGGACTTGGCGAATATCTATTGGCCTAGAGTTAAAGCACCTAAGGCTGTTTGGGCTTCTTGGCTATTTATAGGGAAGAAAGGCTCCCTGGAATACTTTATTCACACTTTGAATCCTTTCATCATTGTTTGGGAGGTTTGGAAGGAGAGATGCAAGAGAAGATTTGATAGTGCATACCTGCCAAACAACCTACAACATCAGGGCCTCATCCTTAAATAATACAGATACTGGATACTCAAGCTCAGCTCCTGGTTCAAACCTACTGCTTAATCTAGCCAAAAATTCAAGCTTATAGCCAACCTTCTTGGAATAGTTTCTCAAAATCCCCCCTTAAAACCCCCAACCTTTGTCTATTGGACTAGACCCCCTGATAACCACCTAACCCTTAACACTGATGGAGCTGCCACTAAAGGAATGACTGCAGGGGGAGGGATCATAAGGAATAAAGAGGGCCAGAATCTGGCAAATTTTTTCACATTCTATGGTGAAGGGACAAGCAACTCAGCTGAATCTAGAGCTATTTTAGATGGTCTCACTCTCTGCAAGGAATTGGACCTCAACAACATCCTTATACAATCTGACTCCATGTTGGCCACTATGTGGTTCAACAAGTTACTACCTGTCCCCTGGTCTCTCAGACCATGGTGGAGACACATTTGGGCCCTAGCCTATGATCTCAACATTCAAATAAAGCACACTTACAGGGAGGGTAATCAAGCAGCACATTATCTATCAAAAAAAAGGACTAAAATACAAGGCAGATGGAGCAATCAACATCAATACGGACAGAATTTTCAAACAAATTCTAGCAAGTGACAATTTAAACATACCATATTTAAGAATTCACAAACATTCCTAACTTGCAGGTTTAGTCCTCACTCTCTCCATCAACATTACACAATTCATTTCCATCAAAGCAACATACTACTTTAAACCAGAATTGGAACTTGTTCCATCCACACCAAGCAACTGCAACACCACTGGATCCAGCATCATGGGATCAGCCTTCTCCAGGTTGTCAGCCCCTGAATTTGCACCAAAGCTCTCCTCACCATCATCTCTGTAACATGGAAAGGGAAGTGTCACAAGTTACTTATGCCATCTCCCTCACTGGTTATACACTGGGACTTACCCCTCTCAACAATTTTTTCAGATTTGGCAACTATTAAGGAAGGAAAAGTACATCAATATGCATACCTGTCACCTTTCAAGCTCCCCAGTTGGTCCTTTGCCCCAGAAGTTCCGTCGAACTCATAAACACTCTGCACCATATCTAGTTGGAACCCAGGGGGTGCTCCCATCTCTTCCTTCACCACAATCTCATCCATCACCAGGCCACCCATCGCCGGAATCAACTCATATTCCATGATAACTTGGTCATCATTCTGGTACATGTACTCTGGCCTCTCTCCGATAAAGTAAGGTTGTTCAGTCCCAAAAACCTCCCTCAGTTGTGCCCTACTGGGCCTTCGAGAGCAGGATCTACAGGCTGGGCACTGGCGAAGAAATTTCTGGGCCATTGCTATCCATTCTAAACAAAAGTCCTTGTACACAACTCCAGTTCCTTCAGTGACCCAAGTCAAGAAATACCTCGAGCTATTCCGAGTGGTTTTGTAAGGATAGCTTGGAAAAAAATCATCGATCATCCCTCTCGCGATATAGCCAGTCTCATCTACAACTTCTGGAAAACTGAACTCAACACTCTCATCTTCACAAGTCAGTTTCACCCTGTGCCCCTCCATACATTCTACAACCTGCCTACCATGCTCTACACATAACGACCTTAGAATGGAGGCAGACACTCGCTCAGAGAGAAAGGGGGTAGCCATAGAGAGAATGCAGTGCACCTTGAGTTTGCAATGCACCTTGAAGAAGAAGAAGAAGTCTGAACACTTCCCCAAGTTTTGAATGTTGCAGCGCGTAGCTCAAGAGGAAGTCCAACCTCTAAACTTAATGCCATAATAGGCACTGCTAGAATGTCTCCTCAACTCCCCCTTGTACTAGGTTTCCATTTTGGACCTCCTAGCCCACTCGTGGGCCTTTGTATGTTCTACTTTGTTTTTTAATAAAAATCCAAATTGTAACCAAAAAAAAAAAAAAGGACTCAACTGAAAATTTGAGCAAAGTTAGAGGACCAAAATAGCTAATTGTTCAAGGAAAAAGACAGTCATCTAAATCTATAATTTTAAAAACAATAATTGGATAAGAATTAATACACAATGCACTTTGATAGCTAAAATAGTTTTAGATGAAACAGACTCACCAATTTTGCATTTTGAACTATATATATTAGGGCAGGTGAAGTGAAACAGAAAGTATACAACTGGATAAGAAGATCTTCTCAGCTGTCTAAGGGATCAATGCACTATACAGTTGAGGATTTATATAGTTTGCGAACTTGGAGGTCAAGGCAGTGAAGCAGCAGACAGCTAAAGAATGTTTTTGGAGGCCACCCCTGCTGCCCTTCATTAAATACATCATCATAGGATTCATAGCATATCAAGAAGAATAAATTAACCATTTTACATTTTCAACAGGTTCAAATTCCCCAAAATATGTAAGTACAATTCATTCACATAAATAAAAAGACCAATAAATTTTTTACAAGTCTACAAGAAAGGAAAAGAAAACACTTGAAATAGAGCTAGATGACATACTTGGTAGAGAAAAGATGTACCTTAATCTGTTTGAAAATAGAAAGAAGTGGGAGAAGAAATGAATAGCTAGTTTTGCACAGAGGTTAGCAATGACCATGGCTCATCTTCTTTCTTATAAAGAGGGAGGTGGCCAGGTGGAGAGTGGGAGATTATGAGTGCAAACTAGAATATTTAGTTACTGTACCTTATTTTTCTCTACATTACTACATTAGTATCTATTTCGCAATAGATTTTGGATTCTGTAATTGATTTTTACATCATTGCATTTCGGTTGAGTACTGTCTATCAACAGATTGTTGCCACTGTTAATAGGGAACCACAACTTATGAAGATTATGATATCTGGGGGAAATTTAGACTTAACCCCCCCTATTATGTCCACGTTTTGAATAAACCCCCCTATTTGTCCAAGTTTGGACTTTACCCCTCCTCCGTCACCTCCCGTCCAATTTAACGTCTTTTTGTATTTTTCCTTCCCAAAATACCCCTCTTTATTCTTTAGACTTAACCCCCCAAAAAGAAATCTCCAAAAAGAAATCTCGATACTCGATTCTAATCGATGTTCTGCTTCAATAATACTCTTCAAATCCCAAGTTTTCAATGCAATACTACCAAAATATCCAATAAATTCAGCCCAAGCACTAATCTTTTGCAATTTTACCAAATATTTAGCATCAATTAAACCTGATTTCCCTAACCAAACAAATTGCTCAACAAAGAAATACAAACCTTCACCTCCATAAGCAAGAAGAGTAAGAATTATTTCTTGATTTGAATCAAAACTTGCACTTCTCAAAGCGTTTATATCTTGAACAAACTTTCCAAGACGGAATGCTTTTCGACTTATTCCAACACTTGATTCAAAACTCTTTAATCGAAGAGATAAAGGCAATGTTTCAGGAAGAACAGAGGAAGCAAGAATAATCTTTGATGCCTATCTCAAAATTTTTAAAAGTTTGTCTACACCATCTCTTTTTGGGGGGTTAAGTCTAAAGAATAAAGAGGGGTATTTTGGAAAGGAAAAATACAAAAGGACGTTAAATTGGACGGGAGGTGACGGAGGAGGGGTAAAGTCCAAACTTGGACAAATAGGGAGGTTTATTCAAAACGTGGACATAATAGGGGGGGTTAAGTCTAAATTTCCCGATATCTGGAGACCGAAGCTCCTGCATCTGGTAAAGGAACCCAATGCGAGCTCATTACCAAAAAGGTTACTCCGTATCTTCTCTTTTTTTCAATCAGTAATACAATTATTTTTATTTATATCATTTATTTGTTTATTTGCGTGTGGCGTTTCAAATCCTCATTTAAGAAACCCCATTGTCATTATATCTGCAATATTGGTATTCCACGAGTAGTGGTACAAGTTACTAGATTATTAAAAAAAAGAGTCTGAACACTCAGAAGTAGAATATCCATTGCAGTCATAGTGGTTGCAGGAGTTGAATATCCATCCACTGCAGTACTGCACTCCCTTAACAATCTTGACTCTAATACTGACAACTTTTTGGCAACAGAACTAGCCACAGCTTGAGTAACACCTTACTCACCATGTTTAGCAAACTTGTTCAGCAGTTTAGCAAAACCAGAACTTATGTATTCCCTAGCGTGTATGCAAGTTAATGAATTTTGATTTTCCAAAATATGCATATGCAAATAAATAAATAAATATTTAGAAAATCAAGTCTCCATAAAATCAAAAAAATTTATATGTGTAGCCTACTTGTATGTGGGTGTGTACATCCAATCATAAGATGCCACATGTCTATAAAGTGGTTGGGTAACCGATCAAACCCACTGAAGTTAACTAAACCCATACATAGGTTATATTATTATTGCCACATGGCGTTTTGTGATTGGGTGTACACACGCACACACAAGTAGGCTACACATAAAATACTAGTTTTTCCCGTATGGCATGATGAGACTTTCATTAGGGCTGAGCACAACTTTTCCGATTTTACTCGGCACCTAAGCAAACATAGAAATACTAATTTAGAAGTGATTTGTTTCAAAGGGTTACTGGGTTAAGCTAGGAATAGATTGCTACATAGAATACATATTATTATTTTTTTAATCTAAATATTTTCACTTTATTGATAGGGAGATCTTATTGCCACCCAAGAAACTCATCAAAAACCCAAATATAAAAAATTCGTCAAATACCCAATGATAAAATATCATTTATATCTTTCTAATTAATTTTTGTTTTTGACAAAAATCCAACATAATTTTCAAAAAACCCTAATTAAAATAGGAACAAGACTAATGTATGTGTAACTAACTAACTACTCATAAGTCCCCAAGGATTTGAATTCTCCATATGAAACTCTAATTTTTTATTGAGAAAAAACAAAAAAAAATTGGGTGGTACTCTCTCGTTGCCTCATCTCCACAAATGTTACCCTCATCAAACAATTGTGTACTCTCCACAATGTTTTTGATATATCTCAGTGTTATTTGATAGTTTATTTTCAATAATTCAGTTGTTTATTTTTTTTATTTAATTTGATTTTATAGAGAGAAGATGTAGAAGAGTTTTAATAATTTTAGGTTTTTGACAAAGTATGTGGGTGTGAAGGGTATTTTAGTAACAAAATAATTGTTTCATTGTGTTTTTCAAAGCAATTTGGCCTGATTGGGTTTTTGATGAGTAGTTGGGTGGTAATAAAATCCTCAAAAGAATTACACAAAAGGAGAGGATATTTCACTTTATTGATAAACTCAAAAGAAAAAAGAGAGGACAAGTTATGCCACAAGCCCACAAGTCCTTTCTGAATAGCAAAACCAATACTTCTCAAAACAGATTCATTCGACCCAGCAGTCATGACATTACTATCCATTATTTCACCTTTTTTTTAGGTTTTTAGTTTCAATCTAGTTTTTAGGCCCTACTAGTTTGGGCTGCAAAAAAGGCAAATTTTTACCCATATATAATTAGAGTGGTTCCTCCCAAGTTTACTCTTTGATTTGAATGGACCCCCACCTATTTTAGCTTAAACCCTATTAGTACCCCACTTAAACCTTGCATAAACATGAGATAATCATAAATGATCCCCTACTAGTTTATTAGCGAAAGGTGTAAAATTTTTGCACTTTTGAAATAGCACCAATTTTTTACATAAATTATGTGCATAAAATTAATTATCAAGAGTTTCAAGCATATTAAATTAGGGTTTGCGGGGTAACCAATTAGGGCCTTAGTAGTAAATTTAGAGGACACAACATTACATTTAAATGAGTTTAGAAGGCTGCCAAGTTGAACGCGTTTCTCTTGCAAGGGTGCTACAACTCTTCGTTGCACAATTTCAGTTTTTAAGGCGACATATTACTATTATATATACAACTATTAGTAGTGGGAAACAATCAGAGATTAGGAACACTGCAAGTTCTGAACTAAACTCCATACGGCCTAGTTATACATATTTTTGTTCGATTGGCGCTCGCCAAGCGGGGTTGCTAATTGTACAAATTACTATTATACAACTATCAATAGTGGGAAACAATCAGAGATTAGGAGCACTGCAAGTTCTGAACCAAACTCCATACGGACTATTATACAAAAGCAAGATAACTACAAAGGATGCATAAAAATAATCATATAAGATTGCAAAATACAGTCATCAAGTGTAAAGCACAGAAAAAGCACAAGATACTGCAAAGATACCTAAGTTGAAGTATCTCTTGATAGGTCCAACTAGACTAAGAGGATAGGATAAAGAATGTACGGAATCTGTCCAGTGTTGCTATCAAAGGAGGCATCTTGATATCTCAAGCACAAAACTTTTGTGAATACTACACTCTCGATGCACATGCTGGACAAGAAGTATGCTTGTTCCTCAAAATTACTGATTTGGTTGTGCACTTGTAAAAATTGAATCAAGGTGATCCTGTGACTCCAGGGAAGAGTTCAGATATCTTGTTGAAAACATCCATAACCTGAGAAAGGTTTAAAAAACTAGTTAACAATGCTAGTAAAAAAATAATAATATTTCCAAAGAAAAGTGAAATATCTAAGCAATACTGGTTCCATCGCTTATGCAGTCAGTAGATTTGGTTCTACAATATTTTTTTTTTTTTAATTATTAAAATAAAACACAGACAAATAAAGAGATATTTCTACATAATTGCCTTCAGATAGAGCTACTGAACCAGATGAAGAAGTATTGAGAAAACTAACTTGTTTGGCAGAAAACAGAGAAGAAAGAGAGAATTGCTTTCAAAGGGAGAGATTTGGTTCTACAATTAGTAATTAAAAGTCCTAGCATTTTCCACGGAGAATGTGTTTCTGGTGCTTTCAATATAGATAGATATAGAAATAACTTAGTATAACGGAGCTCTCTAAAACATAACAAGTATAACAGTTGTGACTAAGTAAGAAAACACTTATAAGAATCTCTTTCTGCATATCATATTGCTAAGAGGATTTCACCAAGAATTAATCTTACCTCTTTGTCATTTTGGTACTTGGCAATACTCAGAGGATTTTGTGAACACTGCACAAGTAATCATATGTTAAGAGGTTTAAACTTAAATGCAAGACAGAAGCTTTATATGAGGTAACATACATCCATGATGGCTGCTTGTACTCTTGGATTCTGAAATGCCATAGCAACTTCCGGATTGGCCATAATTTTTGATATGACTTCTTCTGGTGTAAGTCCAATTTGGTCTGCGCAATAAAGATGCAGCGGCATGTTACACACATCAGTAGAAAAATATCGAGAAAAACTTCGGTCCATAGCGCTTAGGACCGAAATATTGTCCAAAGCATTCATCCACCACTCATTTTAATTATCTACGTAAATCTCGAGGACCATCATAATAATAAACCTCGAGATTTGCATAGATCTTTGTAATGTGTGGTGGATAAATGCTTTGGACAGGGTTTGGTCCTAAGCGCTATGGACCGAAGTTTTTCTCAACAATATCAATCGCTTCACTGAGTTTACTACGCTTTGCTTCCCTTATCCTTTTACGTAGTACTAATTGCTTTTATAAGAAATAGATATCAAACTAAATACTAAAAGTCTAAAAAGACTAAAAGATGATTACACTCTGTTTCCATTCAACTTGAGCAGCTCAAAACTCTGGACTGAATCATTTATTTGACATTTACAAACTCAAATATATGATAAAATATCAGAATATACTCAAAAGTAAAACAGTTACAGATAAGTTTGAACCCTTTTCCCTTTCTAGTCAACCAACAAAATTTCACAATCATACCATAAACATCTCATTTATTTGACTTTACCATGGGGTCTTTACTGCTATCCATCAGTGACATTTCTTCAAAATGCTTAAATTAGCAAAGTATATAGTATATTTCAATAGGAGACACTATTTACAGCAAAAAAGAAGAAGATGATAGCATGCATATTAATTACTATCTAACCAGGAGAGTTACTATATAACAATGAGAGCATAAAGATTTAGCAACTCACCAAATTGCTGCTTGACCTCTGGACTGCTTAGATCAAAGTTTTTCAAAGAATCCATCATCTTGTTATCCCATTCACTGCTTCCTCCCATGTTATTCCTAAGACAAGGGACAGAAACCTTTGTAAGAAAAACCCTTCGACTGGTTTATATTAAAAAAAAAATGTCAACAAACTGCAGCCATTGCAACCATGAAAAGGGAATTTTCTAGAAACTATTTATATAAATAGTCTTTGGTATTCAAAAACTTCATCAAGGACAAAATATTTTTCTAAAATAAGGTGGTTCACTCTGGATGCATATGACAACGGTGTCCAAGCTCCAAATCTTCCATTATAACAGTATCCAACAGAATTTGGGCAGACTTCGAGGGGTTTTTGGTGTGAAGGTCCTCTAGAGCTTGTAGTTTTCACATCTCTAACTATCTGCTCTGTCCTATTCCAATCATCAAGGATTATGTGGTTAGGGTGAGAGAGGAACTTCAGGATCCTCAAAAAAAAACTGCCATCAAAAGGTACACGACTACTTCGAAAGATTCTTATTTCTTTCTAACTGAGAACAACTATTAGTCTGTTCAACCCAAAGCAAGAAGCGTGCCTATCTGAATTCGCGTTCCTTTCGAACAAAATTACGTCAAAGCTTATTGTAATAATGCAGGAACTTGTAAGTCATGTGCACTACCATCCAACTTATAAATAATGACATGAATCTTGGAGACCTAGCTTTTTCTTCCTCAGATTTAACCCTTCTTCCGCTCTATATCTCTATAATATCTCATCGTCTTATACATACTACCCTACTTTAAAGGTATTCTTTTATCAACAAACAATAATTTTATTAATAATAAAGGAGAGGTGAAAGATAAATCACATCCCTTCCCAACAGACAACAATACTACATTAGTTTCATCATTGCAAAGATAATCATTACTAATATGGGAAGCTGTGTGTAGGTGAAGCCCTAGAGCAAAGTTGATCCAACCCACTAGTGGTTATGGGAAGCTGTGTTTAGGTGAAGCTCTAGAGCAAAGTTGATCCAACCCCGTAGTGGTTATTCCTTCAGTCTAATGGCTCTTTACTGGGAAAGTCTTTACTTATAAAAAGTACTGAGTCAAAGGACCCCCAAGGTTAAAACTCTGAGCAATTTTATTTTTTCATTTGTTAAAGCTTAGCATGGTGCAGAACAAGGTGGGGGCATAGAAGAGGCGTGTTGGAGACTTTGCCGAATAATGTACTCTCTGAAATCTCGAAGACACGGGAAAAAAAAAAAAAATCCTGAGGATATTGGTCTGAGTAGAGGGTTAAACTGATCTGAAGTCATTGAGATATAGAAATAATAAAATAGAATGAATTCAATTAAAATAATGATAGTAATAATAATTTATGCAAGTACTTGACACAGCAGGAGCTCCTCTTAAGTGTTCCGGTCGGGGAAGTGACTCTCAGACGAATTGTCATTACAATTTACATGTTCAAGAATAACGTCCACAAACGCAAAACATCCACAACAGTCCATGACAATAAGACAGCAGTAAACTAAATTTGGTAGGCAATAGGGAAGAGACACGTACAACATATCTTCCAACTGCTGACGGTATTGTGGGTTCTGAAGCATCCCTGCCAAAAAATAGTACATAGTTTGTCTCAGTGGTTTATGCACGTGATGTCCTAATAAAGGAAGTAGTTTTTCATAGTTGCAATTTGGCTCCCATGCATCTTGATTAAGTAATTTTATTTTCTATAAAGCTAAAATGTGGCCAAGGTTTAATGCCATGTATAATCGGCACGGACACCATTGGAAACCTGTGCTTAAAAAATAACAACAGATCATGGAATGGACCTAATGAAGGAAACCACTCATGAACCAAAAATTTCGATACATCCACTTGGCTACTTGCCCAAAACAACATCAGAGGTCTGTTGTGCGTTATCGAAATTTCCAAATTCGTAAAATTTTAGTCGGCCCCAAACAGAAATTGTAATGGGATATGATACACACCATCAAAGATTATACAAGGGTGCTGGACTTCCAATATTTTAAATTTTGTTTATTAATTGATTTTTTTTTTTTCTTTTGGCTAAATTGATTTCTTTAGTAGCTGAAATAAAATTCAGATGTTCAGCAGAAAAGGAAAACAAGAAAAGCAGTAATGGGCAACAGTGTGACACCACCAAGATGAATGACTTACATTTGAAAGTAGTTGGATCTCTCATCTCCTCCGGTAAATAACTGCAAACATTCAAGAAACTTTGGTAAAATTTCTCATTAAAGGGAAAGTAAGCAACACGTCACAATGTATATACTCTACCTACACTTTGAAAATCTTAAAAGATAAGCTATCATAGACAGAGTGTGTAATGTTTAAGTGATTGACTTACAATTACTCACAATGTAATTTCTAAAATGAAAAATCACTTCTACCAATGTACTCCTTTTTGCAGGAAAACAGAATTTGCACCAATTTAATAATACAGCATTTTACTTTTAATTTGCATCAATTTTAACACAGCATTAGTGTTCTGTTAACGAAATTGAACTTCACTTACGGAAAAACCATATTCTGCACTGTTGGATCTTCCATCATTTTCTCCAAAGCTTCCACTGAGAGGACAGAACCTGCTCTTCCTGTCCATTGGCACATTAATACGCATATTTTTTTTTTCCCATAATACATTTGATACAATAGGTCCAAGAATATAATTGTATCATCCCCATCCCCACCACCCCCCCCCCAAAAAAAAATCCTTATCTGAAGAATCCTTAAACGAGGCACTATAAGATTAAAAAGCTTATTCACAAATCATCAAACAACTAGTATCATCAAGACGTGCTTCCTCACAAAAATAAGATTGAAATCAAAACACGTCTCACAAACAAGCTGCAAAATCACTGATATAATCTTATCTCACTCTACAGTCTACACATATTGATAGCAGTTTAAGATGGATGAATGGAAATTAGATATCATCAAGTCTCCCATACCAAATAAACGCTCATCATTTCATGATCACACGATGTATAGTACTGAAATTAATTTGCTAACGTTGATCGGACAGGCTTAGGATATCCATTTCTATCTTTTTCAGCCACAAAAAGATGACACTGTCATAGACTCATAGTTATTAAAACTAGACCAATAGATGTAAGAAGATTAGCACACACTACGATAAAGCATTCATGAGAACAATAGAGATAACTTGCATAACTAATACATATTGTCCAGAGCAGAGTCCCACGAACAGGTTAAATCCAACACAATAATCAATGTTTGAAGAACTAGGAGCTGATGGAGTATAGGAAATATTAATAATGGGGTATATTGGTTTTTATTTGCAGGACTATCTTTTATTTTGCATACCATTATCCTTCACACCCAACCAGATTTTGACAATGATATCTGATTGTTGGCACCTCCCCAGAAAATCTATATCTGATTTTGGGTGCTAGGCTGCTAGCGTTTGAGGACTATGATTTCAAATAGAGGTTGAATATGGATATAGGATATACTAATATACTTTGAAGTCTGTGAGGGACTTCTGTAATTTCAAGCCTGAAATATACCGAGTATGTATATTTCGGCTTGATGGGTAATAACACGTAAGGGTTGTTGCGACTGTTAGGAGTCTTAAGTTCGAGAGTAAGAGTATTAGTTTAAACTGAATTAGTTGTTATTATAGCAGGTCAGATGCCACATAGGATGGAAGAAAGTCGTGTAAGTATTTTCTTCCTTGGAACGTAAACTTTGAAATATTACCTTCCTCTATTCCCATGTATGCAAAATGTCTCCTAATTTGATATGTTGGATCTTTTCATGACAGAAAATCCCTTTTCCCTGGAAATAACTAGGCAAGTTGTGAATAGTAAACAATTCTCTATTACAAGTCCATAGCGTCACATTTGTGTCATGTACCACATTTTATTATGATTGGTTGTGTACTCACGAGTAGAATTGGATTGTTCACTGTAAGCACCTGCATCGCCCTTGGTAGCAGCTCCATTACGTGAAACCTTCAAAAACGATTCCAAAACAATTCAATTACACAGATAAATATAAAGCATTTAAACTACCTACTGATGACTCAATGTCTAGGACCCACTTCCTCAGTGTTTTGAGCGTTTGTAGTAGCCTTTGTCTCCTTCAATTCTTTTGAACTTTTGAAGGGATCTTTTTCCACTATTTCTTCAGGAGAAACATCTACAAAAGCTGCATAACAAAGAAAATGTTTTCAACAAAAGATACATTCTAAAACCCTGATGGAAGGTATATTGTTTAAAAAAACCAAGGAGGTTTATTTTTCAAACTGAAGTCAAACTTGATGGAATCAGCATATTGTGAAAGGCTGTAAGTTTTGTGGGTGAAGATACACCATCCCATGTTAAGAAAATGCACTGGAAACAATACCGTATCTCTTTGGTTCCTCTTTTATCTCAGTCTTGGAGTTAACTTCAGTTGCTTGTGTTGCCTCTACTTTAGTCGCGGGGACATCTACCGTCACAGCAGGCTTTGAAGCAACGGGTGAGGGAGAGGTACTTGTGGTTGATGTTGGGGGTGCTGGAAATGGAAAAGGAGACCCAGGAGAAAAGGCAGGATTGTTGAAGGCAGGGTTGCTGAAAGGGCTTTTCTCTGATGACATCGACCCCATCATTGTCTTAAAAGCCTGTTGCATAGCGTATTTCTGAAACAAAATTTTAATCAGTTCAAACAATAAGTAGACACTCTTTGTCAGGACAAGCAAAGATTACTGCTTTTTTAAAAAGGGCGAAGCAGAATGATTGTAATGATAACTGAAAATGATTATCATCATTTTCTTTTGATAATGATCATAAATCTAATAATTGTGTGTTCTGTGGGCATCTTGTGTGTATCATATAAAATCAGAACGCACAATAAGTAGTTAAGTATACTTATCGTATAAAAACAGATGGCAAATATATGCCTTCAACATATGAGATAGTCTTTGAGAGACATGTATCAAATTTTAGATCCATCTTTCAATACACTCGACTCGACAAAAAGAAAAATGTTAATATCAGTTTTGAATCTTTCGAAAATTAGTATCTCATTTAAGGTCACTAAGCAGTTTTTCATAATATACCCTATTTGAAAGAAAAAAACAAAGAAACCTCATTTTAACTCTCAAAGTACTAAATTAGGATTTTGGAGATGGGTTTTGAGAAAGAAAGATTTTCTTAATACCTTTAACCATCCGTTACCAAAATCAATTCCGTTTTCTTTCTAATGCAACTTTAATTAACTTAATGTTGTTGATGATGATGAAGAATATGATCACAATGAAGGTCAAATGGAAATAAATTAGAAGAAATATCGGATAATGATGATCACAAATAAAGTGCTTCTTGAATTTGAGATGATCTTCAAGAATGATGGATTTACTCTATATTTTTGTGAATTTCTTGGTATTTTTTATCATGCCACTTGAGAGACGTTCTTTTTTCTCGTGAACAAAACACCTTTTATTTCTTTCTAAAACATTGTAGTCAAATAAATGAGGTACTAGTCATTTCAGTATGTATAGGGAAATACATAGCTTCGATACACGATCGGATAACAACATTATCTTACCGGTAAAACACAGATTTCATTGATAAAAGTGTGTGTGAGTTACACACTAGCCCAAAATACAAAGACAATCACTCAGTGTACATGAAAATTAAGTCTTCCCATCTCAACAGGAAATCGTCTAGTCTAACACCACTCATACAAGGTCTAAAGAAGATCCAATTCCAAACAATCAGCTTGACGCCGTTGATTGTCTGTCCCAGGTCTCTATTGGCTGCATCAAATATTCTTCTGTTCCTTTCTCTCCAGATACCCCAATAAATAAAATGAAACAAAACCTTCAATACCATCCTTCCCACTCTTGACAGATCTGAGCACTTCCAGTTGCATAACATGTGAACTAGCCTTCACTGCAATCAACGTGACTTCCAAAGTCGTTAATGAAGAAAGCCCAAATTCCCTTACTCATAGCACATGACCTAAAGAGGTGGTCATCAGACTCAGGATCAGCCAAACAAAGAATACATCTGTTTACCAAGGGGATTCCCCTACTCTGTAAGTTGTCAACAGTCAGCACCTTTCCCCAAGTCAAGACCCACATAAAGAAACAAACCTTGGATGGACCTTAGGGTTCCAAACTTTGGAGTTAGGGAACCCATAGAAGGCAAAATGGTTGTGGTGCAGTCTCTTATCTTCCAACCTAGCATACATAGACGTAGCAGTATAGGTATCAGATTTACCCATCCAGATCCTCCTGTCAGGTTCAGTATTAACAAAATGATGCGAGAGTAAGTCAGTCAGCTGTGTAGCCTGGTCCAGCTCCCTATCAAAGAAACCCCTTCTCAAGTGCAAGTCCCATTCAACACTGCCATTCTCATATCTGAATATACTGCTGAACAGTACCATTCTCCTGACTCGAGGTGTTATAAATCTCAGGAAAAGAAATCTTAAGAGGCCTCTTACTACACCACAAGAAGGATTTTAATGGTCCCAAAAGAAAGTGTGCCAGATGGCAACTATAGGCGTTCAAGTTCAACATGTGAGATAGTCTTAGGGCCGAATGACGAAATAAGATTCATTGAATGTTTGGAGCTTAGCATCTTATATCCCACCATTTATAAAATTAGGTGTGAGTTAAGAAATCAAGTTATTGCATGAACAGCAATAGTGGTACCACCTTTTGCCAATAATAGAAGCTCTCAGGACAAGCCGAACCCTGACCCACACAAACTATCTCAAAGAGAAAAAAAAAAATCAATTCTAGCAGACTTGGTCTTGATCCCTTGACCACCATTAGCAGTTAGCTAAGGAAAGAAGGTGTTCGCTTTAATCACATTCTAAACATGTGCTACTGTAAGAAAAAAATCCTAAAAAACCTAAGTAGCACTTTGTCCAAAAATAGCCTCTTCTTAGTTGGGTTTCTCAAAACCATAGTTTGAAATATAAAAGGAATTCATTAATATAAGGAAAGAAGTAAATCAAAAAGGAACCCAATAAAAAATCAGCCAGTAGCTAATTTCTAAACCCAGAACCCAATTACCACTGTTAACACACACACCTTTACAACCCTATTACTCATGCAATAGTACCCTAATACGGCCACTCCCCCATAGTTTCATCTCATTATTCATACTATAGTCCCAAGGGATGGGGTCCCTGATCAGAATACAACAATAACATAGAACCAAAATAACAAAGACCAACTACCACAAATATCAAAGCCCTAAAATGATAGTGCATCCTAAAAGAAAGCAAAAGAAACAAACGGAATGTCCTAATAGTAGGGCCACCTCACCAAAGGAATACCATCCCTTTGATCAAAGATGGTGTGTGCAACATCTCGCTACCCTCCCATTATTCGTCTTCTTATTGTGAGCTCGCCCAATTTAATCTCATACTGGACTCGAAGCAAGGATCTCCTTTATAGAAGAGAAAATATTGGAAAATACTGGAAGGTGTACAGCACAAAATCAAGAGAATCTATCACCATGATTCTCTCCACATAATATCTTAGAAAGTTCTGTATATTATATGACAGATTGTAACTTCCATATATACCACCTTGATTGTTGTAACTTCATCTATATATACAGTATGCAATACAATCACATCTCTCAATCATCTAATAGGTGAGAGAACTTCAATAGCATTTGCCTTTCTTTCATCCTTCATTCTCGATAAGGTGCTCTAAAGAACTTTCCATCAATGCCTTACTTTTCTTTTCACTCCCTCCTACCTACTAAACCACCATCCTTAGCATTTAATAAGGGTCTTTCCTTGTACTAGAATAGCATTTAGCGAGGTAGTTATCGCTTTTGCATTCATGGAAGCTTCAACATGATTGTAAGTAAAAAAAACTAAATTATTTTGCAGTATGTTATGGGATTTATTATTTATTTAGTTCAAACTTAGTAACATGAAAAACCTATTTCACCTGCTTCACAAGTGGACAAAGTTGCCCAACAAAGATTTCAGAGATTTCTTTGAACTTACATGTGAATCTCATAAGCATGTTCTTTTGTGTGCACAATAAGTTAACTCACGCAACAGTCAATGCCTCAATGGTGGGGATTGGGGAACAAGGCAAGACCGAAATTTGATATTATAGGAGCTAACACATAATACTTTAATTCTCAGGACATAGGTGCAAAACTACCCTTTATAAGGCAAAATAAATTTGTTTGGGTGACTTGACAACAAAGAACCTATTTCCTGCTGATATGCATGTCATGTTGGCATCTCTGACACATGTACACTATTTTTGTCTGTGTGGAAGTTATATGCCTGCTTACAAATATCACAATTTCATGTCTCCTAAATAAGCTATTACCTCTGTCTGTAACAAATTGAACATAGACTTTTAGATACCTAATAACACACCATAAGTTGAATATAAGCTGGAAATGCATTTGTACTATCGTTATCTTCTTAAAATCGAAGAAAGAATTTTTGTAAATTTGAGATAACATACGACTCATACGTAAGTACAAAAATGAGAGTTGGCAATAACAGATATAATAAGAACATACCAGATTACTATGAATTACAGTTTTCCCAAAGGGTGTTTCTCTGTCAGTCTGTTGGGGGGGGCAAAATCCTCCCAGGGTTGCTTTCTTTGCATGGTGTGCTAGCCTTAGGAAAATTCTCACCATAGATAACATTCGTAGCAGGGGTATTATTATTGTGAACTTTTTCCTCTTTATTACGAATCTGGGGAGTAGTGGGTCACACTCTCATCCATTGTCATTTTTCCTACAATGATTGGGGTTATTTCGTTAGGTCTGTTAATCTAGTTTGGGTGGGGCCTGAGTCTGCCAGTGATCTTCTCTATGTGGCGTCATTTAGGGTCCTCGTCCCGGATAAGGAAACAAATTTGGGGTATTATTCAGTATTCAATTCTGTAGGCATTTGGTTGGAGGGGAACCGAAGACACTTTCAGGGCGTCCAACATAACTTGGACCGTACCATCCTTGACATCAAAGGACTCTTATCTCTTTGGTGCAAGAGGTGAAAGGACTGTGGGAAGATTCTGTACGCCTCATTTGATCACTCCTGGGAGGTTGTTCTTAGTGATTCTTGATGTTGGATCTCTTTGTATTTATAGTATGATATGTTGGTGTATCTATTTTTTGCTCTCTTGTTAAGGGATATCTCGTCCCTTTGCTTTGTTTGTACTTTTTACTAAACTTTTTTACGTAGATATTGCTCGTTTATCTTTCTCTCTCCAAAAAAAAAAAAAGAGCGAGCCCACTATCAGTCTTATCACTTATGCGCCCTATGTGTAATTTATAAATGAGATCCCTCTTAACTTTACATACAGATGTTACAACTTGATTTTTTTTTTGATAAATTTGAATTTATGCCAAAACGTATTCACTCTTCTATGTGCCCAAAAACACTGCAAACAGCAAAGCCTTTGTGCAAGGACCAATCAGAAGGATGTCCACACTTCACAGGAGCAGTGTTATTGGTTTTGTATAGTATCGAAGGCAGAAGGGTAGAAACCATAAGAACAAGTCACTCTTATATCCACTCCAAATACAAAGATATTGTGTGATGTTCTCCGCAGCATATCACAAACTATGAAATGATATCTCGACAAAGTGAGGCTCCAGTGCAAATATATTTAACAAGATCCAACCAAGATTGAATATAAAATGCAAAGTTTGAATGATTTTTGATGCTTACATATAGAACATGGACAGAAATATGGAAGAGATAACCATACCTAGTAAGTGCAAAAGGAGCAAATACACTCACCTTTAAGTTTGTTGCCACCTAGCAAATGTAAAGCAAACAATTAGATTAAAATACAGAAAACAAAAGACAAAATGATATAAAACTTGTTATGGAAAACAAAATAACAACTTTAACACCAAGATGTGATTCTCAAATTTCTTACCCAAGAAAAGAGTGCTGACAGCCCAACTCCAACTCCAATCCAAAAAAGTGGTGAGCCTCTAAAAGCATAATATGAAAATTAAATAGAATAAAATGGAAAAGGAGAAAAAGTCAAAGTACAATGTACATCATATGTGATATTCACATTCACAATTAGAGTTCCCATTTTAACATTAAAATGAACACTACTAATACGTTCTTACACAGTAGACGATGGTGGTGGCATGGAGATCTCCGGTCTAACACCAACTGAGGAGGTTTCAGTGCCGCTCGGGGATGAAATTCTTGCAAAAGCCTCATGACCTGATTTGCCACATAGCATGTATGAGATTCAGAATCCAGAAAAAAAAAATGGCAAAATCATGTTTGGTATATTAATCCACAAAGGCCAAAGTACATTATTTTCCATATGTTATACTAAATACCTACTTCTATTCTATTTGTGCATACGAATTTGTTTCTATTAGGAATTTCATTTGATGTGTGTGTGTGTGTGTGTGTGTGTGTGTCTAAGTATAATAATCCTGGAAGGCTGAAGCTCAATTATTAATAGAAGTTGAGGTTTGCAATTTTTCATGTAATTTTCAATACTACAGTATTAACAAATAACTTTCTACAATAATATAGAAAATTAATAAAAACAGTAGTAAGATAGCAATTGGGTATGAATTGAATTAGAGATTTACCATTTGTATGAAGAGTAGTTGAAGTTGAAGAATCTATTATAGGAAGAGCTGCTGTTGCTTTAACAAGAAATCTGGATTTTGTAGTGTTGAAGCTCTTTCTAAACAAGATATGATTAGCAAACAAAGGTGTTCTGATTGAAATCGGACCTTTCATAGTAGAAGAACCAGAAACGTTGAATAGAGTTAGATTTGGAGAACAAACTAGGGCATAGTTTTCCATTATTTTTACTTTCTTTTTGGTCGAGAGGGAGAAAAGGGGTTTTCACAGCAACAACAGCAGTAGAAGAAGAAAGTAGAAAAGGGGTTGAAGAAGTTTTAAGCTCTAAACGAGAGAGAGAGAGAGAGAGAGAGAGAGAGAGAGAGATGAAGATGATTAGAGCTAAGTAATCATATGGTCCGAGGTGTTTTTATTTCTAGTTGACTCCAGTAATCATATGCTGCCGCGTAATACTCCAAAAACGATATTGGACCTTTTTGGATACTGTGTATTGTTGGGCCTTATTATTGGGCTCTGACGATGGACTATACATCATGGATTGGACTATGTGCTCGATATTATTATCATTTTCAATTTTAAGGAAATCATACATGATGTTGAGAAATGTTTTGCTCCTGGCAAAGAGTAATTCTACGCTCACAAACAATTCCCACAAATTAACCCCACAAACTGACGTGTTATGTGGATATGGTACTTCCACGTAAGCCTATTTTTTCCATTTTACAAGAAAAATACCTTATTTCTTCACCCAAACTCCAAACTTCTTCTTCTCCCCTACCACCAGTTGTGAGAGAGTATAATTTGATAATTCTTATGGTATCTCTTTCTATCAATTTATATTTTCATCTTTTTTGAATTTTTAGGGATTTTTTCACTCGTTCTAAATCAAATACAATTCAAACTCCATGAAAAACCTTCTAAAAATTCTAATAAAAATTCTGATTAAGTTGTTCTAATAAATATATATTCAAATATTTTTTAAAACTTTTTGCACCCAATCAGTATTTATAAGTGATAAACCTGTCAATCTATGATGTAGAAGAATGATACAAGAGATAACAGTTTTATTGAATAAAGGCATATCTAAAAGTAAAAAAAAATCTAAGAATTTAGGAGAAAAATATCTGAAATTTGTATAATTGAGTTCAAATTAGTAATCGAATGAATTTGAGAAGGAGAGGAAGAAGAAGAGAGAGAGTGAGGGAAGAGAGAGAATAGGAGTGGAGTATGATAGTCATAGAGAGAAGCACACAGTTGTTGTTTTTTTTTCTTTGCTGATGTGGCCATACCACATCAGTTTGTGGGGTTAATTTGTGGGAGTTGTTTGTGAGTGTAGAATTATTCAAAAAACTACTAGGCGATTTGGTGGGACCGTGGAAGATTCAAGAGAGAGAGAAAAATAAAATAACAATGAATTTATAAAAATCTCTAAAATTAAACTCTAATACTCTCCTGGCTTCTTAGATTCAACAAATGAAAGGTTAAAAGATAATGTAATTGCCATTATCTTTACTACTTTATAAACCCCCCCCCCCCCCCCCCCAAATCGAGATGGTTTGCGGGGCCTTCGCTGGTGATAAGAGCACAAAGTCTTATTTCTTAATACCTTCCGGATAACACTTTGCTTACTCCTATGTGCTTTAATGTCGCTTTTAGTCTTATTTTCAGGTTTATTATATTTTGTGGGCCTTAACTCTTACTAACTTGAAAGAAGGCCTAAAGTATCAAGTATTGGGGTTAAGTTGATGGATTATGAATCAAAGTTGATAAAAGCTCTAAGTCCACATCCTCAAAGACTTCTACACCGAAGAGGAAGTTCAAATCCAAAAGAAGGAAGACTTTGAAGCAAAAAAGGAAGCCACAATTGTATCAAGCTCGGAGGAGTATTTCCACCAAACCAAAGTTCCATAGGATAAAATCAACATGATCCAGGAGCAACACGGAGTGGACGACAGAAGACAGTGACCCAAAAGTCAACTGTCAACTTGCCACCCCGTGAGTTGACCAGCTCCAGACAAGGTTGGCCTTGCACCGCCTTGACCGTAATGGGCCATACACCGACTTGAGTGGTGCTAGTGTGTCATCTAAGTTTGTAAACATAGATGAACTTATAGAGTGGAATGAACATTATGATGAAAGTGGTTTAAAAAAAGAAGAAAGTTCGGATTTTATTGATATCAATGTTATATTCATATGTTTCAAATTTTTACAAAGTGAAATTCGATGTATTTCATATTACAGGACAACCTTTGATGGTTTTATATAGTGTTGATCAGAGCTATTGTCAAGCACATTATAAGATGCAACGTTGATATAATTTTGAGACTTTGAAAGTTAAGTGGCATCTCAGATTTTCTAGATCTATGTGAAATATTTTGATTATAATATATAAGGTTGTGACTAAAATTAACATATTGGTCCTTGATGATGGATAATATATACGATCATATCCTCATTTGACCCAAAACAGAAACTTTGATAAGTAAAACATAAAATCACTATTTTTATAATAAGTAATTATATTCTTATTTTCAGAGGTAATAATAATCACTTCTTATAATTATATTTGAATGGATACGCTTGAGAATTATTTCACTTAGGAAGATTTGAGAATTGAGAATTACGTAGGAAAATTAATAAAAAAAAAGAGAAAAATAGTGATCGAAATATCATGTAAGCAGAACAGGGTACTCTGATAGAGTTCAAAGTGTTATCGACTTAACTTCACATCAAAACACGGGTGGATAGAAGATTCTCATATTCTTGGTGTTACATATCAATTATGAGTGCATAAAAGTGCTTACACAAGTTCTTGAAAGTTGAAAAATAAGGGCATCACCACATGTTGTATATGAATCCTAGCCTCCTAGGTATTTTATTTGATCATAGTTTGTTAGATTTAATGAGGTTTCAACTTTAATGGAAAATATCACAAGAACATATCTTTGTATATTTTGCTATCAATTTAGTTATGTTTTCTTAATCCCAACATAAGATGTTTTTGCCCCTTTCGATAATTAGTTTTAGAACAATGAAAAACTATCGTAATTATTAATTGGTACATTTTGAAGTTTATAAATCTACTATGGATTCTGATATGAACTTCGAATTTTAAAGTTGCCAGTAAATATTTTATGTTGTTAAACTGTTATGTAATTTTTGTAGTGAAATGGACTGTTTGAAAACAAATCCTTAGAGTGTTTGTGTCAAACCTTGCATATCCTACATAAACACAAAATATTAAATAATTACTCGTAAATAACTAAAAACAACGTAAGCATAAACTCTAATAAATACATAATGATAAAGGTGAACTAAATGGAATATGTATGAGCAAAACACATTGGTGGGAATTACCATATAAACAGGGAATAGTGGGGGATGTAGAATTTTGAGAGCGAAGATCTAATATTAAATTATTTGAACCCAACAGTTGTATTTGTAACATTGCACGACGTGAGCTTTACAACACCGAGAAAGTTGTAAGATTATGTAGGAGAATGTGGGAAGTAATATTACTTGTTCGGACGCAAAGATGCAGGAAGCAGTCCACGGGCATGCTTTACAATACAGACACTTGGATAGTTTTGTACACATGTATTGTTACATTGGGTTCCAATGGAGAAGCTGAGTTCTTGTTTAAAGACTTAATTAATTATGATGTTAAGTCAGATGTTAAAGAAAGGATGAAAGGCCTTGTACATAGGCATCTCAAGTCACACGTCTAGGGTCTCGATGTCCGAGTAGAAAGTCTGAGCCTATGAGAACATTAAATTTTTTGTTGATGAGGTTCAGTTAAACGGTTTTGTATAAAGAATACTATGATCGACTTAGAGAAGACTACTATTTCATTTCTGCAGAGATTTCCAAAGTCCTCATCAACTTTAAATGGTAACGAGATGGTTTCCATCATGAATCACATCCTTCCATTAAGAAGATGTTCCTACATGATTGAGCAAATTTAAAGGAATGTAGTTACATTAAAGTAATTAACGGTTGAATCGAATACAATAAAAGTCATAATAAAAAAATTACCCATTAAAAGAAAGTACAGTAATGTATTTACAATAACCGGTGACACCCCTCGGCTGGCAGTCAGGGAGCGTCTGAGTTCAACAAATAATAACGGATACGCCATAACAGTGACAACACAAACACAAATTTTGCTATGTACCTTGATGAAGAATACGTGAATTCCATGAAACGAACTCTTAATGTGCACTCTTCTGTAGATGTATATGCATGTAATGTCTCAACCATATTTTTCCATATGACCACCAATATGGTATTTTAGAAATGTATATTATTCATGTACATTTGATCTTAGATTTTTTTTTTTTTTTTTTTTTTTAACCAAAACAAATTTTACTGATAAAAAATTGAGGAATTATACAAAGGTAGGAGACAAGCGCACTACAAACTGCGCTGCAAGCCTTTTTTGAATAGCAAAACCAATCCTATGAAATACATATTCATTGGAACCTGCCGTCATCACACTGCTATTCATCACTTTTTGTACCCTCTTTAGAAGTTCAACTGCTTCTGATGCTAGAAACCCAAAAGTGTCAAAAGCAAAAGGAATGAAACAATGTTGGTTTGCTGCATTTTTTTTTTTTTTTTTGATATCTAGCTTTATCACAAAAAAAAATAAAATAAATGCACAGTATTTCTACCATGGACTTTTAATCTGAAATGCTATAGTTTTTATTTTTGGATAGAAACAAGTTTTATAAATCATAATATATTTTCACAATTTCACTATTAAGAATGATATAAATCATTTTTTCATAACTAAACTAACACTTATGTCATAAATCTGTTTATCAAACTAAATTCTTTTCATACTTGTAATCATGGATTTGATTTTCAAATAAAATGCTTTTCCACATTATAAGTTTGGATTTGATTTTGAGGATATAACAGAATCAATTACAACTCAAGTGTGTAATCAAACACCTAAATTAGTTAGACTTGACTCATTTATTAGTTGGAGACATACTCTTACACAATATCTTATATTTTAGTTACATATTAACACATGTTAAACCTTTTTACTGCTTTCATGCCTATATATCTTGCACTATCTTCACTTCTTTCTTTCTCACTTTCATTCTCATTTTGGCGTTATCTTAGCTCCTCCATGGTTGTTGAAAGGTATATGTCTAAATTTTATTTTATTTTATTTTTTTATTATGGTATTTCTATTGAATTTTAGTATGGTCATACAATACTTTATGAAGTTCAGTTAATAGAAATTTTTTATCCCATGGTTAAATTACTAATTACTGATCAAGGTGTTAATTAAAACAATGTCCTGATCATTAATTTATGGGATGGATCTGAGTTTTGGCTCCACATAAACTGTAGGTGCTGCACTAAAAGCTAAGGTTCCTCTCCTGTCTCAAAATTCATTTCTATATGACTCAAACAAATGTATAACTCTTTTTAAGTACCTCTCCTTCCCACTGAATCCATAAAAATTTATGCATGTTATTTGTCCTTCATTATTTTTTTTTATATTTATTATATTAATCCTTTAAATAGACATAAGAAAAAATGAACCTCAAAATTTTATTTCTCTTACAAATTTTTAACAAATATAGTTTGTAATTGATAATAAATTTATCTTTGTAATAAATTACTTTTTGGAAATCAAGTCTACTTATTTTTATATTTAGTAAGAAAGTTAAGGTGTTCCTTTCTAAAAACTGTATTTTTTTTAACTACTTGTTAACCTCATGTGAAAAAAAAACACAATTTACAATTACAATACTTAATCAAGGCTTAAAAATGTGTTATTTGAAGATTTTTTTTTCTTGTTTCTTTTTAATTAAGTGCCCGTGTGCCCCCACCTATTTGAAAATTCTGGTTCCGTAATTTCCAAGAGTTCTAGATAATGTTTATTCAATGTTTTAGATGTATGTATAATATGACCATGATAGCAAATTTTTGTGACTAGCATAAAAGACCACTAGAGCTCTTTCATTACTACCTTTGAGGACAATAACTCGGCAGTGTTCGTGTTGGTCATGATCAAACATCTCATAATATCTATGTTTGATCGTGGCCAACAATGTTCGATAAACACTTACGTATATCTATATATAGCTGATTACGTTCGTGATCAAAAACATATATTCTGAGGTAGCCGATTATGTTTTGGAGCACTAATGCATTATAATTGTATTTCATTGAGGGCTATGATATTTTTATGTTAAGAGGTAGTATTCCTTCATTCTATATATGTTTTAAGGATTTTAGGTTTCATATTTATATTATCAACAAAATCACCAAATTACGTTGTTTATAATATGGTGTTCACTTTGATATATTTGATTGTTCCATTTCTTTAGAGTTACAGATATGGATATTGAGAATAATGATCGAGTAACACAGAAGCAAAAGGATATAAATGTTTGGATTCCAATCACGTCAGCTAGGGAGGCGAAATGGTGGTATTGTGCCTTCCACAATGTCACTACCATGGTTGGCGCTAGGATCTTGAGTTTGGCTTCTGCCATGGCAATGCTAGGATGGTATGTTAAATATCCTTAATTCAAAAATTAGAATGAATTCGATATTTTGAAAACATATTATTGATTAACTGTAAACAATTTTTGGAATTAGTAAATGTGCACTCGGGGGCTTATTCTCGTATCATGCAATCATGTAAGCTTTCTAACATATCATTACAAGTAAACAAGTGAACTTGTGCCATTTGAAAGCTTAACTTGTACATGTTGGAATTTCCACATATAAAGCCCAACCCATAATGTGGTCCATGTACTTTTAACCTTGGTTTAATATAGAAATAAGCTAATTAGTAATAGGTTATGTGGAAGTCATATCTACCGTAGATCTTAACTATGATGGACGGTCTAGATCTAATGGGCTTAGGTTTGTAGATTTAGGTCCTCTCTCCACTTCTATAAATTGGTGTATGATCTCCATCCTCATATACTTACTATTACAACACATATTAAGGTTTTAAGAGGCAAGGAGAGTGAAACCTAGATCTTGTGCAGCTTTTCGGATCATCAATGCTATAGACAAGGTATGTGTATTTGTTAGTGATTAATTACGTGATTCATGATCCTTATTGTTTATTGATAATATTAATTATGCTTATATGTGGTATCAGTCGCCAATTTGAATCATGTTATTAGTTCTATCGTCCTCGTTTAATTTAATACTGTTTATTATGATTCCGCAATAAAGAAAACAGTAATTCTTATTTTTATGATTGATGATTCGTATGATTAAGATGATATTCCTTGTGATTAAATACGGTAGTATTTCTTTCCGTTAGAAATTATATCAAGATTAGCGTTAGTATGCTTTTGGACTCATAAATTTTGACTGTACGTGATCACTAATTAATTGATATGGGACCTTTGGGTATTATGAACACTTACGAATTTTTTGGTTAATGGTTGGCAGTAATATATATGGTTTTATGATGCATGAATTCTTGATGCATGATTAGTTGGTCAATAAGGACAGAACAACTTCAACAAAGTTTTGTTTACTACAATCGTATTACTGTTCATCGTGTTACTGTTCATCATATTACTGTTCATCGCGTTACTGTTCATCATGTTCCTGTTCATCGCGTTACTGTTCATCGTGTCCAGTTTTACAAATTTAATGTCCACGGTTTACTGTTCACGCGTACTGTTCATCTAAAAAAAAAAAATCAAATCAAATTTTTTTTTTTCTTTGTATTTTCTCCTTGGATTATGAATACTCGTGCTAAAACCATAGAAGAGGTTAATAAAAAAAAAAAAAATATCAAGTCATGATGAAAAGTTTGCTACGTTGGAAAAGAAGATGGATGATGGTTTTGCTGAATTGAAAGCATTGATTTAAGAAATTTGTGGTCCTCATAGAGACAATTATAATTGATTCAAGCATTGAAAGCATTGTACCAATTAGTGATAAAATATTGTGCAAAATTATAATGGTAATATTTATAACAAGAAACGCGTTGGTATTCACCACAATGGTTCCAACTAAAGTGTTATCAAAATTGTTTTTCTTATTCAATATTCGTGTTAAGGTTTTTATTGGTATTCACCACAGTGAAACCAAGTATGTTTATGAATATTGATTTTTATGAATATACCATAAAGTCAAACTGAACCAATTTTTGTTTTGGACTTAACACTTTGTCCATTAGTGTTTTTGGTATTAGTTTGGTATTTTCAATGAGTGTTTGCACACGATTTCCATAAAGATAGCGGGATCATCTTTTGGCCTAATAGTTGCAGTCCATAATTAAAGGTGTTTTGGGTCTTACAGTTAGACATTTATGTGTTAGTTTATATTGTGATCTATTTTACTTTTATGCCCTTGCCATATATATTAGTCACCTATGTACATTAGGTTAATGTTATTTACTTATATGCCTAATTCATACTTGCATGCCTTATGATTATTCTTTCGTTTTAAGACCCATATTATGCATGTGCCCTAGTTGAATTTATTAGATTGTGCACTTCTTATGATTAAGGTGCATTATGATATTTTGATCTTGTAGCATTTATTCGGCTGCATGTTTATTCCCTTAAGATTCATATCATCATGATTTGGTATCACCACAGTGAACCAATTACGATTATGGACATTATTTTCCGTTTTATATTCGTATCAAGTTTTATATTGGTATCCACCGCAGTGATTCCAATATGTTTAATGAATATTAAAACTACCTTGAACATTCGTATTATGATTTGGTTTTCACCACAGTGAACTAAATATTGTGTTGAATGTTAGACTAAGTACCTTATTGCCTATTTATTCACTTGCATTATTGAGCTACCCACAGGTAGATCAAGCATATGTTACATTGGATAAACTTAAGGGGTTGCACGTATTTGTGATTAAATGAGTGTAGGATATCCACAGATACCATGCTTATTTTGATCATATGATATGTCACCCATTTATAGTATTACTAAAAATCTTAGTCATATTGTTTAATTAATGTGTTGACTAATGTTGTGAGCATGTTTATTTTTCTCGTTCTATCATTCTTGTATTTCGTATATTCTGTATGTTTTATCCTTAATAAAACTAATGAACTAGAATGAATAAGTCTAGTTGATTTTAGTGGGAGTTCTAGATCTTGGCATATATTTTCTTATTGTTGAATCTACTGTTATTTTATAAAAACAGTAAAAAGGAGAAAATTATGCATTATGCATGAACTAGATTGAACATGCAAATTAAACTCAATGTTTATGTGAATAATTGTTGATGAATAATATTAAGAATCATTTTGGCACTGCTAGCTGAAAAGTTAATTGTTGAACTGATTACTATTCATAGTACTCATAGTATGCATGATTGTATCCTTGAGTTTCCCAATTTAGTTGTTAAATTAAAGAATTTAGACATGTTAGTGGATGATTACTTTGTCCTTCAATTTGTTCTAAATTTCTTGCCTACATAGTATGTTTAGTTTCACTATTACACTATTAAAGACAAGTGGAATGTGAATTAAATGGCGAGACTACTAGTTCAAGTATAGGCAAGGCTTAAACAACATTATAATCATGTCACTCAAGTTTAATTCATGTTTCAAGAAGTAGAATGAACAATTCTCTAATTGTGTTTGGATATACACTATGTGTGTGCCAATGCCATTTATGTGAATATGGCGTTTGTTTGATATAAAAGATAAGCTTTTGGTTTTAGTATGGTTCGATCAAACTTAATTGATATTCCTAACCTTTAGTGAATTGATTATGATTAATGTTTATCTTTATTATGGCATAAAAGACTGGATTATACATCTAGATGAAAAGTAGACTAGTAAAAGAAGGGGTTTTCCCGAACCTTAACTTTACTAATTTTGGTGTGTGTGTGTGTGTGTGGAATGCATTAAGTCAAGCAAACCAAACACACTAAGAAGAGCCATAGGAAGTACGCTTCTTGAAATAATTCAAATAGACATATGTGGACTTTTGATGTTCCATCTTTTGGTGGAGAAAAATATTTCATTACATTTATTGATGATTTTTTTTTCTCGTTATTGTATCTATCTATAGCATAATAAGTCTCATATGTAAATGTTATTGAAATTTACATAACTGAAGTTAAGAGACAATTAAATAGAAAGGTGGAAACTATACATTTTGATAGAGGTAGTGAATTTCTTGGAAAGTATGATTTATGACACGGGACAACATCCCGGTTGCTAAACTTCTAGAACGGTTAGGAATTTGTGCCTAATACACAATGTCTGGTTTTCCATGACAGAATGGTGTAGCTCAAAGGCATAATCAAACCCTTATGAATATGGTTTGAAGTATGATGTGTAATTCTAATTTACCCATATCATTGTGGATGTATACTTTATAAATCGAAGTGTATATATTGAATTGGGTTCCTATTAAGGCAGTTACAAAAACACCTTTTGAAATGTGGAAAAGATGGAAACCTAGTTTAAGACATTTACACATTTAGGGTTTATCTAGAAAAGTCTTAAGGGTATAGATTTTACTATCCTAACCATACCACTAGAATTATTGAAACTGGAAATTATTGATTCATTATGAATGACAAAATAAGTGGGAGTGATCATATCAAAGAGGTAATCATTAAAGAAATTATGGTACCAATTTTGTTACCTCAATTTTGTAATGATATTATTGTTACTTCTGTTGTTCCTCATGTTGTTGCACCGCTTAACAACAATAAACAACAAGTTGATCCTCAACCACTTAATGAAATTAATGTCATTGAACTGAATGTAAACACACACAAAAAGTAGCATTAAAAAGATCTTATAGGTCACGACCAGCTATTTGGATGATCACGTGTTGTATTTACAAGAATTTGAATTTAATGATCTAGTTACATTTTCACAAGCTATTGCTTATAGTAATTCTGATTAAAAGATTCATGCCATGAATGAAGAGATAAATTAAGTGTGGATTTTAACTAAGTCTGGGGTTAGTAGAATTGACTCAAAAGGTTCTATTGAATGCCATAAAGCAAGACTTGTATCCAAACAGTTTACTCAATATGGTGGCATTACTTTCTCGTGAGTGAAACTTTCACTTATGTGTTAAAGAAGAATTATCTTAGAATCATTATGGCATTGGTGACTTATTTCGATTTAGAGTTACACCAAATAAATGTGAAAATGATATTTTGAATGAAAGTTTGGATAAAGTCTACATGGTTTAATTAGCCACACAACTTCATAAAGGAAGACCAAGAACACATAATCTATTTGTTAAAGAAGTCAATATACAGACTTAAAATAAGCTTCTCGAAAATGGTACCTAATGATTAATAGTATCAAACGTTTGGGTTTAATGTACATACCCAAAGTTCAGTGGGAGTAAGTTTATTATTTTGATTATGTATGTTGATGATTTATTGTTTCGCAGCAGTGATTTTCATTTATGTAAACATTTTTTTCTGTCTAAACACTTTGCAATGAAAGTTATGGTGATGCGTCATATGTGATAGAAATAAAAATATTTCGAGATTGATCACAATAATTGTTGGAACGTCTCAGAAAGATTTCATTAATAAAGTTTTGGATAGATTTAATGTGTTAAGGCATAACTGTAATGATGCTCCAATTCAGAGGGGGAATATTTGAATTAAATCAAGATCCTATGAATGAATTGGAACAAGAACGAATGAAAGAGAAACCGTATGCTCATATTTTAAGAGATTTAATCACCTTGAGGTGATTGGTTTTACAAATTTGGAATTTAATGGGTGTGTGGATAGTCGATAAAACATTATTGTTTCACCCACCATAGAAGTCGAATTTGTAGCATGTTGTAAAGCTACATGCAATGTTGTATAGTTGCAAAACTTTATATCATAACTTAGAGTTATTGATTTCTAAGTCGTTTGAATTTTATTGTAATAATGTTGCAACTATATACCTTTGTAAGAATGATAGGTATTCTAATGTTTAGCACATGATATAAAATACCTATTGATTATGGCTTAAGTTTAGAACAAGTGAGTGTCAATGGAACACATTAGTACACGTGTTAGTAAATCCACTAACTTAAGAGTTAGAAATAATGATATTCTAGCATCATGTTAACATGTTGGGTTTTGAATGTAACCCATAACTTAATGATTTGTGGATTACTTAGTGCTTATTATTTGACATTATTTTGAGCTCATTATTATTGATTAATTTCTAAATTTTCTGTTTTCCATTGTTTATGTACATGTATGTGAATGGATAATTGTTGATAGAAATAGTCTTTAACGAAGACATTACTGGACCATTATTGTTACTTCCGCTTATAGACCTAGTTAATTAAATTGTTGATATCGTAGTACATGGAAGGAACCATGTCATTTATGCGATGTGGAACCGCCATGACTCATATTAGTGGTTTAATTAATGACGGTATTATGATAACCATTTCGGAAACTAATTTAGCTCTTATTGCGCGCCTTATGTATTCTACATTAAATCGTATGTGAGATTTTACTATGGACCAAGTGGGAGACTGTTGGAATTTCCACATATAAAGCCCAACCCATAATGTGGTCCATGTACTTTTAACCTTGGTTTAATATAGAAATAAGCTAATTAGTAATAGGTTATGTGGAAGTCATATCTACCGTAGATCTTAACTATGATGGACGGTCTAGATCTAATGGGCTTAGGTTTGTAGATTTAGGTCCTCTCTCCACTTCTATAAATTGGTGTATGATCTCCATCCTCATATACTTACTATTACAACACATATTAAGGTTTTAAGAGGCAAGGAGAGTGAAACCTAGATCTTGTGCAGCTTTTCGGATCATCAATGCTATAGACAAGGTATGTGTATTTGTTAGTGATTAATTACGTGATTCATGATCCTTATTGTTTATTGATAATATTAATTATGCTTATAGTACACTTTAGAAAAAACGTTTAGGCATATTTTTAAGTGGTTAAATATACTTAACACCATATAATGTTAAGTTTGTTTTGATATAATTAGAATTGAATAATAATAATAATAATAATAATAATAAAAAAAATAAAATTATAAGAGATGGCTTGGCTCTTCTTTTTGTGCATTAGATCATCATCGGTTTAAGAAAACAGATCATGATTAAAGCTTGAACATTAGACCCAAACTATTCTCTAATATATTTTTATGCTAATTTAACATTATAATTAAAGAAATTTTACTTAGACAAGAAGAGATGTTATTAATTATTTTGTGTTCAACTTAAAAGGGCCAAATTGTTTTCCATGCCAGAGAAATAGTTTTGATTCATAGAAGTTTCAAATTTCATAGTGAGTTATTTATCTTACAAGGGTCCTGGCACATTTATACTAGCTTTATCGTGGATCATCCCTTTATACACCTTATGAAAAATGGTAGAGATGCATGAGATGGTACTAGGAAAGCGATTGGACAAATATCATGAGTTAGGTCAACATGCCTTTGAAAAATGGGGACTGTGGTTTATTGTTGGCGAGGTCGGGACAAACATAGTGTACATGGTTACAAGAGGACGATCACTAAAGAAGGTGATTGATATAATACTCCCATGCCACATGGCCCAAAGATCAAGCTGACTTACTTTATGCATGATATTATGTGTATAAAAAATTAGCAAAGCCATTAAGAATTACCTCCTTTATCTGGCCTATGAATACACATAATTGGCTTTGAAACAATCTCTTATCTGCCTTCTTTATCATGGATGCATGTTTTTCTTGCAGGATCCACTCAAGATATGTTTTTCTTATAATCAGGTTGTATTCTGTCCCCTTTGGTAGTCTCCTTGAGGAATGCACTATCCAAAACTATTTTTATAATTATTCTTGTGTTATTACCCTTCACAAGATTCCCTATGCTAGAGTAGTAACAATAACAATGTTTAGAACAAATGAACCTAGAAGATTAAGCAGTTTTGGGTCTCTTTTAGTTTTTGATGAATTATGATTTTTAAGAGAGAAACTAATAAAAGTGCAAATGTTGATTTCGCTAGATGTGTAAATGTGTAAATCATCTCTTCAAATTTAATTATGATGTTGGTGTAGTACTCCCTTCGTCCCGCTTTTATAGACTGATTTGCCAAATTTTTCTGTCCCACTATATATATAGTTCATTTCACATAGTTCAAAATAGTCAATAAAACAAGTGACGAATTTACCCCTTATTAACTAAGCCTCTTTATCAACAACTAAACTTAATTAAACCTCTTTATCAACAAATTAAACTTTCTATGTTTATCTATTTTCAAATAGTTGGATTTTCTTTTTTTATATTCTATACAATGAGTAACAGAAAACTCATTTTAGCACACCATGGATTTCTTAAGCAACAAATTTGATCCAGATTTTGGAAAGAAGGCAAGCTTGGTGATTGATTTAAATGTGCCGCCAAAAAAAAAGTAATGTGATGGAGGATCAAGAACAAATTTTGAAAAAGAAAACAACATCATTAATTGATTATAACGAATCACCAAAGAAATAAAATTTCATTTCTTGTATTGACCATATTTGTGAGGTTGGTCAATACATTAATGAATAATGATGTGTAAATGATATGAACAATAATAATAAAATAAAGAGATGAACACCATTGTATACGTGGTTCGACAATTGTGCCTACATCCACGGAGAGAGAAAGAACTTTATTATAGTAGTGGTGATACAAAAGGGAGCTCGATAATGAGGAGAGCTCAAGAGAGAGATGAGACCTGAGAGGTGAGGTCTCATCATGAGAGGAATGGGGAGGTCATTGATCATGAGACCTCACCATGAGATAGTGTTGAGAGCATGAGAACATGAGAAGATGAGAGGAATGGGTGATTTGCCTTGATATTTATAGGCTTACAATGTAACTCCATTCTTAGCAATTAATAGGGTAATGATGGGGAAAATATCTTTGTAATAATAAGGCTTAACTTTGTAAGTTGTGCCATTAAGAGAAAGCCCATTAGATGATGACATGTGGCACCATGATGGACGGTAGAGATGGTGCCACATGTATGTTGCATATAGTACCCCTACATTTCTCAAGTTCAAGCAAAAAAATCAAGTTGTTTATGAGATGTCTAAAATTCTTCTACCCAAATTCTACTAATGGGAATATTGTAATTTTTTGTTTTTCTCAAAAAATGGAGTAGTTCTACATTGTGAGAAACATACTGTATGTCAGTAATCACGTTCAATTTCAATTGTTGTTCAATCCCAATTCCTTTTATGCAACCTTTTTTTTGTGTGTGAAATCTTAGGGCATATTTTATATACATACATACATATATATATTATATATATATATACATACATACATATATATATTATATATATATATACATACATACATATATATATTATATATATATATACATACATACATATATATATTATATATATATACATACATACATATATATATTATATATATATACATACATACATATATATATTATATATATATACATACATACATATATATTATATATATATATATATATATATATATATATATATATGAGATGGCCATGTTATGAACATTTACAAATCTTTAACAAGTAGGACGGAAGTTTTTTCTCGAGGGGAAAGAATTATTTGTATGGTTACTAGCAACCATAATATCAGACATCAACTTAAATAAGTATTTTTCATTGTAATATTCAATTCGTAAATATATATTACATCATAAATTTGATATTTTAAGAATAATAGTATACCATATAATTGAAACTAGCATTTTGAAGGAATGGGTCCAACTAGTTATGTATATTGATGCATGTTTTGATCCTTGTTAAATATTATAAGAACATATAATGATCAGACTTATTTGTAATAGGCATTATGGTTAGATATACATGTTATGTGGTCAAGAGGGGTTCAGCTCTGATATCTACATAACTTAGGAAGATAGTGAAGGCCTAAACTAAACATTTCCCGAACTCATATTATTTCAAGGGTTGTCATTTGTTTGATTAAGCAAGAGCTTTATTTAATGTCTACAATAGAAATGTTAATGCATTAGGTGTTGTCCATCATGAGAGGCAACAAGTGCACCAAGTTGGTATCCCACGTCCACTTGAACCAGTGTAGTTGCATAACAAGTACATGTACACCACCCTATTGAGCCATGTATCCCATAACATGTTGCATTGTTTCCAACTGGACTTATGCCTTAATCAAATTATATGGTGAAGTTGGTGGTCGTTGTGTTGTTTCTGATAATTAATTGCACTGTTGTTGAAGTAGTTAATTGTTTTGTAATAATTAAAACTTGTGGACAAATTAATAATTCAAGTACTTGAATATAAATAATTGACATTGTCAGCTAATGTTAATGGATGATTTTTTCGAATGTAATTTGTTGAGTACGACATGAAATTGTTGAAGGTTTTGTAGAATGTTGACTACAACAGAATAAAACGACAACGTAGGGTAGTTGTGGTTGCAATAGTAATTATAGCAGTTGACGCTTCAGCCTGGTAGAAAGTTTGTCCATATTTTTTTAATCTTTTGCTTGTAAATCATGTTAGAGGAATTACCTCGTGTAGACCCATTTCAAAATTTATATAAAGTTTAGTTTCTATAAAAAAAAAGTGCATGAAATGAAGACTTAGCTTCTTCACAAACAGTAGAAAACCTCTCTCCCAAAATAATAGCAGCCATTAGAAAGCTCTTAAATTCAAAAGAAACTACAGTAGACCAACTACGAACTACCTTCGTCACCAAAATCAAAGACTCAACTGTCACCAAATCCTTAAGACTCAACGGTAGCAGGGCTCGAACCAGTTCCTATAGTGATTGGGAAGACCAGATAGCCTTCGGGCAGTGCGCCAAGAAATGGCGTAGAAGCAGCGCTCCTTGGCCTCTCGAGCAACCGACTTCATGAGCAAGAACATCTCGACCGGGCCAAAGGGAACCTGGAAGTGGAGGGCAATCAGCCCAATCCGGCCCACGATTATCCAAAAGGACACGTGCATCTGATCCGGCGGGATTCCCCACCACGGCAGCAATCGCAGAATTAAAGAATGTAGCGGGAACTGCATGCCATACAGAAGTTGGTAGAGACTTACCGCAATTAGGTTGCCGGAGCAACCATCGAAAATGGAGGGATGAGAGCCAAACCTAACGCCCCTCCAGTCGAGCTACTCCTGAACCTCCGTTGCGCTCATCCGTTCAAGTTTAGGATTCTGGGGGAGGTTGGAGGAAGCTTGCCACCTCCTCCTAGGCCTTTCCGTCGAAGGCTCAACAACATCCAGAGGAGCCACCTCCGCCACAAGAGCAGACGAAGGAGGCCCAGTAGCCGGAATCTCACTCGTTCCGCCCTCATCAGCGACAGGACGGGGAGCCGAGTTCTGAGGCTCCTCGTCGCTGCTAGAGCTCAACACCAGGGTTCTCCTCATCTTTGGAGAGAAATTCACATAGATGTCACCGGAATTCAAACTATTCTGAACCTAGGGTTCTGGCAGAAAATTGAAATGGAACTGAAGTAGAAAGAAAGAGAAAGGAAGTGAATGGGAATACCCTTCTCTCCTTTGAGTCTTTCTTTTATAAGGTGGAGCCCATGGTCCACCGGCCGATGGTCTTCCAAGTTTCTTTAATGGACTCTCCATTAATTCAAGATCATTAAACCAACTAGTTTAATGACCCAATCAGCGAAGAGTCACAAGCTTTCACTGGAAGTTGAAGCTGTACATCTTCCCGCTAACAAAAAAAATTTAGAGAAGACAAAGTGGGGCCTACTTAACACAGTCAGTTGGGGCCCACACCGCATAGTCATCTGGGACCCTCATCAGCTGAGACCCACATCAAACAATCAACCAAGATCCACTCAGCATATACAGGTGGGATCCACATGGTCCAGGTTAATGACCCAATCAGCGAAGAGTCACAAGCTTTCACTAGAAGTTGAAGTTGTACATCTTCCCGACAACAAAATAAAATTTAGAGAAGACGAAGTGGGGCCCACTTAACACAGTCACATGGGGCCCACACCCCACAGTCATTTGGGACCCTCATCAGCTGGGATCCATTCAGCATGTACAGGTGGGATTCGCATAGTCCAAGTCAGCGGCATGTGGACCTTCGGTCCATGTCATCATGGTCAAAGATCGATTAACCAACATGTGTTCTTGCACTCAATATAACTGGAAGATAGCTGGACCTATCTACCGCAGCTCAAGACAGTGATAAAATAAAAAATTATTTTATTACGAAATACATAATACGGGGTGCACCAAACCCCCTACATAGTACGACCGGAACTGGATTACATCCGAGGGGGAGACGAAGGATTCAGACTAGACCCCTCCGACGAGTCAGGAAGGCCATACTTAGCCTTGGCATCAGCATACCTTTCCTTCCACGAAGAAACCGCGATAGCATCAAGCTTGCCCCCATCCGGGCAAGCTCGGCGGAAGCAGATTTCAGCCTTTCCGTAAGGCGACGAATCTCCTCATCTTTCTCTTTGATACAGCCCTCATGGCGCTTCTCCCACCTGCGTTGTTCGGTCACTTGCGCCTTCAAACTTCTCACACGACTAAGGAGATGCGCCTGGTACTGCTCCCGATTGTCACCAACAGAACTGGGATCTGGATGCCTAACCGCCATGGAAGATGAGCAAGGAGAGAAGAGGAAGAAAGGGAGAAATAACTCGGCAGGAGTGAACTCCTCCTTATATACTACCTCAATGACTCCGCAAAGGTTAAGAAGGTCGGGCCCCAGCCCAGTTGCTTCTCTAGAAGCAACGGTCTCCGATGGACCAACAATCAACCTGCCAAATTCAACACAAGACAAGATAAAAGGAGACACTGTTCATGGGGAAAGAAACTTTTATTGATGAATAAAAATCAAAGAAGAGTGCACCACTCCTCAACAATGGTTCGACATAAACTAGTCTGATAAACAACTACTAGCTCAGTTGGTTGGTTATCCCTCTCAAACACTCCCACGAGTTAGAGGTTGTGAGTTCAATTCCCATCAACAGTGTTTGGGGGAATTTCTCATGTAATTCTTAGGTGGGTCAGCCTTCGGGCCTGGTTCGAGATTAGGAGGCCCATGATCTTATGATGATGATATGTGGTTAGGTGTTCTCCCATGATGATGATGTGGCTAGGTGTTCTTCAGCGAAAGTAAGTCCCTGAGTAGCAGAATTGCTCGAGTTGCAAGGTGGCGGTGTGGACGCTTAGGTGGTAGCATCAGTAGCCTTCGGACCTTGTCTTTGTAAGCCCTTTGGGCCATGTCCTTGTAAGCCTTTGGGCCATGATTAATATACCAATTTTTTTTTTATTTAAAAAAAAAAAAATCCCATAAACTAGCTAGTCTGCCGAATCATCCCGCGAGGCGGTAGGGGGTGGAAATAGTAGCCTGATCCCAGCTAGCACCCCCGACCGTAACATTGCCAAAGATCTAGACCTTCTCTTTCAATTCACGAATCTGATCTTCGGCGTGTTTGAGCGAATCTTCGAAAAGTCTGAGATCCCGACGCAGGGACGCAATAATGTCGTCTCGCTTTTTGAGAGACAGCTCCAAGCAGACGACCTTCTCCAAGTTCTTTTCTTGAGCCTGCACATGGTTGAACACATGTTCTACTTTGAGGTTGAAGGCACGGTAAGCTAAGTCAGCGGTTCGATCGTCAGCCATCCTTCAACAGCAGCAACATCAATAGAAACCGGAGAAAGGGAAGTGAATATCCTTCTACACTTCCGGTTTGCTATTTATATGAGGAAGAAATAAACCCTAGTCCTTGATCCAAGGGATGCGGAATCGTCATCAAAGAGTCGTTTCAAGGAAGGAATCCTCCGAATCTCAACAGTCGGGGAGGATATCTCGAAGATCTTTCCCAAGCAGATTTTCTACTACTTGATAAAAGAGGGGGCGATGTGTGTACCTTAGGTAAAATACCCATCAGGTGTCATCGGTGGCTGTATAAGAAGCTAAACCGGGAGCACCTGAGCATTAGCCGGCCAGGCCTGGGATATCGGGTAGGGCCCAACCCGGTCTCAAGGAGTCCACATACGCTCTGTGTATCTTGACCTATCGGATGGCCCATGACCAGTGCGTGGAGCCCCGGTTAACTTATTTTGGCTTTTTGACCCCATATTGTAGGGTGGATCTCGAAAGATATGAAAGATCTCCCTCCAAGCCGTACATACGACTTTCATCAAATACGGCTTTCTTTTTTTTATTTTATTTGAATTACTCTTTCTTTTCTTGATTTAGCACTGGAAACAATTCTAGTAGAAGTTCGAATCCGTTCAGTTTGGCTATTGATCTGTCTTGTTTTGACATGGTATACGCATTACCGGTCAGAAATATAGTGAAATCACCTATCCTATTTTGGTTACTGTATAAGAAGTTGAACCGTGGGCTTCCATACATCACCAGGCTTGTCTTGGTCAAGTAGGCCAGGTCTGGCCCAGTAAAGTCCAGCAGCGACAGAGGCTCATCCAAAGGCTTATCATAGAAGCCCAGAGGACCTGGCCTGGAATGCAGATTGGGCATTCGGTCCGAGGAGTCAAGCCCAAGTCTTTGCTTTCGGACTTGGTCAAATCCAAGTCCCAACCAACTGGATAAGTCCAGCAAAATTCCAAGTTAACAGAACCCATTGTTCTAGCCCGCTGGAGAAGATAAAGGAAGACCCAGGTTGAACCAGAGCCTATCAGAGGATGCCACGTGGCAGTCATCCTGGTTAAAGGGGATTCAAACCAAAGGGATAACCGCTCAGTAGCATGCAAGCTATCTCTACGGAAAACATCTTCATAGTTGAACTACCTGAGTTCATGGAGTCAAAACCGAAGGGGTGGTTGAGCCAGCCTCCTCCGGTCTACTACAAATACAGGAGTTCTTAACCTCCTCAACGATGAGTCTTTCACTGAGCAACTCCATTAGAGCTTAGTGGAAGCAGAGACTTGATTCCAAGTTCATCTTCTTGGATACGTAGGCAGCCTGATCCCCATAAGGTCTAGTCTCATTCCAAGTTTATCTTCTTGGAAGTAAAATTGAACAACTTATATCCTCCTTTGACATGTTCTTAATGTCAAGCATTAGTGAAGTAAATGCCTTAACATACTCACGAAAAGAACCCGTTGTCTTTAACTTCCTCAAAGCTTCACGAGCCACCCACGCTGCATTACTTGGTAGGAATTGCCTTCAATTCCTTCTTAAAGGTCTCCCATGTATCGATCTTTGGACGGCCAACAGATGCATCATCATCAACACTTGAACGCCACCATAGTTTTGCATCGCCAGACAGGAACATGTTGGTCAGCGTCACTTGTTGTTCAACCGGAGTGCGTATGGTAGTAAAATACTGCTCCATATCCCATAAGAAATTCTCCAATTCCTTGGCATCTCTTGCACCAGAGAATGCCTTTGGTTCAGGGACTTTGGCCTTCATAATATCCATCTGGTTGGTATTATTTATTGCCTTCTTCAACACACCCAGTTCGCTCGATGCATTCTCTACCAATCTCTCAAAGTCTTGAGACAATGCCTCCATCATCGTCCTATGCTCGTCATTCTTCTTCTCTAAGGCTTCAAGGCGTGCCATAAGAGAAGAGATCACTGAATCACCATTGTTCTGCACTTCACTAGTTTCTCAAACTAGATTTGTCAACGTTGTCTCAATGCGAAACACACGCTCCTGAATCTAGTTTCCGCCACCAGCCATTGCTACAACGTCAAACCTAACCTAGCTCTGGTAACCAACTGTCACGGGGTCACTTTTCTGACAAGTATTTTCTGCCTAGAACCCAATGATGCCACTCTCAGTATCAGGCTTACCAATTCCAACTCCGATACCAAACAATTAATCAAACACTTAGAATGCACAGAACACACAATGGTTTAAGGCCGCAACCATTTTTATTCCTTTACACTTAGGGAATACAACTCACTCAATTTGTCTTCCCAATCAGATTGAGTCTGGTTTTATAGGCCAACAACTATTACACATGTTAAAGTGTGACAAGCCCACACCATAGCCATCTTACAAGTGTTACACTAAACACTTAGATCTTTGCCATGTATGGCAGTTCCGTAACTGCCAATAACCACCAAATCTGCTGGAAGCTTCTGCCTATGTGTTGCTCACATGTTTGCCAACCAAACTGCTCACAACACTAGTCAAGCCATGACAACAAAAGTCTGCCATAACTGTCGTAACCGCTCCCAAGCCACCTGGAACCAAGGCAATGCCCAACACACTGTCTTCATGTATTCCCAACACTTAGCCACGTACAGGTCCATGGAAGTGCCCACATTGCTGCCTGCCAAGACTTGCTTGTGTGGACTAAATCTGCCCATGTACTAGGCGCTACTCATCGCCTAGTGAATTCATGCACACCGTCGCTAACTCTGCCATGCCAATGGCTATGGACCAGCGTCCATACACACTCCGTGTGTTCATGTCCATCTCTGAAATGAAATCTGCCCACTCTTGTGCCAACACTTATTCTGTCACCACTTACTCTATGCATCTCCCTAGCTTTCAGCAAGCCTTCTTTGATAGCATACGGCAGATAAAAATGGAACTGATGACCTGATAGCAAAAATTGCAATTGCATACTATAAACATCTACTAATCTAGATCCCATATGGTTTTCACAAAACAAATCGATACCCAACAAGGTTAAAACGTAACCCGAAACTCATATGAAAGTGGAAAAAGATCGAGATAGTCCCAATTTTCCTTCACACGGGGAATATAATTATTACCTAGCACAAGAATAAACACTATTGCTACCATTAAAAAGTCCGGCATCTATTTCATTTCTGTCCAACTAATCATCCTACAATTCCCAAGTTTTGTTCTAGCAAAAAAAATAAAAAAAAACGATACCCAAGTTTTATGTTGAACAAACTTTACATAACATTAATGTAATAAGCAAGCACACGTGCACTTGTCGCCTATGACATAACAGTATGAGATGACAACAGAAATAATGCTTCACAAAAGCCCAAAAAATGTGATAAGATGAAAAGAAGAAAGGAGTTCTCTGATCTTTATTGTATAATTTAAGACTATGATTCTTGCCTAAAGGCACAAAAACATTAATGACTACTACGACAAAAACATCTGCCTACATTGTACATGTATATGACATGACATTGTGAGTTGATTTGCTATTCGAGCAACAGATAACAATTTCTTCATTATATAGAGGGTGTACCATGTACAAACTCTTTCCCAGTTAATATTTTCTTCATGCTTCAACAGATGTTTCCAATGCCAGTTTGCCAGAATATGTAACCTTCTCTGACTTCTCCCCAGCTTCCCAAAGTTCGGGTAATGCTTCTCTAATGTTGTGAATACTCTCCAAAGCATAATCCGCCCCTTGTACCCTCTGAGAAGTGCCAACCTACAGATTAATGGTTTTAAATTAGCTTCCGCAATATTGCCGTTCCCAATTGTGTTCCAATTAAGAATATTTTTGTAACACTTACCAGCACTGTGTGGAGACCCACTCGCTTTCCAGACTGTATGTTGCGGACACTATCGTCAAAGAACATCTGAAACAACAAAATAATGAAATTAGTGCAGATCATAAGAAAAGGTTAAAGGCGCATGCATTAAAACATTCAGATTGTGGAACTAAAGATAACCATTTTTTCCCTAAATTATCAATTGCAATTTTTGTCTGATCATCTTACCGTTCTCTGAGGATTGATATTTGCAATCTTAAGAGCTTCTTCAATAGAAGCTTCAGATGGTTTACAGACAATTGGAGTCTTTGGAAGTTCTGACGCATCCTTAGCTTGAGAGAAATGCTTAATGATGTCATAGGGTTTTGTGATGGCAATATTCAATCTGCTATCTGCACACTTGAAGTCATTGTTTTGGTTTGGATTCAGAGTCTCAAAGCAAATTATGCCTTCAAAGCAATCTTCCAAACCGAGTCTGCTAAGAACCTTAGCTGCATGAATCCTATCCCCATTTGTGAAAACCTATTTACATGTACCAAAGCATACTCATTAGTGAAAAATAATTTAGCAAAAGAAAACATTGAGGGCATAAGTTGTGTAGGCACTTACAATTTTCCTATATGGAAGATTCAGTAAAAGACCCCTAAGAACAGGATCTGTTTTCAATTTTTCATATGGCAACCTCCCATGAGCAAAGCTGAAGGGAAAAGAGAAGAAGAATAAGAACAGAAAATAAGGCATTATAATGCATCCACATTAATTCAATACTGAAATGACAATATTCAAGAAAAATTGGCACCTGTGGAAATCATCATAGTCAAACTCATAGCCAATTGCCTGGAGAAAAATAAGAAACTCATAGTTAATTGGTAAGCCCTTTATATCAAAAACTCTGATAATTGACAATATAAGAGTAACAAAAACACTTACCCTAAGACCAGCCATTGTGGTTCCATATGCCTTGTATAGAAGGGTGCAAATTTCAGATACTTTATCCTCCTCGATACCAAGCTTTTGAATCATAAAATCTATATAAAAAGGTGTGCATTAAAATGCAAGTACTGAAACTTGAACCAACAAAGAATATACCATATGTGTATATGAAAAACTCATACCTTCAATGTTTTTGCGACATTCTGCAGCAATGCCAGAACTCAAGGGATAAAGAGTGTCGTCCAAATCTGTAATTGAAAGATAGCACTTTCATTTAAGTCCCCCTCATCAAAATGCATTTTAAACCAAAACATGCTAGATAAAAAGGACTTACCAAATAGGAGGCAGTCATATTTAGACGTCTGGGAGTTTAGATACTGATTTTCGTATTCCATTTCAAGCTAGATGAAAAGGCACAGAGAATTAATAACAAACAATAAGGTGGACTGCAATACAAAAAAAACAGAACAAGGTATCAAAGATCATAGTTGTTACACTTATTTGACGATGATCAATTGATTGTATATACACGATTGAATTAACAGATATTGTTTCAAAGCTTTTATGGACATCAATTTCTACTAAGCCCTATTATATGGACAACCGACAACTAATACATATTCGTTTGTAATGTTTTACGAGGTTCAATTCCCAAACAATGCTTTGTGTGTGTGGGTGGGGGGGGGGGGGGGGGGGGAGGATATTCTGAACTGTACACAACTCGACAGTACATATGATCTAATAAATCCTTTTGAAGGAGGAAGCACAAACTAGAGAGTTAGAGATATAAGTACATTATTTACATTAATAATAGCCTAAAAGTTATAGTTTAAACAAACAAAAATTGCAAACAAAAAAAACACATTAAACAATTCAAGGCAATGAGAAAAAAAAATGTACACAAATTTTGTGCAAGGAACCATATTTCGACATAAACTGCATATCTTGACTTAATAATAACATTTCTTTTGCAAAAATAATGAGCACTAACCTCTAAGAGAAAACCCCTTTTTCTACTAAATAATTTGAAAGGAGGGAGTTGGTATCAAAATTTATAAAATTTATTTGAAGCTTTATAATATATAATCACTTAAAATTTTAGGTTAGGTCTAAAAGGGGAAGAAAAAAAAAATGTGATCCCTAAAATTTGTACTTAAATAATACCAAGCAATTAACATTTACAAAAATATATAACAAGATTTCAATTCCACAACATACACAAAACATCATTCAAGCAGCATTGGAGAACAAATACAACATTTAAGTCTAAAGATTCAACATTACTACAACTTGAATTCTATAATAACTAAAGTAAGAGAAAAAATTGTAGTACCAGGTTTAAAAGACCAATTGTTAAGATTTATTATTTAGTATGTTATTTAGTGGGCTATCTAGTATTACCTAGTCAACTGAAGAGTCCCTAGTCTATAGGAGTCATGGTTAGTGTGTCATCCATGTTTGTTTTCAGTTAGTGAGTTGTGGGAGTGTTCCACAAAATCTGCTAAGTAGAGTTGTGGGTACTTGCAGATCAAGTTTGTTTTCTATTTAAGTTGTGTACTTCGTACAGTTTATCCATCAATAAAATTAGAGTGTTTTCGAGTCTTTCATTTTGTGTGAAGTCTTTTAGCAGCAAGCTTATTTATCCTTAGCTTTATTCTACATCTGGTATCAAAGCAAGGTTTGAGTCTGAGTCAATAATCCCACCAGTAGCAGTAGCTTTTGTTTTTGCAGTAGCAAGCATCCATGGCACCAGAGAAATCAGCAGAGAATTTTCTCCAGCCAGCCATTCCTCGCTTTGATGGTCATTACGATCATTGGAGCATGTTGATGGAGAATTTCCTAAGGTCCAAAGAGTATTGGGATCTTGTGGAAAGGGGATTTGATGTACCAGAAGAAGGAGCTGGTGTGACAGCCCAACAACAAAAGAGGCTTGATGAACAAAAATTGAAAGATTTGAAAGTGAAAAATTATCTCTTTCAAGCAATTGATCGTGCAATTTTGGAGACTATACTGCAGAAGGATACTTCAAAGAACATTTGGGACTCTTTGAAAAAAAAATACCAAGGGTCAGCAAGAGTGAAGCGCGCACAGCTTCAGACACTACGGAGAGACTTTGAGACTCTTCAAATGAAAAATGGAGAGTCTGTCAACGACTACTTTGCAAGAACCATGGGGATTGCAAACAAAATGCGAATTCATGGTGATATGCTCGAAGACGGTGCTATTGTAGAGAAGATTCTGCGATCTATGGCTCCAAAGTTTAACTATATTGTTTGCTCTATTGAGGAGTCAAACAACACAGAGGAGATGTCGATTGATGAGCTAGAAAGTTCTTTGGTGGTTCATGAACAAAATCTGAATCGTGGCATCACAGAACGTGGCAGTACAGAAGAACAAGCTTTGAAAGCTTCTACCTTTGCTGAATCCTCAAGAGGAAGAGGCCGAGGTAGAGGTCAATGGAGAGGAAGAGGTGGTCGTGGCAATCGAGATGGAGGTAGACACCAAAATTCTAAGAGAGATGATGCTTACTCTCAATATCGCGCAAAAGGAACAACCGACAAGTCCAACATTGAGTGTTACAGATGTGGCAATTATGGGCATTATCGCAATGAATGCTACACAAAGATGCCAAAAGAAAATGAGAAAGGAGAGAAGTCGAATTTTGCTGAAAGCAAGGAAGAAGAGACACTTTTGATGGCATTCCATGCTATGGAAGAAACCGAGTCTGAAGTATGGTATGTAGACACAGGAGCCAGCAATCATATGAGCAGTAGTAAGTCATCTTTTACTAATTTAAATGAAGATTTTCATACTACTATTTGTTTTGGTGATCACTCAAAAGTTAATGTGATGGGAAAGGGTGATATTCAAGTTAGGACTAAAAATGATTTTGTTGAAACAATTTCGAATGTATTTTATGTTCCTTCTTTGAGGACTAACTTGTTGAGTGCTGGACAATTGCAAGAGAAGGGTTATATTATAACTTTGCAGAAAGGTGTATGTGAAATATATGATCCAGTGAGGGGTGCCATTGCTGTCGTTCAAATGTCATCAAACAGATTGTTTCCGCTGAATATCAAGACTGTCCATGCTTGTTTGATGGCTAAGGAAGATGATTCATGGTTGTGGCACTTTCGTTATGGCCACTTGAATTTCAATGGCTTGAGGACACTTTATCAGAAGCGTATGGTGTCTGGACTGCCCATGATCACACCCCCATCCAAAGTTTGTGAAGAGTGCGTAGTTGGAAAGCAACACCGAGATCAATTTCCAAAGGGAAAGGCGTTGAGAGCTCAAAATTTGCTGGACTTGGTGCATTCAGATATATGTGGGCCACTCAATCCAATATCAAATGGTAACAAGAAGTATTTTGTTTCATTTATTGATGATTTTAGTAGAAAAGCATGGGTGCATTTCTTGCAGGAAAAATCAGAAGCTTTCAATGCATTTAAAAGCTTCAAGGCACTCGTTGAAAATGAAACGGGAAGAAAGATTAAAACTCTTCGAACAGATCGTGGTGGTGAGTATTGTTCAAAGGAGTTTGAAGTTTTTTGTGATGAGCAAGGCATTCGAAGACAACTCACAACTTCCTATACACCTCAGCAAAATGGTGTATCCGAGAGAAAGAATCGAACCGTCCTCAATATGGTTAGAAGTTTGCTGGTCAAAGGAGGAGTTCCCAAACGTTTCTGGCCTGAAGCAGTTTTGTGGTCCATTCATGTTTTAAACAGATGTCCTACATTTTCTGTTAAAAACATGACACCGGAGGAAGCTTGGAGTAGAAAGAAACCAGCAGTGGATCACTTTAAGGTGTTTGGCTGCATAGCATATGCACGCATTCCAGATGAAAAAAGGAAGAAGCTCGATGACAAGAGTGAGAAGTGTGTCTTTCTTGGAGTTAGCGAACATTCCAAAGCTTATAAATTGTTCAACCCAACTACAGAGAAGATAGTTACCAGCAGAGATGTTGTTTTTGATGAAGATGAGGTGTGGGATTGGTCTGAAAACAGCAACCAGCAGCAGAAAATTTCAGTTGGCGACGACATTGAAATGCAACAGCAATTCGCTGACAAAATGCCACCTACAAATGATCAATCTCCAGAAAATCATCGTCTAAGGAAGCGACCAGCATGGATGATTGATTATGTAAGTGGAGATGAACTCTCTGATGATGATGTTATCGCTCATTATGCTTTATTTGCAGATTCTATTCCTCTCACTTTCAAAGAAGCAGTTGAGGACACAAAATGGCAGAAGGCAATGGACGCAGAAATTAAGTCCATTGAGAAAAATGATACATGGGAGCTTACTGATCTGCCTAAGGGTCAAAAAACAATTGGTGTAAAGTGGGTTTTTAAAACCAAATTAAATGAGAAAGGCGAGGTTGACAAACACAAGGCTCGTTTGGTGGCAAAAGGATACAAGCAAGAATATGGTGTCGATTACAAAGAGGTGTTTGCTCCAGTTGCAAGGCAAGACACAATTCGTTTGGTAATCTCTCTAGCTGCTCAAAATTCTTGGCCTATTTATCAATTAGATGTGAAATCTGCTTTCTTACATGGTGAATTGCAAGAACAAGTGTTTGTAGATCAGCCTCTAGGTTATGTGCAGCAAGGACAAGAAAAAAAAGTTCTTAGATTGAAGAAGGCACTCTATGGGCTGAAACAAGCACCACGAGCTTGGTACAGTCGCATAGATGCATACTTTGTCAAGCAAGGCTTCCAGAAATGCCCGTACGAACATACTTTGTATGTTAAGGTTGGTGATGAAGGTAAAATGCTCATTGTATGTCTTTATGTTGATGATCTCATCTATACTGGCAGTGATGCTCATATGTTTGAAGACTTTAAAAATTCAATGATGAATGAGTTTGATATGAGTGATTTGGGTTTGATGCACTATTTTCTTGGCATAGAAGTGATACAATCAGGAGTTGGTATTTTTATTTCTCAAAAGAAATATGTTCTGGACGTGTTAGAAAGATTTCAGATGTTGTGTTGCAATCCTGTCGGAACACCATCTGAAACGGGGTTGAAGCTAAGCAAAGATCCTGATGGTGAGCAAGTTGATAACACTCATTTCAAACAGATAGTTGGAAGTCTGATGTATTTAACTTCAACACGGCCTGATATCATGCATTCTGTAAGTGTCTTGAGTCGGTATATGGAGAATCCTACTGAGATGCATCTCAGGGCAGCGAAAAGAATTTTTCGTTACTTGAAGGGTACAACTGATTTTGGGATCCTTTATAAGAAAGGGAAAAAGTCAAGTTTCCATGGGTTTTCTGATAGTGATTATGCAGGTGATATTGATGATCGTAAAAGCACCTCTGGTAATATATTTTTGATGAGTTCAGGTGCAGTTTCATGGTCCTCAAAGAAGCAAAACATTGTTACATTATCCACTACTGAAGCTGAATTTGTAGCCGCCGCTACGTGTTCCTGTCAAGCTATTTGGTTGAGAAGAATGCTAGAAGTTATTGGAAATCAGCAGCGCAATTCTACGACAATTTATTGTGACAATATTTCAGCGATCAAGCTTTCAAAGAATCCAGTTTTGCACGGAAGAAGTAAACACATTGATGTTAGATTCCATTTTCTGCGTGATCTATGCAAAGATGGAGTGATTGAGTTGAAGTTCTGTAAGAGTGAAGATCAAGCTGCTGATATCATGACGAAACCTCTCAAACAACCAGTGTTCGAGAAGCTCAGAAGCATACTTGGGGTTTGTTCTTCGCAGAGTGTTGTTTAAGGGAGGGGGCTTGGAAGATGATGTTCTTAAACTGTTTTTTGCAGACATCAGTTTAAGGGAGGGTGTTAAGATTTATTATTTAGTATGTTATTTAGTGGGCTATCTAGTATTACCTAGTCAACTGAAGAGTCCCTAGTCTATAGGAGTCATGGTTAGTGTGTCATCCATGTTTGTTTTCAGTTAGTGAGTTGTGGGAGTGTTCCACAAAATCTGCTAAGTAGAGTTGTGGGTACTTGCAGATCAAGTTTGTTTTCTATTTAAGTTGTGTACTTCGTACAGTTTATCCATCAATAAAATTAGAGTGTTTTCGAGTCTTTCATTTTGTGTGAAGTCTTTTAGCAGCAAGCTTATTTATCCTTAGCTTTATTCTACATCGAGCGCCAAGTGTTGGTGGATCCACCCCCATGTTTGGTTAGGACTGTGGGCCTAACTGTATGTGCGGCCCGTGACCCAGTTGGGAGAGTGGCAAAGTCCACCTCCGTGTTTGGTTAGGTATGTGCCTACCAGTTTATCCGGTATTCCGGTTGATATACATTGTGGTAGCCTCCCTCTACAAGTTCGAGCTTTTAGAGAAACTGGTTTCAACATGGTATCAGAGCGGTTCGGTCTTGGGAGGTCACGGGTTCGATTCTTTGCAGCAACATTTTAAAATAAATATGTTGCTGAGGGGGAGTGTTGGTGGATCCACCCCCATGTTTGGTTAGGACTGTGGGCCTAACTGTATGTGCGGCCCGTGACCCAGTTGGGAGAGTGGCAAAGTCCACCTCCGTGTTTGGTTAGGTATGTGCCTACCAGTTTATCCGGTATTCCGGTTGATATACATTGTGGTAGCCTCCCTCTACAAGTTCGAGCTTTTAGAGAAACTGGTTTCAACACCAATTCCAACAATGAAGACAGAATGAAGAAGAAGAAGAAAAATAGAATGAGGGTTTTGCAGAGCAGAACAGAGAGAGAGAGAGAGAGAGAGAGGAATTGAGTAGAGAAGGTGGGGTTTATATAGAGAGGGAAGAAATGAATGATACGGTTGCAGAAATGTTCAAACACGACTGTTAGATTAATTAAAATTTAATGTTTCCAACAGTCTTTTTCTTTTTCAAACGTTGCAATGATGAGTTCATTTCCAGTGCTTCTAGTTGTTAACCTTCATCATTAACTCCATATTCCACGTTACCCTACCTGGTTTTAAAAAATGTTTTAATAAACATTATTTCTAGTTGTTTGCTTTTTGAATTTTGATACAAATATTAAATAATTAATTTTCATGGTGATGTTAATTTATGAGGCTAGAACTAGAGTGTATAGGATTGTATGGGTATGGCGTGTAAACGAACTTTCCATGAAGAAGGGAAATGAGGAAGAAGAGGTTTCTAGATAAGTTGATTCAGACAAAAAACAATTGATTGTTGTGGATATCATATCATATTTCATTGGCTCACATGCTTGCTTTACATCACCTCTCTCGTCCAAGAAATATGCTATGAATCATATGGATTTTATGCACTGTCATTATACACTTGTCCTTCTACTGTTCATATCATTATCAACAATTATTGGTCGACATCTATATGTGCTGTTGTTGTGGCAATGTACGTAATGTAATGTCGCTTTAGCCAACCACATATAAAATATCTGACCTGTGATTTATTTCACTGTAAACTAATTTACTACTAGAGTACTTGGTTTTACCAAAGGAAATAAATACTACTTACATATAATTTAACTGATCTAAATCCAACAGACTTTATCAACAAAGGAAGAAAATAGCTACTTAGAGCATTCCCAATGGTAGGTTTTAAATCATTTTTAGCAACTTTTAGGCTGTGTTTGATAACGAATTCCCGGTTCGAAAGTTTTTTTGGCAAATCCGGCAAAGAAGCGGCAAATGTCAGGTTTGCCGGGTCTTGGCAAACGATTTATCCGCAACATTATTTTGCCATCGTTTGATAACAATTTTGCAAAAAGCAGATAAATCGCAATTTGCCGGTTAGAATGCATTTGAAAACACATTTGGCAAACCATGTAACTATATTTGCCGGTTAGATTGGTTTTGATAAAACTTTCGATTGTGGCAAAACCTAGTGGCAAAGTTGAAGGCCCATTGGGCTGGTCGAAAAGAACAAGTCCAAACTTGATTGGGCTGTGCAAAAGTGATCACATATCACCCAAAAGTATGGTAGAGTCACCCTAGTAACTCAATAACATTTCGCAATAAAAAAAAACAATCAAAAAAAATTACTCAACAATAACACTCATAATATAATTAACGAAATTATATACATTCATAAAACATAGTTATATGTTTATATAAACATAATAATAAAAAAATTGTTAAAAATGTCATCAACACGGCCCCCATAGTCAGACAAAGCAAAACAAAGAAAAACAAACAATCAAGCAACCTGGTGAACACCCCACTAGACGACATATGGCGAAGCTAGAGTACCTGAACCTTCTCCTTCTTGTTCTTCCTCTTCTGGTTCGGTCTGGTCTCTAGCTGGACCTGATTGGGGTCTCCCAAACCCAGCAGGCCAGGTCCGTGTCGCCGGTGCCGGTATACGGCCGAAGAAAAGCCTTGGTCGTCGCCCATCGGTATGATAAATCTGGCATCTGATCATCCCCAGGCCGTGGGTGTGACACAACCCCCAACACTCAAACAAAATGGTGTCGCCTTCGTGGAGTCCCACTGAGTCGACGAAACACTTCCACCCATTGTAGCGAAAGTACAATGAACCGTGTTGGTCATTGGCAATGTCAATGGCAAAAGATTGTTCACCAGGCAAGATGAGTACAACCCGGTTGCAGTTGTCGAATAAGTATTTGTTCGCAGCTGGGATTTTCTGCCATATACCAACAATATATATCAACATTACTAGGCATGGTTATATAAAATTTCTGCCATGAATCCAAACAGTTCTGTCCAACAATTCCATATATCAACTGTATATATAAAATTTCTGCCCTATATCAACAATATATATCAACATTACTAGCCACATATCAAACAGTTCTGTCGAACAATTATTCCATACATCAACAGTATATATCAAACAGTTTTCTGCACGTGTAGCAGCCCATATATATGTGCACATTTCTTGCCATATATATCAACATTACTAGCCATCACTGCGAGGCCCAACTAACAGCCCAAAGCCCATCATTTTATCTATGTCCATACATAATTAGGAATTTGCTTACCATTACGCATCCCTTGGTTACATGTCCCTTTGTAACTTGCTTGACCCAGAAAGGGTTATCTCTTATGATGGGCCTCAAGTTAGGCGCCATTGCTTGGTTCTCTGTAACACATATTGCAATACCCATAAGTTTACAAATGTATTACTCAACATACGTAAAGAATGCTACACATGATGAGCAACAATTTGTTGCAATTAGACTAGCAATGTTCCATACAAAATATAAGCAACCATTTGTTACACGACAATGTTAATCCGCAACGGCGTAAGTTATACAATATGTTCCATACACATGATAATTAATACAAAGCACTTTACGACCATTACATGATAAGGAATACAAAGCACTTCACGACCATTACTGAATTCCTATCAAAACGAAAGTTACAATACTATTTGAAAATGTGTGTTACATATTACATAATAAATGAAAATGTATCTTACATATAACATAAATGTCTAGTCACGACTACAACAATCACAATAATTGGCACAATCCCACATACATGGGTTGCCTAAGCAGTGCAAACAAACACCATCTTCAGGTGGTGGTAAAGAAATGTGCTTCCAATAGTTTGCGCAATCACCATGACAAGGGTTTTGAAGACATTTTGCACAAATCATCTCAAGGTCTCCTCCAGATGGTGGCGATACATGAAATGGATACAAGAATATAATTCCTGGGCATGCTTGATTAGCGCATTTTGCAAAGCATACCCATTGCTTGTCATTGTTTCCCATTCCCTTGTGCATTTTCATCAAACCATCGCACCCAAGGTTGTCACAATGCATGAATGGTTCGATTATTGGCAAACAAGGGAGGAATTCAAACCGCCCGTATTGGTTAATTTTGTATAAATTGCACGCTTCTCGGATCCTTTCATCTTCGTTAGTGATAATAGTTCGTTTTAGGCGGATGAAGTCTATTAAACTAACCAATATCTCTGTGCACTCCCAAATGTCTTGAAATCGACTAGCTAAGTGGCCTAGTTCCTTTCTTTCAACAACTCCCTCCATCTCGTGGAAACGAGCCGAAATATCTGTCCAATAACTTGTACCGGCATGATTAACCGGAGGACAAGTGTATATCGATACCCACGCGAAACACAAGTTCACGTCTTCCTTAGGAGTCCACCACACCATTATCTGAGTTTGATTCTAATCCTAACACAATGTCAGATAACGTTCTAATACAATGAAGCATTGACTTTACAAAATATGATAAAAATTATAATATTACCAAAACATTATACAGTACATGTTTTTCATAAAACAATTACCACCTACTCATAGATGTCAAATGAAGACAGTTACCACCGACATCCAGTTTTTTGTAAAACACTTTTTAAACCTCACGCAAACACTCTTTGCCTACAATCGATACTTTGCTGATAGTTCCAAGTACACCGGGTACGCTGGAACATACATGTTCCTAATATGTGTGTAATACTCAGGTATCTCTTCCTCAAGGGCAATCCAGTCATCGTCCGTTGCAATCACCGTACTTCTTTCATTGTCCCAATGAAATCCTGGATGCTCTTCACACAACTCATTGATAAGGTTCGCCAAACGTTTCAAATAACGCAAACGAGCCCATATGTTTTCAGCACACAAATCCAGCCTAGTGTGTTGATTTAAAACATCAGAAGCCTTTACCATTCCCGACCTAAGACGGACCATAAGTGGACCTGGTGTCTCGTCTGCCAGCATAGCAGTGCACATCGTGTGGTCCGTATCTGGAGTCCACGCGAACAAACGTCGTCCTAGACGGGGATTTTTTGGGGTGTGAATAATTCGCACCATTCCCACTGACTGAAATAATTCATCGCAGTCAGTTTACATTAGACACATACAACTACAACATATATATATATTCTGAACTCGACACAACTCGACAACACAAAGTACTAAAATGTGACAAGAATATTTAAGGACTAAAGCATTCCCACTGACTGGAACAATCCATCGCAGTCAGTTTACATCACGTACAAACACACACGAAATGGGCTTAAACCGGCCCATATACACAAAACCAAGAGAGGGCGTACGTACGTCGAAATCACGTACGTACATTCAGCTTCAAAAACCAACATCTGTGCTACGGGACGTACGTACGCCTTAACTACGTACGTACGTTCCCAACCTGCAAAGTTATCTGTCGAGTGGAACGTACGTACGTCCTAACAGCGTACGTACGTTCCTGAACAAAAAAATTCCATTCATTCAAAAAATTCCAACATTCTGAACTCGACACAACTCGACAACACAAAGTACTAAAATGTGACAAGAATATTTAAGGACTAAAGCATTCCCACTGACTGGAACAATCCATCGCAGTCAGTTAACATCACACACATACAACCGGTTCCTCTATATATATATATTCTGAACTCGACACAACTCGACAACACAAAGTAATAAAATGTGACAAGAATATTTCAGGACTAAACCATTCAAGCCATTCAGATAAACAAAAGTTCAAACCATAGATAGATAAGAAAAGAAGTCATATCTGTTTTACATTAGTTTATACAAACCACTGACAAAGTTAACTAGTTTAGACAAAGTTAAGAAAATGCAGTCATATCAGTTCCCCAGGATTATCAAGACACACATCAAGGCAGATGAAGACAACTACGAATCAGCCCATTCATCCCCATTGAAAGGCTTAACATAGTTAAGTTTATCAACCAACCAATCAGCCCTCAGATCAGCGTCCATCCCAAGAAATATCTTCGCTTGCTTGTCCTCGACACCTAGAAAGTCGAGACCCTTCAGATACAGGACTCTGTCCCCCTTGCTTACAACCTTGATTGCATCACACAATTCATCGATGTTCGGACCAGCAAATGTCGTTGCCAAGGTCTTAACAGCATCCATGATGCCCTGTGCATACTCAGAGTTGCTTGGTTGTTCCTGGGGTCCGAAACGCGACTTCTTGCGCTTGGACTGAACAGGTTGCACTGGGGGTGGAATTGGGTGCATGCGAGGGGCAGAATCACTGCAGTTGCTTGAGCTCTCATTATTTGATGCACCGGTTGCACTTGTGTCGAACGTTCCAACACCGGCACCATCATCCATGTAAGAGTACGAATCAGCCCCCAATCCATCTGCGATTGTATACATTCACAATCTACGAATCAGCCCCAGATTAAAATGTACAACGATTTTAATAAACACAAAAGGGCTGTATCTTACCACTGCCTGCAGGTGACCCCTCAACTTGTTCATCATCAACTTCATCACCTGCGAATGCTCCTTCACCAGTTGCAGTTTCGTTGCCGATGATGAGGCTCAATTGTTCAAAGTATGGAAAATGCTTCCCACGAACATTACGTGATTCAGGATGAGCCTACAAAGCACACTTTTGTTAATCATTTTGTCAAGTTTACGACCCAACAATTACCAAACTCATAAACAAATGTGCCTTACCACAAAGTACCGTTCCCAAACATCCTCATCTACAGCAATAACAGTCTTGTTTTCGGTGTCAAAAGTAAATCCCAAACTAGACAAATCCAGAAGTTCCTTTACAATCTTGTAGTCCTTCCTAAGTGTCTTCAGGCGAGTCCGTACATGTTCAGAACTAACATTCGTACGGAGGGCTGAATTGACACCATCTGCAGCTGCTTTCAATGATTCGGTTCTTAAGCCATTGTCAGCTCTCTTACCGTTTCTCAACACTTCTTCATACAAAGTGTTCAACATCACCTCTTCCATTTGTTTGGTCCACCTTATGTGGCACTTAACTGGCTTGTCAGTTGGGAAGTAAGGATCCGCTGAATCTTGTCCATTGCCCTTCCTGGTCTTTCTAGGCTTCTTGAACTGTCCGTTTGACATAGTTGTACCTAATCATCCCACACTCACAGTTATACACAGATATGAACCATACACAAGCGTATTATTCCAAACAACTTATCAAATAGTCCAAATGGAACATCCAAACATAATCTCGCTCATAACACTATCAAATAGTCCAAACCATAAATTATCTGTCTTTATTTTTATGTTTTAAAATTTAGTAATTTTCGCTGATTTTGTAGTTTAATTTAACTATTTAAATTCCTGCTCTATTTTTTGGTATCAGCGCCATGTCAGCGTAAATTACTGTTGGAGATCATGTAGTGATCTTGACCAATAGTAATTATCCAGTTTATAAGAACGATGATACTGTTTCATGTTCTTCATTAAGACATAGAGAATAGTTCTAAGGGGGAACGAGAGCAACTCAGTTAAGAGCACTGCAACCCTGTAAGATGGGGAATCGATTGTCAAGCTGCTATTGGTGGCCTCTGACAGCAGCAGTGATGAAGGTGCAGAACACTCACGTGTTCCTAGACCTCTATTGCTTAACACCTTGTTAGAATATTATCTTATTACTTAATGAATTCTATGATTAGTCATTTGACATAGTCGCGTTGGATTACTCTGTAATCTCTGACTAATAATTATTTTATATTTTATTTATGGTTAATTCCAACTCGGTCGCGTAGGACTACTTGTAGTCACCAGTTGTAGTGATTAAGTGTTCTAGGTGATGATGGTGTTCGACTTAGCCGTGGTCTTCGCCCGTTTAGCCGTAGGCAGGTGGCCGCTAGGCGTTTAGGGTTTTATACATTGGCTGTTAGAATTCATCATCATCCAGGATATGAGATTATTGCTAACTGAGACTTAAATCGTTGACTGTTGAGATTAATTATGAATTAAGATACGAAATAATTATTAGTTGTGACTTAAATCGCTGACTGTCAGTATTAATCATGGAAAAGGAATTCGATATATGGTTTTATGTTCTTATTACTGAATAATTACTAAAAAGTTAATAGCTACAAGATCTCTAACTTCTTATTGACATTTTACCCTTTAAAATATTTTGCTTTATTACGTATCTTAAATCTCTCTAATATAAATACCTTTGTATTCAATAATGTTTAATATGTTTAAAAACAAAAAGAAATTTTTAAAAAATGAAGAATGCATTGAAATTTCTAATATAGAAAAAATGGAAAATGAACTTTTAAATTGGGATATGCCCAAAATCGAACCTAAAAGAATTTATAATATAGGTTCTTTTGATTATAAAGTTGCTATGTCCATTAAAACAGTGGAACATACTATGCCTATTAATGGAGATAAAAAATCTATTTCCCTAATAACTGAGCAAGATATTAATCGATATCGACAAAATTATCATTATATCCATATAGGATTAATTCAAATTGCAGTAAAACCATTGCACCTAAAGGGAATTGATTGTTGTTTCCTTCTAGCCCTTCGGGATGCTAGATGTACTAACTATCAAAAATCCTTGATGGGTATTATGGAGTCCACTACTAGTAATGGGCCTGTTTACTGTAATATTTATCCTAATTTGGAACTGTCTTTATCCGATGATAATATTATGCAAAGTGTTATTATGGACCTCGACACTAAAGGTTATGAATTCATTGCTGGATCTGAGATTCTGAATATTGCTTATAGGATCCAATTTAAAGTAATGAATACCTTAAGCCCTAATGCTAAGTTAATTAGTAATAAAGGTAATACAACCATTATTGAAACTAATTTAGGAAAGTCTAATATGGCTTGTAATAAAATTATTCCTTGGGATCAAATTACTTATCCTGACAATTGGGATCATCAGGGTATTGTCCCTACCCAACCTATTACTAGAAATTTAGATCAGATCACCCAGAACCCCGAGGGTGATATTGAAATAAGATTTTCCTCTAATAGGATATCTCGTCTTAAATCGGTAAAGAATTTTTACTATCAGGAACCATCTAGAGCTTCCACTTCTAGTATTCCTGAAAAAATAGATGATGAATTTGACATCAAAGGAATAAAGGAATCTAATAATGCTATTCCTCATGGATTTTACAATAAAACTTCTGGGTTTAATCCTACTCCTTCTGAAATGAATTTCTCTATCAATACAATAGAAATTATTGATGATTTTAAAGTTGACCGTGTAGCTATTAATGCTGAATGGGAAAGTCCTCAATATGACACTTTTCGAAAATGGTATTATAATTATTATAGTAATGGAAGACATGAAATTATAAAAGATAATTATTATAGATACTTGGATAGAACCAAGAGTATTATCCCCTTTGCACATTATGTACTAAGATGGGATAGGACCCTTGAAACTTGTGTCATTCAAGAATTCTATAATAATTGGACCACTAATAAAGGAGAAAGTATTAAGGCTATATACCCTCCTACTCAACCTTTAAAATTGGTTAATGAGTCTTCTGTTCTTGAAACCAATGCCTATGTTCAACCTTCCGATAATAAAACGGAATTCGATAAAATGTTTAAACAATCTAACTATACGAATTTATGTCTTCAAACTATTGGGAAACAATTAATCCGTATTGAAGATGCTATTCAACCCAAAATAGATAATGAAATTTGTCCGGTTAATATTAAACCTCCTCCTAATATGAAACTCAATTTGGGAAATAATAATAAATTAAGTCAAGAAGATTTTATGGAAGAATTGACTAAAAAATTAAAAAATATTAAATTAAGTAATAATCATATTACAGTTTTGTCACAAAATGGTGATTCATCTGGAGAAAATATAGAAGAATTTAAAAAAATACTACAAGATATGGAAAATGAAGTCAATGAAATTGATTTTAGTAAAACTAATAAAGCTAAAATACCTCCTACTAGGACTTATTATCCTAGGCCTACCCCGGCCGACATTCTTAATGAAGAGGATTATATTTCTATTCAAACGTCTTATAGTGCCAAGACAGTTTATGAATGGAATATTGACAGTTTATCTGAATATATGATCTATGTCACCTTACATAGAATTTGTATGTTCGCAACTGACTGTAAAAATTCTAATAATACTGACCAACAAACAGCTGGTTGTATTGTCGCTGGATTTACTGGCCAATTAAAAGGATGGTGGGATAATATTCTTACCCTTGATCAGAAAAATGAAATTCTTAATTCGGTAAAAATTGAACTTAATACATCGGGCCAACAAACCCATGTTCCTGATGCTGTTTATACACTTATTCAGACTATAATTAAACACTTTATTGGTAATACCATTACAGCTAATGAAAGAGGTAAAGACCTGCTAATGAATTTAAAATGTCCTACTTTAACCCATTTCCGTTGGTATAAAGATGTCTTTATGACTAAAATTACTAATAGAAATGATGGAAATAATGCGTTTTGGAAAGAAAAGTTTATTTCTGGTTTACCAATTCTTTTTGCTGAAAAAGTCAAAACTAGACTAAAAAATAAACATGACGGCATTCAAATCCCGTATGATTATTACACCTATGGTGAACTAATTAGTGAATGTACCTCTGAGGGGTTAGCCCTTTGTAATGATATTCGTCTTAAGAATCAACTTAAGAAACAAAACTTGACTGGTCGAAAAGAATTAGGACAATTTTGTGAACAATTTGGTTATGATATGCCCAAACACCAAAAGAATAAAACTAATTCCTCTCAAAAGAAATTTTCTAAGAAATATTTTCGTAGGAAATCTTTCAAAAAATCTGACCAGAATTTACCTACTCATAAATCTAATAAAGATAAAGGAAATTCTAAGAATATCACCTGCCATAAATGTGGTAAAAAGGGTCATTATGCTAATCGGTGTTATTCTAAAACCGATATTCGTAAACAAATTAACGATCTAAGCATAGATGATACTATTAAACAACAAATAAACCAAATTTTGGATAATAATGATATTGCTAGTAATTATTATTCTGATGAATCTTCCGACCAGATTATGGAAGTTGAGGAAATTACCACTAGTGATTCTGACACTAGTTTTCAGTCCAAAAAAGGATGTTCTGCACACTGCAAGACTTCCCAGGACTATTATAAAGCGATTATTGATATGAATGGTCTTAGCATGAATGTGCTTTCTGAAAGTCAGACGTTGATTCTAGATATGATTGAGAAAATTAGTAATCCTATAGAAAAACGTCAAGCTATTGAAAAATATATTAAGGATTCCTATAATAATAGACTTAATTCCAGTATTATGGAACCTTATTCTTTACAAAAGGTCTTTGACAGGATTGAATCAAAACCTTTAATTAAAGAAACTCCTATTTCTGAATTATGGAAAGAAATAAATAATTTCAAAATCGAAATCAAAGATTTAAAATGGAGAATCTCCCAATTAGAAAATAAGACTAATCTCCCTCCTCCTCTTATTATTCCGGAAGAAAAAGGTAAACTTATGCTATTGGATAATTATATCCACCAAAAATGGTATATTAATATTAAACTCATTATCCAAGATTTTATTCTTGAGGCCATTGCCCTCATAGATAGTGGGTCTGATTTTAATTGCATTAGACAAGAATTGGTCCCTTCTAAGTATTTTGAAAATGTTTATTATGCCTTAAATACGGCAAATAATTCTTCCATGGAAATTAATAATAAATTATCAAATGTTTTGGTATGTCATGATATGATTAGAATTCCAACTCAATTTATTTTATCCAATACTTTATCTCAAATGGTTATTTTAGGAAAACCGTTTTTTAGCCTTATCTGGCCAATTGAGAGAATTGATGATAAGGGTATTCATACTATCCTTATGGGTAAAGAGGTTATTTTTGAATTTATTATTAAACCAGATAAATCCTCTACCAACCAATCAGGACAGACAAAGATATTTGAAGAATCTATATCTAACGTTTCTTTCCTTGTAAACAGGTAGCTCAACAGGTAGCTTACAGGGAAACAAACTACTCTATGTCAAATAAGACAATATAATATTTATCTTCATCCTAATTGAAGGATTGATATTAGTCTAATAAGACAAGAAATTCCTATTTCCATTATAGTCTCCAATGAGACAGAATTTAATTTAATCCTAATTAAAGGATTGTGCTGATCTAATTATCCTAATTAAAGGAGGGGTCTATACAAAATTTTATCCTAATAAAAGGATCTATTTATGGTCTTCAATAAGACAAAATCTGGCTTCTGTCTAAAATTACAGACTACAATTGCCAGACAAATTCTTTACGTCTAATACGACCATACTTGCTTTATTTAGCAGCAATGGCTTTTCCCAATCCTAATTCGGATTTTATTAAGAGAAAAAGTGAAAACCTTTACTCTGCTCCCGAATGGGATCAATTATCTCCCTCCTTAAAAGAAAGGAAAAGGAATATTAGTAAATCCTTTATTGAGGATAACAATACCAAATCATATTTGAAAAGTTCTAATGAACTAATTTGTGATCTTACCAATTCCGATTTGGCATGGCTATATACACCTGTCTATCGTGGATCAGACAAATTTGACTCAGAGATCAATAGTCCATCTCAAATTCTAGAACGTAGAAATTTCTACGAAACGATTTTGGTTCAGACTAATTCAGTCTCTTTTTCTGAGGTTAATAACCAATTTCCTAGACCTTATCGCAAGGCCCTTATTCATAAAATTATTGAACCACCTGAATGGGGTGAAACCTTTATAACTCAGCCCCTTATTCGTCTTTTCCCCTTTTACACTGAAACTCAAACTTTCAATCATTGGGATTATATGGATGCATGGGCATACACTTTTTTCCATCAAGATTATTCTTGGCAATTTTCTTTTTCTCCCGATTTTAATAGTCCAATTCCCACATGGTTCTCTAATTGGTGGTTTAAATTCGACCCTTCTTTTGATTTTGTTGCTACCGAATTAACAATTATGAATTACCAATTTAAATTACTATCTGATGGATCAATTGACATTTATGAAGAACATGTCCCATTCTCATGGACAATAAAGGATACTTCCTCTTCGATACATCACCTACTCAGAAATACTGGACTATAATCTTATTTTCCCCATTTTCATAAGATAATCAACTCCAGTATAACTCTAATCATAGAGTTTTCTCTAAAAATCTTTATCCACCCACTACTTTATCCTGCCGACAATAATTCTGTCTTTAAATCACATTATTTTCGGCCAAAATCATAGGTCCCTCAGGATGCTCTACCGACATCAATAATATCTCCCACTATGCATAAAGTTCTACTTTTTGCTCTACCGACATACAAGTCTACCAATGTTACTATTCAACAGGGTCCACCTAATTTGGAAGATGCTTACTGGGGTCCACACTCCACTTGCCAAAGTATTTCAAGGGGACCACCTAATTTGGAAGATGCTTAATGGGGTCCACACTCCACTTGCCAAAGATGTTTAATGGGGTCCACACTCCACTTGCCACAATGCTTACAGGGGTCCATCGCCCACTCACATAATGCCTATATAACGAGGCATTCTCCAAGGAAGGAAGGACAAGCCTTACACAACGTTCAAGCCTTCCATTGAAGCCTTCAACAATCGTGAAGCAAACCCTCTCCTCTCTCTTTCTCAAGCCTTCTTCTTCCCCTTCTCCAACCTTGTAATCTTTTAGTTTTCCTTTTGTAATCTTTCCATTTTTATTTTCCGTTTGGTGTGCTCGTGTTCTTCCTGAAACTTACTGTTGGAGATCATGTAGTGATCTTGACCAATAGTAATTATCCAGTTTATAAGAACGATGATACTGTTTCATGTTCTTCATTAAGACATAGAGAATAGAAACATCATATAATTTATAATTTATTCTCAGTGTGGACCCCATTAAGCATCTTTGGCAAGTGGAGTGTGGACCCCATTAAGCATCTTTGGTAAGTGGAGTGTGGACCCCATTAAGCATATTCCAAATTAGGTGGTCCCCTTGAAATACTTTGGCAAGTGGAGTGTGGACCCCAGTAAGCATCTTCCAAATTAGGTGGACCCTGTTGAATAGTAACATTGGTAGACTTGTATGTCGGTAGAGCAAAAAGTAGAACTTTATGCATAGTGGGAGATATTATTGATGTCGGTAGAGCATCTTGAGGTATGCTTGGTGGACCCCGTCGGATAGTATCGAGCAATTTGGTAGATAAACCTGTAGTCTCGTGGGTGTTGTGGACCCCTTGAAGTATCTTGGGCGAGTAGCGAGCATTATTGTTGGTAGATGAACTTGTCATCTCGTGGGTGTTGTAGACCCCTTGAAGCATCTTGGACAAGTAGCGCCATTAAGTATCTTCTAAATTAGGTGGGTCCCTTGAGGTGGACCTTGTTGAATAGTGACATATATTCTGGATGTCGGCAATACCTTTTGGTAGAGAATTATGGATTCATAGAATTGGCTGGTTGTGAACAAGTTAGTTAATAATGGAGTATTGTCCGTTTAGATGGAATTTTGTGAATATTCTTAATAGGATAATTGATAGGTACTATAGGTCCCATAGTGATGAAGGTAGATGATTCCATGTATTATGGGGGTAATTGTTCATGGTATTCATGGTAATGAGACTTAGTCCTCCTCGAGATTAATGTCATCGTCTTCCTGCTGAGAAGAACCATGTTGAGAATTTCCTTGTTTAAGGTCCCACCAGGAAACAATAGAGTTCGCAAAATCAGATTCTTTGCTGGTATTGGAATGAGTATCCATAGGAGAAATATCGCCAAAAGTAGCTTGAATTTGTTCCTGCATTTCCTTCATGACACGGAATTTAATTTCCTGAGATGAAAGACCAGGATGGGCTTTCGTTAATTTTTCCCTAATAAGGGAGATAGGATTATCAGAATTGGATTTATGAATAATAGGTGACGGGGTATGTCGAGAAGTATGTAGATGTTCTAACTTCTCGATGTCAGGAGTGATATTTAAAAGTTTTTTCTCTATGGGGCATTTAGCCCACCATTTGTAATGAAATTGTCGGCAAAGACCATAGAGTCCTTCAGTAGGTTGGAATTGACAACTGTAAGTCCAGACCCAAATCCATGGAATAAGATAGTCGGCCAGGAAAAAGAGGAGTGATTTACCCCTGATAGTATCATGACCTTCAAATGAGGGATGGAATTGAAGATAAGGTTTGAAAAAAGTTTTGATTTCGGTTGGCAGAAAATCTAATTTAGGACCAAATTTGAAAAACCAATTATAAAACCAATGAGGAATCTCATTGTTATCTTTTTTGAAATCCTCATCGAAATAGAGAAACCATGAATGTTTTCGTTGAGGGTTTTGATAAAAGAAAGAATAGGACCATGCATCCATATAGTCCCAGTAATTGTAGGTTTGATTGTAATTGTGGTATGGACCACGTAATTCCCTTAATTTATTGGGATCTCCCCAGTCCGAAGATTTGAGGACTAAGTGAATCATAGCTTTGCTATAAGCAATAGGAGAATTAAGGGTATTACCCTTTCTGTTATGTTCGAAACTGACAGATTTAGTTTCTTCTAGAATTGATTCATAGAAATATCTATGCTTTCCTCCTCGGATAGGACTATTGTCCTTTTCATCAAAATATTTTTGTCCCAGAATTATGGGATCGGATAACCATTTTTCATCCTCTGGATTGAGGATCACAAGAAGTTCCGTATAATTGGTTAGGAACAATTTGGGCTCATTATTGAGTAATAGTACTTCTTTCATTGTTTTGTCCATTGGGACTTTGCCAGAAGAACCCGTATTAGGGTTTGGATCATTAAGGCCCAATTTGCCTTTTCCTTTATTTTGTGAACCCGAATTAGGGCTATCGAGGCTTAATTTACCTCTTGAATGTCCTTGACTATTCATCCCTGCAAATATTCGCGGGTAAGGAAATCAGGAAGAGAATTAGTATCTCCTTTTATAAATTCTATTTGAAATTCAAATACTGAAAGAATTGCTTGCCATCTGGCGAAGATATGTTTGGATGCTAAATTTTTAACATCTTTTTCAATGATATCTTTAGCCGAACTACAATCAATTCGTAACAAAAATTCTTGATTTATTAAATCATCTTGGAATTTGTTGACACAGTTTACAATGGCTAGCATTTCCTTTTTAACAGTTGAATAATTAACTTGGGCATTTTTCCAAACACCAGAATGGAATCTGACTAAATCTTCTTTATTGGTTAAATTGTTTTTCTGTTTAAGTATTCCTCCATAGCCTTTATCCGAGGCATCAGTCTCAACAATTTTTAATCCATTAGGATTAGCCAAAGATAAACAAGGTAATTGCTTAGCTTTCAATTTTATCTTTTGAACGGCTTTTGTATGATCTATAGACCATGGTTCAGGATTTTTACGAAGCCTTTCATAAAGAATTTTAGTGTCGAAGGCTATATCCTTGTAATAATCAGAGATATAGTTAAGACTTCCCAAGAATCTCTGTAATTGTTTTTTATCTCGGATTTCATCAGGAAATTTAGAAGCAAATTCTATAGATCTATCGATAGGGATAATTTTCCCTTGACAAATATTATGTCCTAGAAACCTAATATTAGTTTTGAAAAGTTTCATTTTTGGTGCAGAAACTACTAGACCATTTCTCTTAATAAGATGAGAAAATATATTTAAATGTTTAAAATGTTGATCAATCGAATTAGAGAAAATTAATATATCATCAATATAAACAATACAAAATTCTGTATAAGCATTAAAAATTTCATTCATGATATTCATAAATTCTGAAGGAGCATTTTTTAAACCAAAAGCCATAACATTCCATTCATAATGTCCGAAAGGAACAGTAAAAGCAGTTTTGTACTTATCTTGTTCCGCAATTTGAACTTGCCAGTAACCTGATTTTAAATCAAATTTAGAAAATATACGAGCATCATTTAATCGTTTTAATAAATCCTTTTTATTAGGAATGGGATAGCGAATCCATCGAAGTACCTTATTAAGGGGTTTGTAATTAATAACTAATCTAGGAACTCCTCTTTCTTGTTCAGCATTTTTATTAACATAAAAGGCTGCACAACTCCAACAAGAAGAGCTTTTCCTAATAAGCTGTTTATCTAAAAGACCTTGGATTTCGGTCTTACATAATTCCATATAGGTTTTATTCATTTGAATAGGCCTAGCCTTGGTAGGTATCATATTTTCATTAAAACCTTCAATATAAGGTAAAGTAACTATGTGTTGTTTTCTATCCCAAAAGGCATTGGGAACATTACTACAGATTTCCTTTTGAAATTGTTTTTCTAACGAAATAATTTTTTCTTTAATAATATTTTGCTCTAATTGTTTTTGGATCGAAGTATAACTAACTTCTTGAGACAAAAAATTAATTTGTTGTTCTTTTAAAAACAAATTTTCTTGTAATTGATTAAGATAATTAGTCTTGGGTTTATTAACAAATTCAAATACTATTTTTCTACCTTTTAAAATTGTGTGAATTCCAACATTATCAATTCTTTCAATAGGCCAAATAAGATGAAAGAATGGCCTTCCTAGGATTACCAATTGAGATAAATTATTAGATAACACAAAAGAGGTATTAATACAAATACCATTATTGCAAACAAAAACATCAGATAATTTATAATTTATTCTCATAGGGGAACCATTAGCCGTACTTAATTGGTACTTAGTTTTTTCAAAGTATCTGGTAGGAATTAAACCTTCTCTAAGACAATTAAGATCGGAACCACTATCAACCAAAGCAATAGTATTTAGAGTAAATTCTTGATGAATAACCAGATTTACTTTAATATGCCATTTTTGATTGGTAGGGTGATCAAGGGATAATAAATCCTCAGTATTTCCTTGGTCTGGTAAAGGACTAGAATTTTTCTGAGATAAAGAAATTTTTCCTTTTAAGATTTTAATATCTGTCTTAAGATTATTAATTTCACCTTTAAGGTCAGAAATGGTGGATTTATTAACCATCGAATTAGAACTAGTATTATTAGCAGAAGAAAAGTTCTTAGAATTATTTTCCAAATAATTTTGAAAAGCTTGTTTTCTTTCAACAGGATTAGATATAACATCTAAATTTAAGGTCTGGTCATTGCTCAGGACATTAATACTAGGTATGTCATAGAATTTATTCTCTAATGTTGATTCATTATTAGTGATATTTATCAGACCAGGTATAAAAGGTTTATTCCTTTTAGAAGATCGATTAGAAAGAAATTGTCCTTTAAAAAGATCTTGATTGTATTTAAATTTCTGATGAAAGGAGGTTTTGAAAATTTTCCTTTGAAGAAATTGATTATTGAAAACAAATTGTTTTGTGAAAAAGATTCTTTTACAGATAGATTTCTGTCGAAAGGGTTTTTTAGAGGTTTTCCTCTGAGTAATAATATTGGTAATACTCGGTGATAAAGTACTTATAGTCTCACCAAATTGATTAGGATATTGTCCTATCTCATTATTCTCAGTAAGGTCTGAAATAATAATTTTTTTATTAGAGGAAATGAGAGTGACATCGTGGGTGACATCATAATTGATATCATGAGTGTCCTTATGAGGGACATCATGCTTATCATTTAGACTGTCTTTAATATCACTGTCCATTTTCCTAGAAGAAACAAGAATGATATTATCATGTTTGTCGTTGATATAATTATCAACTTGTTTAGAAGAAATAAGAATGACCTCATCCTTATCTTCGAGGCTGACGTTAATATCACTGTCAGTTTTCTCAAGAATGACATCATGTTCATCCTCTGAACTGGCGTTGGTATTACTGTCTCCATTATTCTTATCTTTATCAGATACCTTATTGGGTACAGTATTCATATCCCGTGATAAGGTAATAGTATTATTATCAGTATCGATAATTGTATTACTCGTAAAATTTTCATTAGAAGTGTCAGTTTTCTCGATCCTGTATATAGGGATATTATCCACTACATAATGGACAAAAGGGATAATTATTTGAAATTGTTCTAGATAATTGTAGTATTTGGTTTTAATATATTGGTGTTGGTCTTCATTAAAACACCTCATATATATTTTACGGAAAGAATCATTCCTTGGATTTTCCCAATCGTTATTGATGGCTATACGATCAATAACAAATCCTGTTGATTTAACAGGAGAAGGATCATCCTCCGATCTGTCCCCATAAGGGATAGTGAAAACATCAAGATAGATTTTATTATTCATTATTTTTATAAGGTGAATATGTCAATAAGAAGTTAGAGATCTTGTAGCTATTAACTTTTTAGTAATTATTCAGTAATAAGAACATAAAACCATATATCGAATTCTTATTCCATGATTAATACTGACAGTCAGCGATTTAAGTCACAACTAATAATTATTTCATATCTTAATTCATAATTAATCTCAACAGTCAACGATTTAAGTCTCAGTTAGCAATAATCTCAAGCACAACACTACCACACTACCACAACCCTAATAAAATCAACGAAACCTCAAAGCTATTCCAGCTCATGGTAATTCTGATAATTAGTCCACATTTCCTTCTTCAAGTCATCACGCCACTTACTCCAAGACCGTGATGCGGATATGAGTATTCCACCGCCTTGCGCATTATCTGCCTCGGGGGGAACGGGTTCTTCGGGTTCCTCTAAATCAGGTTCCACTACATCAGCTGGATCGATATCTTTGAGGAAGTTGTGAATTGCACAACACGCCAATATTATCTTTGTGTGTGTCTTCACATCATGGAATGGTGCCTTCCTCAAATAAGCGAAGCGTTTCTTCAACACCCCTATGATCCTCTCCACAACATTACGTAGCCTGGAATGCCGACAGTTGTACAGTTCTTCATCAGTTTCAACAGCCCGATGTCCTTGTTCTTTGAGATGGTATCGAACCCCACGATAAGGTGTGAGGAAGCCGGGACTTAATGCAAAACCAGCATCCGCAAGGTAATACTTACCAGGGGGCAAGGTTAATCTCCTACCTTGACGAGTAACCGCACATCTCAACAACCGCCCATCATGCGCCGACCCTTCCCACCCAGCTAGAACGTAAGTGAATCTCATGTCGAACGTACATCCAATTAGAACATTCTGGGATATCACTCCTTTCCGATTACGATACCTCGGTTGATCATCAAGGGGCACTAAGGTGGGGAAGTGGGTACCATCGATTGCGCCTACAGCGTCCTAATTAACAATTTACTTGGTCAGAAAAATACGAAAGAGTTTTTCGTACCTATAAGAAGATGATAAAATACGAAATAATTTTTCGTACCTTGAAATACTGATGCCAAAAGACATCCCCAGGACCGTCATTGAGGGGTGAGTTCTCAGCCGTGGCGTTGACAACCACTTGCCTATACAATTTTAGACAAGCATTCAAAACCAAGTGGAAGTAATGGCTCACGGTTTGTCCAGATCGCCTAAACTCGTGACGTGTTCTTCTACACCGATTGTCGTGGCCGACTATGAGCAAGAACATTGCAACTTGTTCTTCAACTGACACATACCGAGAGTCGGATAAACCCATAGTCTTCAACCTAGCACATAAGCGATGGAATGCAAAACGCCTCATCCTCAATTGGTCATGGCAATCGTTGTCGTTATCGGTGTAGAACCGGGCTAAGGTTCGCCCACGCGACGAATCTCTATTATAGGTATAGGGAGCCCTAGGACCTCTAGGAACACGTTCACGTCTCGTTCCAATATAGTGCATTAACCAATCGACAGCTACAATTACAATAGTAGCTACAACGATACGTTCATCCTCGGTAGGCATTCTACAGAACATGTGGTCAGTTTATTTGGTTAATAATTTTACTTGTTAGTAGTGTATGAATGCGTAAGAGTGCTTTTTAAATGAGAAATTATTATAAACACTGGTTAATAATTTACATCATCAATTTCACTTTTTACATAAATCTCACAAGACAAATAACAATTTAATTAACAATGCAATAACAACAACCAACATAACCAACACCAACTTCTTGACCAACCACCAAAAGTCGTCCACCACAACAACATTGTTTAAGGGCCGATGACTGACTAGTGGAGATAGAGGTGCTTGAGATTGAGCGGCGGATTGGTAAGATTGACCAGAATGTTCAGACGGTTCTGGCGCAGGAATGTAAGACTGGGACATAAGATGATTGGGATCACACATAAGGCCAGAAGGTTGACAGAAACCATTTGTAAGATGTTGCTGAAGCATATGCCTTGCTTCAGCAATGGTATAAGCACCACGCCAGTCAGCGTTGCTAAAGCCGTCCGTCTGTGACTTGCACTCCTCTCAAGTTCTGTAGATACCCGGACAGAACCCACGACGCACAACATAATAGGAATATTTACCCATTCTCTGAAAAGTGGTAATTAGATGTTTTCAACATAATGAGTTTATATATATCAGCTTTCAATTTATTTTCAGCTTTCAATTTATTTTCAGATTTCAATTTTTATTTAACTACAGATTTTGTTAACATTATGAGTTACCATTACATCAACTTATTTCGTATAATATATAATTCTCACAACTAATCAAGTTACTAGTCTGTACTATGTGTTTAATTATAGAAACAACTAATACAATCATTAATCTGTATGTGTGTAGGAATTAACATAAAATCTTACGTTGTGTGTACAAACTAATCAGGATACTAGTATGTACTATTATTTGTATGTAAACAAATGACAATCTATAGATGACAAAAACAATCTATATTGAAACTTGAAAACATGATTATATAATAAAAACAAAACCTCTATTCATAAACATCACTTATTAATTATTCAAACATGCCATTGGAATCCCAACTGATACATGGTAGATACCTACTGCATATATAGATACCTAATGCCGACAAAAACATGTTTTCTAATCCCAACTAAACATGCGTTATAATAGAAACGAATACATGGTAAAAGAAATAACCAACCTTGAAAAGCAAATGAGTAGAGAAAGACAAACACGAGCGAAAGGGAGAAATCGAAGGACAAGAGAGAGCGAAGCTGCCAAATAATATCATACATCACTACTGCATACAATTTTTACAAAAAAAAAAAAACCGAAAAACCTCAAATCAAATCATACCTTCTTGAGCTGATGTTTAAACAATACTGGTCTGCAAAAGATACTGGTCTGCAAAAGAAAATTCAGTGTGACAAAACCACACATAAACATTCATCAGATATTATCAACATAGAATATAGGCATCAATAATAACTTGACAATTGAACAGATTTGTTCAAACTGTTCAGATTTGTTCAAACTGTTCAGATTTGTTCAATTTGTTCAGATCTGTTCAAACTTTTAACAGATCGAACTTGAATCGATAAGTAATTTAGTATATCTATATATTTACAGTGATGGTGGTGACCTGGTGTCCCTACACCCTCCCGAGTTTTGAAGTTCAAAGTTTTATTCAAAAGAGAGGACACTGTGCCAATAGCCCAATGCTATTACAGTTTTCTACCCTACGAGAGACGTCAATGTTTACTTCTTTCGGAAACAATACTTCCTTTTAGAAAGAAAGTGTGAGATAAATAAAGTCACAACTCCATCCCCAGTACAAAGAAGTTAGATCAATGGATCAAAGAGAATTATCAAATCTATATATCGATATTATCGTTCAGCTGACTTATAAAACAAATTTTGAGACTCAATACTACTCAAGTCTAGTATTCATGATGACTGCAATTAAATTGTCATCAATATGTATACTAAACAGATTATTATGGTCTCGACTAGATTACAATGCACTGGTTTCGCATATAATCACCCGCTTTTATAGTTGCATTGCCGAATATGTTGACATTGTGACTAGTTAAAAACAACAATTTACATTAGTTTTTTGACCTGATCAAAACCTAGTGTGTGCAGATTGCAGTGTAATCAAAGTAATATATATATATATACAGAGATAATTAATCAAAGAAATGAGAATAAATTACCTTTTGATTAAACTTTAACAGATCGAACTTTAACAGATCGAACTTAACAGATCGAACTTTAAACAGATCGAACTTAACAGATCGAACTTTAACAGATCGAACTTTAACAGATCGAACTTTAAAACAGATCGAACTTTAAACAGATCGAACTTTAAACAGATCGAAGTTTAACAGATCGAACTTAACAGATCGAACTTAACAGATCGAACTTAACAGATCGAACTTAACAGATCAATAAAGATCGAACTTAAAGATCGAACTTTAATCAGATCGAACTTAAACAGATCGAACTTTAAAGTTCGAACTTTAATCAGATCGAACTTAATCAGATCGAACTTTAAAGTTCGAACTTAAACAGATCGAACTTTAAACAGATCGAACTTTCAACAGATCGAACTTTAAAGTTCGAACTTTAATCAGATCGAACTTTAATCAGATCGAACTTTAAAGTTCGAACTTAAACAGATCGAACTTTAAACAGATCGAACTTTCAACAGATCGAACTTTTTAAAAACAGATCGAACTTAAAAGAAGAAGAAGATGAATTCATTGAAGAAGATAAACAAGAAGAAGAAGAAAGTTACCTGTTTTAGGGTTCGAAATCTCCGTCGTCTTGAAAATCGCCTCTACTGCGCCGCCATTAAAGAGTTTCGAAGGTTAGGGTTTTTTCTTCTTTGAGTAGGGTTTTTTTTGGCAAAAATGTAATATATACTTGGCAAATTGTAGAGGGTTAAGTGGCAAAGCAAATTTTGCCTAGGGGGGGGCTAGGCAAAATTTGTCCGCTTTAATGCGGGAAAATAGAGGCACGTGAGGGTGTTCAGGCAAATTTTGCCGAATTATCCGACTAGGTTATCAAACGCGAGCAAATGAAAAAAAGCGGGCAAATTCGCGTTTGCCACAGGAAAATCGTGTTATCAAACACCACCTTAGTAAAAAACTCTTGCCAATAGTGGGTTTTAACACACTTTTCAAGCAAAACACTTTTATCTCCTTGGCAAATTTGCCAAGGAGTTAAAAGTGCCACATAGGACCATTTTATTAATTAAAAATTAGATTTCATCACAATGTACACTATATTTTGGGGGAAAAGTGAAACATTAAATTTTAACCCTTGTTTTAAAACCAACCATTGGTAACTCTAAAAGTGCTAATCACTTTTAACATAAATTTTATGCTAAAACCTTTTCTCTCTCTCCTATGTGGCACCCTTAAAACCCTTTTACTATTGGGAATGCTCTTACAGTACATGCTTGGGCTTGGGCACATTTAATTTAGGTTTTTTAAATTGATTATGAAATCTCCAATATGTGAGAAATTTATCAAAAAATAAACGCGAGGAATTATAGCTAGGTGTATTAACCATATTTGTGAGGTTGGTCAATACATTAATGAATGATGATGATGTGTATGATATGAACAATAATAAAGTAGAGACGTGAACACCATTGTATACGTGGTTCGGCAATTGTGCCTACATCCACGGAGAGAGAGAATGAACTTTATTATAGTAGTGGTGATACAAAATGGGAGCTCGATAATGGAGAGAGCTCAAGAGAGAGATGAGACCTGAGAGGTGAGGTCTCATGAGAGAGTGTTGAGGTCTTATGTATGATTCACAATGAGACCATGAGAAGATGAGTAGTTTGCCTTTATATTTATAGGCTACAATGTAACTCCATTCTTAGCAATTAATAGGGTAATAATGGGGAAAATATCTTTGTAATAATAAGGCTTAACTTTGTAACTTGTGTCATCAAGAGAGAGCCCATTAGATGTTGACATGTGGCACCATGATGGACGGTAGAGATGGTGCCACATGTATGTTGTATATAGTACCCCTACACTAGGATAAGAAATACTACGCGTTAGGACCTCTGAATCATGAACCTTTTTAACGAAGATTGTTTCTTATGTCTATGAAATCTCATATTGCCGTGTTGTGTGTGAAATGTATGTATTAAAAAGGTTCATGATTAAACCTTAGGACGACTATGACATAATTTGTGTTGATCAGTGAATTGTAGATGAATTTGTAGCCTTTAGTCACAAAGGAGGGAACAATGTAATAAGTAGATTACAAAAACCAGCTAAAAAACCACCAAAAATGGACTACTTCAAAAGGCCATTGTTAGTTGTTGGGTCAGCTAGTCATCCTTTTCTAAACACACAAAAATGTCGATAAAATATCTAAGTTCAACATCTTTGAAAGGACCCTTTTCTAACCCCTAGTAGAATCCACCTCTTTTCCATTAATTCAACCACCATGGCTGTGCCAATGACTAAGAAGACTCCATTGTACCAGTAAATGATAGAATCATCCTTGACTCCTTGTGGTCATGTTCAGCCAATGTGGACGTCCATGTTCTTCATAAATTTGTGTACATATATATATATAACATTTGACATCACATTTTGAATTGTGTACATCATATATGGACTAAAGTGGGGTTGGGGGGCTATATATAGCTCTTATGTTGATGATGGGGCATGCGTTTCGGTCCAAAGAAGTACCGAAAAAAATCCAATAATTTAGAAGAAATTCAAAATTGAATAGACTGACATAATTTATTTAGTTTAATTCTGTGGTTTAGTCATTAATGATAACTACATACTGTAATTGACAATTTGACATAGATAGCCAAAAATCCAAATTAAATGTACCTTGAGGACATGGAAACATTGGATTATATTAGTGAAATGGTCGATTCGCTTTGTTGTGATAGCTTTACAGGTAGTTGAGGTCTTGAGGATTATGACATAAGTGATTACTGGGTGCATGAAAAGTGGTAAAGGTGTTTTAGTTAGTGCATACAGAAGATATTGTTTCTAGTAGGCTAGTAGCAGGTAATAATTCAACTGAGGGAGGTGTGGCTCATCTGAATCTGAAGAAATTTCTAAGGTCAATAGAAAGGGGCAGCAGCAAATGCAACATGATACATTTTCTTCGTTAGCATCCGAAGAAAATATATAGTAGACGTATGAATGGACTGCTGATCCAGAAAAATATATAGTAGACGTATGAATGGACTGCTGAACATTTTCTTCGTTAGCATCCGAAGAAAATATATAGTGCAGCAAATGGAAATATATAGTAGACTTATGAATGGACTGCTGATCCAGAAAAATAATGTAAAAGCTTCACAAATTACTTTTCAAAGAAAACGAAAATCTGAAAACTGAAATAAAACTCTCAAAAAGTTTCTATTGTTCAGGACCATATCTTCCTTTACTTGAATTGTTGTTGATACAAATGATACTGTTATTGACAATACAGTATATGAAACTCAGTACATCTTCACAGTTTTGAATTATGTGCGGCACTAACTGTTCCCACATTTGTTATTTTTCCTTGTTTTGGCTTCATCAACTAAATTTATGTTCATAAAATAAAATTCAGATTTATTCATTTATAAGAGAGGATGAAATACATAGATCATTTCACAAATTACAATTGTATACAATACATAGAAACTGAAGTATACTATATATGACAACCAGAGCATTTCTTCACAAAGTAAGAAAAGGAAAGGAAAAGATCCAAGGGGAAATAAACAGAAGAAATTCTTTACAATTGTAGATATCATCTATTGGCCTATCACTATTTGAAACAATCTATAGCGGCCATTGACCCCTTTTCTTGACTTTTTCAAATTCATTATTTTCATTTACGCGGTGTTCTGAAATTTATCATTATCCGTTTTCCTTGTCTGCAGTTGACTTCATCGAATATGTGTCCTTCCTAATGACAACATACTATCTCGTACTGGAGCCTGGAACAATAAACAAGTTATTTAGTGCTCAGATTAAAGTAAACTGGATACTTTGGCTTTAAATAGAACAATATATCATTGCAGTTTTACTTAATAAACCATTATTACCGGAGATTTCTTGGAAGGGAAGACATTCCAGAATCGTAAGGTTTCATCACCAGCACCAGTCACAATTGTCTGCATACATTCAACCATAGACTTATAACATACTGTTGATATAGGATTAACCACAGTATAGACCTACGTTACGCTTTCAAAAACACATGCATGCATATTATTATGCCTTCTTATTTTAAGAGTAAAAGGAAACTGGATATACAAACTTTCGTCATGAAAAGAAAGAGTACCTGCCCATCAGGTGACGTAGCAAGATAAAGTACTCGCATATTATGGCCCGTTAAAGTTGCCACCTGTTAGCACCATTAACACGGAAGTCCATGTTATTAATCTATGAGCGTATGGACATACAAAGAGTGAAAACAATAACTTTCAGATATCAAACTCGATCTGTCAGCTGCAGAATTATAAATCTAGTAAAACTTCAAAGATGGAAGTACCTTCCCCATTGACGGATACTTCCAGACCATAATTTGATTTTGAGAATATCCGTGAGTGCTGACAATCTCATTGACATTCTTGCTCCATAGCAGGTTGCACACCTGTAGAAGGAAATTTGTAAGCAAATTTGTAATCGCATTTCGCCATAGATAGAAGTCATTTCTGGACACAAGGGTCCGAACCTGGCTTCCTGTGTCTACATGGTTTAATTGATTTCCATTTGTGGTGTTCCAGAAACGTATACATCGATCAGCCGTTCCGCCTCCTGATGCAAGGAGGCCATTTTGGTGCGGTGACCAGGCAATAGCCTTGACTGCCGCTGTGTGTTCTGCTAGTTTCAACACAGGCTGCTGAGATCGCTGGTTCCAGATCAAGAGCTGCACATACAAAATATTAAACAGATTGAGCTAGTGTTTCACTTAAAGAGTACATTAGTGGTTCAGCCAAGGGATCATAGCAAACCTGATTATCATTGCCACCTGATGCAAGTTCCTTGTCATCATGAGACCATTTTAGCCCACATACCTGTCGTTGAAACCAAAATATAAAGGGAATTATTACATCAGTGCTTCCCCAGTTTCGGTACATAAAATATATTAGCATGCATATTTTTACCAAAACAAACAAATTGAGTCTTATACCTCAGATTTATGACCCACAAGTTTGCTAACAAAGTCATCTTGTACACGAAGATCATGTTGAAGTATGTTGCGATCTCTACTTCCAGAAGACAATATGCGTGAACTCCATGCCAAAACACCCGCTCTTGTTTGATGTCCACCCATGGTGCGGACCCTCTTGCACTTAACTCCATCCCATATCTGTCACCAACCAATTAAAACTCAAGTCTATATTTGGCTAGTATGTATTCTCAATTCTTAATATTAGAGTAATATCTTACAAGTCACTCACCTGAACTTCACCCAGATGTGTACCAATTGACAGGAACGATCCTTCACGAGTCCATTGAACAGAACATACACTGTCACTGGGACCCAAGTCACACAACTTTGTTACCTGAGGATGAGAATAAATCCCAATCAAAATTCAAATTCTTCATTAAGTTATGCAATTTCAGAACTGAATTTACAAACAACCAATCAGTTTATGTTATGCAGCAATTTTGCAGTTTGTATGAACTAATACTTAAACAAGAGAGGTTGGATCATCACCTTGCTGTTTGATGCAGTCCATAGATATACACATGTCCCCAATCCAACTGCAAGGACATTTTGCGAGGACCAGTCAACAAGGTTAAGGTAGAAGTCGTCTTCAAGTGATGGTGCATCCAAAACCTGCAACAAATATAGAGTTATTCAACAATCATTCCTTTATAAACAACATGGCATTAACTAATTGATGTGTGCCAGTTTGAGCATCAGGGTTCTGTCGCACAAACGTCACCCTCCATTTTTGCCCTAAGGTGCGAGGACAGTCAAGACTTACACTATCTGTATCTTAAATGTTTCATCATCCCGATAAGTGATTAATTACCACCTTTTTAAGCGTGAGGGTTCTGTTATATTATCGTGCAAATAGCACCTTTCATTTTCGTGCGAACTGTGGAGAAGTCTTTAATATAACCATTATTAAGTGTTGAGGGTTTGGTTACTTTTCGGCGCAAATGGCGCCTTCAAAGCTCAATAGATACCAAGTTGTGGGAATCAAGATATCCAAATGACACTATATTGTATCAATCATTGTCCAGCTAACACTAATTAATATAACCATTATTTAAGAGTGAGTGTTAGGTTACTTTTCGGCGCAAAAGGCGCCTTCAATAGCTCAATAAATACCAAGTTGTGGGAATCAAGATATCCTTAAAAGGTCTCTTAACACACATGGTTCATTGCCAAACTCATAACACGCTCCCTTGTTTGTTAATTTCTAAATGTATTGATGGATCTAAACCCTATGTATTTACCTTCTAATAGTTCAGATTATTTGCTTATCTACAACAGAAAAAACCCTCATTTCTAACAAACAAATTTTCCAATTTTGTTCATACAAATGATAGACAATGTAACAGAAATTATTACCTTATGAGGCGTCTTGGGAACCTTTCTAGGTGGCTTAGGTGGTGTAGAAGCCTCACCAGAAACCCCAATATCATGACTAAAAACCGAAGGAGAGCTTGGTGTAGAAACCTCAGTCTTATAACGAAACATATTAGTACTTGGACTCATAGGAGATCCTTGACCTGCAGGTGAAACACAAGCAAAATCAGCACCAAACATTTCAGCTTTTAGTAATCTACAATAATCATTTTCTTTAATAGGGGATGCCCCATTTTCAATTAAATCAAAAGCATGAAGTCTTGATGTTGATCTGCAAGGTATAAATCTATCGCCACATTTAGATTTAGATGATGGTGAAGATAAACTTGATAACGATGATCGAATCGAAAATGTATCAAGTTGAAGTGTTGTTTCTGTCATTCCAGATGGACGATTGATTCCACTCTTTCTTCTCTCTGTTGTTGTTGTTGTTGAAGAATCCATGATTTGGGTTTTGTTAGTCGTTTGCTCTGTTCAACAAACTCTAAGTTTTAAAGATTAGAGAAGAAGAAGAAGAAGATCTAAAGAAGTCTCTTTGAGAAGCAAAGAGAAGTCTTTCTAGTTTCTTCTTTCTCTGTCAGAAAGCTTGTAGTTGTAACGGTAACTTAAGTGGGTTTTTATAAACACGCACACGCTGTTTGTGTGTGTTTTTATTAAGAAAGTTAGGTTTTGAAATCTGGCTCAACGGTCAATTTCTAAATCTTCTTGGTTACGCGTGGCAGAATAAATACTTTCCAATTTTTCTTTTTTCATGGATTTGTGCTACGGATTTAACTGGGCCCAATCGAGGCCCAGTTTAGATAACACTTCTAAGTCCTTGCACACCCACACCAGTTGTTTGATTAAATTACCAAGAGAAGAGAAATTTATTACAGTTTGCAACGAAACAAATGGTGGGGTGGTCAGTGGTGGAGAAGCTACAGGTGTTCAGCTTCAATCGTCCTTGTTTCCTTTCCAAAAGTAAGATTGCTTGTTTTAGTTTATAATTGAAATCAGTATTCGCTATTCATTAATGATTAATCTTCTTCCAATGTTATTATACGTGTTTGGTCTTTGTCTCTTTGAGGTATAATGTTTAGATTGTTGTTTTGCTTTATACATGTAACCCTATGGTGTTACATTAAAAAAATACAAAAAACTCCATTTGCTCCATTGAAATGTTTTCTGTTTTAAACATGAAAGGCGTGGAGAATGGAGATGCACCCATTACCCATAGATAAAGGGCATGTGAGTTTTTTTGTTTTTTGGGCTCATAGATTACCACATGAAACTATCATTATCCTTGCATTACTCAACAAGCACTTGCTAAGAATTCATCCAACCATAAAAGCCTTCTTTCATTATTACTTAACCAGCCTTCTGTACAACCTCAAAAAACTCTAGTACCCTAACAAGTCTCTGACTGCACTAATTAACTGAGATCACGCACATGAGCATGTGGCTTCCCTTTCACAAAGTGGAGAGGTTGTGGGTTCCAACCAAAAAAAAAAACAAACTAATGAGATCACAAAGAAAAGTTTCTGCTTGGTTGAGTTCTTGACATCATGCATTGCTGAATGAGTCAGCAGCAACTGACTCAAACTTAACCTGCACGAGCACTCTAGTTTTCCTTGTATCCTTACACGGCATCATGCAGTGCTGAATGGAAGCACGATATAATAAATATAGTCGGCATTTTGATCCTACAGCAAATTGCTTGAAATAGAAGTGATATCAGCTTTGCCCTCGAAGATTCTCGTGTTTCTTTCTAACTATATCTTCCAGCAAATTGCTTGAAATAGAAGCCTGTACAGTGTACACAAAAGCTTCCCCACCAATGTCCAATTTCTGCCCCTTCAGCTTGCTAGCATCTCTTTACTTCCATGGAGATATTGGTATATTAGTTTTGGTCCTTAGGGGGTTTCACGAAGCCAAACATATTCAGCGTGGTTAGAATTTATGTGCTTTGAGAGGTTTACAAACTGAAAAAGTAGGGTTAAGTGGAGATTGGTTCTATATTTATACCACAAAAATGTCGTCTAGGGGACTACTAGTTTGATATATGTATCATGTATGTATATTTGATTTCAGACTTGTGGATGTGTTTTTTGGCTTTCTATATTATACCACCACCAATGTATTGTACTCTATCGACTTCGTAAGCGGGATAATAAGTTTGACAGGTTTCGTCTGATGTTTACTATTTTAAGTCTCAGTAACAAAGGGACTGTAATCTAATCCAAGAATATTTACGTATTTTGCTGTTATTCTAATAGTGTGGGTTATTCAAATAATGTGATGGGATCTCGAATCATTGCTGGAGTTTGAAAACTATGATTTTGGAGAATGCTTCTGTACTTTATTTTTGTGATGTCCTAAATATTTGATTATGCAATTGATGTGTTCCTCCAATGAAAGGAGAAAAAAATGAACCGGATTTGGCATACAGTTTATCACCACCTTATGTTTCATCTGGTTGAAAATTTCTTACAACCATCCAGCCTGAAATTTTTTTTGGACTTTGAACTAATTTTGTGAGGTTTTGATTCCTTCACTCTATATTGTATTTGCATGGTAGATAGAGGTTCATTAACAGTCCCATTAGATTACCACTTAGACTGTTTGATTAGGTTTGTTAGTTGGCCATTTGGTTGTAAACTAAGTAGATCAATTTAAATGTATTAGCTATGAATATGACCATGAATCACATCTTTTCAAAGACTCCATAGATGTGCAAAGGTGACAATGCATCAGTTTTTTTAATGCTCTCGTGTGTATCTTAATACATAATATATTGATATGCTTTTACGCAGTATTAAGACTCCTCTGTTTGGATATTTTTGTGGACGAGACAAAACCTAGTGGTGGATAGATTGGAGTTGTTAGTTAAGTTTCTTGAATATTATCTTGTTACTTAGAGTCTCATGTTGATTAATTAAAATAATAACAACAATATCCGAGTATCTGGAGACTGAATTCAAACTTGTGATATTTTTTGTACGATACTGCAGGGATGAACATCAGTGTACTAGCGCTTACAGATCATGTGGTTTTGCCTGTCAGTGCAGTTTTGACTGCATTTGAAGAGCATGGGGATAGAGGAGTTGGACAGAACGACCCCTTAATAATTACTCAAGCCTCTTCATTGGGTAATATACTTTCCCTTCGAAACAAATTTGGCAACCTTTTTAATTTCTTCTGCACTCACAGGTATTGACATATGATCTGCCTTTTCTCTTTTTACTCATCCTGCAAAAGTGACTGTGCAGCAGCTTTCTGTTTCATTCCTTGTTTTATATAAACATTAATGTTTAGTATTGGACTTTTATTTTAACCGCTAGGTGTCGAACTGAAACATTTTATTAGCTAATGCTTTGAGGTGAAAGGTTATGTTTCTCATTCATTTACATTATATATCAGTATAAATGGAGTGAAAAAAGGGTAAGAAATCTACACCAAGGGCAGGAAAAAATAAGAGAGTGTAAGTAATGCATATTTTTTCATTAATAATTCATATTCCAAGTAAAAGAACCTTTAAATACCTTAAAATTTGATAACGGTTGAACCACATCCATACTACATTCCATTTTTGTCTCAAAGAGATTTAAAAACATCTTAATGAAATGATATAAGACCATTTTATTAAATTAACAGAAAATTGAAAATTGATTAGAGATGAAATAGGTATTAATGTTTATGTAAAGAAAGGGAGAGCAAATATCAGGATTCGAGATTCCTTAAGTATCAGATGACTGGGCTCATAAAGTTTATGGTAGAGGTTTTAGACTATGATTGTATGGACTAAAGAGGAAAAGATATAACTAGTTGAATTTTAGAATTTCTACACTACAAGAAAATTGAAAAAGAAATATGTTACACCATCTACTCAGCCATGCTTAGTTTTCCTCTAGGTATGATTCAGGGTTAGCCCCAAGGTGTAAGCCTCTTAACACATTTTAATCTTGTATAACTCATTTCATGCCAGCATTCTACTTTATTTATTGGAAATATCCAGAGTCAACATTTTCATTTTGGGTATTGAAATAGTAGGGTCCGTTTGGAGTAAATATATTGTAATTTTGAAGAACTCTAGTTTATGGATGGCGTAGTTGAACTTTGAAAGATCTTACGCATTTTCCCTTTATCTGAATTATCTCTCTGGGAACCACTTTGTCACAATCTCTAATCTAGATCTTGATTGCTGCAAAAAAAAAAAAGAAAAGTTGCCAATTGAATCTTCCTCAATGGATGCCATTGTCTTCGTCTTGAAAACACATGAACCGCCTGCACCTCAGTTGCTTGAAGAGATGTTTAGAGCTTTGAAACCAGGTGAGGTGGTTACATTTCGAATATCTCATCCTGATACAGAGAATAAAGATGAGGTAACATTTGTAACTTGGTTTGATGTGAATTATATTTGTGAGAAGATCACTCAACAGGTCTTTATTTTCACGTGCAGATATTCTCTACACTTGAGCGCAGGTTACTAGTGGCTGGATTTCTGGACGTAAAAGTTAATCTGAAACCATTAGTAGCAAAGGAAGGTGTGAAGTCCTTCATAGTGAGTGACTGAGTGTTTCCTATATATTTTGTGTATCTAATTTTGTCCTCTTCGTTTTCTTCTTAATGTCATTCATAGTTCACCAGGGAAAAAACAAAAGATTATACTTCACAAAACGCAATATTTTGTTTAGGAAGAGACACATTGAGGGCTTCTGCTATCCACAAATTTCACTAATACTGTTTCTTTTAACTAAGCAGATTAGTGCGAATAAGCCATCTTGGAAGATTGGTTCATCCTTTTCCATAAAAAAGTCTACGAAGAGTTTGCCCAAACTGCTGATTGGTGACGAGGTGGATCTCATTGATGAAGACAGTCTTTTAACTAAGGAAGACTTGAAGAAACCACAATTGCCCCTTGGTATTTAACAGAATCTCCATCAATATATTATGGTGCTATATATAGTCCTTTGAATATATTTTGATGTGATTGTCATTGTGCAGTAGGTGATTGTAAAGTTGGAAGCACGAGGAAAGCATGCAAAAATTGTGTCTGTGGACGTGCTGAGGCAGAGGAGAAGGTTGAGAAGTTTGGGCTCTCTATGGGCCAGATTGAAAATCCTCAATCGGCATGTGGCAGTGTAAGTCTTAATATGTATCCTGTAAGGAAGTAGAACTTAACATACATATGCAATCCCTATTTCCCTTTGACACATCTGTCTATGCTGAATTAATAGTTAAACAACCTCTGGGATTGAAAATTTGTACTATTGTATAATACCATAACAACAAATGCATCCCCATGACCCCATCTACTTGTATACACCAATCTGTAGCCGAGTGCTTATGTACTACAAATATGTTCAGAAACTGGGAAATTGGGGTTGGAGAAAATGCTAAGCATAATAATGTTATTGATCGAAGCACCTATTATTGTAACAAGAATAAGAGCTGGTAATGGAGTAAACGGTTTTGAATAATACAAGAATCGGATTTATCTGTTATTACGACACAGAAATAGGTCTCATGATCTTACAAAATTTTGGCACACCACCTACCATCAGTGATCTATTACCAATTGAAGTGTTAATGATCTACTCAATGTGGATGAACATGCTTGTGGAACTATTAATTGTAACTTGTAAGATGTTTTGTGTTTGACACATCCATTAATTTCGGCATCTGCTCTCCCTCCATGTTAAACTGTTTGTTTTTGGTTAATGGCCAAATTGATATCTGATCTTTCACTTCCACATGATCTTTCTACCACATGCAGTGTGGTCTAGGTGATGCATTCCGGTGCGGCACATGTCCTTACAAGGGTCTGCCTCCATTCAAACTGGGTGAGAAGGTATCAATCCAACATTCGCTTCTTCTTTTTTCCTTTCTATTGATAGAGAGGTCGGGAGAATAACAAATCGGAACTTCAGAATTTATTCAAATATTGTTCTTGGCGCAGGTGTCATTGTCAGGAAACTTTCTTGCAGCTGACATCTAAGTAATGGGAAGAAATGCATAGATGATTTTGTTATTGAAGAGATGTGCAGATAAGCGGCATGATTTTTGAATGTTTTCAACTTCTATCTACTTAGGTCCAAGGGTATATTTCACATAGATAGTCCATATGTCTATTTCTTCAGTCTTTTACTGTTTATCAACTTCAATATCAAGTGATGTGCCTCTTTTAGATGATGATATTGTGCTCTTAAGAGAATCCTCAATTAATGAATTATTCCTTTTTTTTTCCCTTACAAATCTAGACCTCTTAGTTACCGTAAATCATACTTGTGAAATGTTGTAGACCAATCAGAATGACATTCAGAAAAGCCATTGACCATAGAATTTAGTGCAATCTGTTAAATTTTCCATTGGAAGCTTTAGTACTAGCAAGGATAACGGGATGTGCTAAAAATTCTGAGAGTATCTTGTGCATCCCAACAGTGTGGTGTTGGCTAGAAATCAGAAAAGAGAGCCTGCACCTATTGACAGGACACAATTATTGGACTCAGAGCTGACTGGGGGTCTATATTTAACTGAAGCGGCAGCACAAACAGGTTGTATTCCAGCTGATTAGATGCAGTTGCAGTTATAGCAAGGGGGCAGTAACAATTCTGCAAGGGCAAACTATAGGTAACACAGGTCTGAGAAGAATGAACAAGGCATTTAGGATGCTGCTGGGCAGATAAATGGTAGACAGTTTCGTTCGTTCGTGCAGGTTATCTGTGCCAATTAGGTGCACATGTTAATTGTTGGTATGAAACAGCAGCTTGTAAGAACTAAGAAGAGGATTCACAAAATCCAATATTACACTGAACCTATCTGCATCAAAACATGAAATGGGTCTCGAACTAAATTTTGAAAGCTTTCAGTCTTAAAAGGTTGTGTCAATTGTTAAAATGGCAAGGATGTTAGGTAATGATAATCGGATCTGAATGCTGTAGATGAGGTTATTCTCTCGTATGTCTAGAATCTCAGTGCTGACAGGCTTTTGTAGGCACCTGCCACCATCACACTAGTGAACTCTGTAAAGAAGAAAGTGCTAACAAGGCCCCAGCAGATAGTCTATTGGAGAGAGAAAAAAAAAACATTCACAAAGATTGATGATGAAGAACGTCTTAAAGAGACAGAAATTATAGAAGGAGCTTTCTATTGAGTGACGTTTGTGATCAATAAAGACGAAGTGAACTCATGCATTATCAAATCATTGTTCATTATGAACTTGATACTGAGTCTGCAGCTAATGCTTCTCTTGTTTCTACACAAGCACTAGAGTTGATTGCTGTAGCTATTGGCAAGTGTCTCACTGACAAAAATAACTAGTGCAGAGAAATTAAGAACAATGCTTTTTGTTTCACAAAAAAGAAAGGGATTAAGTTTAGCTTGCAATTAATTGTTTTGTTCATGCAATGGTGGTACAATACGTCAATGCTTTATGAATCCTTGCATTGTTTGACTATTGTTAAGCTATGGTTTTTGCCAAAATAAAAGCATTCCTTCCCTCCTGCGCATAAATTGTCCATCGATCGAATCTCAACTGAAAACGAGCTAATTTTGGCATGCCGTAATCTGTAAATCCATATCTGGAAAATTATCAACTTAATCGAAAACCTGTTTGACCAATCCAAATTCCAGCTGACCAACTCCAGCCTGTTTACATCTTGAGTTCAGTATAATTAGCATGCAAGCTAACCAATAAACTTGCCTAAACTCCAAAATAAGGATAAGAAAATCCAAATTTGGATTAAAAAAAGGGGTAATTTAGTCAACACAAAAATTAAATACGTAATTGACAACGTAACTAACAAGGGTAAGACCGGTACTTTGGATTAGGAAGATGCCGCGTAAATATTCAAATATGGCAAAGACCATTGATTCAATCCTTTATATAAAGTGCAACAAGAACACGCAATATAGAATCAACAAAGAGTTTTCTTTGTAATAAATAAAGGTTCCCTTTGGCTTTCCTCCTACGCTTGCTTTCGGTATAAACGAATTTGCTTGACTCTTCTTACAACAACAACAACCATCATCATGAACGTATCAGGCGTAGTAATGGCTTCAATGGCTGTTGCTTCCCTTACTGCAATCTCTATGGCTTCTTCTTCTTCTTCTCCACGTTTCACTGGCAATTCAGAAAACTTAGCTTTCAAAGAGGTATGTTTTGCATGCAAGTCATATTTCTTCAAAACTAGCACTTTAGAGAATGAAGATACTAATATTTTATTACCTCTTAATTTACAAGAAGCACCAGTGGTCTAGTGGTAGAATAGTACCCTGCCACGGTACAGACCCGGGTTCGATTCCCGGCTGGTGCATTTGAATTTTTGGCTTTTTTTTTTTGTTGTTTTTGGTTTCCTAAATGTCTGTTTTGGGTATTGTGGATTATCAGGAGGCTTGTTCTTGTTCATGTTGGAGCCAAGATCAATACAACACTTCATCGAGCAAAGCAAAAGATAGATTTCAACCAAGATTCGACGGCTTGAGATTCATTGAAACACTAGTCACAGGACACAGATGAACAATTTAGTTGCTATCTAACAGAATAAAAGATGCAAGCTTTACAAAATTTCTAAAGGAGAAGCAGATACTGTCATGCATTTTGATAGTCTATAGCTAGTTTATGTATCTTGTTGCCAACGAAAAAACACTTTTTTTCTTTTTTCTCTCTACCAATTTGATGTCATGTATCATACATTCTTTTGTATTGTGGTTTTATGTAAGGTGTAAATTATATCATTTTCACTTCATTAAAACTGTGAATACAATTTCATGTCACCAAGTATGTAATACCATGTATAAATTTTTCTAAGAAAAATCAGGAGAAAAAAAATATTATTTTATTTTTTTCGCAAATAAGATGTTTCACAAATATTATTTCCTGTAATTAAAATCAAGAAATGCAGTTTCAATGTAAGCAAATTAGCATAACAATAAACAATGTACAGAAATACAGATTTACTGTATTTAGATGCTAAAGGTAAATGTTTGGCACTTAGGCTGTTGGTACTTGGACGGGCCAAGCCCAATACTGGCGAATAAAACTGGGCTCCCGCTCCAGTTGCTTGCTCTTGCTCTTGCTCTTGCTCTTGCTCTTGCTCTAGTTCTAGTGCTCTACTGCTCTGTTGAGTGTTGATGTTGAGGAGACGAGGAGTGACTAGTGAGGAGTGAGGACTATTTTACAGGCGAGAGGATAACTTCATTCCTACATCCAAAATACGAATCTTTCCGGTGTCTGCGATGGTAAGCACCACTTCAGTCTTCCTTCACTCACCTATTAATAATCCATTTTGTTTTCATTCATCTCACAATCGAAAAAACTCTCTCAGGCATTCTATCAAACACTTACAAGTCTATCCATTACAAACCCTTAAAACCCCTTTAAGAAGCTCAGAAACACTATTAACAAAGCATCTCAACAACCCTTTTCAAGCTTTTTCATTATCAATAAGAAAAACCCATTTCATTGATTCTGTTAAATGTTCTTATTCAAGTACCTCTACCTCTGAATCTGAATTTGAAAATCCAGTTACTAAAGCTATCAAAAACTTCTCTTTTGAATCTTTGAAACAAACCCTTTCTCAGTTGACTCCTTTTAAGGTCTGCAAATGGTTTGGGGTTTTATGTATTTTCATTGCTGTAACGAAATGGACTGTGGGTTTTCTTTTGAATCCATTTTTCTGGATGTATTTTAGCTGGACTTGGATGTTCTGGCCATGGTATTTAGCGATAGCTGTTGCAGGATATGGAGTTTATTGTCTATTGAAGCATTACAGGGGAGAAACTAATATTGTTGAACAACTTGCTATTGTGACCTCGGCGTTTACTTGGCTTACTCTAGTGCCACCTGCCTATTTCAATGGCTATCTTGAAGGTTGGCCATTTGTGTTCTTTTTCATCTACCATTATTTCTTCTTCTTCAATGTAAGCGTCAGGAAACGTCTATATGGAGATTGCTTTCCTCGCGAGCATGACCCTAAGTGGGATGTGAAACTGCCTACTTTTTATCGCATCTTGTTTTGTGTTGGAGTCATGGTTGGACATTGGCTTGCAGCATTTGAAGGGCCTGAGTTGCATCTTATTCCTGGTGGCTGGAACAACTTTGGCATTTGGGTTTTGATAATGATGACACTCTTTATGCAATATCATTCGACATTGTATCTTGCTAAGTATTCAGAGAAGGTCGTGGTGCCAACTTCAGTTGTGCAGTTTGGACCATATAGATTTGTCCGCCATCCGATATATGCCTCGGTGATGCTTCTGTTTGCTACATACTTTGTTGCACTCCGTGCACCTCTCAGTTTGCTGTTTGTGACTGCTGTTTGTGTTCTGTACTATGATCAGAAAGTGAAATTGGAGGAGCATATGATGATTGAAAATTTTGGTGAAAGATATAAAGAGTACATGAGTAAGGTTAGGTACAAATTCATTCCTTTTGTGTATTAAACTAAGGATATGCTGTTGTTGCTTGTATGATCTCATAGATTTAGGGATTCACTCGTTTGAAATCAATCAGCTTGTCATTTCACTTTGGTGAACTTACATGCTTCAGTTTTGCTTAAATGAATGTACGAGTTAGTGTATTCTTTATGTTGGATTACATCATGTTCATTTTGTCCACCTTTTGGTTTCCTTTGCATTGAAGTTGTTACTTGTTACCAATTTATTTTATTTAAAAAGAAACTGCATTCTCATGATGCTTATATGTTGACTTTATGTGCCAAGCTTTTACTAGTGAAATGCTTACCCTTATGCCTTACCCTTTAAAAACAACGCATTCAACCACTTCGTGTTCCGTTCATATTCCAGTGCACTGCAAGATGGACTTCCCCACCCCCGAAGTTTTAACAATGCAACTGAGGCAGGGTGTAGAAATGGAGATGCACCTGAAGGAGTAATGAATGTGCTCCAAATGCGCTGGCTCAATTATTGTGGTCTGTCTAGGTCATTACATGATATATTTAAATATACATAACTCGGTTGATTGATTTGTCCAGTTGGTTAAGATTGGAGTTCTGACAATTCCATTCGAAAATTTTAGGTTCCATAGATGTGTAACTAATCTATATACATTTAATAATTTGATGATGATAAAATACTTCCTTTCACAAAATTGTAAGTTACAGTACTTGTATCCCTTTTCAGAATGTTATGATAAAAATCATATAGTAAATAAATCTCTAACCAGTTTTTTTCCTTGCTATATACTATAGCTGTTATAGATAGGCGCGAAAAATTTATATCTTCATCTTAATATGCGCGGAAATTAATCTCTGCACGCATAATTAAAGATGTCTGGTCGTTATATACTTGTACAGAGATAAGTTAAAAATATTTACCTTAGATTTCAAGAAAAATGAGAGACATGCTATACATGTGAGGCCATTTGAGGTAGGCAGGTTGACAAGGTGTTATAAACTTATAATTTCCATTGCATTTGGTAACATTTATGGTTAAGAAGATGGCAACAAATTCTGGACTTCAGATTTATGACAAAATCCATGATTTGTTCCTGGTTCTCCATGATGTTTTATTCACTCTACTAGTCTCCCATGGCTTCTATATTCATATGCAGCTTTCCTGCATGACTGCATGTATATGGTGAGAGATACTACTCGGAAAAGAAGCAAAATTGTGCAATTCTAATTTCTAAAGGAAAATTATTATTGCATTTGCAAAAGCATACAGATACTAGATTTTCTTTTCTTACTTCATGCTCTTTGCAAAAGATACAGTATGTACCAATTACACATAGAATTTAAAACTAAAAATAGCACATTTTTATGCTATACATTTCAGACATGGAAGGCACCACAATTGCAACATACTTTATACCTTGTCTTGGCATTTCCATTTTTACCAATAATATTGAGTCACACATGGCTTGACCAAGTGGTAGATTGTTGCAGTACTGGAAATTATTGTCAGATGATATACATAGACGGGGCTTTCTTTGGTATTAGCTTTATAGCATCCATTACTAGTTCAAAGAGGTATACAGGTCTTTCGATACTCTCTCCTCGTTGAAAGGGTTCATTTAGCCAAAGAACAGAGACTTTAGCCTGATCCTTTATGCAAGCCTTTTGTAACTTGAAAATCAATACCATTAACTTGTGATTGCAATACTTACAACACCACTATGGCAATAAAAATGCAAATTTATTACATCTTGCATAAAGTTATCTGGCATGTATTGGAGGTGTTGGTATGTGATGGTTTACAAGAGAGAAAAAAAGAAGTTTGCTTAATATCTCTGTGTGTGTTTTCTTTCTCTTTCAAAGGCTTTAGAAACCTGTGATTATGGCAGATGTGCAAGTTTCTATGTCATTTAGATTTGATTAATAAGTACACTCAGCAATGATGCAACTCAGAAGCCTTAATGATACTGGAAAATCAGTGGAAGCAATGCTGTGATTCAATTAGTCTTAGTAGGCAGAAATTTTGAATATGAAGGGCACGTAAGGTGGACAAAATACTCCAGCCTCTTCTGTTCCAGTTTCTCGACAAATTGGCTGTTGTTTGTATCAGGTAAATGATAAATTCCTTTACATCCTCCTTTTTTTTTATTTTAGAATCAAGCTGTTTTTATTGCTGTATCTTGATAGTTATACAATGAATATAATACGTGTAATATATTTATGCACAATCCACAAATTATTATTGCTGTTGTTATTATTGCTTTTAATGTTTTTATTAATAACTGCACTAGATGAAGGTTGCATTTGTAAATTCTACGATTAGGTAATCAACTATTCATTGACTGACGATCAGCCTCTGTACTAGTGGCCATCCCAATATAAATGTACTGTATAGAAAATCATTTGAGTAGCAACAAAGATTGTTGCCTTAGTTGAAATTTGTGATTTGGTACAGACTTAGAGGAAGACTTTCTTAGCTACTTGAGAGTAATTTATGAATAGAGGTGTGAACTACTATGCTTTAGGTATTCATCTGTGTTGATCACTTGTTTGTATCACAATTTATACAGTTGTTGGTCTTTCTTAATGTTTGGTGGATGTATTGGCAGCCATAGGGCTTCATATTGCTAATCGGTTGGTTTACAGATGTGGAGCACAAGCCGAGAAGGTGACAACCCTTCAGCTGCAGTAAACATGGTGAAAAGCTTGCAATTTGCAAATATAGTTTGACCTGCATCTGCGTAGTTCATTTTATGGGCAGCGAGTGTAATTACCCTTTCCCCGATACCACCTGCGTCAACCTCTATACAATTGGCATCTCTGTTTTCTAGTCCAGTCAAAAGTCCGAACTCTATAATTCACTGGACCATTATTGGCAATGCAAGAGGTTTTCTTGAAAAACTCCAATAAACCAATGGGAAAGTTCCAGAGCTCTTCATTCACTGAGTTGCTGATCAGGAGCCACAGGGTACAGTTGATTCAGAAGTTCTGCGTTCGTTGATTTTATATCATGTATAGGTAATAGTTTTTGCTACTCAACTTTATAAGAATTTATGGTACTATTTGTTGTTTGAAAGTTAATCTGATTCTTGGAATTTTTTTATTAATAATTATTTATTTCAAAGTTTAAATTGCTAATTTTTCATGGAAAATTAATTTAGTATTTGAACAAATTGTCTGTGATTAATTATTTTATACCTGAGATAAGGTTATATCTATGATCATAATTAGAATGTAGAGCACATAAAATATGGTATACACGGCTACACGCCAATAAGTTCTAGATGTTTTGGCACTTTAAGTGTGATAGTACGAGGATTAGGGGATCCATAACAAGTGATCTAGACTGTTGTTAACGAGTAATCTAGTATCCATAACAAGAGTAGACTTTCATCTTCACCCAAGCATATACTTACCACAAAATATAAACTAAAAGTTGTAAGATAATAAGAAAAAGGATTTACCATTATCACAGTACTTTTGTCATCATCATCACAATCGTCATCATTTTTATTAAGACACATTTTGAAAGCTACTAATTTATCTTACATCCTTTGAAGTACTCTGGATTTTTGGGTTTTACACAAACATACTGAACCAAATTTGAAATATATATATATGTATAGACAAATTTCCGTCCATACTCACGGTGTACTAGATGTAACACCATTACCATAGATGGAAGAAATGTTTGGAGACCAATTTAGGGAAGAGGAAGATGATGTAGGAGGAGAAGATGGGTAAGAAGATGAACAAGAAGAAGGGTTTGACAAAGTGGTGGTATCTGAAGGTCTTCGGATCATCAAAGGTACCATATCCTCAAGCAGCCCTTCTGATCTTACTTCCCACAAATCTTGTTGATGATCAAACATAGCTGCAATTGATGGTATTGGATCGAACAGTGTCGGAACTTCTTGGGTTTGTTCTTCTTCATTTTCTTGGTTCTGTTGTGTTTGAGCTTCTTCAATTTCTAGGATTTGTTGTGCTTCGGCTTGTTTGGTGTTTGTTTTGGACTTTTTAGCAGGTGGATATGTGAGGTGGGGTTGGTTTAGTAGGAAATGTGTGTAAGTGAAGTGGAGGTGAAGGCCTTCGTAGGTGACAATGAGAGTTTCTGGTTCCTGGCTCGACCGTTCCACCTGTTTCTTTGCGCTACACCTTGGATTTGTGCATCTATAGTAACTCCTGGTTCACAATGTAAATGTCACATTCTCATACTCCATATGTTTGATAAAAATCAGTTAATATGAATTAACTATGGTAGAATTATCTGTTATATTGCTAAATATGCTGGAATCAGTAGTATATTTAGGAAACACATTGGTTACAGAATGAAATTTTTAAGAAGAATTTCTTGGAAGAATCAATCACGATATAGACAACAAAACCTAGAAATAATTACCAAATATCCCCAAATAGATAAGTTGAATGGAATAGAGTACTTGCTAGGCTTCCAACTGACAGAATTTCCTTCTTGTGAAAAACGGTAAAGAAGTTGAAGACCCAAAAATACAAGACCATAAGCCAAATACATCAAGATGCTAATTGTGGTGTGCTGATATGATGGTTGGATTGTTGTGGAAGGGATTCCACTAAAATTTTCTATGTACTGTGAGAAATGTGTCCATTCAGTTGGACCTAAGAAAAAACACAAGTCTTTCCTGTCAAACTTATTACATTGAATAAAAAAGCATTATTCACTTCGCTAAAGACCTTCGAGGAAAAAAAAAGCAATAATTGTTTTGTGAAATGGTTTTATGTCTCCTTTCTGGACCATTGTTCTTCACATATCTAACATCTAAGATACATCCTTGGGATGCTGCAACATTGTTTAGGACGTGAATAGATCAATCATTACATGGCTTATTATCCATAGAGAAAGACTAACAGATAGCTGTGGGTGCTTTTATATGTAGTGAAATTTATGGAGGACTATGAGAAAAGGAGTGGTCCAGTGTACAACATAATATTGTGAACAAAATATACGCGATAAGGGCATACTTGGCAAGAAAAAAGAAGAAAAAGTTGTAACGAAATTTAGCATCATGAAAAAATGTCCTAGCCCTAGCATAATTAGTGATGACATAGTTCTGTGGTCTGTTGTAAGTTGCTGTCATTTTAAACTGGTGGATGGTTGTTGAGGTTCTTTCCCGGTGATCTTGAGGATCATTGATCACCAGTATAGACCTATTTATGATTATGGATAACACTACTGTTTATGACGACGATTATATTTTGTTGAAGAAATGTGTGAAGGCAGGATGGTCTAACTTTAAGGTCATCATCTCCACAAGCTTTAATGAGAAGACAGAAGAATTGACCATTTTCGAAAAAAAAAATATATTTTGAGAAAAAGGAACTACCTTGGATGTGGACTGTTCTTGATAGATTTCTGACCATATTTTCTCCATTTATATCCATCGTCTGACATTTCATTCCCACAGCTTTTAATCTTCAGAGTATACTTGTTGTCGATCTTTCCCACCAACCTCTCTTCTAGTATTGCTATTCTGCAGAGTGAAGTCATATCAAACATAACATACCTGATTCTGAACAACCAGTTATTTGAAAGAAGTGCAAACATTAATGAATATTTGCATGCAAGTCCAAACCTGGATTGGAGTGTATTGCTCTGCTCAGTTGATTCATTGTTTTTGCTTGTGATGGACAATTCACTTTCAATATCTACAGCTGTTGGTTCAGAGTGAGTTTTTGTGACAAGATGATCTGTTATAGGTTCCAATGAAAGATTTTCTTCTGTTTCAGACGTTTGAGGTAATACAAAGAAAGGGGACTCATTGTCAAGAAGCTCTCTAATGAGTTCATCATCCGACTCGTCAAACCATCTAGTACCAGGATTTTCCATTATTGCCATAGAAAACAGAAAGTCTGTTTCTGCATTACAAGAAGAAGGAAGTATTGATTAAGAAATGATACTAGAGGTGTGTTTAAAAGAGGAGAAAGGTGAGAGTGGAGTGGATGGAGTGGATGTTGTGATGTTTACGTTTTCACCTCCAAGCTCCAACACACATTTCGAGTTAGTAAGCTTCAAGATGAGAAAATTTGGATTTATAGATGATAGATAATATAGGTTGACTTTTGAGAGAGATCCAAACTTGATAATATTACTTAGTTACAACACCAAAGTACCCCCATTTCTTGTTTTTGTTTCATGTTCCCTTCGGTTTTTTGTCATTTTTTTCTGTATGGTTTCTGATCAATATGACTACTTACAGTAATATATATGTGTTAAGGTGGACCAAAACCACCTGACTCATGACCCTCTCTTATTCAACTAAGGGGAAAGTCAACCACTAAAGTATCATTGTTGTTTAATCCTACTCTTTGGTTTCTTGTAGTTGTTATTTAGTTTAGAAATTCCTTTGGCAGTTGATACTACCATCTGTGGTTATGTATTGGTTGAGTCTACAACTTTGGTTAATATAATATCTCTATGCTTCTAGACATTATACAACACCCTTAAAGAAAAATATCATTTCTTCAGTATTGTATTTTGTATACCTAACTTCAGACTGTAAAGATTGTCGAAGGAACATTATTAAGCATTTTAGTTTCTGCCAAGTGTATGTTTTAGTGTATTTACTGATGATATAATGCAAGTTTGAACCTTGTAAGAAAGACTAATGTATTATTATCACAATCTGAAATGCCTGATCAGATGCGTGGATTGACAAAGGAGGCTATACAACCACTAGTTAGTGGATTGAAATGGGTTGCACAGCAGCACGTAGATGAAATCGATAGCTTGCTACTCTGTCCATTTGCATGCGAGGATCCTACACACAAAAGCTTAGTGTCTGCAGAGCAATTAATGCTAAGGAGATTCGTGAAAGCCACCGACCAACCGTCCCCTATCTAGGTGATGGTCCTAATCCCCCATTGTTGATATGTGATGTGTTTTTAATCTTTATGGTTGAGATCATTGCTGTTAGTTAAGCATTTACCATTTGATTATTTTTCTATGTTTTTTCCTTCTAATCTTCTGCTAAAATATATTTTTGGAATGAAAAGCAAAAAATAGATTTCTTAATTCTTATTATACACAAAATAATAAATAAATAAATTGTGGAAAAAAATATATAAGAACCATATCTAATCCCCATATCTACTTGTCACACCATATCTAATCCCCTTACATTACATTAATTGATTAATATATAGGTGCAGTGGAGGAGTATTTGTTTTGTGCTCTATTATTGGTTTGGTATGGAGAACTAGTGTATTAGCAAATCAGATTTGGCTTCAAAGTTAGGGAAGATTTGTTTCATGTGGCTTTGACTTTTGTTGAAAATGGCTTTGCAAGGGTGGGTTTGACTGTCAGAATGGACTCTAGGTTAAGTTCATTTCTGTCTTACTCTCAAGAACCATTAATGGTTGATTTTAACAGAGTCAACTCTTATTGAGTAGGGTCCACATTGTATAATAGAGGGGAGGATTTATTGGCAAGTAACACGTGTATGTGAGGCTCACAATTGCCTGTGAAGAAGTTTGTCTGATATGGACCCTTTGTGTTTACATGAAATACATGAGTTGTCTCATTCCATTCATTTCCAGCACAAACAATCCTGCCTGGATGATGGAACTTGGAGTGGTGGTGGATTCACTTGAGCCCAAGGCCGTAATATCCTCATCGATGAATTTCTCGATGATGTTTGTGGAGTTTTTACCTGCCCTATGCTAAAAATGTTGATATCGTTAAGGGCAAGGTACGGTTTTCATCCATGATCCATGCATGGACTTGTCTTTGTTGTCGGCAACGTATTAAGCTCCAATCTAAGCTAGCGTGGATCGTGGTTTTTTTAGGGTATGTTCGGCAACAGTCCAGAAAATCATTCCTTTACTTCCTAAAAGGAAAAAAGTATGAAGTTTTTTTTTGTAGGAATAAAAAAAAAAGGAATTCCTCAATAAGTTTTCGTTGGTTGCTTTTTAGTTTTTACTACTTTCTCATATAGGAAGTTGCGAAGTAATTCATTCGTGACTTTTCTTTGTTTGCCAAACCACCCCTTTAATTTGTTATGTACAATCAATATTCACATGACTCAATGGTAGCACCCCTCTCTCGTCGTGGGTTCGAAACACGTCAACAGCTGATTGTTGATATAAGTTTCTACTTTCTACACATAATTTAAAAGGCGCAGGGGTCCTCTCAACCCCGCTTGCTAATAAATAAAAAAAAAAAAAAAACATTCACATAACTCCTCTGTTTTCATAAAAAAATGGTCATTCTGGAAACTGGAAAGGGAGCTCATATATGGTCCTGCTGTCTTGACTTGTGTACTGTGTGGTGTGTACAACATGATCATCACTCCATCAGGGAACGAAAAAAAAAATGCAGGTTAATACTGACCCGTTTCATGGATGGAAACATGCAAAACAGTAGGAAAACTGTTGGGCCCATCAGTTACATACAAACAATGGGCCTGACCCGCTTCCTCTATTTCTGAAGGCGTAGGTTCATTCACCAACATGTTTGAATACTGTAAAAGCCCATGGTTAATAACTGTAAAACAGTAAAAACACAAGTTTTGATAATTTGATTTTCTTCCTAAATTGTATTGCTTGTTATGCAAGATATTTTCTTTTGTTTTGGTAATAATGCAAGATACTTGTAAAACAAGGGAAATCATAATGACACCCGGAACTTTACAAAGAGCTATCCAAAAAATTAAGTTTTACCCCATCTAAATTTTTTTATTAATTAAAGACACCTATTATGATAAGAGCCACCTAATTTTTTTATTTTCTTTTTTCTCCCCTCTTTTTCAACAAAATTTATTCACATTCTTAATAGTTAATTCCATCTTCAAATATCAAAGTAAATTAAATATTTAAATAAAACCCTAAAATATTTAATTAATTAATTTCTCCTTCAATTTAAGTCAAACAGCACCAAGTTACACTATAGACACATTATTTTTAAACTTAACCTGAGAAGAAACAACTTGAATTTGTTCATAAGATAACAAATCTTCATCCATATTAAGGTATTTTATTATCTCTTAAAATTTACCATCGTCGTAATACTAAATGAAATATTAAATTTAAGATTTTGGTAAACAAGAAAATAATGATTTAGGTTTTTGTTAATGGAGAAGACAAAAATAAAAATAAAAATAAAAATGAGAGAAGATGAAGCAATGAAAAAAAATTACAAAAAAACTAATTTTTTCTAATAAATTTTTAATTTAGATAGGTGTGTAGCTCTTAGTAAAAGTAGTACATAATTTTTTCATGGGTGTTTTTAATATGTTGGATAGCTCTTGGTAAAGAGCCGAGTGTCAATATGATTTCTCTAAAACAAAGCTCTTCAAATCACAAATATTATCCAAGTTCCAAACATCATCAATACTCGTTGAGTCGACTCTATTAAAATCTGGGCAGACTCGTTGACAAAACTCAGCTATTATGACTCGCCGAGTTGAGCGGGAAACTCGATTGAGTTAAACTGAATTGGACGATTGCATAATTTATAAATTTAATATTTAATTTAATATTAATTTGGGTAAAATAATAATTATATTTCAAAAATATATAACTATAGTGATCCATTGATCCATGACTCTAAACCTCAAGTCTATTTGTTAAAAATTCTGTTGAAGTAGACAACTTTATATCTATTTTGATTATTTATGAAATGACCTGCGGAATTGACTCCCGAGTCTTCGAGTTAATCCGACCCAATAAAATTTCGAGCAAGCCGAGTTTTCGAGTTTTTGAACCTTGGTATATACTAGAGATTTTTGGATATAACCCCACTTGAAAGTTGAAATTTGAAATACTCCCATTTGAAAAAAAAATTAAGATACCCCCTATTTTAAGATATGGGGTTATCTTAGCCATCCATCGTAAAACTAACCTACAGTTGTAAATCTCTTATGTATTGAAATGTGGGTATCTAAAAAAAAATTAAAATTAATGGGTATCCATAATACAAAATATCGCGATATATCCCGAAATATCGGGATATATATCGGTTTCTGAATAAAACGATAGAGATATTATACGATATTATCGGATTGAATATATCAGCATATACCGTCCGATAGACGTCGATATATCACGATTTATTACGATATCACGATATATCGAAATGTTTCGATAAACAATGTTAATGAAAAAAATCTGCAAATCTTGAAATTCATCTCTGATTCTCTGATCTTTCTCTTCTCTCTCTCTCTCTCTCTCTCTCTCTCTCTCTTAATTTAAACTCTTCTTTTTCTTCTTTAACTCAACTCTGTTTCTAGGATTCTCTCTCTAAAATAGAAAATAGAGAACAAGAAGAAGAAAAACCAGGGGCCTGTTTACTTGGGGAAAACTGTTTTCAGTTTTCCATTTCTATTTTTCTTTTCTATCTCTAGTTTTCTTTTTCTAATGAAAATTTTGGAAAATTGGAAAACGTGTTCACTTGATTTTAAAAATTAGAAAACTGTTTTCTGTTTTCTATTTTTTTTGAAAAACTTTTTTTTTCTCAAAATAATAACTTTTATTGATAAACTCAAAGAATTACACAAGCTTGAGTGAGATTCCATTAAATAAATTGTACAAATCATTTTTTCAAACCAAAACAACAATATAAACATAATAAAAAGAACATATTTAATAATATACATGTCCTCCACGAAATAGGTTGTAACAAACTACAATTCACCGTATTACAAATTCAACATCCTGTAGTACATAAAAAGGTTGTAACAAACTACAATTCATCGTGTTACAAATTCAACATCCTCTAGTACATAAAAAGGTTGTAACAAACTACAATTCATCGTATTACAAATTCAACATCGTGTAGTACATAAAAAAATCAACGACGATTGTAGTCATCCCATATCTCATTTGCAATAACATCTTTCACTGCAGCCATCTGGTTTTGTTGGGACATATCCACTTCAATACCTTCTTGTACCACATCAAAACCTAACTCATCCTCAATAACTAATCCTTCCCTTTCATACATGGTAAACAATTCAAAATTGTAAACTCAGTATATACCAAAGACATCCATAACTTCCAAGTAACTAAATAGTCAACTGGAACACCACCATAAAGCAGTTACATAAAATTTCATGAACTGAAGTTTTTGATAAAATAAACTACAAATTTGATATTAATTGGGTTCTTAATTTAATAATTTATTAATTATGCTCTAACTTACGACAAAATAAGAGCAAGCGTATATTCAAAAATTTCATCTTAGACAACAAGAGAGTTAGAGACAACAATTAGAGGTGTTTGATGTGTTCAAAAGTAGAGAGTTACTGTAGAGAGAATGAGTACGAGCTCAAGTTGAACCGTCTGATCGAGGTCTGATGAAGTTTTGATGATTATGACAAGACTGCTTCGAAAGAGTTTCGTGTTGCAATTCTTATTAACATGGAGAAAATACTTCTATGGACACCTTTCAGAATAGGAGTAGTAGAGCGAATAATAGAACTTTGAATGAATATGCCAGATGCTCGCATGAACACACAAGCAAGGCTGTTGCTTTGTCATTGAGCAAAGGGAGCCAAACACAATAGCTTACCTGATAAAACCATTTGGGAAGAGGTCTTCAATCCTAGATATATTATAGTAGGCGTGTTCTAGGGAATTTGGGTGTGTGGCTAAGTAGGAGAATGTGAGAGTTAGCGAGAGGTGTTAAACATGAGACATCAACCCTGAAGCCAGTTGGAAATGAGTGGAGACATCCCTTGATGCATCCAAAACAAAACCAATTGGAAATGAGTGGAGAAACCCCCAAATAGGATCATACATTAATGTAAAATTTAGTTGTATAAAATGTCGGAGTTGTTCTAATTAAGGTTGCTAAGCTAGCTACACAACATACCTTTTGTAGAAAAATTGTACAAGGGTCTTGGTAGCCCATTAATAGTATAAGCTTCAGAGTTATTAGGGCCTGTTCCAGTCTGCAATGCTTTTTGGATCAGCATTAAACCATTCACCTAGGAATAAATTAATTTGTTAACCTAGATTCATGTTAGCAAACAATTAATCCTGATCATGGAAGGGAAGGAAATTTGTAGAAAAATTGTACAAGGGTCTTGGTAGCCCATTAATAGTATAAGCTTCAGAGTTATTAGGGCCTGTTCCAGTCTGCAATGCTTTTTGGATCAGCATTAAACCATTCACCTAGGAATAAATTAATTTGTTAACCTAGATTCATGTTAGCAAACAATTAATCCTGATCATGGAAGGGAAGGAAATTTGTATCGCTAAGATGAACAACATAATATATATATATATATATATATATACTGGTACTTACCAAATATTATTGGGACTTCCTTGTATGGTTTGACGAACGGGTAGGAGGTATTGCGCATAGGTAGGATGATGATCGGGCCATAGACAGTGGCTCTTAGCCAGGAAAGGTGAGCATGCCACATAGAGTCCCTCTCTACCCTGTAATGGTGAAGTTGTAGACATAGCTTTGGCCAGTTTGTATGGGGGCAGGGGCAGGGGCACTGAGTAATATATGCTGGTCCATCTTCCCCTCCACTTTGAAGCTGTCGAACACCATGCCTGTAGTTGCATGCATGTCATTACAAATTCACAACTTAAAAAGCAATGAATGTAAAACCACCTTTTCTATGATTACGCCTAATACTCTAACATTCCGAATGACAAATGCATCATAAGAATTCAGAACTACCAGGAAATGTCTGCCAGTATAATTTTCATTATTCTAAAATTAATTATGGTATAAAGAGATAGAGTTTTGTGCCAATGAATACTGATATTGTTCTTAACACGGTTAACCACCTTAACAACAACCCTATCGCCTTCCCTTGCCATAATCCGAGGCCCTGGAAACTTCCCATTCACACTCACAATGTAAACCAGTACCTGCTGCTGCCTATGCTAATTCTCTGCTGCTACAACTTCTACTGTGTCTACTTCAACATCTATACAACTAAATTCTAACTGTTGTTGTGTTGTTATCCCCTCAGCGATGAAGTTTTGCCAATTTAACAAGAGTTAAGCGAAGCAATGCCAATCCCCCCCTCTAAGTTCCATTCCTCGCTTGTCCATATTAAGCCAAACCCACATAGAAGTTTTTATGTGTTGGACCACCTTTTTTACATTGACATCAGTAGGAGGCCTGGAGGAAAACTTTAATGAAAAGCTCAAAGAGGTCTCCAAGAACTCAGAATATTATTGGACAACACACAACACCTACCATTGAAGGAAACAATAAGGGTATAAATCGTGTGAAAATGGATTTTCGAGCAAAGAAATCATTAGCTAAAATCGAGAATCTAGTTTTCACGAATAAGTCATTCATCAACTTCTGCAAATGTAAATTGTGAATTGATAGCAATAAGTTGCCTCGAAAGCATATACAGAGAGGCTAACTCATAGCTGTTATACAATTTATGTTTTAGGTGAGATACCATTTTGGGTCTCATCTCCTCCAATTACATAGGCATTAGTAAATTAAGTATATACCATAGGCAAAAGATTTTCCTCTGATTGTTTTTTGTTCCTTTTTGTGTCCATAGTTCCTTTTCTATATATCACGACTGCATTCTGCTTTAGTAATTGCTACTGTCTATTAAGATAGAAAGACGACGAACATCAGAAATGTAGATAAAAAAGAACACAAAAGGGGGCAGGCAAGAATCAATTACCCATTTATAAAAGAAATTATCCAGGATTTAAATTAAAAGAAAAATGATGTAGTAAAATAAGAATAAACTAATTAGAGACATTGAATGAAAGAAATATATCTAAACCCCTAATCCAAATTCCAAATGAAACAATTAAAAATTACCTTGCTGATCAGATACTGATGAAGCATTTGATTTGAATGAAGCGAATTAATGAAAAAATATTCCTACCCTTTCTAACATACATCAATCCAATGATCAATCATCAAACAAAACACACTCAATTTCATTCTAAGAAAAAATAAAATAAAAATATACCAAAATTTATACTACATAAAATGGTAAATTAGAATAATAATAATAATAAAAAAATAGGTAGCAATTAATAAGGTTCTGTTCTTGTTTTACCTATTAACCAGATCCAACGATGATGTTATTGATAGGGATGAAAATCAACTTAACGAAAAACCCAACAAATCCCATCACAACGAATCCAATTGCAGTACGCAATGCAACCTTATTGAATTCTGCATCAATGCCAATAAAATCATTAACAACATCAAATTTTAAGAATAAACATAAGAACCCTAGATTAAATTCAAAGAATTCACCTTTACGATCAGGCTTGTGACATCTCTTGACGAGACGAACGCTGTCTTTAGCAAACTCTCTTAAAGGATCGAAAACTGAATCAAGCGTATCCATTAATTACTGAGAAGAATAAGAGGAAGAAGATTATGATGAAGAGAAGAGAGATATGGAGAGAGATGAAGAGGAGAAGGAAGGAGAAGAAGAGATCGATGAACCTTCAACCCTTCTCCATGATTTCTTCTTTTTTCTTCTTCTTTGTTCGTGTTTTTGGTTTCGCGATGGTATTTTCCAAATGGAAAACGGTTTCTTTTCTTACTTAAAATAAAAAAACAGAAAATTATTGGAAATCAGAAAACTGTTTTCTAAAACTATTATAAAAACATGGGTAATTTCCCGAATAAGCACAGGTTTATAACGTTTCTTCCCAAATCAGCACATTTGACTGCAATCTTCCCCAACAAGCACAATTCTCGGTTTGACTTTTCAATTGGACATTTCTACCCTTATGACAGCTTTAAGCCGTCACATCATATCTGCTGTTTGTCTGATTTTTCTCTCTCCTCATTCAATTCAGCAAACTAAACTCTCGCCGTTAGATGAAAAAGCATCTTTGATTACCACCGTTGGATGAAATAACACAGAAACCAGCATTCTCAATCCTCCACAACACACTACTCTATCCTCCACCCAGAAAAGACAAAAACAACTGTCTTACCTTAAAAGAGAAGTTAACCAAAACTACTTTCTCTGTTCTTCTTCTTCTTCACCTTCTTTGTTCATCGCAGAGAATGAACAAGAAGATAACCTCTTTTCATCAGATCACAATCTCTTTGTCGTAAAGCTTCGATTTTTTTTTTTTGACGTTGGGGTTTTCATCGGTAATATGTTCATCATGGGAAAAAAAGGAAACAATAAGGGCAAGCAAGTTATGAACGTTCAGATTCCTGGTAAGTTTTGAGGTTTGAAGGTTGTTCATTTATAATGGTAATGGGGGGTTTGATTTCAGTGGCATCAATACCAATCATTGGTATTAAAGTTGTCTGTTTTAGGTTTCAATCTCAGTGGCATTAAAGTATTCACTCACACACACACACCCACCAGCTTAAATGCAAGCATTCAATTGTGGGTGGGGTTTCAAATCTAGTTGATGTTTGGGTTGGGGGTATGAAAACCATAGAATTTGGTTTATGGGTTTCTAATATGTTGTTGTCAAGCTTTAAATCACTAGTGTCTACCGTGTATGGCTCTTTGTCTCTGTTTTTATGGGGGGTTTTGAAGTTTTTTATCTAATGATTAGAAGATCTAAAAGTGGGTTTATCATGTGGTACTGATTATCACTTTGACATACATTCTAAAATTTATAGACGATAAACTGTCATCTGTAACCGTTAAAACTGATATTGTAGCCGAAACATTCAGTACACTCGTTTATAGAGATGTGATATTAAACCCATTTTAATTGATGTTATGCAGAGAACACATTTAATATCATATTCCAACATGGTGGGCAATTGGTTGTTACAGTTGAAGAAGTTGAGATTGCATATGTACATGGTGAGTCAAAAATAAGGATCGCTAATAACAAGACATCCTACGGAGACTTCTTGGAATTGGTTGAATCCTTATGTAAGGCACCAAGAACAACTTGGTCATTGCGAGCTGTAATCAACAATAATCCAACTAAGGTTGAATGCGAAGATCATTACATGGCAATGATTGCATACATTACAAATTCAGCTGCAATGGTGATTTCTATTTGGGTGGTTGATCATTTAACACCAGTTATGATACAGTCAGAGACTAATGAAGCCTCAAGCCAAGTGAGTGAGATACCAAGAGAGCTGCCCAAGGGGGATTCCAAAACTAGTCAATCTTTGAAGAGAAAACTTTTCCCTGAACCTGTTGTCAATAATCTAGGCTTGGGTAGGAAACCAGACTACTCTTCTTTTTGTACACCAACAAAACCTTTCCATGTTCCTGATGAATATAGATTGGAAACTCCTTCTCAAGACCCAGAAGTGACTGTAAAGGGAAAGGGGCACTCAAATGACCCTTTATTCTTGGAAACCCCTCCCCCTAATGTTCAAGTGAGAGATGATGTTTACATTCCTCAACCTCCAATGAACTTGACTCCCTTGTCGGCTAGAACAGCAACTGGATCGCCTATATGTGTACCAAAATCGGCTAGATTTGATAATCTTGAAGACATAGCAGGGATTCTATCTGATATGCGTAGGGATAATGGTTTTGGGGATTCAGATGAATTGGAAAGTGTAGAAGAAAGATTAGATCCAGAGATATAGAGAAGCCAAGAAGAAGTACTGGATGATGACAGTGAGGGTGAATGTGAGGAAGGCCAATGGGATACAGAAGAGGATGTGTTCGACTCAAATAGTGATTACTCTTATAATTCATTCGATAGACTTGAAGATGAGTTTGAATCTGAGATGTATACTGACAGCCAGCCAATGTTTGGTCCTACACCACCTCCTCCATCTCATAATGAAGATGATGGTGTCATCCAATCTTCATCTGAAGGCATTGGTGAGATGAAAACACCAATTCTTGACACCCAAGATCAAGAATTTGAGAACGAAATGTACAATGACAGCTACCCAATGTTCGGTGATCTATTGACACAAGAAACCGTGCATAACGAAGATGTGGTAACGGATAGAAATGCTAATGCAGCGGATATACGGTGCAATCTAGAGGATCGTTTCGCTCGAGTAGGGGATTACGTCAACAATCAACTACAACATAACACTGCGCCGCTACAAGACAACCCTCCAACTCCTACCACTGTGCCACTTCAAGACAACCCTCCAGCTCCGACCACTGTACCTCCTGATACAGATGTACCATTTCCCAACAATGTGCCACTCCAGAAGAATGTAAGAGTTACGGAAAACCGCGATAACGATGAAGTGAAACGTGAATTAGACAAAATCTTTTCTGCGTACATTGCAAAATCTAGGGTAAATGTTGGTTGTGCTCCCCATACAGAGCCTTCTCACAATGATTATGTTAGACCTGCATGTGGAATAGTATATTTAAGTCGAGATGATCTTGAAAGGGACCTCCAAACCTACGCGATTAAGACTGAAAAAGATATACGCAGGCAAAGCACCAACACAAAAAGGTTGATTTGGAAATATAAAGCAGATGGTTGTCCATGGAGAGTCTACGCAACACGAAATATGGATAACACTTGGAAGATTTCTAGAATGAATGATGACCACTCTTGTGGTAATTTTAGAGTTGGAGGAACAAATCTCCAAGCAAATAGTGATTGGGTTTCTAGAGTATTAATGAGAAAGTTAAGGGATAACCCAAACTTAAAGCCTAAAGCACTTGTAAAGATGGTCAAGGAAGACTATGAGACCACAGTTTCATACAAAGTTGCATGGTTTGCTAAAGAGAAAGCACTGATGAAGGTATAGCATCTTCTACTTTGTTTCTGTAGTCGCTACCATAGGCACTAGTATCGGCTAGATTGTTTTCTGTGTAGAGTATAGTTTTTCACATCTATTCTTTGTTGCAGATAAGAGGAAGCTACAGCTACTCATATCAGTTGCTTGAGACATATAGTCATGAGCTCATGAGTGTTGATCCAGATGCTGTGACTGATATTCTAACTGGACCAGGTGATCGTTTTGAATGTTTCTTTTGGACATATGGTATATCAGTTAGGGTCTACAAGAAGAACTTGCGTCCTGTAGTCATTGTTGATGGAACTTTCCTTAAAGGGAGGTACCCTGGAACAATTCTAAGTGCTATTGCAGTCGATGGCAACAACCATGTGTTCCCCCTCGCTTTCGCAGTTGTAATGAAAGAGAAAAATGATTCTTGGGATTGGTTTTTTACCAAACTAAGGGACCATGTGGTTGGTGTAGATCACCAGTTCATTTTGTTATCTGATAGACACAAAAGCATCATCCAAGGTGTTCCTAAAATTCTGCCAAATGCTGTCCATATGTACTGTTCCTATCACATGAGTGGCAAGTTTGGTCACAAGAAAATCAAGTTCTTGGTGCAAGAATCAGCAAAAACCCTCAACCAACAAGAATTTTGGGGAAATATGCTAGGAATATGGGTCCTATCCTCCAAAGCACATGAAAAACTTATGGATGTTGGGCCTTTAGAAAAGTGGGCAAGTGCTTTCCAAGAGAAATCCAGGTAAGTTTGCTAACATATTTCTGTGTACGCTACAATACAACTCCTATCCGGTACTATAAGGTTTCTATCCTTTACATTAATTTTGCAGATATGGAATTGTGACAACAAATCATGTGGAGAGCTGGAACAAAATGATCATTGGAGAAAGAATGATGCCAGTTACTACCATTGTTTCAATGATACGAGATAATGTAATTAGGCATTATCGAGATTATCGCAATGATTCTTTGAAGTTCAATTCACCTGTCACAACATGGTGTCAAGAGCAAATAGTGCACAATGCCGCAGTTGCAAGAAAGTGCACACTTGAAAGAGCTTCAGCAGGTATTTGGTCTGTTAGAGGGCTTAAAAGGTCATGTGTGGTTGACCTCAACAAAAGAACATGTACATGCAAATGGTTTCAAACCATGGGGATACCATGTGAGCATGCCATGGCAGCTATAAAGGAAGTTGGATTTGATCCATACAAATTTGTTGAGGTGTACTACTTGAAGGAAACATACATAGAAACTTATAGAGAAGAATGGACACCCACAAGAGGGAAGGAAGAATGGCCAACCGACAGACAAAGAAGAAGAATTCTTCCACCACTAAAAACTTCAAAGGCAGGGCGTCCTAAAACAGCCAGGAAGAGAGGTAAAGCTGAGGGTGTCCCTGTCCAGAGTAGGCGATGTTCAATGTGTAGAGTCAGAGGTCATAACAAATCAACTTGTCTTGAATGTATAGATGACTATCAACTCTTCAGTCACACCCTATTTGGTGAAGGGCCACCACTTAGCCCTGTTCCAGCTACAATCTAAGTACTGAAATGGGTTTTGTACTTTTTGGGGAATGTATCTTCCACATACATGTTTAGATCCTCTACATATTGCCTGTTATCCGTTGACTTTATTTTGTATTGATTTTCATGTTATATAAGGGTAGGGGCTTCAAATCCAACCTATTTTTGACAGGAAAACACTATTGTTATCGTATGTTTTATCAGTGACACTTGAGTGTTACCTTATTTGGTTGTTAGGTTTTTTGCATAGATTGTCTACTGTGCATTGTAGTGCTGTCCTCTATCTTTGTACTACCTAACGGCTACCATATATTTGTGTATCCTCTACAATTCAAACATAAAGAACAGGAACAATATAGGTTCACCTATAAACCAAATAAGAACAGAATGTATCATTCACAACCATGAACATAGATTCATAAACAACCACATAAAAAACATTGGGTTCATAAACAACCATATAAACATGTCTTCAAACAACCAAATAAAATGTATAGCATACAATACAAACAACAAATAACTAAACTTTGCTCTTGTTTTTGGAGGAGGGAGGTTCCCCTATATCAATAAGGTCTCTGGCAATACGATAGCGCATCTGAAAAGGATCTGCATCGAACTGAGGTGGTATTCCTCGAAGCACGCATTCGACGAAGGCAAGGAGGAATAATCCACAGCTACAACCATCTGGTTGTTCAGCACACTTAACATACTCCCGCTTCCACTTCATATCCAGTTTCAGTTGAACCTGTGATGGATCAGCAGCAAAAACAACATATGGCAAAAACTTTTCCATATTTCTCAATTCAGGTATACCCCTTGTCATTCCCAATGAATCATAGATTCTAACAATTTTCTCACTAAAATTGAAAGAAAGCAGAATCCATTGGTTATCATTCACCTACAAATAACACATATATACATATCAATAGTGGCAAATAGAAATAATAAAATAGAGGATAAATTATGACATGTAGAGGTAGTGGAGGAAAGTATGAAATATACCTGTAATGGGATGAGAAGTGCTTTTGCTTTTACAGGGTGAACTTGATTTTTAAGACCTACCCAGGGATCAACAATTGAAGTACAGCCTGATGAAATTTGGAAACGCCCAGATGTCACTCTTTCCTGAGGATTCATTTTGGCAAAACTCTTATCTTTCATCAGTTTGTCGTATTCAGGCATCACATCACACTTGATTTTGGTCTACAAAAAGGAAAAATAATTCTTCAAACAGCTCAGAATTGAAGGTTATAATTACTAGGTAGAATAAGGGAACAAGGTACTTACATGTAGATATACTGTTGAAACAATAGCATATTGATCTTCATCCCTAAAGTAATATGGCCTCATGGTACCATACCAACGAATGAGCAGCCTGAGATAGATGTCAATAATCTCATCATTAAGCCAATTACCTTTGTAGAGTGTGTTGTAGGCACTCACTGAGCATGAAGCCAGGAAACCATAACTTCTCATGGGGACTCTACTCCACTTTGGGTCAGAAGCCAAACTCCAAAAGTAGTGACAAAGTTTTGTATCATCCTCTTCCACTTGTCTACTGAAGAATGGTTCTTTCATTATCTCTGACATCCTTGCATTACACCTAAGGCCCAAAGAAAGTTCACCAGCCTCCATGTTTTGATAAGTTTTGGCTTCCCTTTCCCTATTTGCCACTCTTAATGCTTGCAGGTCAAATTTTGTATCCTTCTCATCATCATCAGATTCCTCTACACCAAGAATGAGAACACTCTTCCTGCCTGATGACTCCTCAATATCTGATGCAGTAGGTGTTTCAAGTCTATACTGTTGAGGTACATCTTCTCTATTAACCACCACATCAGTATGATGATCACATCCACCATTGTCATCATCATCATCATTCTTATCATCATTCTTACCATCATCATTCTTATCATCATTCTTATCATCATCATTCTTATCATCATTCTTCTTATCATCATCCTCCCTACCATCATCTTTTTCATCCTCATCCTGCTTATCATCGTCCTCCTTACCATCATCTTCTTTATCATCATCAGAATCATCATCCTGCTTATCATCATCTTCTTCTTCACTATCAGCAGATTCAACAGTTGTAGAAGATGCCCCAATGCTTTTAGCCTTCGAACCAGACAATGTAGCGGATGAAACCTCAGTTGTAGCCGTCTCGGTTTCATCTGTTGTTACCTTTGTCGGTGTAGCAGATGGATCCTCCTTTCTAGTAGACAATGTATCTTCTGTAGCGGATACAGAAGGATCACCATCCTTTGTACTTGATACATTAGGTTTACCTTCTTCATTCACTTCAGCTTTCTCTCCCATCAGTACAGAAAGACCTTGGAGTTTTGACATTGCCTTGTCAAGAGGATCAGGTACACCTCTCAGGTTATTCAATACATCCACAATGGACTCCTGGTCATCTGATGAATGATCATCACTCCAGAAAGACAACTTTCTTACTTTCTTACTGCTGGGGACTTCATCATTATCTGACTGTATCTTCCTTGCCTTTTTTTCCTTCAGCTTCTTTGCCTCCCTTCTCTTTCTTAATTCTTTCCTCCAACTAAGATCAAAGGCATCACCTTTAACCTTCCTTTCAGGTTGATGCCTTCTAATAGGAAACAACATCTCTGCTCTCTTCCTTTTTTTCTCTTCTTTCTCTATCTGTTTCTCTCCAGCCTGTTGGTCATTTTGTTCTTCAAGATTAAAATCAAACACGGGAAAATGTCGGTCTAATGGTAACATGTCATCATCACTCCCCCCTACTATATTTTTACCCTCTTCTATCTCATCATTCTGTGGAGCTGCCTTATCTTCATCCTGTTTCCCCATATCCACAATGGACATCTTCTTTTTACGCTTCTCCACTTTTTCAGATTCCCCCTTCTTTGAATTTTTCTTCTTCTTCTTCTTATCCTTCTCCCCCTCCTCTGATCTTTTCCTCTTTATCCCCTTATCCCCTTCAGATTTTGGTGGTTGAGGTTCCCTTCTTTTTACCTCATAATTAGAAGACAAAGAGCTTTTACTCCTGGTGGTTCTAACTGCTGTCTGTGCTGGTATAGGCTCTTCCTCCATCTTCTTATAATCAATAATTTTGGGTTGTGGGGAATCACTCACTGTTGTGGCTTGAGGGGGTTTCTGCTTGGGAGGTATCTTCACCCTCCCAATAGGTTTGGGGGGAGCACTAACTTTCTTGGTTGGTACAATGGGTTTCTTGGGTGAAACATTGGTTTTCTTGGATGGAATTGTTTGTTTCCTTGTTGAAACTGTTGGTGAAACTTGGGATGCAGTACTTGATCTGGTTGCCCTTTTTGGAGGACTTGGCAAAGGATTGGTCTTTTTGACTGATTTGGGTTTGAGAGTTGGCTTTGGGGGGGAACTTATTTTCTTCTTACTTTTACTTGTCTTCTTTGATGCCCCCTTACCAATCTGTGCAAACACACCTTTAACAGCCACATCAGCATCACTGATTTTGTCAGAAACCATCCCTGCCTCACGACCCTTCAAAAATAATGCAATAAGATTGTAGAGGATAAACCCAACATTATAGAAAACATCATTCAAATATTTAAAGGATATATTATGTTAACATTCAAATTATAGAGGTTTCAAGGTTTCAACATTTCAAGGTTTAAAGTTTTTGTATATGACTTCATTCAAATTCAACAACATGTAAAGTTTAAAGAGTATATTAACTTTAACAAATTATAAAGAGTATACAGAAACAAGGTAACGGATAGAACTGTATAACATAGAGGAAAATAATATCAATGTAGACGATATACCAAAACATATTAATAATGATCAACTAGAGGTTTTAGAATATATGTATTCAATGTAATAAGTAAGAAACCTATAAAGAAGATAAGTTATTCATGGTTTCAGATAGAATTTCAAAGTAGTAGTAACAACATACCATTTCAAACACTCCTTTGAGAATTGCCTCAAGGGCATTTCTTTCAAGTGTAATAAAATTTCCAGAACTTGTTGTTGCAGATGAGTGCTGAGATGGACGAACTAATCTAGAAACTGGCCTAGAAGAAGCAGACTCTTCATATTGTGAAAGAGCCTGAAACTGGAATTAAAATGTAACGGATAAGTATATATCTGTAGAGGAAAAAGAAAACAAAGTAGAGGATATTGAAAATACAGCAACATAAAGATGACTTACTTCTTCAACCACTTGTAAATTTGCTGCAGCTCTTTCTTGCAGAGTGATATCCAGTGGATAGGCCACATTAATGAATCCTTTCTTGGGGTGAAATTTCTCAGAAAGTTTGTCCCTTGATTTGTTCCTAGTGGGCAAATCATACCATCCTAACATCCTTGGAAAAGAAGAGTTGGGAATCTTTCTGGGACCAAGATCTGGGAGATGCAAATATGCCCAAATAATGAATGCAAACACACATCCATTGATACAATAGTTTTGTACACCATCAACAATTTTGGTATACACATCTTCTAAATTGCTCTCAAGCAATTTGAATGCAGCAGTACCCCATGGAAAATCATCAAAATCGACCAAATTTTCAGCAAGATCGACATACCTTACATCAATTGTTTTTGATGAGTCAGCAAGCAGAAAAATTGCAAGAAAATACAACCTGTTCAACCTATTGACATCATCTGGATGAGCATCTTCGGCTTCTCTTGCTTCCTTAATTGCATCAAGGATATGAGAATCTCTGATGTGTAGGTTATTCTGGAAGTATTTCGATCTGAAAGCACTATATTCAGTTTGCTTCCTAACAACAAAATCAACAGGTAAATGCCCAAATTTCAAAGGCCCCAAAATCAAAGCAAGATCTGTCATTTTGAACTCAATCACTCTACCCCCAATTGAATACTTCAATCGACCAACCCTATTTGAAACAATTTCTGTAACTACTGAAGTGATCATGGCGATTTTTTCTTGTCCCTCCAAACTCAAAAACTGCCCAAAAGGGGAATTTTTAAAAGATTCTAACTCATTGGGGGGCAATCTTTCGTTTGGGTTTAGATAGTGGGCTTCAAACTTAGATGGTGAGCATCTCACAGTGATGCTAAATTTTCTGCTGAATTCATCGCCTTCAATCTTTTTCGGCATGATTATGTAGAAATTAGAATGGAAGATGGAAAAATAGAAGATGATTGTGTAGAAATTAGAAGATGATTGTGTAGAAATGGAAGATGGGAAAGAAATTAGAAGAGTTATGAGCAGTTTAATGGAAGAAGAATCGGTTTAAGAAGAAGAGAGAGTGGGTGGTTGTGGATTCTGAATCGGTGTGAAAACCCTAGGTTAAGTATCACTCTACCTGTTCCCGCTCGATTTCCCGCTCGATTTTTCCGCCCAATTAAAACCCAACGGTTATGACACGTGGCGCTGAGTGGCTGTTGTTTACTGTAGCAGATGCTTGTTTAAAATTACAAATTGTAGAGGAAATAACATCACTTGTGGAGGATAGGAATTAGGAAATTATATCCAACGACTGTAACTTATTATCATGATCCAATGGTTGTAATCTACTGTCATGTCATTATCTCAGATGTCACATCTACTGAAAACCTATTGAAAACCTATTAAAACAAATGATTATATGCTAAAGGGTATAATAGGAAACAAAATATGCTAAAAGACAAAAATTCAGCAAGTCAAACCGAAATTGTGCTTGTTGGGGAAGATTGCAGTCAAATGTGCTGATTTGGGAAGAAATGTTATAAACCTGTGCTTATTCGGGAAATTACCCTAAAAACATCTCAAGTAAACAATTTTCCGAAAAACTAAAAAAATTTCCCACAAGGGCCCAGATCTCAACCCATCTCTCTCTCTCTCAACTTCATAACTACTGAAAATGTGAGATCTTGAAAGATGTAGATGAGATTGAGTATTACTTCTTTGGTAATATTATAATTTGACTTGATTGGTTTAAGAAAGGTAAGAATTTGATTCGATGGATACCTAGACTTTAGTTTTTAGAAGTTTTATCATGTTCACCTAAAGATCTGTCAACAATTCTGGTTGTAAAAATAAATTAAAAAGCCTAAATTACTATTTCTTAACTTTAAAAAACTGAATATATCGATAGATCCGGATATATCGGATTTGCAGAGTTCCGATAGATTGCTCGATACCGATTTTTTGTACTATGGGGGTATCTCAAATTTCGACATTCAAATAGGGTTATGGGGTTATGGGGTTATGTCCAAAAATCTCTATATATTTTTCTTTTCTCTATATTAACTAGGTATGACCCGTCCCTTCGGGACGCTTATTTTTAATTATATTTAAATTACTATTTTTTATATTTGGACACAAATCTAAAATCTAAATGATTAAAATAGACAATTGATAGTTAACTTGATTAAAATAGTTAATTTGAATTTATTTTATACTTGTATTGGGTAACTCAATGATAATAAACGTCAAAAAATTATGATTGCTCTAATATAATTTGTGAAGTCCTTTATATGTAAATCATAGAGATAATTAAACATTTTTATTACTAAAAAATAAATCGTATACTATTATTTGTTGTATACAAAAATAAATTTAACAGAGATAAAATAAAGAATATATTAAATTTCCATAGCTTCATTTTCACGACTTCTGTCTTCTGAATTGATATTTTCAGTTGTAGTTGCACAAATCTTTTCTATTAGTTTTACATATTCCATTCTTTCTTGAATATAGTTGTTAGACTATTTTTGGACTTCATTTTTTGTCAAGAAAATCCCTAAGAAACCATAACATAGGATATATGTGGATCACCTTCTTTTGATGATGTACCTACCTTTACACCATTTGCAACGTCTTATTGTGATGTTTGTATAGTCATTCCATTTCTTGGATGCATTTTGAAGTTAATTTTCTATGTCATAATTAATGAAGGAATGTGTAGATGTTATCTTCTTTGGAAAATCTAAAAAATATGCCTCCAAGTATGGCTTGTACAACTGTTTGATAGAATAGTCTTCATGTCATATTCCATATATGAAAGTTGATCAACTTGCAACCCTCATCACATTGTACGATAGAATAGTCCTCATATCGTGGTTTAATGATCTAAAAGTTCGAATAAGAAGAATAGTGGATATCATTCTTTGCAAGGTGTCAGCTACCTTGTTGGATTCTTTGTATATTTTTTAGTCTCACCTTTTGTAATTTCCTAAACCATGGCTAGAAGCCTAACTGAAATGATTGAGTTTCCCATAAACTATCTTCACATTGCACAACAAAATTAAAATTGGTATTCGTCATTCTGACGAAGTTTAATTCAAGGTTCTAATGCCATGTTTCTGTTATTCCAAATCTCCATCATAATTTTCATTAGATGCGAGATATTTAGTACCTACTTGCTTTGGTTGCTCGGTTAGGTTATTCTCTTGCTTTATCTATTATTGTACATGTAGGCATTCAACACATACAGTCTTAGACTGCTACTTTGTCTACTTTTAGGCTTGCTCTGAATCATCATAATACCATTGTAGCATAAACCCATGAAGTACGGATTTAACTTACTCTTACAAATTTTGTGCTAAAGATGTTTACTGTCACTTATATTAAGGAGCATAATCATATATCTACAAACTCAGAAGCACCTATATATAATTATCATCAGTCTCAACTTTACATTAATGGTACGTGTAACATTAATTTCATCAAAGCATGATGCAGTTCTTGGTCAGCATGGCTGACGCACCATCAAGTATGACCCAATGACTGCAAAATACAAAGGAAAATAACAACCGTAAACCAACTTTAGTAAACTGTTTACGTTTTGCCCATCCTATTATTCGTTCTTCCCTATAACACAATTTGCTCTACGGTATTATTTCTATATCAGATCTATCTGTAGAATATACTTTTACCACTTAATCATCTTGAAAGATACAATCATTCTGTCATAATTTAGTATGCATCCCTTAAACCAGTATATTTTCTGAGCCTGTGAACTTTCAGAACAATGCCACACAATTCCTTGGATTTGTTTGACAGTACGTCAATACCACCCACCCCTTGCTACATACGCTGGAATATAATATTTGATTAAGGAACAAATTGATAGTAATCAAGCCAAATGGCCGGTAATTTTGGGACTTATAGTAAAGGGATAGTAAAATGGAGGTGTTCTTTGATTAAATTGTATAAACAACAAAGTAAAATTTGTAGACACTAAATTCAAAATCAATCTCAGTTAGCTAGTTCCTTTGGTTGATCCTCGTATTCCCAAAGGATAAAATAAATAATTTTGCAATTGACTACTGGTTCCTGTGAGAGAATAATTTTGGTGCATCCAAATTCAAGAAATTGCAATTCTAGAAATATATATATATGGAAAGTGAGAACTTGAATGATGGAGGGTCATGTCAAAGATTGGAACTCGAAAGTTTCTGATGTTTGATAGTAGTATAAAAAAACTACATGGTAACCTGATAGATTTAATGTCACTTACAAAATAATAAATTCAAAAAATTGAAACTAATAATTGTGCAGTTAAGATGAACAACCAGTGAGGCATAATCAGATACAATGTTCAGGTGAAATTCTTGCTTATTAAATGTACACATATTAGCCCCAAATTAGTTCAATAGAAGTTATCATGCACAATTAACCTTGGGCAAGAATTATGTGTTATTGTTGGGGATAAAATAGGCTGGTAAGATGCAGTAGATTAATTCAGGAATGTATCCAAAGCCCAACATACAAATTTAAGTGTAACCAAACATTGCCTAAACCATAGATCACCAAACACGGTGACGAAAATTGTGTTTTCTGATGAATTTTTTTTTCCAGAAGATCTGTTTGAATATTAATGATAGACCTTGCAGACATCGCACAACCTAACAATGGAAATGTGTCTCGCGTGCAAAAATTTGTCAACCAACCCTTTGCATGAATTCTTTATCCTATAAGAACGTATTTGCATGTAGACCCAACCAACCTGTGGCACTGAAAATATTCAATTAATCATATTCTGATAAAACTTTGTAGAGGTTGTGAAAGACTATTTATACTATGGGCAAAAGTGAACTGGTTGACGTTTGTGCTTCATTATTTATTAGATTCATAGCTATAATCAGAAATTTCCAAGGTCGCTTTCAAAGAGCTTGAAAGATTCTTTGGTGAATCTGATGGTTCATTTATCATGTAGAATAGTTGTTCTGCTGATCTCATAAACTCCTTTGAATTCCTAAATATCAGTTTTATTACTTCCTGATTTTGTGTGGCTGCAACAAAGAAGTTACGACATTCATTCAACCATTTGTATATAAAGAAAAAATATATCTAAGTAATCAATCAACATTTACCACTGGTGAAGACATGATTTTCTTCGATGGAAACATCCATAGTAGCTTTTTTTCGATGGAAACATCCAGTTCCACAATAGATTTGTCCTTGAATTTCCAGCAATTCAACACAAAAAATATTGTTGAAAAGTAAGTACTTACATTAGTGATAGTCCTTGCTATCACCTCAACACACCATTATATCTATAAAACAAAATTTTTGTTTGCGAAAATTTTGATTTTTCTGGAAATGTATAGATGAAATTAAAACTATTCACTTATAAATAAAATTTGAAACATTGACATGAAAGCAACAACGATATTATTAGGTTGAAATCACTAAAATAATCGTTAGTCAAATATCAAATTAAAAATAGAAATATTAATTAATTGTATAAAGCTCATATAATCCAGGTTTAAGGATGAGTTGTATGTATTACTTGTATAATTGGCTTTGGCTATAGATACTGAAAATTAAAATAAAATTAAACACAAAAAAACTTAAAATTTCAAATTTTTCTTTGTTGAAAAGGAGAGAAAAAAATAAAGTGTTCATTGATGAAAATATGAGAGTAGAGAGGTGTTAGAGGTTTGATGATAACCTAGAACTGATTGATAACAGGGAGAGACGTATGAAACAGATAGAGTTGTATGATAGAATTTATACTCTCTATTAAAGTTAGGCATGCCCTTAAGCAAACAATAGTTAATTAGTAAGTATATTTAAGTAATTTCACACCAAATTAAATATTTAACGTTAACCAATATAAGATAAACACTAATTTGTAAACATCAAAAGTTGATACATATGAAAAAATTGATGCTTTAATTGAAGAGAATTTTGTTAAATCAAAATTAAAATATTATTTATTAAAATCACATAACTAAAATTTATCCAAACTATGTTCAAAAATTAAAAGAAGTAAACACTATAACTTGGTTAAATCAATATGTTTACAAACCAAATCAATTGAACATCTTATCCAAAATATTGGTATTTTTGTCAAAAGTTAAAATTAAATCTTTTGTTAAAAAAAAAAATATATATAGTAACATATATAAGCAAGTTAATATCAAGAATTTGGATTGTGAGCTTGAAGATATAATTTACAATCCAAATTAAAAACATCAATTATATAATTTAAATTGCTAAAAAAATTATATAGGTAAACAAATACAATAAATAAATCCTCAAAAAACATTATAAAATAATAATAATAATTTATTATTATTATTATTATTATTATTTCACATTACATCTTCGATAACTACACAAAAAATGAGAATACAATTAAAATTAATTTGATCTAAAACTTAAAAATAAAACCTTTAAATCAAGACAACAATAATGTTATGGAGGAATTAGAAAATAAATATACATATATGTAATAAAATTCTACTTTCAATCAATTTCAATAGCAAAAATCAAAACCAAAATCAAATTATAGCATGTAAAACTTACATCTATATTATAACACCCGTGCATTACACGGGTTAAATAACCCAATCTCTATAATCTCATTAAAACCCAATCTCTATAATCTCATGTGCAAATCTTGACCGTCCTTTGTCTCTTTACCAAGTTTTATAAGTGCCGGTTATAATATAGACTAGTTGTACCCGTGGCTTCGCCACTTTAGTTTATACCGTTCATTTTACTAATAATTTTTAGATTTTGTAAATTGCCAATGAAATTATAAATAAAAATTACAAATAGTATTTTTAATGAAATTACAAAATAATCAAATTTTTTTTTAATATATTTTATAAATTCCAAATATCATTTTTATCCAGATGCTTAAGCCGGTTTGAAGGCCTTTAACAGTTATGGCCCATATATATCTGTGGTTGGGATTTGTCGTTTCTTCGTGGTATAAACAATCACTTTAAACAGTGAAAACAACAAAAGATGTGCTTCAAATTCTTTGGCTGTTGAACAGTTTCTAACCACACTGGAATTGATGGTACCAAACCATCCAGTCATAAATTAAAACCTAATGGGTAGTAACATTTTATTAACAAAATGAATGAATAAATTTCAACAAACACAAAATGAAAAAAAAAATTGCTACCATATTAGGGAAGAAGTAAAGAATGAAGATTGAACATTGAAGAACAATTATAATGATATTACCAAAATTTGAAGAACAACTATTTTTTTCCATTTATCTGTAGCTGATATCCTATTGTTTATACCATCCATTGAGTAAGAATAATCTAGTCTATCAATTTATTTCTTATTTTTTTGAGAGCGCTTTCTTTTCCTGTAGAAGAAATATGTGTGAAAATCTGTGAAAATTGCAACGGTATAATAATTAAAGCAATGTGAAAATAACATTATCCGTGGGTGAACTAATTACTTTGGCTCGGCTTCTTTATTTTGAGTTACAACATTATTGGATGCATTCCTTTCAAATAATTCTCTTTCTCTTCGTTTACGTTGGCCTTCTTGATATTTGTTTCATTTAACAATTTGACTAATAAATATGGAGAAAATTGATATATCAATTTATTGTACCATACATTTTAAAAGCAAAAAAAAATTAAGTTAAAAAGAATCAGCCAATATATAAATGGAACTACGCCTACAGAATATCAGTTATCTATTCTTCAGTCAATGTCTATATAGCGGTCTATGTAGTATGCATAAAAACATATGACATAACAACCAATTATAGTGTGACCATTAACTGAAAACTGTGAAAGGTTGAATGAAACTAATGGAAATAAAATTTTGAACATCAGTTATCTATTTGTCAGACATGAAACCAATTCTGTGGCTGACTAAATATATATTAGTTAACAAAATATGACTAAATGTAGATGCAGTACAATGTCTCATCTATATTAGTTAATATGACGCCTAAATTGGTAAAGTTGTGGCTGACTAAATGTGTGATTGTTGCAAGTAGATTCTAAAACCTGTTGTGGCTTGCTTAGGTTTACACGGTAACAAAATATTATCGTGTAAATAATGACTTTGCTCAAGCTAACTATCTTAGTGAAGGAGTGCATAATGGTGTCTTGGGACGACAGGAGAGATGACTTCAACAATTTGGTCGAATGAATTTTTGTTTTATTATCTAGATGGTTTTGTTTTTAAATTTTTAATTGGGACATTATTTTCACAGGAAATCGTTGTGAAGAAACTTTTCTCGGACACTCCCCAGTCCTTGAAAGAATTTTACAACGAATTATGTTTACTAACCAACTTAGATCACATCAATACAGTGAAGCTTCTAGGGTTCTGTGCCGATCAAAGAGAAAAGTTTGTTGTGTATGAATTCCTGCAGTTCGAATCATTAGAGAAAAGCTTGCAAGGTGAGCATAGGTGTCTAATTCAGTGTATGTTTTGTTTACCAAGTATAAACTTCTCTTGAGTTTAAATGGAGTGGAAATTTTGTTTCTATGCATCCTAATTTTAATTTGATTGCATTTTATAGATGGTGGTGAGGAATTCACCTTTCTCGGAGACTGTAATTAGATAGTTCGAATTGCCCAGGGAATTATCAAAGGCCTTGATTTCTTATATAAGATGAATATTATTCACGGAAATCTTAGGTCCGATAAGATCCTTGTTGGCAGAGGACATATTACTAAGATTTCATACTTTCGGATTGCAAGGGTTGGTTCTGCAACAGAGAAAAATGATGAGATGTACAATCTTGGCATCATCTTGCTAGAGATCATCTTTGGGCGCAAAACATATCCTAATGGGGATCTGGTTACTTGGGTAAGTTCTGCTTATACCAATATATGGTCCACTACTTATTTCTAACTGCAACATGGTCCTATGGTCATTTGGACAAAATGAAATTTGCTTCCACCAAGCCAAGTGGTGTTATATAGTTTGGAACTAAATTTTTGTCATTTTGAGTATACAGGCAAGACCAAGGTTCAGGGAGCGTCATAACTAACCTGGTAAACCTAAGGCTTTATGGGAGATACCCTAGAAGAGGGCTAGCTGTCTTTGCAGTTGTAACTGAAATGTGCTTGAATACGCATAGGCAGAATCGACCTTCCACAAACACCATGGTCAGTGCTATACAGTTTGTGGTGTATCAGTCATTGCGCTTCAATGCAAATTTGAATAGAGCCCAGCCCAAGAATGAGAAGCGGCCTGATTGTTTTTCATGGTAAGAGATGCCAACGTGTAATATCTGACAAACTATTTTGAAGATAAACTGTTCCCAGTAAGACTATTACTTCTTGCACAGTCGGGGTCAGATGTGACAGGGATAATTATTAGTGAAGGCACGGGTATAATCTAAATCTAGATGCAGTACAATGTCTCATCTATATTAGTTAATATGACGCCTAAATTGGTAAAGTTGTGGCTGACTAAATGTGTGATTGTTGCAAGTAGATCCTAAAACCTGTTGTAGCTTGCTTAGGTTTACACGGTAACAAAATATTTTCTGCCAATTATATTAATATAAGAAATAGAAAATAATATTTAGAATAACAAACCTTAATCCATCCTTGCTTGTATTCTTCAATATTTGTCCCCTTTCTCTTATCCTCCTTTCACGTTGCGCTATTTTGCGTTTATTAGGAGCTAACTCTTCAGAAACTTCATTATTTTTTGGTCTCTTTGATGTTGTATTATTTTTTTGGCTCATTGATTCTATTAGTCTCTTTTTACGTTGGGCTTGTTGACGTTTATTTGGAGTCAACTCTTCTGTAGTGATGAGACTTTTGCTTTCTCTGGTTCTCTTTGCTTCCTACCATATTCTTCAGAATTTGTCGTATATTGCATTGTCTGTAATGATAAACACAATTTAAGAAATATTAGAGTGTGCATATAATAAAAAATGTATGTAATCGTTATTGATAATTTTCTTTCTCTCTCTCTTTCAACTTAATTATATTACATTACAATATAATATAAATTATATGTCTATATTATCAATTCTTAATTATCAATGTAATCGTTATCCTCTTTCAAAATATTAGAGTGCACATACAATTATATGTCTATATATAATAGTTTAAGAAATATTATTGTTTCTTCATATAAGTTATATGAAAATTTATAACGATGAGCACCGGATATGTATAATAACCATTCTACGTAAAAAAATTTGAGATTTACATCGATCTATTGTACATGAATTTTTCTGTACAGTCGTAAACACATGGCACATGCCTAGAATTGCACAGGGTACTTGGATTGAATCACCTAAAAAAGTTAAAATTATACCTCTCATAAGAATTGTACAGGGAAAGCCTAGAACTGCAGGGGTCTCGGATCACCAAAATAAGTTAAAATTAGGTATCTCATAAAAATTGGATAGGTGACTATCTAAGAAAAAATATTATACATCTTCATAAGAAATTTGTTTTTGTCAACATATAAGATATGAATATATACCTGACAAAATTTGAGAAATTTGAGATAAGAAATTTGTACTTGACAAAAGTTTTGTAGAAGTCTTTGTGATTGAGATCGATTTGTTTGATTTGGTGTTTATTCGAAAAGCTTTGATTAGGTTTGTTGATTGGGTTAAAACCATTATATAGAAGTGAAGGAAGAAGAGGTAGATCAATTTTCATTATAAATCAATTTCTTATTTCTTTTAAGTGAAGAAATAAGAAGTACAATTTGTATTATAAATCAATTTCTATTTTTATTTGTATCTACCCCCTAGTAATTTAAAAGGTGGGAAAAAAAGCTTATTTTCTCACTTGAGTGAGAAAATAACTTAAACATTTTCTCACCTCCTACAAACCATTGGATTGATATTGAAGGATATCTAGCCATTGATTACATTATGATTATACATTTGAAGTTTTAAATTGTTGCTTTCAACCTTGTTGGTGGTAGATATGGAGTTTTGGGTGGTGGTTGGTTTCAACTTTTGGGTGGTGAAATCAAACATTGAGTTAGTGGGTTTATTGTTTTGTGAGTGGATTTAAAGTTTTGAGATATAGGTATTCGGGTTTTTAGTGGTGGAGATCAAATTTTAAGGTGGTGGTTGGTGTATTTTTTTTTGGTTGGCAAGCGAGGTTGTGGGGACCCCTACCCCTTTTAAATTAAGTGTGGAAACTTATATCAACAATCCGCTGTTGACGTGTTTCGAACCCACGACCTCTCCACTTTGTGAGAGGAGTGCTACCATTGAGCCACAGGCTCATTCGCAAAAAAAAAAAAAAATATTGTGGTAAGCCTGTTTTTAATGAGATCAGTAACTCGATAATACTGGCGGGATTCGAACCCCAGACCTCTAGTATCATCACCCAAAGGTTTTTACCAGTTGAGCCCAACAACTGGCACCTGTGGTTGGTGTATTTTCATGATGTTAAGTCAAATTTAATCATTTAAATGATGAATTATATATTGTTGGTGTTAATTTCATGTTTTAAACTTGAAAATTTAACATTTTGATTTCAAAATCTATGATTGTGAAGGTTGATTTCGAAGTTTAGGTGGTGGATCTATGATTTTGGTGGATTATTTCATCAATTTCTTTTTAATTTCTTAATGTAACCAAACAAAACATGTGAAAAAATAATTAGAATTCTCATTGTCAATCAAACACCCTTATTTGATCAAGTGAGAAAACTTAAAAATATTTTCACACTGAAGTGGGAATTTTTTTCAAGTCATTCCCACTATAGTAGGAAATTAATTAGAATGCCCAATGAAATAATTCCCACTCCCTTTTTTTCCACTCTGCAATCAAACACACCCTAATTGATTTGAAGTTGTAATTGATTTGAAGTTGTGAAGGAGTCGGCTTTGAAGTGCAGGAAGATTGGAACAAAGGAAGAAGAAGAAAAAGAAGTTTTAATATAAAAAACTTATACACATAATTTCCTTGTTAAATCTCTTTAATCTAAGCCTCCTATCAAAATTTCACATATGGATCTCAAGACTATCCTAACCATTGAACACAACTTAAGTTTGGACCCAAGCATTGATTTAATCTCACCAACATATCTACTCTCACATAGATCTCAAGACGATCCTAACCATTGAACACAACTTAAGTTTGGACTCAACCACGGATTTAATCTCACCCATCTATTATTATCAACACATCTCTAGATGACCTCAAGGCTATCCTAACCATTGAACACAACTTAAGTTTGGACCCAACCATTAATTTAATCTCACCCACAGATCTATCATTATCAACACATCTCACGACGATCTTAACCATTGAACACAACTTAAGTTTGGACCCAACTATTGATTTAATCTCACCCACAGATCTCCCCTCATGCACAGATCTCTAGATGATCTATACCCTCCTTTGTTTTATCAAGACAAACTGTGTTTGTACCATCCTCACAGTATAATATAGATACATGCACTTGGGGAACGTTTAAACTTCGGTTGGAGTGTTTGGACCAAACTATTTTTCAAACCATGCTCAGGTTCCAAGACAAATGTGACTCATGATATTCTCAAGACCGGCCTAGGTTCATTCACAAAAATTAAATACACTAGTACAAAAATCCAATTCTGTTCATGGTTGAATACAAGTTCAGCTCTTCAGATCTTCATACAATTGAGTCTAGTGCAGGAAGTATAAAATCTATACTCTGCTTCAAAGTATAAACATGCATCTTTCTTTCTTTTTGTTATGTTGATTTACTACTGTGTTGTTGTTTTGCAGGTAAAATCAGTTCAATTAGATATGCTGCACCTACCCATTACACTTTCAAAATTGTATCATATTCATTATTTTCCCAACATTCAATTGATATGTTTGAGTCTAATGTTTTCGAATCTGGAGGTTACAAATGGTACTTATTATCTTTTAAACATTTTAATTTTCTGATCATATTTTTATGTATTTTTATATGTTCATGTAATCATGTATATAATACATTAGTACTGTATATATTGATGATGTTCATGCGTACAGGAAGTTGGTTTTCTACACAAATGAATACAATAGATCAAAAAAGAAACACCATATTTCTCTCTACATGGAAGTGGCAGAGACTGATGGTTTAACTCCTGGTTGGGAAATAAATGCTGTAGTAGCCTTGTTTTTATACGATCAAAACCGAGAAACCTACTTGACATTTGAAGGTATCATTTTCTTAAACTTTGATCAATCATATATATCTAGATGTTCTGCATCTATGTACTAAATCCCTGTACAGATGGAGGAAGGTTTCGGCGATTTCATGCACTGCAGAGAAGATGGGGTTACTCTCAGCTTATACCTGTTGCAACATTTAAAGATCCTTCCAGTGGATACCTTGTGGATGATACTTGCATATTTGGAGCGGAGGTCTTTGTTGGTAACAGTACAGGTGAAGGTGAATGTTTCTCCATGATAGAAGATGCTACATCTTACAAACATACTTGGAAGATTGAGAGTTTTTCGCTTATCAAGGATAAAGAAGTCCATAAGTCTGAATTGATCTCTGCTGGAGATTGGAATTGGTATAAATATATTTTATATTTAAGCACTAGGTCATACTTCTAATTAATTTCCAATATCAATACAAATTAACTTAATAAGTGTTCATACTTTTGGTTTGTTTGTTTTAGCAAGATTGAACTTTCCCCCAGGGGTAATGGCGAGGAAAACAACAAATTCATTTCTCTATATATACGCTTTGAAGATTCATGTAAGCGTAATCGGGTATATGCAAAGTATAAATTACGAATAAAGGACCAGTTGCACGGCAAAGACGAAGAAATGGGAGGTGAGAATTTCATCCAAGTATTATAAGTCTTTTCGACCATTGTCGATCGGATCTCTTTTGGCATGCCAATTGCCAGTTTGATTAAATTTGCTGATGCAGGTGTTGCCCTCTGGTTTGATGGATGTGCATGGGGTCATGAATTCATGGAACTTGAGTGCCTAAATGATCCTACAATGGGATTCTTGGTGAATGATAGTATCATTATTGAGGCAGAGGTTACTGTCCTCGGTTCATCACTTAGCACTAGTACTATATGAACTGAAATCCGACTGATATTAATTAATTTCTGTAAGGTGGGTTACTATTGAGGCTGTTTGTTATGCATGGTTGGAATTGGTAGCTTGGTAGGCAATAAGGCATGCTTGCTTGCATAAATTTGTGTGAACTCTTGTTTAAATCAGTGGTATTTGACACTATTGAGTGCATTGGCGTTAAATGCTTGGTAGCACATTGCCATCTAATATGTTTTGTACTCTCTCGTGGAGCTCAACTATTTCTGAAAGTAATGACACAGAATAATTTTGGGGGTCTTCACAAAATATTGTTCTACACTACTTGATCTTCAGAAAACAACGGAGAGTTTATGTTTACTGTTTAGAAATGTGAGATTATAGGAATGTTAAGTTGGTCCTGCAACTTGTAAGCTCTTACATGTTTAAGGCTTTCAGCCTCTTTTCTCCTAGCCCATGTACAGAAACAAAGGTATGTCAGTATGTGCACTGGGCACTCCCACCATAACCTATTGTGAGCTCAATTTCCCACCATGCCCATTTGATATACAAAGCACACTGAGCTTTTCTCATTTACTCAAGCAGGCATGCCAAAACAGTTTTGTTTTTATTGATTGTTTCTTTCTTATTTGTCTACACATTGCTATTACAACCTTCCCAACCTATACAATCTATTTAGACTATAATAGAATGATCAAAAGAAAACCCAATTAGAATGATATGTGGACTCAATTAACCACATGTTAACATGGGCACCTAATGAACATTGCATTAGATTGTAAAACCTTGTCAATTCAATCAACCTAAGTTTGTTGAGCCGTTGAATCGTCAGTTTATCTTTGCAGAGATGGTTTTCTTGCTTCTTGCTGTAATCTTTAAGGGCAATCCTCTTTTGGGTACTGGAAAAGGCCCATATTGTATACCGTCTTCATTTCCCACAACTTCCCACCTGAAATAGCAATATACATAATACATGTAGAGACCAAACTCAATCAACGTAGAAAACTAGAAACCACATAATTACAAATTTAACTATATATATATTCAGAAATCTTTTTATCGAGTATTTAAGTGAAAACAAAACTAACAAATCTTTATCGGAGGTCCATTGGTGTCATCTGATGGCAGTGTCACTGTGTGGAACTCTACCTAGTTGTAGCCTATTGGCACTAAAACCAGCCCCAGGCTACAGAATAGAGATGGATACAAAGGCTAAACTCCCTCACTCGTCCCAGGTAAATGTGCCATTAATCCCTACAAGTGGCAAGAGCCAAAAGACTTCCACCCGCAAGACATCTTGGGTACCACCAGTCATCAACCATATGGGGCTTTAGGCCACTACTCGGGTGCTGGATGGAGTACCTTGCCTCTTCCAGCTAGTTATAAACTCAGAAATTGTAAGTTCCACTAGGTTCCTAGGTGGTTCATCTTCCACCACCAAATTACCTCGCATCATAAGAAGAAAAACAAAAGCAGAGAGAAATAATGTTCATGCATGTAGAAGTAGAATCAAAATATGCAAAGATGAGATGAACAGCTGTAATGTAGATATTTCGAGCTAAACAGCTGTTACGCCCCACCCCAATTACATCTAATGTTTTTGACTACGAGAAGATGATGCTCTTCCATCAAAGGAATGGACGGAGGAAAAATCATGTCACATCAAATTATGATAGGGCAATCATAATCAGAGATGCTATCCAAACGTTCATTTTCTGTGTTGCAGCCTGTAAACTTTGTATCACATCACGAGGTTTAACGGACCGTATAGATATTCAAATAAGTTTGCTAAGTCCCACACAGGCCCACTGGAACAGAAACAACCTATGCAACATAGCGACAGGACAGCCACGAGCCACCTATGTCTAAATGTTAGCTTGACCCTCAACCCTCAGGTCTAATACAAGTATACAACCCTCAATTCCACATTTACTGGTTGATGGTAGAGATAGTTTTGGGTTTCAACCCACAAATACACGTCGATACATTTCTGAAAGGACTGGCAGCTCAACTTGTAGCGCGTTTGTGTTTCACATTTTTAGAAGATTCAAAATCACAGTAGAATAGAATATATATAGTAGGGCTTTTGTCTCATTTATCAAATCAAAATAAAATTGTAGTGAGTGAGGGAAGATGATAGAGACCTGTACATAGTTGTGAGGTGGTGAAGGAGAATGAGGATCTCAAGCTTAGCCAGCTCACTACCGGGACATGAGTGCACCCCATTTCCAAATGGCAGGAACGTGTTGGGTCTTGGTGGCACCTGCAGAATCACACATAATAATATCAAATCTTCCATTTCATTTGAATCTTCAAAAACAAACATGTACATTTAGATAACTCAGAGCTCTCTGCATCAGATAGATACAGATCGATAGATACTTCCAAACTAATATTACTCATACTACATACCAAAACAAACTCACGTGTATTGATTTTCAAAGATTTTTCACAAAATTTATTTTGTTTTCCATCTTTTTGGGGCCAGGGGAGGGGAAGGGGGTCTCTGAATCCCATTAAAAAAAAACATGAAGAAAATCATAGTATGAATAATTCAGTATTACGGTATTACCTCAAATCTAGATGGGTCAAACTTTTCAGGTTGAGGGAAAAAATCTGCACAATGATGAATGCTTCTAAAGAGAGGCAGAACTTTCCATCCCTTTGGGATTAAGTAGCCTTGAAGCTCAACATCCTGCACAGCTTCTCTGAATGTGAATGAGAGAACACTTGCTGCTCTAAGTGTCTCTTGAATCACCTGAAATATAATCATTCATAGATCTTTTCACTAAAGATATTTCTGACTTGTACCAATATTTGTACATACATCGATACATTACTATATATAAGTACAGACTACAGAGTACTACAGCTTCAATACTATTATACCAAGTCATTTTCTGTTGCGGCTTTTAAGATATTTCTTTTCCTCCAACATTTTCATTCCAATAATCTGATGTACATATCATACATTAGGATTACAAAGTTGGCAATGGTTTTAGAGTACGTGCGGGGACGGATCCAGGAATCTGATGTGTAAAAGGCCTAGTATTTTGTGTGAGGGGTGCGGGGAGGATCGGAATGTAGAGTTTGGCAATGATCATATATATACCAGTACTGTGGAAACTTAAATGAACATACCCGATTAGTCAACGACATTCTCCTTGTATCATCCCACCTAAGCCCTCGATTTTCTTCTTTTACTGCCCAACGGATTTTTTCTTGTTCCCTCTGTAACATTAAAATTTCAATGTCAATTTATCATATACACTATCAACATACATAGTGAAATTTGCAGATACAATTTTGTCGTTTCTCTTCACTACTACATTTATCAGTTCATTATTGAGAATGTCCTTCTCGGCGTCATACATAATGTTTTTTTTCTTATAATCGAATCAGAATCTAAAGTATTAATTAGGTATCATGTACGTGTCGACGAGAACATTCAATGGTATATATAAATTACAATTTAGGCATCTAGCGGAGAGATGAGTTGCATACGGTGCCACCTCATTAACAAGCACTGACTCACTTTTTGTGCTGGAATTCCAACACATAAAGGGTGCGTCCGCTACTGGGTGACCACGTGTGCAGCTCATTGCCGGTGGCTAGATTTCACTAGTACAAATGTATAAGTCCAGCTATAAATTCTGGTGAATAAACATAACTAAATCAATAGATGTACACAGCTAATTAGTATCTTACAGTAACTGCTTCAAGAACTTCCTTGTTGTCATGCAGATATTTTAGAATCCAAGTCAGAACACTGGCAGTAGTATCATGAGCAGCAAATATGACACCAATGATGTTATCTGCTACTTGAGAATCACTTAAATTATTGAACTTGTGATCTTTAGACTCTAATAAAACACCTAATAACCCTCCACCTTTCTTCTGACCTTCCCTTCTCTTTTTTATCATTTTCTTTATCCTCTCATTGAGAAGTTTCCTTGCCTGCATGAATGGACATAAATGATCAAGACCTCCATTATACGTTTTGAATGCAGCATATGGGCTATACTTTATAAACTTATAATGATCATATGCCTTGTTTGATCACATTACTGTTATTTCTAATTTCTTCTTAATGCAATACCATATGGAATACTAGTTGACCATTTCAGATCGAAAAAGTTTCTGTTCCATTGATTTTGAGTGAATAGCTAGAATACTAACTCTCATTATATACCTTCTTTGCTTTCCTAAATGGTGTTCCGGGGAGATCCAAAGGCATGGAATTGTAGCCTTTCTCTAAGCAATTGTATAAGTGTTTGATTCCTTCAGTTTCAAGGTCTGATCTTCCCCCAAATGCTGAAATAATTGCCACGTCGAAAGCGAACTACAAAGAACAATAACTTCTAGCTATAATAAAATTTAAAAATAATTGCTTGGGGAGAGAGAAAGATGAGACTGCAAGGTATATATATATATATATATATATAAGTAGATGTATACCTTCTTCATCTCGTTTAGAGTGTTGATGGTGGTGTTCTCCCAAGAAGATACAAGTCTGAGCACAATTTTCTCAATTTCCGACACAGATCCTCTTATTGCAGAAGGAAGAAAAGATGCTTGAACTAACTTCTTTAGTCTAGAATGATAGTCACCTTGATGAAAGAAAATAGCCTCAGGTCCTATCATCATCTCTTTACTAGGTGGATATGTTGGCTTAAACAGATTGGCTTGACTTACTAACACAATCTTAGCTGCTTCAGGGCTTGAAATCATCACACAAGGACATCCCAATATATGTGTCTTGAATATATCTCCATACCTATATATAAATTAAATATGAAAACAATTTAATTTAATTTAATTTATTTATAAACCACCAAGACACATATATTCAATAAAACAGTAACAAGTAACTAACACCTGAGGGGTAACATTTTTTTTTTTTTAAACATACCCTTTTTGCCTTGTGGAGAAGAAGGTGTTTGGGTTTTGTGTATAAAGCTTGAGGGTTTCTCCTATATAAGGCCAACCCATTGAACCAGGTGGAAGGCGTTTGTCTTTGAGATTACCTCTTTTAAACAACAAACACATCAAAGATAATAGCAAAAAGGAAATGAAGAAGAGAATTGCATAGAAAAGCTGCATGATGATGATGATGATTGCTTTAGTGTTTGAAGAAGAGAGAGAGAGATGGTGGTGGTGAAAGTTTTGATGAAATAAAGTGAGAATGAAGGCAGGTGGATGGGGAAAGTGAATGAGTTATATATAGAGAAAGAATAGGACAGGCGTCACCGCGGTCTTGGGAACACCTTGCTTAGTTTCTCTATATTTTAGAGACAAGTATTTCACGGCTAGCTGGTACCCTCAGCTCGATCTCTTATAACTACCAGTGTTATTCCACCTGAACACGTTACTCCAAACTAAGCTTTTTTTTTTGATAAACTCCAAACTAAGCTCTAAGCTATACTCCAGTCCTCCTTTTTTAGCCCCTTCAGTTGTTCGGAACGATTCCCCCCAAGCCTTAGTCTTGTGCTCTATATATATTAGAGATTTTTTGGCTATTAGTCTTGCTTTATATCATTAATATTCAATCATATCAATCGACTACGTCTCTGGTTACATCATCGGTATGGACCATTTTTGCGTCATCATAGTCTATGGACCGCTATATCCCTTCTAGTATGGGGTCTTATTTGCTGGCAATTACCCTACTCTGCATGGTTTTAGGGTACATACATATAGACATATAGGGTAAGTTTGGTTTGTTGGAATCGCATAATTTTAGTCACAGAATCACTAGATTAATTTTAGGAGTGAAATTGAAAAGCAGATTCTGGTATGTGTAACTTCAGAGAATTTAGTTTTCATATCCGAAATATGGAAACCAGTTTCCATAATTGATAGTAGAATACCGTCAAGTGTTTAATCTTCACCAGAATTATGCGTTTCTCCGCCTCAAATCTCTTTCTTCTATCTTCTCTATCTCTCTCCATATCATCTTCTTTCCATTAATACCCTTTATTTTTCTAGAATTTGAATTCCTCGAACCAAACACAGCCATAGTATCAAAGATCCATTAATTCATTCCTAAGCCATTGAGAAAAATCTTCAAGTGGTAGTACTGTGTGGTTCCGATGCCCAAGTTAAGATTTGGATTACAAAGGAAACAAGCTATCATGGTTGGCAGTGTTTGAATAGTATTAGAGCATTCCCAATGGTAGGTTTTAGCACACTTTTAGTTAATTTTTAGTGAAAACACTTGCCAATGGTAGCTTTTAACACACTTTTCAAGCAAAACACTTTTAACTCCTTGGCAAATTTGCCAAGGAGTTAAAAGTGCCACGTAGGAATCCATCCGCCACAATTAGTGCGGTAGGAATCCATCCGCCACAATTAGTGCGGTATGGATCCATACCCCACAATAAGTGCGGTATGGATCCATACCCCACAATTAGTGCGGTATGGACTCATCTAAAAGAAGATCCATCCGCCACAATGAGTACGGTATGGATCCATCCGCCACAATGAGTGCGGTATGGATAATCCACCATTGGAAACACTAAAACCCTTTTTTCGCTAAAACCATTGAAAACCCCAAAATTCCTTAAAACCATCCTATGTGGCACCACTAAAAGTGTTTTACCATTGGGAATGCTCTTAATTTGCTATTTTAAGTGTGACAATATTTGGATTCATAGAAAAATTTGTTTGGCTACAATTCACGAGATGCACCAAAAACCAACCAAACTACGTTTTCTTTGATCATTACATACTGTACTATTTCCAAAAATTTCCTTCACACACCATCTTAAGAAAGTGTACATTTTTTTTTAACCTGAAAACTAATTATTTTTGGATTATTATTAATTTTCAAAAATATCTTCTGCATTCACATGATCAAAATATTTTAGATAATCTAATTAATATTATTGTGTCCCCAATAACATAACATATCTGATTTGATTTGGGATTAAAAACACAAATTTGTATGGCATTTGGTTTTATAACAAATTTGATCTTAGTTTAACAATGTACTAAAGGGTTGTAGCAAAGTTGATGTTCTTTCTATACACGTGGAATGCCATGAAGCAACACTTTATCAAGCATGTCACGTGAACACCAGTTTTCTACAAACAAGAAAATGTTGCCAAGTATCTTAAGTAGTTGAGTTCCCAGTTAAGGTGGTCGACGATCACCATACACTTGTTTAAATGCGCACGTGGTGGTTGCTCTTCAGAGGTTTGAAACTACTTTTGGCGGTAGTATTTAAGATTTTAAGATCAAGGACAGCAAGAAAGCCAGAAACAGAATCAACAAAACCATGCCATTTGCCTCGTGATTAGTGTTGAATGGTGTTGTTCATAGTTTGAAGGTGAAGGACACGTGGTATATGAATCAAACTATAATAGTGATGTATATTATATAACACTTATCTTATCTGATTTTGAGTTATCTCTTTTAATAACTCAGGAGGAGAGTTTTTTTTTTCCTGATGCGAAATTTTTATCAAAAAAAATCTATTTCTCTTTCACTAAAATCAAATATATTTTCTCTAATATAAAAGGTTATTAAGTAATTTTAATATAAATAATTAAATTTTATCAAGTAGTTACTTACTAACTAAGAAACTAATATTAGTTTTACCAAAAAATAAAAAAACTAAATATGATACAGGTCTAACAGACGTGCATTCACTTAGTTTAACTAGTTATGGTGGTGTTATATCATCACCCTATCTTGTGAATATGCACGCTTGTGCGTGCTGCATAAGTGGGGATATTATTGGGTATAGGCCTAAGTTTTTTTTACAGTTTATGAATAAAAATAAAACCAAAATTATATAGTATTTGTATATATATAATATTAATTAAAACAAAAACGTGTATATGTGATGGTAATTCGCAAACACCTCAAAAAGGTGGCGTGATTTATAAAGTAGTAGAGATATATCTTAGTTATTATGAACTTATCAAGACCAAGATCTTATATATAAAGCACGAAAATAACATTTATATTATAATTTTTAATAATTCAATCATAGACAAAAATATAATATAACAAAAAATTATAGAATGTGTCAACTATAGCACCCCAAGGAGCCAGGTGGTACATTCTTAGGGACCCAATGAATCATTGATGATGATTGTTATCTAACTATAGACGCCATAATCTGACTTTTTGTTTTAGTAAGATGAGTATGAGATTTTGTTGTTCTTTAAAGAACCAGCTTGATTCGAATTTCTAACTGTTTTTAATCATAAGATTTGGATCCATTTCTAGATAGTTGGAACTTGGAAATCTATAACAAATTTGATTGTGATGGGGGAGATATATATGGTGTATGTTATATATGTTTGAATATTATTCAAAGAAACACTAGCTACTACTGTTACCTTCCATTCTCCAATATCGTCTAATGCAATGTACGTGTAAAGATAACAAGCTTTAAGTAATATCATATTAGTTTGAATGTAGTTGATGACATTACACTTGCCACAAACTTATAAGGTCAGGATAAAGCTAGCTGCTTGTATTTGATTTGTTGTAATGCAAAGTTCAAAGTTGACAATGATCGTCCAGAAGAAATACTATAAGATCATAAGCCACGTCCACCCAGTTATCTTATTGTATTGGTTTTATTTTATTTACATATTTGCAAAAGGATCAAGTGCAATATACTTATATACACATAGTGGAATGTCAGCTGGAGCTAGAAATGCTCGCTAATGTTGATCGATCTCTAGTGTATCATTGGATTTGCTTCAACCTGAACTCTATCCTCACTGTATATAGACCTGGGATGAGCTAACTAGTGCTACCTGAATCTTCTTCACGTGCCCTAACTGGAATGAATGTCCGACGATGACAGATCCCAGGCAAACAAAACCTAACCCAGACACACCAATTAAGTTGCATCCTTGAAAAAGATCACAGCCATAATTAATCTGTCACGTTTTAAATTAATTTTTTATGGAACAATTAATGGATGAATATAGTACTGAAAATGAAATTATATATTGAAAGTGTATATATTGGCATATATATATATATATAGGTAGCTATAGGTTGGTTGATTGGGTGTACTCTCAAACTGCCTCAAACTACAAAGAACTATATTAACCAACCAAACCACATCTTCATAGCGTTGCCTTTTTACAATTAATAGAGCTAGCTTCATCTCTGTGTCCTTTCTTGTATATCTGTTATGTACAGTATTCAGTGTATCCCTACCTGTATACTTGGTTCCAAAACCATTAATTCAAAGGTGTTCTGCTCATTCAGCATCACAGTTATCTGTTCAAAAGTCAATTTTTGTGGGAGAGTAGTGACCCTACTAAGGACTGTCAAACCGTACAAATGTGCCCACTGTGTTTTTTTTGGTCCACCCAAATTTTGTGTACAGTTGGTTCTTCTGGGTTGAACCATACGTCTTCAATCTTCAAACAAGTAAGATATATGTAGATATTAGTAGCTTTGATTATTGAACAAGTAAGATATATGAATTGGCCTGCAGGAAAGTCAAATATTGGGGTTGTGATGAGGAGCTAGCAGGGAAGATGTGGTTTGAATGAATGGTGAAATATATGTATAGTCTATACATGTCGTTGTGTGACTGATGATGATCACTCAATAACCAAGTATATATATTCTTTGTGATAAGGTGTGTGGATAATGAATGAGATGAGTATACACATACTGCTAAGTTAAATCATGCATATTCACCAGACTAGTTTGAATATATATATATATACCTGATGGTCACATTCATTGTACTGTTTTAGGATTCAATTAATTTTGCTCATATAGATGGATAATTGTCATCATAAATTCATAATAACATGGTATCATTGTTTGTGTTAATGGGTCATCTTCAGTAACAAAATGACATTAATCCATTGATTTGCATGGAACCTACATTTTGGCCCATTCTGTCAATGATGTATGTAGATTGTAGAGCTGATGACTGATAACATTGAGCTAAAAGTGGTTCGAAACCTACTGTTTGTGCTTCCTGCATCAATAGGTACATTATCAACACTGCAATTTTGAAGGAAGATAGTGTATAACAAGACAGCCACGTCAAACATGTATATGAAAACAGAGATTTCATGAAGGTACAGAATAGAACCTGTGTGACCTCATTTCTGCAAGTTACATCCATTTCGATTCTTCAGTGCAATGTTAATTAACAGCCAAAATTAATAAACCACTGAAATGCAACACAATATTCATCATCAGGCTAACTGATCCGCTCACCATGTAAACTGTCAGAAGTGTTCATATACAACACAAACGGGTTTTAACCCTGTTTTTTACTGTTTCAGTCAAATGGACCTCTATATAATAATTTCCTTCCCCACAAATGAGATTCCAGAAGACTCAACACAGCAGCATATAGTTTAATTTTGCACCCAAGAAAATCTGATACATGGTGTCTATTGTGCCATTTAAAGACATGACCTGCAGCTCCACGATCGCACCAAACTAAAGAGCTGTGTGGATACAAAACTCTGATCGACTTCAAATCTGCCTCCTATTACTGCAGACCTAGGCAAGTACCTACAGTAAAATCATTTTCTACAATTCAGATTACCTAGCTAGTACTATGTATAAATTATATTCCAACTATTCTGGCTATGTGCTAAATAGTGTATCTTAGGCGATATCTACGAAGCCATTCTTCACCCTTCTCATAATAGTCCTGTCTACTGAATGTTTGCAACAAGAATTGATCAGAAGCTGCATAGGCAGCTGCCCCTCGCCAAGCATCGAGAACTGGATCAGATGCTCTGACCACTCTGATAGGTGATTCAAAAGGGCGCATCTTTCGAATTCCAGCTTCCAAGCGTTCAGAAATCCCGGGAAAGATACAGCTCCCACCAGTCAGTAGGATTGAGTGGGTAATTCTATCCTCAACCCCATCTCCCTTCAATGGCAACCTCTGTATTGAAATTCCGGCCATCTCATCAAGCCCAGCCTGGTCAATCCCTACCATGTTTGGCTGGAATAAAATTTCGGGACATCGGAACCTCTCAATCCCAATAGTGATCTGGAAATCTTCCTTTGTAAGAGGACGGATGTGGGTAACAGTTTGGTAAGAACTCGACTCCACCTTGGGAATGAAAGCTGGATCAATGTCCTGCCATGCAACATTCCGGCAGAAACAAATTGATGCATAAACAGTGAGACAGGAGGACCTAATAGAATCAAATACAAATGGACACTAAATTAAATAGAATGCCAAAACATAAAAGATAAAATACAAATAATGACCTGGAGTCGTGATGTGATGCGAACTAGCTCAGCCTCATCATCATCTGGTCCCTCATCATCGTCGTCATTATCTTTGCTCATTAGTTTGTAAAGTTGCCAATCTTCTTCTTTGATTCCAAAAGTATCCTCACCCTTTCCTCGATCATATGCTGCTGTGGTCAGGAGGCGCATTCTTTCCTTCTGGGCAGCATTCAATCTCTCGCCACGTCCAACACTACTTGATAAATTTTGATTTCCATTCGTACGAGGTCCATTTGTCTTGAGCCGTTTTCGTTGCTCAACCTTTTCAGAAAGCTCTCTATGTTTTGTACGCAGTTCTTCTAAGTAAAGCTCTGGATTCTCTCTGCACAAAAGAAGATAGTCATATCAAACAAGTAACATGGTTTTGAGAGCCCCAGAGTAAATATAACCAGCCCTTGGTTCGTTACAATTAACAAGTTCAAAGTTGTTAAGATTCATAGCCAAGTATATAAGCAATGACCTCTCCATCATTGAAACAACAGAAGGTACTGGAATAGACTAAGAAACTCTTCTAAGTGGTCATTTTTTCTTTTTACATGGAATCTGAGCCATTTTGAACTAAGATACCCATGCTTCGGTGATCAATATACATCTACATCTCAAAGTTTCATAGTAATAGCACTTGTAAAATAGAAAAGTCCTGCATTCCTATTACTATCTTTGAAAAAATACTGTTCAATTTACATAAGGGAAATAGATTTTAGGATAAACATGTGCCACATGTACTGCACCAGCTAAATGGCGCAGGGGCAGGCTATTTAACTTTCCATTAAGAAGACACCATCCTAGCAGCAGGTTACAAAACACTCCACTAAAATATGAAGAAGTGTATTTTCCAATATAATTCCTCATTTTTTTACTAGACAGTTTATTAGATTTGTTACACTCACATCAAAGTATAGGCATTTAGAGCTGCTCAGACAGCGTACCATTCAATAACACCTTATTAATCCTAACTCCCTCTTCCAATAACACAAAAGATGGTCTTCTCCGTGGTGAAAAGTATTCATGTATCATTGTTTTTCATCCAAATTCCCTCTTCCAACAACACAAAAGATGGTCTTCTTTGTGTTGAAAAGTATTCATGCATTTACAATTAAGCTAAACAAGTATCACTTGATAAGTCCAGGATAAAAAGTTTTTATGGGTTTCCTAAAACTGGTAGTCGAAAGTTTGAGCAAAATAATCCAGACCAATATCCTAAAGTGCGAGAACATACAAACGTTTTTCCTCATCTTCTTGATTTTTTCTTTCTCTCTCTAGCTCCTCCTCAAATCGTTTCTGTTTAGCTCGCTGCCGTCCCTCAGTGGTAGTCTTTATAAGCAACTGCCTCTTCTTCTCCTTTTGCTGCAAATGACAAGTTCATAAAAAGGTGAGAACAATCCACTAATAAACGATATGAAAATGGTAACAAGAACAACAAGCTACTTTTTTTAGATATTAAATAATATGTTAATCAGTTGAGCAAATACATGTATGGCATGAATGTTTATAAAAAAGTTTTGCCAATAGAAGAGTTTCTACAAACATATTTATAAACACGATTGTGTTTTAGTAATAAATTATAGAAAAAGGTACAAATTGGAATTTTATTTATTAAGCAAAGTTAGGTAGCAGAATTCGTATCATGAAAACTCTCCTTCAGACTATCAACTGAAGGATGGAAAGTACTCGTCTAGAATGATGACTCGATTACACGAGTTCTACATTATGAAATATACACTACCAACCATTTGCTTCTAAATTGTGGTAGGGAAAAAGATAATACAAACAAGTACGGAGCTGAGCGAGCAAATATGACTGAGCAAGACCGGTCAACGTTTAAGAGAATGAAATGAAGAATGATTCTATCAGACAACGTTTTCCTCACAAATAACAAAGGATTATTCAAACTTTAAAGTTTATGAAGGTCGACAGGACCATTCCGTTTGCAGCTTTGCTTGCTCTAGGGATACTGTTATACTAGGGACCTAGTCTTGGAGATTGAGTTTGTTTGTTAGGGAGAATGTTGTTGTTACTTTTCTTTTGTTAGGGACATCTCGTCCCCTTGAACTTTTGTATGTTGGTTTTGATATCATTTACCTCTCAACTGAAGGTCCTTAACATAAATGAAAAAACTGAATCACCTACGTTATTCAGTAAGCATGCTTATTATAACAAAAAGAAATCCAAATAGTGTAAGGCCTGGTCCTGAAACTCACCAAATAGTTATGTACTCATGAAAAATTAAACAAGTGCAACTTGTAATTGTTATATTAAAAATTCTGCATGAAATTAAGACAAAACAAACTAAGTGCAACTTGTAAACTTTCACAAGTCGATATAGTTTTTGCTAACATGTGTATATCTAGATGTGGTTTGCAAATATGTTTGGGTTAAAAGCATTTAATTGACTAAGACTTGTGAAGAAGCGCGACAATTTTATGTGTAGGGGTTTTTGAGTATGACGGCCATTTTCCTATTAAAGTGGTTCACCTGATCTGGAGATAGCATATTGTCGGGAATATTGATAAGTGAATACTTCTCAGCTGCAGAAGCTTCTGCCTTGTCCTCAACTTCGACTGGCTCACCCTTTGCTCTGCGTAGAGACTGTGTCACCCTAACAACAGCAGACTCAATTTCTTGCTTGGAGACGTAGCCAGTTTGAGATAGGAAAGATTGTATGTCATTTTCTTTGACCGTTTTAAGTTCGTTGAGAAGAAATTCTAATCCGTGCAGTTCATTTTCCATATCTGATATTCTTGAAGACTTCTTTGCCGCAGCCATTTCACGCAGCCGTTGACCTTGCTTTTCTTTTATAGCTGCCTTCCTTGCAATTTCTTCTTCTGAAATTGGTACTTCAGTGGGTGGAGGAGTCCATGGGAGCTGCCAACACCTGGTCTTTTCTTCAGCTGCCTTTGTCCCTGTCTGTCATGAATAATGTGTTAATTAAACTTCAGTCGGTGAGAAACTTGTGGAGAAAGAGCCAAGCCTGTCACCTGAAATAGCTGAACTTCTGAAGCATAATCCTGAGCCACATACCCGTGCTCCATTTTTAGGCCTTCAACCTTTTCCCACGAAAGGTTAGACCTATATTGTGAATGTTAACATAATGATCAAAACATTCAACATACAAATGACTGATCTCATTTCAATTATGATACTAAATGAATGAATGGGTCGTGCTTACATATGATTGGGGTATTTCAGTGAGAGAAGCTGTTTTAGGTAGTCAGTGACATGGTATCCACCAATGTTAGTTCTGCAGCATGCCTCCAAAACAGGTTCACCACCGACAAACTGCAGGGAAAAAGTATGAGAATACCATTAAAATTAGCTAAGTGAAATTCCAATAAACAGAAATAAGCATACAAAATACAAAGAAGGAAATAAATAACTGTAATTCTTCGACGCACTTAATTAAATATATCTGCAGTCCTAAATGCTAAATAATAAAAATGATAATAATAAAAATAAAATAAAAAAAAGACAGTGAGCATAAGATGAAATTAAAAAAACAAAAATCAAAAGTTTATCTTAGTCATATTCAATATCAGCATCACGTCCTGCCAGATACAGGTCTCAATACTCGGACCTAAAAGTATTTTAATATATTCAGTTGGAAACAGTACTTAGACATAAAATTAACACGGTGTAAAGCTTACTGGGATAGCGTGGCTTGTAGTAAATCCAGAGCATATAGCAAGGCCATCTCTGTCACAAATTCCAAGACGTTGATTATATTTGTAGCTGAATGCAGCATCAACTCCAAAAGCTGTGGATCCAGATATGAAAATCAAGATAAGCTTCAAAAGTATAGATGGCAAACTACAGTTGCGACAAACAACTATTAAGGAACACTGGATCAGAGACTGAAGATGACTTAGCTCGCAGAAATTACAGTCTTCTCTATATAATAGTGGAATAGTTTTTAATAGAATTCAGTGCAAGTATACATACCAACTGATGGCACTCCATAATTCTCAAAAAGAAGTTCCGCCATTTTACTACGAGACTGAATAGGATTGCACGCACATTCTGTGATTAGAACAGGATGATCAACCTGTTCTCCCATCATGTTTAAAATGGCAATTAGAACAAAATGTATGTGAATATATTGCTGAGAAAAACACCATGCACGTAAAGCTAACACCTCAAAGACAAGTTGAATGCTGAAATGAACCTGCCCTCAATACTAACTCTAAGCATCAATTATTAACCCAACATCATCAGATGTATAAAATTTTATCCGCTCACACATTATCAGATGTACAAGCATCCTTTGATCAAGCAAAGAGTGGAAATTACAGTTTCTATGTATGTCCAAAGCATTCTAAATTGGTTTCAAATTACACTATGGGAGCATCCCAGACATTCCATCAGCATAATATGGAAAATGAATCCAGTTCAGTTCGTCTAACATAGTAAGCTAATATGGGAAACACTTCTTTTGCGCATTTTCTGAAGATTCAATCCATAACCGAATTAGACTCATTGAGCTCCACGTGATATGGGAATGACTAAAGTTTGCTGCTCAACTCAATTACTCTAAGGTGCATGTTTGTACTGACTCTAAGAATGCTGCTGACCACATCTTGAACACACATGTACGTACATGGATGTGTAAACTTCTTGTCCAGAAGTATCAACAGTTGATGTCCTGTTTTGAAGATATAAGTATATAACTATCAAGCATGTCCTAAGAATCCAACAACACTGAAGACTTCCTGGCAGGGCATCCCCAAAGCAATGACTCGGTTGTACTACATCCTAGACAATGTCATTACCCAGAGAGCCAATGGCTGTCACTACCTTATATCGTAATTCTTTTTTGAAATGAAATAAGGGGTAGTGGCTCTTGCAAGACAATAAAAGTTTGCTATTCAAAAAGGACTTGCAGCGGTGTGTAGTGCGCGCATGTTCCCCACTTTGGTCTAAATTATATTGAGTATCAATAAAATATCTGTATTATCAGAGTGAAAAAAATTCAGCATTATATAAACTAATAATTTAAGAAAATTAGCAATATAGTAAACTATAAAATCAAAGCATTGCCCAAAGTTAACTTTTACGGTTCAATACAACCACCATAAATAGAAGTTGTTAATTTACCCGTGATCCTTCTACACCCATTCGCTCAAAGCCATAATCCAAAATCTACAAAAGATCACTTGTAAGAGAATTGATTAAGTGAAAATTCACGAGCTTCAATAAGAGTATTATTCTCAATACTGTGTATACAAAAAATTAAGGGGGGGAGGGGGGGGGGAATGTTGCAACCTGTTGATGCACAAGAACACAATAACATCGAGTGTAGCATCTGAAATAAAGCATTTATATCAAATCTTAAACCGCATCACCAGCCCTTTTGCTTCTATGTACCTAGGGTGGATTGACTATGATATTGACAATATACTTTTTGAGAGATGAAATATTGATAATTGTTCTCTGAGTTTATCACTTTGATGCGATTAACATGTGAGATTCCTCAAGCTTTTTCACCTTTTAGAAGAGACAGAGGTGATCTTTACAGTAAATAACTTCAAATAAAGGAAATATTTGAAAGCCATGATAAGCATCGGCATATATGTAATGAGACCATACAGTTTCAGATGGGTGATTTAAGACCATGCAGGTTAAGCTTAAGAAATAAGACCAATATCTTCAAATAACGGAAACATTTGAAAGCCATGATAAGCATCAATCATATATGTAAGGAACTCAAGTTTAGTTGTTTCTGTTAGGTAACAGAAATATCCTTAAGGAACTCAAGTTTAGTTTAACAGTTTCAGATGGATGATTTAAGACCATGCACTTAAGTTTAAGAAATAAGACCATGCAGCCTTTTCTAGATGGAGTGATTTTCTCTTTCACTACCATTCATCAAATTCTTGTTTTATCAATAATATATATATATATATATATATATATATATATATATATATATATATATTATAGTTTTCTCTAGATTAAGAAAAAAAAATTGTAAGAGACCATTTTAAAATTGATGGTGCACTGAGAGGAAAACAAAAGGTCGACATTGTATAGTGAATTTATTTACGGAGAGGTATACAACTGAAAAGCATCTTACATATTCCATTATCTCAAATTGGTAAACAACATTGCTATCAAAGGCCGAACGGTGTGATGAGCGTGTGCAGTCAAAATATTTCAGTAACGCAGGATCATGGTCGCCAACAATGGTGACAGTTTCACCTGCATCACAATGAAAATGGACTAATGAATGGGTTTCTTTTTTTCGAAAAAAATATATCCAATTGATGCTCATGTAAGAAATATGATGTGACCCCTTATTACTATTAAGAATTTTCCCAATAAGAAAAATGCTTCGTAATTCTGTATCCTTATGAATCGGATAATATTATGTTATTGCAACTTCTTGTATTGGTCTCATTTACTTTGTTCTTCGGATCCATAGGAATTCCTTTTGGTCAAGGAAGAACTCATTTTGATAAAACAAAATGTAGAGAAAGAGAGAAGTATAGATCATCAGATCCTCAAGGTTCACCTAATATAAGGAAAAAAAGAAAACTTTATTACTGAAATAAGTGACCTGTACACATATATAGGCCCTACACTTAATCTACATATATTTAAAACAGTTCTAATCCTCGAACTAATATCATGCAAAAAAAAACAAGACAAATTACCGGTAAAAGAAAAAGACTAGATCTATCTCCAGTCAGCTCATTCATCCCATATCATTTGATAGAATCAGATTAGGCTTTAATAAGTTTTGACAAATTTCTAAGGTATATTAAAGCATAACAATAGAAAAACTGCCAATCTGACAATTGCTCTTTCAAAGATATTAAGAAATGATACGCTGATCCTCACTCTCCAATCATTATAAGCAGAACTCTAACTCTTCTACCACCTCAACAACATTGAGCTTTGTTTCCTCATTTCCTTCTAGTGTCTGAAAGAAATAATCTTAAGTGAGCAGTGCCAACTGATTCCTTACTCTTCAATCGACTTCTGAGATCACTTTAGGACGACCCTTGCAATAAGTTACTCATTATAAAAGATAAAAACATCCACTTCCTTCTTATCAAGCTCTTGATAGCATCTAGCTTCTCTTGAATTTTCATACAAGTTCTCCTAATTTCAAACTCTAAACGATTTGAGTTCTTTGATTTTGTACCACCAAGTCACCAGCAGCTGGGGCCCTAAAAGTGAAGTTAGTGCTACATGTTTTTCCTTCTGTAATTTTTTTAGTGATGATACTGACTCCAGACACCATTGCTATGCTTAAAAGAGCACCCAGCCAATCACGTAGGGTCTAGGCGTCTAGGATTACCCGTTGTGTTTAGGAAAAAATGTGCCTAGGTTTCTTTTATCTTGTTTAGAATACAAATCTAGAGTCTATTCGCTAAAAGAAATTCAGTTTGATCTAGGGTGGCTATGTTGTAATGAGTTTTAGATATCAAAGTCAAGCGGTTAATCATCAGATTCTGATTTTGTTTCCATTTGATCACTATAGGGACAACATGAGTTTAAATTTTGTACAACATGTGGAGCAGCATGGGACCCGTTATGTCAATCCATATGGTGTTGGTAGTTCGTACTTTGTAGTGCCTACTGCCATGGAAGGATTGTTCAGATAAAAGGGTGAGGTTGTAATTGATCTATCTGAGGAAGTTGATAACTTTATCAAAACTTGTGACTCGTCTTTTTTACCAATATCTTTGACGAACAACCTGTTCTTTGCGGTGTGAGTTAAACAGTTCTAAGTGAAATGATTCAACAAGTGTGAGATGGGAGCAAGTTTCTCTCAAGGATTTTATCAATTTGTAGATCAACGAAAGATCTACCTCTTCTTCTCATGCCATTGATGAATGGAGATGAAGAACAAGGATCAATAGTTAGCTCTAAGATCAAATGGATACATTGAACTCCTCTCCTGAATAACACTGAAAGGACTTAGAAAAAAATATTACCATTATTTGACAAGATACATCAAGTTATAGTGACTAAACTCATCTGGCACACAATATTTCTCTAGCCAGTTTACATGACCGAATGCAAACTAGGTATAGTATATATTTTCTGAACTTATGCTATTGCAGTAGTACTCATAGTATATTGGGTCTGCATGAAGTCACTGGTACAGCAACTACCCTATATATAATGGAATATTGTAGGGCTTGATGCATGCATGATATTTTTTGCTTCAGGATCGAGGGATTCTTCAACTAAGCATTATTTTCCATCTAAGTTACATTCTCATTTCGACAAAACCTTTAACTCATTTGACAAAATGTTAGGTCATAATTTTATGCAACATTCATACAATACCACAAAAATTAACAGAAGAAAAATGAAACAGGTGTAAATGCACGCACCAGTAATTTTGTGGCGAGGCCTTAAGACGACATTTCGGAAGGTAATACGTGGTTCTGATTCCCCTGCCCAGCTGTTGATTAATTTGAAAAAAATTAGAAAACATGAGCGATTTAAACTATACATCAAGATAGTGAGAAACTAGGGTTTTAAATAGAGTTTATTTACCCAATTCGAAAGGTAGAAGCACCATTATCAATAACAATAGGGCAGCTTCGAGGGATAAATTTATAATCAGATTGACGGTCTGGTCCTCTACTACCACTAATAAACGCCATTTTTTCTTCTCTTTCTTATCTTTCAACTCCTTTCATTAGCACAATTGACAGTAAGAACAAAGTACTAACTTGGGCCAATTAGTAAACACAATGTGATGTGGTGAAGATCAATGTTAAGCTAAGTGGAGCAACTGCAATACATATGAACATCTAAATATCAACAACATTGATGCATAGTATAAAGATATGAACTTTAAACTAATAATGAAACAAGTAACTTTAACCTAATTACGATATAAAGAAGAAAAAAATCCATTTTTTTTCTTCAAATCAAACAATCCAACATTAAGGTAAATTGATAAGATTGAGAACAGAATCAACAACACTATTCAAACTTTCTTACCTCAATATATAGATTAAATTGCAAATATGTTTCGTGTTAGAGAGAGAGAGAAACCAAGGTGAAGTTTACAGTTGGATTAAGTTTTCGTTTTGACCCGACTGAAACGAATTTTGGATCTTTTCCAATCCTAAGCCCAAATCCAACAAAACTTGGAACTCTCAAATGGGCCTATACAGGCCCAATGTAAGGCAGACTTTTGAAAGCCTGTGTTGTGTGGTCTGTACTCTGCAGCTGGAAATGGCCAGCACCATTTTTATCATTAGTCCACTCAAATCTAAATTATAATCAACAAAGGGTGCGTAATTTGGTTGGATTTTGAAATTTTAACCGTTAAATTTTTCTGATTGGATTTTGCAGCATCATTGGTTGTTCTTAACCTGCTTGAATTCAAGACCAACATCATCAAGTTCTTCTTAGTCGTCCTTCTTCTTCAACGATAAGTACCCAATCAAGTTGCAGTCAAACACCAAAGGTTTATATTTGTATTTCGTTCTTTGTTTTCCCACACATCTTTAAATGGTTTATAATTCACAATTGTTCTTATGCAGTCAAACACAATTGTTTATAAACAATTGTTCCCACACATCTTTAAATGGTTTATAATTCAACAATTGTTCTTATTTTGCGGTCAATTCAATTCTATATAAACTGAAATTGAATTCTGAGACACTTTATAAGACTGGATAATGGGAATACATCTTTTGTTTATATATAATGGAGTCTGGAGTAGGGGTGTTATTCGAGCCGAGCTTTGAATGTTCATACTCGGCTCGTTTTAATACGAGTCTAGCCCGAGCCGAGCCCAATTTATGAATCGAGCTTTGTTTTATGTTCAAACTCGGCTCGCGAGCTATTTATCAAGCTCGAGCTCGAGCACGTTAGGCTCGTTTAGCTCGAGCCGTGCTCGAGCCCTCCAAGCTCGTTTAGCTCGAGTTAGATTGATAAAATTATGCTTGTTAGAAAGAAAAGGGTTGAATAGTTGAACATAGTACTTGTAGTAGTAACCGAATTTCTTTTTGGGTTTCATTGTTATGAGCCACCCAAAGCTTGAACCGCGGCAGTAATAGTTGTGAGGCAATCTTACCTCAAAATCACATACCTTTTGGCTGAGAACGTTGTACAAACTGCGTGTTGTTTGTGCAATTCGCCTTCTCTTGCGCCGCCTTGGCTCTAATGGCGCTAATTGCTTACCGGACGTGAAGGGTATTTGATTTTGTAATAAGATTCGACTTCTTCTTTTTCTTCTTCTTCTTCTTTGTGATTGTGATGAGGAGGAATCAATAGAAAAGGAATAGATGATGATTGACCATGTTTCTTCTTCTTCTTCTTCTTGTCTTCGCCACTTAACACATACTGCTCCAAAATGAACATAATCATCAAATACAAGTAACTAACCTACAAATACAAGTAAATAAGCTCTAAAAATTTAGCAATTACAGTTCAAATAAATAAAAAAAAAAAACCCTAAAAATTTCAAACAAAAATTTAGCAAATTACCAGCTCTAATTCCAACTTTCTTCAATCTTTTTTTCTTAACAACGAAGCTACCAGCCTACCACCAATGAACTGGAGATGAGGATGGTACTTTACTTAAGAGTCTTAGATTGAGTCAGAGAAGAAGAAGGAGACGGGCAGACGGCTAAGAAACTTATGTTGTTATGTTATATATAGTGGGGGTAGGATAGGAATAACAGATATTATGGGGGTAGGATGGATAATATAACTTAACTATATATAAATTCGAGCTACTCGGCTCGGCTCGGCTCGAATAAAGCTCGGGATCGGCTCGAGCTCGAAACGAGCCTAAAATCTGATCAAGCTCGGCTCGTTTTACAAGATGAGCGAACCCGAGCCGAGCTTTAATCGAGCCAAACACGAGCCGAGCTCGAGCTGCTCAGCTCACATAACACCCCTAGTCTGGAGTCTCTTATTTTGTATGCTTTGTTAATGCGTTTTTTAATAGGTGAACATGGACTATGGTCTTGATCCTACCATTGGAAGGCAATAATGCAAGCTGCTCAAGAAGTTTTCGAGTAAGGATATGCCAACAGTAATCAATTTGCTTTTACTTATGAAGGCTAATAACATTGTTGAAAAACAAAATCCTAGAAAGGGGGAAGAAATTAAATGTATGTCACTAAAAATTTGATTTTAATCCAAAATCCTAGAAAGGGGGAAGAAATTAAATGTATTTCACTAAAAATTTGATTTTAAGCCAAAATCCTAGAAAGGGGGAAGAAATTAAATTTGATTTTAAGTTTGTAACATCACTAAAAATTCACATTACAAATCTTTATATACGATGAAGTTGAAACTTTATAACCACACATGCTGAAGACTAATTACCTCTTTTTGTCTTAATTATAGTCTCAGAAGCAGAAACATGAGCGGTAGTCTTAATTGCATAATATGCCAAGAATGTATAAGTATACAATAGGAGCTGGATGGACACCTCTTAAGGCTAAATCTGGCTGTAGGAAATGCTTCTATTTCCGATGCTCAATTGTCTGAAACAAAGTCAGAAATAGAAACGAATGACTTATTGTAGGTCTGTATGAACAGTATGCCGATATCTACACGAAATTTTTTATTATTATGTTTAAATTCGTGATAATGTCCCACACAATAACACAATTTCCTAAACCATTCTCAATGATAAGACACAACCCAATTGTTTGAAGAACATTCTCAAAAGAATATTTAATTAGGCTCAAATTGAATCTATTTTCAAAGGTGTACTGATGCCATGTATTTGTTTTTCTTTCCAGGGTTTCGATCGTGTGGATGAAGAAGTGAATGCTTTGCCGAGTGGTGTGATAAGTAAGATCCCATTTATTTGTACTCAGTAAAATGCTAAAAAGAATAAATTTATATGCACTTATATGGTACGATTGCGTTGCGTATACTAGATAGGCTATCAGTGGCTATTCATACATGGCATTTTGTTGCATATTTGCATATATGGTAGTTGTGTGCATTCTTCGAAGTTGTAGCAGTGTCCTTATGATCAAATGACCAACAATATAAAAACATGAGTAAAATGTGCACACTGATGTGTATGCTTATCAGAGAATCATCTTATTTACGTGAACAAAATTATGTAATAAATGAATACTTCGGCATCAAGCATTACTGATTCCCCCATTATATTTACCACAAAATATTACATCAAGCATCCACATTCTTGAAAAGACCAGTACTATGTGAAAAAGTTAGGACATAATACTATAACTAGCTTCTAATCTTGATAGACCTGCATTTTAGTTTCCCATAGTAGCCTAATCCTATGATGATCCTATGATATGTGGCCTTACCTTGACAAGGTAAATTCAATGTTTGACACCTTAAAACTTTAACTGCATAAACAATGCAGAGGCACCCTACGGAGACCAAAATGCACACTACTACAAATTTCTTCATACCTTAGTTTCATTAGTTCTAAAATTTTGAACAGGTTATAGTGTTTTGTTTGTAGAAAATTCATTAGTTATGATTTTTAGGTGGTTCTAAATTCTGCTGAAAATATATACCTAGGGCTGCAAGACCTTAGCTGGGACCTTGCTTAAATTATGATGTTTTCTTGGTAAAAATGGCCACACATGTTTAATAATAGATTCGGTGACATCTCTGACCAGTGTCACTAGGAAATTCATAAGAAATTTGATAGCAATCCTTTTGGGTTTATTTAAAATTCTAGTTAAAGTAGACATGCATATCCACATAATTTGTTTGAGTACCGTATACTCAATATTTCATTTTTGCAGTGTAAACAGGTTCGAAAGTCTGACGATATTTTGTTAACAGTTTTCTGGGTACACTGGACTGATTTATACCTGCACTTCATAATCGACTTGATCTCATCAATTATTTTGAAGAAGTTTCCGTTAGATGATGTTACCTTTTCTGTTCATTTATTATTTTATTTTCTTTCGGTTAACTTAGCATCTTTGATACTTTGTTGTATGACTTGCTTGGCCGTTTTCTTGGTTGAAGTACTAGAGTATGTTTGATTAATGTGCAATGTATATCTCATGACCTATGCTAAATATTGTTAGTTTCAAATGTTCTCATTCTGTTCCAAATAACCCATAGTTTTGAGAAATACTTGCTTTGTTTAGGATCTCTCTTTCAATATGTTACCCATGTTGTAATTTTTATGTGCTTATCGTTAGTAGTTCTTGGTTGTCTTATGCTACATAATACTCCTAGTTTTATGGTAGTCAGTTATTTTACTATCAACATGTGTATTTAGGAATGGACTTTCAACTAAAAGTAAAAAAATCTCCTTTGCTGAGATGATGCCTGAAGATGTGCAAGCATCTAGGGAAGAGAGATGCTTCAGGTTGTGGATAAATAATCTTGAAATTAGTACATATGTCAATAATGTATTTGAGGATTTACGAAACTGGTGAGCCTTTACTTTTCAGTTCATTGACAATCTGTAACATCATCATTTATCAGTCTTGCTTATTGCATTGCTCTGTCTCTTCAGATGGATTCTTTTAGAAGTGCTTGACAAGATATCTTCAGGCTCAGTTAACTGGAAGCAGGCGTCGAAGCCTCTCATTAAAATGCCGTTTAGGAAAGTAGAGAACTGTAACCAAGTTGTTAAGATTGGGAAGCAATTGAAATTCTCCTTGGTCAATGTAGCTGGTAATGATATAGTACAAGGAAATAAAAAGCTCATACTTGGTAAGTTCAATTCAGTTCGAAGTGATTCTTTTCTGATATTATAGACACCCTTTTTTAATAGCTGGTAATTATTCTTTTCTGAGTATCAATCAATTATCATTCCAAGTAGAAATTACAGCATAATACATACCGAATATACTGTAGATGAATTTGTAGTCTTTCTTGATAAATTTATGTTTTGCATTTTATCCAATTCCTAACCCACAGGTCATACGTTCAGAAAACAGGTACTGGGGGGATCCAGAGTTAGGTGAGTAATTGGTTGAGGAGTCAAAAAATGCAATATGTGAAGTTCTTGCTGATTCAGATCTGATATTTGTTGCTGCAGGAATGGGGGTGTGGGATTGGGTCAGGGGCACCTCCAGTTGTTGCTTGATTGTCTTAAGAGGCTGGTTATCTAATTGGGAGTAGTCACATATCCCTTCGGTTTTGTGGGTCGGCGCAGGGTTGTACAAGTGTGCCTTTTATATACTATTTAGCTTCAAAAGCAAAACATTCTCATGCATCTTTTTTCTATTATGTTATTGTTCTTTATGACTACTGTTTATAAAATGCGGTGTATTTTTCCTTTTAACATTGGAAGTTTGAAAATAACGAATACAGAGGCCCTTCAGAAATAACATCTACCACTTTAATATCTTTGGAAAATTCCCTCAGTGATTTTGTATACCACATTAATTAGCCATATCAAATGTGTAGAATGGTGTAAACGAGAACGTTAATTTTTTGTTTCTTTTTAAGAATATTTAATTTCAACAGAGAGACCTAATAACCACCATTTCTTTTCTTGCAATGAGAAACTTGTCTAACACATGTTGAGGAAACAAATTGGCTTCTTTTCAACACATTTGACGAATTGGAAGATGAGGTAAATTTAATTAGCAATTAATTTTGTTATCATATAGATACAAGCTGGAGTAATTTTTTAGGCACTTTTCTCTTTTAATTTAGTATCGTTTATTTCAGTTCAATTCTCTTAACAAGTTAGTTTGTCGTAGGTAGTGAAGTGGATAGTGAAGCAATGGCCGGAGATGGTGATTTCAATCGGACCAATTGTGCCCTCCATATACTTGAAAAATGGTTGTAAGTCAATTAAACCTGATTCAAGCCCCTACATTGAATGGCTAAACACAATGGACACTGGGTCGGTGGTGTATGTATCCTTTGGAAGTGTAGCTAAAGTAGGAGAAGACCAATTGGGGATTGAGAACATGCACTTTGTGTGGTCTTGAGTTAGGTTAGCTAATGCATAACTTTATGATTTTAATACTTTGTGTGGTCTGGAATGCATCTTTTCCCTTCAATTTTCTTGCCTTAACTGGTAGAATCTAATGCGGTGGAAATTTTGTACTGCAGGGTTTATTTCGTGTTCTATCAAAATGTTCATTTGGCAGGACACTTCACCTACTATAGCCAGTTTGCAATCATGCTTCACCTACCAATTATCTAAATTGATCAAAGCCTCAAAGGTATCAAGAATGATGATGGTATTCACCTGTTCAGTTTTATTCAGTTTTGTTCAGTTTTGTAAAATTAGTCTGTGAGTTTGTTGGCCTAATCAAAATTTCCCATGCCTTGGTTTCGAAAATATGACTTTGTGCCACAGCCCGCATCAATACAATGCAATACCCTCGCAATAGGTTAGGGCAACAATTTAGTGATTTTTATTTGGTTGAATTAATCTACAGATTCAAATTGGATCAGCAATTTGCTTTATGATAAATACATTAACATGTTATAACTTCTATAGTAAATGTGTATAATCAACTTATATAGTAGCAGTCGATAGCATAGTAGCATACCAGTTGCAGTAGTCAGTGTTAGCTACACATCCAGGTGGGAATATGGTTTTATTGATTTAAAAAAGAACCTTATTGTCATCTGGATGGCAGCGATGCTTAGTAGCAGAGTATGACTACTAGAGAGTATAGACTCACTCCTGAATCTATTAGATATTGCTCTAGCATGAAGTTAAGAATAATTGGATATATTTGTTACTGCACACTGATTAGCTCTATTGGGTATTAAATTTTTATCGAATATTATTAGTGAATAAAAGAAAGGAGTTTTATATGTGATCTTATTTCAGTTTGTTTTTACCCGTTCAGGGCTGATGATGGATGCTTTGGAAATCTTAAACTAGCGAGTCTAATTTTCTTTTGCTTCATAGGAACCCACAAGTTGATTTGCAAGCACAACACCGGACTCATAGGATTGGCAAAAAGAAAGAAGTTCAAGTGTTCCATTTTTCCACAGAGGTCCAACTTTAATTTTATGACTTCTGAGTAGTGGGCGAATATATGTTTGCTTTCCTCTTTTCATGTATTCTCATTCTCTTATATGCACATTGTTTCAGTATACCATAGAGGAAAAGGTGATTGAGAGGGCCTATAAAAAGCTTGCTTTTGATGCATTAGTGATTCAACATGCATGGTCGATTAGCAGAGCAGAAAAGTAGGTTGCTTCTCTTGAATGGTTCAAGAAGTTTAAGACAGTACGCATCATCTTTTATGTCTTATTTGTTTGTTTTTTTCCTTTGTATTTTTGGCGCAGCTGTTAATAAAGACGAGCTCTTGCAAATGGTGAGGTTTGGTGCTGAAATGGTTTCAGTTCCAAGGACAGCACAATTACTGATGAAGATATTGATAGAATTATAGCTAGAGGAGAAAAGGCAACAACAGAGAATGATGCTAAGACAGTGATTGGTAAGGAGTTTTATATGTGATCTTATTTCAATTTATTTTTACCCGTTCAGGGCTGATGATGGATGCTTTGGGAATCTTAAACTGGCGAGTCTCATTTTCTTTTGTTTTATAGGAACCCACAAGTCGATTTGCAAGCACAAGACCGGGCTCATAGGATTGGCCAAAAGAAAGAAGTTCAAGTGTTCTGTTTTTGCACAGAGGTCCAACTTTAATTTTATGACTTCTGAGTAGTGGGCGAACATATGTTTGCTTTCCTCTATTCATGTATTCTCATTCTCTTATATGCACATTGTTTCAGATTCTCTTATATGCACATTGGTGTGCATGGGATGGGATACTCCATGTAATAGATGCTTTGTTTATAATAGAATTGCTTACAGCAGATTGTTTACCTCTGTCAGGTGCTTTTTTAATTAGTCGAAACTACCATGTAATAGATTATACTATAGCACACATTTGTTGCTAGATGTTCAAAATTACCCAAACATGCAATTATGTAGATAACTATATCTCAAATCTCCAAATCTCGAAAAAAAGTAATTTATATAAATAAATATTTAAACTCCAACAAAAATACAAAAAATATTCAATAAGATCACTATTTCTCAAATCTTCGACCTTAACTACTGAAGAGCTTTTCGCTTTGCTTTTGTAGATATAATTGTGAATATATTTGACTGCCCTTACTGACGAAACTACATCCACATCCACAAAATAAAATTGCTTACGATTTATGCAACAATATTCCACAACGGAAGTTTCATCAATATCAATATCATCCATTGAATTCTTAATCACATAAGAATCATCTTCAATTTTTGACATATTCAAAAAAAACTATCAAAAAAATACCAAAACCCTAATTTTTAAGGAAAACCTTTTTAAGAAATTAATATAAAATAAACACAAATATATATAAAAAAAAAAAAACCCCTAATTTAACTATGAAAAAAATTAATGGACTTCATACAAATAAGTCGAATAATCTCAAAACCCTAAAGTGTGGGTTGCCTTGGGCTTCAAGATGTGGGTTGATTTAGGACCGGCTTAATTCACAAATTTATAAATTTAATTGCATACGACTGTTTTTTTAACATTAAGGTTTCTATTGTCTTTGAGAACGTCAAAAGAACAAAGCTACAACAATACTGAAAGCAGCAATCTCTGAGATATTAAGTCTTCTTATTCTTATTCTTCTTCTCACTATCATCTTTTAAATCTGTTTTTTTTTTTCGCTATTGAAAAAAAAAAAAACCTTGAAAGAGTTTATATAGACCATACAATACATCAAACAAGTAAAATCACATTACACAGTAGATAACACCTTACACGGCACTGCCAACAGTGGGACTAGGTTCATCCTTGGTTAGTAGGGGTGTTTTGATAGAATCATTAGCATAAGATGCCTGCGATGGTGTGCTTTTGGTTAGTAGGGGTGTTTTGATAGAATCATTAGCATAAGATGCCTGCGATGGTGTGCTTGGAGGGTACCCTATTCCATGGCGGTTGTTGGGGAACATAACAAAGACACTGCTAGCAATGGCTCCAATGACTGGAGGTAATGCCATAATCAACGTTTTTTGTGTTGATCCAAAAGATGGATAGAAACACCTTACTGCGTTAGAATCCAAGAGTGCAACTATAGCAAAGACAAACAACTATAGAAAAATCAAGGGAGACCTACATATGAGCATGTGGTTTATAAAATATATGATTTCGTTCTTTGAAATCAAAATCAAATTGACATTGGGCGAAATATCATATGGTTTGATTAGGGTCCCAATATGAAAATAAACTTGCAATCCCAATAATAGAGCAAGCCCCTAAGATTGCCATCAATAGCTGCATACACAACAACCATGTCTAAGGGGTTACAAATCTGCCATACATGCTTAGAAACTAGGTTCCATTTTTGTTGGTTAAGTGATTGAGGAGCTCAAAGCTTAACTTGGTTTTTCATTATGTAGACTTTGGTTTTTCTGTTTTTACTTTTATTTCTAATTATGTTACAGTAGTTCTCTTGATTCCTTTCACCCATTGCAGACATATATTTAGGTAAGTCTATTGACATGTTTGGTCATTACCTTTGAAGACATAATTACCTGTTAGCATAATTAACCAAACCCTTACCATTATTATTATTATTATTTTTTTGTAGGTTCAAAACGTCAAAAAGAAAATTGACGTATGTCATTGACTCCAAAGTAGCAGATGAGATTATGGAGCTATTCTTCGAAGAAAAAACAAAAAGAACAAAAAGATATGAACAAAGACTAAGAAAGAAACAGTCATTGGAAAGAACATACAGATACTATATAAGAGAAGTCAAACGTCAAAATAGAGAATTACAACAACAATGGGAAGATCAACAACAATGATATAATTTATTTTTATTATTTCGAGAAAATCATAAATATTATTATGTAAGGTAGTATTTCAATAAAACAACACTGAAGACTGCAATTTATTGATATGTCATTATTTTTTCGAGGCAAATTATTGTCACAAATTTTTTTATTAAAGAGTTTCTTAAAGAAATTGGTTGTTGATTTCGTCATACAATATGTGATTTTTATTTTTATTACTGTAATACACATGATTATCTGTTTTAGAAGAATAGATATTTTAAATAGTTTTAATATATTAATGAATAATATTTTTAATATAACTATCTTCAAATTATTAATGGTAGTTGTGGCAGCGCCACGGGTTTTACTAGTATACAGTATATGACTAAATGCAATCAAACATTTTTTATCGCGGGTTTTAGACTAAATTATAGTTTATATAAATTGCCTATTTGGTTCAGAAGATAAATTACTGTAAACAGATTCAGTCATTGAAATTAAATGGTAAAGACTAAAGAGGAAAGGTGTTTTTCTTTTTCTCTTCTAATTGTAATTTTTTTTTACAAATAATCAACTAAGGAAGCTAGCATGATCCTTACTGAAAATGAAAGAATGATTGCTTTAATTCAGTTTGACAAAACCAATTCAACTAATGACACTTTTTAATTTATTTATAAGAAAATGACACTTTTTAGAAAAGACATTGATTCTATGACTGGCATGTTTTAACTCTCAACCATATCTAAATCTACTAGTATAACAAAATAAAAAAAAAAAAAAACAGCTAGTGTTCTATTTATGCAAGGATATTATATTAATTATTAAGTTGCTTTTGTTATACTGTACATTCTTGATTCTTTGCTACTGTATGAGAGTTTTAGGTGCATGGTGTAGTGATTATCCAAAATGTATGTACTTTACAACTTCCTTCAACAGATGACTAATCTTTACCAATAATCCCAACATGTACAAGGGTGCTGCTTTACTCCTATGTTCCAACCAACCACCCTGGTGAAGGGGGACACAAAATTTTTTATATTAAATTTGGTAATTTGGTGTTCATGCATGTTTATAACAACATGATCAAGCTAGGCTTCTGTTGTTGGTAATCAAATTAATGAATTACTAAATTATATGCTAGTTGAATTATATGACAATCAATAGACAATCTTAGTGAGCACTCTTATATTTCATTTTAGACACAACACCAAACTGATGACCCTGCCCAAAAGGTTGTGGTTACCATGAAGCAAAACCGAAATAAAAGGGAAATCATGAAAGTGATTTTTGCCTTCTCCATAATAACCTTGTCACCTACTCGACCAAACAGCATTGGATCAATCATCTTTATATATCTATGCAACCTTCTACTAATCAACCACAGTCACTTTTAAGGGTAGAGAGAAACAAGAATATGATGGTTTTTTCAAATCAAATTCCTCTACCTATATCCATGGCAGCATTGCTCTTTGCAGCGAGTTCTTTGTGCATGTTACCTGAGCTTGTTGTTGCTAAGCCAGCAGCTGGTACTAGCATTACAAGGCACTACAGATTCGATGTACATTACATGCATACTACATTAATTATTAATTCTGATCAACTGTTGTCGTTTGAACCTTTAGGAGGTATTTAAGTTGTCTTAGTTATGAGTACGTATGATTGATATTTGACTATTGTACATGTAGATTGTGATGAAAAATGTGACGAGATTATGCACCACGAAGAGCATTGTTACTGTGAATGGGAAATTCCCAGGGCCTCGGATTATGGCAAGGGAAGGCGATCGGGTTGTTGTTAAGGTGGTTAACCATGTTAAGAACAATATCAGTATTCATTGGTACAGAACTCTCTCTCTTTATACCACACTTCATTTTAGAATAAAGAAAATTATACTGGCAGGCCCTCCCTGGTAGTTATGAATTCTTATGATGCATTTGTCATTCAAAATGTTAGACTATTAGGCGTAATCATAGAAAGGTGGTTTTACATTCATTGAATTTTAAGTTGTGAATTTGTGATAATATGCATGCAACTACAGGCATGGTGTTAAACAACTTCAAAGTGGATGGGCAGATGGACCAGCATATATTACTCAGTGCCCCATACAAACTGGCCAAAGCTATGTCTACAACTTCACCATTACAGGGCAGAGAGGGACTCTATGGTGGCATGCCCACTTTTCCTGGCTAAGAGCCACTGTCTATGGCCCGATCATCATCCTACCTATGCGCAATACCTCCTACCCGTTCGTCAAACCATACAAGGAAGTCCCAATAATATTTGGTAATTACCAGTATATATATTTATATCATGTTGTTCATCTGAGCAATACAAATTTCCTTCCCTTCCATGATCAGGATTAATTGTTTGCTAACATGAGTCTGAGTTAAGAAATTAATTTACTCCTAGGTGAATGGTTTAATGCTGATCCGGAAGCAGTAATCTCCCAAGCATTGCAGACTGGAGCAGGCCCTAATAACTCTGAAGCTTATACCATTAATGGGCTACCAGGACCCTTGTACAATTGTTCTACAAAAGGTATGTGCGTGTAGCTAGCTTAGCAACCTTCATTAGAACAACTCCAGGCATTTGAATAACGATTCCCGTGTTCTAATATTTTAGCAACGTATATCCTATCATAATATGGTACTAGGTCGAATTCGTTCGGTACTAGAATTGTAGAACATAGACAATTCAGGAACAGGCCAATCAAGATAATTGGTAATAAAACTGGCGTAGTATACATATAGCCATATAGGTAAATATATTTCATCTGTATGTAGAAGTTGATAATCCATCTTACTCACATTTCAACTTGGAATCCTGCAGATACATTTAAATTGACGGTCAAGCCTGGGAAGACTTACCTCCTCCGTCTGATCAACGCTGCACTCAACGATGAACTATATTTCAGCATTGCTAACCATACTGTCACTGTAGTGGATGCCGATGCTGTTTATGTTAAACCGTTTGAGACCAGTGTACTTCTCATCACTCCGGGACAGACCACCAATGTCCTCCTTAAGACTAAACCATACTTTCCTAACGCCACTTTTCTCATGGAAGCTAGACCCTACTCTACAGCTGCCGTTGGCACCTTTGACAATACAACCACAGCTGGAATCCTTGAATACAAACGACCTTTGAAGTCTCCTATCTCAATTAAGAATCTACCGCTGCTAAAACCAACGCTACCAATGATAAACGACACTTCCTACTTCGCAAATTTTACCAAGAGATTTCGTAGCTTAGCCAATTCTCAGTTTCCAGCCAATGTACCTCAAACAGTGGACAAAAGATTCTTCTTCACGGTCGGACTTGGGACTAGTCCATGCCCCAAAAACCAGACCTGTCAAGGGCCTAATGGTACCAAATTTGCAGCCTCTGTGAACAACATATCCTTTGCACTTCCAACAGTATCCCTCCTTCAAGCTCATTTTAATGGACAGTCTAATGGTGTGTACACTACCAACTTCCCTAGCCAACCCACCTTCCATTTCAACTACACCGGTAATCCACCAAACATAACTAATGTGAGCAATGCTACAAAGCTGGTGGTACTTCCATTTAACACTAGTGTTGAGTTAGTGCTGCAAGGCACTAGCATTCAAGGTGCAGAAAGCCACCCTCTTCACATCCATGGATTCAACTTCTTCGTTGTAGGCCAAGGCTTCGGCAACTATAACAGCAGCACAGACCCTGTCAATTTCAATCTCATCGACCCTGTTGAGAGGAATACTGTTGCTGTGCCAGCCAATGGATGGGTAGCCATTCGATTCTTCGCTGACAACCCAGGTAAAAACATCTGTTCATGGCTCATAGCAAACCTTATACCATTTTTTCACATATGTACATATGAACTACAATGGGCCATGATTTAGGCTAGTTAATCCTTTGGACTGTTTTTCTTTTTCAAATTGTGGGTTTTACTGACTTTATAGAATTGCATGTGAACTGAAAACTGCAGGAGTATGGTTCATGCATTGCCACATTGAGATTCATCTAAGCTGGGGTTTAAGGATGGCATGGGTCGTCTTGGATGGAATACTACCCAATCAAAAGCTGCCACCTCCACCACCTGATCTTCCAAAATGTTAACTTTGACACCAGTTCGATCAACATCACCTTACTTGTTGCTTGGGAGAGAATGTTTTTGAAAATTTTTGTGGTTGGTTACTTGGTTTTGACTTTTGATCTTCTTCATGACTTCTTGTTTTTGTTGTTGTTGTGCATGGTTTTAACAATTCTTGTGATAAGCCCAAGAAGAAAAACATGAGTCTTGGGCCTCCAAAGTTCAACAGAATAATATGAAAAAATTATTGTGTTCCCCTGGATTGTTTGATTTCTTCTTTCACTTCCTGAAGTTTAGTTTTTTCTTTTTCATTTTTGGTTGGCAAGCGGGGTTTAGGAGACCCCTACCTTTTAAATTACGTGTGGAAACTTGTTGGAAAAATCGATAATAAATCGATAAACCCTAAATGTGGAATAACCCAAGATCTATAAGAAACAAGTAATGATAATAAGAAAAACAAAACCAATTAATATACAAGATATACGTGATGGAACCCTCAAGGGAAATAAACCACCACAAGCAAAACAAAGAACTTTATTATCTTCCACCAAAAAGATTACATGATGAGATCTCACACAACTCACTCTCACAACCTTTATAAGAAGAACACAAGTCAAAACCCTAATAAAGAAAAAAACCGGCTCCAAAACCTAATTTATACTAAAAAGTGGTGACCAAAACCGAAATCACCCTAAATCCTCGATACAAAGATTGCTCCCAAGTTTCACAAGCCTCCAAACTTTAAATCTCCAAGTTTTGAATATCTCAAAACTCCATTAGACTTATGTTTAATGTGGCTTTTAAACTCCTCAAGGTTTCCTACACCATCATGGCTATATATAGTGTATTACAAGCTATGCTGTCAAAGGCGGAGCGGAGCGCCAGGCGCTAGGATTTCTGAGAACCGCCTCCACTGCTCAGGCGGCGCTCCGATCAGACATACAGTTTACACTAATCTTAACAATATTTCTTTCTTTTAATATTTTCTGTATAGTAAACAACATAATAAACTTTAACTTCAATTGAATTTAAATTGAAAAAAAAAATGATTGGATTTTATTTGAAAAATTAAAAAAATAAAGAAAAAGAATATTAGATTTGGATTTGATTTAGGAAGATTAAAATAAGATTAGAAGAAACTTAGAAGAAGATTAGAATTAAGAAGTAGCAGCAGCAGCAGAGCCGGAGAAAGAAGTAGCAGCGGAGCAGCCGTAGTGATGTAGGACATGTTAGAAGTTACTATTTTAATTCTAAGTATGAAATAGGTTCTAGAATATATTGTTTTAGGTCTAAGTATATTATATTAGGAATCATTATGTTTTTAGAAGTCGTTTAATTTAAAAGTCCTTTACTTGTTAAACAAGCTTCTTGCTTTATAAAAAAAAGCTCTAGATTATTGTAATAGTTAGAGGTTGATTATTATTGAACTGAATAGAAGAATTGCTTCTTGAGTTATCCTTGTTTTCTTGCTAGATTATTCATCTTTTCCTTCTTTTTACTTGGTGGATTCAAAGCTTCACGTTCGTCTAGGTTCCTAACCTTATCTTCTCATCTTCTTTGAGAGATTCTTATCTCTTTCTTCTAAGTTCTACATTACGTAGAGAGAGAACGTGAGGTTTTTTTTTTTTTTGGGCTTGAGTTTTATATGGGCTTTTTAGGTTTGGACCGCTCTGAGCGCGTTTGTATGGGCCGCTCTGAACAGAGTGCTGGACCTGAGCGCCGCCCAGGCGGCCCAAGGCATTTTAGGCGCTGTTTTTGCCCAGCAGAGCGTCCCCCTTCAGAAATAGCGCCTAGGCGGCGCCCCTGACAGCATAGATTACAAAGTCAATTAGGGTTTACCACATCATGGGCCTATATTGGGCCCATAAGCACTTCACCATATACAAGTGTCTCGGAAACTCCAGCAACAACGGACATGACAAAACGTGTGTCCAGCGGTTATGGACATGACAATTCCATACTTAGCCAAATTTTCCGAAATCTCCAACGGCTATGCATCCTGCAAAAATATGTCAGAACTTTGGAGTCGTTTTCCCGCCAAACTATTTATCTCCAGACGACGTGCCATATACCATTGAAAAGCTGAGAGAGTCTTTTTTCCAACCCAAAAGACAAATTGCAATTCAGAGTAGCAGGTACAAAGTTATGACTATTATGTTTTACAGGGTATCAAAACTAAAAATAACGAAAACTGAATAACAATTCTCCACCTCGATGAAGATTGTCAAATCTAAGCCGACACTTTGAAAGAACACCAATCTACATAAATCAGAATTCAAACTACTAATGTGCCACCATGGTATGAATTCAACCGAATCTCTAGGTCACCAATAAAATTTTGTGCTTTACTCCACCCTTTCGGATACTGATCAACAATGATCATGCAAATCCAAGTTTTCCTTGGACTTACCCACCTTTGGAACCTACTTCTTTGTCTTCCGGACTCTTTGAACTCCACCTAATGTACAATCTCCATGACAATGTGCATCCCCAACCTTCAACTTAGATGATTTTAAGGTTCGACCGGTTACTGCTACTCCCAACAGTACATACAAGCTTCTACGTTGGCTTCCCTACATGACCAAAGTGTTTCCTCGTTATACCTTCATTACTCCACCATAGCAAGAGTAACGATAACCAACATAATCTAACTTAGAAAAACTAATTAAATTCGACTTTAACCTTGACACGTGTTTTACAACCTGGATTGAATGAACAGTATCATCAAACATCCTTAGGTGAACATCACCGGCTCCCTTTAGTTGTAAACCCGAGCCATGTCCTATAAACAATTTTCCATGACAATCCTCATACCGACTAAAATATGAGCGATTAACACACATGTGCTCTGTGGCACAACTATCTAGCAACCATGTGTCTTGTGTAACCGCCGCAGACATCACAAAAAACAACCCTCCCTCATCATTGCTAGGGGCAACTGCTAGATTAGCATGATGGGAACCTTTTGCCGAATTAGTTTCAGCATCTTCCACCAAGCAATATTTCCTCAAGTGACCAGGACGACCACACTTATAGCAATTACCGAAAAAACGATGTTTTTCCCCTTTGTCTTCTTCCCATGTGCTACCAAAGCTCCACCAGAATCACTACTTGTACATGTACCATTCTTTGAACATGTTTCCCAAGAAATTAAGGGACCTGTAACTTCTGAAAGAGTAACATTTGATTTACTATAAAACAACGTTGTTGCAAAGTGCTTATATGACTCCGGAAGTGATCATACCAATGGAAAAGCTTTATCCTCATCTTTAATCTCTTCTCTTAGGTAATCTAAACCAGAAACGATCGAATTGAATGCATCATCGATCTTTTCATCCATCTCTGGATCGCCTCCTAAACTCTCTTGACCCTTTTGTGGTACAAGAGGAGGATGATAAGAACACAAAAGTCTTATTCTTTAATACTTTCAGAATAGCACTTTGTTTACTCCTATGTATTTTAATATCGCTTTTAGTCTTATTTTCAGGTTTAATATATTTTGCGGGCCTTAACTCTCACTAACTTGAAAGAAGGCCTAAAATATCAAGTATTGGGCTTAAGTTGATGGATTAGGAATCAAAGTTGATAAAAGCTCCAAGTCCACTTCCTCAAAGACTTCAATACCAAAGAGGAAGTCCAAATCCAAAGGAAGGAAGACCTTGAAGCCAAAAATGAAGCCACAACTGTATCAAGCTCAAAAGGGTTTTTCCACCAAACCAAAATTCCATTGGATAAAGTCAACATGGTCCAGAAGAAGCACAAAGTGGACGGCAGAAGACATTTACCCGAAAGTCAATGGTCAACTCGCCACTCCGCTATACTACTCGCCAACCCGCGAGTTGACCAGTTCCAAACCACTCCGGTCTTGCACCGCCTTGACCGCAATAGGCCCTACACCATCCTGAGTCTATCCAATAGCCGACTTAATGCAATTAGATATGCCTTCAAGGCCGAACAGGATATATACTCTAGAAAACTAGGGTTTTACATACAACTCATATCATACAATACAACTTAGTTTTCAATCTCTTGTATTTTTAAGCAATAATCTTCTTATTTAGGTTTTTAAGGTTTAAGAGCAATAAAGGTATGTTTTTCCAATTGATGATGACTTGTTCTTCATTGAATCGTCTACATGCAAAATAATTTCAACAATACTTTCATATTGCCGTATCAAGAGAGAAGTAGTATGTTAGTTTATCTTTTTTAATATTTTTGTATGTTTACTATGTCTACATGCTTAATACCTACAATATCCGAGAGGTGAGTACATAATAGGGTTTCAATATAAACTTGGATTGCTTAGAAGATGATATATGTTCGCTTGTATGGGTGGAACGATATGATTGATTTCTTAGCGTCTTGTCATTTTGGGCTTCATCCATTCCATTCATGCATCTCAAGTAAAATAGTTAGACGCAATAGCTGAGAGGTGAGTGTCTATCTATCTCGGCAATAGCTGAGAGGTGAGCCGGGGAGCTACAATAGTTGAGAAGTGAGTAGCTAAGAACATGGAATACTTATTTAATATTATGGGGGATTCTTGAGGTAAACATGTCCCCTATTCCGTTTATTGATCTTATTCCATTTTAGTAATCGTAGTTAGATTAGAATTAGTTAAGTAGTTATTTATAATCTCTACAAAATATTGTGACATTTTCTTTGTATGCTTCTTTGTTTCTTCTTGATTAGAGTGGATTGATACCCTTTCTTATCACTATAATCGTATCCTTAGAAGGATTATTGTTATAATAGTATTGAGTCAACGACAACATCTCATCATTCATCGATCGTATCAATATCACATCCGTTCCCATCTCAACCATACTCAATACCATTGCAACAATTTGGCGTCGTTGCCGCTCTTTTCAACAAAAGGGGAGAACGTTACCGGAAACTCAAAAATCCCATCTTTCTTACCTACCCACCTTTTCTTTTTATTTATTTATATAGTTTAGTAGTTAAGTAGATTAATTTAATTTTTATTTTCTATTTCAGGTCAAAGTACATCAAAAGTTCGATTGGAGATACTCGACAGGACATACTACTCGAACTAACACAACTGACAGGAGGTGATTAGTTGTCTGTCAACTCGCAACCCCACGAGTCAACTCGCCACCCCACGACCTCCTGCACGATAAATCTTGCCATTCCAGCACAGTTTTGTCAAGAATCCCTTCCTGACTGTTCTGAGCCTGTCCTATCTGACTTCCGAGCTGTAGTACTTCTCTCCTGAACAATATACCAGATTCGCGTACCTACCATCCATCGTACTTCTCTGCGGTTGCATAAAAATCTTCCAACTTCAACTCCGTCTAACATCCACGCGGGTGCACGGACTTATATCACCTTCATTGTTTGTGACAAACATCCACATGGGTGTGTACAAACAGACCCCACTCACTTGACTATTGATTCACCGAGTGGGAGGTACGCATTGTGGGTGCAAAAATTTGATCCACAAACTCGAGATACGTATAGATTAATCGAACATTGAATCAAGTCTCTGCTTCCGCTAAGCTCTAATGGAGTTGCTCAATGGAAGACTCGTAGTTCAGGAGGTTTAGAACTCCTGTATTTGTAGTAAGCCGGAGGAGGTTGGCTCAACCACCCCTCCGGTTTTGACTCCATGAACTCAGGTAGTTCAACTGTGAAGATGCCTTCCGTGGAGATAGTTTGCATGCTGTCGAGCGATTATCTCCTTGGTTTGAATTCCCTTTGACCAGGATGACTGTCACGTGGCAGCCTCTGATAGGCCCTGGTTCAACCTGGGTCTTCGTTTATCTTCTCCAGCGGGCTAGAGCCATGGGTTCTGTTAGCCTGGAATCTCGCTGGACTTATCCAATTGGTTGGGACTTGGATTGACCAAGCCTGATAGCAAAGACTTGGGCTCGACTCCTCTGACCGGAGGCCCAATCTTCATTGCATATACCTTGGCCAGGTCCTTTGGGCTTCTATTCTAAGCTTTTGGATGAACCTCTGTCGCTACTGGACTTTACTAGGCCGGACCTGGCCTACTTGACCGAGGTGGGCTTGGTCGATGTATGGGAGCCCACGTTTCAACTTCTTATACAGTAACCGGGGCTCCACCCATTGATCGTGGACTATCTGGTGGGTCAAGGTCCACAGAGCGTATGTGGACTCCTTGAGACCGGGTTGGGTGACTAATGCTCAGGTGCTCCCGGTTTAGCTTCTTATATAGCCATCGGTGACACCTGTCGGGTTTTTTACCTAGGGTACACCCACACATTCTCTTAACCCTCCTCGAATCTCTTGTAAGAGGAGTTTCTTGTGTGTCTTTGGATGACCTTGTTTGGTGCTTGATTTTCCTTCTCTATATTATTATTACGAATATTGATTAAGGCGGACCCGACCATCAAGTGAAACCAAATAAAGAACTTGTTTTGTCACACCTTGGAATTAAAATTAATCAAGAGTAGAGCAAAGGTTGAGTATATCGGTGTTCATTGTGCATTAATACTTTGTGTTTAAGGACCCAAAAAGGATCTTTTTAGTACCTTGACTTAACCTCGAAAGCACCTTAAGAACTAAGGTTGGTGAAAGAGTGTGTCACACACGTACACCATCTTCCGCGGTTCCCATTGAGTTAGTATTGGTGTCGTTGGGTGAAAGATACATTCTTAGTATGGACTTTGAATTATAAGGTAGAAGTGTCGAGCAAAAAGGTTAGACCTTTCCAGCGAAAAGTTGGGACTAGTTTCTTGGTATTTAGTTTATTGGATTATCAAGCTCTAAACATCAACCAGTTTTATTTCGGGGACCTACGGTGAAGGTTTCGTAAGTCTAGAGTAGCCCCCTCAAATAGTAATCTCGGTGTCTATCTTGAGATCTCTTGAGCGGTACTTAAGAGACAACATCTTGAGCTATCTTATGATTGGATAGGGTGTACACATGTTGTTACTTTAAAGGAAAAGATGATTTATAGGTGCATGTGGTAGGTTTGTTTGGCATTTGTATTGCGCATTATTGCATGAAACTACGCTCGGGTACTACTTTAAACTTTTTATCTTATCTTGATTCTAGTATTCTTTGGGCCGAAACTCCTTCTTCTCCTACTCACTCTATTTCTCCTATTCGCACTAATCCTCCTGCTTCAACAAGTATGGGTGAAACTCCTCTTCGGGATAACCTTGCACCTTTGGTGTCGGGACCTCTGTCATGTATAATTCTAGAGGCCATTGGCAAGAACTATCCGATTGCTCCCCAAGTTACCTCTATGGTGTCTAGCTTTTATGGCAAGGACCGTGAAGACCCTTATGCTCTTCTTCGACATTTCTTATCGGTTTGCTCTACCTTCAAAGACATCAATATATCCAAAGATCAAAAGAATCTTAGACTCTTTCCTTTCTCTCTCGTGGATAAAGCTTCGTTTTGGTTACATAACCTTGAGCCAAATTCTATCACGACTTGGGATCAACTTAGTGCCAAATTCCTTAATAAAATTTTCCCCATGTCCAAAACTAATGCCATTAAAACTAAAATCAATGCGTTTAATTTGACCATGAAGAATTCCATGAGGTTTGGGATAGATTCGAAGATTTGCAACTTCAGTGCCCTCATCATAATTTATCCAAGACTTCTCTAGTCCAAACTTTTTATAATAGCTTAAATTCTCAATCTAGAAGTCTTGTTGAATCTATGAATAGTGGTGCCTTTTTTAGTCTTATACCTAGCCGCGCCCTATCTTTCTTTAAAGAACTTGCGGAACATTCTCAACAATGGGGCGTTATTCCTCAAACCGGAGGCATGTATGAAGTTAAACCCGATAATGATCTTAAAGACACGTTAAAACTTCTTACCGAAAATATTGAAAAAATGACGGGGAAAATTAATGCATTAGAAAGTCACCTTGTTCAAGACGTAAAACAAGTGTCACAAGGTTTCAACCTTTGTCTTGACCCCTCTCACTTAAGTGATCTTTGTCCCTTACGACAACGTGATGATAATGAGGTCAATGTCCTGGGTTATTTGCGTAAAGGTGAGATACCATGGGCACCTAACCCTAAATTAAGCTATGGTAATCCTACTACTATAATGCAATTCAACGCTCGGGTTTTAATCGACAACAAAATTATAATAACAATTATAATCGATATCAGAATAGTTACAATGAAAGAAGAACGAACCTTGACACCTTGCTCAAAAATTTTATTACTTCCTAATAAGAAACTAATGAACTTTATATCACGTGTCTTAATGACCATGGGAAAAGTATTAAGAATATTGAGAAACAATTGGTTTTATTAAATGAAAAAGGTCGTTTTCCGAGTCAACCTATTCAAAACCCGAAACCTAAAACCAATGCTTTCGAAATTTCAAGCACGCAAGAAAATCCAAATAATTAAGCTAAACCTACTAGTTGATCCTGGAACGGAGACTAAGGTTTATGATTAAGATTTTCTAATTCTGTCTGGGGGTGGTCCGCACCACCCCATTTTGTCTAGCTTAAGGACATTAAAGAAAATGCTACTAGGAGCCAACCTAGAAATCTTTTAAAATTTAATTAAGTAAATTTCAAGACTTTTGGTCACGTGACAATAATTAATTCACTAAGTTGGGCAATTTCGTAATCTACTAAAAATAGTGATTTTTATAAAATTATGGTCTTAATTGTGTTCTTAATTGAACGTGCGCACGTAATTAAAACATGTAATTAATTTTGAATCTTCTTATACACGAAACCACCCTTAATGGTATGCTAATCTCGTCACATTTACTCACACTTGCATGTAACTACGCTTAGTGGACTCAATATTTTTATCATTAATAAGAACCGCCTTGAAAATATGGACATTTGGATGTAAAATCAGACAGTATTGGAATCCAAAATAGCATTTTTTTTAAAAATTAGGGTAAAGGGCATTATGGTCATTTTCAGTGCATGAAAGTTTAAATAGGATAGATTCCCTTTCTTCCTCATTTCACTCCCAACTACCAGCACCCACCAGCGCCTCCATTGCAGCTCCTGAGCGTGCCACCCTGCAACCAGAACTCGCCACCCCGCGACCTATTCCAACTCTAATCACTCTTTCTATTCTCCGATCTGCCACTCATGGAACTTATAGCTCCCCTAGCCTATCCTATCGCCGGAATCGGAGCCGAACGGTAATTCCAAAAAGAGCTTTCTCCGTTCTTCTTCATGACGACAAATTGAAGGTCCATTTTACCCAAGAAATGATGCAAAAGAGTTGGGACAATATATTCTACGATTTAAACACTACTTTTTGTCTTAAGCTCGTCGACGATTTTTACTCTCATTATCATTTTGAGCCGCAAAATGGTATGTCTATCGAAACAATGATTTTTATTTTCTACTTTCCGTCGATAACATTTCTTCTATTACAAACATTCCCAACACCCAAGACTTTAATCGTCAACACACGAAATTCACGCACCTAAAAGACCTAATGTATGCAATTTTCGACGAGGCTGAGTATGGTTGTCACTGCATCATTGCTAGCACACTTAGAAGAAACCAAGCCGTAGTTTGTCAATTCTTAGCCGCAAATGTCTTTGGTACTTCTAAGCCTAGCGCGGTCACTACCGCCCAAGCCCATATTCTCTTTCTTCTTCAAAATGGTCTTCGGAGCCATAACCTGAACATCAATCTTTTTGATATCATTACCAAGGTCGTTCGTGGCCAATTGACCACCCCTCTTCCTGTCCTTATCACTCGTCTCATGCTTCTCAAGCAAACTCCCGCTATTCCTTACACCACTTGATACAAGATTCCTTCTGCTCGTTGGAATTCGGGCCATTCTCAAATTTCTAATCTTGTACCTTAGACTTCGGTCGGTGCGGTGGTGTTTCCCCAAGTTCCTCGGGGAAGGACACCTTCTCGTGCTACTCATACTTCTCTTGGTGCGGACACTCCTGGTCCGTCATCCTCTAGTCCGGTCGAGCCTCCTTCTAGTTTGGAAACTCATGTTGCCAATCTCGAGGCGAACGTGCGTGGTTTGCGGAACGAGAATAGAGAATTTTAGAACGAGGTGCGTAGCCGATTTGATTCTCAAGACGAGACGCTCCAAGCCATACTTAATGCTCTTGAGGATGGCCCCGCTCGTAGACGCCGCCACTAGTCTAGTTTTTAGTTTTTGTTGAGTCATCGAGTCTATGTTTTAATTCTGCATCTTATTTCTATTGAGTCCTAGAATAATATTTTAATTCTGTTGAGTCCCTTGCATTATGTATCAATAGATTACTCTTTTGTAATGCAAAAGTTTAGTTATTATTAATAAGAAAAATTGTTTTATTTTAGTTTAGGCTTAAATGTTATCTCATGCCATAAATTGCAAGTATAAGCTACAATATGACGCCAAAAATATACATTAGTCCTTCATAGAATTATTAAGTCTAGGGAATCTGACATTAAAAGACCCAACTTAGCACTTTTTAGGAGGCAACCTAAAAATTTTTGGGGGTGGAGCATCATCCCCAAGGTCTTGGAATCTGACCATAAAATGCATTGCATAGTTTGACTAATGTATTTTCCAGGTACCCCTCATTTTTGAACGAATTAAGGTTCGTTTTATATTCCTTAAGCAACGAGGATGTTGCATTATTTTGTTTGGGGGTGGGAATTCATTCAAGAATCATGATTTTTAACAAAATTCAAGTATTTTATTAGTTCAACTTTTTCATTAAAATATTTTAAAAAATCCAAAAATGCTTTAGGCTAAATACTCTTTTTACGATAAACTATGTCTTGAGTTTTGATACTTGGTAGCTAAGAATATATTATTTAAGTCTTGAAATTTAGTTATATATTGCTTGTGTATGATCATGTGCATTGCATCATGTTACATTTTCTTGTATTTATTTTGTGCACATGTCAACTTCATCTTAAAGACCTTGATGATAATTGTAGAGACTTAGCCTAGTGAGCTTTTAAGCCTTTGTCCGTTTATTTCTGAGCGATATACATAAAATCTAGAGTCAAAGACTCGACATCCTTGTATTTTCTAGTCGGGTGATTTAGGTTTTGGTCACCACTTTTTAGTATAAATTAGGTTTTGGAGCCGGGTTTTTTCTTTATTAGGGTTTAGAGCTCATTTTCGAACCAACAACTAAAAAAACCCGGTTGAACCGAAAATATTTTCAAAATACCTAAGTTTAGCCCTGAAACTCACGTGATCACTAACCCTAATATAGTTTTGATCAGGGGTATTTTGGCCATTATAAACAATTACTTGGGTCAATTGTCGGTTCAGCTCTAAACCCTAATAAAGAAAAAAACCGGCTCCAAAACCTAATTTATACTAAAAGTGGTGACCAAAACCTAAATCACCCTTTCTAGTCTCATATTTTTATTGCTAGTCTTGAGGTGACGTCAAGTGGGTATAATATAAACTTAGGTCTTGTAGCTTATTTCAAGGCGTGATCACCATATCAAAAACTTAGAGATGATACAAAGACATATAGATAACCCCTTACCTTTAGCCTACCCATATTATTATTCCATTAGGTTATCCCTTTTTGAGCCCTTCATTTCATTAAACCTTTTATTTTAGCCCGTCATCCTTACCTAACTCCTTATGGAGTATTTTCACTTAGAAATACTAAGTCTCGTAACTATATTTTCGGAACTTAGGGATGATTTTTGTTAAGTAACTTAATGAAGAAAAGGAGAAAAATCAAAGAAATCTATATTTTCGGAACTTAGGGATGATTTTTGTTAAGTAACTTAATGAAGAAAAGGAGAAAAATCAAAGAAATCTTCAAGCTAGAAAAGAAGCCTATATCAAAGAAAAATCAAAAAGTTTGAAGAATTCAAGAAAAGTCTAATCTTCCAAAAAGAAAGAAAATATATATTAAGAAAAAAAAGGAAAATCCAAGGACTTGAGCTTAAGCAGATTTTTGAAGTATCAAAAGAAAAGTACTTAGAAAATTAAAGTACTATGAAAAATAAAGATAAAGAATCCAAAAATTTCTCCAAGTGTTTAATTATTATAAGTTACAAAAAAATTCGAGAAGACCTCTAAGTTTCGGAAAATTCCTAAAAAACCTCTTCTATTTTTAAACCATGTCCTAAGCCAAGTTATAACCCATTAATGTATTTGTACATTTAAGTTTGATATGGTAGGATGTGGAGAGTAAGTCCGAAGGCACTAAGGAGAAATACCCGACATCTCAATGACTAGCATATTCCTTCCATGAGATTAATTTCATTCCATACATTCTTGTGCTTCATTTTCATCTAGTCTATGGGACATTTATTCATATTATTCGCCATATGCATGAGGTAAAATATAAACCCATTTTCGAGTGATTTTCTTTGTAAGTGTATGCCATGTGAGGATTGAAGTCAAAGCAAATTTCTGATAGATATTTGAGATGTAGTTATTTGTGTACATCATGAATACTTGAAGATGTAATTATGTTGTTAATGCGCTATCTCATACACTTGCACTATATCTTTACATATGGAAAGATTTACTTATTTGTTCTTATCTATTTAGTCATTAAAGTGATTGACAATTTTAAATAGTGTAGGGTATTTAGCCGATTCTTTTCATCTTGCATATTTTCATCTCATTTGCATGAAGTTTATGGGTATCTTCTCGGGAAAACCCTTAGGAGACTATAACTCCTCCACTTGAGAATTCCTTGTGTTTAAAGCCTTGGTGTTGAGGGTAAAAACACCATGTAGTTTATTTAAACATTGTAGTATAAATGTGCTCTTATTCCTTTAAATTTGTACTCTCTTGTTTGAGGACATGCAAGGTGTTGTTTGGGGGTATTTGATAAGAGGACAAAAGTCTTATTCCTTAATATCTTTTGAATAGCACTTTGTTTACTCCTATGTGCTTTAATGTCGCTTTTAGTCTTATTTTATTATATATATTTGATTGGTAAGTGGGGTTGAGGGGACCCCTACCCCTTTTAAATTACGTGTGGAAACTTATATCAACAATCAGTTGTTGAGGTGTTTCGAACCCACAACCTCTCCACTTTTGTGAGAGGGGTGCTACCATTGAGCCACAGGCCCATTCACTTATTTTATTATATTTTGCGGGCCTTAACTCTCACTAACTTGAAAGAAGGCCTAAAGTATCAAGTATTGGGCTTAAGTTGATGGATTATAAATCAAAGTTGATAAAAGCTCCAAGTCCACCTCCTCAAAGACTTTAATACCAAAGAGGAAGTTCAAATCCAAAAGAAGGAAGACTTTGAAGCCAAAAAAGAAGCCACAATTGTATCAAGATCAGAGGAGTATTTCCACCGAACCAATATTCCATTGGATAAAGTCAACATGGTCCAGGAGCAGCACTGAGTGGACGTCAGAAGACATTGACCCAAAAGTCAATGGTCAACTTGTCACCCTGCGAGTTGACCAACTCCAAACCATTCCGGCTTTCCACCGCCTTGATCGTAATGGGCCCTACACCGTCCTGAGTCTATCCAATGGCTGAATTAATGCAATTAGATATGCCTTCAAGGCCGAACAGTATATGTACTCTAGAAAACTAGGGTTTTACATACAACTCGTATCATACAATACAACTTAGTTTTCAACCTTTTGTATCTTGAAGCAATAGTCTTCTTATTTAGGTTTTTAAGGTTTAAAAGCAATAAAAGTATGTTTTTCCAATTGATGATGACTTGTTCTTCATCAATGGAAGGCTAAACCCTTAGGGGATAAGTAGTCTCCATTGATGAAACCATGATATTTACTATAGTTTTTACGTTTGTTCTTCATTAAATCGTCTACATGCAAAATAGTTTCATATTGCCGTATCGAGGGAGAACTAGTATGTTACTTTATCTTTTTTAGTGTTTTTGTATGTTTACCATCCTACATGCTTAATACCTACAATACCCGAGATGTGAGTACATAATAAGGTTTCAATATAAACTTAGATTGCTTAGAAAATGATATATATACGCTTGCATGGGTGGAACCATATGATTGATTTCTTAGCGTCTTGTCGCTTTGGGCTTCATCCATTCCATTCATGCATTTCAAGTAAAATACTTAGACACAATAGCTGAGAGGTAAGTGTCTATCTATCCCGGCAATAGCTGAGAGGTGGGTCGGGGAGCTAATAGCTGAGAAGTAGAGTAGCTAAAAACATGGAATACTTATTTTATATTATGGTGGATTCATGAGGTGAATATGTCCCATATTCCTTTTATTGATGTTATTCCATTTTAGTAATCGTAGTTAGATTATAATTAGTTAATTAAGTGGTTATTTATAATCTCTACAAAATAATGTGACATCTTCTTAGTAACTTCTTTGTTAATTTCTTTTTGATTAGAGTGGATTGATACCCTTCCTTATCATTATACTCTTATCCTTGGAAGGATTATTGTTATAATAGAATTGAGTCAATGACAACATCTCATCATTCATCGATCGTATCAACATCACATCCGTTCCCATCTCAACCATACTCAATACCATTGAAACAGTGCACCATCAAGTGTATCATCCAATTCGAGCATGCCCAAGTAATCCTGAACTTGAATTTGCCATAAACCAGAGTTCATGACTCCACCGAACTTCTCAATATCATACTTCTAAAACTTCGTTTTCGACATCTTCCACAACCTAAGCTCTTGATACCAAATTGTTGAGAAAATCGATAATAAATCAATAAAACCCTAAGTGCGGAATAACCCAAGATCTATAAGAAACAAGTAATGATAATAAAAAAAAAAAAAAGGAAACCAAAACACAAGATATACTGGGGGAACCCTCAGGGGAATAAACCACCTCAAGCAAAACAAAGAACTATATTATCTTCCACCAAAAAGATTACAAGATGAGATCTCACACAACTCACTCTCACAACCTTTACAAGAAGAACATAAACCTATAAATCCTCCATACAAATATTGCTCCCAAGTTTCACAAGCCTCCAAACCTTAAATCTTCAAGTTTTGAATCTCTCAAAACTTCCTTAGACTTATGTTTAATGTGCCTTTTATACTCCTCAAAATTTGCTACACTATCATGGCTATATATAGTGTATTACAAGGTAAATTAGGGTTTACCACGTCATGGGCCTATATTGGCGCCATAAGCACTTCACCATATACAAGTGTCTCGAAAACTCCAGCAGAAATGGACATGACAAAACATGTCCAGTGGTTATGGACATGACAATTCCATACTTAGCCAAATTTTTCTAAATCTCCAGCGGCTATGCATCCTGCAAAAATATGTCAGAATGTTGGAGTAGTTTTCCTGTGAAACTATTTATCTCCAGACTACGTGCCATATACTATTGGAAAACGGAGAGAGTCCTCTTTCCAACCCAAAAGACAAATCACAATTATGAGTACCATGTACAAAGTTATGATTGTTTTTCTACAGGGTATCAAAACTGAAAATAACGAAAATTGAACAACAAATTAAACTTATATCGACCATCTGCTGTTGACTTGTTTCTGACCCACAACCTCTCTGCTTACGAGAGGGGTGCTATTGAGCCACAGGCTCATTCGCTTCACTGTTTGAAGTTGGATCCTCAAGTCCATGACAAGAACTCCACTTTTTTCTTCTTTTTTCTGCAACTACTCGGGAATATGGCTCATTCGCTTCACTACTTTAAGTTGGATCCTCTTTTCCATGACAAGAACTCCACTTTTTTTTCTTTTTTTTTCTGCAACTACTCGAGAATATGCACCTATTGACATTTTTCTTTAATGGAACGAGAGATCGAGCTCGGCCGGTGGAAATTTTAATTAGGCTGGTCCATGCGTAGCCCATTGACACAGTACTAAAAGGAGGAGCCTAAAGTGTTACCACATTTTCTTATAGGTCATCTATGGACACGTACCCCTAGTGACCCCCACTATAATAACAGTGACTGAAGCTAGTTTTATAACTGATATATCTTTTCTTTCCTTAAAAAATAGGGAAATTTCTTAAAAAAACACCACATTTAGGTGTTTGTTCCCATATAGCCACTCATGAGAGGTAATCTTCCCAAACAACCACCTTACCCTACCGCTTTATACTTTTCAAAAAAATTCTTACCTAAACTACCCTTTGTACATTTTAACTTGATTTTGACTATGTAAAAGGTGATGTGACTTGCCATGCATAAAGGTATATTAAATGTGAACCATTGATTCCTTATGATAAGAAGATGATTAAATCACAACCTTTGATTTGAAATTTAATTTTAAAAAAATTAAAAAACAATTGTTAATAAGTAGATGACGTGGACGAGTAGGATTGAATAAAGACTTGTGCATTCCAGTTAGATTATGACACGTATTTATAGTTGTTTGGGCGGGCTTGGGAGGCGGGAAAGGTTTTAGAAAACAAAGTTCCCTAATTTACTAAAACACTAAACCCTAACTATCTTCTTCTTCTCCACAATTGCCTCCACTCTATCACACCCTCTTCTTTCTTTAACTAAATCCTTCGAGAATCTTACTAAATTCTTCGATTTTCATAAGATCTGTTGTTCATTTCTATAAAATGATTTTTAAACTACCAAAACGAAGCAAAAAGCAAACCGGTGATACCCAAATTGTAGAAACTAATATACAAGATTCCGATGAAGAGCAAGAAGAAGAAATTGAAGAGAAAGCAAAGGAAGTTTTTTTTTTTTTTTAGATCTTCAAATTGATCAAATACATGTGATTACCTCTGTACTCTCACAAATTGTGAAATATAGGCTTGGAAAATTTATGTACAAGATTGGGGGAGTATGAACGCGGTTCACACCATTAGATGTGACTTTGATTTAAGGTTTGGCAATTGGTGTTATATACCACATGAGTTCATGTTCAAGGAAAAATATGTCAGAAGTCCATTTAAGGAGAAATATTTTGGCAAGAAAAATATTAGGAAAAAGATTATCAAGGATGCAATTGTAAAAGCAAGATATGATCCCACTTCTGGTGATGATGTACATAATTTGAATCGATTGTACCTTCTGGCATTATGCTTACAACTAGATGCATGTCTGACCATTGATATCAGGTACATCCACTTTGCTAAAAGTTTCACATTTATCTTCAATGTTGTCATATTGTATCCTCTAAATGTTAGAATTTTTTCCTGAAGTTGGTGATATGGTGCATGTTTAGTTTTAATGTTTGTTATTTGCCAAATGTTGAACATTATCCTCATTTTTTATGATATATTATCGGCTTATTATCAAATCCTTATCCTTTAAATGGTAAAATATTATCTGGTTAGAATAGTGTTTGATATTTGTACAATGTTAGACATTTATCCTCAATTTAGTATTATCCTATCTGCTAATTATAGACACCTTATCTTGTAAATTATATAGTGGTTCTGTGGTTTATGTTACCCTGTTATATAATAGGGTGATGTTGTAAGAACTAAGAGTGTACACAAAACCACTGGATAGTTATTGCTAATTATATCGGTTAAAGAAAACATAGTCCATCTTCTAAATAATTTATTATCTATCCTCTAAATAGTAATTACTATTTGTTAATTACACAGGTCAACTGTAACCACTGGATACTTTTGAGCTTTAGCTTCTGAGAGAAGAAGATAAGAGTATATGATTCTTTGGGCTATACATATCCAAGACAACAACAATTAGGCCTCGAGAAGATGTTGGTGTACGTGGTCTTTGTTGCTGACCCAAAGTTGCCTGATTTCGATTCAGAAATAGAATGGGATAGGGAATTTGTGGAATGTGCACAATAATCTGATGGTGACTGTTGTGGAGCTTTTTTGATTGCTTATATTGATTGTATCATCAGGGGAAAACCCCTCAAATTCAGCCGAACCCCTACTCTTATGAGAAAGCGCATTGGTATGGAACTTATTGAGTGTGGACTGAAGCCTCCAAAAAATATTTATGCCTACAGTGTAGTAGACTTGTTATTTTTTATTTATGTTATTGTGCTTTTGTTATCATTTTATTTTCTTTACTTGGTATGACCATAGTTGAATGTATGGGTGTTGTATTAACCTATTTCTAGATTAATGCACTGCTGGGTCAGGTCGCTAGGGAGACTTGACCAAATGGGGATGTTTGAGATCGGGGTGGCTGCACCTCGTTGAGATCGAGATTGCCTACGTACTCTAGCTCGGGGGAATTGTTAGAGATCAAGCCATCGTAGTTCTGTTTATATAGAAGATAGAAGGGCGTGGATCGTGGATCTTGCAGATTCTCCGCCATCATAATGAGGATTAAATGAGTAACGCGCGCAGATCATCCCTGTGAATTAATTGTGTAACTGATGAGAATATTCTGTGCATTGAATGAGAGCACGTGTGTATGGCAGGTCGTTGCTCGTTGTATGATCGGGTCGCTGTGAACGAGCTACTAGGATGTCGGTGCTGTAGCGACCTGGTAACTGGATGACTGTGCCACGCGGCTGCTTTTGATTGGCTGGAGTATGTAGTACCCCTACATAAGCCCCCTCTTTTTAGGTCGGCTGGTGAAGGCGGGCTGAAAAGACTTAATGCACCATTCGATGTTGATATGATGTTCACTTTTTGAATTTGGTGACGTGGCAGTCATGCAGCGCTGTTTGTGGTAATCATGGCGCTCTTACGGGGAAGTGGAGGAGTTTCCTTGGACAGTTAGCCGTGTAGTTATGGCAACTGACGCACGTATTGCTTGATTGAATATCTGTTTTGCACGTGGATTGATCCAACGGTGGATACGAACCGTTTTGTGAGTGGAGAATAACTGCATTGCATATTAATCCTTTGGTCGATCTCAGCCGTTTGTCTGTTTTGAATCGATGGCTGGAAATGCTTGAGCTACAGTATATAAACTGTAGTTACCTTGAGAAGGGTTTACCTATCTTGCCTTTATTTGAATTGCTGCCGCTTTTGCCTTGCGATCTGAAGAACTTTGAGAGCTCGTGAGGTTTGTTTTCTTTTCCTTGATTGTTTACTTTCTTTCGTTTTCTTCTTCTGTTGTCGTCTGTATTGCTTGAGAGTAATATCTGAGGGTAGTGATTCGCAAAATGATCACTTGAGTGATGGTGGGGTTGAGGAGTATGAGTCTGAGAATACTCATTCTGACCCTCCGTCTCCCGTTCTTGATGAGGAGGTAGATAGCCCCCAGAGTAGTGGTTCTCATGGGGCAGACTCTTCTGTTGATGAATTGGTGGAGGGAGACGGCGGTGTAATGTGTAGGGTTGTAAATATGAATTATGTAAACAGGCATATCGTAGTTAGGAAAATGTATGGGTTTAGGTCGATTTGGCATTTGGAGATTAGATTTCTAGGAGACCGTTTACTTTCCCCTGATTACCGACCTAATAACCCTTTCTCAACTGTCTTTACTCTGCCCCAATTCCGTGCTGGGTTGAGGTTGCCATTGTCTCGATTGGTGGTCGACCTGTTGAATGCCATTAGGCGAGCCCCCTGTCAGATGAATGGTAATTTCTGGCGGAACATGAGGGTAATTGACGACCTCAACAAGTTGCATAGGTGGAACGTTTCAGTGGAAGATGTATTGAACCACTTTAGCTTTAAACGGTCGTCGAAGGTTGAACTCTCGGGCTATAACATGCAAGTTAGGCCAGACCGTTTGCCATTAATCTATCCAGTAAGTAGCGAGCCATGGTGGAAAGATCCCATGCTGATTACTGGGTCGATTGTTGAAGGGGATATTCAGTTGCGTCATATGATTAGGCATGACGCTCGTAAGTTTGTTGTCTGTAGTACTAGGATTGTTGATTTGTCTTCCTGTTTCTGAACTTGACGTCTTTTCATTTTTTGTTGCAGCGATCCGGGACGATCATTTGATTAGAAAAAACGCTTTGAAATCTGCTCTGGTAAGTTGAGCGACGAGCGGAAGATCTCGTTTCTACCCCACCTAAAGGAGCATTTTATTCCTAAAGGTGGTCCAAAAACTGTTTGGGAGGAGCTCGAGAGGAGGAAAGCTTTGAAGAAAGCATATATGTCTGCTGTTCACAAAGCTGGAGGTGGGCGATCTGGTAGTAGTTCGCGAGCTGATGACAGTGAACGGGCTAGTGGTGGCTCGAGGCAGGGAGAGAGAGAGCGTTCTGTTGGTGCTCCTCGGAGGTCGGAAAAGGGGCGACCTGTTGACAAGGAGCGACCTCTGTTGCAGGAACGATCTGTGGAGAGAGAGCTTCCTGTGGAAAGGGAGCGTTCTGCTGGTAGTTCTCGCCAGGTTGAAGTAATGGCGAGCCCCCCAGTCTCCGGTCCTCCCGCCTCGCTTCCTAAGGTAGGTGCCTTGGCTGGGAAGAAGAGGTCCTTCACAGGGAACCTTAAGCTGATGGAATTCCCAGCTATGCCAGCTCCTGTTTCTTCAATGCCTTTGACGTCTCCTGGGATGTCGACTTTGTCCAGGAAGACTGCTCCTCGGCCTTTGCATAAAGGCAAAGGTACTTTGTCTGAATTCCGCCCCGGGCCATTTGATTATTTGGATGGTCAAGGAGAGAAGCATGTCGTTTACGATAATGACAGTGCTATCGATGACCCTTGTGTTGCCCGGGCTGTGAATGAGGGTATCGTCCTGGACGCTGATGCCCGAGCAGTGAAGTCACAGCCTTTGTTGGTGACCTGCTCGAAGATAAATGCGGCGCTGTCTTTGGTGAGTGTGAGTATAAGTCGCATTGGTCTTGTTTATGCTTTGACATTTGGTCTAAATTCTGTTGTTGGTTGCAGCTCAATGCCAGCTTCCAGGAGGTGCGTCTGGTTGCTGAGATTGGTGCTCAAGCTGAAATTGAGTTGAAGGCGCTCAACGAGAAGCTCGAGCAGGCGAAGAACATTGTTGTCGTTGCTGAGTGCAAGGTTAAGGACAGGGATGCCCAGCTCGCAGCTCTGAAGGAGACGGTGGAGCAGTTAAAGGAACGCAATGCTGCTTCTCAATCTTCTGTTGAGTACTGGCAGAGGGTATGTCAGGAGAATGAAGCGGCGTGGAAGGCCTACTGTGAGCAGCTGCAGAAAGCTTTGATGGGGTCGCCCGAAGGAGAGGAGACGCGAGGTGGTGTTGGAGATACTTCGGCGCCAGCTCAGGACACCTCGATGGGCCCTAGTGACCAGGTCGCTGGAGCCCTTATTGAAGTTGATGCTTCAGGCGACCAGTCTGTGCGGCAGTGAGCTGGGCTTGGTTTCCCTTTCTTGTATTGGGTAACCTTGTTTTCCTTTTCTTGTATTGGGCAACCTTGTGCAAAGTTTGCTTCTTGCACTCCTTGTTGTTGCAGTATGTCTTCAAGAGCTTATTCTTGAGAGCCCCCTTGTAACTTTGAGAGCTTGAGTGGAGAACTCCTTGTCTTTTGTATTTGGCATCAGTAATCAGTTTTTACTTTGATGACTTTGTATGGATTCCTTTTGACCAGCTAGTTTTCAGGAAGTCCTGGTAGCTCGTTCAGAAGACAGGTAGACGAGATGAATGGCTGCAAGCAGGACGTACTGAAACAGTTCCTCTTGTATGCCTTGATTATATTGTGGTTGTACCTGTAATTGTTAAAATCTCATAAAGTAAAAAGTTAATTCAACGATTTACCTTGCATTGTTGCTCATGTCGTTTTGTCTACTTGAATGGACTTGCAAACAATAAGTGACATTTGCTCGACCCGAATGTGGGTTGAGGTCGCATTCAACATAATTGTGCTAAGGTCGTGGGAAGAGAGTGACCAATGCACCAAGTTAAGTTGCTAGTGATTTAACTTAACAAACTTTTAAATTATCAAAGGGACTAGAGTTTTGATAATTTGTAGGTCGAGGGATTGGACCTTTAGTAGCCATTCATGTTTGAGCAGAGATGAAGGCAAAATTCAATTTATACATTGAAATGCAATGAATGGATGCTTACATTTCATTGATAAAATTTCTTTAAGTGAAAAGCATTCCACGGGTTCTTAACGATCTCCCCTTCTGGTGTTTGAAGACGATAAGAACCGTTGCTTTGAACCTTTGTGATAATGTAAGGACCTTCCCAATTGGCGTTTAGTTTGCCAATCATGTCCTTTCTTTTGTTGTGGAATATTTTTCTTAGGACTAGTTCCCCTGGCTGGAAAGTTCTTGGTCGCACGCCTTTGTTATAAGCTCGCTTGAGTCTCTGTTGGTATTGCTCGAGCTTTATAGCGGCGTGGTTACGTCGTTCTTCGAGGAGGTCGACTCCAAACGACCAGGCTTGATTGTTGAGCTCAGTGTCGACCAGAAGTGATTTGGTCGTTCCAAATGTTAGCTCGGTGGGAATAACTGCTTCAACTCCGTAGCATAGGCTGAAAGGTGACATCCCAGTGGACGTACGAGGAGTTGTTCTGTAGGCCCACAGGATGTTTTCCAATTGCTGTGGCCATTGATCATGCTGGTCTTCGAGCTTCTTCTACAAATTGTTTAGAATCTGTCGATTTGCAGCTTCGACCTGGCCGTTGGCTTGCGGATATCTAGGAGTTGACCTTGAATGCTCGATTTTCCACAGGTCGTAGAATTTTTTTATATTCTTGCCAACGAACTGAGTGCAATTGTCTGTGACTACCCGTTTTGGTAGTCCGAACCTTGTGATGATATTTTCCCACATAAACCTTTGGACATCTGCCTGTGTTACGTTGGTTAATGCAACAGCTTCCACCCATTTAGTGAAATAGTCGACGGCTACTAGAACGAACCTCTTCTCAGACTTCTTTTCTTTTATCAGGGGCCCCATGATATCGAGCCCCCACATGTGGAATGGCCACGGTGCAGTGAAGTTAATGAGATCATTCGGATGCTGGTGTTGCTTATCAGTGAATCGCTGGCATTCTTTGCACTTCAAAACAAATTTCTTTGCGTCTTCCTTCATTCTTGGCCAGAAGTATCCCTGAGAGATCGCTTTATGGGCTAAGGTACGCCCACCGGAATGGTTTCCACATTCACCTTCATGGATTTCTTGAAATATCATCTGACCTTGCTTTGGGATCAAGCATCGTAATAACAATCCAGTTGCTGATTTCCTGAAAAGTTTGCCCTCATGGATTTTGTACATTGTGACTTTATGCAGCAATCGACTGGTTTCCTTTTTGTCGGATGGCAGGACACCAGTTTGAAGATAAATCATGAAAGGCTCCATCCAAGTCCCTTGGATGTCTGCTGGAGTTGTCTCTAGTAGATCAGAGATTTGATGAACATCCTCCTCTTTGAAGAGATATGCGGGCTGTGAGTTGACTGCTATAGTTAGGGCCCGCGGTCTGTCTGACTCGATCTTTGATGCTAGAAATGCCAGTGAATCAGCATGTCTGTTGTCATCTCTGGGTATGTGTTCAATTGTGAAATAGCTGAGCCTGCTGATGAGCTCCTTTGCTTTGCTAGCATACCTGATGAGGTTGACCCCATTGATCTGGTAATTGTTAGTAATCTGATTGACTACCAGCTGTGAATCGCTGTACACCTTGAGACGAACTGCTTGTAAGTCGATGGCCATTTTTAGGCCTTGTATGAGTGCTTCGTATTCGGCCTCGTTGTTTGAGGTCGAAAAGTCCAGACGAGTTGCTCTTTCGAGCACACTACCTATTCCACTTCCATTGGAGTTGTGGGAACCATCTACATACAACTACCAAGTATCTGGGGGGTTGTCTTGGACTTGCCTTGTTTCAGGTTCTGGTTCCCAATTGACATCCTCTGCTGGATAGTCTACCAAAAAGTCTGCGACGACCTGGCCCTTGACGGCCTGTCGTGAAATGAACTCGAAAGTGTAATCACCCAGCTCGGCTGCCCATTGAGCCATACGACCTGTTTTGTTTTTCTTTTCCAGTATGTGGCGTAATGGCTGATCGGTGATTACTTTTACAGTGTGTGCTTGGAAATAAAGCTTGAATTTGCATGCAGCGTAAAGTAGTGCTAATGCTAACTTCTCTAGAGGTGTGTACCTTATTTCGGCCTGCTGTAAGACTTTGCTTGTGAAATAGATAGGTCGCTCGACCTGGTTCTCTTCTTTAAAGAGTATTGCGCTGATCGCGAAATCTGATGTTGCGAGGTAAACGCCGAGTACATCTCCATCGTTGGGCCTTGTGAGAACTGGTGGAGTAGACAGATATGCCTTAAGATCATTGAAGGCCTTCTCGCATTCTTCTGTCCACTCATATGTAGCCCCCTTCTTTAGGATATGAAGCATTGGTCTGCACTTATCTGATGCTCTTGAGATGAACCTATTCAGAGCTGACACCATGCCGTTGAGTTTTTGGATTTGTTTCTTTGTTTTTGGGCTTGGCATGTCGATCAGGGCTCTGATCTGGTCGGGATTTGCTTCAATGCCTCGTCTGGTGACTAGGTAGCCGAGGAATTTTCCTGATGCAACCCCGAACAGACACTTCTCTGGATTAAGACGCATTCTGTATTGCCTTAATCTTTGGAATGCCTGGTCGAGATTGCATAAATGATTCTGCTCTTCACTGCTCTTTACTAGCATGTCATCGATGTAGACTTCCATTGTTCGACCTAACAGATCGTCGAACATTCTGGTGACCAGTCTCTGATAGGTCGCACCTGCATTCCGCAGCCCGAATGGCATAACTTTGTAGCAAAAAATGCCTTGCTCTGTTGTGAATGAGGTCTTCTCCTGGTCAGGCTCGTACATTGGGATCTGGTTGTATCCCGAATATGCGTCCATGAATGACAGTAACTCAAAGCCGCATGTCTGATCGACTAGCCTATCGATTTGTGGCAATGGGAATGAATCTTTAGGACAAGCTTTGTTCAAATTTGTGAAGTCGATGCAGACTCTTGTTTTCCCATTCTTCTTTAAGACTGGGACTATGTTGGCTAGCCAGTCTGGAGTATCGACTTCTCTGATGAAGCCGACCTGCTTGAGTCTGTTGATCTCTTCATTGACAGCTTCGTGGAATTTGGGAGCAAGTCTCCTTGGTTTCTGCTTGACAGGTCGATAATTGGGATTGACCCGTAGCTTATGGCATGCAATTGATGGATCTATTCCGGGCATATCGATATACGACCAAGCAAAAACATCTTTATTCATTGAAAGAAAATTTACAAAATTAGCGAACTTATCTTCTTCCATCTCTGAACCTATATAGACATACCTTGGGTCCTCATCTGACCCAATGTTCACGCGCACGCCTGGATCGGTGCTTCCGAGACTAAGCTTGGGGGAGCTCGCTTGCTCCTTCTGTAATTGCTATTTAGCAGGTTCAGCCTTTTCCTTGGATGGACTCTTTGACTTGTTGTTGCCCTCCTGAGCCTCTGTTGTGACTAGGCTCTTCCCTTTGAGATCACCATCCTTGACTCCAGAGGTGGATGGCTTTGACGATGGGACAGCTTTAATAACACCGTGGCATTCCTGTGCGGTGTTCTGATTGCCGCTGAGTTCCATTATCCCATAAGGGCCGGGATAGCGGAATACCTGATGGTAAGTTGACGGCACACCTCTCATAGCATGGATCCACTTTCGACCCAGAATCGCATTGTATTTGCTTGCGATATTGAGGACGCTGAACTTGCTGGTTACAACGACCTTGTCTTCCCTCCTGCCTACAGTAACGGGCAAAAGAATTTCCCCCTTAGGGTCTTCCCTTGAACTATTGAAGCCAAGGATGGGTGTGAAATCTGGGATGAGCACTGAGTCGGGCAGCCTCATGTCCTTGAAGGTCCTGTACATGAGAATGTTGCATGATGCCCCTGGGTCAATAAATACCCTCTTGATAGTATAATCTGCAATCCGCAGCTCGACGACAAGGGCGTCATTGTGAGGAGTAACGACCTTGTTAAGATCGTCCTCAGTAAAAGTTATATCGGACTCTTGGCGGGCAGGAATGTTGAAACGAGCTGCCCGGCCGGTGATGGAGTAGACATGGTGCAGATGTTCTACTCGTCTCTTTTTGTCCCGTGAGACAGGGGTGTGGTGAGATTCGTCAATCATGTAGACCACATGACTGTCCGACTCGCTGTCGCTGTCAACTTTGTTGGCGACCTTCTTGTTAATGTGGTCGCGTAGGTCGCCTGTTGGACCTAAGCGTTGGGAGAGGCTACGCCCTCTGCTGCGTGCTGGACTTGCTGAGGCCGTTCTGGCCTTGCTGTGATTTCTTTTTGGGGAACGGGGAGGCGTTCTGGACTCCTTCCTTACCCGCTTGCCCGTGGATTCCTCATTCCTTCCGAGGATCCAATTGTTGAGCCTTTTCTCATCGGCCCAGGTTTGAAGTGCGCGCTTCAAGACGCGACAATCATCAGTCTGATGACACCGTACTTTGTGGACTTTGCAGTACGGGCGACCAGATGTATCCTCCAACTGTGTGAAGGCAGGAATTTTGCACCAATGGTTGTGCTTGATTCTTTCATAGATGTAACCGGCTGGTCGCGTAAACCGGTGATACTCTCGCTGCTCAGTAGGCAGCGACTTAGCTTTGAACCTCTTTCCATCTGATCGAGGTCGTTTGTTTGAGCCAGACTCAATGTTGCTGACTACGTGGTTCTTTTCCCTCCCAGTGAGGGCTTCTTCAAGCTTTATATAACGATCTACCTTTAGGTAGAGCTCGTCTAGTGATGAAGGTCTCTTCATTGCCAGAGACTTGTGAAGGTCGGACCCTTGGATCAGTCCGTGAGAGAAAGCGATAGTTGCAAAGGTCTCATGCTCCTTTGCGAAGTCCTGAATGGAATGTAATTCAGACTTAAAACGAGCAAAAAATGTGCTCAGAGACTCACCATCTTGCTGCTTGACTTTGAATATAGAATCGATGGTAACAGGGCGTTTCTTGTTATGGATGTAGAAGATGACAAATTGTTTCTCGAGCTCGGCAAACGAGCTGATGGATCCTGGCTTCAATCGATGAAACCAGTCGAGAGCTGGTCCGGTGAGGCTGGACTGGAACAGCAAACACAAAAGATGATCTTCCTTGATCAGAGGGAGGGACTTCCGGAATCCCTTGATGTGGTCGGTTGGATCCCCGACTCCTGCATACTGGTCGAATTTGGGGGCATTTAGCTTGTTCGGCAGATCGTGTTCCAGGATCTCGTTGGAGAAAGGAGACTCCTGGAATTGTTGAAGGGACTGCACAACAAGTTGCTCTGCAGTGTGGCTCTTGGACCGGTGAAGGAGAGTCTGTGATGCTTTGAACTCCGCCAGCTGCTGGCTGAGTTGCTCGTACTTTTGGTTGGAGTCATCAGCAGGAATGGCTCCAAGTCCGCTATTTTCCCCTTGTTGGGGGTTGGTTTGTGCGGCCTTTAGACGTTCATTTTCTTCCTGCAGACGTGTAATCTGTGCCTGCAGATCTTGGATAGTGACTTCCTGATTAGTCATTTGGAATGAGTGATTTTGATTTTGTGGGTGGGAGGGTTTGGGTTTTCGATTATATCGAATTCCTTGCAGTCGACGCCAAATGTATTAACCTATTTCTAGATTAATGCACTGCTGGGTCAGGTCGCTAGGGAGACTTGACCAAATGGGGATGTTTGAGATCGGGGTGGCTGCACCTCGTTGAGATCGAGATTGCCTACGTACTCTAGCTCGGGGGAATTGAACTTAGAGATCAAGCCATCGTAGTTCTGTTTATATAGAAGATAGAAGGGCGTGGATCGTGGATCTTGCAGATTCTCCGCCATCATAATGAGGATTAAATGAGTAACGCGCGCGGATCATCCCTGTGAATTAATTGTGTAACTGATGAGAATATTCTGTGCATTGAATGAGAGCACGTGTGTATGGCAGGTCGTTGCTCGTTGTATGATCGGGTCGCTGTGAACGAGCTACTAGGATGTCGGTGCTGTAGCGACCTGGTAACTGGATGACTGTGCCACGCGGCTGCTTTTGATTGGCTGGAGTATGTAGTACCCCTACAGGTGCAATTATCCGTTCAATGTATTTTATATACATAATCTGTTGCAATGTTTTATTATTAACTCTTATCAGTTGAGTTTATTGTTATAGATTATAATGGTATTTAGAGGACTTATTGCGTAGGTTTTAGACATTATAACTGTGTGTTTTAGAGAATATAGGTGCAATATTTAGAACACTAATACAAAAGACATTAGTAGCAACTATTTTGAATTATTAATATAGGTGCAATCTTTGAACTACATTAATAAAAAGAAGTTAACATGATTCAAAAAATGCCATCTGAAGGACAATCATTTTATGTATATTGATAAGAGGCTTGTTTTAACCGATATAGAAAACCATTTTAACCGATACAAATTATTATCAACCTAGTAGAAAATAAAACTACCAACAATTAAAAGGAATGCCTGCATTCTGGCCATATGAACCCTGTGAACCAAATATTAGATAGTCATCAACATACATCTCAACTTCCAATTCATCTTATATGGTCCACATAAGAGGTCAATTATGCACATCCACTAGAGATTTCACATAAGATGCATCGTTATCGTCGTTTACCGAACAACTTTCATCACTTTCATCTTGTGGTTCACTTTCACCTGTACCTTGAGCTTGTAAATGCGCTTGAACTCTATGTTATTCTTCAATTTCATTGGAAATTTCATCTGCAAAAGTCATCATTCTTACACATCTCAGAAAAAATTGTTGCTAAGCTATTACAATAGAACTAAGTGATATTTCTAGCAGATTAGAGGATACTTTTTGCCAATTAGATGATGAGACTGGCAAATAAGAGGATATTGGTTGAGGCATGGGCCCAACTTCATTATCATCTCCCGATCGTATAACATTATCTACCAAGGGAGATTAATAAAAAGATGTAACTCTATAAGGAGCAGCAAGGGGAGTTGTCAGAACAACTTAGGGAAGAGTCACAGGAGTGGTATCCAATATATGCAAAGGTTGTTGTTCATTCTCATTCTCATTTGATGAGATAACATGACTCTTTTGTGGTGATGTAGGGTCTAGCAATTTTTTTTTTTTTTTTTGGAGGGGGAGGGGGGATATACAACCTCATTTTACAGGTATACAAAAATCTGAATAATCAGATTGATTACTGCAATATATTTTGGAGTTTGCTTCCTCGTTCCATTGATTGTATATCTCTTACTATCCAAACATTGATGATATATAAGTTACTGGCAGCAAAAATTCCAATCATCAATTGATTATAGTCAGATTCACATTGGATGTGGGCGTGGACAATTATTCATAACAGCTTGAATTGAAAATTTGTCTCTTTTCACATGAGTCATAGCTTCAATAATCTCCATAAACTCTTCATATGGTGTTTTCAGCAACAAATTGTTATTTTTGTGTCTCCGTTCTTATATTCCAATTGTCCATCTGTACTTGTCTCCACCTGACCAACATAGAGAAATACAACATTGATTTTGTTACCTGAAACAAATATTTCAGGCTAATATTAGGTGACTATCGGCTAAAAAGAAACAATGTATCCTCTAAAATATAATTTGTATCCTCCAAGATAAAATAAGCTTTAATGTAGAAACAGAGTGACGTGGAACCTCGGATATAGAATACCGGTACACCAACAAGGAATTAAAATCGAAATAAAACAACATCAAAGTTAGGGTTTCATAATGTTGCCTCAATTATGATGGTGAAAGTTTGGTAAATATACCATCTTCAATAAAGATGTCATTTTTGTAATATTTATGAGGTTAAGGTTTCATAAAGATACATTTTTTATGAATTATTTCATGTTTATGAAGTTAAGAATTTGATAAAAATATCATCTTTATGAAAGATCTCATTTTTAAATCACCAACACATTCACCACATTTTTGTTTAAAAAGAGTACAGTATGTTGAATGTCTACTATTTTAATTCCTATCTTACCCAAATTGAAAAATCTATTGCATTCAAAACTTACCAAATTTAATGTCCAGTTATTCTTCCTTTGCAATACAAATAATGAAAGATTTATTTTTTTTTCCTTTGACATCTTGTTTGGTAAGATGTAGAAGAAGATGAAATACAAATAATGAGGTTGTTTTTAAGGCCGTGAAAAAAAAAGTGGAAGAAGATGAAGACCAGAAACTGTGTTAGGTTGTAGAGAATAAAAAGTAGAAGAAGATGAAATTGAGTTGTTGGTATATTGTGTTGTAGAGTTATCTTAATCCAACGGTTATATATTATCATCTTAATCCAACGGTTCGAGTTTGTTTTGATGTCGCTATCAAAGCATTAAAAAAATTCAAATTTGGTGAAAAGTTTAATTTGATGGTGATGTTTGCAACAGATGTGCAGAAGGATAAAAGAGACCTAAAATAAAAGCAAAGTGGGGCAAAGTGGCTATTGGAGAAGAATACCACTCATGAGTGGCTAATTGGTGGGTTTTTTTAGAAATTTCCCTAAAAAATATACACAGAAATCAGTACTTCAATGCATACACAAAAAGGCTAAGTGTCTCTCTATAACTATCAAGGGCTAACTGTCACTCAATCTATAACTACCAAGCTTAGTTAGGTGTACAAAATCAATCAAGTTAGATACATCAAAAGGTAGAGGAGACAATCAATCACATTTCAGGATATGTAGTCTCAGCAAGAGCTTATGAGCAGAATCAGACAAACTAAACAATAAAATTGTTAATTGTTAATCATATAAACTATAACTGGCCCTTATACTTTTTTAATGCAAAACAGAGATTTTGGGTGGCATTTTTTGTACTTAATTAAGTAAAGTGATATCATATAATTCAATTTCACATGTACTTAAACTAATCATTTTATGTTTCACTTTTAGATTCATATATGTTTGACCAAAGCAAATTTGTGGTATTAGAGATTCCAGAAAGTTTGACTAAGGTTTTTCAAATGTTAGTACGTAGAGATGTGTGTGGACTGTGGAGTGTGAAGATCACTGAAGAGTGACAAATTTAAACTGCTCTTAGAACATGGATCACATGGTGGTTACATTACATGTGAAAAAGGGTGAACAATAATATTCTCTACTCACATGCATTTTGGTTCGTTGTATTAGTAAAGTTATAGAGAGTTCAAAAAGATTTGATTTTTGTACAGCGCAGTTGCATCTTCAACTTATAGATTAGAGATTAATAAGAGCTTAAATTAAATAAACAACAAGTATATATATATAGATGAAAAAATAACATTTGCGCTATTAGCAAATCATATCTTGATTCATTTTAATGAAATTTGGTTTAAGGAGTAGAGTGTAGGCTTTTTCTGCAGCATATCACTCCAATTACGGACCATATAGCTGCCAAATGAAATCACCATTCTTTATTTTTATTTTTTACATAAGATTTGGCTAAATATGCATGATATATGATGCCGATTTTGCCAGTGGAACACCTAGCTAGCAAGACAACCAACAGCTTAATTTGGCTCCTTAGAGCTTAAGGAGCCAATTTTATTTTATTTTTTTGGCTCTTACACCTGTTCCCTCGACTGACCGATAAAACAAGTTCCAGAGGCATCTTCCATTCATATCTATTTAGGTTTTTCCGCACCATATTTAGGTGGGAGTTAGATCACCTCTTATTCCTTCGACTTGAAGTCAGCTACGTACAGATAGGTGGCCATAATAATTCATGTTGGTGTACTTAAATTTTGGTATTATTTACATCTTCAAATACTATTAGGGTTTAGGGAGTATCTACTTCAGTATACGGTATACCTCTCTCTCTCTCTCTCTCTCTCTCTCTCTCAAGAAGCTGAAATGTAGTCAGATAATTAAGTATTTAAGTGATTAACTACTGAGCCACCAGTTACGTCAAAAGAAGAATCAAAGTAGTCAGCATATATCAATTTTATAAGTGTGCACCCTGAATCATTTTTCTGCGTTTCAATACTTCAATACACATGGAGAGGGGGTTGTTTGAGTTTCATATAATTTGAACATACTATATTAGTTTAATGAAGTGGATAGATTAGTTAACTGGTTGGTCAGATAGATCATCAGTGGTTTGTTTTGTTATGTTTGATTATGTCCAATGCAAATGCATAGTTGCATGGAATACTTATTGACCAGTACTCAAATCATGGAATCACAGTACCGGCCATATAGATATATATACTTACTCGATCATCTCTCACATTTACAAGTTTCAGAGAATCCAAAGAGAAGAGAGCAGTGGAACTTGAATAGTTTATATGGAAACACAACCACACCGATTCCATATAATAACAAGGCCTATTTAAAGGCGTTTTAATGTGTAATGTCTGTGTCAAACATATATACTACTATGTTGTACTTGTTCATAAGTGGTTAAGTTGAAAAGATGGTTCATTGATACAGTTTTGTTGCTTTTTTTGGAAATTTTAAAGGATTAGAACATAGCAAAACTGTAGGTAGGATAGGTACTCAACTGAGTACTCGTTATTGATCTTGATCAAGATCTAAAGATTTCATAAGCAATGCACATATATGTTGACGTCAATGAAAATAATGCATTCAAACAGTGATAACTGGACCTTGTGTCCTTATGATTGTGGGGTGGAACTTGGAAGCACTAATACTGTATGACACAGGTTGGGACTTGGGAATAAGTAAAGGCATGGCAGAGTGAACAAAATGCGAGTAAGAGTGTATGACCAAAAGAAGGGTATCTTATCCCCAAGGTAATTAACCCTAGTATGAAGGACAATTCACGAAGGATATTTAACAATCCGAAATTTATAATATTGATAAATATTTTTTGGCATCAGTTAGAACATATATCATTACCAAAAAAAAAATTAGAACATATATCGTACCTAAGGCAACTGGTGTCCTTTAAAATAATGGTCTATCTGGGATAAAGTATTTTCGAGATGTATGAAAATATATAATTAAATGATTAAACATATATATAAACCACAATAAAATAATTGACTCCGAAACTACCTATGTATTCAGAAATTTTTTTTTTTTTTTTTTTTTTTTTGATAAAGATGTGTATTCAGAATTTCATTGTTGAAAATGACTGAAAAACATCCCAAAATATAAAACACCCCAAATGGAACCAAAGCCATAAAAATCCGGTGGCTTGTTTTCTTGGACACCTTATAAGTTAAAACTTTGATGTCGCACGAACTTTATAGTTTTTCTTTGATAGATGAGAATTAGCCAATTAGATGATGCTAACTTTACAAATTTTTGTAGAGAAAACATTGCCAAATATTGTTTGTTCCATAGTATGGACCACTACAATCCCTAAAATTGTTTGAGATAAAAAATTTATTATTTATAATAAATAATATTTTACTATTTCAAAGTTTATAGGACAAATTAAATGGTTGCGGGAGGATCAAAATAAGATGATCAGAAAATAAGAAGGAAACATTCGAAAGGGTCCCCCCCTTAAAATGGTTAAAAGGTGAGGTCACTTTCTTTCTTATAAGCACACCCTTTGATGATTTCCATTGACCAATGATCTATCTAATTCAATATTTTCTTTTTGTCAGGTTGACTGGAGACACTATCCTTCTATTTTGCCGACCGACACGTGTGCATGGGGTATACCCCCAAACCTAAAGCTACTGACCTACTGTACTATATTGATAGATATTGGGATCGAATTGGTGATCCATTCACCACCATGACACCATGACAACCATGCACCTTGATTGAATGAAGACATATACTATTTGGCCCAGAAGTTGCAATAGGTGTGGAGTGTGGACCAAAAGTGCAACTAGTGTGTTAGATCGATCGACATGGCATACAACAGGCATCGTGGAGTTGAGAACAAATGGACAAGGTCATGCTCCCAACATATGGTGTATCGTGAACAAAAAAAAAAAACATATGGTGTATCAAAATGAAATGAATAATACAAATTATTATTTTATAATAATTAATAATATAAAAATACAAATTATTATTTGTTATTATGTATATTATATATTTGATGATTTGATGTTAAGTAGGGTATTGATCAAATATTTATTTGATCATTATGTATAAAAATACAAATACTTTTGGTCTATCTATGGAAAAAAAAATTGTGTTCTTCTCTATATTTTTTTTTAACATCTCAATCCTCAGGTGATCGTGCTGGTAAGGGATTGAACTTGAGCTATGTCAAATTCTCAATAGCTTTTATAATTTTCCATATTATTGGCACCGTCTTTATGTTAATTTAGTTATTGGATATAGTTCATAATAATGTCTGAATTTTTATTTGAACTTGATTAAGTTTTTAAGTTGTTGAATTAATGAACAAATTTTCATAAATACAGTGAATGACCAAACAGAAGCTTCAATGCAGAGTGCACTACGATGAAGAAAGCATTATCAGTGATCATTTATGGCATAATACCACCAACATTCGTTTATTGGATATGACTATATATATGAAGACTGAAGTACACGTATCTTCCATTATTATTTTTATTTTTATTTTTTATTTTTTTTGGAAAAAAAATGAGACTTGTACTCTTGTACACATGAATCATGATAGCAATTTAATATAGTAGTACATTATCTTTTCTAATCTCTTTCTTTGTGTGGGTGAATTTGGGTGGATGGAAGGAGAGATGGGAAGACATGGCACTAACACATGCCTGAAGAATCAAGACCCATAGTTGCAAGGCCCCCAACCAAGATAAAATTATCATCTCTTCCCATAACTCTGTGTTGTGTTGATCTGGTTTTGTCAAATTTGATCATGTCGGGGTTCATATTTTGTAATCTAACTCCAAATTTTCAATTCAACAACCTAACATGAAGTAAATCAAATCTGTCGTCATTTAATTTTATTATTCAGATTGTTTATAGCTCTATTTTTATCGAGGCAGCAAAATATATTACTTTTGAATGATCCAATAATATTGAAAATGAAATTCAAAAAAATAAAAATAAAAACAGTAATCAACTCTAAAAAAACTTTATCAAAACTGGAATCCATAATGAAAAGGTATCATTGACCACACCTTTTGTTGCAAAGAGATTGTCCTTCCCCACAATTTTACAAGGCAGGGGCCAATGGGCCATCAGCCATGGGCATAGGTTGATCTCTAAGACCAACGCACCCCTTTTAGCGCAAATGTGTAGGTGTAGGCATAGGTTATTAAATTTCTTTTAGGTCTACCAGTGAAAAAAAAATGAGAATATATACCAAATACGGTGAAATACGGCACTCATTCAGTCACCAGATTATGTATTTCTTGTGGTGAATAAAAATGCACAGGCCATAGTTGTATCCTAGGCCGTAATGCTGCGAAATATCATGAAATATGTTTTTAAAATAAAGGTCATGTAATATTAATCTTCTCTTATGTTTGTATATCAAATTAAAATTCCAAAAATAAGTTTCCTAGTATATAATAATCCAATCTATGAAAACTCAAACCATTTAGGTTACATCAAAATGGAAATTTTGCTGAATGGCCTATCCACCAAGCAATCCAGCAATGGAAATAAAAACTAGCTGGCTATCTGTACGGGAAAATAATGGAAACAAAGAAGGAAATTGCGAAGATGTTGCGCACAAGAAACACATTGTGCTTGGCAAATGGCAGGAGATAAACAGAAACTGAAACTTAGGAAAACACGGTGCAAACGCGGAACTAGATAAGATGTTTGCCTACGTTTTCGCAATACTTTTACTGAAAAAGGAAACTGAAGATTTTACTTTTACGCGTTTCATTTACCACTTTCACACTTAACTCAAAGTAAGATCAAGGGCATTGGTAGTAGGAGTAGTGTACATGACGTGTGCATTGGTAACTGTAACTTCTTTGTTTTCTTCTGTTTTCTAATTAAAAATAATTCAATAATCAGTGGGCCTGTTTAAAAAAAGGAAAATAAAAAGCCCATCAAGTCAGGTGATAGTGTGATACCCACTGCCACATCAGCAACCCTAAACTCTTTATAAATACCACCGATCCTCATCTTTCATTACCACATCTTTAATCTCCACCGCCACTCTCATCATCAATCAACAACAACAAATCCCATTTTCTCTCACACAGTGACTAAAGTGAGGGTGTTGATTTTGTATTTAATGGCAATAGATTCTCTATCTCATTCTTCTTCTACTCATCATGGTACTTCTTCACTACCGCCACCACCACCACCACAGTTTTATATGGATGAAAAGTGGAAATTATCAAAGAAAGAATGTTCAAGAAGTCGTTCATCATCAACAACATCAGCAACACCTTTTATGAGAAATTCATCAAAAAGAAGATGTGCTTTTACAAGGAAGTGTGCTACTTTAGTTAAAGAACAACGTGCTAGATTTTATATTATGAGAAGATGTGTTACTATGCTTATTTGCTGGAGAGATTATGGTGATTCTTGAATAAACAAAATAAACCAAATCAAGAAAGAAAGACTGAAAGAGATTTTTGCTTTTATGCCTTTGTGCCTCTTTCTATCTATGAGATTGATGAAGTAGAAGAAGAAGAAAGAAGAAACAAATCAAGAATTGCTTTTTGTTACCAGTCCGAGAAGGAAGAGGAGATACATTTTTTTTTTTTTTTTTTTTTTTTTTTAATATAGAGATAGTTTTTGTGTACAAATTTAAGTTTTTTTGATTTTGTCCAACAATCATAGTTGGATTTACTGTAATCATACCCCCTTTCTTTCTTAAAACAAAGATTCTAATTACAAATGAAGATTGATTATCTAGCTATCTTTTATGATTCTCTTTGTTCTTATCGTTTATGTTTGATTGAAGAAGTGATAGATAGATAGATAGATTGATTGATAGATCTGTGAGATCTTTCATTCAGACTTTCAGAGAGAGAAACAGAAGATTCCTTTCAGCTATTGTGGTGAAAGTAATGTACTTGGCTGACGTTTAATTGGGTATTATTTTATTAAGAAAAATGTTTTTTTAATAAAAATCTAGATTGGAAAAATTAGTAAAAAAATTGTAGTAAAGTTGTATGGTTGAATGGAAGAACGTGGTTTAGGTCCTTGTTGTTTCTGAAGAAGTCGGAATCAGAATACTTTGGCCGTTGGTTTCTTTGTTTGTTTTTTTAATAGAGAAGAAGAAGACAGAGAAATGTAATTAAACACAGTTCCACTTGCCTGTCACTTCTACTTATTATGGAGATTGATAGAGGCAGAGCAGCAGGATAAGTAAATTGGTGTTAGTGGTAGTAAAGCAAATTAGAAGATTGATTATCTATCTATCTAGTATCTATCTACAATGTCACATTCTCACTTTGGTTTTTGATTCCTGAGTCCTGACTTGCATTTAGTTAGAAACTGACATTATCTTTGGCTAAGTAAGATATGCTCATATGCATAATGCATTATTATGTGGGGGACCTAGACTTTGCATTTATCCTTGGGAGAAGAAAGGTGAAAGAAATGGTAAAATATAGTACTGTAATGCTAAAAAGGTGAAAGAAATGGTAAAATATAGTACTGTAATGCTAAAAAAAAAAAAAAGTGTTTGAATGATTCACCTAGACCTTAAGTGCACAAATCTACCATCAAAATAGTTATCAGATCTTTTTCACAATTCACAAACAGCTGTGTTCATATCAATGCTCACTTATTTAAAAGTTTTTGAGTTCAGATCTGGCAAAAAAATCAATATTCCCCCAAGACAAAGCATGGTAGCAGTAGTGATTGGCAAGGAGTGGGGTGGGAACTTGAGTAAGTAGTACAGTCTTGACACATGGGGAAAGATTTTGAAACTCCAAAGCACAAATAATAAGTCCAGTAAAGAAACCAACTGTATTTCTACTCTAAGAATAAAAGGGGGAATTTGTCAAAACCACATCACCTAATTTGTATAAACCCTACTAAAAATAATTAATTTGAGATTCCACTACTCTGTTAAAAACTAGGACAGAGTGGGGTAGACTTGTAGATTGACTGTAATACCCACAAGCCACAAAGAAACAGTCATAAGTATGGTTTGTGAACAAAATCGTTTCTTTTTTTCTTCAGTTCTTCTCTGGTTTAATCTGCTAATACGGTGGGACATTTAAACACGGCCAAATTCATCAAATTCTTTAATTGAGAAGGTGTCTTGGTGACATCAAATCTTTAATCTTGTCAACCTCTCTTCTCTTTCTAGCAATTCCACACTATCTTTCGATCTCTTATTAATCCCAAAACTTGCTATAACAAGTTACTTACTTTGTTTTCAAACAATCTTCCCATCTAAGCAACAAATCCACCATGAAAAAAAAAATAAAAAATCCACCATAACTTGTTCCCATTACAAAATATTTTTCATTGAAATTGCTTGAAAAACTTCTAATCTTTCAAGATGGGTTTTTATTGGATTTGGAATTTTGTTGAGAGGAAGAACACTTTGACAACCTCTGCTCTGTAAAACAACCAACTTTTGTTGGGAGGATGAGCACTTTTGACAACAAGAAAACAACCCGCCTGTAAATTATTAGAGGAAAAACACTTGATTTTATTGGGAGATTGGAGACTCCAGTTAGATTTTATTGAGAAATTGAACTCTTTAACAACAAGAAGACAAATTGTGTTCTGCAGTTCAAGGGTAGAATAGGTAATATGAGCAGTGCATACTCTCTCAGGTTCTCTGTCCTAGTCAGCAAACGTTTTGCTAACAGATTTGGTAACAGAGTAGTGTAATCTCAAATTAAATTATTTTGATGGGGTTTATACAAATTACGTAATGTTCGAGTGTGGTTCTGGCAAATTCCCCAACAATAAAATATACATGAAATTGTGTCACAAAAATTTAGGCAAAAATGGTAATAATCCCAAGAAGTATTAAATGATACCTACACATGGTCACCCATTTTTCATACTTTAATCAAAACAATATTCTGTGGTATCTTGGATCTGTAATTTAAATGGTGGGTAAAGGGCCTCCCATTTTTCCAAAGGCCCCCCTCTTAAATGTAAGCCCACATTTGAGTTCTTAACAGTGACAAAGGCCTCTATATGATTGAAAAGTGTAGATCATTGAATTGTGGGTTAACTGATCCTCTAAAAATTAATATTGACCCAATTAGACCATTGCAATTCCCATTATTTGGTTAATTTTGCATGCAACTTGAGGCTTATTTGACCATAATCATGAATATATAATAAGCTTTTCTTGAGCACTTTCTAGGCCTGGTAGAGAAACATGCCAATTTGATGAATAACCTTGACATGATCTACACATTATATTGACAAAAATGCTATAAATGTAGGGTCATTGTTTGGTCAATGGTCACATCTCTCGGCATTCTTTGTCCCCTAGTTATACAGAATTACAGATTACTACTATTTATGCTATCGTTATTAGGCTTAGAAGGTCCCCTTTACACCACGCGGCAAATTCAGGGTGGAACATAATTCGAATTTGGTAATTGAATGGTCTAATTTCCTTACGACCAGTCTCACATGTGTGGGACCTTTACAATATATATATATAGCTTGAGATTTTTAAGATGAGATGATGAAGATGACTTATATTAGAGATTTTGTTTGTTTGGGTGATTTAATAAAAGAAGACCTTATCTGCTTAAATAATGCATGAAGGTAAAGCCAAACCATTAACAACCTTTGTACTTCTGGTTTTTGTTTAAACCATTATCTGCTTAATAGAGAGACCTAGGAAACTTATTGTTCAATGCATATCTTGTGCAATGCCTGCTAATCTATCTTATTCAACAACATTTGGGCAACCAACTCATGGATTGTGATGTCTTACCAAAGCATAAAACTTTGACAACATTGTCATACTAAAAAATCTGGATATGTATGAACTTGGTGACAATGATAGTTCGAGGAATACTTGGATTTGTCCTAGCAGTAGGGGTCCCTGGACAGTAGAGCTATACCCACCGTGTTAATTCCTAGAAGAATCTATAAAATGTTGAAGAGTGGATCCATAATTTTTGATGAACCTGTATCTGACTATTGTATATGGTTTGTTTTATGTATCTATATCCTGGTGCTGCCGACTAGAGAAGCTTTCACTACATTTGTTTTTTATTTTTATTTTTATTTAATCAATCAAGGAAAATTAAAGATTTCCCCAAAACTCTATTTCCAATACAGATACTCTAACCAAACAGATCCTTAAAAAGTTACCAACACACACAGTGTATTTAGGTGGTTACACTAAAAAAAAAAAAAAAAACACTAGTAGTAGTATAGTAGTCACTTCTGAGAGCATCTCTAATCCACAGTCTAAAAATAGTTTTTTCTATAATTTTGTCCACATATGTTATCACTCATGCTATAAATAAATCTGCTATAAATATGGTTCAATTTGAAACAAAATATACAATCTTCTAACAAACGATTTTTTTATTATATTTTTGGAAAACTACATCAATTTATTATCATTTAAATATGTTTTTATAAATAGTTTTTTTTCTTTTTTATTTTTGTATTTGAATGTTACGAAGTTTATGTGTATTAGTCTTAAGATAAAAATTCTAAATTCAGAAGGTTGCAAAATCTTAAAAAATATTATAAATTCTGATGTGTTACTTAGGTGGCATGCTAAATTTAGGCTGTTCATTACTCATTAGAGATGCTTCACTTGTCAACTCGTTCACTATTTTGTGGTCGCCCATAAGAAATGGTCGCCCATAAGAAAATATGCATGTCTGGGCTGGCGAGTGGAGACTGCAAATAACCATAACTTGGAGTGAGTGGCGGTGTAGTAGGTAAAGGTTACTAGTGACTAGTGACGAGTGACGACTGAAAGTCCGGATAACAAAAAGGAATAGGAATATACCAAACTAGACCAGAAGGTTATGGCCGCCATCTTCCACTGCTCAGCAAACCCCAAACCGATACGTTTTCTCGTTCCGATATTTGATTTCAAACTTCTTCAACCTTTTTCCGTTTCAGTTCAATCAACCTCTTTCTTCTTCTCTTCATCATCGCTTGTGAGAGAATTGTTCAATAAGGTATCACAATCATTCTCTACTTATTATTAGGGTTTAAGTTTGTTTTATTGACTACTGTAGATTTGAATTTGAATTCCTTATATACAAAAAGTTGATAATTTTGATTGTTATAGTTGCATAAATTGTTCTTAGTTAGTATGAATGAGCGCATTTTTCAATTGCCATTAACAAGAATATCAAATGAATATGATTGTTCTCTATGCTATTAGAAAACGAATAAGGAAATGATTTGTGTATTTCTAATAAGCAATATTGAGGAAGACTGTTTGACCGTGAAGTGGGATTAGACTGTGGTAATAATCTAATTAGTTTCAATGAAGAGCCAGACAAAGGAAGTGAAGGGTCAAGCACCAATAATTATAGAGACTTTTGGCTGCCTAATGCCTATCACACAATCATTCAAGAGAAGATGAATGAGCTCCACCTTGGTTTTCATTAGTTCCCTGTCACGAAAGTTTGGTGGCCTAAAGTGCTAGCCAATGTATGTTTTCATTTATTTGGGGAAGAGTTTTATACTGATAACCTTAAGAGGAGGGTAAGAGATTATGATGGTGAATAAGTGCTCTATGTGCCTTATTGAAAGGTAGTTATTAGACAATCTTTTTCTTCAATGTCCACTGACATCTGAGGTGTGCCAATGGTGCTTCACTACTTTTCAGCAGAAAGTGAGTCTATATGGAGTCATCTTTGATGTGATTGGAAGGTGGAAGTGTCCTAGATTGTATCTATTAGTAGGATGATAGGGAAACTGATGTTTCATGCCATAGTATGGAAAATCTGGTTAGTAAGAAACAACAGAATAAAGGAAGGCAACTACTACAGAGATGATTATATACAGCTACTATGGAATTGGGTATCCTACTACCCTAGTCCCCGTAACCTTTGATGTAATGCAACCCTGATATAGTGTATATGTTTTAAGGTTCCTTGGTATGAACCGATCCTTCACAAGTTTCTGATATATATAAACTATTCTATTGCTGATTTAAAATAAAGTCAGTGTGTTCAACTTATTAATAAATACAACCCGAATGTAATAGCCATGGAAACTCCCATTTGCCCCTATAATATATTTTTGCAGGAATAAAGAAAGATTTCATATGGCTTGATTAGGAGGAAGACATTATTGTCTGAGACACAATTGACCAATAGAACTGGTAAATAACCAGAAATACGACATGAGCCTTCCTCCAGACCTTTAAAAACTTCCCACACCAGCAAACAAGCTGAATCACTCACGAAGACAATTTGGTTCATTCATAACATTTGGATAGAAATCATAGCTTGTATTGGTTAAACCATCGTTCTTAAGTTTTACTTGGCTGTTACGCTACTCCATTATCAGGTAGTGATTTTATGACGTTCTATTATTATACTATGTAGTTTGTACACAATCATTTTAAAGAAATTGTAATTCCTATAAATATACTTGAACCCATTAAGCAATTTCTTGATACTAATATTTATAGTGTTGGACATTCAAATGGGGGGGTATTTCCAAAAATCTCCAATATTTATAGTGTTGGACTGTTGGTAATCCTGTATATAGTGCCTGAAGCTCCAAGTGTTTCTGACTTCAGGAACAATGGGGGATGCAATTGATTTAACTGGAGATGGAGGTGTGATGAAGAAGATTGTAAGGCGAGCCAAAGCTGATGCTGTTGGGCCGACAGAGAATGTTCCTGTTGTTGATGGTATACCCGAATTCTCTCAGATACTAATTTGTTTCTTCTCTAACAATAGCCTATCCAGTAATCCAGGTGTTTCAATTTTGACAAGCATTTCACTATTTCAGCAGCCGATAATTGGGTAGATGGGATGATTTCGTATATAGCAATTAACATTGTAATTGTCTTTATGGGCTTTTGATGTGATATTCTCTATCTCAATCATTAATAATATTTCTTGTTTTATCTATAAAAAAAGCCTGTCCAGAAGGTGATAGACTGATAGGACCTGGGTAGGACAAAGGGTGCATAAATGACATAATTTATTGTTGCAGTCGTACAAACGATTACACCCGAAAGCTTCGCTACATAGTAAGCTGACTTTGTTGAATGGTAGATCTCGTAGTGTAACAAGCCTTTTAGTTTGTGGAAAATCATATCCTTTAGGATGACGATCGGGGAGTTTTGCTCCTATTTTACAGGATATGCATGAGATGCTTCTATCATTTAGAGGCTATAAGAGCATCTCTACTGCAACATCCAAAATGGAAGGTTGTTTTGGCATCCACGTAGGTGCCATTAGTGCATCCTAAAGCAACATGCAAAGATGAAATTTCCATATGGAATTTCTTTGCTTATGATGTCACCTGCGTATGACCATTAAATCTGAGAAATTCCAAAAGTGTGCGTTAGGGATGGTTTAGAGGTTCTGACACATTCTATAATATTAGAAGCTGCTAAAAAAGCTGATGTGAAAATCCTAATGGTACCCGTGTGGCCGTGTGGATGCTAAAAAACCTTCCATTTTGGATATTGCATTTGAGATGCTCTAAGAGCTAAGATTTTTTTTTCTTCTTCATATTCTTGGAATCATTTTCTATTATTAAGGAGTTTTTTCCTTCAGTTTATTCATTTTGGTTCTAAGACATCATCTAATTTGTCAATGCAAACTGACATGAAGAACATCAACCTTTGGTTAAGCCATAGATAAAAATATAGGTACAATTCGAACTTGAATATTCTTAGAAACTACGAAAATTTGCATGTTTAGGCAAATATCTTACGTCACAAATTTTTTGCACGATAGATGACTCCAAAGTCACTAGCTCTGTGAATATGGTGCATTATATGCTTTGTTTTTCATAAATAATTACCCCTTATATTTTCATATAGAATTGAATTTCTTAAGACACTAAGCAGATTTCTTGAGATACAAAGAAGGTTCACATTCCTTTTAGTGTATCAGACACAATATTGATGATTTTGACTCAGGTGAAAATAATAAATAAAGTATTTATGCTTGTGTTTATTGTCGCTGCTTTCACGGGTTTTCGCGCAAAACTTTGATGATTACCGTCGTCCTTTTTTTCTAAAGTTTTATTGGGCCTTTATAATTTTTGTTATGCTGGTAGTGGTTTAGTAGGACTTCAGCGACCTTTTGGGGTCTTAATGTCAAAAGAAGCTACAGTCTTTCACGTCTCACATGCAGATTCTTTTTTGGAAGATGTTGATTTTATTTTACATAAAATATTTCGCTCATCCAACTCACTGGAGTTAGTGTTTTTGGTGCGGGGCCAAATTCCTATTTCGGTTGTGTGTCACTCTGTCTCCCTTTTACTCTCTTGCTCCTCATGTCCTCCCTCACCCATTTTCTGTTCTTCTCTCCTCCGGTATGTTGAATTCAAATTAAATGAATAAATCAGTGAGAAGTTCGAGAAAACCACTATCAGTGTTACCAGTGAAGGTAAACTAGGATTTACAACCTAGATTAACATCACATTTTATTTTATTTTTAAGGTAGATGTATCATTCTTTATCCTTGGCTTTATACATCTGCTCAGTCCCCAATTTGGCTTTAACCATTCTAGGAGCTAAGACTTTGTAAAGCAAACCTGGAATATTGATCCCTCAATTGAGTACTCTGCAGTTTTTCAATCCTGTAATACTCTTACGGAAAAGGATGTTTAGGATCCATGATGTGCCCCACTCATAACCACCCTCATAGTCCTGCTTTATAATCCTTTCTTTTTGACATCTTGATTCTTGACACCCATTTCTTTTGTGCAAACTTGTTTTTAAGTTTCTTTTAGCGGCATATCGTATTTTTCAAACTCTTACATCTGTCCTATGACAAACTAAGTCCAGGAACTAACATATAGTAACACAAACAATAAAACCTGAACTAAGTCTTCTTAATAATACTGCAATAGAGACAGAGATGGAAGTCAAGAAACCATGAGGAACCCCCTATATATAACCACCACTATAGTCCTGCTATAAAGAACCATTGTCCTAGTACATTGGTTCTGCAGTCTTTCATGTAGATTTTTGAGACGCCTCTGAACTATACTTGATTGTGGAATTTATAGACTACAATGGAATTTTTGCATGATTCATGAAACTAATGGCCTACCAAAAAATTTGTTTTGTACATTGAGAAGTTGACTCATTCAAATTAACATGGCTAGATGTTTCCAACTTTTGTACTCAGTAATAAGTGCATAGTAAATGATTGTTGCTAAAGCTTTCTTCATAGACCTGATCTCTTTGTGTTCTGAGCAGTTCATTATGAGGGTACCCTTGCTGAAACTGGCGAAGTTTTTGATTCCACACACGAGGATAACACTGTGTTCTCCTTTGAACTTGGAAAGGGCACTGTGATCAAGTCCTGGGATATTGCTCTGAGAACCATGAAGGTGCATACTGCACTTAATGTATTCATTTAGGGATTAGTTCTTTGTTTTTCTTAGTTAAACATTCAAAATCAAAATAGTTAAAGATTTTGTTTTTACTAATTCATTGATGACTCATCATTTCTTATTTTTCTAGGTTGGAGAGGTTGCCCAAATCACTTGTAAACCAGACTATGCGTATGGAAGTGCAGGTTCTCCACCAGAAATCCCCCCAGAGTAATGTCTTGTTTCGTTTGTAGCTTCTAGTTATACAGTTTCATTTAGGAAAGTGTTATGTAATGTTAGCTTAGAGTAGCAAAGTTTGCCCTGTTGAAGTAGTTAAGCTCTCACTGATCATAGGAAGATAAATTTACTAGTAATCATTATTGAGTTGACGGTATGAGGTGTCTGATAAATGGGTGATGACACATAAAAATATGTGCAACGGTCAGTGGGTGTATGGGAGGGTTATATTTACAAGGCCTACATACATATTTCTTCATCGGCGCAACAATTGCAGATCAATGACCAAAATAAAGGTGATGTGGATTAACCAAAATATGCTACGGGATTCTTGCACCTTTTTAATTAATTTTATGATCCCATTTCTCAATCTCCTGAAAGCTGAGGGGTTTAAAGGTCTTTGATGGTGGTCGGTGAGTCAAACCATAGTACTGGTACTTTGATGGAAGAGAAATCTGCTGATATGTAACATACTGAACATTTTGTGGCTGCCTTTTGTTAGCATTAAACCTATGGAAGACTAACAATTTGAGATATATTATTTGAATGACAAAATATTTTTACAAAAGTCTACGATACGTCACGCCCTTGAAGAAATCCTGGGGCACAAGCATCTATATTGTAGAGAAAGGGGGTATGAACAATTTTTTTTCCGCCCTGATTGTGTTTTCCTGGGCCTCATTAATCATAAACTTATATGGGCAAGTTACTATTCTGGTCATTGGTGTTGGTTGCGACATCTTATTGTTTGATTTGTGTCCTAGATCTCTCTTTGAGAACTATGCCTCTTAGTCTTCAGTCTCTTCCCATTGAAACACATACCTTTAGCCTTGAGGTTCTTCCACAAAATAAATTAATACAAGGGTGTATCTGCGTGTGCAAGGAACTTCATGGGCACTCTCACTTTTTAGGGAATTCTTATTTCCAAAGCCTACATTTCATTCTACCTTTAATTAACTAATTTGAATGTTAAACTTTATCACATTTTAAATTTTATTACATGTGTTTGTTACAGCGCAACCCTTGTTTTTGAGATCGAGTTGGTGACATGCAGGCCACGGAGGGGATCAAGTCTTAGCAGTGCTTCAGATGAGAAGGCTCGGCTAGAGTATGTCTTGTTCTTGTTGGAATTTCTACAATTTTGTTTTGGAATTCATCTTACTATTGGTTTTTAGCCAGGTCATTTGCTAATAATCCTGTTGAACTTCAATTACAGGGAACTGAAGAAGCAGAGGGAGATTACTGCTGCAAACAAAGAGGAAGAGAAGAAAAAGAGAGAAGAAGCCAAAGCAGCTGCGGCTTCTCGTGTGCAGGCAAAGTTGGATGCTAAGAAAGGTCAGGGAAAGGGTAAAGGAAAAGCTAGGTAGGCCTGACTCAATCCATTCATTTTAGGTATCCAAGTAAAATATCACTCTCTTATTATCTTATGTTTTTCTAGAGCTATAGGCTAAAAACTAGTCATTTAAATCTATGTTTCGAGCAAATAGAGTTTAAACGAATCCAAGCCCCAAGCCTATTGAATAAGAAGCCAAACTATATTTTTGAGCTGATATATAAGTTCTTTCCCTTGTTTGATGGGTTGGTATATATGGCAATCTTCCGTTGGTTGGTATATATGGTTCAGTTGTCGTAGTTCTTACAGCATCAACATATGTATGCTGGTAGGGGTAGTGATTCTTCTCTGATCTTACTCTCAAAATGGTTCTGTTTGTTAATTGCTATATATTATATTACACTATAAAAGCACTGTTAGGTACAAATTACACTTATATTTCCTCAGTCACCGCACAAAGACAAATAGGCTTATGAATGTGTGCCTTATAGTGGGCAGAACTGCTAGAAAGTAGAAACCAAGGGTCCTTTTGATGATTCACCACTTTGGGAAGTGGGAAAACATGTTTTTGCCATTCGGCAAACCTGATGGGGTTGGCAAGTACACGAAGTGGGTAGAGAATTTGACATCAACGAGTTTAGCAAATGACTGGGCGTTTGCATTTTGCTGTCATTTGATAACAAGATTGAACCTGGTAAACCTGTTAGGCGTTGCTGCGTTGGGATAAAACCATGGACAGATCCATGAATATCATACCAATAGATCAATTTACATAGTATAACAAGGCATCAGGCCCAGTTTCATACTACTATACATAAATTAGTCCACCTGCAGAAAATATGCCCATCGTATACAAATAGATCAATATCAATGAAACGACCAACAAAAAGTATATCTGCACAAAAACTGATTTTATTATTGATGACCCAAAAGAAACAATGAACTCTTGATATTACAAAACCATCTCCACTCATAGAGTCATAGTTGCCTTTCCAGTTGGAGGGAAAGGAAAATCAATCAAAATATCATCAAATAGCCAAAAACGAATTGTGAAAAATCAAGTTAGAATTTTGTGGAAAAATTCAACTTCAACACTTGGGGAGATCAGATGGTGGAGGTGGTAGTTTCTGATTATGGAACTTTCCATCTAAGATGACCCAAGCCATTTTCAGTCCCCAGCTTGTGTGAATTTCTAGATGGCAATGCATAAACCATACACCTGTTCATATTCAGGATCCACAAGACAATTAGAATATGTTAGTCTTATATAGAATATCATATAGATAGAATACCAAATATTAGACTGACCTGGGTTGTCTGCAAGGAATCGAATGGCAACCCAACCACCAACCGGCACACCAACGGTGTTTCTCTCTACAGGATCGATGAGGTTGAAATTGGCAGGGTCTTTATTGGGATTGTAGTTGCCAAAGCCTTGTCCAACAACGAAGAAGTTGAAACCATGAAGGTGGAGAGGATGACTCTCCGCACCTAGAATACTAGTGTCCTGCATAATCAGTTCCACACTGGTGTTGAATGGAAGCACCACAAGCTTTGTCCCATTACTGACATTGGTATTGTTTGGAGGGGTTCCTGTGTAATTATAAGGAATGAGTGGTTTGCTTGGGAAAGTAGTTGTTAAGATGGCATTATTTGACTGTCTGAAGAAGTGAGTTTGGAGTAATGCCGTGGTAGGCATAGCGAACGAGATATTATTAATAGAAGCTGCAAACATTGTGCTATTAGTAGGACCTTGGCAAGTGTGGTTTTGGGGACAAGGATTTGTACCCAAACCTACTGTGAAAAAGAAGTGTCTATCAACTGTTTGTGGCACGTTAGCAGGGAATTGTGCAGTAGCTAAGCTGCGGAGCTTCTTTGTGAAATTTGTGGCGAAGAATGTGTCGTTAAGCGCAGGAAGCTGTGGCTTGAACAGTGGGAGATTCTTTAGTGAATCGGTGCCAAAAGAAGATGACTTGGATGGCAATTCGTATTCAAGAATACCAGCAGTAGTGGAGTTGTCAAAAGTTCCTTGACCAGTAACATAAGGCCTAGCTAACATGAGGAAGGCAGCTTTAGGATTGTGAGATTTTGTTTTGAGGAGAACATTTGTGGTCTGTCCCGGAGCAATGAGAAGTGTATCAGTTGTGAAGGGTTTAACATAGACGGCATCTGCATCAACAATAGTGAGCGTGTGGTTGGCAATGCTGAAAAACAGCTCGTCATTGAGTGCAGCATTGATCAACCGTAGGAGATACGTCTTCCCAGGTTTCACCTTTAGCTTGAATGTATCTGTTAAAACCCCATGCAACATGTCAAAAGCCTAGAAAAATTAGACAGAAATAGATGTTAAATCTTTTTGGATTTGCTTGTTAATTTTATACCTTTTGCTGAACAATTATATAAGGGTCCAGGAAGTCCATTAATGGTATAGGCATCAGATACATTTGGACCTCCTCCTGTTTGCAAAGCCTGGTTGATAATTGCTTCTGTATCGACGTTGAACCACTCCCCTGAAAATCAAATTGATCAACTCATGTATGATCCAAATTTTGGTAATGTAGTACATAGCAAGACATCTGGCTCATCATATTGTTACCAAAGATGATGGGGACTTCCTTGTCTGGTTTGGCGAACGGGTAAGGAACTTTATGTTTTGGAAGGATGACAATTGGTCCATAAAGGGTTGACCTCAGCCATGATACATGCGCGTGCCACCAGAGAGTCCCTCGTTGCCCAACGATGGTGAAATTATATACATAACTCTGACCAGTCTGAATAGGACACTGAGTCACATAGGCAGGACCATCTGCCCACCCACTCTGAAGCTGTCGAATTCCATGCCTGTGTTTCAACGCAACAATATTGATTTACTGATCTGATTGTGATTAAACATTGTATTCCATTTACCAACTTTGTATATATCTGAATCTCTACACTAGGTTTTTGTTACTGTTTAACTATCAAAGTTAATGTTTCTATGCTGGATCTGCAGTTTATAATATTTTGTGTATGATAAGGTTCCACATTTTCCATACACATACACACAAATGAGGAACGTAGTTAGCATCCATACCAGTGCAAGCTGATATTGTTCTGCACATGGTTAACCACCCTAATAACCAACCGGTCTCCCTCCCTTGCGACAATTTTAGGCCCTGGAAATTGTCCATTTACGGTTACAATGCTCTTGGTATGACACAATCTTGTCACGTTTTTCATTTGGATCTGCAAAATTGTTTTAAAGCAAGTGAGTCGTAGAAATAAGCTTTGATATACATTGTCAGTAATAAGTTGCAAAAGGTATAAGAGAACACGTACATCGAAGTGGTAATGCCTGGTTATTCCTGTATGTTTTGCAATAGCAAGCTGTGGGAGGAGCCACAGAGAACTTAGTAAGGTGATGAACAAAGTACTCATTGAGAGAAAATCAGGAGCACCCATCTTTCTCAGTTAATGTCTTTGTATGATGTTAATGACACAAGATGGGTGAACTTAATCTTTGGATACTATGACAAAGATATTGTAATGTGGTTTAGACAATTTTTCTTGAATTTGTTATATAGCATGAAAACATGTTTGGTTATTGATAGCTCAGGTGTCATTTGTCTTGAGAAACAGGGAAGTGCTTGGTCTTGACCAACAAGGTGGCCCATCTTTTTTTAACTTTAGAGTGTTGCAAATCCAAAGTCCAACTCATCATTCATATTGACGTTATGTCAATTTTAATCAACACTTTTGCATGAGTTTATCATGGAATGTGTATCTGATTATACCCCTATTGAAATCAACCTGAGTGGACATCGCAGAGGGCATTTCAGTCAAACATCACTGGCTAATCTTGGATCATAACCACTAATTATGTTGAGTATTGAACACAGAACTTAATCCTAAAGGCAAAGATTTTCCAGCTAGTTTAGGCTTTGGTCTGTTGTAGCCTTCAACCTCCTACCTCCTATCGTTAATCTTGGTTAGCAAGCCGAATCAGATGATGACCATCTCTTCCTTCTTATCTCCTTGTCTTTGTCAGTCTTTGTTGTTTACAAAGACATTTCACTGTTCTTGATGTTGTTTCTATTCTTCCATAATTTAATCTGACATTCTGACTAGGAAACACAGTGGCTCAAAATCCCTTGGTTTACCAACTATATAAAAATCTGGTAGGAATTTCCTTGGAAGTAGTCGTCAGAAAAAGGTTAAAAATAGAAACTAAAGGGTTTTGAGCCACTGTTAAGGCAAACAAATTATCAAGTAAATAGCTAGAACCAATTAGACATTAAAGCGACTCATCTAGTCTTCTTTCAATGATGTGTTTGTGTTTGCATGGGAATTGTGCAAAACGCCTGGCCTGAAATTTATATGTCCCAATGGCTTCCTCCTACAATCATTGTCTTCATTGGGTATTAGGTATGTGCGGCCTTTTAGTTTTGGTAACGATGGCTATAGCTTAGTTAGTGTTAAGAGTACATTGGATCGAACTGATGACTGATCATACCTAGTATTTAATGAACAATTTTACCATAAAGTTGTGAATAAGTGTGATTTTTGGTGCAACAGAGGGTACTAGCTCATTGTAGCTAGTTCGCTCTCGAACTCTTCCATGCCGTTAGTATTGGATGTTGTAAACAGTTTCTCTAAAAGCTCCTATGGCTACTCAAGGTAAGTGATCAAGATCTCATGCATTATTCTCAATTCATACATATAGTTTTAATTATAATATTTTCTACATTTGGTATCAGTCGCTGTTGTAATGGTATTGAGTATGGTTGAGATGGATACGAATGTTGATGTTGCTGTGATCGATGAATGATGAGATGTTGTCGTTGACTCAACACTAGTATAATAATAATATGTTGTCGTTGACTCAACACTAGTATAACAATAATCCTTCCAAGAATTCGATGTATAACGGCAAGGAAAGATATCAATCCACTCTAATCAAGTAGAAAACAAATAAGCTAACCAAGGAGATGTCACAATATTTTGTAAAGAAATTATAAATGTTATGTTAACTAATTCTAATCTAATTACGACTACTAAAACGAAGTAAGATCAATAAAGGGAATAAGAGGTATGTTCACCTCATGAATCCACCATAATACATATCTAGTTAATATCCATGTTCTTAGCTACTCATCTCTCAGCTATTGTAGCTCCCCGACTCACTTCTCAGCTATTGCCGGTATAGATAAACACCCTCCTCTCAGCTATTGCGTCTAATTATTTTTCTTGAGATGCACGAATGGAGTGGATGAAGCCCAAAGCGACAAGACGCTAAGTAATCAATCATATGGTTCCACCCATGCAAGTGTACATATATCATCTAAGCAATCCAAGTTTATATTGAAACCCTATTATGTACTCACCTCTCTGGTATTGTAACTATTAAACAATCTAAGTTTATATTAAAACGCTATTATGTACTCACCTCTCGGGTATTGTAAGTATTAAACATGTAAGCATGGTAGACATACGAAAACACTAAAAATGATAAACTAGCGTATTACTTCTCTCTCGATACAGTAACATAAAAGTATTATTATAACTATTTTGCATGAAAACGATTCAATGAAGAACAAGCATAAAAACTATATTAAAATATCATGGTTTCATCAATGAAGCTACTTATCCCTTAAGGGTTTAGCCTTCCATTGATGAGGAACAAGTCATCATCAAATAGAAGAACATACCTTTATTGCTTTTAAACCTTAAAAACTTAATAAAAAGAACTATTGCTTTAAGATACAAGAGGTTGAATATTATTCTTTTCTATTTAGTTATATTAAAACCTAGTTTTCTAGAGTACATATTTACTGTTCGACCATATTGGCATATCTAAATACATTAAGTCGTCAATGTTATAGACTTAGGTCGGTGTTGGCCCATAGGTTGTAAGTCGGCATTGGCCTTGACCTGTCTAGAGCTGGTCAACTTGCGGGGTGGCCAGTTGATCGTTGACTTTTGGATCACCATCTTCTGTCGTCCACTCCCCCTTCCTTCTGGATCATAGTGAGTCTATCCTATTGGACTATGGTTTGGTAGAAATACTCCTCTGAGCTTGGTACAGTTGTGGTTTCCTTTTAGGCTTCAAAGTCTTCCTTCTTTTGGATTTAGACTTCTTCTTTGGTATGGAACTATGGAAGTCCTTGAGGAGGTGGACTTGGAGCTTTTATCATTTTTGATTCATAATCTATCAACTTAAGCCCAATACTTGATACTTTAGGCTTTCTTTCAAGTTAGTGAGAGTTAAGGCCCGTGAAATATAATAAACCTGAAAATAAGATTAAAAGCGACATTAAAGCAAATATGAGTAAGCAAAGTGCTATTCGGAAGGTATTAAGAAATAAGACTTTTGTGCTCTTATCAGTCGCCTAAAATGTATGATGGCTTTGGTTCAATATCATAAGTTATTTGATTTTTTTTTTCGCATTTCCAAAAATTCTCACTATTTTTTTGGTCATATGAATATTGATATAAAATTTATAATTTAAACTTGCTAATAGATATTTATTTTTCACTTGTAATTCTATTTATAAAATTTGGTTAGAGATTTCTTTGTGAGATAATCCGAAAAATGCATATATACCAATTTTATTTAATTCCGCATATTAGTGATTCCTGGGTGATATTATTTAATCTAATCGAACATCCAATATTGCTACTATTTTGGTTCTATTGAGATGTGTTAGACAACTTTTCGTTATTATATCTTTGTTTTGTAACACAATTTCTTTTCTATCAATGCAATCTAAACTAGGCATCAATATTTGGCATCTTATATCATATTATATAACCAATTTTTTATATTTGTTTGAGCATTGTTAGTCGCCAAAGTGGCATATACTCATTTTTTAATTATAGATATTGGATCAAATAATTTTTATCATATTCTTTTAGTGGGATGCATAATGATGCCTTAAATTTTAGAATTGTGATTTTATTATTGAAATTAGGTTGGATATTTAATTGCAATAATCACATATTGTAAAGATAACATAAGGTTTGATTATATTTTTATAGCAAATCATATTTGTAGAAATATAGACTATTATTAGTCTAACTTTCAGTTTTACCAATTTTAAGTATATTAGGTGTATTGTTAGTCGCCAAAGCGGTCTATACATTCAATATATATTTGAGATAGTTTGGTAAATTATTCGATATCAATTTTAACACCTCATTTCATGTGGTTGTCTTTGACCCAAATGTTCAATACAATTGTACAGTTTTTTGTTGGAGGTAGAATAAAGTGATAAGTATGAATCTTAATTACCTTGAAACCATTAGCCCAAAGGCATGGAATTGATGTAGTTGAGAGATATAGAATTGTTATCTTTTTATTCATATTTAATTTTTTTAGTGAATCAATAGCAGGCTAATTCTTGGACCAAAAGGTACGTTTTAGTATTGCACTCGATTACTCATTAAGGTGATTTGTCTTAATTAAATATTAATTTGATTTAAAACATGATCAATTTTCTTCGATCATGCACTACACCAAAACAACAAATTTGCAGCTTAGGCTTTTTTCAATTTGCAATGACTATTTAGCATTGCAAATTTGCAACACCGTTTCGCCGTTGCAAATATATTTTGTCGTTGTAAAATAATAAAATATAAATATATTATTTTTTTATGCGTTACTATTATACTTGAAACCTCAGTTGTCGTTGCAAAATATTTAAGTAAATGAAAGAGAAAAGGTAACGTGGCACGGTTTTAACACGTGCACCGTTGCAATTGTAATCAGTTAAGGAGTTTGTAAACTCTTTCTCTTCTCTTTAATAAAAACCTCACCGCTGCCTGTCTTCTTCTCTTTAGTAAAAACTCATCTGCTGCTCCTCTTTCTCTTTCCTATCGCTGCTACTCGTACAATTCGTTGAAAATTCCAGGCTCAGTTAGTTCTCTCTCTTTCTATATATCTTGTTTTGCTCTTGTTGTCTGCTCTTTAAAGTATCAAAGTAAATTTTATTTTTCTTCTAGGAATCGATGTTTTTGAGATTGAAAATGGAAAATTAGTAATAAATTTTGTTTATAGGTCAGATTGGTGTAAAGTTTGTGTGTAAAATTTATGTTTTTTTTTCCTGAAAATCAATTCTTTGTGAGATTGATTGTGAAATTGAGGGGTATTTTATTGGGTTTGGTTGTTTTGTTTGATTGAAGATAAAGGATGTTAAGTTCTTTTTAATCAAAACAAAACAATTCACTGTGTGTTCACATCTCAGACTCCTTTCCCGCGAAAAACTACCTAATTAGACATGCCCAATTACCCACTGTAGTGTACTAATTATGCTTACCCCAAAGCACGATGATAAAATCCCAGGTGTGTTGCTAATTAAAAATACAGCATGAGTGAAACTCTTTAAGAGTCTTTGTTTTTTGAAATTCATTTTATTGTTGAATTGCATCAAACAGACATTAAGACCTGTGCGTCAACCATTTTAGACGATTGGAGCCTTCCAATTTTTGATAGTTTGATAAATTTAATTTGTCTTTTATTGTAGTCCATCTTGAATGCATTCTTTTCAGGTTTTTTTTCTATGTTTGATTTGTCTTTCAGATCCGTTCCAAAATTTTAATTGCATATTTTTGTTGGAATCTACAATTCGATCGTGACAAGCATCACATTGGGGAGTGGAGGCACTCATGACCGGTGATGTAGGGTGTAAGGATACCTCAAGTGCTTCTACCTTTTTGACTAAATCTTGGAGTAACGTTTTAAGCTGGGGTCAGGTTTGACCTCGTACATACCTCTAGGTTTATCGTGTGTGTTTATGGTAGTGTTTGTTGGGGATGATCCTAGTGAATCCCACGTATTATTGGCTATTGTCAGCTAGTTTTCAAAGAATTTCAGTCTTGGCGGTTGAGAGATCAAGAAAACCGCCACCGTTCATACTTTTAACAATGTTCCTAGTTGCATAGTTGAGACCTCTATACATGATCCTATTTTTTTCTTTATCATCAACTTTGTGGTGTGGACACCAAATAAACAAGTCTTGGAACCTCTCCCATGTATCAAAGAAAACCTCATCATCTTTTTGCCAGAAATTTCTGATGGCATCAACAAGGTCATTGGTTTTGGTGATAGGAAAATATTTGTTCAAAAACTTTTTGCTTAGTTGAGCCCAGGTTTGAATGGAATTGGAAGAAAGACTGTGTAACTAGTGAAATGCATGATCTTTAAGAAAAAAAAGGAACAACCTCAGCCTAATTTCTTCATCAGAAAAATGCCTCTCTTGTTTAACACAGTCAGGAACTTGTTTAGGTGTTGATATGGATCTTCCCGTGGAAGTCCATGAAATTTTGGCAATATGCCCACAATCTGAGGGTGAATGCCATAGCTATCGACAGTGGTCTCGGGTAAAACAATGCAAGTAGGTAGCCCAGTGGCCAAGAGTGAAAAGTAATCCCTTTAAAGTGGCTTCGTGATCCATAGGTGCAAGATGTACTTGGGCAAATAAGGTTGAATCGTTAAATTCTCCCCCAGAAGTAGAAATGGAGGTTGAGTCGTTGAACTCTTCCTCAGAAGAAGTGTGGTCCGTGCTTGTGCGCCTTGTATAATTAAACTTGAAGAGGACCGGATATGCAGATTTTACCAGACCTAAGACGCATCCATAATGCACATTACATATTCCATACAAGTCTTAACCCGTTCAAAAGCATCTAGCAAGGGTGTAGTGACCCGACCTATATCACCATCGATATTGTCCCCACTTAGCCACTGCGGACATCCGACAGTGTGGGGTTTTATGGGCAACAGCCTGCTTCCCAGGAGGTCACCCATCCTGAGATTACTCCTACCCGAGCACCCATAACTCTGGAGTTTTTTCGAACTCTAGAGCCAAGTGAGCCCAAAAGGCTTTAGTGATAATATATGACGGATGTATACCTATATTCCAACGTTAGAACATCCCCTTCTTAGGTGTCGTAGGACCCATCCCCTCGACAAATCACCTGTCAACTCGGGGTGTTACAATCCCACCACCATAGAGGAGAGTCGTCCTCGGCATTGGAATATGCAGCCCCAGATCTCCGACGTTCCCTGCCCCTCGTGAGACGAGTACCTGGCACAACCGTCACCCCTTTACCAGGCTAGGCGTCTTTTCAGCATACCCTCCCACCCTCAACACGTGAACCGTCGTCGGCTCTGATACCATTTGTAGCGACCCAACTTATATCACCACCGATATTGTCCCCACTTAGCCACTACGGATATCCGACAGTGTGGGGGGTTTTATGGGCAACAGCCTGCTTCCTAGGAGGTCACCCATCCTGAGATTACTCCCACCCGAGCATGCTTAACTCCGGAGTTCTTTCGAACTCTAGAGCCAAGTGAGTCCAAAAGGCCTCAGTGATAATATATGACGGATATATACCTACATCCCAATGTCAGGACATCCCCTTCTTATGTGCTGTAGGACCCACACCCTCGACAAACCACTTATTGACCCGGGGTGTTATAAAAGGGCTCGAAACTGACTCGATTTTGTGTTCACCCAAGTCAATGAGTTCTTTCCAAGCTTCCGTTGTGAATTTTACAAACGTAAACGACGTTCCTTAATTAAATAACCACAGTGATTCTACAAACGTAATATGTAGGGGCTCCAAGTAGGGGTGTGCACGGGCTGGTTCGGTCCGGTTTTACCATAAATACTAAACCGAACTTCGGTTCGATTCTGGTTTTCTCGGTTCGATTTCTCGGTTTTTTCTGTTTTTGGGCTTTTCAGGGTTTTGGGTTTTTTTTATGTTGGGTTTTGTCAAGTAAGTCCAGTTTTAAGTGTAAATATGTCTAATTGGTATATACAATTTCAAGCCCATGTGTTTGAGGTGTATATATGGGCCGGTTCGGTTTTAGCTAGTATAAATCGAGAACTGAACCGATCATCCTAAGAATCGAGAAAATCGATTGGTTCGGATCAGTTTTTTGGTTTTACGATTTTGTCTGCACACCCCTAGCTCAAGGCCCAATTCTTAGTTTGTGCTTCAATCAAAGAATTGTTCACGCAATACTAGTTGAAATATCTCCTCAAAGTCTCAAAGGAACATCGTGATAGCATGGCTTTAGTTAGTTCTTTCAATTTTAAGCTTAGGATATTGCAATTAATTGATATTTAAGTTTCACTTTCCGTAGGTCAGGTCCACCGTCAGTCCCGATTTAAACAAAAAGTAAAAATTGAATTAAAAGCGAGCAACACCTAAGGTCATGCTAATCTTTACACAACTCCTCTTGTAGGGGATTCGAGGAGGGTATGGAGTATGCTTACCTCCCACTTTATGCGAAAAAAATAAAGTGCCAAACAAACGCACAAAAGTGGGGAGAAGACGAGTTGTAGTCGACTAAGGGAAAACTGTTCCTTGGGTTTCAATCGTTCTAAGGAGTCATTTCTTAGTAGACTCAAAGCTAACTCCATAATCTTGCTCTACTATCCGCCACGAACAATTAAATAAATAATCCTAACAACACCTACTTTAAAAATATTACAACCGCGATCCCTTCGTGGATACAAAATTTAATTATCATACAAGTCTCTAAAAATGCTGAAAATTGGGATTTTTAGACTTAACCTCCCTCATTATGACCACGTTTTAAATAAACCCCCTTTTTGTCCAAAATTGGACCTTGCCCCCTCCATTTTTTTTCCATCCCATTAACCTTCAAACTTAAATCTTCTTCCCAAAATGACCCTGACTGCTAGTTTGGATTTAACCCCTTTCAAAAAAAAAAAAAAAAAAAAAAAAATCCTATACGAAAATTGTAGAGATTGAAAATTGAATCCTAACTTCTCATATTATTGTTTGAGCAGGTATGAAAAAAAAGGAATTGAATTAATTCATCATCATTCCTTTAAACTCTTGGAAATTGACCTTGCCATTTCCATCTTGATCAACTCTGCTGATCATCTTGATCAACCCCTCATCACTTTCTGCAAATCTTGGGGCGAAATACATCCATTTCCATCACTTTCTGAATTGACCTCATCAATGATTAAATGAACAAAGTCATTAATAAGTGAAGTGCGAGAAACGTCAGGTGGTTGAAGAAGGATGAGTTGATGAAATTGGTCAAGTTCTGGCAACATTTTAGAGGAAATTAAGATTTGGGTTATGGTGGGTATTTGTATTGACCATATTTGTGAGGTTGGTCAATATATTAATGAATAATGTAAATATGTGAATGATGTAATGAAATGATAAAGTAATAAAGTAAGAAGACATGTGACCATTGTTTACGTGGTTCAGCAATTGTGCCTACATCCACGGAGAGAGAGAAATAACTTTATTATATTAGTGGTGATACAAAAGGGAGCTCGATGATGAGGAGAGCTCAAGAGAGAGATGAGACCTGAGATGTGAAGTCTCATTATGAGAGAGTGGGGATGTCATTGATAATGAGACCTCACCATGAGATAGTGTTGGGAGCATGAGACCATGAGAACATGAGAGGAATGAGTGATTTGCCTTGATATTTATAGGCTTACAATGTAACTCCATTCCTAGCATTTAATGAGGTAATGATGAGAGAATATCATTGTGGTAAATGACTTTAACTTTGTAACTTGTGCCATCAAGAGAAAGTCCATTAAATGATAATACGTGGCACCATGATGGACGGTAGAGATGGTGCCACATGTATGTTGTATGTAGTACCCCTACAGTAAGGATTTGTGGTAAGATTTAGAGGATGAAAAAGGAGAAGAGATGAGGTGTTTGAAGAAATGCCAAGCTAGTGAGAAATTGTTACTGTTTCGAACTTTTCTTCACAACCCACTTAAATAATCAAGTTTTCTAAAATCCCTAGACGCCAAATCGATATGTTTGAATTGTATTCGGATTGAAATGAGAATTCAATTTCAAGTTTTTTGAAATCCCCAAAATCAAGAATTCAAGCCTTTTCAAGTCACTGTTCTTCTTCAATTTCTACTCACTTTTACTTTTTTTTTACTTTTTTTTGTGTAGGGTTAACTGTAAACTAGCACAGAGGGGTATTTAGGTCACACCATTTGAATTTGGACGTTAAATACTTAAATCACACGGAAGGAAGATGGAGGGGGGCAAGATCCAATTTTGGACAAAATGGGGGGTTTATTTAAAACGTGGTCATAATGAGGGGGGTTAAGTCTAAAAATTCCGAAAAAATCAAACTAGTGAGTTTAGCCTCACAATCACTCAAACAATAGAAAAGAAAATTAAAATATGCTCGAGAACAACTTCTGTGGGCCCCATAAATATTTGTCAGGTTATGGTCCAAACTCGACTCGAGATGAGCTGGGCCTTTAGCAAACTCAACTCGAGATCCAACAAAACTTAACTTGATATCGAATCGTTCTTTTTTGAACTCAACTCGATATCGAGTATAGTATACCCAGTAACTTTTCAGCAGTTTTCTGTTTTGCGCGACGTTTTTCAAATTGATATATTGACTTTGTTCCTTAAGCTTTTTTCAATCCGTTTTCGCTGTGAGATCAGTAAAAGGACTAATACAAAGGACTGAAAAAAACTATTGAAATAAATAGAAATAGAAGGGTGGGAGGGATAGAAGTGGGATGATGTCCCGAAACTACTATTCTCGGTTGTGTTTGAATGAACTCCATTCCTTAAACCAGCAACGACGCCATTTTGATAGAAAGGGAATTGTACATACTCTAATCAAAAGATGAATTTGTATTGATATTTTCCTTCTTGTGCTTGTAATAATTGGTTATCAATGTAGAACAAGTAACAAGCAAGGGTCGTACCCAACTCGATTGGGGAATTCTTAGCTCAAATGAAACACAATAGAAAACAATACTTAAAGCACACCAAGGGAATCGACTAATTAAGATGAGATTGATTCTACTTTCTACAGGCAATCAAATAAATACTACTAGTATTATTACTTAAACTAATATTAGAAGATGGAAAGAGATGAAAAGAAGATCTTATGATGATTAAGGGGAAGAATTGGTATCCAAAATCCAAACAATACAAAACTTACATGATATTCAATCATATTCAATCTATAGTGATTATGTAGTCACCTGTCAGCTATTCCAAATAATCACTAATGCCTATAATAATCAAATAGTCACCTCTCAGGTATTTCATTCAATTAAAACATGATTTTTTTTATATGTATTCATTGATTATACTTCATTAATCAAACTGTCACCTCTCAACTATTCAATTCGATTAACTTGGTATATTGATTCATAAACAAATTGTCACCTCTCGGTTATTCAACTTGATTACAAACGAGTTCCAATAAAAGAGATTAATTGTAGATATGTAAAAGTCACCTCTCAGCTATTCTTTTACATATCTCCAATTAATCTAACACTTTTATTATTGCTAGGTCTCCCTAATATTCTAACAATAGTATTTAATAACATGGATGCAACAAATACATAAATAATCATGTTAATTTACTTCTATCTAGAATTGAAATAAACAAACATTAAGCAATTGAATCACAATGAATATAAAAGAACAATCATGGTGTTTTTTGCATTATCTAGAGTGCTTCAACCATTCCCCCTAAAGGGAACTTAACTACTCATCCTTGATTATGACACCATGAAAGAAATAGTAAAAGAACACAACATCATAAATGAGAAAGAGAATTGATTATTATTATTGAAAGAGAATAAGAATAAGAAGACAAAAGTTCAAGACTAGAGCATGAACTACTAAACCCTAACTACTACTTCTCTTTATATAGAGATTATAAAATATGAGTCCTCATGGAATAAGAAACTTCTTTGCTTGCACACAAAGTTTCCTTGCTCTCCAAGATCTTCAAATTAGGTTAAAATTCGTAGTGGTTGCTGTAGGGCTTTTAGAAGCAGCAAGACCATGTGGAACCCTAATTATCTTGGGCTTAAGTTGTACTTGGATCAATACCTTCAGATAGACAGCTTACGGGCCCAAATCGGAGTTCTGGATCATCATATAGAGCTGTTTTAAGATTGGGCTTCAAGTAATGAGCCTTAATAGATCTTTTGACATGTGGGCTTCAATACAACTTGGATTGAGCTGGGATTTAGACCAACCATCTTGGACATAAAGTCAAGTCCACTGGACCGGTCCAAAGGGTGCCCTCAGCAATGTGCGGGTGCAAATAATAATTTATCTCCTTTGTTCAAATAACACTCTTTTAACAGCTTTTCTTGGCTTTTGGTGGGCTTTAGCACAATATTCGATTTTTGGCTCATGAAACCTACACAAATGACAAGAAAGCACTAATCAATAGATATTACACAATAATGTAAGCTAAGTATTATGCAAACAAAGTGCTATTCGGGGGATAAATATACACTTTTGAGGTGTTATCATTTGTGCTTTAATGATTTTACCCTTGATTGAAGTGATAGAGCAAGGTTCCTTTGTGTGCTGTATTAACTTTTGCTTGTATTTTCGATGTAGGGTAATTATTGTGGTTATGGTAACTGTGCAATAATGGTACACGTGGCTCTCTGATTTTGAATTTGGATTTTGCTTTGTAACTTAAAAGGGAGGGGGGAATGGAAGGTTTTGACGGTTGGATCTTTCTGTACTCATCTGACCATAGATCCCTGCTCAGATGTGTGGCTAGGTGACGTACGGGATAAACTTGATATCTATCTTATACGCCAATTATTTTATCCCTTTGTGTGTACAAATAACTTAGACCAATTAACTACAATAGCAAAGTGATAAGTATCGGGTATCAATCCACTCATTAAAGGATTAGGTTCTAATATAACGATGCAAACTAAATAATATACCTACGATGATGATCATGATTATTATAATAATAATTATGATGATGATGTCGTTTTGATGTAAAAAGGGAATAATGATAATAATGTTTTAAAAGTTGATTTGATTTGAGGTTTTGATCATGATTATAACTAAATAATTAAATAATACTAAACTATCTAAAAATAAGTAAATTAGGGTTTGTGAATATATGAGATAGACATGGGGATTACTTCACCATCGTAGATAAAGTCATGACCTTTTTCTATATATTTAATTCCATATAACTAACTATCTCTATCTCTATGCCATAGTTAGTAGTGAGTTCTCTTTCTCTCTCAATCTCTCGACGCTAAAACTCACTCACCTTAAGCTACACTAAAGTCTTTTGCGGAGAATTCTTCTAGCATAAACCTAAGGGCCTTGCAATACAAAACAATGACCTTCAACCTACCCTTCGGTATAGTCGATAACAGGTAAAACCTTATATTTCAACAAAAGACATAAAATTAGCTTATTTTCTCTCTCTCAATACCAAAATAAACTAACTAAGCACATGAGGTATTGAAAAATATCTACATGTAAAAATATCTCTCTTTTATTGTGATTAAGAATAGGAGTAAAATTATCCTAAGGTGATCAATCTTAAAATAATATCTTTTCGACTTTTGCATGAGAATGAAATACATATAAAAAATCTTAAATTCATATAGTAGGCCAGCTCACCCCATAATGGAGATTAGTTGAACATGGAGATGGATGATGATGACATGGTTGTAGAGAAAAGTAAAGACATGATTAAACTAGAAAAGATAAATACGAAAAGATAAATTACATATATTAATTAAAAATTTACTAAAGGTACCATAAACATGAAGATAGTTCTTCTTCTTCTTAGTAAAATTACATCTAGGGTTTGATACTTCAATTGTAAGGTGAAGCATGCTCCAAATTTGTGAAAAACATTGCTTATATATACATAGAGGTAGAGTTTCACCGAAATACTTCATTAAAGTTTGAAAACTTGACTTTAGGGTTTCCTTAACCTAGGGTTGAGGAAATAACTTGTAAATTTCCAGTTTAAATCTTCAACATGGTTGGAATGGACTGCAAGTGGGCCGAAATTCCAACTTTGAATTTTGACTTGTCTATTTTGTCGTCTACGAAACTGCAGTCTGTTAGATTTTCAGGCCTCTTTTCGAACTGCTTATTCAACTCCTTTTGCTAATTTTTCTTGACAGTCTTTAAGTACACAATGAGGGATTTCCAACGGTGTCTTCGGATCGTAAATCAGAGTTCCTTAACTTGGTCTTTCAAAGGCTAAGTTGCTCTGTTATCGCAGTTTTCTGCACTTTTTTCCTTCGTTTTTCTTCCTTTTGCACTTTAATCGTGTTTTGATCCTATAAACATGTAAACTAAACAAAACCACAAATATCATATCACTTTATACATTAACTTGAGACAAACATGCGTGCTTTAGGGGCTTAAATATACACATTTTGACACTTATCACAACCCCCAAACCACATTTTGTTTGTCCTCAAACAAGGAATGTAATAAAAATACGACAAGTGTTTAAAAGTAAAACTAACTACTATAGTTACCATTTTCGTTGGGTAATTCACGATTGCATTTACCATATGCAATAAGGCTTTAAACCTAAAGGTGACCCTAATAGGACGAGATGTAGCCTCGTGAGGGTTTCCATGGAAGACACCAAAAAACTTCAAAGAAAGATATGGTAATATAATATTCTAAGAAAAATAAAGATTTTCTACAAATAAAAAGTTCATGTTTCCATTCTTCAATCAAATAATCAACATCAATGCATAAGAGTGCATGTTATTTCCTAAGATAGAGATTATTCATTAATCACCTTAGCATAGTATATATATGTATGACAATAGTATCAACTAAATATGGATCTTATATCTAAAAGAAATCAACTCTAGGTTACCTTTGAAAATAATGATTTTATTCAATCCTCACCGGGGATACACTCGTATAGAAAATAAAAATTCATTCCGAAGTATGGTGTGTATGCATATGTATCTCATATGCGAGGAATGGAAAGAAGAGCAAACGTCTCATATATTACATATAACATTATGAAAGAACGAACGTTTTTATGAATTAGTCTCTTATGAATGGGAATGTTGATTACATACAAGGATGTCGCGTATTTCACATTAACGTTTTCTCATCTACTCTCTACTTTTCACAATATCTAACCTTAAATCACATAAACATGTATGGGTTGTAACTTGGCTTAGGTATTGGGTAACAAGAAAGGGATATAAAGATTCTAAACACCGAAAATACCAAGGGTCTTCAATACTTGGCAAGTTTTCCTTGAAAGCACATTTGAGAATTTATAGAATATTCCTTCTTACTTATTTTCATCTCTTTGATTGTAACTTGTGGAATTCCCCCCCCCCCCCCCCCCCCCCCCTTTTTTTAATATATATATATATACTCAAGAGGAGAAAATAAATACTAAATATCTTCAAACTTTGTGATATTTCCATGAAGATTAATTTTCTAGCTTGGAGACACTTCTGTTCTCTTTTTCTTAGTTTCCTTGCATAACTTTTCATTCTTGATATTTCCGGTAAAATAGGTAGGAAAATATAATATTTGGGTTATACTCCTAATTGGAGTTGGGTAAGGATAATGGGTTATCAAAGAAAAAGTTTATAAAGGCTCAAAGGGGCTCCTAATTGGATAATAATATATGGGTCGGCTAGAAAAAAATAATTTGGGTTTTCTAATGTTTATGATCATTTTTAATGTTAAAATATGGTGAATTCGCTTTGAAATAGTCTACAAAACCTAAGTTTATATTACACCCACTTGATTTCCTCCTTTGTAATGAACTAGAAAAATAAGAATGAAGAGACTAAAAACGAACTCAAATTTTAGCTAGAAATGGGTCCCTCGGGCCCGGATGTACGTAAATACACTCCAAAGGAAGGAGGCTCAAATTTCACTTGGGTTAAAATAATCTCTACATTATACCTAGGGTTTCCTAGAATATCAATCAATTTTCAATTTGACTCATACCAATAAACACTATCATGCATTATAATATACTAGCCAAGATTTTCATGAATGAAATCTATGTTAGGTTATAAAATATAATCTACATATATGCATTCATGATCATATAAGAAATTCATATATTAGCAATTCCTAAATATTTGTAATAAAAAATTTATTTTCATCATGGAACATCACCAAATCTTCCTAGAAATCAATTAAAATCTTTTTGAAATTTTTTAATTTTTGTGAAATTAATTAAACAAATCATTTTAAAAATCGGTAAAACATGTCACGCTAGGTAATATCTATCCCACCCCCAAACAAGATATTGCATTGTCCTCAATGTAGAATATATGAGAAAAAATAAAAAAGGTAGGATATTAACTTATGCATCACTAACTCATCTTCAAGTTGGAAATATTACCTACACGGTTAGTATACTACAACGACTTGAATAATATCATATAAAGTGAGTCTTTTAAAGTCAGATTCTCTAGACTTTAGAGTTTTCTATGTATTATGGCGATTCAGGTTAATAGAGTAAAAAATCAAGTTCTCTGTACCTATAGTAAAAACAACAATGGCGAGACCCATCATTTTACTTTCTTTTCTAACAAGCATGCATATTGATAATGTCAACTCTTAGGTCCCAAGGTAAATCAAACCATTCGACCATAATTAGGAAATAAAAACTCTACTTGTGGACTAACGCTCCGACGCTTTCAACCACTCCTCACTAATTGTTTGTGTGTGACTATCAAAGTGTGTGAGTGCCCGGTTGCTTTATTTTTTTACACCTATAAAAAATACAATTATAATTATTTTTTTTGGATTTTTCTAACTTTTTCAATTTTTGTTAGATTTTTTATTTTAATAAAGAAAATAAAGTAAATAAAAAAACATAAGCTAAGAATCCTAATTTATCATGCATTAAACTCAATCTACGTCTTATAGGTTACTGGCTTCATCCGAAGAAATATCTATTATACTTTGGTTATCATCGGAATTGTAAAACCAATTGAAATGCCATGGAAAGTCATATTTATTAATAATAAAGTCACTCATATAGTAGGGGATTTTACGATAAGGTGATAGATGTAATCTTTCACCGTTAGCATCAAGTTGTACTGCCTCTTCTAAATCTATGTTTTCAAAGATGATATTCCATACTTCCTGATTTTCAGTCCCTCTTAACAAATCATAGTCATCACGAGATGCATGAGGCAATGTGATACTTCTTAACCTCCATCTTAGCATGATTCTGGGTTCATAATCCATAGGTCTAGCAATTCTAGACATGGCTGTAAAGTGTCATAGGTTTTATCGTTATCCAATCATTATAACCTTCAAGCCATTAGGGTCTAAAGAATCTAATCACCTTGGTAATAAGTATGAGAAGTACACACACTTTTCTATTTTTGGTTATTACATCAAGTATTGTCCTTATCAATCTAAAGCTCATACGATAACATGGATTATTAGTATGCAATTCATACAAAAGGCGACACATGTGATCATCTACTCTAGTTGGGTCCTTATTGTTAGAGTATAAGGTTACTTTGGCAATTAGTCTAGGATTTGTTTAGGGTTTCAATGATAGAGTCGGTTTAAAGTATTCTATTTATTGTAATTGGTTTTATGGAATATAACAACGTATTATTATTCATTATGTGATATCCTATTTTATCATAGTACCAGCCACAAGATCATGGACCTCCTCTTAGGGTTTATCTTGTATGCAATTCTTTTGATTTCATAACATCAATCTTCTCTATTACCATGGCTGCTGAAAGAGATGATAGTTTTCATTCCATTAGTGTGAAGTTGGATGGTAAAAACTATGCATATTGGAGCGATGTTATGAAGAATTTTTTGAAAGGAAAGAAGATGTGGGGATGGATATGTTACTGGTTTGCAAAATGCCTAATGAAAGTGATGCAAAATATGTCGATTTAATTTATTGGATTTATGGGATGTTAACAACTCCAAGATTCTCACTTGGATCAACAACTCAGTTGAGCATTCAATTGGCCAAGTATGAAACAACAAAAGAGGTTTGGGATCACTTAGCGAGATTGTTCACTCAATCCAATTTTGTGAAACGGTATCAAGTTGAAGCAGATCTACGTGTTATCAAACAAGGTGATCAAAGTATTCACGAGTTCTTTGCTACTATGACTAATCTTTGGGATGAGTTGACTTTAATGGAATCTACTGAGCTTAAAGCATTTGCACTTTATGTTGCCTACCGCGAGGAACAACGTTTGGTTCAGTTTTTAATGGCGCTTCGTGATGATTTTGAGAATTTGAGTGGTTCTATACTTCATCGCAATCCTCTTCCTTCGGTTGATGCAGTTGTCAACGAGTTACTAGCTGAAGAAGTGTGTATTCGTTCTCGTCCAAACAATCATGTTGTCCCTAGTCAAAGTGTTTTAGCTGTTTCACGCAAGTTTTCTTCTACCGCGTCAGGTTCACAACACCGAGTTGGTTTTGATGAATCCACTCATTGCAAAGAAAATGTTCACTGGAGGAAAAATTGTCATCATTTGGTGAATAGTGGAAAGCCAAAACATGATTCATCTGGATCTGGGGAGTCTGCTGCTCTCACCGTCTCTGATATTGCAGAGCAATTACATAAGCTTCTGACAACAAATGGGCCTACTGCTTTTGCGGGTTTAGCTACACAAGCTCCTTCAGTACCATTGAGTGAAGAAGCCGATTGGGATATGCCAAAATGTTTTTTTTCGTTTGTTTTGCTTGGGAATCAATTGGATGATTCAATCCTGTTGCTGATTGGTTGTTCGATGGTTCTGTTCAAAATTTCTTTGCTAGGGGTCAATTGAGTGGGTGGACTCTGTGTTGACTTAGCATGTTGATGTATTTTGATCAGTTTTCGTTGCCTGGTTCAGTTGGATGTCTTAACCCAGTATTGATTTAGCATTTTAAATTATCATTTATATAGTTTGGCAAACTCTTGATGTGAGACATCATGAGTTTGAAGGGGGATGTTAGAGTATAAGGTTACTTTGGTAATTAGTCTAGGATTTGTTTAAGGTTTCAATGATAGAGTTGGTTCAAAGTAGTCTATTTATTGTAATTGGTTTTATGGAATATAACAACGTATTATTATTCATGTGATCTCCTACTTTATCACTTATAACCAAAAACATTAGTGGACATCCAAAGTAGAACATCCACTTGATTCATGCAAAAGTGGTGTGTGTTGAGTGTTCCCCTAAAATGTTCTACACATGGTGATAACATTTGAGAATATTGTTCATTATAAATCGGATTATTAAAGTTATACCACTTTTTCATATTAGTATAAGAATTTTCATTCCAAGTATGTGGTATTAACATTGGTTGTTCTATCATGCCCAGAGATATATGGATAAAGTCATCTTTCATTCTTACATAGAATTGAATTTTTTTCTCATAGGATGTAATTTTAATACCTTTATAAAAATCTCTGATGAAAGTTGGAGAATAAATCTCGAGTGAAAAGGGTTCACGTCGAGTGAAGTCGAATGTAATTAGGATCCACGTCTGGATTTTGGTGAACTCGGGGTGAGGTCGAGTAAAAACGCCTTCACCTCGTTTCACGTTGATGAGTTTAAATGATTATATGGCTTTTACGAAGTGGTCATTAAGTTAGCTCGAGGGAGCTCGAATGTGGGTATATACCTACCATATGATCTCCATGGAGACACTGAATAAGACAACAACTCATCTCTTCTCCGTTGTGACGAAGCATGTAAATCATCTTGTCCTTTAAGGTGTTTATTATTATTAGTATTTTATGACAGGAAGTAACATTCATGAATGTGCAAAATGAGTTCTTATAGATCAATGAAAACACTATGTTTGGGGTTGCTGAACGCCTGAGCCTATTCTAAGGACAAACACTATGTTGGCTGAGTTTCGGGAACTTCGACTTGGCTTAAGTATCCCTGTCTCTTTGAGAATGGACAAAACTTCAGATTGAAAATGTACTCTACATGTACAGTACTAAATAACAGACAAAATTTAACTCAAAACTGATTTCATTATTGATGATGCCCAGAAGAAACACTGAACTCTTGATAATTTGATATTACAAAACCTTCTCCAGTCTCAGTTGTCTTTCCATACGTTGGAGGGAAAGGAAAAAAAAATCAATCAAAACAATCTTAAAATTGCTAGAAACATAAACAGGGAAATATAAGTTAGAATGTAGTGGAAAAACTCAACGTCAACACTTGGGGAGATCAGATGGTGGAGGTGGTAGTTTCTGATTAGGGAGCTTCCCATCCAAGACTACCCAAGCCATCTTCAATCCCCAGCTGGTGTGAATTTCTAGATGGCAATGCATAAACCATACACCTGTTCATATTCAGTGTCCATAAGGCAATTAGAATATGTTAGAGACAGTACACAAGGCTAATATATGTAGAATTTCAAAACATAAGCATGATGAAGGGAATTCTAGTAAATCTTGTAGCTGTATACTGTAGAATGTAAGATTATTGAAAATTATAGTGGTGATAATTGATAGACCGACCTGGGTTGTCTGCAAGGAATCGAATGGCGACCCAACCACCAACTGGCACACCAACAGTGTTTCTCTCTACAGGATCAATGAGGTTGAAACTGGCAGGATCCGTATTGGGGTTGTAGTTGCCAAAGCCTTGTCCAACGACGAAGAAGTTGAAACCATGAAGGTGGAGAGGATGACTCTCTGCACCAAGAATACTAGTGTCCTGCATAATCAGTTCCACACTGGTGTTGAATGGAAGCACCACCAGCTTTGTTCCATTACTGACATTGGTATTGTTTGGAGCAGTTCCTGTGTAGTTAAAAGGAATGATTGGTTTGGTGGGGAAAGTAGTTGTTAAGATGGCATTTATGGACTGTCTGAAGAAATGAGTTTGGAGTAATGCTGTGGTTGGCATGGCGAACGAGATATTGTTAATTGAAGCTGCAAACATAGAGCTATTATTAGGACCTTGACAAGTGTGGTTTTTGGGACATGGATTTGTACCCAACCCTACTGTGAAAAAGAAGCGTCTATCAACTGTTTGAGGGACGTTAGCAGGGAATTGTGCAGTAGCTAAGCTGCGGAGCTTCTTTGAGAAATTTGTTGCGAAGGATGTGTCATTAAGGGCTGGAAGCTGTGGCTTGAAGAGTGGAAGCTTCTTTAGTAAATTGGTGGCAGAAGAAGATGATTTGGATGGCAATTCGTATTCAAGAATACCAGCAGTAGTTGAATTGTCAAAAGTGCCTTGACCAGTAACATAAGGCCTAGCTAACATGAGAAAGGTGGCATTAGGATAGTGAGATTTTGTTTTGAGGAGAACATTAGTGGTCTGTCCTGGAGCAATGAGAAGTGTATCAGTTGTAAAGGGCTTAACATAGACAGCATCGGCATCAACAATAGTGAGTGTGTGGTTGGCAATGCTGAAAAACAGCTCGTCATTGAGTGCAGCATTGATCAGCCGTAGGAGATATGTCTTCCTAGGTTTCACCTTAAGCTTGAATGTATCTGTGAAAACCCATTGTAAACATGTCAAAAGCATCGCAAAACTGAGACAAAATATATGTTTTTTATCAATTTCTTATTACTTTTGTACCTTTTGCTGAACAATTATACAAGGGTCCAGGAAGTCCATTGATGGTATAGGCATCAGACACATTTGGCCCTCCTCCAGTTTGCAAAGCCTGGTTAATAATTGCTTCTGTATCTACGTTGAACCACTCCCCTGAAAATCATGTTATGGTTCAAATTTTGGTAATATACAATAAGCGAAAACAACTTAATTAGTAACATAGGTTCATGTTTACCAAATATGATGGGGACTTCCCTCTCTGGTTTGGCGAATGGGTAAGAAGAATTTTGTTGTGGAAGGATGATGATTGGTCCATAAAGGGTGGACCTTTGCCACGATATATGTGCGTGCCACCAGAGAGTTCCTCTTTGCCCGACGATGGTGAAGTTATAGACATATGTCTGACCAGTCTGAATGGGGCACTGAGTTATATAGGCAGGACCATCGGCCCATCCGCTCCTTAGCTGTCGAATTCCATGCCTGTTCTCCATCATACAACAAATGTGATATGATTATGTGTTTAATTTAATTTTAATCCATTTAGCATATTTATATTTTCATATCTCTTTACTAGGATTTTGTTACTAGCTGTAAACTTTTAATTCTTGTTTATAACAACACAGCTATTATTGGCAACAATTGTGGGTGATGGTCGGCTATAGTTTCACATATATATTCACCAACAATAGATGAGATTTTTTGTAGCTTCCATACCAGTGCAGGCTGATATTGTTCTGCACATGATTAACCACCTTAATAACCAACCGGTCTCCCTCCCTTGCAAAAATTTTAGGCCCTGGAAATCGTCCATTTACAGTTACGATACTCTTGGTATGACACAATCTTGTCACCTTTTGCATTTGGATCTGCACAAAAAATTTAAAACCAAGTTAATTAATACATACCTAGAGAAAAACCTTATCAGTAATAAGTTACAAAAGGTGTAAGAAAACACTTGCATCAAACTGGTAATGCCTGGTTATTCCTGCATGTTTTGCAATAACAATCTCTGGCAGCAGCCACAAAGAACTCAGTAATGTGATGAACAAAACACCTACAGAAAAAAAACTAGAAGCACCCATCTCTCAATAGTGAATGTCTTTGTATGATGTTAAGACACAAGATGGGTGAATTCAATGTTTGGATACCTGAGACAAAGAAATTGTGAAGTGGTTATATAGCAATGAAATAAACATGTTTGGTATTTGATAGGTCAGGTGTCTTTTGTCTTGAAAAGCAGAAGTTTTTGCATTCTAGCTTGGTCTAATGACCAACAAGGTGGCCCATCTTTTTTAGCTTTAGAGTGATGCAAATCCAAAGTTCAAATCATCATTCATATTGACGTTATGTCAATTTTAATCAACACTTTTGCATGAAATTATAATGGTATAATTCCATATATACCCCTTAGAAATCAGCATGAGTGGATGTTATTGAGGGTGTTTCAGTCAAATTATGGATTGTTAATCTTGAATCACAACCACTAATTATGTTGAGTATAGAATAAAGGACTTAATCTCAAAGCTAGGCAAAGGTTTTCCACATCACTTTCACTTATATCGTTTAGGGTTATTTGGTCTGTTGTAGCCTTCAACCTCCTACCGTTAATCTTGGTGAGCAAGCCATATCAGATGATGACCATCTCTTCTTCTTGGATCTGTCTGTCGTCGTTGTGTACAAAGACATCATTTTGCTGGTTCTTGAATTATTTAACAACAGAGAATATTAGAAGATGAACATTTACTTTATTAGTTAGACTGGACACAAAATTTCCAACCATATATAGAGGGCTGTTATGTGCTGTTGTGTATGGTCTCACAGAGGTGATTACATAATGTATTATGCTCTCGGCAACATCCTCAGCTCCAAATCAATAAAACTCTACTTCCTATTAGAAAGAAAAGAAAAAAGTTATTACTACTAGTCTATTATATCGTGACATTTGTGATCAAGGTACCACTGGGATCGTTGCTTAAAAGAATGGAACTATGGAAGGAGTATCTTGGATTTTTCATGGACTTTTTTTTTTTCTTGATTGGCAAGTGGGGTTGAGGGGACCCCTACCCATAGGTGAAAAAATCGTTCTTGCCGACCGGATATTCGCGATATTTTCCGTTTTTTTGGAGATCGGCACGGTACGGCATACGGCATATAAACGGATATTAAAACACCCCATACCGGTCGGCATTTATCGGATATTCGCGGCATAATTCGGCAAAAACCGATATTTATCGAAATTTATCGAAACAGATTACATTACTCGTTGTGAAGGTCTTGATCTATTAATAAAAGCAGTATTTCATGTTGCAGGATCTGTATTAGTTGTTCCATTTACTCAAAGAAGAGTGATTAGAAGAAGAAAAAGAGCTTGTAAGTTTACTAAAATTGAGTTCAACATCAAGAAACAACAAGAAGATGAAGAGATTGAAGAAGAAGATGAAGAAGAGAAAGATGAAAATGAAGAAATTGACGTGATTTTGAATGGTAACAAGAGAAAAAGAGAGATGTCTTTCCCTTTAAAGTACCATGAATCAGTTCTTCAGCCATGGAAACGATGCACTCGTAGAAGAACTTCAGTTCAGATCAATCGAAGAACATCGGGTTAGTTCTGATTGTTTTTCTGAAATGGGTTTTGATCTTTAGAGTAGTAATTCGATCTTCTCAATTGGTTTTAGATCAAAATCTTGAAGAATTCTAAGTTGGGTCTTCTCTATTTTTGTATTTTCTTTGTTTTCTACTCATTTGGAAGAAAACAAATATAAGTTTTGGGTGAGTTTTTTGGTTTAAAGTTCAGATCTTTAGAATCTCTACTTGATCTATGAACCTGGATGTAATAGTGATTTGATCTCATTCACCCTACAGTATATTGCAAAAACAGATCTTAATATAGTTCATTAGCTCAATTCTGATTCTTCTAGTTCCTTGTTTGATTTAGATCAATTTTGATTTTTCAAGTGCTAATTACAATGGAAGTTCATGGTAGTTACTGCTTTGAAATGATCTGTTTGATTACATTGTAGTCTTAATAGATTTGTTTGTTAAACAGGGGAAGCAAGTATGTCGGTGAAATTCATTTTTGAATTTGCCAAACCTCAAAAATCCGACACAGGAGGTCGGATATCCGCGATATTTTCCGTTTTTTGGCAGATCAGATATCCGCCCCTAAACGATTTTTTCACCTATGCCCCTACCCCTTTAAATTAGAGTTAAGATTTGAAAGCCAAAGTTGCGAATGCCCCCAGATTTTTTTTGTTTAGTGATGCCTCCTAAATTTGCTTCCCTTTTCTTTTAATACCAAAACTACCCCTCCATTTTGTTTAGCCTTTGCCCCCAACTCTATAAAACTATCTTAACTGCCACGTATGCAAGAAATTGATGGTTTTATTTCCAACTATAGATCTAAAATCCATCTCTAAGTTAATCTAACAACAAACAACATAAAGTAAAACACTTTATAGACTTCTCATTTTTTTGCTATTGGAATGAGGTGAAGAAGATGTTAAATTAGTAGAGATTTGTGGGTTTAATTTGGTAAAGTAAAACACTTTACATATGGAATCATGTTATTGGTTGTTTTTATTTTATTATCGTAGGATAAACCTCGAGATGTGTGCGATTGTTTTTATCTAGATCTACTCTTGGAAACAAAAACCACCAATTTCTTTAATACATGGTAGTTAAAGTGGTTTTATGGAGTTGGAGGTAAAGGCTAAACAAAATGAAAGGGTAGTTTTGGTATTAAAATAATAAAGAATCAAATCTAGGGGGCATCACTAAACAAAAAAAAATCTGGAGGCATTTGCAACTTTGGCTTTCAAATCTGGGGGCACTCGCTAATTAAATCTTTAAATTAAGTCTTGAAACTTATATCAACAATCAGCTGTTGACATGTTTCGAATCCACAACGTCTCCACTTTGTGAGAGGGCGGGGTTGCTACCATTGAGCCACATGCACATTCGCAATTTTTCATGGACTGTAGAATAGCGTACTTTATTGTAACATAAGGTTGTGTGAGAGTGCACTGTATTGGGTTTCTTTTTGAAGGCTGAAACCGACACTCGGTTGTTTGACATTATTTTGTAACTACGTGTGTCCATGGTTATCTCACCTTGATCTCATTGTTAGGAAAATCTTGATGTATGCGCGTCGTCCCGAGTCCTTTTTCTTCGTGTCATATATGTCAGATTGCAGTTTGGTATAGGACGTACGTACCTAGTTAGGACGTACGTACCAAGTGTAGGTTAGCAAAGTCTTACAAAGGTTTGGACGTACGTACCTAGTTAGGCCGTACGTACCATATGTTGGGCAGCAACGATTTTGTGACTTGGACGTACGTACCTAGTTAAGGTGTACGTACGTCATGTTAGGCAGCGAACTTTTGTGACTCAGGGACGTACGTACCTTGTTTCGACGTACGTACGTCCAACGTGGTTTTTGCCTATTTCGGCCCATCTCTTCCCTCATTCAAACCCTAACTATATATGGTTTTTCATACATTGAGAAAACGAGTTCTTTTGGCCGTCGAATTGATCTCTAGTCTTGGAGTTTGTTTAGGTTTTGTTTAGGTTGTTTTGGTGATTGAACTCATCTTCTTCTTCCCCATTCAACTTCTTCTTCCTTATTGAATATTAAGATCAGCTTCGAGTCTTCTTGTGTGTTCATCAAGAAGTCGAGTATCCTTGTGTGTTCATCAAGGAACTCTGGTGTAAGCTTGCTTCATAGATCGGCTTCAAGTCTTCTTGTGTGTTCATCAAGAAGTCGAGTGTCTTGTGCGTAGATCAAAGTACTCTGGTGAAGTCAAGGTGTTAGAGATAACCAGTAGTGTTAACTCGCAGTGATTGCAGGTAGTTGATAGGTTTGTATATCTCTTTTCATCTATTGGATTTATTTGTTGTCGCAAGGACAACCGTGGACGTTTCCCATATTGGCTTTTACCACGTTAAAAATATCGTGTGTTCTTTACTTGTTTACTGCTTTATTGTTTGCTTCACTATTGTTATATTGCACATATTGAATTTTCAATTGGTATCAGTCGTAGGGCGCTTGTTATGGAGCGTAATGGCTCACGCGTAGATCCCATGAGTGCAATAATGGTTCATGAGTCTGTTTATAATAATTTTATTGCCAAATCGTCCAAATCCACAAAACCAAAATCTGATTTTGAAGATCATAATTTGTATGTTGTTAGCAATAGTGATTGGGCTCTTCTTTACAGGCTTTCTGCAAAAGAATGTGAAAGGTTACAAAAAACTAATATTGATTTGCAGGAAAAGTTCAATAAAGCTAATTGTAATTTGTCTACTATTTTTGATAATTTTTGTTTTGAAGATAATGGTGTTTTGCAGACTAAGGTTGATTCTCTAAAACAACGACTTAGACATTGTATAGAAGACTATATGCTTCAAGGGGAAGTTTATGAATCCAAAATTGAAAATTTGGAAAAGGCTAATCTTTCTTTGCAGGATAAAGTTGAGACTCTTGAAAAACAAATTTCTTATGCTGCAGATGATGCAATTTCTATTTCTCAATTATTTGAAAAAGAAAAACTTGACTTGTTATGTAAAATTGCAGCTTTAGAGAAGGCTAATAAGGAGGTTGACGAGAAATACAAATCTCTATTGGTGGAGTATGAGGTAACAATGAACGATTTTACGTCAACTCAACTAAAATTAAAGGTTTTGGACAAAACTGGAATTAACTCTCTTATTGCTTGTTCTAGTAGTCCATCTGGTGTGACTACTTCTGTAAAATCTAGTTTGCCCACTCTTTTGCCTACCCCGCCTATTGAGACTAGACTTAATACTAATAGTTTTCAGCATGTTTCTCGCACAAAGTTTAAGTCTAAGGGTAATGATAAGGTTGCTTTTGCTGGTAAGCCATCTTGTTCTAATAGGGGAAGTATGGGTTTTGTTAAAGCACAATGTCATAAACCAAATAGTGACATACATGGTTTACCCACCACCACTGCATATTCTTATAAGACTTGTTTGAGAAAATCTAATAATTTTCATTGTTCTTATTGTGGTAGAGATGGTCATTTGGGTATCTTTTGTTGGGATTTTAATTAACATGTTAAATGTTATTCTCATGTTGCTTATAATTATAATCATGTTGATTCTTATGTTCCTTCTTGTGTGTTTTCTAGACCTTGGAATTCTAATGTTTATTGTCATAGGTTTAAGAAAAACAGGTACTCCAACAAAAGGAAGTCAAAGACTAAGGTGGAATTAGTTAAGGACAAGTCTATTGCAAAGCTTGTTAAGGGGAAATCTCATATCTTTTCAACTCTCAAGGTGTGCACGCCTAGTGTTAAACAAGTATGGGTAAGAAAAGATAAGTTGAAGGTTTTTTTAGACTTGCAAAAGTCTGGTGGTGTCCCATATTTGGGATGATGTAGTTTGTTTCTAGCCTTGTGTTATTTTAATTGCATATTTTCTAACCACATAGGTTACTTGTTTGGTGTTTTTGTCTTTTTGTTTATGCATGCTTTAATTATTTGTTTGGGTTAAATATCATGCTACTTAAAAAAAAAAAAAAGGTTGCTGGTGTTCTTTTTTGTTCTTTTACCTTTTTTAGATATTGGTTTATTCAATTGTCTTAAATAAGTTGGAATATGTTTGGGCGTTTTCTCTTTCCGAACTGTAAGTATGTTTTGATATGTATCATGCATTTTTCCTCGCTTGTTTGCACAATGCACGACATGTTTGCATGATGGGAGTTTTTGGAAACCACTTACATATTCTTTGAGCTCATAGAACTTCTCTATCTCTCGAGTATTTATGTTATCTTGAGGTATCTCTCTTTTGTTTTGGTTAATAACATCTTGTTGTTCGTGTTATTAAACTTTCTTATCTTCCTCTTACAACTCTTGTTAGTGGTCAATGACTCACCTTATCCCCAGCGATTTGATTGTCTTAAGAGCAATGTCAGTTGGCTAAGAACCCGTTGGGGTTGTGAGGGTCATGCTCTGACGGATGCACTCAAGAGATGTTAGTTCTTGTGTTGCACGTTATCATGGTGTTGCACTTCTTGAGTTTGTGTTTGTCAAAACGATGTAGGCTACACCCTACTCTCGTGTAATTGAAAAGATGGAGGCAAAGGTCCCTCCCTTACCGGAATGACATTGAAAGATGTAGACTAAACTCCTGCACATGAGGCAAAATGATAATCCAAGCGCATGTTCGTTGTTTTTTATGTAAGGCATACAAAATTTATATTCCTTTGCCTTTTGGATATCTTGGTTTTTGTTTGAAAGTTCATATTTATATTCTTTTGTCTTCCACTCATATTGTTTGTTTCAAAGGGGATTGAAGTTTGTTTCTTCTAAGCTCACTTGCTAATTGCATGTCTCTTGTTAATAGTTATATGGTCTAGGTCTTCAAACAGTGTGTTCTAGTGGTGAACTTTCTCTCTCTTTATGCATATTGCATTGCATCTACACACACCGAGGTTTATTTTATGATGCACTTCAATTCTCGTTGTTGTTCAATCTTTTATTTATCCAAATATATTACCTCTTATTTTTGTACGGATTAGGATTGGCTACTGTTTTTAGAATTTCATGATGTGTTCCTCTTCACTTCTATGGTACATATTTTTTTTATCTTCTTGTTAAGGCTTGTGAAGTTGTTTTAGTTGAAGATTTCTTTTTCATGTTTTGGAGTTGATCGTGATGTTTTTCAATCAATCCTTGTGGTTTTTCTGTCTGATTCTCTGTTGTCATAAATGCATTTAAAAAAAAAAATTGCAGATTTTTTTAGTCTGGCGTACAAACGTCGTTAGAGGGTACATACGTTCAGGAGGCAGTTCCTTTTTTTATTTTATTTTTTCTATTTTTACCAAAGTATTCATACGTTGTTAGGTGGTACGTACGCAGTAGCAACAATTGGCCAAAATCGTTTGTTTCAAGCCCATTGATTCAAACCAAAAGCCAATTACTTCAATTAAAATGTGTCTTAGATTATTCTAGGCACGTACATGGTGAGTTATTAGGCTTCCGTAACTGTTTTGTGTCTAGGTTTCTTCGAATCCTAGTATTCTTCTTTTGGTTCTTGTTTTTTTTCTTTCCTTGAGTCCTCTTGTCTGAATTTTTCATCTCTTAAGTTCAAATAATTTTCGTTGGTTGGGTTTATCTTCTTGTATGCTTGTTGTTTTAGCATTGGTTGTTGCTACCACCACTTAGACTGCTCTTTTCTACTGTATGCAGTTGTTTGATGATACTTTAGTATCTCAATCCCTACTTCTTCCTCTTAATTGTCATTCGTTGTGATGTTGGTTCTTCAGACTTTTATTTACAAGCATTACTTGTCTTTCTCTATGGTTTGTGTCTGTTTTCTGCAGGTTCATGGACAATGTGCATGTCGTCAACTTTATTTTCGTCTTCGTAACATTACAAGCAGATGTTCTTGCTGAAAGTGCTTATGGCTTACTCTAGTTTGGTTCCATTATTTGGTAATTCTTTTCAGTCGGTGTTTCATTGAAGTACTAAGATGTGTTCTTGCTAGTCTTCTGCAATAATCCTCCTCCAATGGTTTTGGGCTACCACTGTTCTACTTTGGGATGCATATGCTCGGTTTGGTGAAAAAAAAAAAGTCTACTAGCATCGGTTATTGCAGATGGTCATCTATTGTTAGCAATCCTCTTCTGTTGGTAATATTTTTTATTATTCTTGTTATTACCCTCATATTCTGGTTATTCTTGCTCGTTTTTGTTCTTGTTGCACCTTCTTTGGACAATATCAACATAAGCAAGACTGGACAGTCTGTAGCAGAACAATCATAACTTTGTGCTGGGTAATCAGAATAGTGTTCCATTTTTTTGTTTTGGACAGAAGACTCTTTAAGCTTTCTGACAATGTATGGCATGTCATCGGAGTCTTAGTATTCTGGCAGGAAATTACATCTGAAGTTGGATTGCTGCTTTGTGATTTGGTGACATCGATAATCCTTGCTCATTCATCATGTTTGTCCAAATGGTTGGTGTTGCAGGCTTCTTCTTCTCTAAGAAATAGACCTCATTTCTTCTATTTCTTGATTATTGTGATGAGGCATGTTTGGGTGATGGTGTTTTCACAAATAAGGCATTTTTTTATGAGCTTGGTGATTGCTTATCTTGTTTGGCATATGTTGAGCTAATATTTTGTTTTCACTAGGGTAGGCTTATGTTTTTTTTTTTTTCTTTTATGTTTCTATTCCATCGTGTTTGGGATAATATTTTTCTTCTATTTGTTTATGAGATTCTTTAATTCTTCTTTGTGGTTGGATGAGTTGTTTCAGGAACATGTATAGATTGAATTTCTCCATGGATTCTCAATGGATTTTCTTATACTTTACATATTTCATCCTGCAGATACTCATATTTCTGTAGTTTTGTCGTGAGTTTGTGTTCACTCCTTTTTGAGTGTTTGGTCTCTTTGGTCTTAGTTTCTCTCTCTATTTGATTTCTCGTCTTTCGTTTTCTCTCTTTTGGGAGATATAGTACAGTCTGGTTAGTGTCATGGTTATTGTATGTTTATCTCTTGTGTGGTTGTCCAAGATTTATCTATCTCATCTTGTCTTTCTTCTCTATTGTCCTTATACTATATCTCATTCTTGTATGAGGAAGTTTTGTATTGCAAAGACATCATACTCTTTTCTCTTTGTTTTTACTATACTTCTTATCCTCCCCGCCTAGATGGTGTTTGGTTAATGCTTGTTTTGGCTTTGGTGATTACTTGGCTATTTGCGACTTTAAAAGGAGTGATATGATTCCTAGTTATTCTTTCCGGTTGTTGCGGCTACTTCTCTAGTGTTACCATGGTCTGGGCTTTATTGACTCTTTTCAGGATATTGTTGGATGTGTCTAGTATGCATGGTTTCTCTATTCTCTTTCATATCTCATACTAACTATTGTTTATCTCTTATTCTTTCTCTTTTTCCATATTTTTTTTTCCTTGCACATTTCTCATAGGTTTGAATATTTGGTTCTTAGTCATTCTTGTTAGCGGCCGATTTCATTGGGTATGGTATTTCTTCTTTTTTGTTTGTTTGTTCTTTTTCTTTAGATCTCTTCTTACTATGAAGTCGTTCCTCTGGAGTCTATCTCAGGTATGTGGACATGGATTGATCAGGAAATCTATTTCCTTGGTATTGGTATTTGTCTACTACAACCATTTTTAATGTTTTTCTGTGATTGGATCAACTATAGGTGTTTATGGTTGGTTGTTTAAATTGATATTCTAGTGAATCATTTGTTCCGATTGATGGTGTCCTGACTCTTTCTTCTATATATTGGTTTCTCTTGGTTTCTATCAGGGATTCATGCTATGTTTTCTTTTCTTCCCTCTGTTACCTATATAAGTATCCATTGTTTTCTCACTATCTCCTTCTTATTTTGTTTTGGTTCTTATCTAATCTCTCTTCTTGTGTCTGTCTTGGAACTCTTTCTTCTTTATTTATATGCCTAGATCTCTCTCATGTCTTTTAGTTTTGTGTGTCATGGATTCCAGATTTATGGTATGGTTTTATCTTTCCTCTCTTCTTTTATTCTTTGGTTCATTTTACTCTTTTTTTTTTTTTTTTTTGTCACCCCTTTGCATCATTTGTGACAAAAAGGGGGAGATTTATGACTCTAATACTAACACCTTCTTCTTCTTTGTTAGTGTATCTTGGGTCATGTTTCAGGTATGCTACATGTATGGGGGAGTGAACGTGATAATGATTAGAAGTTGTACAGTTTTGGGGGAGCTTTAGGAGCTCATGAAGTATGGGGGAGTTGTTCGAGGAACTTTTGTTGGCTCTCTGATTGATTCAGAATTCTTTGTTGCTTCCGTCCCGTCTCTGATGATTAGAGCATCTTAATCGGGATGAATATCAAGTGCTGATGACGTGGTGCGTATTTACTATGATGAATATCAAGTGTTGATGACGTGGTACGTATTTACTATGAGTGTTCTTGTAGGCATGTTTTATAAATGACAATTGGTTTGGGTTTGTACGCACGTCTTATAAGTGCTTCTAGAGTCATAGGTTTTTGTCACAAAATAAATGTCAAAGGGGAAGATTGAAACCACACTCGGTTGTTTGACATTATTTTGTAACTACGTGTGTCCATGGTTATCTCGCCTTGATCTCATTGTTAGGAAAATCTTGATGTATGCGCGTCGTCCCGAGTCCTTTCTCTTCGTGTCATATATGTCAGATTGCAGTTTGGTATAGGACGTACGTACCTAGTTAGAACGTACTTGCCTAGTGTAGGTCAGCAAAGTCTTACAAAGGTTTGGACGTACGTACCTAGTTAGGACGTACATACCATATGTTGGGCAGCAACGATTTTGTGACTTAGACGTACGTACCTAGTTAAGGCGTACGTACATCATGTTAGGCAGGGAACTTTTGTGACTCAGGGACGTACGTACCTTGTTTCGACGTACGTACGTCCAACGTGATTTTTGCCTATTTCGACCCATCTCTTCCCTCATTCAAACCCTAACTATATATGGTTTTTCTCACATTGAGAAAACGAGTTCTTTTGGCCGTCGAATTGATCTCTAGTCTTGAAGTTTGTTTAGGTTTTGGTTTAGGTTGTTTTGGTGATTGAACTCATCTTCTTCTTCCCCATTCATCTTCTTCTTCCTTATTGAATATTGAGATCAGCTTCGAGTCTTCTTGTGTGTTCATCAAGAAGTCGAGTATCCTTGTGTGTTCATCAAGGAACTCTGGTGTAAGCTTGCTTCATAGATCGGCTTCGAGTCTTCTTGTGTGTTCATCAAGAAGTCGAGTGTCTTGTGCGTACATCAAGGTACTCTGGTGAAGTCAAGGTGTTAGAGATAACCAGTAGTGTTAACTCGCAGTGATTGCAGGTAGTTGATAGGTTTGTATATCTCTTTTCATCTAGTGGATTTATTTGTTGTCGCGAGGACAACCGTGGACGTTTCCCATATTGGGTTTTACCACGTTAAAAACATCGTGTGTTCTTTACTTGTTTACTGCTTTATTGTTTGTTTCACTATTGTTATATTGCACATATTGAATTTTCAAAGGCAATGTGAACCCTACAATTGTTTCCGAAGTGTGAAATGTTAGGAAACATTACAATAAAAAAGGACAAGTTACATATTGCTAAAATATAAAATACAAAGTATTAGGAGATTCCACTCTGTTCAGCCATGGAGATCTTCTTTAACCTTTTTTTTTTCACTTTCGACACCTGGTATGGAATTGCATGCCAAAGAACTCCATTCTTGTCAAAGCGTGTACTACGCGCTGGTGGCACATACTATCAGATTCCATCACTAAACAGTACCATGTATGAGGATCTCTCTAGTCTCATCTCTATGGTTTCAGTGATGCCCTGAACTTCAACTCTGTAGTTAGTTCCTATGCCTATGCCTTTGCCAATTGTACGTGTGAAGAATTTTTTGAATTTATGAAGATGAAACCCTGTCCAGCTTTGCATTGTTGTGCGCAGCGGAAACTAATGCACAAATAAGATGATTGAACTAATGTATGAAAATAAAACAAAATGACAAAATCAAAACAAGCAACCACACAAGACACAAGATATACGTAGTTCAGAAATATTCCTACGTCCATGGGGAGAAAGAATGATGCTTTTCTTATCGAGACAATTGTACAAGCCCTCATGAAGAAAACCGAAGTCTTCTTCCTCACAAAAGTTCTCAAACTCTCTAATGGCTTCTCACAATCTCTCTATCAACAAAAAACCCTCAGGTTTTTCCCCTTCTATTTGGTTTTATACAATAGATCACGAATTGAGCTTAAACAGGGCCCATATGGAGCAAACACAATGAGTACGTACGTGCATACGAACGTACATACGTACGTCGTACCGGGATGTCACATCTATGATACAGGACGTATATACACCCTAACTACGTACGTACGTTCTATCTCCTGAAAGTTATCTGTGATACAGGACGTACGTGCGCCCTAACTACATACGTACCTTCCTGAAAGAAAAACTTCCCTATGTCCTCTTTTTCCACAAGAAAAAACCCAACAATTCTCCACCTCGGCGAAGATTCAATAAATCTAAGCCGACACCAAGAATAAAACAAGTCCCAAACTCGCACACATGTCCTGAAAGACCACCTCAGCTGCACCACCTCATGGTTGCCTACATACCCTTCTTCTAAGGGATCAAGCCATCGTAGTTCACTTCAAGATATACTATCAACTCGAAGGAAGGATATGGACCAAATCTAGGCAATGATAGAACTTAGTCCCTGAAACCACTTTAGTCAACATGTCAGCCGGGTTATTGCTAGTATGAATCTTCTTCAATAAAATCTCACCATCTTCAATAATGTCTCTGACAAAGTGATGTCGCACATTAATGTGCTTTGTACGAGCATGATAAACTGAGTTCTTTGCTAGATTTATGGCACTTTGATTGTCACAATGAACCATAAGTTGATCCTGCACAATACCCAAGTTCTTCAACATACCTCGTAACCAAATTGTTGTTTTTTTTTTGTACAGGACGTACGTATGCCCTAACTACATACGTACGTTCTATCTCCTAAAAGTTATCTGTGATACAGGATGTATGTGGGCCCTAACTAAGTACGTACGTTCCTGAAAGAAAAACTCCCCGCTGTCCTCTTTTTCCACAAGAAAAAAACCAACAATTTGGTTACGAGGTATGTTGAAGAACTTGGGTATTGTGCAGGATCAGCTTATGGTTCATTGTGACAATCAAAGTGCCATAAATCTAGCAAAGAACTCAGTTTATCATGCTCGTACAAAGCACATTGATGTGCGACATCAATTTGTCAGAGACATTATTGAAGATGGTGAGATTTTATTGAAGAAGATTCATACTAGCAATAACCCGGCTGACATGTTGACTAAAGTAGTTTCAGGGACTAAGTTCTATCATTGCCTAGATTTGGTCCATATCCCTTCTTGCAAGTATGTCAGGATGAGGGTATTGAACGTCATTTCACTATAAGAGAGACACCGCAGCAAAATGGGGTGGCAGAACGGATGAATCGAACTTTACTGGAGAGGGTTCGATGTATGTTGTCTAATGTTGGGTTAGGCAAAGTGTTTTGGGCTGAGGCTATCGTGTATGCCTGTCACCTTATTAACAGGTTGCCTTCGACTGCGATTGATGGCAAAACTCCTATGGAGGTTTGGTCTGGTAAGCCTGCTTCAGACTATTGTTTTCTTCATGTGTTTGGGTGTCCAGCTTACTATCATGTCCGAGAGAGTAAGTTGGATCCTCGTGCAAAGAAGTTTTTATTTATGGGTCTACAAAGTGGAGTAAAAGGTTATAAGCTATGGGATCCAGAATTAAAGAAAATTATTCTAAGCAGAGAAATGACTTTTGATGAGGCTTCTATGTTGAAACCTAAGAGCTCTCAGCAGGTGGAGAACAAGGCCAAAGAGGTTTCGCAGTGGGTGGAGACTGAGATATCTCCACGTGTTCCAGGTGGTTCTGTATCTTTGAAGACGTCTACTATGATGGTTCCAAGTACTGAGGTTCCTAGTGTTACAGATTCTGATGACATGACAGATAATGAGGTTGTTGATGAGACGGTTGATGATACAGTACATGTGGATCCTAATGATGAGGGTCCAATTGCATCCAGATTATCCAAGAGAAATGCCGGTGTTCCTAAACGGCTTACTGATGATATATATGGTAGCTTATGCACTTTCGGTTGTTGATGAGGGTATTCCAGAAACTTTTCGTGAAGCACTGCAAAGTTGTGATTATGAAAGGTGGAAGAAAGCCATGGATGAGGAGATGAAATCTCTTCATAAGAATGAAACTTGGGAACTCATGGAGTTGCCTAAGGGAAAGAAAGCAATCGGGTGTAAATGGGTTTACACTAAGAAGGATGGATCTCCTGGTGAGAAACATTGGGAAGCTGTGAAATGGATTTTACGCTACATTCAAGGTAGTGTTGAGGTTGGTTTACTATTTCAGAAGGGAAGGGATTTGAATCAGTTTTGTGTTGGTTATGTGGACGTTGATTATGATGGTCAAATAGAGAGACGTCGGTCTACTACTGGATATGATTTTACATTGGCAGGTGGTCCTATTAGTTGGCGGTCTACATTACAATCTCTTGTTGCTTTGTCTTCGACAGAAGCTGAATATATGGCTGTGACTGAAGCCTTTAAGGAAGTCATTTGGTTACGAGATATGTTGAAGAACTTGGGTATTGTGCAGGATCAGCTTATGGTTCATTGTGACAATCAAAGTGCCATAAATCTAGCAAAGAACTCAGCTTATCATGCTGGTACAAAGCACATTGATGTGCGACATCACTTTGTCAGAGACATTATTGAAGATGGTGAGATTTTATTGAAGAAGATTCATACTAGCAATAACCCGTCTGACATGTTGACTAAAGTGGTTTCAGGGACTAAGTTCTATCATTACCTAGATTTGGTCCATATCCTTCCTTCGAGTTGATAATATATCTTGAAGTGAACTACGATGGCTTGATCCCTTAGAAGAAGGTGGTCTTTCGGGACATGTGTGGGAGTTTGGGACTTGTTTTATTCTTGGTGTCGGCTTAGATTTATTGAATATTCGCCGAGGTGGAGAATTGTTGGTTTTTTTCTTGTGGAAAAAGAGGAAAGAGGGAAGTTTTTCTTTTAGGAACGTACGTACGTAGTTAGGGCGCACATACGTCCTGTATCACAGATAACTTTCAGGAGATAGAACGTACGTACGTAGTTAGGGTGTATGTACGTCCTGTATCACAGACGTGACATCCCGGTACGACGTACGTATGTACGTTCGTATGCACGTACGTACTCATTGTGTTTGCTCCATATGGGCCCTGGTTAACCTCAATTTGTGATCTATTGTAAGGCTATGTTATAAAGCCAATTAGAAGGGGAAAAACCTGAGGGTTTTTTTAATAGAGAGATTGTGAGAAGCCATTAGAGAGTTTGAGAACTTTTGTGAGGAAGAAGACTTCGGTTTGTGCACGTGAGGGCTTGTACAATTGTCTTGATAAGAAAAGCCTCATCCTTTCTCCCCATGGACGTAGGCATATTGCCGAACCACGTATATCTTGTGTCTTGTGTGGTTGCTTGTTTTGATTTTGTCGTTTTGTTTTGTTTTGATACATTAATTCAATCATCTTATTTGTGCATTAGTTTCCGCTGCGCACAACAAGTAGAGGCATCTTCATTGATCTCCATCAGACAATCATGTGAAAAAAGTTCGACCATTTCTCTGTTTCTGCATGTCATCCTTGAGCGTAGGCCATGCATGCTAATCTTCTCTGTATCGTTCCAATTTCAACAGATGTCCCTGAAGAGACTAAAAAATGAGTGAAGAAAGAAAGAAGGAAGAAGGCTATATCGACATTGCCTCCACGTCACTGGAACAACTATGTTGCTTTATGAAAACTTGCTTTTGCTATGCCCACTTGCGTGGTGGTGACGATGCAGTGGCGATGGCAACCGTTAGCTTAAGCAACTTTACAAGGGACAATAGTTAATAGATCATTATTGCCAGTTTGCGGACATATCAATTGGTAGAGGGGTAGAGGGCTAGAGGGCCTCTAGTAGAGGCTATGTAAACTTGGAATGTTGAAACTTAGCTTAATTCACTGCTCCTTATATATCTTTTTAAATTGCCCTGTTGTTGTGAGCCACGAGTATTTTTTTCTTATTATCCATTTTCAAAAAAAACAAATTACACTCCTGATCAGCGTGCATTACGCATCGTCAGGTTATTGAAACTAGGGCTGCTATCTGAGCCGAGCGGCTCGGGCTCGGCTCGGGCTCGGCTCGATAAAAGCTCGGCTCGGCTCGCTCATTTATCTAAACGAGCCGAGTTCGAGCCGGTTTTTGAGCTCGTCACGAGCCCGAGCCGAGCTCGAGCTCTAAACGAGCCGAGCCGAGCAGCTCGTTTACTATGGGCTTGGGCGGTTGGGCTTATGGTAACTATGGGCTTAGGCAGTTGGGCTTCTATCTCCATCACTTGCAAGTTGTAACCATCAGTATCAAACTTATAAAATAATTTAGAACTTAGAAGTTAGAAGTAATGAGCAACTCTCCATCAGTTCTAACTTAGATCAGTTGGGCACTTGGGCTTCCATCACTTAGAACTTAATCTAAATTTAGAACTAACTTAGAACTTAATCTAAATTTAGAACTAACTTAGAACTTAGATCAGTTGGGCTTCCATCACTTAGAACTTAAGTTCTAACTTAGAACTTAATCTCCATCAGCTCGATCAGTTCGATCAAACTTCTAAGTTTCGGTCAGTTGCTCATTACTTCTAAGTTCTCACAACCCAAACTTAATCTCCATCAGCTCGATCAGTTCGATCGGTCGATCTCAACTCTCTCTCTCTACACTTTTGATTACCATCAACTCGATCAGTCGATCTCAACTCTCTCTACACTTTTGATTTCTCCATCAGTCGATCTCAACTCTCTCTACACTTTTGATTTCTCCATCAGTCGATCTCCTTTTGATCAATCGATTCTAGTTTTTTTCTTTCTCCATCACTCCATCAGTCGATCTCCATCGCGTCTGCTCAAGGTGAGTTGAGTTAAGGGTCATCTCTTTCAATTGGTTTGCTGATTTGCTGAATTGGTTTGCTGAATTTTAGTTTAGAATTGGTATGTGATTCAATTGGTTTGCTGAACGAGCCAAACGAGCCAATCGAGCCAAACGAGCCAAACGAGCCAGCGAGCCGAAACGAGCCGAGCTCGAGTTTTACTTTTGGCTCGCGAGCCGAGCTCGAGCTCATAGTTCGGCTCGATCTAAATTTTAAGCTCGGCTCGAGCTCGGCTCGGTTAGTAACGAGCCGAGTTTGAGCATACCTTAGCTCGGCTCGAGCGGCTCGAATAGCACCCCTAATTGAAACAATAATACAAAGAAGTAAGAGTTACACTCTAATTAAAACCATAACACTAGCACAAATCTTTGTCTGCCTCTGGTGCCCTGCAAGCCCTACTGCTGCTTCTCTGGTATGCTGCACCTTCTAACCCAAGCTGGCATGCACTCCTAACCTTGTACTCTGTATTAACCTATTTCTAGATTAATGCACTGCTGGGTCAGGTCGCTAGGGAGACTTGACCAAATGGGGATGTTTGAGATCGGGGTGGCTGCACCTTGTTGAGATCGAGATTGCCTACGTACTCTAGCTCGGGGGAATTGAACTTAGAGATCAAGCCATCGTAGTTCTGTTTATATAGAAGATAGAAGGGCGTGGATCGTGGATCTTGCAGATTCTCCGCCATCATAATGAGGATTAAATGAGTAACGCGCGCGGATCATCCCTGTGAATTAATTGTGTAACTGATGAGAATATTCTGTGCATTGAATGAGAGCACGTGTGTATGGCAGGTCGCTGCTCGTTGTATGATCGGGTCGTTGTGAACGAGCTACTAGGAGGTCGGTGCTGTGGCGACCTGGTAATTGGATGATTGTGCCACGTGGCTGCTTTTGATTGGCTGGAGTATGTAGTACCCCTACATAAGCCCCCTCTTTTTAGGTCGGCTGGTGAAGGCGGGCTGAAAAGACTTAATGCACCATTCGATGTTGATTTGAGGTTTACTTTTTGAATTTGGTGACGTGGCGGTCATGCAGCGCTGTTTGTGGTAATCATGGCGATCTTACGGGGAAGTGGAGGAGTCTCCTCGGGCAGTTAGCTGTGTAGTTATGGCAACTGACGCACGTATTGCTTGATTGAGTATATGTCTTGCACGTGGACTTATCCAACGGTGGATACGAAACGTTTTGTGAGTGGAGAATAACTGCATTGCATATTGATCCTTTGGTCGATCTCAGCCGTTCGTCTGTTTTTGAATGGATGGCTGGTGGAGGGCGACGATGGTAGAATGTGTAGAATCGTGAATATGAATTATGTACATCGACATCTTGCTGTTAGGAGGCATTATGATCTTAGGTCGATTAGGAATTTGGAGATTAGATTTCTTGGAGATCGTTTACTTTCTCCTGACTATCGACCTAATAATCTGTCTTCTACTGTATTTACTTTGCATCAATTCCGTGCTGGGCTGAGGTTGCCTTTCTCTCAATTGGTGGTTGACGTGTTGAATGCCATTGGTCGAGCCCCCTGCCAGATGAATGGCAATTTCTGGAGAAATATGAGGGTCATTGATGACCTGAATAGGTTGCATAGGGGGCACATCTCTGTGAAAGATGTGTTGGACCATTTTACTTTCAAACACTCTTCAAAGACTGATATTTCCGGCTATAACATGCAAGTTAGGCCAGAACGTCTGCCTCTGATTTATCCTGTAAGTAGTGAGCCATGGTGGAAGGATCCCATGCTGATTACTGGGTCTATCGTTGAGGGGAGTATCCAGTTGGGTCATGTGACTAGGAATGATACTCGTAAGTTTCTGGTCGTTAGTCTTAGTGTAATAGATGGTTTTACTTTTCCTGGACTTGATTATGCTGTGTGTTTTTGCAGCGATCAGGGACGATTCCCTTGTGAGGAAGAACGATCTGCTTTCCGTTTTGAACAATTTTGGTTGCTTGGCTGACAAGCGTAAGATACGGCTCTTGCCCCATCTGAAGGAGCATTTTACTCCCAAGGGTGGTTCAAAAACTGTTGAAGACGAGCTTCGAAGGAGGAAGAAATTGAGGAAGGCACATATGTCTGCTATTCACAAAGGTGATGCTGGGCGATCTGGTGGCAGCTCGCGGGGTGGTGAGAAGGAACGAGCTGGTGGTAGCTCGAGGTCTGCTGAGGAGAAGGAACGAGCTGTGTGTAGCTCGAGGGCTGCTGAGAGAGAGCGGTCTGCTGGTGCTGCTCGTAGGTCGGAGAAAGAACGGCCTGTCGAGAATGAGAGAGTTGGTGGTGGCTCGCGCCAGGTGGAGGCAGTGGCGAGCCCCCTAGTCGTGTCTCCTCCGCCTTCATTTCCCAAACTGCCTGCATTTTCTGGGCAGAAGAAGAGGTCTCACTCGGGTACTCTGAAGCTGTTGGAGAGACCCGTTGTGCCGACGCCTGCTCTTACCCCGCCTGTTAAGGGTCCGGAGATGTCTGCTGTGTCGATGAAGACTGCTGTTCGGCCTTCGCAGAAAGGCAAGGGTGTGACGTCTGAGTTTCGCCCTGGGCCCTTCGACTACTTGGATGGCCGTGGTGAGAGGCATGTCGTGTATGATAATGACAGTGCCATTGCTGACCCCTGCGTCGCCCGGGCTGTGAATGAGGGCATCGTTCTGGAAGCTGATGCTCGAACAGTGAAGTCTCAATCTCTTTTGGTCAACTGCTCAAAGCTGAATTCGACGCTGTCTTTGGTAGGTGTTGCCATAAGTATTATTTTCTGCTTAGTCGTTGTTGTCTAAATTTGTTTGCGCTTTGTAGGTTAACGCGACCTTCCAGGAGATTCGTCTGGTCGCTGAAGTTGGCGCCCAGGCTGAGGTTGAGCTGAAGGCGATGAATGACAAGCTTGAGCAGGCGAAGAATGTTGCTCTTGTTGCGGAGTGCAAGTTGAGCAGCTGAAGGAGACCAATGAGCAGTTGAAGGAAAATGTGGCTGTTGCTAACGCTTCTGCTGAGCACTGGCAGAACGTAAGCCAGAAGAATGGTGCGGCGTAGCAGGCCTACTGTGAGCAGCTGCAGAAAGCTTTGATGGGGCCGCCCGAAGGAGAGGAGACGCGAGGTGGTGTTGGAGATACTTCGGCGCCAGCTCAGGACACCTCGATGGGCCCTAGTGACCAGGTCGCTGGAGCCCTTATTGAAGTTGATACTTCAGGCGACCAGTCTGTGCAGCAATGAGCTAGCCTTGGTTTCCCTTTCTTGTATTGGGTAACCTTGTTTTCCCTTTCTTGTATTGGGTAACGTTGGTTTCCCTTTCTTGTATTGGGTAACGTTGGTTTCCCTTTCTTGTATTGGGTAACGTTGGTTTCCCTTTCTTGTATTGGGTAACCTTGTGCAAAGTTTGCTTCTTGCACTCCTTGTTGTTGCAGTATGTCTTCTAGAGCTTATTCTTGAGAGCCACCTTGTAACTTTGAGAGCTTGAGTGGAGAAGTCCTTGTCTTTTGTATTTGCCATCAGTAATCAGTTTTACTTTGTTGACCGTGTATGGATTCCTTTTGACTAGCTAGTTTCCAGGAAGTCCTGGTAGCTCGTTCAGAAGGCAGGTAGACGAGATGAATGGCTGCAAGCAGGACGTACTGAAACAGTTCCTCTTGTATGCCTTGATTCTATTTTGGTTGTACCTGTAATTGTTAAAATCTCATAAAGTAAAAAGTTAATTCAACGATTTACCTTGCCTTGTTGCTCATGTCGTTTTGTCTGCTTGAATGGACTTGCAAACAATAAGTGACATTTGCTGGACCTGATTGTGGGTTGAGGTTGCATTCAATATAATTGTGCTTGGGTCGTGGGAAGAGAGTGACCAATGCACCAAGTTAAGTTGCTAGTGATTTAACTTAACAAACTTTTAAATTATCAAAGGGACTAGAGTTTTGATAATTTGTAGGTCGATGGATTGGACCTTTAGTAGCCATTCATGTTTGAGCAGAGATGAAGGCAAAATTCAATTTATACATTGAAATGTAATGAATGGATGCTTACATTTCATTGATAAAATTTCTTTAAGTGAAAAGCATTCCACGGGTTCTTAACGATCTCCCCTTCTGGTGTTTGAAGACGATAAGAACCGTTGCTTTGAACCTTTGTGATAATGTAAGGACCTTCCCAATTGGCGTTTAGTTTGCCAATTATGTCCTTTCTTTTGTTGTGGAACATTTTTCTTAGGACTAGTTCCCCTGGCTGGAAAGTTCTTGGTCGGACGCCTTTGTTGTAACCTCGCTTGAGTCTCTGTTGGTATTGCTCGAGCTTTATAGTGGTGTGGTTACGTCGTTCTTCGAGGAGGTCGACTCCAAACGACCAGGCTTGATTGTTGAGCTCGGTGTCGACCAGAAGTGATTTGGTCGTTCCAAATGTTAGCTCGGTGGGAATAACTGCTTGAACTCCATAGCATAGGCTGAAAGGTGACATCCCAGTGGACGTACGAGGAGTTGTTCTGTAGGCCCACAGGATGTTTTCCAATTGCTGTGGCCATTGATCATGCTGGTCTTCGAGCTTCTTCTTCAAATTGTTTAGAATCTGTCGATTTGCAACTTCGACCTGGCCGTTGGCTTGCGGATATCTAGGAGTTGACCTTGAATGCTCGATTTTCCATAGGTCGTAGAATTTTTTTATATTCTTGCCAACGAACTGAGTTCCATTGTCTGTGACTACCCGTTTCGGTAGTCCGAACCTTGTGATGATATTTTCCCACATAAACCTTTGGACATCTGCCTGTGTTACGTTGGTTAATGCAACAGCTTCCACCCATTTAGTGAAATAGTCGACGGCTACTAGAACGAACCTCTTCTCAGACTTCTTTTCTTTAATCAGGGGCCCCATGATATCGAGCCCCCACATGTGGAATGGCCATGGTGCAGTGATGTTGATGAGATCATTTGGGTGCTGGTGTTGCTTATCAGCAAATCGCTGGCATTCTTTGCACTTCAAAACAAATTTCTTTGCGTCTTCCTTCATTCTTGGCCAGAAGTATCCCTGAGAGATCGCTTTATGGGCTAAGGTACGCCCACCGGAATGGTTTCCACATTCACCTTCATGGATTTCTTGAAATATCATCTGACCTTGCTTTGGGATCAAGCATCGTAATAACAATCCAGTTGCTGATTTTCTGAAAAGTTTTCCCTCATGGATTTTGTACATTGTGACTTTATGCAGCAATCGACTGGCTTCCTTTTTGTCGGATGGCAGGACACCAGTTTGAAGATAAATCATGAAAAGCTCCATCCAAGTCCCTTGGATGTCTGCTGGAGTTGTCTCTAGTAAATCAGAGATTTGATGAACATCCTCCTCCTTGAAGAGATATGCGGGCAGTGGGTTGACTGCTATAATTAGGGCCCGCGGTCTGTCTGACTCGATCTTTGATGCTAGAAATGCCAGTGAATCAGCATGTCTGTTGTCATCTCTGGGTATGTGTTCAATTGTGAAATAGCTGAGCCTGCTGATGAGCTCCTTTGCTTTGCTAGCATACTTGATGAGGTTGACCCCATTGATCTGGTAATTGTTAGTAATCTGATTGACTACCAGCTGTGAATCGCTGTACACCTTGAGACGAACTACTTGTAAGTCGATGGCCATTTTTAGGCCTTGTATGAGTGCTTCGTATTCGGCCTCGTTGTTTGAGGTCGAAAAGTCCAGACGAGTTGCTCTTTCGAGCTGTGACCCTTCAGGAGAGATTAGCACACTACCTATTCCACTTCCATTGGAGTTGTGGGAACCATCTACATACAGCTGCCAAGTATCTGGGGGGTTGTCTTAGACTTGCCTTGTTTCAGGTTCTGGTTCCCAATTGACATCCTCTGCTGGATAGTCTACCAAAAAGTCTGCGACGACCTGGCCCTTGACGGCCTGTCGTGAAACGAACTCGAAAGTGTAATCACCCAGCTCGGCTGCCCATCGAGCCATACGACCTGTTTTGTTTTTCTTCTCCAGTACGTGGCGTAATGGCTGATCGGTGATTACTTTTACAGTGTGTGCTTGGAAATAAGGCTTGAATTTGCATGCAGCGTAAAGTAGTGCTAATGCTAACTTCTCTAGAGATGTGTACCTTATTTCGGCCTGCTGTAAGACTTTGCTTGTGAAATAGATAGGTCGCTCGACCTGGTTCTCTTCTTTAAAGAGTACTGCGCTGATCGCGAAATCTGATGTTGCGAGGTAAACGCCGAGTACATCTCCATCGTTGGGCCTTGTGAGAACTGGTGGCGTAGACAGATATGCCTTGAGATCATTGAAGGCCTTCTCGCATTCTTCTGTCCACTCATATGTAGCCCCCTTCTTTAGGATATGAAGCATTGGTCTGCACTTATCTGATGCTCTTGAGATGAACCTGTTCAGAGCTGACACCATGCCGTTGAGTTTTTGGATTTGTTTATTTGTTTTTGGGCTTGGCATGTCGATCAGGGCTCTGATCTGGTCGGGATTTGCTTCAATGCCTCGTCTGGTGACTAGGTAGCCGAGGAATTTTCCTGATGCAACCCCGAACAGACACTTCTCTGGATTAAGACGCATTCTGTATTGCCTTAATCTTTGGAATGCCTGGTCGAGATTGTACAAATGATCTCGTTCTTTGTCGCTCTTCACTAGCATGTCATCAATGTAGACCTCCATTGTTCGACCTAGGAGGTCGTCGAACATTCTGGTGACCAGTCTTTGGTAGGTCGCTCCTGCATTCCTTAGCCCGAATGGCATGACTTTGTAACAGAAAATACCTTGCTCAGTCGTAAAAGAGGTCTTTTCTTGATCAGGCTCGTACATTGGGATCTGGTTATACCCTGAGTATGCGTCCATGAATGAGAGTAGCTCAAAACCGCATGTCTGATCGACTAGCCTATCGATTCGTGGCAGTGGGAATGAATCTTTAGGACAAGCTTTGTTCAAACTTGTGAAGTCGATACAGACTCTTGTTTTCCCATTCTTCTTTAAGACTGGGACTATGTTGGCTAGCCAGTCTGGAGTATCGACTTCTCTGATGAAGCCGACCTGCTTGAGTCTGTTGATCTCTTCATTGACAGCTTCGTGGAATTTAGGAGCAAGTCTCCTTAGTTTCTGCTTGACAGGTCGATAATTGGGATTGACCCGTAGCTTATGGCATGCAATTGATGGATCTATTCCGGGCATATCGATATACGACCAAGCAAAAACATCTTTATTCATTGAAAGAAAATTTACAAAATTAGCGAACTTATCTTCTTCCATCTCTGAACCTACATAGACATACCTTGGGTCCTCATCTGACCCAATGTTCACGCGCATGCCTGGATCGGTGCTTCCGAGACTAAGCTTGGGGGAGCTCGCTTGCTCCTTCTGTAATTGTTATTTAGCAGGTTCAGCCTTTTCCTTGGATGGGCTCTTTGACTTGTTGTTGCCCTCGTGAGCCTTTGTTGTGACTAGGCTCTTCCCTTTGAGATCACCATCCTTGACTCCAGAGGTGGATGGCATTGAAGATGGGACAGCTTCAATAACACCGTGGCATTCCTGTGCGGTGTTCTGATTGCCGCGGAGTTCCATTATCCCATAAGGGCCGGGATAGCGGAATACTTGATGGTAAGTTGACGGCACACCTCTCATAGCATGGATCCACTTTCGACCCAGAATCGCATTGTATTTGCTTGCGATATTGAGGACGCTGAACTTGCTGGTTACAACGACCTTGTCTTCCCTCCTGCCTACAGTAACGGGCAAAAGAATTTCCCCCTTAGGGTCTTCCCTTGAACTATTGAAGCCAAGGATGGGTGTGAAATCTGGGATGAGCACTGAGTCGGGCAGCCTCATGTCCTTGAAGGTCCTGTACATGAGAATGTTGCATGATGCCCCTGGGTCAATAAATACCCTCTTGATAGTATAATCTGCAATCCGCAGCTCGACGACAAGGGCGTCATTGTGAGGAGTAACGACCTTGTTAAGATCGTCCTCAGTAAAAGTTATATCGGACTCTTGGCGGGCAGGAATGTTGAAACGAGCTGCCCGGTCAGTGATGGAGTAGACATGGTGCAGATGTTCTACTCGTCTCTTTTTGTCCCGTGAGACAGGGGTGTGGTGAGATTCGTCAATCATGTAGACCACATGACTGTCCGACTCGCTGTCGCTGTCAACTTTGTTGGCGACCTTCTTGTTAATGTGGTCGCGTAGGTCGCCTGTTGGACCTAAGCGCTGGGAGAGGCTACGCCCTCTGCTGCGTGCTGGACTTGCTGAGGTCGTTCTGGCCTTGCTATGATTTCTTTTTAGGGAACGGGGAGGCGTTCTGGACTCCTTCCTTACCCGCTTGCCTGTGGATTCCTCATTCCTTCCGAGGATCCAATTGTTGAGCCTTTTCTCATCGGCCCAGGTTTTAAGTGCGCGCTTCAAGACGCGACAATCATCAGTCTGATGACACCGTACTTTATGGACTTTGCAGTACGGGCGACCAGATGTATCCTCCAACTGTGTGAAGGCAGGGATTTTGCACCAATGGTTGTGCTTAATTCTTTCAAAGATGTAACCGGCTGGTCGCGTAAACCGGTGATACTCTCGTTGCTCGGTAGGCAGCGACTTAGCTTTGAACCTCTTTCCATCTGATCGAGGTCGTTTGTTTGAGCCAGACTCAATGTTGCTGACTACGTGGTTCTTTTCCCTCCCAGTGAGGGCTTCTTCAAGCTTTATATAACGGTCTACCTTTAGGTAGAGCTCGTCTAGTGATAAAGGTCTCTTCATTGCCAGAGACTTGTGAAGGTCGGACCCTTGGATCAGTCCGTGAGAGAAAGCGATAGTTGCAAAGGTCTCATGCTCCTTTGCGAAGTCCTGAATGGAATGTAATTCAGACTTAAAACGAGCAAAAAATGTGCTCAGAGACTCACCATCTTGCTGCTTGACTTTGAATATAGAATCGATGGTGACAGGGCGTTTCTTGTTATGGATGTAGAAGATGACAAACTGCTTCTCGAGTTCTGCAAACGAGCTGATGGATCCTGGCTTCAAGCGATGAAACCAGTCGAGTGCTGGTCCGGTGAGGCTGGACTGGAACAGCAAACACAAAAGATGATCTTCTTTGATCAGAGGGAGTGACTTCCGGAATCCCTTGATGTGGTCGGTTGGATCCCCGACGCCTGCATACTGGTCGAATTTGGGGGCATTCAGCTTGTTCGGCAGATCGTGTTCCAGGATCTCGTTGGAGAAAGGAGACTCCTGGAATTGTTGAAGGGACTGCACAGCAAGTTGCTCTGCAGTGTGGGTCTTGGACCGGTGAAGGAGAGCCTGTGATGCTTTGAACTCCGCCAGCTGCTGGCTGAGTTGCTCGAACTTTTGGCTGGAGTCATCAGCAGGAATGACTCCAAGTCCGCTATTTTCCCCTTGTTGGGGGTTGGTTTGTGCGGCCTTTAGACGTTCATTTTCTTCCTGCAGACGTGTAATCTGTGCCTGCAGATCTTGGATAGTAACTTCCTGATTAGTCATTTGGAATGGGTGATTTTGATTTTGTGGGTGGGAGGGTTTGGGTTTTCGATTATATCGAATTCCTTGCAGTCGGCGCCAAATGTATTAACCTATTTCTAGATTAATGCACTGCTGGGTCAGGTCGCTAGGGAGACTTGACCAAATGGGGATGTTTGAGATCGGGGTGGCTGCACCTCGTTGAGATCGAGATTGCCTACGTACTCTAGCTCGGGGGAATTGAACTTAGAGATCAAGCCATCGTAGTTCTGTTTATATAGAAGATAGAAGGGCGTGGATCGTGGATCTTGCAGATTCTCCGCCATCATAATGAGGATTAAATGAGTAACGCGCGCGGATCATCCCTGTGAATTAATTGTGTAACTGATGAGAATATTCTGTGCATTGAATGAGAGCACGTGTGTATGGCAGGTCGCTGCTCGTTGTATGATCGGGTCGTTGTGAACGAGCTACTAGGAGGTCGGTGCTGTGGCGACCTGGTAATTGGATGATTGTGCCACGTGGCTGCTTTTGATTGGCTGGAGTATGTAGTACCCCTACATACTCAGACCATTCAGCTCGATCTGAAGTTCTGAACTGTTCCAGCAAAATCAAAGCCAATAGAAGACCCACCACCTACATCGACTACCACTAAACTCAACACTTACGAGGTAAAAGATCGCCTAAAGCATTCCAACACCCGGTAGACCAGTCAGACTAGCTACCATCTTTCAGCCATTAAGTTGCTCCAACCTTGAACCAATTTAAAGAAACAGAAATCCTTTCTCAACTCCATATATAGCACGCTTCAATATTTAGCCACTGCACACTGATGTATATGTTTAATCTGTTAAGCGTTTAGTTCACTAATCTCTACCCCTTCCAGTCTCAGACGAACATCTTTAACTTCCCTGCAGTATTTAAAGAGATGTTCTATGGTCTCCTCATCACATTTGTAAAAAAAAATTTCTTTACCTGCCCTGTGCATCACATACCACGAGCATGGAGCTTGTCCACAGTGAGAAACTGAGAATCTAATCCATCCAATAGCAAATACCAAAAAATATCACTGCCTTTTATGTAGTTCTTAGTGCAAAAATAACACTGCTTTTTATTAGAATTTTGAAAATCCCATCATATGCATTTGATGTTCAATGTTTGTATCGTTCATGTTGGTGTGGATTATTCCTGACCATTATTAATTTTACTTATACGTATTATCAAAAATAACAAACAGACTTCAATGAAACTGATTTTTATTATTGATGCTTCAAAAGAAACACTCAACTCCTGATATTACAAAACCTTCTCCACTCATAATTGTCTTTCCCGTACGTTGGAGGGAAAGGAAAAATCAATCAAAACAATCATCATATGGCTAAAAACAAAACCAAGATAAATAAGTTAGAATTTCTTGGAAAAATTCAACGTCAACACTTTGGGAGATCAGATGGTGGAGGTGGTAGTTTCTGATTAGGGAGCTTCCCATCTAAGACGACCCAAGCCATCTTCAATCCCCAGCTTGTGTGAATTTCTAAATGGCAATGCATAAACCATACACCTGTTCATATTCAGATTAGAATATGTTAAGGACGTACTGTACACAAGTCTTATATACAGTATGTAGAATATCGAAACATATGTATGATGGAGGGAAAACTATAATTTCTTGTGGCTGTAATACATGTAAGATTATTGAAAATAATAGTGGTGCTAATTGTTAGACTCACCTGGGTTGTCTGCAAGGAATCGAATGGCAACCCAACCACCAACTGGCACACCAACGGTGTTTCTCTCTACAGGATCGATGAGGTTGAAACTAGCAGGGTCCTTATTGGGATTGTAATTGCCGAAGCCTTGTCCAACAACAAAGAAGTTGAAACCATGAAGGTGGAGGGGATGACTCTCTGCACCTAGAATACTAGTGTCCTGCATAATGAGTTCCACACTGGTGTTGTATGGAAGCACCACCAGCTTTGTCCCATTACTGACATTAGTATTGTTTGGAGGAGTTCCAGTGTAATTAAAAGGAATGACTGGTTTGGTGGGGAAAGTAGTTGTTAAGATGACATTGTTTGATTGTCTGAGGAAGTGAGTTTGGAGTAATGCCGTGGTAGGCATGGCGAATGAGATATTATTAATAGAAGCTGCAAACATTGTCTTATTACTAGGACCTTGGCAAGTGTGGTTTTTGGGACAAGGATTTGTACCCAAACCTACTGTGAAAAAGAAGCGTCTATCAACTGTTTGAGGGACGTTAGCAGGAAATTGTGCAGTAGCTAAGCTGCGGAGCTTCTTTGAGAAATTTGTTGCGAAGGATGTGTCATTAAGGGCTGGAAGCTGTGGCTTGAAGAGTGGAAGCTTCTTTAGTAAATTGGTGGCAGAAGAAGATGATTTGGATGGCAATTCGTATTCAAGAATACCAGCAGTAGTTGAATTGTCAAAAGTGCCTTGACCAGTAACATAAGGCCTAGCTAACATGAGAAAGGTGGCATTAGGATAGTGAGATTTTGTTTTGAGGAGAACATTAGTGGTCTGTCCTGGAGCAATGAGAAGTGTATCAGTTGTAAAGGGTTTAACATAGACGGCATCTGCATCAACAATAGTGAGTGTGTGGTTGGCAATGCTGAAAAACAACTCGTCATTGAGTGCAGCATTGATCAACCGCAGGAGATACGTCTGCCCAGGTTTCACCTTTAGCTTGAATGTATCTATGAAAACCGCATCCAAACATGTCAGAAATTTAAGAAATCAAATCTTTGCACCCGGCGAGCAGTAGAAAATGAGAGAAAACAGATGTTAATAATCTCATGGTTTGGGAAAGATGATAGTAATTGTACCTTTTGCTGAACAATTGTACAAGGGTCCAGGAAGTCCATTGATGGTATAGGCATCAGATACATTTGGCCCTCCTCCAGTTTTCAAAGCCTGGTTAATAATTGCTTCTGTATCTACATTAAACCACTCTCCTGAAAATCAAAGTGATCAAGTCATGCTATTGTTCAAATTTTTGTAATATACAATAACCGAAAACAACTTAATTAGTAACATAGGTTCATGTTTACCAAATATGATGGGGACTTCCTTGTCTGGTTTGGCGAACGGGTAAGAAGAATTTTGTTGTGGAAGGATGACGATTGGTCCATAAAGGGTGGACCTCAGCCATGATATATGCGCATGCCACCAGAGAGTTCCTCTTTGCCCAACAATGGTGAAGTTATAGACATAAGTCTGACCAGTCTGAATGGGGCATTGAGTTATATAGGCTGGACCATCAGCCCACCCGCTTCTTAGCTGTCGAATTCCATGCCTGTTTTCCATCATATAACAAATGTCATTTGATTATGTTTTTAAATTTTGAATACATTTAGCGTATTTATATATTTGTATCACTTTACTAGAATTTTGTTACTGTAAACTTTAGTTCTATAATAAACACTCAACTATTATTGGCAACTCTTGTGCCTAATGCTCTAGTATTTAAGTTATATATATACTGATGATTTATTTGTATGCACCCAAGAAGGCAACAAGCCAACAATAGATAGAGAGCTTCCATACCAGTGCAAGCTGATATTGTTCTGCACATGGTTAACCACCTTAATGACCAACCGGTCTCCCTCCCTTGCGAAAATTTTAGGCCCTGGAAATTGTCCATTTACAGTTACAATACTCTTGGTATGACACAATCTTGTTACATTTTGCATCTGGATCTGCAAAATATATGTTTTAAAACAAGTTAATGCCTAGAGAAAAGCCTTTTATATGGAAAATACACATTGTCAGTAATAAAGAAAACTTTGTATTATGAAAATTTATTGCAAAAGGCGTAAGAATACATCAAACTGGTAATGCCTGGTTGTTCCTGCATCTGCATGTTTTGCAATAGCGAGCTCTGGGAGGAACCACAAAGAGCTCAGTAAGGTGATGAACAAAGCCCCTACAGAAAGAAAATTAGAAGCACCCATCTCTCAATAGTAAATGTCTTTGTATGATGTTAAGACACAAGATAGGTGAATTCAATGTTTGGATACTGAGACAAAGATATTGTGGAGTGGTTATATAGCATGAAAACATGAAGTGGTTATATAGCATGAAAACATGTTTGGTAATTGATAGCTCAGGTGTCATTTGTCTTAAGAAACAGGAAATTTTGCATCATAGCTTGGTCTGATGACCAATAAAGTGGCCCATCTTTTAACTTTAGAGTGTTGCAAATCTAAAGTCCAACTCATCATTCATACTGAGGTTATGTCAATTTTAATCAACACTTTTGCATGAAATTATCATGTTATGATTCCAAATATACCCCTTAGAAATCAACATGAGTGGATGTTACAGAGGGTATTTCAGTTAAATTATGAACTGTACGTACGTAATCTTGAATCATAACCACTAATTATGTTGAGTATAGAATAAAGAACTTAATCTCAAAGGCTTTGGTCTGTTGTAGCCTTCAACCTCCTACCGTTAATCTTGGTGAGGAAGCCATATCAGATGATCACCATCTCTTCTTCTCCATTTCTCCATGGCGCTGTCTGTCGTTGTTGTTTACAACGACATTTTACTGTTCTTGATACTGTTTCTGTTCTTGTATTGGTTGAAATTCATTGGTTTAGTGTTGCTTAAATTTAAATCAATTGAAAGTAAGAAAAATGCCATGTTCTATCTAAATTAATTATGTATGTGCTTTTTACTTGATAAAGACTGGTGTCTTTTCACCAATATAATATGAGTTTCACAAGCATCTTGAATGAACTTTGTTTACATTTTGGGCCAATCAAACATACATGTGGGCAACCTCTCCAATGGAACAGAGTTGGACTGATGGAAAAAACAAGCAAACCGAAACTCTATTCACAATAATCTAGAGTCCAAAGCAAGCCAACTATGGAACAAAATAATGTTGATAAAAAAAAAGTACAAATAAATAAAAATAAAATTACAGCTAAATAAAAGTTTTCTTTATTTAGTTAATCTAAGTACAAAAAATAACGTAAATCATGTTTATGGATTATCTCATTGAGTTGATAACTGGATACAACTCATCTGAGCATAAATGTTGCCATTGTCTGGTGTGTACTCCTGCTGTAGACTGTAGTTGTATGAAACTTACAAAATTGGTTTTTATTAATTATATTTCTTATTAATACATAATATTTTTCAAATAAAAATTGTATATTTTGCCAAAAATATATGGTTTCTAAATGCCTCGAAGAGTTCATTTGCCAAGTACCATTTAAAGAGTTCATCCTCTACTTAAGGGACCAAATGTGAGTGCTTCCATATCACAAAAGAAGGTGTGAAGTAGCAAGCAGCAACATATCAACTAACAATGTCTGCCTTTAGCACTAGAATTCATAAGTACATTTCTACTTGTTTTGGTGGTGCTTATGGTATATGACTATATGGTGGTGCACCTGCTGCATGCAGCATTTTTGATGACATGAAGAAGAATCATGTGAAGATATACAATGATTTGTCTCTCTATCAAAAAAAACAAAAAACAATGATTTGTCTCCACAATCACCTTTGATTTTTCACTGCAAATCGAAAGATGATGATCTTGGTGTGCAGGTACTTGGACACAGAGACAATAAAAACTGGTGTTTCCATGACAACTTTTTGCAAACTATACACTTTGCTGGTGCTCGATGGAGTGAGAAGATCACACAAAGCGAGTGATGCGTGGAAGCTTTGATGTATATCGCTCTGATTTTGGTTGTGATGATTGTACTTGGTCTGTCCATCAAGATGGATTATGGATCCTATATAAAAAGAGCTTTGTTTTGATGTGCAAGTGGCCGAATACAGCTGAATGGCTGATTATTGATTCAACATTGGTAGCAAATCGTATGCGTAGTTGTGATTCAACAAACGTTGAATCTTACTACAATGAAAATAAATAATTGTTGGTCTTTGCTAGTTTTTCTTTTATTTTCATGGTAAGTACGTTTCGGTTTAAATCTTCATTCCATTACTGAATATTCAAGATGCATGCTGAATGTGAGTTTTGTTCTGAATAAATTTCTTTCAAAATAAACTGTAAATGAACTTAATAAAACAAGTAATGGCTTTGAATCTTTAGTGGAAATTTTAAGTTATGGATGCCTTCTAGACAAAATTTGGATCCTGTTATTGCCCTATTCAACTGTATTGACAAATTTGGTATACCTGTCAGGGTCCTAAGAAGGTATGTCTTTCCTGGCTTGTGCATATCAAAGATTTTTTTTTTTTTTTAATTTTAACCTTTTTGGATTTTCATTAGTAAAGAAATAGAGAGTTACAATTATGCCCAAAGGGGGAGATAAGTACAGCCACCTAGTACCTAGTACCTAGAACTATAACCTCTTAATTGCCATTTAAGGAAAGTGGGTGGCTGCTGACTTAGCTTGTATGGGGAGACGAGAAGCAACAAATCAACCCAGTTACAGAGTAGATTCATGTCCATTCTCATTCTAAGCAAGGTTCTCCATGGCTTCTCCATATCTATCTGAGCGAGTATGCGCTGCAATTCTCCGATCATTGTGTGCTGACGAGGTTAAGATGCATGGAGAAGCTGTTGTCGCGTGTTTGAGGAGACAGAGGCTGGTCATCAACATTGCAGGTGAAGAGGCTGTGTTCAGTTTCGCTGATGCAGTAGATGAAACAAATTATGATGCGAGAGGGATGATCGATGATTTCTTTCCCCGTTATCCGTACAAAACCACCAGAAATTCTTGGAGATTTTTCAAAGTCTGGCTCAACGACGGCACCGGTCAGCTGTATAAGGAGTTTTGTGAGGAATGGATTGAACTGGCCCAGAAGTTTCTGAGAGAGTGCTCTAGCTGTCGTGGTTGTGCTCGCAAACCATCCACTGAGAAGCTGGTGCAGGTATTTGGGACCGTCCGTCGATATTACATAGGGAAGCGACCCAGGCGAATGTACCACAATGATGACCAGATGTTGCTGTCCTTGGAGCTATATCCAGTAGCAGGTGGGCTGGTAGCAGAGGGAAACCTGCCAGAGGTGAAGGAGGAGGATGCGCCTCCTGGCTTTGGTTTTCCTCTGATAAGGCGTGAGGTGGGTGGTCCGTCCGGGGAGAAAGGAGTTCCGGTCGCAGGAGCCCAGCAAAATCAGAGGTAAGCCCCTGTATAGTGAGAAGTGCTAAAAACAGACCAAACAGAGTTAAAAAACTGATAATAATATGTGACTTGCAATGACAGAGATGATGAACCCGCTATGGTGGGGAGCGAAGTGGCAGGGGACCAGAGTAGGGTCGACCCCATGCTGGTGGATCCTGCAGTACTGCTTCTTCATGAACTTTCAGGTGCGACACACCTGTAGCGAACAAAATGTGTGCTAGATCTTTTTGTGGATGTGAATTATGATGAATGTGTTGTGGACAAACTTGGTATGTTATTAAAAGATTAAGACCTGCAAGTTAGTAATGTTTGTTCAATCTAAGATATGGAATGTTTAAATTGTCACCTGCAATAGTTTTCCTGAATGTTTTGTCTGTATGAATGTTGATTGCACCATCCGTTTTAAACTGAAGTCCCTTTTTGGAGAGGTAGTCTGCAGCCTGGTTGCCTTCCCTGTAGGTGTGCCTGATCTGGACATTCAGAGTGCCCGCTAGAGTCCATATTTGTCTCCACCATACCCTTAGTGACCACGGAACCGCGAGTTCCTTAGTGAACCAAAATGTTGCCATCAAAGAGTCTGTTTGTAACCAGATATTGGTGTGTCCTCCCTCGACACACATGGACAGACCATCCAAGATAGCTCTAGATTCGGCCGAATTGTTGGTTCCCTCACCATAGTAGGTGAATAGATTAGCCAACATTGTACCATCCTGCGATCTGCAGATGCCTCCCCCAGCTGTCATACCGTCCACTGCAGCACCATCTGTGTTTAGGGCTATAAAGTTGTCCGGTGGCCTCGTCCAGTAGACTAGAATGGGAGGGTGTAGAGGAGGGTTTCTGAAGTCAAGCCCAAGCTGAGCAGCATAGTTCTTAAATTAGTGTTTGGACTTGGCTGTGGGCATAAAGAGGGCTCCCAGTTTAGCAATCCAATGTCTGCACTTTAGGAGGATGGATTGGTAATGCCCAGTGGTGTACTGATAGGTGTCCTCATATCTTCTCCTGCACCTTTCTTTCCATATTTCCCAAACAATAATGAAAGGAGTAAGTGTGTGCGTGAAATACTCAAGAGACCCTTTTTTCCCTATGGCCAGCCACGCAGGCCAGACTGTCCGGGGGGTTCTGATCCTAGGCCAGTGGATGTTGGCCATGCCCATGAAATGATTCCAAACAGGAAGAGCTAGGTCACTGTAGAAAAGCAGATGGTTGAGGGACTCAATGTTGGGGTTAACGCAGCAAGAGCATTTGGATGCCAGGGGAATGTGGCAGTCCATGATAGCTGTGTCGACGGGTATAGCCTTGTGAAGGACTTTCCAAAGAAAGAAAGAGACCTTCGTGGGTAAGTTGACGTCCCAAATTCTTTTGAAAATGGGTATGGGGGTGTAGATATTAACCAGGTTCACGTACGATTTAATGTTGAAGCTGCCACTAGGGTGGTGTGGCCAGGTTCTAGAATCCTGGTCCACTTCCTGATGTAGAAGATCATAGGCTTCCTGAAGGTTCCTTTGATTGTCAGCTGAAATGTAGGGGAGCTCAAACCTGAGTTGTGCAGCTTCATGCAGTGTCAGAGTGTCCTCGGCAGGAACCAGCGTGGGTGCCAGGCAGCCTACACCCAGCCAATTCTCATTGCCCAAATTGAACTGCCCAGGGCCAAAATCCCAGGTAGAGAGTGTTACCAGTTCTTCCATGCAGGCCCAACTTTCTCTCCATGATTTGGAGGCTCTGCGATTAAGGGACAGAGTTTTGGGGGATTTATTCCTTATGTATTTGTCCCTCATGAACGTTGCCCAAAGAGAGTTGGATGTGAGGATTGCCCATGTGAGTTTCATTTTGAGAGCTTTGATGACCGTGGGGAGGGGCCTGATTCCTAGACCTCCCTGGCTGGTAGGTTGTGTAATGGTGTTCCAGTTAACCCATTTCTTCTTATTTTTTCCTCCATCCATCCCCCAAATAAATGTGGAGAAAGATGAGGCAATTGCACCTAGAACTTTCTGCGGAATGGAGTAAGAAGATAGAAGATACACAGGCATGGAATTCAGGACATGCTTCACCAGAATCAGCTTCCCCCCTTGAGAGAGCGTCCGTCCTTTCCAACCTTCAACTTTCCTTCTAATCTTGTTGAGGAGCCCTTCAAAATAGCTGGCCTTGGTTCTGCCTTGATAAATGGGGACACCTAGGTATAGAAGAGGAGCTGCAGTATATTTAAATCTGGTTAGCCTCCTTGTCGAGATGATCATTCCCAGGGGTGTGTTTTCTGCCATTGCAAAAGCACTCTTATGGGCATTGATCCTCTGGCCTGAGGCTTTGCAGTAATTGTCTAGAAAGGTCATGCAGCTTCTTACAGATTCCCTGTCGCTGTTGAGAAAAATAAGAGTGTCATCGGCGTACAGCAGGTGTGTGATTGGTGGGCAGGAATCCAGAGTGTCATCAAAGATATATTGGGATACTAGTACACTAAGGCCATGATTTTTACTAGCCAGGAATCCAGGATATGCCCATTGCCATGCAGGCATGCATCAGAAACATTTTTGCTACTACCTGTTGCCAAAGCCTGGTTAAAATTGCTTCTGTGTAGTTTTTTTTATTTATTTTAACCATAAATATTTTATTGATAAATTCAAAGAATTACACAAAAATAAAGGACAAACGCGCTACAAACTGTGCGGCAAGTCCTTTCTGAATGGCAATTCAAACCCGATTCGTCTAAATACATATTCCTTTGAACCCGCAGTTATCACGTTGCTATCCATTACCTTCTGCATTCTCCTGAGGAGCTCAACTTTCCGAACCTAGCAATCCAAATGTGACAAATGCAAAAGGGATGAAACTATGTTGGTTAGCTCTACAAGTTCCATCATGTTTTTCCACTTTTGTTGTTGCTGCATTGCTAGCTCCTAGCCTCACCTGAAAAATCCCAACTAGCACCCAGTCCGACCATCGGAGATACCCATGTAACATCAACACACGCATGTTTGCCTTCAGACCAGTTATATACCAGAATATCAGCAGGACGTAATGTCGATCTTCCTTCCTTGGGATCAGTAAGGAAGTTAATAGGAGTTTTGTTTTTAACCTGTACTCCAGCCCGCCAGAACACATCGCACAAGATATCTCTAACGTGGTCATGTTTGTACTTGAAGTCAAGCTACAAGCGCGCTACTAAATGCGCTGCAAGCCTTTTTTTTTTTTTTTTTTAATTCAAAACAAATTTTATTGATAAAAATTTGAAGAATCATACGAAGTTAGAGGACAAGCGCGCAACAAACTGCGCTGCAAGCCTGAGAGTGGGTGGGGTTGGGCTGGACCATGTAAAACTACAAATAGTGCTAATGTAACAGTTGAATATTCAAAACAAATCAAACAATATGCAGAAAGTAAATAACACACAGAAATTTTTAACGTGGTAAAACCCAATAAGGGAAACGTCCACGGTTGTCCTCTCGACAACAAATAATCCACTAGATGAAAAGAGATGTACAAACCTATCAACTACCTGCAATCACTGCGAGTTGACACTCCTGGTTATCTCTAACACCTTGACTTCACCAGAGCACCTTGATGTACGCACAAGACACTCGACTTCTTGATGAACACACAAGAAGACTCGAAGCCGAACTATGAAACAAGCTTACACCAGAGTTCCTTGATGAACACACAAGGATACTCGACTTCTTGATGAACACACAAGAAGACTCGAAGCTAAATCACTATTCAACAATGAAGAAGAAGATGAATAGGGAAGAAGGAAGAAGAAGATGAATGGGGAAGAAGAAGATGAGTTCAATCACCAAAACAACCTAAACCAAAACCTAAACAAACTCCAAGACTAGAGATGAATTGGACGGCCAAAGAACTAACTTGTTCTTTGGAAGAGAAACCCTATTTATACTTAGGGTTGGAACACACACAAAATGGGCCAGAATTGATGAAATCCACATTGTGAACGTTCGCTGCCTGCTTGGACGTACGAACGCCCTGAAGAGGTACGTACGTCCTGACGAAAACATGTTTGCTGTCTGCTTGGACGTACGAACGCCCTAAAGAGGTACGTACGTCCTGACGAAAACATGTTTGCTGTCTGCTTGGACGTACGAACGTCCTAACAGCGTACGTACGTCCTGACCAAAAGGAAGCTTGCTGCCTCAATGGACGTACGAACGTCCTAACTAGGTACGTACGTCCAGTACCCAAAACAGACTAAGACAAACGACATAGAGACACGGACACGAGACGAATGTGCGTACATCTTTGGCTTTCCTAACAATGATTTCAAGGCGAGATAACCATGGACATCCAATGTCACAAAATTGATGTCAAACAAACTTAGTGCCGGTTTCAATCTCCCCCTTTGACATTGATTTTGTGACAAAAAAAACCTATGACTCTAATAGCACTTATAAAACGTGCTTACAAACCCAAACCAACGGCATTTATAATACATGCCTACAAAAACACTCAAAGTAGAACACATACCAAGTCACCAATTCTTGACTTCCAGCTTGAGCAAGACACTTTAATCATCAGAGACCGAACGGAAGCAACAAGAAATTCTGAAACAATCAAATAGCCAACAGAAGTTCCTCGAACAACTCCCCCATACTTCATGAACTCCAAGGTTTAATACTCGAGGTTACCCAAAACTGTACCTACACTTAGTGATCATTATCACTTTCACTCCATCATATATGTTCACTCCCCCATACATGTAGTATACCTGAAACATGACCCAAAACTGTACAACCTCTAAACATCAACACGTTCACTCCCCCATACGTGTAGCATACCTGAAACATAACCCAAAAATACACTAACAAGGAAGAAGAAGGTGTTAGCCATAAACACTTTCAACAAGAACATCTACAAGAATCCGAAGGAATGGCGCCTTTACTCCTTTGAGCACGAGGAGGACGTGTGCCCGATGACGAAGCACCCGTGGAACTAGGTGTGTCTTTGGTGGGAGTAGTCCGAGCTCGCTTAGGAGGCATGGCCTGCACACACACAACATTATAAACACCACACAAGTAAGTAAAACCAACAAAACAACCAAGAAAAACCTTAGGAAACCCATTGAGGCATTTCACTAAACACTTGGTGAGCAATACAGGACATATAGGCAAAAATACTACATGAGCTTACCAAAATGATACTAAACATGTCCATGAAACTCCACAACCATTAATAATCACAAGAAGTTCCAAAAAGCATCTAGACAACAAGTATATATCCAATGGTATGAACCCAATATGATCATGGTAAACAAGCTCATAATCCAAAGCATAACCAACAAATAATAATGAAGTATCAATAGAAAAACAGAGAGTAATAAGAGTTTCCTAAACAGATAGAAGGGGATGAAAAACTTCTCTTGTTCGTGCTTAGAGAATATATGCACGATTTGAACTTAGTTGGCAAGAATTTCAAACAGATGGGCTGAAGAAGAAAACAGTGTGGGCCGTTACTGTTCAGAGGACGTACGTACGTCTTTAGTACGTTCGTACGTCGGAATACAAGAAAAACCTTGCTGCCTGAACATGCGTACGAACGTTATAACACCGTTCGTACGTTCCTCCAAAAAAAAACATCTGCCTCCACAAACATTCGAACGTGCTAATAACGTTCGTACTCTCCCTTTTTTTTTTTTTTTTTTTTTTTTTAACAGAAAACCAAACCAAATGACAAACAACACAAACCATAATAAGAAGAGAAAAGGAAAAGAACCGATGTACCATAGAAGTGAAGAGGAATACATCATGAACTTCCAAAAACAGTAGCCAATCCCAATCCGTACAAAAATAAGAGGCAATATATGGTGATAAGCAAAAGATTGAACAAATAAGAGAATTGAAGTGCATCATAAACTAAACCTCGGTGTGTGTAGATGCAATGCAATGCATAAAGAGAGAAAAAGTTCACCACTAGAACACACCCTTTGAAGACCTAGAATATAGAACCATCAACAAGAGACATACGATTAAATTAGTAAGTGAGCATAGAAGAAACAAACTTCAACCCCCTTTGAAACAAACGTTATGAGTAGAAGGCAAACGAATATAAATATGATCTTTCAAATGAAAACCAAGACATTAAAAAGGCAAAGGAATATAAACTTTGTATGCCTTACATAAAAAACAATGAACATGCGCTTGGATTTTTATTTTGCCGTATGTGGTGGAGTTTAGTCTACATCACTCTAATGTCATTCCCGCGTGGGAGGGATTTTTGCCTCCATCTTTTCAAAAACACGAGGGTAGGGTGTAGCCTACATCTTTTTGACAAACACAAACTCAAGAAGTGCAATACCATGATAACGTGCAACACAAGAACTAACATCTCTTGAGTGCATCCGTCAGAGCATGACCCTCACAACCCCAACGGGTTCTTAGCCAACTGATATTGCATCAAAGACAATCAAATGGCTGGGGATAAAGTGAGTCATTGACCACTAACAAGAGTTGTAATAGGAAGATAAGAATGTTCAATAACACTAACAACAAGATGAACATTAACCAAAATAAAGGAGAGATAGCTCAAGATCACATAAATACTCGAGAGATAGAGAAGGTCTATGAGTTCAAAGAATATGTAAGTGGTTTCCAAAGACTCCCATTATGCAAGCATGCCGTGCACTGTGCAAACAAGCGAGGAAAAATGCATGATACATACCAAAACATACTTAAGGGTTCAGAAGGAGAAAACACCCAAACATATTGCAACTTATTTAAGACAATTGAATTTAAACCAATATCTCAGAAAAGATGCATCCAACAACACATACATGGAGTAAATAAATAAAACAAAAAAAAAAACAGAAGGAATAACCAACAACCCCTTTTTTTTTTTTTATTAACAATATATTCAGACATGCAACATGATCTGCAAGCTAAACAAACAAAACATAAAAAAATAGAAGCACCAAACAAATAGCCTATGTGATAAGAGAAATATGCAATTCAAATAACACAAGGCTAGAAACAAACTACATCATCCCAAATATGGGACACCACCAGACCTTTGCAAGTCCAGAAAAACCTTCAACTTATCCTTTCTTACCCATACTTGTTTAACACTAGGCGTGCACACCTTGGAAGGTGAAAAGATATGAGATTTTCCCTTAACACCCTTTGCAATACACTTGTCCTTAACTAATTCCACCTTAGTCTTAGATTTCCTTTTGTTGGAATACCTGTTTTTCTTAAACCTGTGATGAGAACCATTATAATTCCAAGGTCTAGAAAATGCACAAGAAGGAACATTAGAATCAACATGATTATAACGATGAGGAACACGAGAATATGATGAAACATGTTGATCAAAATCCCAACAAAAGATATCCAAATGACCAACTCTACCACAATAAGAACAATGAAAAACATTAGACTTACTCAAAGAATTCTTATAAGAAGATGTGGTAGTAGAAGATGAAACATGTATGTCACCATTGTATTTGTGACATGGTGCCTTAACATGACCTATACCTCCATTATGAGAACAATATGGCTTATCAGTAAAAACAGCCTTACCATTAACCTTAGACTTAAAATTCTTATGAGAAACATGCTGAAAATTAGTAGCATTAAGTCTAGTCTCAATAGGTGGGGTAGGCAAAAGGGCAGGCAAACTAGTAGATTTTACAGGAGTAATCACACTAGATGAACTAGTAGAACTATCAATAGGAGAATCAAATCTAGTTTTGTCCAAAACCTGCAATTGGAGTTGAGTAGACGTTAAATCGTTCTTTGTTACCTCATACTCCACCAATAGAGATTTGTATTTCTCATCGACCTCCTGATTGGCCTTCTCTAAAGCTGCAATTCTACATGACAAGTCAAGTTTTTCTTTGTCAAATAATTGAGAAATAGAAATTGCATCATCTGCAGCACAAGAAATCTGTTTTTCAAGAATCTCAATTTTATCCTGCAAAGAAAGATTAGCCTTTTCCAAATTTTCAATTTTGGATTCATAAACTTCCCCTTGAAGCATATAGTCCTCTGCACAATGTCTAAGTCGTTGTTCTAGAGAATCAACCTTAGTCTGCAAAACACCATTATCTTCAAAACAAACATTATCAGAAATAGTAGACATATTACAATTAGCTTTATTAAATTTTTCCTGCAAATCAATATTAGCTTTTTGTAATCTTTCACATTCTTTTGCAGAAAGTCTGTAAAGAAGAGCCCAATCACTATTGCTAACAACATACAAATTATCATCCTTTTCAAAATCAGATTTTGGTTTTGTAGATTTAGACGATTTAGCAATAAAATAATTATGACCAGACTCATGAACCATTATAGCACTCATAGGATCGTTAGCGTGAGCCTTGACGCTCCTTAACCAGCCCCCAGCGACTGATACCAATTGTAAAACTACAAATAGTGCTAATGTAACAGTTGAATATTCAAAACAAATCAAACAATATGCAGAAAGTAAATAACACACAAAAATTTTTAACGTGGTAAAACCCAATAAGGGAAACGTCCACGGTTGTCCTCTCGACAACAAATAATCCACTAGATGAAAAGAGATGTACAAACCTATCAACTACCTGCAATCACTGCGAGTTGACACTCCTGGTTATCTCTAACACCTTGACTTCACCAGAGCACCTTGATGTACGCACAAGACACTCGACTTCTTGATGAACACACAAGAAGACTCGAAGCCGAACTATGAAACAAGCTTACACCAGAGTTCCTTGATGAACACACAAGGATACTCGACTTCTTGATGAACACACAAGAAGACTCGAAGCTAAATCACTATTCAACAATGAAGAAGAAGATGAATAGGGAAGAAGGAAGAAGAAGATGAATGGGGAAGAAGAAGATGAGTTCAATCACCAAAACAACCTAAACCAAAACCTAAACAAACTCCAAGACTAGAGATGAATTGGACGGCCAAAGAACTAACTTGTTCTTTGGAAGAGAAACCCTATTTATACTTAGGGTTGGAACACACACAAAATGGGCCGGAATTGATGAAATCCACATTGTGAACGTTCGCTGCCTGCTTGGACGTACGAACGCCCTGAAGAGGTACGTACGTCCTGACGAAAACATGTTTGCTGTCTGCTTGGACGTACGAACGCCCTAAAGAGGTACGTACGTCCTGACGAAAACATGTTTGCTGTCTGCTTGGACGTACGAACGTCCTAACAGCGTACGTACGTCCTGACCAAAAGGAAGCTTGCTGCCTCAATGGACGTACGAACGTCCTAACTAGGTACGTACGTCCAGTACCCAAAACAGACTAAGACAAACGACATAGAGACACGGACACGAGACGAATGTGCGTACATCTTTGGCTTTCCTAACAATGATTTCAAGGCGAGATAACCATGGACATCCAATGTCACAAAATTGATGTCAAACAAACTTAGTGCCGGTTTCAGACCATACGGCATACCTGTGTATTAGAAAAAAAAAACATATAAAAATGTGAGGGGGAATTGCTTCTATGTAGTTAAACCACTCTGCTGCAATCGGAATTCTAGTAATTACTCTCAGTAAGGTCAATTACAATGGAAATATCAAGACATTATTGTCAGATTGGTTATCTATATTACTGAAATAATTGGGACTTCCTCTCTCTGGACTCTGGTATTATGAATGGATAAGGTGCACTGCGCTTAGCAAGAGTACTGATAATCGCTCTATGAACTGTCTGATAATATTCACAAGAATAACCAGAGAACTATAGGGACAGAGAACTATCTTCCATTGATAAACTTTAATGTTGGGTTTTTTTTTTGGTGGAGAAGGGAAGTTTTTCTTTCAGGAACGTAGTACGTAGTTAGGGCGTACGTACGTCCTGTATCACAGATAACTTTCAGGAGATAGAACGTACGTACGTAGTTAGGGCGTACGTACGTCCTCATTGTGTTTGCTGCATATGGGCCTTGTTTAAGCCCAATTCGGTTTCTATTGTAAGGCTATGTTATAAAGCCAATTAGAAGGAGAAAAAACCTAATCTTGATGTGAGAGGGATTGTGAGAAGCCATTAGAGAGTTTGAGAGAACTTTTGTAAGGAAGAACACTTTGGTTTCTTCGTGAGGGCTTCAGATCGTCTCCATCCAAGTGTGAGAGAGAGTTTGTATCCTCAATTTGTGATTGTCTCCATTTGTTTGAGAGCTTTGTACTATCTTCTCCAATAGTAAAAGTTCTATTTGTTTGTCCGTGGACGTAGGCAATATTAGCCGAACCACGTAAATCTTGTGTTTTGTGTGGGTTTGTTTGATAGTAGTGGGAGTTTCATCTTCTCTATTTTGTTTTGTTTAATTCATACACTATTTCAATCTTGGGTATTGGTGCATAAGTTTCCGCTGCGCACAACAAGTGGCATCAGAGCCGAAGGTTAGTTCCTTGGGTTAAAGAGGGATTGCAGAACATTGGTTAAAGGGTTTTGAGGAATCTGTCCAGATTCAATACTCTGTGGTAAAATGGCCATAACTCTGTTCTCGGATATCGAAACGTTGATCCGTTTTTGGGGTTGGAAAGAAGACTCTTCAGGCTTTCCAACGGTGTATGGTAAGTTTTCTATTTCAAAGTATTCTGTTCCCAGTAATTCTTTGAAGTTGACGGTTTTATTTTCTCAATCTCGGTAAAAATCCAATCTTGGATTTTTCTTGTGGTACTTGGTGAACTCCTTTGGTTTAGTTTGTTTGTTTGGTTTGCTGGTGTATGAAATTGATTGGTATCATGTCGGATCATATTTCGGATTCGAGTGAACGAGTGAATTTGGAAAGGAGGTTGATAGTTTGTTTGATCAAACCTTGTTGTTAGATGTTGACATTCATAGATTTGATGGTAACCTCGACTTTGCTATGTGGAAGACGGAGGTACAAGATTGGTTAGCCATTAATGGCTATGTGGATGTTCTTGATGATAAATCGAGAAATATGAATGATGATGAATGGTTAACTCTAAATTTAAAGGCTTGTGAATTTGTCCGGTATTGTTTGGTAGAAGATTTGTGGTACATTGTCAAATTGGAAACCATTGTAATAGTTATGTTGTCCAAGTTGGAAGACAAGTACGCTTTGAAAAATACAGAGGACCGGCTCTATGTGGTTGATGATAGTATTGGTAGATTGGTTGGTTCTCAATGTAAATTGAGAAGTCGAAGAACTCTTGCAAAGAATGAATGTGCCTATTGTCATTGTTGGGGACATTGGAAAATTAATTGTCCAAAGTTGCAGAAGAAGATTGTTCGTGTATATCGAAGAGATGATGATTCATGTGTTGGTGTTTCGTTGTTGGCTTCATATTCAGTTAGTCATTCTACTAATGAGTGGATTTTGGATTCGGGTTGTTCCTATCATATGTGTCCCAATAGTGAGTTGTTTGATAGCTTTCAGGAGCTAGATGCTTGTGTTTTGCTTGGTAATGATCATACTTGCAAAACTTTTGGGATAGGTACAGTTCGATTGAAGTTGGAAGATGGATGCACTCGAAAGTTAGAAGATGTTTGGTATGTATCAGTTGACTGCGAATCAAATCTCATTGGGTGTTTTAGAGTCCGATGGTATGAAAATTACATCTATTGGTGGAGCTCTAAAAGTTGTTGTAGGTGCACGAGTTGTTATGAAAGGCATTAGAAAGGGTAAGTTGTACTACTTGAAAGGAAGTGCAATTACATGTGGTTTGCATAGTTCAGTTGTTGATTTGTCTGTCGATTCTACCAAGGAATTGCATAGTAATATGGGGCATGTTGTTGATGGTACTATGCAAGTGAAGACATATTTGTTTACGGGTGGCGATGCATGCATAGTTGGTAGGCATTTTGTTGAAGCGTCATTTGTTCGGGTGGAGATTGATGTCGCTCCACATTTGATTGGTTTGTTAGGTGACACGGCAAAGAAGAAAGTTAAAGCCACCATTGTTAGTAGCAAAGGTTATCGCCCAAGAACCTTATGAAACCGTGAAACCTTTGTTTGGGGGTTTTGTGTACGTACGTCCTATTGTTGGTAATCTCTCATGTGATGTTTGTTTGGCGCTTAGTAAGGAAGACGTATTTGGTAAATCTATGCATAGTGATTTGAATTTGTACCCCACTTAGTTGAACTTCATAGGAAAAACTCTTGAGAGGTTAGTTTTTCGGGGCATTGGACCATCTTCGATGGAGAACTTTGTTGAGGTGGGGATGGTATTTGGTAGCTTTGACCCCATTGTGTTGAAGTTGTTTGTGAGCCCTATAGGGCATTGGTGTGCATTTGGTTTTGATTTGGCCCCTTGTGGGAATTTGACCCTTCGGGGTATGGTGGGCATCGTATAGATGTCAGTGGAGTGAACTACGAAGGTTTGATCCCTTAGGAGAATGGTACGTAGGTAACCATGAGGTGGTGCAACCGTTTTGGTCCTTCGGGACATGTGTGGGAGTTTGGGACTTGGTTTATTCTTGGTGTCGGCTTAGATTTATTGAATCTTCGCTGAGGTGGAGAATTGTTGGGTTTTTTTTTGGTGGAGAAGGGAAGTTTTTCTTTCAGGAACGTACGTACGTAGTTAGGGCGTACGTACGTCCTGTATCACAGATAACTTTCAGGAGATAGAACGTACGTACGTAGTTAGGGCGTACGTACGTCCTCATTGTGTTTGCTGCATATGGGCCTTGTTTAAGCCCAATTCGGTTTCTATTGTAAGGTTATGTTCTAAAGCCAATTAGAAGAAGAAAAAACCTAATCTTGATGTGAGAGGGATTGTGAGAAGCCATTAGAGAGTTTGAGAGAACTTTTATGAGGAAGAACACTTTGGTTTCTTCGTGAGGGCTTCAGATCGTCTCCATCCAAGTGTGAGAGAGAGTTTATATCCTCAATTTGTGATTGTCTCTTTGAGAGATTTGGTGAGGATTTGAGAAGGGAGGAAACCTAGGGTTTCTCCATTTGTTTGAGAGCTTTGTACTATCTTCTCCAATAGTAAAAGTTCTATTTGTTTGTCCGTGGACGTAGGCAATATTAGCCGAACCACGTAAATCTTGTGTTTTGTGTGGGTTTGTTTGATAGTAGTAAGAGTTTCATCTTCTCTATTTTGTTTTGTTTAATTCATACACTATTTCAATCTTGGGTATTGGTGCATAAGTTTCCGCTACGCACAACACTTAAGAGGCTATAATATGGAGCTTTACGTAAACATGTAACTTACATTTCATTATATACTATGCACAAACCATCATCAAACTAAGTGTACAACCCACAATATCTACAAACTCATCAAACACTTTCAATACGAACTTCAAACCATTTTCAATTAAACCATACTTGCTAAACCAGCTGCTTCAAATCGAGTTCTGCTCCAGCTACCTTGCTTCTGCTCCAACTTAATATGCCTTTACGTACTTGAAACTGAGATATAGGATGGAGATTTGTCTCGCCACCGCGAAGCACAACAAGCTGATACCCTTCCCCAAAAAAGTTCATGAGATCTTAAATCATTTCCAATTTAGCTAGTAGCTCACAGAAAAAGGATTTGTAATTAACTTTATTAATCGTCATTCATTTCCACAAAGTGTTGAAAAGAAATCCAGATGATAAATAATTTTATTGACGACATCCACGTATACATTGATTTACACAAAATGTTCTCCACCCTCTTTTCTCCTCAGTGAATGCAAAAAAAAAAAAAAAAATTGTAAATACAAAACAACTAGCAAAAAAAGCAGAAAAATCATCAAACTGTCAAAGTAGTTTTGTGCTACTCTTTTACATGCAAGGCAACCAAGAATTGGAACAAAACGCACAATAATGTTAAATAACCAAGTTAGTAAATTAGGCAAGATATCCTCCTGGACAGAAGGAGTCCCAAGTTAACACTTGGGAAGATCAGATGGTGGAGGTGGCAGCTTCTGATTTGATTGCTTTCCATCCTGAACTGCCCAAGCCATCTTCAAACCCCAAGTTGTGTGGATTTCCAAATGGCAATGCATAAACCATACCCCTGTTTACATATAATCACCAGAAGACACAATCAATTATTTTCATGATTATAAGAATGTGTTCATATCTTAAATTTTGCTGAATAATGTGGTAGGTGATGTTGAACTTACCAGGGTTATCTGCAAGAAACCGGATGGCTGTCCAACCACCTGAGGGCACACCAACAGTGTTCCTTTCAATAGGATCGACGAGGTTGAAGTTCGCAGGGTCTTTATTTGGGTTGTAGTTGCCAAAACCTTGTCCAACAACAAAGAAGTTGAAACCATGAAGGTGAAGAGGATGGCTTTCAGCACCTAGAATGCTTGTGTCCTGCATAATCAACTCCACACTTGTGTTGAATGGAAGCACCACCATCTTGGTACCATGGCTTACATTAGTATTGTTAGGTGGAGTTCCAGTGTAGTTGAAGGGAATGAGTGGTTTGATTGGTAAATCTGTTGTGTAAACACCATTTGATTGGCTGAAAAAATGAGCCTGGAGTAATGCCGTGGTAGGCATTGTGAACGATATATTATTGATAGAAGCTGCAAACATTGTATTATTACTAGGACCTTGACAGGTTTGGTTCTTAGGACATGGGTTGGTACCCAATCCTATAGTGAAAAAGAATTGTTTATCGACATTTTGAGGGACGTTACAAGGGAATTGCCTAGTAGCTAAGCTACGTAGGTTGTTGGTGAAATTTGTGACAAAGGAAGTGTCATTAAGGATAGGAAGCTTTGGTTTAAAGAGTTGAAGCTTTTTCATTGAATTAGTGAGGAAAGAAGATGACTTGGATGGTAACTCATATTCAAGAATACCAGCGGTAGTTGAATTGTCGAATGTGCCAAGACCAGTGACATAAGGCCTTGCTAACATGAAAAAAGTTGCATTAGGGAATTCAGATTTGGTCTTGAGCAGGACATTTGTCGTCTGTCCTGGAGCAATAACTATTGTATTGGTCTCAAATGGTTTGACATACACAGCATCAACTTCAACGACAGTAAAAGTGTGCTTAGCAATGCTAAAGAAAAGTTCATCATTTAGTGCAGCATTGATCAAACGCAGAAGGTATGTTTTCTCTGGCTTCACCTTCAGCTTGAAAGTATCTGTGAAAACCAAACACCAATTTGTCAGTTTCACCAACTTGTGCATATCAATGACCTTGGTCTATTTACTACACTAAGCCCATTATTTTTTTACTACCTTTTGCTGAGCAGTTATACAATGGTCCAGGAAGCCCATTGAAGGTGTAGGCATCAGAAACATTTGGGCCACCACCTGTTGCCAAAGCCTGGTTAACAATTGCTTCTGTGTCTACATTAAACCACTCCCCTGAAATCCAAAGTTTAAGTGAGTAATCTCAGTAAAGGTTAATAACAATGAAAAGATGAATCACAGTGTTAGATTAATTGTCTTAATTACCAAAAGTTATCGGTACTTCTTTCTCTGGTTTCACAAAAGGATAAGGTGCAAAGCGTTTAGGAAGAATGATGATCGCTCCATAAACTGTCGACCTCAGCCATGAACTATGCGCATGATACCATAGAGTTCCTCTCTGCCCTGTAATAGTGAAGTTATAAACATAGCTCTGGCCAGTCTGAATGGGGCATTGAGTCACATAAGCAGGTCCATCAGCCCATCCAGTCTGAAGCTGTCGAATTCCATGCCTGTCAATCCATCCACCATACAAATCAGATTAGAAAGATAATCATCCAGTTACATACTAGCTAGGTGTGGTAGTTATAGGTATCCAAATACATACCAGTGGATGGTAATATTGTTCTGAACATGGTTCACCACTCTAATAAGAAGTTGATCACCTTCCCTTGCTACTATGGCAGGTCCTGGAAACTGACCATTTATGGCAACAATGCTCTTGGTGTGGCATAAACGCGTAACATTCTTCTTCACAATCTGCACCAGAATATTTCATATAAAAATCATAAAATCTTGTTAATCTTAATCATTAAAAACAATCATCCATGCAAACACATACATCAAAGTTGTAATGCCTTGTTATGCCTGCATTTGCAGGTACGATAAACTCAGGGAAGAGCAGAAACATGCTTATTAATCCAAACACTGTAACTGCCATATGAAATGAAGATGGTTGAAATGTAGCTGGAGCCATTTTCTTCTTTCTTTTTTTTGCAAGTTTCTTCTCTTAACCTCTCTTTGGTGAGAAGATGAAAGAGAAGATTGCTATAGCTGTACTTAGTTTTAGAGTACATAGCATGATAGCTTGAAATGTAGTTTATATAGAAAGAGGATGTAACGTGTATGTGTTGATTAGGTGATGGTGATAATATATAATTCTAAATGAAAGAACAAGACAGTTTGTAATAAGCAAATTGAGCTGGACTAAGAGTTTGGTCAAGTTTAACTTTCGAGTGCTGCCAAAGTCAATCTAATAAGACTCCATTTCCTTCACATTTTTTAGTTTGAATCATTTCTAGAACAAGTAGTTGATTTTGACTTATTTTGCATGAATAGAAATTGGAAATGATACTTAGTAGAATAGTAGGTTTTAGTCTAAATCAAGCCCAACTGAGTATTTCCTGACCAACATTAACTTCTGTTTGGAATAGCCAAGTTAAATTTGAAATCTTAACTGCTACTACTTAGCTTGTTCTTATTATAAACTTATATATATATATACCATGCATAAATATAAATAACTTGTGGTGTTGCATTTTACACAACAAAGTTTTTGGTTTTTTTGTTACTTTTCTTTGTATTATATTGTGTAGCTCTTGTAAAATGCAATTATGAAAAACTTTGTTAAATCTATTCTTGAAAACTACATGTTTGTGCAAAAACCTGGTAGCAACCATAGGAGATCCTACCAAGGAGAGAGACACATGAACAGACTTTCTTATAGGAGGGTCTGGTATATATATTTGTAGATATAAATTGCCATATGCACCAACTACATATGCTTATACACCAAGAAAAAATACTGATCAATAATAATAATTGGTAATAATTAAGCTTGTAAAGGGTTTTATCATGGCGTAAAAAGATCACTAGGTTGAATTATATATGATGGCACCTACTACTCTGGCCGGGTTCAAAACTTATATTATATATTCATTCTTCTTGTTAAAGTTATTTACATGTATTGAACTAAAACAAATCTAAAAACAATGCCAACTTCAAACACAAGATTTCAAGACTAGGAAAAGGTATAAATATGTTTTTGATTAATGTTTAAAATGTGGGAGAGATTTTGTTTTCTTCAGAACATAACATGATGAAAAATTGAAAATAATTGTTTGCTCATTATGTTCATATATATTCTCAGATAAATCAAACACAAGTACACAACCCTTACCAAAATAAAGAAGACAATCTACTGTGGTTGAGAATTAATTAGCCAAGATATGAATAGACTAATAATCTTCTTATAAGTAGAGGAACATGTTGGCCTGGCGACGGAGCAGCCAATTCGGATGCTTATTCAACGACATTGATGAATAATTTAATTTGACAACGTACCTATTACGACCTATGTATCATACATTAGCATACAGGTAGAAATATATAACAGTTGATTCACTAATCCCAGATCATGACAACTGATATTACTCCAACCCCAAAAAGGACAGAGAGAAACTTGTAGAATGGTGTGTCGAAGTAGCATGACTCTTGTGGTTTGAAACCTTTTGAAATGAGGTGGTTGATGGCAACATATACGAAGACACCACAGGCAATACCCATAGAAATGGCGTAGATCCAATCTGCAACTGCACCTTCAGTTGTGGCGTCAATGGCAATGCCAATCCCTACTCCAATAGGGCTTGATACAGCAAAGGCAAAAGAATAAGCTACAGTTGCTACTAAAGGCCTCTTTGGTATCATCCTGAGCAACGCGATTCCCATGGCAACAGCTGCAAATATCTTGTGCAAAGATATCGTCCACAGGTTTCTCCATGCATCTGCCTTAGTATCTGGAAGTATTTTAATGTGTGAAACTGTTATTAGCTAACTAAACCTAGTAAGAAATATAAATAATGGCCAAAAAAAGTTGAACTGCCATATAATACTACCAACTCACCAGCAACTCCAATGGCTATGCCCTCAAATACTGAATGAAAACAAAGAGCAAGGATGAGAAGCACAGCATCTCCTAATGAAGAAGTCTTCAAGAAAGCAGGATTCAGATTCGCTGTTGCATTTCCATGTCCGTCATCTCCCATTCCTTCTTCCACATCCACTTTAGCTTCTTTTTCAACACCCTTTGTAACTAAGATCACAATACAATCACCTAACATGGTAAGAAGATAGCCCACTGATGCAAGCATGAAGGCAAAAGGATATGTTTTAGTAGTAAGATCTCCAAAAGTCTCATTTGAATCACTCAGAAAATGCATCAAAGATGTCCCCAAGAAAACACCTCCTGCAAATTGAGTACCCAACAAAAGAAAGCTTTCATTCCATCGGTAGAAGTAAGGGGAGACACCTCCGGCAAAGGTACTCACTAGAAGGATTAAAAGACACCAAATTTTGACAAGAACTAAACCCTTTGAGTGTAAACTATTATGAGTGTCATCAGTCTCATCCTCATCGTGACTTCCACCATGACCATTTACTAAGGAGAATGAAAGGGATACGATCAGTAGGATCCATGTAGTTGACTTCAGACCCTTCACATTAACAAAGGAAGCCATTAAAAACATACACAGGGTATTCAACCATGGATTGAATTGTTTGTCTTTATATATATATGGATGGAAGAGAAAGATTCAATAAAGAATAGCTAATGCCTAATACTAATAGCTCTTGTTTCACTTATGCAGTACAGCATTGACAATATAATTCAATACTTGCAGTACAGCATTGACTTTGGGAGTTTGCAATGTTGTACTACAACTGATTTAGCTGTTCAGAACCTCTCTTAGAGCATTCCCAATGCAAGGTGGATTTTGGGGGTGGGGTGGATAAATCCACCTTGAAACTCAAAATAATGTCCCAAGGGAAGGTGGATTTTCAAAAGTGGGATCCCACAGGTGGATTTCAAGGTGGGAGAATCCACCTTGAAATCCACCTGTGGGTGGTAGAACCGGACGGCATGTCACATGCCGTCCGTTTTTTTTTTTTAAGTTTTACGTAGTGTTTTAAAACTTTTGGTCTCTCGGACGGCAAGTCGTCCGAATTTTTTAAAAAATCCACTTCTTATTAACATAGAGTCCACCTTCCCTTCCCTTGGGAACTCTCCACCTTGTAGAGTTTCACCTTGAGTCAACAAGGTGGATTTATCCTAGTGGCGCATACGTGGCGCCTATGTGGAGGTGGATAAATCCACCCTGCATCGGGAATGCTCTTAGTAATGCATAATCAACCCAGCATATATCAATGATAATATGTTTTTTTTATTTTAATTAAATTGATGATAATAGTAGAGTGAAGACATAGTCCAAATAAACTACAACTTACCAACAAGAGATTGAGGAATGGTCCATACATAAGATCATAACTATTGACGTGGGCAGTGGCCTCATCTTTCTCAAATAATTTTAGGATTAAACATAAATTGTTTAAGGAGAATTCAACATTACCCCATAACTAAAACATTAAAGTTCAAACGCCGAGATTTTTCTTTGAGATTTTTGGACATACCCCCCATTTGAAAGTCGAAATTTGAGATACCCCTATTTAAAAAAAATTAAGATACCCCCCAATTCAAGATGTGGTGTTATCTTAGCCGTCCATCATAAAACTCACCTACGGCTGTAAAGCTCTTCTGTCTTGAAATGGGGGTATCTCAAAAAAAATTTCAAATGGGGTATCTCAAATTTCGACTTTCAAATGGGGTATGTCCAAAAATCTCTTTTTCTTGTTTTGTTTCACACCATCCAGAAAATATTTCTGAGTGACAGAGACTCAGAAGTTGACCTTTTATTTTCTTTTTTCATACAATCTCAAATAATGACCTGAATAGAATATCAAGTAATCATTCTCTAATGCTTATTAGAAATTCAAATTCTTCCCTGGAAGATTATGAAATCAGGCAGCAATCTGTCTTTGCACAATACCAAAATAGGCTGCACTAAGAATTAAATGTAGGGTGAGTTGGGCCCAAGGACGCGGTTCCTATTAGGTTAGGCCAAAAGGACTTTAAAAGATTTCACCTAGGTAGCACGGACACTTCAAAAATAGGTGGAGTAGCAGAGTCAGACACGGTTCGGACACGGACACGGCTCGGACACGTGTCCGACACGCACGTGCCGTGTCGCACGTGCATATTGGATCGGACACGGATCGGGACACGGATCTGGACTCGGATCTGGACACGGATCTGAGTTTAGAGAACAGATATTACTTTTCTTTCTCTCTCTTCACTCTCGATCAAACATTCTAACTTCTCTCTCTTCACTCTCGAGTTCGTCGGAAGAAGAACGACCTGCTACTGCCTACTGGTAAGTTCTTCTTCTTCTTCTTCTTCTTCCTACTGGTAAGTTCTTCTTCCTGCTGCTTCTTCTTCTTCCTGCTGCTTCTTCTTCTTCTTCCTGCTGCTTCTTCTTCTTCCTGCTGCTTCTTCTTCTTCTTCTTCTTCTTCTTCCTGCTTCTTCTTCTTCTTCTTCTTCTTCAATTGATGGTTAATTGGATTGGTTACCCTCTTTCGATTTGTAATCAATTTCGTTTGATGCACTCTATGATACTTTGAATGATATTGGGATTCTTGAAATGGCAGACCTCTCTCTTGATGAGCCGGAAATAGAAGCTATGTTGTACACAAGTGATGATGTAGTTGATGATGATGTTGAGTTATTGGATTTGGATGGTGAAGATAACTAATTAAGTAATTAACTAGAGTCTAGAGGGAAGGATTTATGTTTTGATAATTTTGTCGCTTGTGACGTTATGCATTTAAAATAACTATGAAATATGAATATATGATATGATATCTCATTTGATTTTAGTGTTTTATACATGTTTTGTACATATATATTAAAAAATATATATTATTTAATTCCCGTGTCCGTGTCCTATATTTTTAGATATTGTCGTATCGCCGTGTCCGTGTCCGAGTCCGTGTCCGTATCCGTGTCCGAGTCCGTGCTACCTAGGATTTCACTTGGTCAAAAGGACAACGTACGATTTTATGATCACGGGTCTGATCATGATAATTTAATCCCTTGGACAGAAATATCCTTTATGATCACATATCTAATCATATACTACATACATACTAAATATAATAAAACTATATCCTACCCCAATGAACCCTAGTTGGAATGCAATCTTAAGCAACCCTATAATCAGACCTATAATCACATCATCACAGTCTAATCATATATATACTACATAACACTAAATGCAATAAAATTATACCCTACCCTAATGAACCCTAGTTTCAATGCAATTTTATACAACCCTGTGATCAAACTTATAATCATATGATCACATCTCTAATCATATATTACAAAACACCAAATACAATAAAACTATACCCTACCCAAATGAACTCTTGTAGGAATGCGATCTTATGCAACCGTATGATCAGATCCTATAATCACATTTATTTGGTATGATCAGACTGTAATCACATTTATTCATTATGATCACACATAAATCAACACGAGTATGTATAATCACACTTATGATCAGACCTGTAATTGTATTTATTTGTTATGATCATAGTCCTAATCATATATAAACATCTTATGATCATGTATATATGATTACAGTTGTGATCACATAAATCAAAGGGACAAGTGTGTATGATCACACGTATAATCATAATGGCAATCACATGTATATAGGGGTAAAATGGAATTTTGAAAAAATATGACTATATGATTACAAGTCTGATCATAAACATTTGTCCTTTTGACAAAGTCAAAATCTAGGTTTATCCTTTTGACAAATTATTAACGTGCGTTTGTCCTTTTGACAGCCACAATTCTAAGTTTGTCCTTTTGGCAAAAAAAAGTTGGAATAAAGCCTTACAACCTAATTCTTTGTTAAATGTGTTCCAATCCCCACATGGCGAACTAGTAAATCCACGCATGGGACACGGGCTCCACTAAGAGTTTACGAAAAAAGGTACTTTGATATATTTAATTATTTATAACATGGCCCATAGCCCATCACCATCTTTCAGCAAAAAAACACTACTTTTTTAAACTTTTTTTTTTGGCAAGCTTGTTTTTCACGAGATTAGTAACCCAAAGAAAAAATGTTATGGTAAGTCTGTTTGTTTTTAATGAGATTAGTAACTCTGTTTGTTTTTAATGAGATATTAGTAACTCGGTAATGTTTGGCACATTTTCATCATTTTCTAGTATCTCCTTTCTAATAGAAAAGAAACCTTCAGACCATCTCCATCCGGTTGTTATTTTTTTTTTTTTTTTTTTTTTTGTTGTTGTTGTTGTTATTTTCTCAAATCCGTTTTCATATATGAGAAAATATTTAAGAATAGCAATATTAATAAAATACGCGTTATCCACGGTTGAATAATGATTAATAAGGCGGATGGCATCCAACCGCCTTCACCATATGTAATGGCGGGTGAATATTGTCAACCGCCTTTTGGGTCGTATCTTGGTATATTATACGTGGAAGAATGCGGATGAATGAAGCAAATTAAAAAAATTATTAGACAAATTAAATATTTTTTTTTCATCACCCATGCCATTAGGAAGGCTGGTTGGGGTGAAATTGAGAAAATGGGTTGGAGTTGTTTAAATAGCATTTTTATAATCATAACAATAGAAATAGTAAAATAAAAAAAAAAATCTCCTGTAGCAGTTGGAGATGGTCTTAAACAGAGAAACATATCTTCTTTAATATTTCTAAACCACTAATTAGATTGACAAAACCCAAAGATATTATATTAGCATAATTTATAGCTTTTTATTTCATTTTTTTAATGGATAATTCAGTGAGTTCCTTATTTTGTTTCTTCGGTTTATTAAGAAAAATTGAATTTTTTTTAATCTTGGGTTATAAATTCTAATTCTAGTCTTTTAATCTTGGTTTTCTCACTCCATTTCTTTAACATTTTCAATTGAAAGTGGAAAAGACAAAAAGCAAGAAATTAATAGTTTAGCTAGTTATTGTGTTGCCACCAATACAGTATCTTGGGCTGCCACTCACTACATCCAGACTCCTAATAGGGGACTGCCACACTCTCCTAGATAAGTTCAAGAAGAAAATAACTGGATGGATGAGCAGACTACTGTCCTATGCAGGAATAGTGGTACTCATTAACTCAGTGCTTACAAGTACGCAGGTCTACTGGGCAAGGGTATTTATACTTCCTAAGGCTGTGATCAAGAAGATGAATCTATTGTGTGCTAACTTCTTATGGGCTGGACCTGAATTAGGAAGAAAAAAGCATCTGGTGAGCTGGTCACAATGCTGCAAATCAAAGGCGGAAGGGGGGCTAGGTATCACGAATATGCAAGCATGGAATTTGGCAGCAATTGGTAAACAGGCCTTCAATATTGCTACTAGGAAACAATCACTCTGGGTTGAATGGGCAAACAAACATCTTATCAAGACTGCCAACTTCTGGACAATGCCTGAACCTCTTGATGGCTCTCATTCAGCAGCAGAGACAAAATCAAGAAGCATATTACATGTCATATTGCTGATGGTCTCAATATCAGAGTTTGGCATGATCCATGGGTACATGGTGGACCTCTCAGAGATAAGAGTTACATGTTTTGATAGGCAAGGTTGCGGTGTTAGAGACAATTCCATGGTGAGTTCACTGATCAACAATGGCACTTGGAATATGCCCGTGCCAAGAAATGATGCAATCAAATTAGTATGGGAGCTGATAGAAGAAGTTGCAATTGACACAAATGAACAGAAGGATTCTATGATTTGGGAACCTCACCCTACTGGCAAGTACACTATCAACACTGCATATCAGGTCCTAAGACCCAGATCTCAGAAGTTACAATGGACCAGCCTTGTTTGGAACAAGATGAACACTCCTAAACATGCATTTATAACCTGGCTTGTAATGCAAGAGGTTGTTCTTACTGAGGAAAAGCTGCTTAGATGGGGACTCATACATGAAACAAACTGTTTGTTATGTAACATGGATTATGGTGTACCTACTAGGACTCAACTGAGACTCCCTCCACAGGGAGGTACCAACAGACCAAGGCCAACTCCTCATCCATACTTCCCGAAGATATGCTTCAGCACTAGTGCCCCATTGACAAATCCGCCACCACTTGGCCCTAGTACTAGCAGAACTGCAGTTTTTGAGGATACACAACACTTGTTCTTCAACTGCAGATTTTCTACAAAGGTTTGGACTGATGTACAGAGATGGTGTGAGCTCCAATGAGCAGTCAAAACCTCGCAATATGAATGGAGATAGATAGTACAATTCACAAAAGGAAGAGACTTGCAAAGGGAGGTACTGCAGGCATCTCTCTGTGCAACAACTTACTGGCTGTGGAGGGAGAGAAACTCAAGGATATTTGAGGGAAGAGCAAGCACTGCAGAACAACTATGTAGCAGAATCATTGGGTCAGTGAAGCTAAGAAAACTGGGAAGAGACAGAGCACTGAAAGACAACCAAACGAACAGGTTCTTTGCTCAAAAACTGAATGTGCAAACAAAGTATAGACCAAATGTTGTTCAAATGTGTAAGTGGGTGAAACCTACACCAAGAATGATATGTCTTAATACAGATGGTTCGTTGGATGATACTAAAGCAGGATTTGGAGGTCCGTTTAGAGATCATGAAGGCAATGGCATTCTAACATACAGCAGCAAGTCCAAGGAAAGGTTTATCACTACAATTGAAATTGAGGCAATTGCTATAGGCATGCAGTTAGCTTTGGAGAAAGGCTATACTAAACTAAGGGTGGAGTCTGACTCAAAACAGGCAGTTGATAGCATCAATGGGAAGATCCAGTCTTCATGGAGAGCAAAGCAGACTGTAAACAAGGCAAAAAGAATGATGCATCAGTTTGAGGTCATCACAATTTGCCATGCTTACAGAGAGACAAACAAGTGTGCTGACTTCTTGGCTCATCAAGGAACAAATGAGACTACTCTCAATGTTTTTATAGGCCCTTTTTCTGAGCATCTGAGTAAATTTATAAGCCAGGATGCTGCAGGAACCCTGTATCCTAGAATGTAATTGTTTATTTTTTAATATAATCTGGTCGGGGTCTGCCTAACCCCAGCTCGCTTCATGCAAAAAAAAAAATAGTTTAGCTAGTTTCTTGTGTTTGGAATATTTGACAGTTGAATGAGAGAGGGTATTAGCATGTATCACATCATTCCCAAAAGGCACATCTTGCAGACGTGATGATTTTTGTGCCCAACACCTATTTGATGTTATGAGCGGGGTTGCATCTGTTGTAGCTACACATCTTATGATGGTTTTGACGCCAGTAGTGAACCTATTGTCGCAAGGTCGTTGTCCATGAGTCATGGGAAAATTTATAGTAAGGATGGGTAACGATATTCATGTTATTGTACGTTGTTGGTATGGTATTGGTGTTGGCTGGTATCTAAAATTGCTAGGAAGGGAGTTGTCAAGGACATAGTTTTATGCTCGAAGGATTTTCAATTCGATGTTAGTGTACCTGGTGGAGCAGAAGCAGTTTTACATGCAGTTATTCGTTTTTGTCAATGCACACAAAGATGACACATCCCACGCTATGTTGCTGGTTGATTTTCAAAATGCTTTCAACCTTGGTGTATCCAAGCTACAAAACCCTAGTGTAGATTTAATTGTATATTGGGCTTGGGATTATAATTTGCATATGGACCAATTACTGGTGGTCAGTAACTCAGAAACTGACCACCGGTAACTCAGAAACCTCAGTCCCTCACTTTTGTCACTGGGGCTACTGGTGGTCAGTAACTCAAAAACTAACATGTGTCAGTTTACTTGGGCCTTATATGGGTGGTAAAAATAGTGTGGCCAAATTTGGGTTTCATTTTACTTCTCCCGGTCGTGGAGCCTCATCGACTCGGGTTTCATATTGTTAAAAATTATAATTTTTGGTCTCATCTAGAAGAAAATTGCCTCTACATAGTTATAATTAAGTATATATTAACAAAAATATATTACATATTGAGAAAAATATTAAAAAAAATATAAAATTTGAGACATTTAATATGTTTTTTCATTTTCTAACACTTCCCATCACTAAGTTAGTACATGTGCACTATATTTTGAAGCTATATTTTTATTTTGAAACTATATCATTATTGAAATTATACGATAATTTTCTTAAGTAAAACTCTATCAAGTTATAACCTCTCTATAGTAATAATTTATTTTGGTCCCAAAAGTATGACTATAGAGAGGTTTTACTATATAAGTAATATTTATATCTCAACATATATGCTCCAGAGGTAGAATAAAGGGATGTTATATAAATATTTTAGATGGATAATATAGACAGGTAACAATATCATAAATAAGGTGGCAAGGCAACGCAAAAAACTCCCGATCAAATCAAAACAAAACTTTAACAACTCATTTGATCCATTATCTGGAAATTTATGTGCAGCTTTGTTTGTACTCTGTAATATTGTCATAACTCAGATCACTTCAGCAAAGTGATGGATGACTAAGGCTTTTATTATAGTGTAAACTTTTGAGACACCACAAGTGAAAATATAGCGACCCAACCTATATCACCACCGATATTATCCTCACTTAACCATTACGGACCCAGGAGGTCACCCATCCTGAGATTACTCCCACCCGAGCACGCTTAACTCCGGAGTTATTTCGAACTCTGAAGCCAAGTGACCCACCCTCTCGACAAACCACCTGCTGACCCACAATCCCACCACCTTAGAGGAGAGCCGTCCTCGGCTCTGGAATATACAGCCCTAGATCTCTGACGTTCCCTGCCTCTCGCGAGACGAGTACCCGGCGCAACCGTCACCCTTTCTTAGGCTAGGTGTCTTTCCAACATACTCTCCAACCCTCGACAGGTGAACCGTCGTCGGCTCTGATACCATTTGTAGCGACCCGAACTATATCACCACCGATATTGTCCCCACTTAGCCACTACAGACGTCCGACAGTGTGAGGTTTTATGGGCAGCAGCCTGCTTCCAATGAAGTCACCCATCCTGAGATTACTCTCGCCCGAGCACTCTTAACTCCGAAATTCTTTCAAACTCTGGAGCCAAGTAATCCCAAAAGGCCTCGGTGATAATATATGACGGATCTATACCTATATTCCAATGTCAGGACATCCCCCTCTTAGGTGCCATAAGACTCACCCTCTCAAAAATTCCTCACATAATTTAAAAAGGGTAGGCCTCGCTTGCGAATCAAAAAATAACTATAGGGAATCGAGATTCCTTTAAAACGATAAATTTTAGGGAAAAAATGAGAAGAGAGATTAATAGAGATTATTTTACAGATTAAACGAAAGTATATTCCTTTTGCATAGGAAAGCGATTCATTTTTAGAGTTAATTGACCTTGAAAATAAGCACTACTTAAATTCAAAATTTCTCTTGTACATGCATGATGGCTAAAAGTGGTTAACTTACCTTTCTCTGCCTTTCATATTCATTGTGCCAAGACTTTGGTTCCTATAGGCACTAAGCAAAACAGACGCATTTGGCTAAGACCTGCACGATGCACAAACTCCATAATGTTGGTGTGAATAAATAAAACTAACATATAAAACAAGGGAGCAAAAACATGGTAAATAAGATGTATTATTTGGATAGTTGTTGAACCAACCAACACAATTTAGTGTTAAAAGGGAAAGAAAGTGTTGATGTCACTCGATCTATAATCGTATTTATATAGTTGGAAATAATGTAAGTAGCTTTCGCTAAATACTTATTATACACAACATAGGTTGATGAAGGCCACAAATCAAACAGTTTATAAAAACAAACATAGTACAAGATAGAGTTGTTTTTCCAAATATAACTTATAATTAAACAAGAACATCTACTGATCATTTTTTTCAGGTAGTGTATAACAATTGGACATGTTTGTTTAAGGGGGAGTGTTGAAAGTAAGAGTATTGTAGGGTTTTGGTGTGTAGTTTAGTCTCATATAGCTTAGATATAAATACCATTACGTCCAACAACGACTCACACTCACAGGTCTAATTGTATATTGGGTTTGGGTTTGTAATTTGTACAGGGACCAACCCTCAGCCCATAAGGACAAGTCCAGCCCTCATTCCCTCACTTTTTGTCACTAGGACTACTGGTGGTCAGTAAGTCAGCAACTAGCCGAAGTCACTTTACTTGGGCCACGCATGGATGGTAACAATAGTGTTTGGACCGGACATGGTAGACTCATGATTTATACTACTTGTGGGAGAGGGGTTTGGCATGTACCCCTAACTGTGCATTGAAAAAATGAGGGGAGAGGGGGGGGCATAAAGACTAACCCCTTAATACAAACAATGGCCCAAAGGCCTGGAAGGAAGCCCAACAAAACATGCTTCAAACCAAGGCCCAAAGCCTGCAAAGAACCTATCTATAGTCTAGGCTAGCTAGACCTGATGGATCAGAGGAGTGGACTTGCTAAAGTAGCCTTCGACCAAGTTAATAGAAGATGAAGTGCCAACCCCACTAACGAGAAACTTGAACAATGCAGTAGCATTAAAGCAACCATCTGCAGCAGCAAAAATGGCATCCAACTCTTCAACTTCTTTCTCTTATTCCTCCTCTTCTGCAGCAAACAACGATAGTGAGGTCCGCAATGTCCCAATCTCAGAGAGGATGAAAGCAGCGATCATGAGATCTCTATGTACAGTTCACTTTGACGACTTCACAAGCTTCCATGAAGGAGTTCAAGAATTTGGTGCTAAGATAAACAACGAATGGGATGGCCTGCATACTCATTTAATAGCTTTCTTCCCCCCAACACCAAAGAGAGTTGGAGGGAAGAATTTGTTTAACTTAAGGAGCTGGCTTGATTATGGATTGGGAGGAAAAGTCAAATCTTTGTGCAATCCATGGGTGGATTATGGTATTTCAAGGATCAAGACTTGTGAGGAATGCAAAAATGCTTCTAAGTATGTTCCTCGTCCATCATCAGATGAGATTATAGAGATAAGCAATGACGAGGAGGAGGGGAATGGCATTGAAGAGGATGAGGGTGAAGAAGATGAAGGATTTGAAAGGACTGGGGATGAAACTGAGGAGGAAGAGACAGAACAAGAGGAAAGCTTGACACTTGCTGAGGGATACCAAACTGAGGAGAGCATGCATACAGATGAGAAGCACATAGCAGTATGTGGACCATTTGGGGGAGACTCTGAAAGTGATGCTGCAAGGGGGAGCTCAGGGAATGGAGATCAAAAGGAGGAGAGCAGCCCCAGTGGTGATTCCTCCAATTAAGTTAAGGAAATTTTGAGAATTGTTGTGAATCCCTAAGAGGCTGGAATTTCCCAATTAGGTATTATGTCAGATATTTGGAATGTTGAACTTATCTCCTGAGAGTAGTTGTTTTAGGACTTTGTTTGTGTTTGGATTTGCAGCACCATCTGCATGTAGCTTTAAACCTAAACTTGTTAACTAATCAGCTACTTTGTTGCCCTCTTTGAATGTATGAATAATATGTGTGTTGAGACCATCTGCTATCTCCCAAATCTACCTCAACGTTAACAAAACTCTGAGGTGTCATGGGACTGATAATTTCTTTGTTAACTAAAGTGTCACCAGCTTAGAATCAGTGGTGATTTGAACATTAGTGAAACCTAGGTTTCTGCATAGGACAAGGCCATTGACCTGACCTGTGACTTACATCATTAATGTTGAATTATTTAGTGTTCGAGCTCAATAGCCCAACCATTCCATCTCACATTCACTCTATGCCTCACAAGTTGTATAAGACATAGGTTTGATGCACCTTCACTGGCATGCTAAAGGAACGTCAATAATCATGACTATTCCCAACAAAAAAAGTCATGAATAAGGCACCTGTTAGACACATGAAGACATATCCACAGCACTAGTTCTTACAAAATAGCAAAGTTATGTAACAGCCTGCTCTACTTTACCACCTAAACATAAATTTGATTCTTGACATAATGAAAAGTGTCTTATGGAGATTTTCTTCTATGTTGTTAAACGTGGCATACCTTGTACCTACCACTACTTTCCAAGTTTCTAAAAGTGTCTTATGATTAAATCTTTACAGAATTATCTTTAAACTTTTGGTAAATGACAATACAAAGTGCCTCACGCATCCCCATCTTCGACTAAAAGACCATGTGGGAGCTTCGTTGGATGGATATTTACCACTACTAACACAAAAGGCGATTTAGATTGGTACCGAGGATATCTCATCATTTTTACAATATTTTGTAGGATATGACCCTTTTTGCCTCGCAATGCGCATTTTATCAGTTAGATGTCATTGTATACCTCAAAGAGTCTTGACATATATAACAATAAAACATCATTAAAAGGTAATAAGTTCATCCTGGGAAAATTGGCTCATGCAAAAGAAAAACGTCTATAATAACAACACAATTACAATTTTTATCCCAATAAATTTCATATATTAACTACATACGTTCAAAAATGCATACCATACTTAAAAGAAAAAAAATCACGCTAAATAGGGAACAAATTAATCAGAAAATCTCGTGATTTTGTTAAATATTAACAATTTTAGATGATGCCAACAACTCATTTAAAATCTTTTTCGAGATTCTATATATACCCCCAAGTGGTGAATACATCTGATCACAAAATCACATAGCTCTTCTTCAACCATGGTTTGGGGAAAGGTGAAACTGGCATACATTCATAACAATGCTTCAAGGAGAAAGAGTTACGCAAAGAATGAATGGTTTTAAGAAGATGTTAACTGAACTTATCACCCTACGTGGATTGATGATGGCTTGTGGTATCATCTATGGTCAAACTCCTGAAATTGGGCACTACCTAGATGATGCTAGTCAAGTTATGAGTTAGACCTTCAGTCAATAAGGAGCAACACGCTGGTGTCTATAGACGATTTCCTCATGAAGAGGGTTAAAAAAAAATGAAAAATGAACTGATGATAGAAATTGAAGCAATTCGATGTCATGAGAATACGAGATGCACACTCTTATGTATAAGTTCTTGAAGGAAGGACCTGAAGCCCTACATGGTATTAGTCGTCCAAGAAAAGATGGAGACTCTTATGTAATAATAATTAGTTTCGCATTCACAATTTTGTAATTGTTTTTTGTCATATAATATGAGGCTAGGTAGTACCTTGCTCTCAAACCTTCATTGGACCAATTTTGAAGGAAAGACTTCCCAGTATCTACTCCAGATTTGGATTCTGCTTCAAATTTATTGGTAGTAATTTGTGTTTAGTTTATTTTTAACTATTGACATTATTTAAATATCAAACATCGAAAAATCAAGATAAGAAAACTGAAAAGGATACACGTGAACTAAATATAGAGGGGCAAGAGACAATGTGAACAACACACCCACTATGCATGTATCAAGGTTAGTATAGCGTTTCGTGATTGGAGTGAATAAGTATACAGATGTAAACTAACTTACTATTGATCGTATATGGTAAAAAAAACTTAAAGCACCTGATGTGTCATAAAAGAAAGTCTTCTCGCAATGGCGAGTTGGCTTCTAGAAAGGGAATCCCGTTTATCAGATTTGATCCATCATCCAATCTGAATTGATAAAACCAAATGCATTTGAATCAACATATTGGAATGTTGAATCAGCTTCAGATCAATAAATTATGACTCAAAAGTTTTGGATTGACCACACTCCAATCTCATAATGAATCGATATATGTGTGTCTTTGATGCTTGAAATGATCAACTCAAAATAATGGCATTGTTCTTGCATCTGATCATAACATATATTCGTATGGCTCTATGGGGTTATAGAGACTCAAAATAATGGCATTGTTCTTGCCGATCATAGAATATATTCGTATGGCTCTATGAGGTTATAGAAACTCAAAATAATGGCATTGTTCTTGCATCCGATCATAGCATATATTCGTATGGCTCTATGAGGTTATAGAGACACATATGCATATACAGAAAGAATGGTTGTAAGGCGGTCGTATTAACAAATTTACTTAATAAAACATGTTTTTTAATCATAAACGTGTTGTTTCACGAAATAATTGAACTAACAAATTGTGGTAACCAATGCAGGAAAAATAAACACGACAAAAGTAAATTTGAAGCCCAGCTTGAAAATCAATTTATTTAAAGCCAATTCATGTTAGTATCAGAAACTTAGCATTAATATCTTCACCACCAAACAATGAGTAAAGTTCATTTTGAAAAGGAAGATCCAAGTTAATAAAAATATAGTCTTATAGAACAAACGTACCTGAAATTATAAATTCTCAAGTTTGTCGGCCACCACATCTTTCAGCTGACAACAGTCAAGATCTACAAAAAAGATAAACCACATATTAGACTACTAAAACAAAATCTAATGATATAACAAAACAAACTAGTGGGATGGATACTGTACAAAACCAAACAAAATCTAATGACAATCCCATCTTCACCTTCCATGTGTCTTCATCTGAATACTGTGCAAAATTGGGTAAAACTTGCCCCCTCACCAGTTCCTTCAATGGAAAACCGGTTCCAAAGCTTATTTTCCCTTAGTAGACTTGGATCAAAGCTGGCTTGCGACTCCTTATCAAAGCTTATTTTCCCTTAATTGCATGGACCAATCAAACAGACCCTTAATCAAATATAACAACAAAGGTAGAAAACCATGAATCAAACAGTTGATAGACATATGTAGAAAACAAAAGTAGAGACTTATATAATAATAAATAATAGACAAACAAAAGACTTATCTTCAGGAACTAATTTGATGGAGGAAACCAAATGACCAATTGCATGAACATGAGGGTTTACATTCGGGTTTATAAAAGGATTTCAGAAAAACACGATTGCCACTCAAAACTCAAAAGGAAAAGGGTTTAGAAAATGCAGAGAAGGTTTAGAAAATGGTGGTGTAATGGTTTTGACTTGTAAGTGAGAGTAAACTTTGGCTTGGGTTTGTATGTGGACTCAAGTTTATGTGTATTGTTGTTATTGGTGGCCCATTAGTTGGACGTTGGTGTAGTTACAGACTTGCTGCAGGAATGCAGGGTAATGCAGACAGACCTCAAATTAAACGACACAAATCACAATTCAAGTTTACGTTAGGCTTTAGCACACCAACCAATTAATATAGAACCACTGTGGTGACCACCTATACTTTAGGTTGAGGATTGGAGATGATGAAGAATTTTTTTTTTTTCCTATTATTTAAAGTTGACAGACAGACACGATTTTCACATAACCCAGTGTAAAAAATTGTTTCGCAAATATAAATATATAATGTGCCATTTAAGATGAGTACATCAAAAGAAAAGAAAAGGTGGGTTTTAAATTGAGTGCTCTACATGCATGTCACTGGTGATTGGTCAGGCCAGAAAACTTTGATACTTGTGTATATGTCCAGAATGAGTTGCATATTAATGAGCATTTCTCATATAGGCATGGATGGTCCTAACTCCTAAAATATGGTTGCCGCTGTGCTACAGTCGGTGTAAATTTATCAATGTAACTGCACCTATATCGATCGGTCTTTTCTGGCCACATCCACTACCTAGCTCAAAGCTATGGTTGTAGATATGGTTGACTATGTCAATTGAGATCGACTTTGAGAGTACTCCAACTGACAGAGAGAATCCCTACTTGTTGAAGTTGACAAGGAATGGATTATGGAGGCACACGAGCACAAAATGAAATTCTCCTCCTTGAAATGGACCTTGTCATTGAATACAATCTAAGAATAGTCCAACTTGATAGGAAGGCTTTTGTCCTTCTGATACAAATGCTCAACCTAAATAATTGACATTGATTTACAAATATGTTTGCATAAATTGATTCTTTGTGCAAAAACCATGGTATTAAATGTCATGATTAAGACTATGGTCTAGATTTGGACTCTGACATTTCTCAAAAGTGTGCTTTTGTTAAATTTAAGGGATACATTGCCTAGATTATATATCAACATATTGTCCGGAGACATGATACTGTACCAGTAGAAAAGCTTTTGGACATGCAAGGGCTAACAATAATACATTACCTACCATAGGGATGAAACACTACATGAGCAACAAAAAATCATGTTTCTGAAAATCAACCATTCCAAGTGTGAAGTTGATGATTGTCTGATCCCAAATTAAGAAATTAGAACCAGTAGTCAAACTGCCTAGAATGCTTAATGAATTTTTGTCCCAGGCAACTGCAAAACGACAGAGTCACTAAATGACTAAGTCGTTGTGTTCATATTGAATCTGTTTGGGTGAGCATTTGGCTGCCAATTAAATCTGCTTCCTATTGCAACCGCTTTAGCGTTGTGTAGTTCGGAATTCATATGAAAATGTCTGTCTTTGCCAGAAATTTGTAAATTAACCCAACAATTATGTGTAGAAGTGTAGAACTACATAGTTTTTTGAACGAAATTTTGATTCCTAAAACAATGGTATACGCTGAGATTCTGACACTGGAAACATAGTTTGCAAGCTGAGTTTAGTGAAATTTCATGGATATTTGTGATTCCAAATTCTCAAATATGAGCATTTACCGTCGAAATATAACGAAATTTTAAACTATGGTTTATATAGTGAAGGGGATCAGAAGGACTGCAAATTGCAAATCTTTAGTGTGATTATAAGGACTGTTCACTTTAGTATGGTCCCAACATCAACTGAACAGTTTCTTGTGTACTATTTTATACCACTATAACTCTTAATCACATGTTAATCATTCATTGTTTAGAGTTCAGACATCCATGTTAAACATGTGTTAGACTTAAGTATCAAGTATCAACACAACCACCTCTCCAACAAAAAATACAGTATTACTATTACATTTTCATCTCTTTACATACAATCTCATGCATAATTCAGCTTCATGATCAATATTGTTTATCTCAAAAAGGAAAATCTCATCAACCAAAATGATAAAAGTGGGAAAAAAAAAAACAAGAACTTGAAATAAAAGTCAATAATGGTGAATAAAACATCTGAAAAGTATAGTTAGTGCACACCTGTACATCCAAATGGTTCAATCAATGAGCCATCTCTGTTTTAATTGTAACACAAGAAATCATCAGAGATGGACCATGGAGTGGACCACATTGTCCATAATCATGGACCTATACCCAACATCTTTCCCTGGAAAATAAACAGTACTAAACTATTACTGGCTCATACCCAGTTTCTGACTAGCCAAATCACACCTAATTGAAGCAATTCCCATTCTTGAATTTTTAAGATCAAATTCAACCCACATATTGTGTTGATGATGATGCCCAATAATATATGCTTCCGTTCCTAATAAATCCGAATTCCCGAACGTAAAACAATAAATAGAATTGCCTGCCCTTACCTCATTCGGCACCTGATACAATAACCGTTCACCGGAAACCGACATTTCGGCTCCTCCAAACATTAAACCTACTGATGGTAATACCGGTAAGTTCGCTTGATTTATCGGAACCATATAACACAAATCCATTGTTTGTTGAAAAACATAATTGGAATCATCTAAAACCTTCAAAACAGTTTTAGTCTGTTCCAAAAACTCATTCCTTAAAGCTGTATAAGCTGGGCCCAATAAGTATGTAAACTGTGTACCTGAATCAATCATAGTTTGACCCGCTCCAGTATGATCCGGAACAAATACGGATTTGGGTAAAGGTAATACCTTCGTTCCAACCCGAATTCCTTCTAACTGAACTGTATAAGCAACTCTATCGAAATAAGGTAATGGAGTTGTGATTTGAATTAAAGGGGTATAACTTAATGGTTTTAACCAAGATAAACTTGAATCCCCAAGTAATAAAACACCAGAAGAATCACGATCAGAGATACAATAAGAAAATTTAGGAAAATTCATTTGTGAAACAAATGACAAAGAACCTCGATTCATACCCAATAAACCAGTAGTTTTTGAATCTTCTTCATGAATACTTGAACTTTGATCCATACAACCAAAGACAGTACCTGGAACAACTGAACCACCAACATGAAATGTTTCATGAGCAAGATTTCCTTCTGTTGAAGAAAAGTCAGCATAAGTCAGAGTAGTATGACAAAGTTTTTTTGAATCACAAGAAACTGGTATAGGAAAATTTTTAGTTTGGGTTTTACATGTAGAAGAAGTACATGGGATTGGAGAATAAGATGAAGAGAGTAATGGGTCGAATGTAGTTTTTAAAATAGGGGTTTTCTTGCAATGAAACCATGATAACTCACTACCTGTATCGATAACCATAGAAACATTTTGTGGTGGTGTACCTACTGAAAATGAAACAGTTAAACTAACATTATGATGAAAAGAAAGCTTAGTTAAAGATCTTGATGGTGATGGAATAACTTGTATTTTAAGAGGTAAAACAAGTGTTGGTGATGAAGAAAATGAAGAACAAAGAGAAAGTTTTGATTGAAGAAAAAGAAACATAAGATAAATAATTAGATAGATTGAAGCCATTGTTATTGTTGGTGTTGGTGTTTGTGTTGTGCGCAGTTTAGCAAAAGGTGGAAGAAGGATCTTTAATTAGAACAGAAAGTGTTGAGAGACAGAGATACGGGAAGAGAAGACCACTAAGTTGCGCAGGGTGCGCTGAGTTTTCAGAAGTTCAGAGAGAAGTCAGTGCTCAGTGGGAGTGTATGGTCAGTGTTGTTGCCCTTTAAATATCTGAATTTCTCTGTGTCCTTGGGTCTTGTTTAATTAGTATCCTATGGTCCCGTGGTCCATATACATTCATTAGGTTGGATTGTACCATGTACAAATCTACCTCATTTTTTTGGGACTCACAAGTCACCAACCATTGGAATATTTACTTGGGAGATAGGGATAATTTCAAATATATCCACCATTTTCAAATCTAAATAGGGTGGCCTCAGATGGATTAAGGGAAAAAAATTTAGATTAAAATCAACAAAATAAATAAGATTTTCGTTATTTAATAAAAGAAAGAAAAACTTATGGCTCAAAGCCTTAATGGTAGCACTCCTCTCACAAAGTGGAGAGGTTGCGGGTTCAAAACATCTCATCTCAACATTTGATTGTTGATATAAGTTTCCACACCTAATTTATAGGGTAGGAACATTATCAAACTCATCAATTGATTCTGCATAGTTACAAATATACTCAAGTTTAGCCTTGCCTTAAATAGTACAACAAATATTCAGCTAAATTCATTTAAACTCTAAAATTAGACATCCCTCATTTAAATTGTAAAATTTGATATACTCTCCAAGAGAATTTTTTTTTTTTTTAATAGACACAGATAATGAATGGCTTAGATTAGTAGATAACACCATGTCTTAAAAGAGTTTCTTGAAGTATAAAAATCATAAAAAAAAAGGTGAATTGGTGATTGTCGACCGGTTTAAAAAGCCAATTTGCAATTGTCCGCTACTTTCAATAAAATTGGCGAATACCCATCCTTTTACATTTTCAGGTGGCAAAATTGTTGAAAATGCAAAGAAGTAGCAATCTCCAATTTTATTAAAAGTAGTGGGCAATCGAAAATTAACTTTTTAAACCAGTGGCGCCAATTCGCCTAAAAAAAAGAGATACTAAATCATGTGGGTGTATTTTTTTTTTATTTTTATTTTTTGTGTGGCTAGGGTGAGAATATTTAGCCATGATGCATGATTGAGAGTAGAGAATAATATGGAATCCAACTGTAGAGACTAGAGAGACGGAAAGACTTCTAAGTGTTGGAAACTTGGTAGGCGCAAAGTGGTTGTTGTGTTTCAAAACAGTGTTTGACATCATCTGTCATTCTGTCCTTTCAGCTAGCTAGCTAGCTATACAAATAAAAAGCAAAGCAACAGGAATAACACGCGTTGTGTATGAAAAGTTGAACAGTGCTCTCAAGTCTTTAGTGAAGAATACTCCATAAAGTTTTCTTCTTGGACCATTGTTGGATTTCTTTCTTACTTACTCACCTTTTTCCCCTCCCTTTTTTGAATGAAAATGAAAGAAGGTTCTTAACTTTGATTACAAGATAATAATTAATCAATCAATTATCTTTGAATCACAACAAGAATATAATATACACCTAACTTTGTCTCCAAGAGGACCAACATACCCTTCCCAAGACATTTTTGAACTGTACAATTGGGGGCAAAAAGTGGAAACTCCCACAAAGTTTGCATGGAGATGTAGAAAGGAAGACTACTATAGTATGTAATTGATTTGGAGGTAATGGTTTAAGAATAATTAATATACTAATTAAAAAGAAAGGGATTCTTGCTTTGAGTTTTGAAACAAGACAATCAAATCAATTTAATAAGTTTGGATTTTTTGGATAACACAACAAAGAGTCGGTAGAATCAACTGGTCCCAATTTAAGAGAAAAAAAAAATTCAAATTGAAATGAGTGACAATTTTTTGTTGGACCAAGCAATCAACTTAGGTGTCATGCACAATGTGGTTCATAGTTCAAACTTCAAACTTCAAAGGATTAGTTCTTGGTTGTTGGTTTCTCAAATTGTGATTACTGTTTATAGAAAATTTGGCTCCAAATTGGCAAACCACGTAAAGCAAATTTGGAGCCATATTTGGTCACTAAACAACTATTAAAACAGTAATTACTACATTTTAATATATATTTGCTTTCCTTCTGCATTCTTAAATAAAAGATGATTAAGTCTAAGTGTAAGCTAAGCCATCTTTATACTATTGGATTGATTTGTTTAAAGGTACTGCCCTACCTAATTCCAATTTCAATACTAAACATTACAGTGCATGGATTTTGTTCTATATTCACATAAGCAGTAATGATGGATCTAGAGCCGGTGGGAAATGGGGATGTAATTGTTCTTCAAAGTCCTAAAATTGGGGATGTAATTGTTCTTCAAAGTCCTAAAATTTTCTATTATTCATCTACTGGAATTTATCAAAAAAAATAAAATAAATGTAAACATATATTCATCCTCCTTACCCTCTCACCCCCATGCTCCATACCTAGATCAGTCCTACAGTCCTTGTACAAAATTATTGTAGCAACTAACTCACTATACAGCTATACTGATACATTTTGCTATGAACTTTAGTACCAATCTTTTTCGGAACTCTTAAAAGAATCTTTTAAATTGTGTCTTTGGTGCAATATAGGCAAACCACCCAATGCCTTTTCTACTGGCATTCATTCATGTCGATGAATAAGGTCCAAAGTTATAGCAAAATACAAGTTCGCATGCAACCAAATACAATGTGACTATCAACCTCTACTGCTATACATGTGGATGGACTATGATCATGGGACCATTTTGATGACGATGAGATTCTAACTAATGTTGACTGATTAACTCTTATGATTGTTGATTGCTTTCTAGCTAGCTAGCTGCTTCAATCATCTTATCTCCATGAACCACTTCTTCATCGTTACTGTCATTTCTATTTGTCAATTTCATGCTACTTGATGATCTGATGAGTCAATTAGCTAAATATATCATCATCATTATCATCTAAACTAATTTAAATTTTTTGAGCAAACCCATTTTATAAAAGAGACAGGAAAGTGATTTGGCATTTTGTAATCAAATCGGTCACTATATTATAATTAATTGGTGTATTATGTTTACCTTTGGAGTTGGCATCTTGACATGATAAAATGATAAGGATGATAAGGTATAACCTTCTCAAATCAGTCAACATCATTATAGTTGACCACTTGACCTGAATCTGAATTGAACCATCTAGCTAGGTTCTAACTGGTAAAGTTAATTGGATTAATATATATCTCGATGGAGAGAACTAGAGAAGAATGACTTGTTCAACGATTGTTCCATATCTAAAGATTAGCATTATTATCTTATTGAAACTATGCTTAAAGATTGTTTCTCTTCATTTCAATCAATACGATTGTCGATTGATGTAATGGTTCTATTTTCTTTATTGGTGTCAATCGATCAACTGCTACATACAATATTTTATAATGGAATTTGATCCATGCAACGGATTCGAATTACGGATGTATTATCTTTAAGCCAAAGGCTTATAAATAAAATTAAAAGAAAAAGAAAGTGCAGTAATTAAGTAAACCTTTCTAATAAAATCAGTAACTCGGGAATGTTGACAGAATTCGGACCCAAATAGTGTTATTACCTAAAAGATTTACCAATTGAGCTCAATTAGCACCTGCGAACTATAATAAATTTTACTTTGGGAGAACCGGATGGTTGTTATGTACATTGTAAAATTGTACACATAGGCCCTGCTTGGTTATCCTATAAAAATTTGTATGAAATTTAGTCTAATTTAATATGCTCGAAACTCTTGATAATTAGGTTTATGAACAAATTTTATACAAAAATTTGGTGTTATTTTAAAAATATAAATATTTTACACCTTTTTCTAATAAACTTAGTATAAGACCATCTATAATTATCTCATATTTAAAAAACTATTCAAATCAAAAAATAAATTTGGGAGAAACCAATATAATTAATAGATAAAAATTTATTTTTTTGCAGCCCAAACAAGCAGGCCATAGTGACATAACCATCTTTGAAATTGTAAAATTATTGTGCACCATGACATGATCTGCAACCAAAACTCTGTACGTGCACACTTAGGTTATCATTGAGGTAGTGCGTCAGTTGTACTTGTCATCTTTGCAAAAAAAAAAAACATTATAGAACTCTTTGTATATTACTCACGTATGGACTGTGTGGTCTATGGCTATTGATTAGACTCTCAACTAATTGAAGTTAACTGGCTGTACACAATACTTTGAAGCTAATTAAGCTCAACCAATTCAGCGTAAGAGATCAAAAAGTGAAGGGAAAAAAAAATCTTGGCAGATCACTTGCCTCTTGTGTTCTAGTCATTATTTCGTGTGAAATGGTTGGTACATTACGGTGCGGACAAATATGGACCAAACATTTTTTCACGTGTAGAAACTTAATAACCTGTTACCTGTATTATGTAATATAGTCAGCATTAACTAGAGAAGGAAAAATTTATTATATAAACCTTTCTAACCGGTTACCAAGTAATGCATAAACAAGTGTGTGGCTGAGAATGGATTTCGCACCATAAGTACTAAGTTTTTTCGCATTGAATAAAAGTTACTTGTGTTCCCAAAAGACCCCTCAAGGCATGAATTTGTTTAATCTGGTTGGACAGTCTTATTAATGGTCATAACACCACTTAGACTATGGTATGATTCATATCTGTCTGAAAATCTCAAATTGCTCTGTAAGTCTAAACTGTGTTAATTAAGCTTGACAAAATCAAGTCAATGACAACAAAGTTTATAGGTCAATAATGCACCATTATCATGATAGTTTTACATGGTGATTAATTAGCAAAAACGTGTTCTCTGTACGTACAAGTCTTAATACTGTATTTCCTAATTGAATTATTGGAGTGACAAATATAAAACAATCAAAGCAATAGTATGATTATTTTTGTAAGTTCGTCTACTATACTTTAGTAGGTTATGAAATGGTTAGATATCTAAATATAATTATCATATTGGAACCATGCTTAAAGATAGATGCTCTTCATGTCCATCCATTCCTTTATGATTACCTCTTAGTTTTATTTCTCTTTGCTATTTTAAAATGAAATGGTGAAGATTGTGATTGGCAACCTAACTACTCCATACAAGATTTAATTAATCAGATCAACCATTTACCATTATATACGTGTTTCGACGCAAATAAAGAAAATAAGTGTTAATAAGAACCAAGGGAGGGAATATGTACAGATGTACCCCTAACCTAAAGAACAGAACATATGCATTGCACCCTAATGGTGTGACTGTGAGCTATCAAAGAAACTGGTTTTAAAAGTCTGGGCCATGCAGTCCCATTCGCTACATGCCTCCTAATAGATGTGCATTATTTGTGAACTATTTCTAGGTAGAAGGGGACAACCTAGTCTAAATAATTGCACAAAGCAATGTTACATACTTACATTACATGATCTGAAGCTGCAGTATTAATTCTAATTTCTAAAGTGGACAAAGCCAAAAGCCAAATCTCTGTCCCATACATGCCTTTTCTGGATAATGGATTGGTGGTGCACTAACTTCCCTACCCAACCCTGCATCAAACGCAAAGGCATGCTATAAGTGAAAAGAAAGGAAGAAATATATTGAATGTAACAACATGCCAACATAGATCCATGCTTCTTTTTATCTTTATTCTTTTAGGAAAGTGAAAACTATCAATGATAATATTATAAATTTGTGAGGTTGCGCCGCTAGGAAATTTTAGTTTAGGAGAATGTGTGGAGATTTTTCAGCAAAAAAGAAGCCATCTTTAATGGAAATCTATAAACTAGTAAGCATAGGTTATACAGAACCTATTAACTGTCATGAAATCTTGTACAGTAGGCGCAGAGCGCTTCGATCATTTTTATCCCTGAGTATATAAGCCCACCATAACCACAGATTAGTTCCTCTTTCAAACTCCCATCTGTATTTAGTTCAATGTCACTGTGTTAGTGCTAAATGCATAGTGTAGCATGAACCTGTCTTTCTAAATAGACCATAATATACTAGCAACTGCTAAATGAGTGCTACTAATAGTCCCACGTGTTTGTACTGATCTACAGTTTGTACTTTTGGGCACCCTCTGGCTCTTCTTGATAAGCCGGTTTTTCACGGAGGCAGACCTATGGGCTGTTGACATGGTATTAGAGCGTCGATGGGTTGGGTTTTTTGTACCGTGAGTGTTATGGATCCAATCTAACAGTGAAGGGAGAGACTAAGAATCTAACAGTGAAGGGAGAGACTAAGGCAAAATGTACGAAACAACTGTTTTTCATACTGCATTGAAGGAAAGCTTGAAATAATGTAACATTTGTAACAAATTACCCGCTGGAAACAAGAGATTCAATTCTGGAAATCTCCATATAATTCATTCGATCAGTTTGGACCACGCAACTTGTCAACTATCTTCGTTATTGCTGAATATGAGCCAATACAGCAACACACCAATCCCACCATAATAATAAAAGCACAGGTTACAATCTGATGACAAGAACAAAAAACAACAGTGTCATATATTACTGCATTTTGATGGCAAAGACAAATGATTATTATCTTGCAGAGTTTAACTAGTTATCGATATATACTCACCTCCACCCTACTTAATCTCCCGCTAAGTATCTTAAGGTAACAAGCACATGGAAAGATTAAAGCCTGGTGCAAAAACATGCAAGAATTAAGCTAGGCAGTCAAACTGTAGTTTTGTTTTTTTGGTGCTAAATATGTTTATTGAGAAAGGGGGAAGGATTTGGGGGACAAAAGTTACTGTTCTAGCCTTCTAGGAGCTTACCACAAGCATAGTAGAGAATGATCCAATCAATGCCATAACAAGACCTGCAGTTCAGAACATATGACAAGTTCAGATTAAGATTTTGCAAATAATGTTTTGCCATTTAAGGTATCGGGTGATTCAGATTGATTTCCAATCTAGCTAGTGCGCAAGGGATGTATGTGTCCTATGATCCTACCTCAAAGAATAGTTATGGTACAATCAGCTCATAAGAACCATGGTAAGCATAAGGGCCTGTCCTGGGTTCGATCCCCACCTACATGGATCTGGTGGTGAAGGGGATAGAATTTTCTGTTCTTTATTCCTTTAGATACAGGGGTTGTAAACAACAACCTCTTCATATCAAGTTTTTAATTAATAAGAAGAAAAAAATACATTCTTAAGGATATGTTATTTAACAAGTTCTTACCGAAGTATGGTACTGTCAGAGCCACAACCAATGTTGAGAAGACCAATGTTGTTCTGACAATTAATGAAATGTAGTATGATTTGAGCTGAGAAGCAGGCAAGAGCTCTTCCAGACTTAGCGCAACTGGGGTGATAGTTAAGGCATATTTTGTGAGCGGGTTCACAACCTAATTGAAGTGCATCAAACCCCTTTAGTCAAATGAACATTTGTTGTCCTTGATCAAAGTCATATATATAGAACATTCCATTGAACCCGAAAGAGGCTGTGGGCTTACAATAACACCGACTAAAAGCTCGAAATTAGTGAATCAATTGAAGTAAACAGAGAGTGTATAATTGAATACTGTTGTCCAAACTGCGATTTTGGAAGCCACAAACTGGTGAGGCATGTTCAGAGTAAATTGAGACTCCAATGCATCACCAAACATCATGAAACCACATACAGCTACCCCAGTATAGAGAAGCCAACATGTTGTAAAACTGCAATTGAGGCAAACAATCATTACATGTAATATACAAAGAGAAACTGCAATCACAAGTTAATAAGAAGTTTCTCTGTTATTGTCAAAGACCTAAACCATTTGCTTTGGAGATCCCTCATTTGCAATGATAACAAACATTTAAACATGGCAGAATATCTTAGACATTGATTGATCAGTATATATAGGAACTCTCTTTACATGACATAACTTTCAGAAATACTTACAGGAAGCCAGTCACACTATTGGCGGTCTGTGACTTTGTGCATGATTATTATGGCTAGAAAAAGATTGAATAGGGCCATATCTTGTTTTAACAAATAATTATGATTGAACAGGTTTCTCAAAACAGATTCAGTACAGGTCTTTCTCAATGGTGCACTCGGACATGGGATATTCCTGCAGTAAAGATGTCTGAAAATCCGAATAAACTTGGTACATAATTAGTGAGTTTTGAGCTCCATCAGATCATGGCAATTTCCTGGTTAAGCAGCTTGGAATGTTTTCATTTTAACAAAATGTAATCTTATACACCAGAGGTCCTTGTCTGAAAGAGAGCCTCTGAAAATGTCTATATTCTGTCAGAAGGCTTGGAAGCATATGGTCCAAGTAGATGGTTCCGATCATTTCTAGCATAGTGATCTGGCTCATCAGGTTTGAATTTGTTTATCGTCAGGTATGTCTATCTTCTCTAATCCTGTTATCCATAAAGCCATAGTATGTCTTTCAAAATCTTACAAGGTTTTCAGATTTTAATAGCCAGTGTTTTTGATGAAATGAGTATTTTGCGTAGTACGACTTCTCTCCCTACTACTTATTGACAAGAAAACTACTAATTTGTTTCAACAGGACTTAATAGTACTGTAGAATGGTACAACAATGATCATGATGCTATTTCACATCTTTTAAGTGCTTCCGAAGAAATACTTGACTTGGGCTTCATGATGCAGGTAACGATCTTTATCAAGTGATAAAGAATTCTGTTTTCCAAATGAATGTCTTCGATGGTTCTACCAAGAAAATTTGAGGTTACATTTCCTTGTCTAAGTGGTTTTGATGTTTTCTGAATTGTTTATATGGAGTTTTATCTTGCATTCGATACCATGGTTTGTAAGACTAGTAGTTGAATGTTTCATAGCTTAATTTGGCATTTCAAGTAGTAGGATTTGATCCTAGTTTATGCTATTCTTCTGATATTAACCTTTCTTTTAAGATTAATATTTACATAATATATATTTTCATAATATATGATGATAGACACTTAGACAGTAACCATTTTGACAATTCTACCAGGTTGGTGTTGTGGGAAAATTCTACTTTATGGAAAATTAGTTGACATGGTAAGGTAAGTCATTTACCAGACAATGAGAACTGTTGGAAATTGTGATGGTTTCTCCATGGAAGTATATATGTTTGGAAAGACTGAATGCCCAGTGTAACAAACAGCATATAGTCCAATTGCAATTGGAAGGTTCGAAAGTTCTAAAGCAGTTCCACTGGGATGAAATCCAACTTGGTCGACCACCCCAATCCACAGCAAGCACAGAACCACCACAAGGGAGGAAATCACACCGCCAGCTGAAAACAAAGACAAATTGTAAAGTTAACTCTATACCACGTTCAACTTTAAATATTAGAGAATTAGCAAGAAAAATGTAGAGTGAAAGACCTGAAAGATATGAAAGCAAACTAAGGTTTTGAAGCCAAACAGTTGGAAGAACGGTAAGGGCACCAATAATTGAAAACACGTAGTTTGGATTCAGATGAAATCCACAAAAAGATAAGTGGGCGTTTGGGAAGACTGATGCTAAGTCATCGCTCATTAAAGTTATTAATTCAACACAAGAAGCCTGCAGGAAAGTTTTGCTATGTTCATTGTTCCATCAGTGCAAGCAGCCAACGAAATAGAGACTCATAAGTGAAATATGAGTAGAAGCTTGCACTTACATAAAGTTCGATATAGAGTACTATCTGCATAGATCAATGTTTAAGAATCAGTCCTGCTTTATACAACATGCATATACATTATGCTCAGTCATTGTGTGCTTCTGTAAACTTACAGCCACAGCTAAGCGACCAACTTTGCCAAATCCAGCTTGGCCAATATCAGCGTAAGTTTGGACTTCTGGAGAGCTATCTAAACATCGCTTCAATAGAATTCCTGTGTAGCATGAGATGACACCAAACAAAAATATTATCAACAAGCCCAGCCACCCTCCTTTAACTGCAGAGGGGATTGAAAGTAATCCAAGTCCACACAGAACGTTTATTCCTGTTCACCGAGAAGTATTATATCACATCAATGGGAAGATCGAAAGCACTATAAATGCAGTAATGACACAATGATGATGCTAATTGAGTTTATTTGCGGTAATACCATTTATAATGTTGCACAAATTCTCATTAACTAGACTATCTTCAAAGTCGAAACGATGAAGGGCTAATAGCTAGAGAAACTTGAAAATAAAGAACTGTTGGAAACTTGGATATTAGTTACAAAGGAACATCATGACACTCGAGTAGGCATAAACTGTACTTGATGTTGTAAGGAGTATATGTTGATCATGCATAATCCAGTACAATAATTTTCATTTTGTGCAAAATACACAGAGATCGATACATGTTTGCAACTGTTATAATCGGTGCATCAAATACCTCTTCTGTTGTCTCCAAGCATGGCAATGCGCCAATGCCCAGAGTTTCCCAAAAGACTTTTAAGTCAAAAATATTTGAAGCTTACATAGTTACATGCATGGTTGAGTACAACTATTAGATTATGTGCCTAATTAAGTTAATCACAGACTGATTACCATTAAGGACTGACTGAGTAAATGAGCATTGCTGGCTTGCTGATTTTCCATGATAAGATATCTTCCCTGTTGAGCTCCTTGTCAGAGGAGGGAAGTCTTTATTTTCTAAGATTGTTGTCGAAAGTAAGGATTCACACAGAGCTGAATCAAACCCAGATGCATTTTGCCTCTTGTACATTGATGATGAAGTGCTCCTTGTTCCCAAACTTATCTTCTCCAGAAAATCATCCTTGGATGGTTTCATGCTCGCAATCAGGTCCATTGACTGCCTGAATATATAAGATAAGCCAAAAGGTGACAAAACAGATTGGAAACATACACGTACACACGCTTATTAGCATTAAAACGGATTAAAATCTCAAATATATATTTAACATTAATTCTGTTAAACACATTCAGTATGCATAATATGGAAATTTTATAAATCACTATTGTACCAATCTTGAAGTACTCAAATGAGAAAGTTGAATTCGCAACAAAGACTATAGACTTCCCAGAAATTTTTTAAAAGCGAAGTTCAAAAGAAAACATTAAAATGAGAGAACAGAGAAATTTACTTGTAAGTCTGAGGCCAGGACAAGTGATAGCTAGAATAAGAGGCAGAGTACTCAGATGGATTTCGCGAGCGCAAACCATTAACAGCTTCCTTGTCTGATTCTTCTTCCTCAACATTGTAATGGTCTTGTTCTTGTTCTTCTTCTTCATTTTCTAACAAGTCATTACTTTCCCATCCCACTTCCTCATCCCTCATAGATTCCATTTCTCTATTTTATAACACAGAAGAAAATATTCTTCTTCTTCTTCTTATTGAATTCAAATGGTGGATTGAAAAGATTGAATTATGAAGAGAGAAATATATGGATTGGATTATATAATGCTTGACCCTTGGCTGTTGGCTTCTTGCCATATATGCATGCATTGCTGAATTGGTACTATACAATGTATTAGGTTTGGTCTTTTGAAATTTGAAACAAGGCCAAGTAGCCTTTGGCCTTTTTACCTCGATATGTGAATTTTAATCGATCTAAGGTTTAAATCATAAAGAACCAAACCATGCTCTTCATTATACACCTTGAATCAAGAAAATGCCAAATACTAAATTCAGGCTTTGCCCTACCTTCCCCAATGTGTACTGCATTTTGGTGAAGCAAACCAAACAGGCATTTGCCAATGTGAAATAGGTATCAAATATGGTTCAATGGAAATTTCTAAAATTGATACAAATTTCTAGGTAAAGGTACGATTGAGTGCGAAATTAAACAATAGCAGTAAATAAGATGAACAAAACACAAGATCTCGAAGAAAACTATCTTCTTTACTGAATATTATGAAGATTACAAGAATTTCTGCCTCACAATACTCTCTAGACAAACTAAACCCTAGTTGTCTCAATATTTCTAAACACACTAATCCTTAGTGGTTTCTCTAAACAACTAAATAAGTCATTTCACTATGTTTTGGTTTATGCCAAAACATCAATATAAACAAGTAAGCACTAGCTTGTTTATGTATCTTGAAACAAGTAAGCACTACATGTTTCTGTCTGTATATCTTTTGGTTTATGCCAAAACATATATTTATAGGCTGTGGACAATTTCTAGTTGGCCAAAGAAAAATATTTCTTTTCCCCAAATTTTATCCCTTATAGAACAAGGAAACTTATTTAAGGTTTTCTTTTCCTTGTCCTACAAAGAAAAGAACTACTAAATTCCCAAGTAGGATACACACACCTGTATAAAAAATACACAAGTTTATCAAATTAAACTCTTGTTAGAAATGAATAGATTTAGCAAATGTAAGGAATATCCACTTTGCTATAGGAATATGAGAGTTTGTGTCGATAAAAAATAATTTGTGCATATCAAACACACCCTCATAAGAAAATGAGAACTTTCTAAGTTACTATGAGGTAAGGAATACATAGAACTAAAGGGGGACAATATTTATATTAACAAGCGGTGTGGTGCTCGACGAAATCCTGGGGTGTTACAAGTTTGCTTTCTGGAAGGAGTATAGGGAATCAATTGGATTCCGTTATGTAGCCTGTGGACCCCTGGTAAATGCTTTCAGCTTTCCTCTATTTGCATTTGAATTGGTTCACGATTGTGTAATTAAAAGCCTTTCAATATCGTTTTTGGATGCTAAGCATGCCATCTAATTAGTTCACCTGAACATATAAAAAACCTACTTCAAATAACTGCAAATGGTGATTGATTTCTGACCTAAAATCCACCTGTTTTCTTGACACCTCATTACTTTCATTTGAACTTTTTTTGCACACTTGACACCTCATTACTTTCATTTGAACTTTTTTGCACATACATAAATATGTACTTGTCAATTATTTAGATCCCACCACAATTAGACCAAATCGCTAGTTTAAACAGTGTGCTTACCCTTCCCATCAAGATTTATGAAAACTTAATCAGTAATGAACACTGCATAAAATCACCTCTTCACTAAAATCTTAGTTGATTAATTTGTAGGTTCGCTCTTCATATAGAGCAGGCGAACTTTTTGTCAAGACTATGTTGGGGAAAAAACTACTTCCAGTTAGTTCATTATAAAAACCACCAACCGCCTATCAATCCCTTGAAGTCTCACAACTCTGTCAAAAGATATGGCTTCACACAAGGGAATGCTTCTCGTAAACCGATGTTAAAGTGTTTTAGATATGTATATATATATAGCGCTTATCAAAATATATATATATAGTCGAAAATTACCTATCAGCACTGTCTAGGTTTCGATATTACTTAAACACTCAACTGACCATAACCTTGACCGATCAATACTTATTTTGCAAACTTTAGATCGATCAGTACGTGGCCCACATGTTCTCTATATTTTTGGACTTTCTTGCCCCTGGACTAATTGTATATTTCTTTCTATCTGATTAGTGTAACCAAATCACCACCACCAAAAGTTTCTTCGCAAAATCAAAAAATCCCAGGTGATTATGGTATACCTATAATTTCCCATATTAAAGATCGTCTTGATTACTTTTACTTCCAAGGTAGAGATGCGTATTTCAAATCAAAAATCCAAAAACACAAGTCAATTGTCTTTAGATCTAATATACCCCCACCACCCAAAAACCATCCCCACCACCACAACAACCACCACTTGTTTTATTTCTTAATTAACACACACATACCTTAATTCAAAACTGAAACCCCCCCATTTCTCTCTCCTTTTCTTGAAAACCCCTAAAAAAATGCAATTCTTGATGATGTTTTCAAGACTTATGATGAGTTTACTGATGATGATAAAGGTTTAATTTATCAAGATCTTCTTAGAACTTATGATGATGGAGTTGGGGATGTTGGTCGTGATTTTGATGCACTTAGGTTACAATTTACTTATGATTCTTCTACTGTTTTGCCTGCTGCTGCTAATTCTATGGCTTTTGAAGCTTCTTCATCTTCAATTGTTGATGAAAGGATTGTTGAATCACAGAAAAAACAAAGATTGAAGCATGGGTTGCTTCTCCAAGTCATAGTATTAATTGTTTATCATACATGGAAACTTGTTGATGATTTAGATATTTTGGGTGGTGGTGGGGATGATTTTTGGGTGGTGGTGGTGGTGGTGCTTTTAGACATTGGGAGTTGTGAAAGAAGAAGATGATGTATGGAAATTAAAATTAAAACAGGGGCAAAAAAGTTAGAAAAAATAGGGAACATATGGGCCATGTACTAATTGGTCTAAACTTTAAAAACAATGTACTGATTGGTCAAGGTTATGGTCGGTTGAGTGTTTAAGTAATATCGAAACCTAGACAGTGCTGATAGGTAATTTTCGTGTCGTCATCATGTAGTCATGTGAATGTGTATGTGGTTGGTTCATCACTTCATTGGGATTGAAGAGAATAAATTTCAGACAGATTAGTCCAAAGGGATTACAGAGAAATGATATTGTTTTTGTCTAGCTGGGGGGGACTTTAAATATTGGCCTTGGGAATGTTGTCAGTTCCTATGTATCTCAGTAATATTGATAATGCAATTTTGATAATAAGCAGCTTCTCAAATCAGTTTTAGGGTCTGTTTGATTCGGGCGGGGAAACTATTTACCGAGAAATACATTTACCATGTGCAAACATTTGGGACAAAGACTTTTTCATAAAATGACTATAGTGCTATATTGAATTATTGATAGTGAAAATCATGGAAACTTGTGTAGATAAGTTTTAAGTGAGATTTAATCAAAATTGACTTATCTTTTTTTTAAAAAAATTACCGTTTATTTTTTATGTAAGCAAACATGCGAATTTTGATTATTAAATAAAAACATGTGAATTTTGTTTCCTAAACAATTCGGGGTGAAACGAGCAAGCGAAGCCTGTCGCTGCTGGAATGCCTGCTACCTATATATGATGTTGTAGGCGTAGGTAGGGGTGCAATTTGAGCCAAACGAGCTGAGCTAGGGTATGCTCGAACTCGGCTCGCTACTAACCGATCAGAGCTCGAGCCGAGTTCAAAATAAAGACCGAGCTCGAGCTCCGCTCATTCTCTCATTTAGCTCGTTAGCTCGCTCAGCTCGTTTGCATGATTACCTGTAATAATACTGATCACTGATTCACTGATCAAACATACAACAATTTACTGTAATAATACATTATAACACAACAATATTTCACTGTAAAAATACACTCCAATTTCGTAAATTAACAAAGCAAACATCTTCTAGTAGACTAGTAATGAACCACAAACATTAAAACATAAATAAGTATTCTCTAGTGGACTAATCCCGCACACCAAACAATCCATCATAGTTTCGCACACCAAAAAGTTATAATAACCCATCATAGCTAACCATCTTCATGTTGTCGCATTCTTTTCAAAAGAAAATCTGAGAAAGAACTGCCTTGGACTGGAGAGATGTCTTCAAGAGTTCCAAACCCTACAAGAATAATGATACATATATGTGAAAATTCAATCATAAAAAAAAATATTTGATTATTTCTCAGAATAAAAATTGAGCTTCATCAATCCCTATCACATCCAGCGGTACCACAAAACCAAAATAAGAGTACCATGAAATATATGTGTTGACATCATATCACAAAACAAAAGAATAACACTATATATTATTTTGTTTTGTGATATGATGTCTACACATATATTCGGTCCACAATTGATGAACTGAATTCAATAACATTCTCTACACAAATCGCAATGTATTCCAGAAACATTACAAAAATCTGTCAGATATTGCACCACATATATGATAGACTAAGCAATAGATTTAGCCCTCGACTCAAACTTAAATATGAAGCTACGTGAGTCTGGTTTACTGGTTTTTGAAATCAACCAAAAAGGTCCAGTATTGAGTCTGTTATGAACATTATCGTAAGGGGTGTTTAGGGACGTCCTGAACCTGCTTGTGAGACTTGCGTCACAATTTCTATCCATTTAACAGCAGAAACAGAGAGAAGTATAATTAGCAATGTTCTAGATAAAATAATCTACTTTCATCTCCAATTGAAATAATATAAAAACATTCAATAGTTAAGATTTTATAGTCAAAATGCCGCAGCAGCGCAGAAATTCCAGGAATCAAGAATTTACTGACTATTTACCAAAAAAATAGATTCTGCCGAGATTTGGACACTCGAAACCAAAATAAAGACTAACAAAATAATAAAAAAGAATAAACGAAGTAAAGTTTAGGATCTTACCAATACACCAACAAAATAATGCTACATTCCAACCAGCTTGAATAACCGAATATCATAACCTGAAATTAAAAACCCAAAATAAGACTATATATAAAATTCATAAAATTTTACAAGCTAATAAATAATTCATAAACATGTAAGATGTTATCATATTTACTTACATTGGTCTTATTTATATATTAAACTCAATTCGCAACCAATTTGAAGCACAAAGTAGACCTTCTATTGTGTCATCACCTAATGAAGCTTTGTCATCACTGATAACTTGACGTCCGGCACTGAAAGCTGACTTCTGGTACAGTAGTCACAGGAACGGAGAGAATGTCACGAGTCATTTTTGACAAAGTGGGAAACTTTATGGTATTTGATTTTCACCATGCCAAAACATCAAACTCTTTACCTCCACCTACTAAAACACTTTCTTTAAGATAAATGCCTATCTCCTTTTTACTTGGTTGAGCAGTACTTCTTGGTTTGAGCCAATTTTTGAACTCAACTCTTTCCCTATCATCCTCATTCCTAGGAAGACCCCCACCACCATCTTGACCAATGTTACTATTTCCACCAGTTATTCTCATAGCAACGTAGTCATCATAAAGGTCATGCAATTCGGTTCTAACATGATACCAAACTGCTCAACTCTTTCCCTATCATCCTTATTTCTAAAATTTTGTAACCTTCTAAATTTAGAACTTTTATTTTAAGATTAATGTACATAAACTTTTCAACCTTCTATTGATGTAAAAAGAATAAAAATAATGGGGAAAAAAAGATTATTTATAAAAACAAATTTGTATGATAATAAATTGATGTAGTTTTCAAAAAATATAATAAAAAATCATTTGTTAGAGACAGAAGGTTGTATATTGTGTTTGAAATGAACCATGTTTTAAATAGAATGAGTGATAAGATATAGTATGTGTTAGGGACATAATTATATATAGAAAAACTATTTTTAGACTCTGCATCATAGATTCTCTTACTCTTATTTTTGGACTTAATGCAAAGTGATGGGCTTGAAAGTTGAAACCACACATGTTTGAAACCCACCCAAGCCGTAACTAAAGGCCCATCATCATGAAATGAAAAAACGTTAAACCTTTTAGTAAAGCTAATTCCCTCTTTTGTTTGGCGAAAACTTCATCCATTTCTTCACCTTTGAATCTTTGATAACTCTGTCCAAACTTGTGGAAGGTTTGTTCTTGTTCCTTACAATTTTTGAAAATTTTGCGTTTATTTGATTAGCTTTTATGTTGTTCAGTGTAAACTATCTACTTCTTCTGCTTGCTCTCCATGTCTTCTTCTCTTCTTCATAATAGTGATATTTCGATTTCAATTTGGAAGTTTTGCTCACAATTTGGGGGTTTTGTTGATTTCTGGTAGTATAATAGCATCACTGTAATGTGTTTTGTATGCAATTTTGTGGTTTCTAATTTCTAAACTTTTGATTGTAATGCGTTTTTGGATTATTGTTTTCCTTCAAAATTAGTATTGTTACTTATACATGTGAGTTGAGTTGTGACATACTGTATTGCTCAGATCTTCGGAAGATGAAAATGTTAATTCAATCAAGATCATTTGGCTTATTGAGATACCCCATGATTGAAGTTGCTGCCTCACTAAGTCAATCAACTGTTTGTGTATCATCAACTTTTTTCCAAAGATATGCCATTCGACGCTACAATGTTTCCGCCCCATTGCCTTCTTCTACCACTTTCTCAACCAAGAAACTCAAGAAAAACTTGAGGCAACCAGTTATGTCTGTATTGGAGATTGGTGGAACTAAGATTTGCAGAGATGGTATACACACTTGGAATGTTTCATGATTTTCTTAAAGTTTGTTCTGATTTTATTTTAATTTGATATATTGGTATCTGGTTTTCTTCTTGATAGATGTGGTGAAGGATGATCCTACAAACAATGTTCCAGATAGTATATTTTTAAAACTTGGTTTGCAACTTCACCGGAGAGATCAACACCCCATTGGGATCTTGAAGAATGCAGTTTACGACTACTTCAACAAAAATTATTCGAGTGAATTCACCAAGTTTGACAATCTTTGTCCAATTGTTTCTGTAAAACAGGTATGGCTTAATCTTTTTGCTTCTTAATCTTTTTGCTTCTTTTTTAAACAACTGTTTTCTGTATTCCTCTTTCTCTTGTCTCTTTTACAGCTTTATCTTAGCTCTTTTACATCAATTTAATAGCAACGAGAGAACTGATCTCTCTTCTTCCAATAAAATCCATTCAATATTACAGTGTGGAATTTTGTAATTCAGAGAAGTATACCAGGCAAAAGAAACATGTTTCTTATTATATTATATCATTCGTGTTGGACAGTGACTAGTGCTTCTAAATAGAACCGGATACTTTGTCTTGGCAAATTTGGCAATGTTGACTAACTAAACACTTGACTTAATCTTGACAATTGTAGTTTACTGAATATATTGAATATTTCAAGACCAATTTACACTAGGTGTAGAATGTAACACTCTTCTTGTTCAAATAAGTCGTACTCTTCCTTAAAAAACCATAATACTAGAACAGGTACTTTCTAAAGGCAGTAACAGATGTGCTGTTTCATTATATTTTTTCGCGCAAATAAATTTTAATCTAACCAATAAAAAAATAAAAATAGATCAAGATAACCTACATTACAAAAAAAGATAGTCACTTACAAATGTTCAACTTTCTTTCAAGAGAATGCAACAAGCCAACAATCACCCCATTCCTCAGCATTTGTAATGCTTTTTTGTTATTTGTTGCTATATGTTTTGTTTTCTTCTAGTATTAATGAATGTACTTTGAAATACTGGGAAAGCGGGAACTGGGGGGATTTGCTTGCTTTGGTTGTTCATGTTGGTTTATCTGATTCTTTCATGATAATAGTATAGTCCAGAGGATTTTCCCCTCTTACCTGTTTTATTATATGAACCTGGTGTGCTGACTCATTTTTACTGGGATTGTAATTTTGCAGAATTTTGATGATGTGTTGGTTCCTGCTGATCATGTAAGCAGGAGTTACAATGACACATACTACATCGATGCTCAAACTGTCTTGAGATGTCATACTAGTGCTCATCAGGCAGAGCTGTTAAGGATGGGGCAGACTCATTTCCTTGTTACTGGAGATGTTTATCGTAGAGATTCAATCGACTCGACTCATTACCCCGTTTTCCATCAGGTTCCTCGTGTGTCCTGTCTAGTAATCAAAATTCAATAGTCCCTGTTGTTTTTAAGTTATCCTTATAGTTATTTTCGGAATCTTGCAGATGGAAGGATTTCGCGTTTTCACACCAGATGAGTGGGAGCAATTTGGCATGGATAACACAACTTATGCTGCAACGGAACTAAAAAAGTGTCTCGAGGGTTTGACCCGCCATTTATTTGGTAAGCTACAGAGTACTAGTTCGGTTGACATCTCATTTGCTGTTGTGCTGAAATGCGTCTTATAATTATTAGAGTATTTTGGTGTCTGAAGAACTGATCATATGTGGACAAATTTTACAGGAGCTGTAGAAATGCGCTGGGTTGATGCTTATTTTCCATTCACGAGTCCATCCTTTGAACTTGAAATATACTTTCAGGTCTGTTATTAATTTTTTTTTTTTTTCTCCTATTGATCTTTTAATGAATACCTGATGGAACTGTCTATTGGACTAAAAAAGATGTGGAACTAATAAATTGGCTTTATTTCTGAGAAGAAGGTTGTCAAACACCTTGTGTCAGTGGAACTGGTGTCGTCTAATATGTGTCCTAACTTTCGTATCGCCTAGGAATGCGTACACACTTTTAAGACACTTTTGGGACGCATCTAGGACATTCCAGAGGGTTTTTTGTAGGATGCTACGAAGATAGTTAAAATGGTGAAATAACACATTTAGAATTGATAATGCCTTTGAAAGTAATACTATAACTTGTTGATGTGTATGCATTTGTCAGAAAATATAAAATTAGTATTTTGAACCGTCTTAAATCTTTTGTCAGTGTTCAAATGTGGATGTATTTGAGAAGACGACTAGGAATTTGTAACAAAGCATTTTATTATGCTATAACAACATCCTAAGGGTACAACTCGTTGAATAACAGAAAAAGATCATGCTAATGTTCAGTCTATATCCCATAAATCCTGAGAAAATTAATCCTCTATGACCTATGTTAATACACTGGTTTGTTTTTTTTCTTCACCCTACCTGTGTTTTTTTTTCTTTGTTCAAATGCATATCTGAGAAAGTGTGAATGAGGAGTGTACTATTCAGATTTTAAAATGACATTCTTGGGGTACTCCCACCAGTCCGTATAATTGTAGATTTCTTTTGAGTTACATATACTATCAAAGGAGTGCATTAACCATGTTCAGAGAGTCCGAGACGGTCCCTTCAAGTGTCCTAGAAGTGTCCAAGTGTGAGCAGGTTCAGAATAGGATACATACAGTATATGGTGTATCTGACATGTGATAAGGAGTAACAGAGTGTCCAAGTGTCCGACACGTCTCCGGCATGGACACAACATTATTATGGAAAAATCTGTGCTTTCTTGATAGAGATGGCTGAATGGGGTTCTAGAGAGATCAATACTTTAAATAGGTATCATCGAGGTCTACTTGTACGATCAGATTTTAATATTTGTAAGATGATGGAGAGATCTGTCTAAGAATTGAACTGCGCAGTTTATTCGTTTTTCGGTATCATCTCGGCCTAGGATGGGAATAATAATTTTCGGCCGAGGAATATTCGGGAGTTTTCGGATGTTTCATTAAAAATGTTTTTTTTTCTTAATATAAATGCTTTTACATATTGTAAACAATAACAATAATGCATATACCTATCAATATTAAATTATTAAATAGATGTAGCTCAGTTGAGTAGTTGACATCACTAAAAGGGAGAGAGAATAGTAAGAAAAGAGGATAAAAAGAAGGTGCAGCGCAGCAGCAGCATTGAAAGAATAATACAAGAAGAGGAAAGTAAAAGAAGATAAGAAGATATGAGTGAACTGGCGGTCAACACAGGCAATGGACGGAAGTAGGACCAAAACCTAACTATTACATTAAAGGAGGGACCAAAACCTTAATCACCTTTTTAATTATCATTGGTGTTTAGCATGCGTACTTGCGTAGAGCTTAATGTTTGCTTACCACTGTTTCAGGAAAAATGGATGGAGGTATTGGGTTGTGGAGTGGTCGAGCAGGAAATACTAAAGAAAAATGGTAGAGTTAATAACAGTGCATGGGCTTTTGGACTTGGGTTGGAACGACTTGCAATGGTTCTTTTTGATATACCTGATATTAGGCTTTTCTGGTCAAATGATGAGCGGTTTATCTCACAGGTATATTTTTATGATTTGTAAGCATGTTCTACTTTACTTTATTTTTGAGTATGTCTTTGATGCTTCCCTCTTATAAAGAACAAACAGTGATACTTTCAATTTGTTCCCTCTTAGCAATTAATAAAAATTACGTATCCACATTTCACATTGTTGAAGGAACAAAACTATGGTTTTAGTTGGACTTTCTAACAAGCAGATGACACACAAGTGTATCCGGCTCGAGTCTATAGTGTGTACCTGTATATTTCTAATAATGTCAGTGTACTATTGCAAAAGGACCCTCCCAATCTCTCATAATCTGTGATGAGTTTCAAAACATCAGTCCAAAAGTTCTGCTGAATTGCTGATAACACAAAATTATCAAATGAGCGCTCTTGTGAACTTTTACCTTCCAAAAGGTTTTAAAAGCTAGGAGGTGGCTTTTTCACGTATTTATAGAATTTAGCAATCATAAGCATTCACGATTCACACTAAGTTCATTATAAAATTTAGACAATGATAACATGACATGGTGTGAGCATGACCTTTTTGTTAAATAGGCCATGTGATGGGACATCCAAGTTATCTTCATCTCTTTATTCTCTCTGAAAGGAAATCATATGTAGAGACTTTGTTTTGCAATAGGGCATCTGAATATTGTCATCCATCTTTGAAAGGAATTTATTAGTTATTTTTCTTACAGTTCTCTGGAGGTCAGCTTGGGGTCAAATTCAAGCCATTTTCAAAGGTATGGATGTTTTTGTCAATATCCACCAATAGCTATAAGCAATAAAAAAAAAAAATTCAAGGGGTATACCCATTTGTTCGGAGGACTAGAAATTGTCAGAGCAGGCAACCGAACTGAGTACCTTGAAACTGTTCTTCTTTGCAGTTTCCTCCTTGTTACAAGGACATGAGTTTCTGGATTAATGACTCGTTCACTGAGAACAATTTGTGTGAAGTTGTAAGAGGAGTTGCCGGAGATCTTGCGGAAACGGTACTTGTTTAGTTGCTCTTCTCAATTAAATTTCCGTTGGTTCGTAGTTGTAACGTTTCTAGATACCTGTGTTTTAATCCATAAAAAATAAAGACACCTGTGTTTTAACTTTCAACTTTAGTTGGTTGTAAATTTTCTGCAAAGGAAGTACTCATATACATGATCTCTTTGGTAAATGAATAGATTACTACCTAAATAATCTGGAAGGCATTGAGTTGGTGATTTTAGACAAGTTAAATTACTAAAATTGATTGAGTATTGAATAGCCAGTCAACTGTCCTGAAAAGAATCGGAATAGTACAATTAGCATCAGCAGCAGCAATGATGCACACTTTTCTGCTTGATTGACATTCCAAATATTCATTACCCAAGAATTAGGATAGCTGTTTAATTGAATTCTTCTCAGTAATGTCTGCGCTTTGCAAAAAAGCTTGGTTGCATGTCCCCGCCCCCCACCACTGACTCACACACACTCGTTTGTGTCTTACATATAAATTTTGGTGAGTTAGCGTCTTTATACATAGTAGTTAAGTAACTGATTAGAAATGTGCCTACATCATGTAGCACTTGTGATTTGCCTTGTTGCCTTTGTCCATTCGTTCAGGGTTTTGGAGTGCAGTGGTGGCTTACATAATAATTATGAATTTTTGTATCATATATCTTGACAGGTACAATTGATTGATAGCTTCACGAACAAGAAAGGAATGACCAGTCATTGTTATAGGATCACATACCGATCAATGGAACGATCACTTACAGATGAAGAAGTTAATCAATTGCAGGTAATTTAAGGTATTTATAAATTCCATTATGGTAATGATTAATGACACGTATAACCATTGCGAGTTTATACATGTTGTGCAGTCGAATGTAAGGGAAGAGGTGCAGAGCAAGTTGAATGTTGTTTTGAGATGAGATCTCCTGTTGGTAAGTGTGCAACTCTGTATTTCTATTATGATCATTGCTATTATTGGTTATATACTAACCATTAGACACGTGAGGGGATAACATCGTATTGGATGTAAAGAAGGAAAAATGTATATTAATTATCTATATGATGATCCACCTGTAAATTAGTCGTAGCAGCTGTATTACTTTTGTACTTTGTGTTATCATCAGAAACAAACCAAATTATTTTTGAGCTTTTGACGCCTTTGATACAGTTAGCTTCTGGATAACATCATTCCCTCTGCAGAATCGTTGCCCCACTGTATATTAGGTTGCAGTCAACACCAATGCATGTTACAGTGTCTTGTAATTAGATCTTCTCTCCCTCAAAATAAAAAGAATTTATTCACATATCATATAAGGTTGAAAGTCGAGGAAATGCAAATTTGCAAAATGTGTATCATCTGTTTAAGGGTGTCTCTACTCTCTACACATTGGAATATATTTAACTTGTTCAAAATGTACCTATGGGATAAGTTGGGAACATATCGAAAATTGTATAAAACTAAGACCGGTAATAGTAGTATAGTAGCTCTTCAAACTAATTCACTTCTCGACTCTTGGACCTCAGCAGCAGTTCCAGAACCAATGTTGCCTTCACACCTCTGCCCTTTCTTGTATTGTTATGTCTTTTGTCTTGGGTTATGAACATATGACAAACGTTGTCATGATTCAAGTTAAAGGCTGCAGAGACTTTGAAGATGCTAAAGCCGAACTTGCAAACTATGGCCAAGGAAAATGAGTGATGAAGAAAGTGAAAAAGAAACCGACTTCAACCATAATACAGTGTCCACTCAATTTGATCTCAAGAGGAAATATTTCACTTGGGCACCAATGATCCTATGAGACTCCATGAGCATGCAAAATCCAACAGATGTACAATTACTCACAATTACTCAATTAAGGGCATCCCTAATGGTTTTTTTGATTTGGATGATCCCATGAGACTCCATGAGCATGCAAAATCCAACAGATATACAAGAAACCCGCTTATCTTTAAGCGGACAATAGAAGCCCGCTTATCCTTAAGCGGTTCTAGTAGACCTGCTGGTGTAAATAATATTATATATTTACTAATTTTTAACCAGTGTCAAAAAAATTGGGTTTTGAAGGGATTTGATCCTGGGTTGTTTTTATGAAAACTAAACAAAACACGAATTCAGGTGACTAGATATTATGTTATTTTTAAGTTAAGTTATATTTGAGCGGTTCTTCTATGCCCGCCTAGATCTGAGCGGTTCTCTCTTTCCCGGCTCAAGTGGGATATCAAATTTGGTGAAAATTTGATAAAACTTTGGTACCAACTCAAATTTGATGGTCCATTAGAGATGGATTTTTTTCCTTTTTTCACCAAATATAGGTTTGATACCATGTTTGGTGGTCCATTAGGGATGCCCTTAGTATGGTTATTAAACCAAAGGTGTGCAATTTTAAGATACTCACCCCACCAGCAGTTGTATATGGGACGACAACTTGGCATATGAACATAAGTGCTCCACCCACAAGGAACAGAAGCTTTCTCTTATCAGCAAGAAACAATGGCAATGATCGTGCCAGAAAGAATAACTCCAGTTATAACTGGAAGTCAAGAATGATTTAAAAATAATTGGATGGGCACTCGCTGTATATACCTATGTATTCGAGCTCCCTCGAGCTCACTTAAGCGACCACTTTGAACACAATTTATACACCTTCGACGTCAAACGAGGTGAACACCTGTTTACTCGACTTCACCTCGAGTTCACTAAAACCTTCATGATCCGACTTAGATTCTTTATTCATTCGTCGTCAAACGACGTGAACACCCTTTTGCTCGAGCTCACTCGAGCTGGGGCTTATCTTGCTCGACCTCACTCCGAACTCACCCTTACTTCACACACTTATTCTCTTCAGTTACAATATATTTCACAATCACTTTGTAACGTATGCTCATTAATTGATCCTACCGTTGGACAATTAATGAGCTAGTTGTTGTCCCAATCACCTATAAATATGAACTACGTAGGCTTGATTCTGGGACCTGGTCACTCCCAGATACGTAGGCAACTATCTTCTAAGATAGCTCAGCCATTTCTCATTCTCAAATCTCTTCCCACTTCTATTTTTGATCATCTTCTTCAGCACTCTGTTCACTTAACTTATTTCTGCATTTACACTCGCCATAGTAAAATCGATCCTAACTATATTGTTAAAAAATTGGAATGGCCAATACAGACACCAAGTGAGGCATGTATCTCTTATTACTGTATTAAAAATTATTTTTTATGTCTGTATTTTTCTCCAAAATGACACTAAATGTGATGTCTGTTGTGCCACGAATATTTGCTTCGGCCAGGTTGTGACAGCCACACTTCAGGAAAGTGAGTTCCTATGAAGTTTTACAAATCCAATTCCAGTTATAACAAGAGCAAGCAAACCAAGAGCAATGCTTAGTGTATATACCCATATATTCGAGCTCCTTCGAGCTTACTTAAGCGACCACTTCGAACACAATTTATATATTAAACCTTCGATATCAAACGAGGTGGATACCTTTTTCCTCGACTTCACCTCGAGCTCACCAAACTCAATTAAGATTCGACTTCAATTTGTTGTCACTTGACGTGAACCCATTTTTGCTCGAGCTCACTCGAGCTGGGGCTTATCTTGCTCGACCTCACTCCGAGCTCACCCTTACTCCACACATTTATTCTCTTCAGTTACAATATATTTCACAATCACTTTGTAACGTATGCTCATTAATTGATCCTACTGTTGGACAATTAATGAGCTAGTTGTTGTCCCAATCACCTATAAATATGAACTACATAGGCTTGATTCTAGGACCTGGTCATTCTCAGATACGTAGGCAACTATCTTCTAAGATAGCTCAGCCACTTCTCATCCTCAAATCTCTTCCCACTTACATCTTTGATCATCTTCTTCAGCACTCTGTTCACTTTAACTTATTTTTGCATTTACATTGGCGCCGACTGACTGTGATCGAAAATCAACCAGACAAAGACCATTGCCGGAATCACTCAAACAGTTTGAGCAACTTCACAAACAAACCAATGATCAACAAGTTAGTGACTGAAAATGCTCAATTGAAGAGTTCCACCACTGTTCCACCAAACGGAGCCACCACTGATGAAGTCAACACATTCACCATATATTTCAGCTCACAAACAAAGAAAAAGTAGTCCAACAACTAGTAGGCAGCTCATGTGTGATGCCAGACTCAATGCTCCATGACCTACAAGTCACCTTTGCATTCAACTCCACTAAACTGAAACAAATGGTGAGATCTACCTCCCAATCTCAACTGGAGAAGATGAAGTCACTGTCAAGTGCACATTTTTCATATTAGACGTTATAACTAAGTTCAATGCAATCTTGGGTAGAAAATGGATCCACAGGATGAAAACTGTTCCATCTACCTATCACCAAGTCATCAAATTTCCTGGCCTCAGAGGCATCATGGAACTCCGAGGTGACCAAATTGAGGCACATAGATGCCATGCAATTCTTGAGGTCATCCCACTTCTTGGCAAGTCGGGGGCCACCAAGACAACTGCGAGCTCACTTTAGCCCTTTGTCAACGAGATCTCTACCAAGATAGTTATGAGCTCACCAAAGCCCACTGTCAAATGAGATCTCCACCAAGACAACTACGAGCTCACATCTGCCCCATGTCAATGAGATCTCTACCAAGACAACTGTGAGCTCACTTAAGCCCTTTGTCAATGAGATCTTTACCAATACATGTGTGAGCTCACCAAAACCCACTGTCACCAAGATCTCTACCAAGGTAGTTGTGAGCTCACTAAAGCCCACTGTCAAACGGGATCCACCAAGACAACTATGAGCTCACTTCAACCATCTATCAATGAGATCTCTACCAAGACAGCTGCAAGCTCACTATAGCCCTCTGTTAAAGAGACCTCTACCAAGACAGGTGCGAGCTCACCAAAGCCCACTGTCAAAGATATCTCACAAGCCAACAATGGAAAGGCTATCATTCAGCCATCTGACCCTACAAAAATTGTCATACATAACCGACCTCAATAAAACATCAACGACTTCATAAATACAATATGAAGCTCAATCCAACTCGAGCATGAAGGTCCAAAAGCTCAATGGTATGTTACCAACTTTGAACAGATTCATAGCTCGAGCATCAAACAAACAAAGACCATTACTTCAAATTTTGAAGAAAGACACAAAATACGAGAAGACAAAAGAACTCGAACAAGCATTCGACGAGATCAATCTCTACCTCGCAACACCTCCGATAATTACTATACCCTAAGAAGGTGACGTGCTGGGGCTTTACCTTGGAACTTTAGAACATGCAATTAACGTAGTTCTATTTCGAGATGAAAAATGCATGGAAAGGCTTATCTACTTCGTTAGCAAAAGATTACTTCAATGCGAAATTTTGAAAAAGAAGGTTTATCTTTACTTTTGCGTTTAAAAAGTTAAAACCACACAAGATTAGGGTCATCACTGATGCACCACTCACGCAAGTGTTGGAAAACAAGAACAAATCAAGTCGCATTACAAAATGTGCACATGAAATCGGAGAACACGAGCTCATTTAACATATCTAGTTCACTCTTATCTACCTCAAACGAGGTGAACACTATTTTCCTCTAGCTCACTCGAGCTAGCTTACTTAACATATCTAGTTCACTCTCATCTAGCACAAACGAGGTGAACATTTTTTTCCTCTAGCTCACCCGAGCTCATTTAACATATCTATTTCACTCTCATCTACCTCAAACGAGGTGAACACTATTTTCCTCTAGCTCACCCGAGCTTACTTAACATATCTAGTTCACTCTCATCTAGCTCAAACGAAGTGAACATTTTTTTCCTCTAGCTCACCCGAGCTCATCTAGTTCACTCTCATCTACCTCAAACGAGGTGAATACTATTTTCCTCTAGCTCACCCGAGCTTACTTAACATATCTAGTTCATTCTCATCTAGCTCAAACGAGGTGAACACTTTTTTCCTCTAGCTCACCCGAGCTCATTTAACATATCTAGTTCACTCTCATCTACCTTAAACGAGGTGAATACTATTTTCCTCTAGCTCACCCGAGCTTACTTAACATATCTAGTTCACTCTCATCTAGCTCAAACGAGGTGAACATTTTTTTCCTCTAGCTCACCCGAGCTCATCTAGTTCACTCTCATCTACCTCAAACGAGGTGAACAACATTTTCCTCTAGCTCACCCAAGCTTATTTAACATATCTAGTTCACTCTCATCTAGCTCAAACGAGGTAGACACTATTTTTTCTCTAGCTCACTCGACCTCGGTGCAACTCCCAAAGCGAGCTCACGTGCATCATTACTTACCTTGTCGACCAAGACATTGGATAACTCAAGAAAGCTCAACGTAAATCCAAAAGCGAGACCAGAAGCTTCGTTCCTCGCATTATAGAGTCACCTATCTACATCAAAAGACAACCGCAACACCAAAAATGAGCTCACAAGAAACCCCCTACTTCAAGGCAACTCACTGCTCATTCCAATGAAACATCTTTGTTTTCATCCAAATCGAAGTCAGCTCATTTTATTTCATTTCAATTCGCCCACTTCAATCCGGATGAAAAGGGGCTATGTATATACCCATATATTCGAGCTCCCTCGAGCTCACTTAAGCGACCACTTCGAACACAATTTATATATTAAACCTTCGACATCAAACGAGGTGGACACATTTTTCCTCGACTTCACCTCGAGCTCACCAAACTCAATCAAGATCCGACTTCAATTCGTAGTCACTCGACGTGAACCCATTTTTGCTCGAGCTCACTCAAACTGGGGCTTATCTTGCTCGACCTCACTCCGAGCTCACCCTTACTCCACACATTTATTCTCTTCAGTTACAATATATTTCACAATCACTTTGTATCGTATGCTCATTAATTGATCATACCGTTGAACAATTAATGAGCTAGTTGTTGTCCCAATCACCTATAAATATGAACTACGTAGGCTTGATTCTGGGACCTGGTCATTCTCAGATACGTAGACAACTATCTTCTAAGATAGCTCAACCACTTCTCATCCTCAAATCTCTTTCCACTTACATCTTTGATTATCTTCTTCAGCACTCTGTTCACCTAACTTATTTTTGCATTTACACTTAGTTCCAGAGTCCAATCACCAAAATTTACGAGGTTTAGTGCAGAAAATCCCCACTGTGATAATCATTTGGAAGCTGTACTTACTAAAAAAAACGACCGAAGTATGGAAAAGGCACCACCTAAGCAAGATAGAGTGGTACATTATGCAATGCGACCAAAAGGTATGCTTGTGATCAGCTTTCAACCCGGAAAAAAAAAAAAAAAAAATGTTAACATATAAATTTGTGAGATTGACTGAAGATAACTATAGTTTTCTATGTTAAAGAGCATAACAAAAACTCCAACTGCTAATAGCTTAGCCCAGAATAATCGAAAGACATAATAGAACCACTACGAACATGGAGTATCTACATACTAGAGTTCCTTTCTTGCGTTCCTAGACCAGTAGGCAGCATTGTAGGAGCCACCAAATGGGTCGAGGTAAAGAGATGAGATGCATAAGCTTAAAATTTTATTAGTATGGGAAGCACACAATACTGATTCATGGAACCCCCAACCCCCAAAAAGGAGGTTCATTACGCGCCAGTTATGGGTCAAATGGATGTCTGTCCGTCCTCTTTTCTCCTTAATTTCACCGGTTTTGTCTTCTCTCTTCCTCCCTCTTCTTCTTCTGCCTCTTCCTTTCCAACAGTTCTATATTATTTATCGATTGATAAAGCGATAAGGGGCACGTCAAATAGTTTATACTTGGCTATATTACATTGAGCATTATTAAGCTGCTGCCAAATAAGGTTCCAAGATTATGGTATTGGTATGCTACTGTACTTTATACACATAATAGTGTTTAATTAATTAAACTTGAAATCTTCATTTTACCAAATAAGTTTGGTTTTCATTACAAAAAAATCCAATTTTAAACGTGGGGTGGGATGAGCGAAAAAGGGGTAATATAGTAAAAACACATAAAAATATATATTTAATATTTTGGTCGCTCGTTCACTTGTCTCGCACCAGAAGCAAAAAAAAAGAGTCAAACCGAACCTTTCACCTTCTACTCGTTTTCTCTCTCGTCAAGGTAAGTTATTTCTCTCTCTCTCTCTCTCTCTCTCTCTCTCTCTCTCTCTCATTGAATTCTAGGGATTTTGATTTGGTATATATCTGCTTGAAAAACCCTAATTCCTTGATCCCAACTTATTTCAAAGTAATTATTGAAACCCTAGATTCAGTTAAAACGTGTTTTTTTCGAATAGAATATTTCTTGAATTCGGTGTCACTAAACCCTAGTTCTTTCACGCTTGCATGAGATTAATTTGAATTTTGGCGGAGAATTAGGTTTGATTGAGTGTTGGATTCAAAGAAAACGACGTTTTATGTTTTTGTTTGTGAATAATAAGCGAAAGAGGATTTTTTTGAAAGTTGAATTAGCAGTTAAGCTGACTGACTTGCTTATTCTTTATTTCAAATTGCTTGCAAAGATTTGATTTGTAGAAGCGTTGTTTCTTTTGTTTTGAATTATTTTTAAGTTTGATTAGGTTTGAATTGGCAGAGTGAATGATTTAAGCTACTTAATTTATAGGTTAAATCTAAGTTATAAGACACAAGTTTGTCTCGTCCAAAGATAAAGAGCGGACAGGATCTTCTCTTCAAAGATTGGAAGGTCCAGATTGCGTTTCAGCTGAATACTAAGCTGTGGTTGATTTGGACTTTTTTATGGGCTTTCTTTTGGTGAAGTCTGTCAAGCTTAGGTTTTATTAAACCTAATAAAGCGCACATCTCTTCTCTCTTCTCTCTCGCAATTGTTTTGTTACTCTAATTCTTTAAATTTAATGGTCTCGCACACGTAGAATGCAGATGAACTAATTGATAAGTTTGTGAGTAAATTTAACGTTTAGTCTTGGAAACAAGATAATGTTGATTCCCCTAAGCAACAAATTATTAAACTTGGGAAATGAAAATTGTATAAGTGGGATGCGGTGATCCCTTTCTGCCTCTTGTGAAAGAAGAGGAAATTGAGGTTGATAATATGTTTAACCATAGGTGAAAATTTCGAATAAACTCGAATATCCGACCCTTGAAAAGCCGGTATATTCCGCGAATATCCGGACTCCAGTGTCGGAATTGGGAGGTTTGGTAAAATGGTTCTTGCGAAATATTGCTCGAATATTCGCAGATATTCACGAAAAATTCGAAAAATTATATTAAATAAATGTGGGAATTATATTTAAAAATAAATGTGTTAATTTCAAATTCGAAAATTTCGTAATTTTCGTACTTTTCGAATATTTCGTGAATATTCGTAAAAATTCGGTCGGCATGGGGAAGTTTATGTTTCGTTTATTATTCATATCCCGTACCCTGTGTTGCATGGGTACGGGTACGCGTGTAGGAGTCTGACACGGGTACAGAGTGTCTGACACGACAAACTCTAAAAATTGAGATTCGGGGACTCGGCATATTTTTTATAGTTTTTTTATAATTTAATTCCTACATATATGAAATAATATAAACTAATATATGTTTGAAAGAGAAATATTGAATACTAGTATACTACAGAATTATTAAATTTGTATTTAAAGTTTTAATAAGAGACTATTATGCAATTACTTGCATGTTACTTAAGTAAGTGTAAGAATTAGGTGAATTGAAAATCCTAAGTCCACAAGTGGACAAAATAATACAGGTGGCTCACATGTTCCACAAGTGTCACAAAACAACACAGGTGGCTTTTTTTTGGTATGCCACAGGTGGCTTTATGATGATGCCACATGTTAAAGTGTTTTCATTAACACAGTACACCTGTAAGTGTAACTGTAAGTTCTAAGCTTATAACTAAAGAATTTATCTTTGGACGAATTTGTACTACATCTGTGTCTGTATCTGTGTCTACACGTATCGACATGGGACTCGGCACAAAAATTGCCGTACCCATGCAACACAGCCCGTACCGCTCCGAATTCCCAAAAACCGGCAAAATTCGTGAATATCCACCCGATATTTTCGATTTTTTCATCTATGTGTTTAACAACTCTAATAGCAACAAGGTAATAATGACATGCATCAAATAGAGTGAAATTGCTGTTAAAAATTCAACTCAAAAGTCTAAAAGCCACAAGACAAATATTTAACAATATACTTGACGAGAGAGAAAATCTCAAGTAATTCACTAGTCTAAGTTCCACATACTGTCAAAATGATGGGTAACACTATAGTAAAGTCTATTTCCATATTGCGACTGTGAGTGAATTTAGTTGTTTAAACTTTAAACTAACCAATTAAGGAACAATTGAGATATATAGCGCGTGCGCACACACACAGACAGACATAGAGAAGTAGAGATTACTCCCAGCTTGCAATTGCTTTGGCAGTGTTTTCTGGTTCCAATGGATCAGGTGGAGCCGGATTTCTGCTGGTTTTTACAGCACAAAATCTGCAACCACGATTACAAGTATCCCCCAAAAGCATGATTGTTGCAGTTGCAATACCATCTCCCCCTTCATTCCAACACTCTCCAATATTAGGACACTGAGCTTCTTCACAAACAGTATTAAGCTTCAACCGTGATAATGATTCTTTAATCTCCTGAAACCTCTCCCCATGAGGTGCCTTTTGCCGCAACCATGGCGGCTTCTTCACATTTGGATCTCTTCCTGTATACACCCCCATTCCATCAGCACAAGAACCTTTTGAAGAACCCCCATTATCAGATTCAATCTCATTCTTTGTAGATGAATCAACAAGTTCTGATTTAATAACTCTTGAACGAGTAGAAAATTGAATTAAGGATTTGGGTTTTGGAGATGAGAATGAGATTGAAGGAATTGAGGGTTTTGAAATGGATTGGTGGTGAATCATTATTATGGAGGGAAATTTCAGAGAGATAGAGAGAGTATTGAAGGCACGTGGCAGGTAGCTGTGAGCAAAATTTTGATCGTTAGGGTTTTAAGAGTTACGTTGAAAGCAATTGAGATCAATGGAATTAAGGTTTTTGTGAAATCAAAACCCTAGAAATTGGAGAAGAGAAAGAGGGAGAAAACACTTGGCGTGAACAGATCCGACTTTGGTCTTTAAGAGCAACGGCATTTACCGGATCATCTCAACTAATTAACGTATCTCAAGGTCCATGCGATATATATTTCTCACGCCACGTGCCTTTTAAGTTGACTCGTCGTCGCCGTAGAGCAAAGCAAACAGTCAACCAAATTACCGAAGTTTTTAGCTCTCTTTCGTATCTTAACAAGGTAAACTCGTTCTCTCTCTCTCTCTCTCTCTCTAGTTTATTTTGTAGAGTTATTTTCTTTGAAATCTTTGTACTGAGAATTTTTTTCAAAAATGAACAACTTTCAAAACCCTAATTTAGTGAAAGCGGATTTTAATTTGTATTATTACCAAAGTTTTTTTTTTTTTTTGTTCTTGTACTTGTTTTAATGAAAAATTATTAGGTTTTTCAGTGATTGAAAGTGGATAAGTTGATTGGAAAACAATGAGTAAGGCGACGACGACACCGGGAAAAGTGAAGGACATTCCAAAATTGGTCATACTAGACAAGGGTTTGAAATTAGTAAGCAATTCTTCGACTTCATAGTTTAAGTTTTCGATTGTTTTGACATGCTGCGTAATTGTCATTTACTACTAGCATGATTTTCATGCACTCATCATACATATAGAATTCACTATAATGTGCACATTATAGTATGAATCGCGGTTCCTTTGAAAGATATCGCCTTACATTTGTGACACTGTTTGTAAGGGTTTCTTTTGTTTGTGACAATGTTTTGCCGATAGAAAGCATAAATTCATTCCAAAAAAATTTGGGTTTTCAACTGGGTGTTTGTGCAATTACATTTGTGCTGACAACATGTTTAATTATCTGGCATTGTTGATTTCTTGCAACCAAGCACTTACATGCAGTTCTGCACCTTATCTTCAGGCTGAATCATGGATGAACAATATGAGTGGATCGGCAACAGATGAAGTGAATGAAGTTGAATTTGAGGGTCGACCACCCAGGTTAGGCTTATATCTGTTATAAACTAGTATAATTGTGTTGTTCCTGCAATATATAATTGCAATCATTTTACATGTTGCATTTACCTTTTGAAGGCTAGGACTAGGAGCAAAAGCTCTGCATCAGTCCAGAGTGGGACCTTTGACCGATCCTGTCGAAAGGCGATTAGTTGCCAAGTTGGATGCTGGAAAAAGGAGAGCTGCTAGAACTATAGAAGAAACCAATCCATCTGAGAGTAATGTTGGTGAGGACGATGACAGCAGTGATGAAGAGAGCAGAACCAAAGCTTTTTCCAAAAAGAGAGCAATCTCCATGGCCCCTTCTGTGCAAGCCAAGAAAAACAAGAAGTGATTGGCAGTCGCTCTCATAATACGAACCAGCCTATGAGGCCTCTTTACTAGAAAATGTTTATTTCAAAACTCAGGGTAAAAGGAAGCTCCATTAGTACTGATGTATTTAATTAGCATGGGTTGCAAGTTTTCTGTGCATTATTGCCAAAATTTTCGGCCCTGATGCTGCGTTTCTGATGAGTTTGTGGCTTCTCAACTGGACCATATTGTAAGCATGATTTATGATAATCTTCAAGGCATGCTATATGATCAGATCAGTTAAATCGGGCTTATGAGGCTGAATTGTGAACTAAACCAACATTTTTGACCCCTGGGAGGCCGAGACATAATATTGTATTCCCTACTGATTTTTATAAGGGATCTCAGTTTGGAAATAGATGCTGTTTTTTCCTTCGGCTACATCTATTTCAGGTTTTCAGTAGTTTTTCTGTTATAGTTTTATTTCCTATTATCTAATCAAATGGAACATGCCTACTGCTTTTTTTGCTAGGTTAATTATTTATGGGGATGAGGAACATGCCTACTGCCTTCACTCTTTTATTGGTATTGTTTTTTTTGCAATGAATACAACTACGTTGTGCTGTAGCAGGTAAAGGTAAACCACAATCTTTCCCGGGTGTTTCGCATGAACTTAGCTCCAAAATCCAAATAGTCATTTGATATTTGTTCAATCGTCCCGCTAGTACAGTTCAATTGAAATTATCTAATTTCACAAGGGTGAACAATCCAACCTCAGCTCAGCTGAAGAATTGTATAACATGACGTGCCAAGCATAAGTTCCATCAGAAGAGGATCACAGCTCTTGCACCATAGCAGTGTATCTGAACTTGGTCACAAATGCCGGCTTTACTTCAAGAATTATGAATAACTTATGGTATGTAAAAACATGAATATTGTTATATGAAAATTCCACTGGGTGTCATTAACTTGTCTTAGTTGTCTGAATTATGGTTCAAAATGTTGAGAAGATATGCGAAATTTCGGCGGAATATGCCGGATTTCTGGCATTCGGATCGGCAGGTCGAATTTGGTTCGGTCCAGAATCTTACCTATTTCGCTCGGATTTTCGAAATAATTACGGATATCCGAACTGTAAGTCGGAAATCACGAATATCCTTTCCGACAGCAATGAGTGGAATGATTATTTCTCTCCACTTTTCGACCTTTTTCGGCTATAAATTAGCCCATTTTCATCTTAAATTTCGCCAACTCTCTCTCTTTGATTCCACGAAAATCATGAAATCAAAGCTCTCATAAAATTTTGCTGTTGTCGCTGGAATCTGTAAGTTTTTAAATATCTCTCTCTTTGATCTGAAATTTCATTTTCAAATTTGAATTTTAAAATTCATTGATGTTGGCCGGAATTGTATGATGTCGGAATCATAGTACAAAATGTCGGTATCGACTAATGTATCGATCTCCAAAAAATAGATATATCGGGATATATTAGAATCTATCGGTGGATATTTTACATCGAATGTATCGACTAATATATCAATTTGTTATATAAAATCAAATTTGGAAGTATATTATCATAGTATTTACCTAAAAAATATCATATCTACTAAAAATAGAATAAGCAAATTATTTCAAAAAAAAAAATTTACAAGAAAATAATATTTCCAGGAAATATCGGAAAATATCAAAAATATCGGAAAAATATCGGTCGATACTTTACAGTAACACCAAGGGGTAAATATCGGAAATGTATCGTATCGTTTTTCTAAAAAACCGATATATATCGCGATATATCAGGATATATCGTGATATTTTGTACTATGTCCGAAAATTGTTAAGAGATTTTAATTGTTGATTTTGATTGTTGAATTGTTGATGATTTGAATTTGGAATTGTTTGAATTTGTTTATACTGCTGGAATTGTTTAATATTTTTTTATATCATATAACTTATATAATGTTGAACGGTTGATGATTTAAATTTGTATTTGTTATACTGCCGCAATTAATATACACTGTCGGAATTGTTATTGCCGAAAATATTTGTTAGTAAAATTTTTGGGAACAAAACTAATATATTAAATTGTTGATGTCGGAATTGTTTGTTAGTAAAAATTAAAATTAAAAATTAATAAAATAATTAAAATATGAAAATTTTAGAAATTAATAACAGATTTTATTAATTCGTAACAAATTAATAATATAATTAGTCGAAATTGAGTTTAGTAAAATAAATTTTAATAATATTTTTAAAAATTTATTAAGCTAAGCTAGTCTTTAGTAATACTATAACAGAAGTAGAGGCTCTCAGCCCCTCTGGAAATGCCGGGATCAACCCTTGCTTAAGCAAGCGCTTCCATGGCTCTGGGATAGTGTACTTTTGAACGATGCTAGTCTTAAGAATATCTGCGAAGAATACAAGTGATAACTGGTAATAACATAAAACGCATTTTAAAATAAAAATATAATAAACTTTGTATAATATACAGATTATAAAATACAATATGCCTAAAGCAAGAGACATGGCTTGGGAACATTGCACGAAAGTAGATGGGAACCATAATACCGTGACATGCAAGTATTGCGGAAGGACCTTTTTTGGGGGTGGAATTACTCGATTTAAACGTCATTTAGTTGGTGGAGATCCAAATGTGGAAATATGTGCTAAGGCAAGGAAGGATGTTAGGAACTTGTTTAAACAGGTGGTAGACCAAACAGTACAAAGAAGAAATGCAAAGGCTGTAGCTGAAAAGAATTTTCAAGATGCGTTGTTGCACATCGACGACTCGGATGATGATGAGTATTCTGATGAAGACCCAGAACTTCGTGATGTCAGACGAGCAACACAGAACTCATTGGCAGAACAATGGGAAGATGACCAAAATACTCAGTTCCAGAGAAGGCGACACAGTTCATTTGCCGGCTCAAACAAAGAACGAGGTAGTGGTTCTCTAGGTCAAGCTCCCGTAGACAGACCCAAAGCTCGATCAACAATCTTTTTTCGCTCGGAAAGTGTGAGAAGTGGTCGCTGACGTAATCCAGAAACGATCGATCTTTGTAAACTCCCTGGTAAGTCTTGGTTAATTATTATACAAATATACTTATTTCCAAAAGAAAGATTAATAAATATGATACTTAATGGCAGGTTATAATATGTTCTAGACCGGATGTGCAGCACATTCCATTGACCTCATACTCAAAGAATTCTATCGTAAGGATTCAATCAAAAAAATTATTGTGCGTGCCAAAACATAACTAAGTATATATACAATCATTCACAAGTTTGTGATTTGATGAGAGAAATTTGTGGTGGCGACATTGTTAGACCGGCATTGACGAGGTTTGCTACCAACGTTTTAGCCCTCCAAAGCATGCTCATGAAACAAAAATGCATCAAAGAAATGATAATCCATCCAAAATGGATTGCGATTAGAACTCGTACAAAAGATAAACTTATGGTTGAGGTTGAAGATCTAATCAACAGTCGTCAGTTCTGGAGAAAGATAAAGTGTATTTGTGATACTATGGTTGAAATCTTGAGGAAAGTAGATGATGATAAAGTACCTACAATGGGTTTCTTGTATAAATGGATGGAGAACTTGAAGCAAAGGTGAAAATGACACAGAAGTATTCTAAATGGTGTGTAGCATTAATAGAACGCAGATGGGAACACCAACTCTCCCATACCTTGCACAAAGATGGTGAGCCATGTTACATGAATAAAACAGTAGTATGTTTCATTTGTTTAAGGGTGATTTAGGTTTTGGCCACTAGAAGTTAGTACTAATTAGGTTTTGGAGCTCTTTTCTTTAGAAATTAGGCTTTAGTCATCAACATTTCAAAAAGGCTAAAATACCCCTGTCAAAAAGTCACGTGAAATACACGAGTTTTACTTTTCTCCACAGTGGCAAAACACGTTGCACGCATCGGATGGCCCAATTTATTTCAACAAAATCCGTTCGTCCACCACACCATCTACCCAGATCTCGATGAATCTTTAGTGCGAAACCTCAAGTCTATCATCACCACCATCACCTGTACATCTATACTTGTTAGCATCTTCTGATGCATCTGAACCATTTCTCTTGCTACAACAAAGCCCATCTTTCAACTTTGAATCTCTGATTACTTTAGAGAAAACCCAAATCAGATTTTCAGTTCTAAAGCTAATTTGAATGAGTATGTAGTAACAGAAGAAACAAACTAGGGTAGCTCAATGTTGTAAGTTTGAGGCAAAACCCAGATATGAAAACAAAGATTTTAAGCTGTGAATTCAATTATTTATTGGTGAAAAACAAATAGATACACAATTGAAAACTTCGCCCGATGAATAAAATTTTCAAGACAAACTTTAAAACAAAGATTAACTTGATGATGATGAGTTGAATCACATCAATCCATCAAACACCCATCTCGTGAAATTAAACCATTTGTTCTTCAAACTCAAGAAAGGAACAACAAGAAGAGAAGAAGAAGAAGAGTTTGGACCATGGTTCGAATGGTTGTCGAATCACTTAGATCCATCAAACACCCATCTCGTAAATCTGTACCATTTGTTCTTCCAAGTACTCCACACAACTACAACAAAAAGAAAATAGAAGAAGAGGAAGAAGTTGTTAAATCACTTAAATCCATCAAACCACCTGTTCTTCCAACTCCACACCACCAACAAGAAAGAAATAAAAGAAGAGTAGGAGGAGGAAGAAGAAGATGTGTTGGGATTAATTAAATCCATCAAACACCCATCAGGTAAAACTGAACCACTTGTTCTTCGATTTCCAGCCGAGGATATAGTGAAGAACACTATCACATCAAATCAGCAAAAAAATTCTCACAAAGTTAAAGTTAAAGAATGAATCTAGTGTTTCTTGTTAATTAAGAAAAGTCAAATATGAATAATTAGTATGATGAATCAATGTCAGCCATTAGATTAAGATTGATATACAATCTATGGTATGCTTGTAATTTATGTTTGAATATTTTTGTTTTAATTTTTCATATGCTTTTCCAGGGGTAATTCAGGTATTTAAGAAAAAATTCCGGTTCAACCGGGTTTTTTTTTTACTCTGACTCAAAATTGATGGCTAAAGCCTAATTTCAAAAGAAAAGAGTTCCAAAACCTAATTAGTACTAACTTCCGGTGGCCAAAACCTAAATCACCCTTTGTTTAACATATTTCGTAACTAACACGGTTTGGCTTTAGAATATTAGATCAACCCGACGATCTAGTATGGTCCTGATCAAGATTCAATCGCTTATGATAACATCTTTGTGGATGCAATGAAAGAAGCAATTACAAGACTAGTGTCTGATGAAGATACACAGGCAGATTGCATGCATGAAGTAAGAAATCAATAAAATGTCAATGGTTGTCATGTGTGTTCAAATATATTTTTAACACATTTAGAAATGTGTTAATGTAGTTGAGGCTCTTTCGACAACAAACAAGTTCTTTTGGGAATGTATTGGGGAGAAAGTCCATCTTTCGACAACAACCAGGTGAGTTGTCGATAGTTTGTATAAAATTAAAGCTCTTGAAATATGCATCAAGTGGGTCTGTATTAACACGAAAATACTTGTTCTTACAGCTGAGTGGTGGATCAACTATAGATATGATGCACCATCTTTGAGAAAGGTAGCAGTGTGCATTCTTGCTCAAACGGTCGCATCTTCTGGATGCGAACGTAATTGAAGTACCTTTGGTATGATTCACTCGGACAGACGATGTCGAGTTAATTTATCAACATTAGATAGGCTGGTATACTCCGACTACAACTTGAGGTTGAAACTTCTTACTCCAACTGTTCCAAGAGTATCCGCTACAGAAGCATGCTAGAAGAGTCGTCGTGCTAGAAACGTTGTTGTATCCTAGGGTGGATGCAGGTGATTCTGATGATGCACCAATGGATTGGATCGAATTTGAGGATGGAGGCGATCTGGAATTAGACGAAGCACCAAGGGTTCCAAACACTATGATCGCGAATGAGATGGGCGTGAATGTTCAAGACAACATTCTACCACCGAATCCAGTGCATACCCAGTTAAATGTTCCCCGATCTAGCGAAGATGACCCTTTGGGAGATAATCCCAACATTCCCAGTGATGGTAGGGACTTATTTCGAGTTCATGTACCATCAGGTTCACCTTCTAGCTCCGACGATGGTGGAACTGGCGGTGTTATATCTTCAATACGAGAAAAAGGTGTCGTAGGTTCCTCACGTGTATATGAGTCTTTTTCGGACTTTTGTTTTACAGGGGAGTCTCAGTTTTATCATGTCACACAGGATGATGATCATGGCGCAGAACCTATTCCAAAGCGTCATAGATAGAGAAGGTTCCACCCTACTGTTGAAACAGAATCATCGAGGGTGGAGGATAGTCCATCGACCTATCAAGAACAATACGGGTATAATCCTTCCCCTGTAGTATATTCAGGTGAGAGCTACACTCCTGACCAAGGTTCTTCTAATTCATCCTGGAACACCCCTTATTCGACTGTCAGAAACTACGGGTCCATTCATTCTACTGAATCTCCATATATGGTGGATTGTATAACGATGTAGGTGTTGCACCTCGCGGAAACGTAATCATATAAACACTGTTGATAATCGAATAGAAAATAACACACACACCACAATTGAGAATAATAAACAATGCAAATAACAAAGCACAAGAAAATTACGTGGTTCGGCGTTTGCCTACGTCCACGGAACAAAGTGAGAATAACTTTATTAATGTTTGAGAAGATGAAGAACAATTAAACACGAAAACCATAATATCGGTTTTCCACCACACAGATCTGAATCTCACACATGTATTTTACTCATGGCCACAATCCCTATTTATAACCAAAAGGTTATACACAGTTTCTAATGGAATTGAATTCCACATTAGAAATTAATTCAATTAATTCAAGTCCTTTAAGGACACATACTGCTGCCAACCAAATAAATTTCTAAATAGAAATCTAACTCTGATTCCTAATCAAACTCTTACATTAATTGGTTTCCACAACAGGCTTGGGCCTTGTTCTCAACAATTCTCAACCTCGGCGAAGATTTCACAAATCTGAGTCGATCACATACGAGCACATTCGAACATCTTCTTCTCACACAGGTTGCACCACGATGTACTTGCCTACGTACCCTCTGCACAGGGATCAAGCCTCTCGTAGTTCTTCTCCACACAAGCATCAACTCATCTTTGCCCACACGCCCCTAAGGGCCTCAATTCACATGAAGGATGTTGATCAAGTCCAAACAATATTGGAACTTGACCCCAGGCACAATCTTCGTCAACATGTCTGCAGGATTCTCATTGGTGTCAATCTTCTCTAATAAGATGTCACCTTCTTCAATGATCTCAAACACAAAGTGAAAATGAACATCAATGTGCTTCGTACGTACATGATGAACAAAATTCTTAACCAAACAAATGGCACCCATACTATCACAAAAGACCACAAGATGGTCTTGTATCACACCCAGATCATCAAGCAACCCTTGAAGCCAAATAGCTTCCTTAATGGCTTCAGTAATAGCCATGTACTCTGCCTCAGTTGTTGACAATGCAACTGTAGACTGCAAAGTATACCTCCAACTTACTGGTCCTCCAGCAATAGTGAACACATAACCAGTAGTAGAACGCCTCTTATCCAGATCTCCTGCATAATCTGAATCCACATAACCAACACAAAATTGGCTCTTACACACATCCCTTTCAAAGAATAAACTCACATATAAAGTACCCAAGATGTACCGTAGAATCCATTTCACCGTTTGCCAGTGCCCTTTACCGGGATCATGCATGTACCGACTAACCATACTGACTGCCTGTGAAATGTCGGGCCTCGTACACACCATCACATACATTAAGCTTCCTACTGCATTAGCATATGGAACCTGAGCCATGTTCTTACTCATCTGGCTCTTCAACTTATCAATCTCACACTTGCTCTTAGAGGCTATTAACATGTCATCAACATATAAGAGCAAATATATAAAGAAACATCACGAAGCTTACGGAAGTAAACACACGGATCATATTGGCTTCGAGTGTATTGTTGCCCTAGCATAAACCGATCAAATCTCTTGTACCACTGTCTAGGAGACTGCTTCAACCCATACAAGAACCTTTTCAGTTTACACACACAATCTTCTTTCTCTGCAACCTTAAATCCATTCGGCTGAGTCATATAGATCTCCTCTTCTTCCTTTTGGGCATAACCTTTCGCAAGTAACCTTGCCTTGAAACGCACACCATTACTAGGAGATTGTAGGGGTACTATATACAACATACATGTGGCACCATCTCTACCGTCTATCATGGTGCCACATGTCATCATCTAATGGACTCTCTCTTGATGGCACAAGTTACAAAGTTAAAGCCAATTACTACAAAGACATTCTCTCATCATTACCTCATTAAATGCTAGGAATGGAGTTACATTGTAAGCCTATAAATATGAAGGCAAATCACTCATTCCAGACATGGTCTGATAGTCTAATGCTCTCACCACTATCTCATGGTGAGGTCTCAATATCAACGACCTCCCTAATCTTTCATGATGAGACCTCACCTCTCAGGTCTCATCTCTCTCGAGCTCTCCTCATAATCGAGCTCCCATTTTGTATCACCACCACTACTATAATAAACTTTTTTCTCCCTCTCCGTGGATGTAGGCACAATTGTCGAACCACGTATACAATGGTGTTCACGTCTCTACTTTATTATTGTTCATATCATACACATCACCATCTTTCATTAATGTACTGACCAACCTCACAAATATAGTTAATACATTTGGCGCCGACTACAGGGACTTGGGATTTTCTCAAGCGAATTCCACCCACCAACCCCACCATTACACCATTGTTGTAAGGCTCTCAAAGTGGTGATTTCAAGTTCAAGAAATTCTATTTGGCAGAATTGCAATCACAATTTCCAAATTGGGGGTTTACTTTCGGTTACCATTACTGTATGTGAAACTCGACGAAAGTAAGATAAGTATCAATTCACTATGATCTTACTGTTCATTCTATTTTGTCTCACACAAATTGATTATTATATGCATCTATGTAACATATATTCTCATAACTCGATCATGATTATATATATCAGTTACATTCTTAATGGCCACATTTTCAGGTCTTGCAGAGACCTCCTCACATATTCAGGTCTCTAAGAAGACGAGCTCAGGTCTCATCGCGACCTGACCTCTTATTCAGGTCTCTAAGCCAACGACCTCTCAGGTCTTGATGCGACTTCACTTCATTCAGGTCTCTAAGCCAACGACCTTTCAGGTCTCGTCGCGACCTCACCAGGTCCTTAATCGCGACCTCCCCAGGTCCCTAATCACGACCTCATCAGGTCTTTAGTTGCGACCTCCCCAACACTCAGGTCTCGTCGCGACCTCACTTCATGTTCAGGTCTCTAATTGGGACCTCACCAGGTCTATCAACGACTTCCTCAAATTACAGGTCTTTCAACGACCTCAAGAATATTTATGCCATACAGGGGGCTATTCTCACTTTATCTAATGAAATTAACTTATTATTAGCACAATTAGCTATTAATGAGATTTTTTGTAGCTCTCTCTATGTGCAGGTCACATGAACACGACCTCACTCCCCATGAGCTATTTTTGCACAAATGTGCCACATTGCTTTCACTGAACTCTTTACAAGTGAAATGTTTGATATACAATACGGCCACCCTCATTGACTAGTGAGTCACTCGTATGCGGGACGACCTCAAACACAATTCTCTAGCCACACGCCTAGTCGAACGCATTCACTCTCAACGCAATGCAGACCCACAAAGGCCACATGCCCGAGAATTGTCAAACAGGTCTCCACGCTGCGACCATTCACTAGATCGGGTACCAAAAGGTTCCAAGTAACTCTCAACACACTTGGTCAACCAATGCTCTTTCTCAAACGAGCTACATGTGCACTCCAAAGTGCCACAGCTATCGGAATGTCCAATCACAAGGCGACAAAGATACTACATACAAAACTCATAAGGAAGACATACAGTTCAGTGTAAGTCTCTTACTAAATTTTATAATATTTCACATGCTAACATTATCAACAAGTATCAGGTCTATGCAACTCGACCACAAAAAGACAACCACCCATGTATGCAAGAAGACCCACTTCAGTACGACCTGCTTGCAGCTGTCCATCTTGTCTACATGCCTTCTGAACGAGCTACCAGGTCTCCCTGGAACTAACTAGCTCGCTACACACAAATTCATGATCGAGTTGCCATTACCACAAGGGACCTTCATCGCGTCCTGCAAATCTCAATGATCAAGCTCATCAAAATTTGGGGCGGATCGACTTCGTTAAAGAACCCCATATTTCATTCATCTTGGGGGCTGGATCGGTTCGATTACTTCTTTTCAGCCCGAACTCCGTTCAACCTAAAAAGAGGGGGCTTATGTAGGGGTACTATATACAACATACATGTGGCACCATCTCTACCGTCTATCATGGTGCCACATGTCATCATCTAATGGACTCTCTCTTGATGGCACAAGTTACAAAGTTAAATCCAATTACTACAAAGATATTCTCTCATCATTACCTCATTAAATGCTAGGAATGGAGTTACATTGTAAGCCTATAAATATGAAGGCAAATCACTCATTCCAGACATGGTCTGATAGTCTAATGCTCTCACCACTATCTCATGGTGAGGTCTCAATATCAACGACCTCCCTAATCTCTCATGATGAGACCTCACCTCTCAGGTCTCATCTCTCTCGAGCTCTCCTCATAATCGAGCTCCCATTTTGTATCACCACCACTACTATAATAAACTTTTTTCTCCCTCTCCGTGGATGTAGGCACAATTGTCGAACCACGTATACAATGGTGTTCACGTCTCTACTTTATTATTGTTCATATCATACACATCATAATCTTTCATTAATGTACTGACCAACCTCACAAATATGGTTAATACATTTGGCGCCGACTAAGGGGACTTGGGATTTTCCCCTCAGTCGGCGCCAAATGTATTAACCTATTTCTAGATTAATGCACTACTAGGTCAGGTCGCTGGGAGACTTGACCAAAGGGGAAGTTTTAGGTCGGGGTGGCTGCACCTCGTTGAGATCGAGATTGCCTACGTACTCTTAGCTCGAGGGGATTGAACTTTATTATAGTAGTGGTGGTGATACAAAATGGGAGCTCGATTATGAGGAGAGCTCGAGAGAGATGAGACCTGAGAGGTGAGGTCTCATCATGAGAGATTAGGGAGGTCGTTGATATTGAGACCTCACCATGAGATAGTGGTGAGAGCATTAGACTATCAGACCATGTCTGGAATGAGTGATTTGCCTTCATATTTATAGGCTTACAATGTAACTCCATTCCTAGCATTTAATGAGGTAATGATGAGAGAATATCTTTGTAGTAATTGGCTTTAACTTTGTAACTTGTGCCATCAAGAGAGAGTCCATTAGATGATGACATGTGGCACCATGATAGACGGTAGAGATGATGCCACATGTATGTTGTATATAATACCCCTACAGAGATCCTTCTTTCTTTGTGTAGACCCATTTGCACCCAATAGCTCTCTTACCTTTCGGTAACACACATAGCTCGCAAGTATTATTCTTATGAAGAGAATGCATCTCTTCATTCATAGCCTTCTTCCATTGTTCACATTCGGTACTTTGTATTGCTTCTCTATAGGTAGAAGGAACATCTATTTCAACTACTGAAAGTGCATAAGCCACACAATCTCTTAGCCTTTGAGGAACTGTTACATTCCGTTTTCCTTTATGTGTTGCATTGACTCTTGTACTGGAGTCGCCAGATTATTTGTATCTGTCGCAGTCTCATCATCTGTGTCTTCCTGATCACTTGAAACATTTGTACTTACTGTGGAATCAGTAGGTACCTCATCTGCAGATACAATACTATTTGGATCACGTGAAGTAACATCAAACTCCACTCGATGCAAATCCTCTATGGTCTTACTCTCCACCTGCCGAGAGTTCTTTGACTTCAACATGGAAGCCTCATCAAAAGTCACATCCCTGCTAAGCACAATTTTATGAGATTCAGGATCCCATAACTTATAGCCTTTTACACCTTCTGCAAAACCCAAGAATATGGATTTCTTGGCTCGAGGATCTAACTTGCTTTCTTTTACATGAAAGTAAGCACGATATCCAAAAACATGCAGCCTATCATAATCAGTCGCAGGATTCCCAGACCATACCTCCATTGGAGTTTTTCCATCAATTGCAGCTGAAGGCAACCTATTAATGAGATGCCAAGCATATGTCACAACCTCAGCCAAAAACGCCTTGCCTAACCCAGTATTAGACAACATACATCGTACCCTTTCCAGTAATGTACGATTCATGCATTTTGCCACCCCATTCTGTTGCGGCGTACCTCTAACCGTGAAGTGTCTCATAATACCTTCATCCTGACATACTTGCAAGAACGGATCAGATTTGTACTCACCTCCATTATCTGTACGGAGCGTTTTGATGTTTCTGCCAGTCTGAGTTTCAATCATCTTCTTCCACTTCAGGAACACATTCAAGACCTCATATTTATGCTTCATGGTGTACACCCATACACGTCTTGAATAATCATCTACAAAAGTGACGTAATAAAACATACCTCCCAATGATATTTGCTTGGAAGGTCCCCACACGTCCGAGTGAACATAATCAAGAGTCCCACGAGTACGATGGATAGCAGTGCCAAACTTGACTCTTGTTTTCTTGCCCATAACACAATGTTCATAGAAATCTAATTGCAAGTCTTGACACCTTTCAACAATCTTTGCTTGGCTAGATTTTTCAAAGATTTCTCATTAACATGCCCTAAACGCATGTGTCACAACTTAGTAGTATTGAGAGAATTACCTGCAGACTCAGTTACTGCAGCATCACCTGTAATAGTACTCCCCTTTAAGAAATACAAATTACCTTCTTTCACTGCCTTCATCACAACCATAGCACCAGACAAAACTTTAAGAATACCTTGTTCGATGGATAATTTATAACCTTTGGTATCCAAGTCACCCGCAGAGATGAGATTCTTCTTCAAGTTAGGAACATACCTAACATCACACAATTCTCGAACCATACCATTAAACATCTTCACACGGATTTTACCAATCCCTTTGACTGCTAAAGGATGATTATCACCCAAATAAACAGATCCACCTTCCATCTTTGAAAATCTAGAAAACCAATTCCGATTAGGACACATATGATAACTGTAGGCTGAATCAACAATCCATATGTCTGCAGAACAAATCAACGATGACATGGAAAAGGAATACTCATCAGAATCTTCATCATTACTCTTGGCAACGTTCGCAGTAGTGTTTTTCTTGTCTTTGGCTTTCACTTTGGGACAATCTTTAATCTAATGTCCCTTTTGATAACAGAAGGCACATTCATCAGCCGAAATTTTTGAACCACCTCTCGATTTAGATCGAGATTTACCTCTCTTACCACTAAGTTTACGGTCTTTACTTCTTCCCCTTACAGTCAACGCTTCAGACGATGCATCTCTATGGATCTTCAGATCCTTTCTCCTGTACTCATAATTAAGCAAAGTTGTAGCGACCTCATCATAATTCAACTCTTCTTTTTCCGTTAACAAAGTAGTAACGAGATGTTCAAATTCTTCTGGAAGGGAATTTAGCAAACACAAAGCCTGATAATTCTCAGGGACTTTTTCATCGAGATTCAATAAATCAGCAAGTAGTTTGTTGAATTCATCAATATGTTCAGATAAACTAATATTTGGTCTCAAATTCATCCGGAAAAGTTATTTGATCAAGAAAAGTTTATTTTGAATACTTTTTGTCATATACTTATCTTCCAACTTCTTCCAGAGCTCCTTTGCAGAGGTTTCCTTCATAACAAAGTACTTTTGTTCCTTTGCCAGACACAATTGTATAGACCCACACACTTGCCGATTCAATTTCTTCCAATCTTCTTCTTTCATCGTATCCGGCTTGTCACCTAAAGCTTCCTCCAAATTTTCTTTAGCTAATACATCCATAACTTCGCATTGCCACATGCCGAAATTGTTCTTGCCATTGAACTTTTCGACGTCGAATTTCCCAACTGTAGCCACCTTAGAATTTGAACTTGAATCTACAGAATTCGACATATTCTTCATAATTATTTAACCAATCACCAACAAACACAACCCAAGAGAGTTTCACCAAAAAACAACTTGAAAACCCAAGATTGGATTTTCAACAAATCTGGGAAAACAGAACCGTCAATTTCAAAGAATTACGGAGAACGGAATACTTTGAACCAGAGAATGTGCCATATACTGTTAGAAAGCCTGAAGAATCTACTTTCCAACCCAAAACACGGATCGAGGTTTTGATATCTGAGTACAAGGTTATAGACGTTTTACCACAGGATGTCGAATCTGGACAGATTCCTAAAACCGAACAAAACCCTACAAACAATGTTCTACAATCCCTTCTACAACCCAAAGGAATAACCTTCGGCTCTGATACCAATTTGTTGCGCCTCGCGGAAACGTTATCACATAAACACTGTTGATAATCGAATAGAAAATAACACACACACCACAATTGAGAATAATAAATAATGCAAATAACAAAACACAAGAAAATTACGTGGTTCGGCGTTTGCCTACGTCCACGGAACAAAGTGAGAATAGCTTTATTGATGTTTGAGAAGATGAAGAACAATTAAACACGAAAACCGTAATATCGGTTTTCCACCACACAGATCTGAATCTCACACATGTATTTTACCCATGGCCACAATCCCTATTTATAACCAAAAGGTTATACACAGTTTCTAATGGAATTGAATTCCACATTAGAAACTAACTCAAGTCCTTCAAGGACATATGTTGTTGCCAACCAAATAGATTTCTAAATAGAAATCTAACTCTGATTCCTAATCAGACTCTTACATTAATTGGTTTCCACAACTGGCTTGGGCCTTGTTCTCAACAGTAGGTTACCCAAATCCTTCGCATCCATACTCCCAAAGTGACTATCCTCCCAAAGATGGCGCATAGTTTCCAGATGTGAATCAATGATTGTCTTCGATGACAAGCGGGTCAGATATGCCATCACTTGATACAGTTCAACTAATAAGGATGGACCCACGATATCCCATCTCTGAATCCTTCTTTCCTTTTTGTGCTGATCAAGATGCATACGCAATGCATGTTCTGAATTACCCGACAAATACCACGAAATGTCGGATTTTAAAACCTCCCCATTCCGACACAGACCATCAAAATTTCGAGGAATATGCTAGTTTTCTAGACCTCGAAATTTCACCCGGATTCGGCATCTTGAAGTATGGTCCAAATTTCAATTCTGGTGAGGCATGTTCAAAGTAAATTAAGACTCCAAGCCATCACCAAACATCATAAAACCACATACAGCCACCCTAGTATAAAGAAGCCAACATGTTACAAAGCTGCAATTAGACAAATTATCATCATACTTAACATTCAAAAAGAAGCTGCAATCATAAGTTAATACGAAGTTTCTCTGCTTTATCTGTCTTTTCGTTTTGAAAGAGGGTCAGAAGTTTCTACTTTAAATGATATTAAACAGGATTTTGTAACGAAGTTTCAGAAAAATACTTTACATGCAGTTAGCTTTTAGTTCAGCCTTTTGGCGGAAATATCTGAATTACAGTATATGACTTTGTGCATGATCAGTATGGCTAGAAAAAGATTGAATAGGCAATGTCTTGTTTAACAGATAGATAGAAGTGGTCCATTATATATTTTGGCTGATGAACGCCCTTCTCAAGAATCTAGATCCAGTAAAGGTCTTTCTCAATGGCACTCGGACATAGGATATTCCAGCAGTACAGATGCCTGAATATCCGAATAAGCTTGGTAAGTACTTAGTGAGTCTTCAGCTCCATCGGATGATGGAAAGTTCCTTTGGTGTACGTTGGGAATGTCTTCATTTTGAAAGTGAGTAATCTCATGCACCAGAGGTCCTAGTCTTAAAGACAGCCTTTCAAAATGTCTATATTCTGTCCAAGTAGATGAGTGCTAGCATAGTGATCTGGCTCATATGGTTTGGATTTGTTTATCGTCAGGTAAGTCTATCTTCTATAATCCTCTTACAAGGTTTTTAGATTTTAATAGCCAGCCTTTTTACTGATGATACGAGTATTTTGCACAGTTCGACTTCCCTCCCTAGTAACTACCAATTTTGGATGCATAGAAATAACCGAATATTTTGTTTTACAACCTCAATCAGATGACGCTTTTCATGGAAACTATTTTTTTTTTTTTTTGTATTTGACGTGTAAACATGTTGTAACTATTTCGGTGATCTTCAAGCTGCATTTTGTTTCATCGTGGTTTTGGTAGAAATGCAACTGCTGAACTATTTGCTCTTCTTTAAGGCTTATGATTCAAGGGGTTTGTTTCAACATGACTTAGTAGTATTGTAGAAATGTACAACAATTATCACGATTCTCTCTTTGATATCTTTTAAGTGCTTCCAAAGAAACACTTCACTTGGGCTCAATGATGAACTCTGTTTTCCAAATGAATGTCTTCTATGGTTCTGAAAACTTGAGGTTATATTTCTATGTCTAAGTGGTTTTGATGATTTCTATTTTTTTATATGGAGTTTTATTTCATTTCATACTACGATTCGTAAATGATAATTTCCAATATAAGATACTTAGTCTAAATCTAGGAGTTGAATGTTTCTTAGCTTAATTTGGCATTTCAAGTGGAAAATGTTGATCCTGATTTGTTTGTAATTTATTGTATTCTTCTGACATTGTAATTGAAACTCCAAGATAGTGCTATTACTACAGTTATCACTAATCAATCAAGCCAAATAACAAGCAGAAGGTAAATGAACACACAGGATTTTTTAACGTGGTAAAACCCAATATGGGAAACGTCCACGGTTGTCCTCGTGATAACAAATAAATCCACTAGACGAAAAAGATATACAAACCTATCAACTACCTGCAATCACTGCGAGTGGACACTACCGGTTATCTTTAACACCTTGACTTCACCAGAGCACCTCGATGTATGCACAAGACACTCGACTTCTTGATGAACACACAAGAAGACTCGAAGCCGATTTCAATACTCAATATGGAAGAAGGAGAATGAATGGAGGAAAAGGATTGAGTTCAATCACCACAAACACAACCTACACAAACTCTAGTAGAAGAACTTGATTGAACAACCAAAGAACTCGTTTTCTCTATATTAGAAAAACCTTATATAGTTAGGGTTTCAAAGAGGAAAGAGATGGGCCGTAATAGAGAAAAAAACACCGTGGACGTATGTACATCGAAACAAGGTACGTATGTCCCTGAGTCATAAATTGTTTGCTGCCTCATACGACGTATGTACGCCTTAACTTGGTACGTACGTCCAAGACACTAAATTCGCTGCTGCCCAACTTATGGTACGTACGTCCTAACTAGGTACGTACGTCCAGACCTTCACAATACTTGCTGACTAACACTAGGTACGTACGTCCTAACTAGGTACGTACGTCCTATACCAAACTGCAACCTCACAAACATGACGCGAAACGAAAGACTCGGGACGACGCTCATACATCAAGATTTTCTTAACAATGAACTCAAGGCGAGATAACCGAGGACACATATAGTCACAAAATAATGTTAAACAACCGAATGCCTGTTTCAATCTCCACCTTTGACATTTATTTTGTGACAAAAACCTATGACTCTAGAAGCACTTATAAAACGTGCGTACAAACCCAAACCCATTGGCACTTATAGAACATGCCTACACCAGCACTCATAGGAAATACATACCAAGTCACCAACACTTGATGTTTAGGTCGAGTAAGAGGCTTTAATCATCAGAGACGAGATAGAAGCAACAAAGAGGTCTGAATTAGTCAGAGAGCCAACGGAAGTTTCTCGAACAACTCCCCCATACTTCATGAGCTCTGAGGTTTGATACTCGAGCTCCCCCAAAAGGCCAAAACTGTACAACCTCCAATCATCATCGCTTTCACTCCCCCATACATGGAGCATACCTGAAACATGACCCAAAAATACACTAACAGAGGAAGAGAGAGGTGTTAGTATTGGAGTCATAAATCTCCCTCTTTTTGTCACAAATCGTGAGCAAGATGGGAACCATCAACAACAGGTACTATAAACAATAGAATAACAGACATGGAACATAGCCTTAATAATTAGATAACCACGAAAGTAATACCAAACAGAAATAGCAATCCATATAGAAAGAAATAATCTTAGAAGAGAACAAAAATCCTAAAATCAAACAATGTGAAAGACACGTTCCCAATGACCTGGAGGAAGCTTGGAGAAGTAAGCATCAGCACGACCTGAAGGATTCCAACGATTCACTTGTACAGAATAGGTTTTCAATTCTGCTATTCAAACCGCAGTCTGTGAGAGGAGCAGCTAAACCTGAAACCCACAGGAACCCAACTAATTCCAAGATGTGACATTGGAGATGCGCAGGCAAGCACTCCCAATAGTTCACATGAACCCTACACGGGTTAAGGAACGGTGGATGAATATAATCATACCCATGAGGAACACGACATAAACCACAAACCTTTGTAGGATTCTTGTATTCCATCACCATGAACGATACATAGCCAAGAACAGGAACAAAGACACCATGAAGTTCATACTCCACCATTGATAAATTCTGAAAAACAAGAGGGAAACTAAAAAGGAGTAAAAGAAAATAAAACAAGAGAGACTCAAGGAAGCAATATATATAGGTAAGGATAAACCAAAACCATACATGGGCCCAAACATAAGCCCATGACCTAATAATCAAAACCTTTCCACAAATTAGAATAAAGCTGTAATAGAACTTAATAAACCAATATCCTAAAGAGTTTGAATCCTTAACAAGCATAAATATTAATAAGCACCAATAGAATAGAACAAAACAAAAACAACAAAAAATAGGAAGAAAAAAAAGCTACTCCTCCGAACCAGAGCTATCATCACCCTCCTCATCACCAGAACCCTTGCCACCATCTCCCTCATTCTCGTCCTCAGACTCAGCACCATCTCCATCACTTGCAAGCGGGGGTTCCTCTGCCGGAAATGTAGGCAGTGTGATAGGAGTGTAGTCAAGCTGAAGATGGCGCATCTGTGCCACATTCATCCCATGAATATCGCAAAGCATGGCATCACGCTGAGAGAGAATGACTCCAAAACGATCCAACCTAGCATCAGTGCGAGCTTGATGACGTCGAAGAGAGGAGACCCTAGCCTCTACTGCAGCCACAACAAGGTTATTACTAACCGAAGAGGGAGAAGGGCATCCAAAAATCAAAGCGCGATCAAAGTCATCGCGCCTATCAAGAGCTCTACCACCCCAGACCAGATGGTGAGTCAGTGTCGCACCCACAGCTTCAAAAGCCGCCTTCCTAGACGGACATCCCTTCTTGATTGTATTTGCCCAGTCATGAGCAACAAACCTAGGAGGAATCACCTCCGTATACCTGCCCTGGAAACCCAAATGCTAGTCATGATGAAGCTAGGAAAAGAAAGTGTACCCTTAGCAGCATCAATCTGAAGCATCCGAGAGAAGATAACCTCCGAAAGGTTGACGTGATAAATAGACATGCAGACTATCAACTTGATCATCTCATCCATGATGATGATCATGTTACCTCGGGTCGGATAAATATTGGAATGAGCAATCATATGCATAAGAATGACGCTATAGTGCCTAGCATGGTACCTCTGTGTGACCCCATCGATGAACATCTTCTGAGCTTGATTGACCAAGTCAACCCTAACCTCATCTGGAATGGGCCAAGTGATATGAGTCTAACTCAACGGCATCTCATAACCATCAATCCCCAATGCCTCACGAATCACCCTTGGAGAAATAGTGTATCTCCTGCCCTCAATAAACACTGTGAAGCTTGTACGATTCTGAGACGGCGTCTTTGTTTCATAAAAGGAAATAGTGTGCTCGACCGAGTATTTGGTGACCGGTTGACACACCCTCAACCAATTTCGAGTAGCATAGAATGATGCCACGTTCCCAACTTGAGTAGCACCCAATGGACTTGAGCTAATGTCAAGTAAGTCGAAGAACCTCTCTGGAACAATGGCTTTAGCCCAAGGATGAGCACCAAGAGGTGGAGGAAGAGGTGAGGAGTCAGCGGGGGGAACACCTTTCCCCATTTGAGCACGAGAGCTACGTGCACCCGACAAAGAGGCACCCTTAGAGACGGGTGTGTCACTAGTGGGGGTTGTGCGAGCACGCTTGGGAGCCATGTCCTGAACCATAACCAATATAAATCGAGCCAAATGGTGTAAGAGAAAGTGATGAAATTGACAATAAAAAATACAAGGAAACCCATTGAGGCAATTCATCAAACAGTTTGTGTACACAAGTAAGAGTCAATTGTAAATCATCAAACTACACATCTAAAAACATACTAATCATGCTAAAACAAGAAGGAATATAGTAATAACCATGAACAATGAATTAAGAAGCTTCAAATGTGGAAGAGTTTCGAATTAAACCGATGAAATTGATAACCAACAACCTCGAAAGACAAAACAACCAACATATCTAAACAAGCAACAAGAACAACAGATGAAGGAAAGAAGAATAAGTTGGAGAAACTTACCGTAGAGACGAAGAAGAAGAAGAAAGAGTCCCACTTGAAATAAACAAACCCCACGCACACAAATGAAAGAAAAAGATGCAATCACAAACAAGAGCAAGAGAAGAAGAGAGAAGATTCGAAGAAGGAAAGTTTCTAAAACGGTTAAGAACTAAATATGTAGTGCTTGCAAGAGAAGAAAGCACGATTCCAATATATAACCAATTGGCTTTGTGTTCGAAAATGTGCTTAAAACAGCAAATGTGCCAACTGGTAACAAGGACGTACGTACGTCCAAACGACGTTCGTACGTCGACTCAGAGAAAAAAGAAAACTGCTGCCTAACCCAACGTTCGAACTTCCTAACAACGTTCGTACGTTCAAAGTAAAAAAAAAAACTGCTGACCCCCATACCGTACGAACCCCTTAACGACGTTCGTACTTCACCCTTTCCTTTTTTTTTTATTAAAATAAAATTTTATTGATAAGCTCAACAAATTACACAAAAGTAGAGGACAAACGCGCTACAAACTGCGCGGCAAGTCCTTTCTGGATAGCAAACCCGATTCTCCTAAATACATATTCGTTCGAACCTGCAGTCATCACGTTGCTATACATATTCGTTCGAACCTGCAGTCATCACGTTGCTATCCATTTTTTTTTTTTGATTTTGATTTAGAAGTTTTAATTTTTAAAAGACAGTAGACCGAACAAAGAAGAGAGACAAATGTTGAGAAACATCACAAGGATAAATTCTAAATATTGTATGGATTCCAATCCAACCAAAAACTAATGATAATTTGAATATGCAACAAGAGTGAAAAATGCAAGAAGGATGGACAGAATCATAATCCAAACCTTGGTAGACAGGAAAACGATGCAATCATGCATGAAGAATAGAGTACTCCCATATGGAGACCATTGCAAACCTAGAAGAAAAACCATCCACGAGATACCGAAAATTAACAATAAGAGAACTTCAAGACCATTGTATACTTAACATGCCCTTATACACAAGCATGAATAGGCAAAACATGCACTAGACCATAACAAGACCACGTAGCTTTTTGGTCGACTTCTCGTTTTTGAGATATCCTTTTTTTTTTTTTTTTTTTTTTTGTGTGTAGAAACAAACAGAAATGCCATTCCCGTGTGGGAGTAATTAATAACCTCCATCTTCAACCAATACACGAGGGTAGGGTGTAGCCTACATCTTTTTGGCAAAAACACACTCAAGAAGTGTAATACCATGATAACGTGCAACACAAGAACTAACATCTCTTGAGTGCAACCGTCAGAGCATGACCCTCACAGCCCCAACGGGTTCCTAGCCAACTGATTATGCTCTCAAGACATTCAAATGGCTGGGGATTTTGTGAGTTATTGATCACTTACTAGAGGTGAGCAAGAGAGACACAAGGAGAGAGTAGAAGGAATGAAGACAGTAATAATCTGAGACAATCATCTTCTAAAAGCACAAAAATGACAGTATAAGATACTCTACTAACCCCAAAACATGCAAACACGTCATGCAAGAAACCACCAAGGGAGACGAAGAGTATGATGCGGCCCAACAAAATCCTTGACAAAAATACACCAAAGAAGCCTACCAAACTATAATTAGCTGAAAGTTGGAATCCAAACAATAGCCAGAGTAGACTCAAGAAAAAAAAATGCAAAGAAAATAAAAAAAAAAAGACATCCCTAAAACAACAAGAAAAATCCTACATTTAAAAGAAAGAACTAAGCATAGAGATGCGGGAGAGGGGTAGTGACAATAAAGCAATTATCATGAAAACGACTACCGGTTAAGAGCAAGGCATGATTTTTATCAAAGACATCACATCTGTCATCCTCAAAGACAACTTTAAACTTAGCATCACATAATTGACTAATGCTCAACAAGTTCGAATTAAGACCCTTAACAAATAAAAGCTCATGACCGCGTAACTTTACCTTCTACCAGGAGCATCTTACCATTCCCAAAGGTAACCTTACCTCCATATCCATGAATCAAATTAGCAACAAGAGTCTTGTCACCTGTCATGTGACGAGAACATCCACTGTCTAGATACCATGATGTGGTGCCATTCTCAACCAGTCGTGCCATGTGAGAGACCATCTTTCTAGAAGCATCAACATTCTTATCCCAGAAATGGGGCGGTGGAGTGGGCATTGGATGTGCCTGCGGGCGAGGGTGGTTCCCATAAGGAGAAAACCTAGGTAATCCCCACGGAGCATAGCCATTCCACATGTACGGAGCCTGCAAGGGAAAGGTGGTCGACTTATTTCAGTAAGAAGCACCTGCAAAGGGAGAATGGTGAGAGGCATACAGATTATTCCAACAGAAAGCAGAAGTATGACCCATACGACCATAAGTAAGACACTTAAAATTTTTGTGTCTGAAGTTCTTTTTCCGAGCGGGTGGAGATCGATCAATTCTAGGTTGAGTGACAACACCTATTCCCTGTACAGGAGGAAGAGACGTAGGTGGAACACTTGCTGGTCTAACGAACGTAGTATGAGTAGAGCTAGATGCAGGAAGAGTAACAGATGAATTATAACCTAGACCGAACTTATCTGAATGAGATTTACCACTTCCCAACAGAGAGTCAAGACTAGCACTAGCCTTACCAAAACCAACCAATTGTTTATTTACAACAAACAATTCCGTTTTAACCTTTTCATGTTCCAGCACCAAGGAACGATATCTGGTCTCTATATCATGATTCAGCTTTTCGAGAGAAGCAATACGTGCTTGGAAGTCCACTTTTTCTTTCTCAAACTCCTCTTTCAGCATATTAGAGTCACCTGCAAGATTACAGATATCTTGGCCAAGACTATCAACCTGATCCTGTAACACATTGTAGTCTTTTCAAGCAACTTAACCTGTTGCATAGAAAACTTATACATATCACACAATTCAGTTGTGTTTGTATGAACACCAGACTCAGAAATAGTAATATTATCAGTAGAGGATACGATACCTCCTGGATGTTCATCCAGGGATGCACTGAAGACAACATAGTTGGAAACAACATTTGAGTTGTTGCCATCCTCTTCCTCATCTGAGTCATCCCATGTAACTGTGAGATTTGCCTTGGAATTGTCTCCAAGCTTGCGATCCACCTTCTTGTCACATTCATTTGCAAAGTGTCCATATTCACAACACTTGTAGCACTGGACATCCTTGCGATCAACACGAGCTCTCCTACCATCAACTGATAACCTTTCAAAACCACGACTCCAAGGCGCACTTGGAGAGCTAGAGAAACGCTTTCGAGGATCTAGGTTTTGTTGATACTTTAGAATCTTCTGAAAGCTACGAGAGAGGAATGCATAGTTGTCATCCATACTGGGCTCTTCATCATCAGAAGCCCCCATAGGTACTCCTTTCGAAGAGGTGGCCTTAAAAGCCACAGACTTATTCTTCGAAGGTTCTTCCAATGCCTATTCCATCTCACAAGTACGTAGTTTTCCAGCAAGCGTCTCAATAGACATGTCCTTGATCACATTGCTCTCAATAATTGCATCCTTACGAGAACGAAAACAAGGTGGCAAAGCACGCAGTATTTTACGTACAATTTGTGTATCAGTATACACATGACCAATAGCAGCACTACAATTGACAATGTCTTGCAGACGAATGAATAACTCATCAAAAGTCTCAGAATTATCCATTCTTAAGTTCTCGAACTAAGAAGTTAACAATTCAAGCTTGCTTTCCTTGACAGATTCATCACCCTCATGTGTACGAATAAGTCTGTTCCATGCATCCTTTGCTTCAACACAACCATGAACCCGACGAAATTCACTTGCATTTAATGCCATGAAAATAACATTGAGTGCCTTGTTGTTGAAAGTTGCCGAAATTTTTTGTTCAAGCGACCACTTAGCACGTGGTGTGGGTGATGTAACTGCAGTATCACCAGTTCTTGTCGTAGTCAGAGGTGTTTTCCATCCGTCCTCAACTGCGAGCCAGACATCCTCACCTAAGGTTTGGAGATAAGCCATCATACGAACTTTCTAATGACCAAAATCTTTTCCATCAAATTGTGGAGGAAGATTCGAAGTACCAAACTTGTGAGGTTCCATTGTAGCACTATGGATCGTAGGTGTGAGCCTTTACGCTCCTTAACAAGCCCCCTGCGACTGATACAAATTGAAACTCCAAGATAGTGCTATTACTACAGTTATCACTAATCAATCAAGCAAAATAACAAGCAGAAGGTAAATGAACACACAGGATTTTTTAACGTGGTAAAACCCAAAATGGAAACGTCCACGGTTGTCCTCGCGACAACAAATAAATCTACTAGATGAAAAAGATATACAAACCTATCAACTACCTTCAATCACTGCGAGTTGACACTACCGGTTATCTTTAAAACCTTGACTTCACCAGAGCACCTCGATGTACGCACAAGACACTCGACTTCTTGATGAACACACAAGAAGACTCGAAGCCGATTTCAATACTCAATATAGAAGAAGGAGAATGAATGGAGGAAAAGGATTGAGTTCAATCACCACAAACACAACCTACACAAACTCTAGTAGAAGAACTTGATTGAACAGACAAAGAACTCGTTTTCTTTATATTAGAAAAACCTTATATAGTTAGGGTTTCAAAGAGGAAAGAGATGAGCCGGAATAGAGAAAAAAACACCGTGGACGTACGTACGTCGAAACAAGGTACGTACGTCCCTGAGTCATAAATTGTTTGCTGCCTCATACGACGTACGTACGCCTTAACTTGGTACGTACGTCCAAGACACTAAATTCGCTGCTGCCCAACTTATGGTACGTACGTCCTAACTAGGTACGTACGTCCAGACCTTCGCAATACTTGCTGACTAACACTAGGTACGTACGTCCTAAATAGGTACGTACTTCCTATATCAAACTGCAACCTCACAAACATGACGCAAAACGAAAGACTCGGGACGACGCGAACCGAAAGACTTTGTTAACAATGAACTCAATGCGAGATGACCGAGGACACATATAGTCACAAATAATGTCAAACAACCGAATGCCGGTTTCAGTAACCAATTTGACAATTCTTAAAGAAAATTCTACGCGTTCAATGAAAACTCTACGCATAGAAAATAAGTCATTTACGAGACAATGAGAACTGTTGGAAATTGTGATGGTTTCTCCATGGAAGTATATATGTTTGGAAAGATTGAAGGCCCGGTGTAGCAAACAACGTAGTCCAATTGCAATAGGAAGGTTCGAAAGTTCTAAAGCAGTTCCACTGGGATGAAATCCAACTTGGTGGACTACCCCAACCCACAGCAAGCACAGAACCACCACAAGTGAGGCGACCACGCCACCAGCTGAAAACAAAGACAATTCGTAAAGCTTAATCTTGAGAGATCGAACAGTTCTCTCTCACGTACAACTTTAAATATTAGAGGAAAAATAATATAATGGTGAGGAGTGAAAGACCTGAAAGATATGAAAGCAAACTAAGGTTTTGAAGCCAAACAGTTGGAAGAACAGTGAGGGCACCAATTATTGAAAAAACGTAGTTTGAATTCAGATGAAATCCACAAAAAGATAAATGAGCATTTGGGAAGACTGATGCTAAGTCATCTCTCATTAGAGTTATGTATTCAACACAAGAAGCCTGCAGGAAAATTTGTTATGCACATTCTTTCATCATCAGTGCAAGCAACCAACATAATAGAGACTCGTAAGTGAAATATAGTTGAAGTAGAAGCTTGCACTTACATATAATTCGGCATAGAGTATTAGCTGCATAGATCAATGTTTAAGAATCAGTCTTGCTTTATATGACATCAATTACAGTTCACAATAACACAAGTTTTATCAATCAAGCATGTTCTTGGTAGAATAGAGCAAATTTTGGTCATTTATCTATATGATCATCTACTCATTGCATTTATCATTGAATACTACAGTAAACTTACAGCCACAGCTAAGCGACCAATTTTTCCAAATGCAGCTTGGCCAATATCAGGATAAGTTTGGACTTCCGGAAAGCTATCTAAACATCGCTTCAATAGAATTCCTGGGTAGCATGAAATGACACCAAACAAAAATAGTAACAACAAGCCCAGCCACCCTCCTTTCACTGCAGAGGGGATTGAAAGTATTCCTATTCCGCACAGAACGTTTATGCCTGACCAAGAAGACTTAGATCACATACATACGTAGATGGAATCATGGAAAGAGAGCAACATTTATAAATGAATAAATGATGCCTAAATTCTCAGTAACTAGACTATCTTCAGAGTTGAAATGATTAAGAGCTAATTATCTAAAGGAACGTGAAAAAGAAAAAAAACTGTAGTTAGAAAGAAACATTATGAAACTTGAGTAGACTTAAACTTTTCTTGATGTTGCAAGGAGCATAAGTTGATCATACTCTTGTATAACAATTTGCATTTTGTGCAAAATATACAGAGATCGATACATGTGTTTGCAACTGTTATAATCGGTACATCAATTTACCAGAAACCACTTCAGTTGTCTCCAATCATGAGAATGCCCAAAGTCTCCCAAACGAGTGTTAGGCCGAAAATATTTGAAACTTACATGCATGGTTACAAGTTCAACTATTAAATTATGTACTTAATTAAGTTCATTAGACTGATTACCATTAAGGACTGACTGAGTAAATGAGCATTGCTGGGTTGCTGATTTTCCATGATAAGAGATCTTCTCTGTGGATTCCCTTGTCAGAGAAGGGAAGTCTTTGTTTTCCAAGATTTCTGTCGAAAGTAAGGGCTCACACAGAGCTGAATCGAAACTGGATGCATTTTGCCTCTTGTGCACTGATAATGAAGTGTTGTTTGTTCGAAACTTATCTTGTCTAGAAAATCATCCTTGGATGTTTCATGCTCGCAATCAGGTCCATTGACTGCCTAAATTATCATAAGCCAAAATGCAACAGAAACAGATACGAAAAAAGCAACAAGGTTCAAATTGTTACCAACACTTTTAGAATAATAATGTCTCACATGATTGAGGAGAGGGGTCATCGCTCGAAAAGTATGTCACTATAACGCAGACCTTGATGACATTTAGTTTAACACTATAAGCAAAAGTTTGATTGCAAAATTAAAAATAAGACTAACGTTCGTTACTGTAGGGGTACCACATACTCCAACCAATCAAAAGCAGCCACGTGGCACAGTCATTCATCCATCAGGTCGCCACGATCTCTACCTGCTAGCTATGCTGTCAGGGGCGGCGCCTAGGCGCTATTTCGGAAAGGGGTCGCCTCGCTCTGGACAAGTAGCGCCTAAAACGCTTCGAGGTGCCTGGGCGGCGCCCAGGCGTAGCGCTCTGCTCAGGGCGGTCAGCACACAGGCGCTCAAAAAGGCCCAAAATAAAAAAAACTAAAAAAGCCCATGTCCAGTCGTCCAGAATTAAGCTGCTGCTGCTTCTTCCTCCTGCTGCTGCCTCCTGCTGCTTCTCTCTTGAATTCTCCGCTGCTGCTGCTGCCTCTTCTCTCTTCTCTCTTCCTCCTGCTGCTGCCTCCTCCTGCTGCTGCCTCTTCTCTCCTCTCTTTAATCTCAAGAATATATAGTAATTTCTTTGGAAGTATCCAAAAACTGCAGGTAGAGAGTCTAAACCCCATCCAGCATTTCTTAAAAATGTTGGACTGTAGCATTCAATCAATGGTTTCTAAACTCTCTGATGAAGGAGCATTTAATAAATAATCCATATCTAAGTAAAGATCAACTGCATCATCTTCTTGGTTCTGGTTATCAGTGTATGCCTGTCTGTCAGGGGTCCGATCAGGGCGGCGCCTAGGCGGTCGAGGCGGTGAGGCAGAAACTGAGCGCCTGGCGCTCCGCTCCGCCCCTGACAGCATAGCCTGCTAGTAGCTCGTCCACAACAGCTCGATCTCACAACGAGCAGCGGCCTGCTTATACACACGTGCTCTCATTCAATGCACAGAATATTCTCGTCAGTTACATAATTAATTCACAGGGATGATCATCGCGCGTTACACAATTAATCCTCATTATGATGACGGAGAATCTGCAAGATCCACGATCCACGCCTTTCTACCTTCTATAAGAATAGAACTACGATGGCTTGATCTCTAAGTTCAATCCCCTCGAGCTAAGAGTACGTAGGCAATCTCGATCTCAACGAGGTGCAGCCACCCCTGATCTACAACTTTCCCTTTGGTCAAGTCTCCCAACGACCTGATCTAGTAGTGCATTAATCTAGAAATAGGTTAATACAGTTACTTAAGGACTTTAGTTGTCTTTTATTTCGATGAAGGTAGTACATTACCAAAATTTCTATCAAAGATTAGTTAGAAGCAAAATATTACTTTCATTTCAGATTTGCATAATCTTGACCGGAAACCTGGAGTTCAGATTCGTGTAGAGATTTGTACCAGGTGATGATCAGACTCTAGACCTTCAAAGTCCAACTTTTATTTAAAACCTACCAGGTTGACTCTTTTTAGCATTAAACGGATTAAAATCTCAAATCTATGTTATAGATTCTGTTAAATATATCTGGCAACACATTCAAAACGCATAATATGGAAATTTCATAAATTTGTTTTGGTACATCATAGTATGATAGTACTAATCTTGAAGTACTTAAATGTTCAAGAAATTAAGGGATTTTTAGACTTAACCCCCCCTTTTATGGTCACGTTTTGAGTAAACCCCCCTATTTGTCCAAGTTTGGACTTTACCCCCTCTCTGCCTATTTCTATCAAATTTAACGTCAATTTTGTTTGTAACTTCCCAAAATGTCCTCGATTATTGCTTTAGACTTAACCCCCCCTAAAAATATGAGACGGGGGTACTTTAGGAAGAAAAAATAAAAATAGACGTTAAATTTGACAGAAGTATACGGAGAGGGGGTAAAGTCCAAACTTGGATAAATAGAAGGGTTTACTCAAAACGTGAGCATAAAATGGAGGGTTAACTCTAAAAATCCCAGAAATTAACAACAAACTTTAGATTCTAGCAAATTAAAATAAGTTCTTTGTAAGTAAAGTTCAAAAGATCGAAAATACTAAAATGAGAGAACAGAGATATTTACTTGTAAGTCTGAGGCCAGGACAAGTGATAGTTAGAATTAGAGGTGGGCACGGTCCGGTCCGGTCCTAAAATGTAATAGGACCGGGACCAAACCGAGTTGACTGTATCGGTTCGGTTTCGGTTCCATGGACCGAAATAATTGGAATGTAACCGGACCGAACCGGACCAAATACAATCGGTCCGGTTTCGGTCCGAAACTCGGTCCTGGGCTTTTTTATTGGGCTTTTTTGGGGGGACCTTAGCAGACCAGTGTCCCAGCTATAACTAGGTCTACAACTGCCTTCAATCAAATAGAAATGAACTGCACACTACTATGCTAATGCAGCAATGCTTATGCAAAGCAGTCTATTTATAGTACAGAAACACAAAATATTTTGCAGTTTGTATTTAAAAGCATTCCTTCAGGCAGGCATCTAGGGGAGAAAACTTTCTATGTTTCTTTTCTACAACACAACAAAATCTCACCACTATGTGTAATCTGGTAAGTTGGTAAATATTAATATGCTTAAAACACAACTTCTAGATACCGAATACTAATACTAAACTGTCAAACAATGTCGAAGTTATTATAGTTAAAGGGGAATAAAGGGGGAAAATAAGTAAACAAAACTACATTTGACATTTCAAAATCTCCCACGGCCCCTGAAGCCACCACCACGGCTACCACCTCTAGGAGGGCCTCTGCCACCACCACGTGGTGCACCCCTTCCGCGAAATCCCCCCCCCCCCCACCTCGTCCACCACCACGGCCACCTCCTCTGCCTCCCCCACGACCACCTCTAAAACCAGATTGTGCCCCCCTGCAACACAAGTTCAATATAAAATTTAATCCAAGTATTTTCACAAAAATTGGTCAACTTGGAGCAAATTAAGACTGATCACATACAGCAGATCACAAACTCTTGTTAACCCTGGTGAGTGTGTAGATGTGTAGCTTAAAAACAGAACAAGAGCTGCATCTAACTTGATATTGAGAATTCATGACTAAAATGAAAACTAACAATAATCATACTAAATATTCTTATGATAGATCAGTTGTGCATATTTATATTTGCAATCAAGGCATCCCTATGCAGCATATTTAGCAACATATCCCATATTTATTCATCTTCTCTGACCTCCAAACGTTAAGACCATCCATGACTCTAGGCTTGCATATTGCTTTCCATTTAACAGATTCTGTCATCCTCTTATTCTTTGGAACTCCACAGGAAGTGAAAATGTTTCTTAAAAGTGAGAACAAACATAGAGACAGCGAGTAACTTTTTTCAACAATTTGCTCTAAAAACATTGCTGCCATGTGTTTTACATCTGTAGTTCCTCGATCTAACTTAAGCATTTAACAGAAAATTCTTGCACTGCATAATTAGCCTAAACTTTTAACAAGTTTGAAACGACGTTTAAAGCTAAACACTAACAACATCCATCCATAAGGAGCAACTTTTAATTTTAACAAGTCAAAATCGCAATGACTGTTTGTTTTAATTTTCCCCGATATTTTTCTAAGTAGACATTCTAATATGCAGTCAGAATATATATCTATAACTCAATCTTAGGTGCAAACCCAAAGGTTGAAGTGCAGTTTACATACCTGTGCCTGCACAGAAATTAGGAGACTCTCCTTTCCTTTGGTCAATTCAGAATCTTCAAGTGAAATCTAGAAAAAATCATAAAAACAAAAGTAAATAACTTGAGAACTGATTTATAATCCAAGCTAGGCATTGAACAAATTCAGAACATATTACAACAAATTCCCACATTGGCTCACCCTCGCAAAAAATTTCCCGACAACTATATCTTAAATGATGCCATTTTTTAGATAAAAATCAAATGAACTAACCTCTTTAACAGTAAGTTGCAGGGGCAATTTTCTTCAAAGACGATGTGTTCGTAAAATCTGAAAAAATCAAATGAAGTATAAACAAACCAATGTATATCAAAAAATCAAACACAAAAGCATAAAAACAGACTAATTAGCAATATTAAACAAACCTGATTCAAGTTCTTCATAAAACTCCATTTCTTCGATAGTTGGTGCAAACTGTAAAGATGCAATATCTCCGGCCTTCAACCAATTTTGACAACAAATTAATGCTTCCACCATCTTTGGAGTCAAAGAAGCCCTAAATGCATTGACTATCCTTCCTCCGGTGCTAAAACATGCTTCTGAAGCTACAGTCGAGACAGGTATGGCTAGAATGTCTTTGACAATTGTTGCTAAACATGGGTACTTAACTCCATTATGCTTCCACCAACACAAAATATCAAAGTCATTGTTAGTCTTTGTAAGCTCAAGAGGATCCTCTAGATACCTATCCACTTCATGCTCTAAGACAACAACATTGGTTGCCGCGGCCTCTTCCATCCAACTTCTAGTCATTGCTTCTCTTTGCCTTCCTCCCTTAGGCTCTCTAGATCTACTAGTCATACTAGATACACTAGTAGTACCCATGACATCACGTGCACTAGAACCACTAGTATCACTCGTAGGAATGGCATACTCCTCATAAAGTTTAACTAAGATGGTTTTGATGTCATTTGTTTTCTTGGCGGCTGAAATTTTGTCCATGTAACAAAACTTTTCCAACACATGGGCCAAATTCTTCGTCTTGTACCTTGGATCTAATACAAGTGCAACCATCAAGAGTTGATTTATTTTGTCCAAGTCTCCCCAATACTTGACAAACTTCACTCTCATCGCTTCGGACATTTCCATTAACACCTTTCTAGCCTTTGCCTCATCCGAATCATTGTTATATTCACCATCCAACCACATATCATCTTCATTCCCACATAATGCATTTATTTCCCCCTCAATGGAAATCAAGTCATGAAAGGCTTCATGCACCGATGGATTTAAGGTCAATGACATTTTAAGGGTCATGTCATAGAAAACCTTTAGAAAACTTACAAAAATGGCTGCATTGCGCCAATCACAAGACTTTGGTGGTCCTACCCTCTTCCTAGATTTCTTAGGTGCTCCCACATGTGCTTCCTCATGTTCTCCATCATCTTCCTCTTCTTCATCTTCACCAAACCATGCCAAATAACTAGGGCTTTCATCCTCCTCCTCCAATCTAGCAAAAACTTGTTCAAACTTTAAAGCCGCACTCAACATCAAATAAGTGGAATTCCACCTAGTTGGGACATCCAACACTACAAGCCCCTTGCACTCAATCTTCTCTTTAGCCACACAAGTCTTGAAGTACTCCAACCTTTGAGGTGAGGATCTCACAAACTTAACCGCATTCCGAATAGCTAAAATGGACTTATCCAATTTTTTCAATCCCTCCTTCACAATCAAGTTAACAATGTGAGCACAACACCTCACATGCATGTACCTCCCTCCGAGCAACATCTTTGCATGTGTCCAAAACTTCATTTTATTCCTTATATAATCAATTGCAACCGTGTTTGTAGTTGCATTATCAGCTGAGATAGTTAACACATTCTCTACACCCCAATCTAGTAAACATTGCTCAAGAATTTTGCCTATTGAGTTTCCTTTGTGATTAGGTATGACACAAAAATTGAGGACTATCTTGTGAAGCGTCCACTCATCATCAATAAAGTGAGCAGTAATCACCATGTAGTTGATATTCTGACAACTTGTCCAAGTATCCGTTGTGAGACACACTCTACGTGAGGCTAAGTCTTTTTTTAACTTTAATCTCATCTCTTGATACATGGTCAATAAATGCCTCACAAGTGTCCTACGAGATGGCACATGAAAATGAGAGCATGCAACCTCACAAAACTTTCTAAAGCCCCTACCTTCAACAAAACTGAACGGCAACTCATCAATTATTACCATTTCAACACAAGAGGTTAGACAATCAGCTTGTGTTGCTCCTCTACTCACTACCTGTCCACTTCTATCCAAAGAGAGCTTTGTTTGACCTTTATCAGGTATTCTTCCAGGAAATTTCGGACAAACTTTCACGTGTTTGTTCATTTGTGAGGTGCCATTAGTGCCGGAATCAGTGAAATATTCTTGCGGACAATACTTGCACTTAGACTTTTTCCTTGCTCTTGTGTTTCTAGTCTCATCCTTGTTGGTGTTATTTTTGTCATCAACCATTACATCAAATTCATCAAAGTGTTGCCATACTTCGGACCATTTCCTTGATGCTTTAGTCTTCTCGGAAGCAGATGGAGGTAAGGGTGGCAAACTACTTGGTATTGTTGTTGGTTCGGGTGTTTGTGGTAGAGAAGGTGATGGAGAAGGTGATGTTGCACTTGCAGATGAGGTGGTAGAAGCCCATCCACTTGGCATGTTTGGGCAATCCATCTACGGAACAATAAAACATACAATTTAGCAACAGAACAATAAAAACATACAATTTAGCAATAAACAATAACCATAGTAGTTAACTAGAGTAAACAACTCCTAAGTCCTAATCATATACATGACCAGATTGTATAAGTCAATGTCCACTCCATGATTCCTTACAATGAATTGAAACTCTTGTTCTTTATTCACCTTAGCTTTGTTATAAAGAAACAAAGACTAATTGAGGAAGAAGAACTATGTTTAACTTAACTCAAACAGAGTATATAAACATGACATATAATCAATACATGAAGACTCCAAAGACTGGACAAGGTACCAATACATTAACACCCAACTAATTATTAATTACATTGGCCCCCTAACTATCTATACTATGCAGTATAATCACCAATAATGCAGGCATGTCTCTCATCATGAATATGGGTATGAAAGAAATATAGGCATGATGCACTATGTATGGAAGAATCACTATAAATGCAGCTAGACATGAACTGACAAACAACAATCCAATAAAAGCATGCAGCAGAGTCTTAACATAGCTGCTCAACTATAACTCAAATAAGCTTCAACTAACAATATCTTATCGCCTTCGACTTGATTCGAAACTCTATTCAAACAAATTATATCTGAATCTAATGAAACCTCAACCAAAAATTCAATCGAATCGAATGTCAAAACTTTGAGCTCCCGTAACAATATTAACAGTTTTTATTTCCAAATCACAATTAAATTATGTATACAATCACAGCCACTATGAAAACACTTCTTTAGACCTGAAAACAAACTTTAATAGCTTCAACAACTACCATCATATTCACCAAAGAAAAACTCCAGATTTGTACCAAAACAGAAATAAGCTAAGATTAACATTATTTGAATTTCCAGACCTTTTCAATGAATCAGATTACAAGAAGCTCAATTCAACAAAAACAAATCTAAACTCATCAAATCAATCTACACATATTGAAATCGAAAACTCTAATTAAGGTTTCATGAATACCTTTCGAATCGATTTCTGCAACTACTTCTTCGAAGTGAGATTTCTCTTTTCTCTACCACGACGATGAACGAATTGTTTTCGGTTTTCGTTGTTGTTGTATTAACTATTAAGAGTTTCAGAAATATATTTCGATCGAACGAGGAAGAGGAACGAGGAAGTGGCGGAATGGAGAAGAGGACTGAAGGAGGCGGAATGGAGAAGAGGACTGAAGGAGGCGGGACTGAATGAAGTTTTAGGTTTAGTATTTACTATGTCTAGTTTAGTAATTTCCTATTAAAAAAATATTTTTTATTTATTTCGGTTCGGTTCGGTTTTCTCGGTTCTATAAAAACAAGAACCGAGACCGGACCGATAGCTATATAGTTCGGTTCGGTTTTGGTCCGGTCTTGACCGGTTTTTAGTCAACTCGGTTTTGACCGGTTTTGACTCGATTTTTTCGGTTCGGTTTTCGGTTTTTCGGTTTTTTTGCCCACCCTTAGTTAGAATCAGAGGCAGAGTACTCAAATGGATTTCGCGAGCACAACAACGACATCGAATATGGATCACCATCAACAGCTTCCTTGTCTGATAAATCTTCTTCAACACTGTAAAGGTCTAGTTTGTTGTCTCCATTTTCTAACAAGTCATTACTTGCCCATCCCACTTCCTCATCCCTCTTAAATTCCATTTCCCTGTCTTAAACAAATTATAACACACAAGAAAAGATTTCTCAGATTCCCCTTCTTCTTGTTGTTGAATTCAAATGATGGATTGAAAAGATTGAATTATGAATGGAGAAATATATGCATTGGATTATATTATGCTTGATCCTTTACTCCTTGCCATATATGCATGCATTGTTTGAGGTGGTATTATATTATATATAGAAAGTTATAGGTTTTGATCATTTGAAAATTGAAATAATGCCAAGTAGCCTTTTGGCTCGAGATGTTAAAGATCATTGAGGTGAAAGGCACCAAACCAAGCCCTTCATGTATACACATCTTGTCTTAGCGGAAAAAAAATGTATTCACATCTTGAAGCATGAAAATACCAAATAAAATAAATGGCTTAACCTACTTCTCCAAGTTGAAAATGGAGAGCCTGAAAGTGTGATCCTAGGTATGCCCCGTCCATTAGCCATCCTAGTTTCCTTTGGTCCTTGGATGATGTACTATTAGATTCTACTTTTCGCACACCCTTTCGCACAGTGAAGAGCATCCCACGACCATGTCGTCTAGCATTCTTGTGTGTATTGAAAGAGGTATTGTATGGAATCACAGCAGACGTGGGGTCTGTAGCAGAATGGGTTCGACTTCTTCTGCTTCCTTGTTGCACCTTGCAAGTGTTTGAACCAAAGACTTGCGTCGAGCGACGGTCTAGTACCCGGAAGAGTCTACAACAGAAACACATTATGCATGCCCTAGCAATTTGGAACAAGCCTGGTGGTATCTTTCGTCTCTTAGAGTTGGTACAGGGTCCTCATTCTACATCACTAGCCCAACCATCTCGTAACCAAAATGTAAGGCGTTGTTTGCAAAAGGTTGCGGATGGACATTTTACAGCTGCGGTTAAAGTGTTGGCATCTTCAGGGGTAGCACCAGACACTTCAGAGACACGACATGCATTAGAGGGAAAATACCCAATGAGCCCATCACCGTCCATACCAGATACTCCATTGTCTGGGCCACCTTTGACTGTTGAGAGGGATACAATATTGGCATGCATTAGGTCCTTTCCGAATGGTACATCATGTGGGCGTGATGGACTCCGTGCCCAACACCTGCTAGATGTTATGAGCAGTGCAGCCTCTACTGTAAGTACAGATCTTTTGGATGCTTTGACTCTTGTTGTGAACTATTGGTTGCAAGGTCGATGCCCACCTGTATTAGCAGAATTTATTGCAAGTGCACCCCTTACTCCTATCCTCAAGCATGGTAATAATGGAGTCCGCCTAATAGCAGTGGGTATTGTATGGCGACGTCTAGTGTCCAAGATTGCCATGAAAGGAGTTGTCCAAGACATGGTCTCATACCTCAATGATTTTCAGTCTGGCGTCGGTGTACCAGGTGGGGCACATGCAATGTTGCATGCGGTTAGCCGGTTTGTTCATGCAAATCAAGATAACACATCCCTTTCTATGTTGCTGGTGGATTTCCAAAATGTTTTCAATCTTGTTGATCGCATGACTATGCTAAAAGAGGTACGCATTCATTGTCCCAGTATTGCACCATGGGTTGAATATTTATATAGCCAATCTGCGAGATTATATTTGGGGTCCACCTATATTTGGTCAACAACCGAGATTCAACAGGGGGACCGTTAGGGCCTCTTCTTTTTGCCTTAGTTTTGCATCCACTAGTATTACGCTTCAATCTGAGTGTCACTTGAAGTTGCAGGCGTGGTATTTGGATGATGGGACCCTGATTAGTGACACTGATCAGGTGGTCGCAGCCATACATATCATTCAGGCAGTTGGACCGTTATTGGGTTCATTCTTAATGTGAATAAGATAAAGGTGTTTTGGCCATCAGTTGATCCTCGTCGCTCTAGTACTGGTTTGTTTCCACCAGGTATATCATGTCCTCAACGTGGAGTCAAGTTGTTTGGAGGGGCAGTTAGTACTGATGCTTTATTCATTGTGGGTATTTTTCGACAACGAGTTGAGAAAACAGCCATGCTAATGAGCCTACTGGCAGAATTAAAAGACCCACAATGTGAGCTGACACTACTACGAGCATGTATGGGATTACCTAAACTTATCTTCGATCTTCGTACTTGCCAACCAACTTTTGTTCAGGAAACAGCAGAGTATTTTGATCGCATCCTTCGGGCAACCCTTCAGGGTACCGTAGTTTCTGATGGTTCGGGTTTTGGTGACCTTCAGTGGCACATAGCAACCATACCGTTAAGCCTTGGTAGTCTTGGCATTTATTGTGCCACAAATGTCAGTAAGTGTTTCTTTGCAGCCTCTCGATGCCAAACTCAGGAGCTCCATCACCACATACTCTGAGGGTGTGGTACTGCACACATGGAAGATGTTTTTTATAATGCAGTTGTTGAACTACAACTTTCTCTCTCTGATTTTGACCTTAGTATTCTATCTCAAGGGCTACCGCCCCCCTAAACCCCAACACACACTGGCAGAAGCTTACTACAGGAAGATTACTCCTGGTAGTGACAGAAATTTTGATTTGTCTTCTCGTCAGAGGGGTGTGATAGAATGCTTACAGACCAAACATGACAAGGAATTCTTTATTGTTATTCCTATGCAAGGGTTAGGACAACGCATGACGGCAGTGGAGTATCGTGCCCCTCATGATCCCATTATTTACAGATGGGGATTTATCTCCTCTATGTAAGAAGAGCTGACTGGACGCTTTTGGGGACCATGTTATACACTGTATGTATTACCCCGATTTTAAATACAAACACGATCATGTGCATGATATATTGTATGATGTGGTATGACGAGCAGGAATATGGGTTAAGAAAGACGCTCCAATCAATTTTCTTACAGACTCGTCAAAAGGTAGATCAAAGTCACACCCAACTGATGTTTTGATATACAGTTGGTTAGCAGGGAAACAAGCATGTGTGGACATCACAGAGGCATATTGGATAGTGGGGTTTGTTAATGGAAATTTTGAAGTGGGTCAGGCAACCATTCATGCAGTTGCATCTAAGGTATATAAACACGAGGGAGCATGTGGAGCGAACCAGCATTGTTTCATTTTTTTGCTTTTGACACTTTTGGGTTTTTAGCACCAGAAGCAGTTGAACTTCTTAGGAGGGTACAAAAAGTTATGAATAGCAATGTGATGACAGCGGGTTCTAATGAATATGTATTTCGTAGGGTTGGTTTTGTCATTCAAAAAGGATTCGAACCCCAGACCTCTAGTATCATCACCCAAAGGTTTTTACTAGTTGAGCCCAACTGACACCTCCAAGCATGTGCCAGTTGGGCTCAACTGGTAAAATCTTTGGGTGATGATACTAGAGGTTTGGGGTTCGAATCCCGACAGCATTACAGAGTTACTGATCTCATTAAAAACAGGCTTACCACACCATTTTTCTGTAGGTGTCGGTTGGGCCCAACTGGTAAAACCTCTGGGTGATGATATGTAACGCCCCTGAAAAACGATCCTAGCTGGCCAGGCCAAAACCGGGCAACAGAGTCATAATGATCTCCATATGTCTTCCATGGACCATAGGGTCACATTACTGTCACGTGACATCACACCTCTAGACCACAGAAGAACATAACAAAATAAACAACAAATACTAAACTAACAGCGGAAGATTAAACAAAATACAAACTATATAAATATAAATATACATCAGAGTCATGCCCGAAGATTACAACTCATCAAACTCCAACTAGACATATGAGCAACTCAAGACAACCTCCACCAAGCTCTTATCGAACACTTCATCTCTAAAACACTTGTATCCTGAAAAGGGAAAAGGAAAGACGTTAAACGCCAGCAAGTTACAGAACTTGAGGTTCGATCTTAATTCCCAGAAAAAGAATGCGCGCATCCTAAAGGTATACAATTATAAATACTAATCAATTCATTCTAACATTTAACACAATGATAAATAAATCAACAAGATCATTCTCTGGTAATCCGCAATGTCAATCATGTTTCAATCAATATGCAATATCAGATCAAGTCTTTATCCAGTAATTCCAATCCATCATATTACGTCAATCCAAATCCATGCATCAAGTGCCAAGTTGTGCAGTAGCACCGAGTCGTACGCATCGCAGCCATACACTCATCAAGCTAGGTCATTTGACATAACTTAGGGACGTCTCCCAACGGGTCTTGTGTTACAAGAATTAACACGCCCAAAATCCACTGGTCCTGTGTTAGTATAACCTATGCTGTCAGGGGCGGAGCGAAGCGCCAGGCGCTCGGTTTCTGCCTCACCGCCTCGACCGCCCAGGCGGCGCCCTGATCAGACCCCTGACAGCAATCAGCAAAACATCAATACAGTCAATCAGGCAATCAGCCGGAGTAGAGAGAAGAGGAGAAGAGGAGAAGAGGACAGCAGCAGCAGCAGGCAGCCAGAGTAGAGAGAAGAGGAGACGAGGAGAAGAGGACAGCAGCAGGCAGCAGCAGCAGCCGGAGTAGAGAGAAGAGGAGAAGAGGACAGCAGCAGCAGCAGGCAGCCGGAGTAGAGAGAAGAGGAGAAGAGGAGAAGAGGACAGCAGCAGGCAGCAGCAGCAGCAGCAGCCGGAGTAGAGAGAAGAGGAGAAGAGGACAGCAGCAGCAGCAGGGAGCAGCAGCGGAGAAGAGGACAGCAGCAGCAGCTTCTGGACTCATCACTCATCCATGGGCTTTTTTCTTTTGGGCCGCTTTGAGCGCCTCTGTGTTGACCGCCCTGAGCAGAGCGCTGTGCCTAGGCGGCGCCCAGGCTGATCGAAGCGTTTTAGGCGCTATTTTGCTGCAGCGAAGCGACCCCTTCCCAAAATAGCGCCTAGGCGGCGCTAGGCGCCGCCCCTGACAGCATAGAGTATAACTAACACGCCCAAATCAATCTAATCAATCAAAGTCCATCAATTACAATCTCAAACCAAATCATCAAGTCCATCCAAATCCATCAATTTCAATCCATGAAATTCATATACAAAGTTGTGTAATAGCACCGAGTAGTACACATCATAGCCATACACTCATCGAGCTATGTCATGTGACAACATTCCGGGACGTCTCCCCATCATACGGGTCCTGTGTTAATTTGTTTAATACGCCCAAATCTAATCCAACACATGGTTCAATCCAACCATTCTATTCCATTCATTGTCCATATAAATATATATGACGAACAACATAAACAAGTATGATGTCAAGTTCAAGAAATTCTAAAGTAAGAAAGTCCATAACCAATGGGTTCAATCAAACACTACAATACCAAGTCAAATCTTCAAGCCCAATAAATATTTTAAAATATAAATTTCAGCATTAATAAATTCTATATAATCATGTTTTATTCATCATACAAAGTACAAAGTAAGCAATATAATCATCTATTATGCTTTGGGACATTGAATTAACATTAAGCATATTTTAAATCACCAATTCCTACATTAATATGTTCTTAAAGTTAAATTTCAGTATTATCTCTCCTAGGTGGCATCCTAAATGATCTCCAAGCTCTCACAAATTTTCTCATTTAAAAAAAAATATATATATAATTGATTCTTTATAGTTAAATGATGGTAAAATGATCAAGAAATACAACGTACTTTCACAAAGTTTTCACTTTATACAATGTACAAAAAATCACGCCAAAATATCAATGTACTTTGAAAAAAGAATTCACGTTATACAATCTATGTAAAACTGGCTAACAGACTGCTTACATGGCTAATAATTATCTATGTGTATATTTTTAGAAGATAAATTAAACAAAATTTCCAACACATCAAAAGTGAGGCACATGTTTCTCACGTGATTGACACCCTTCTTCCCTATTTTAACAATTCGATTCAACAAATGTAAAAATCTCCAAATCTGTAACCCTAGCTTCCAAATCCCCAATTCAATTTCAAACCCTACCTTCTCTTTCTTCACCTTTCAGTGTTAATTCTGCTCACTCTTGCAGTTGTGAGAAAATGGTTAATTAATATTGTATATCAAAGTTTGGAAAACTAAAGAGAGAATATTTAGGGTTCAATGTTGTTGTTTGTGTGTGTGTTTGTGTGTGTGTGTGTGTGTGTGTGTGTGTGTGTGTGTGTGTGTGTGTGTGTGTGTGTGTGTGTGTGTGTGTGTGTGTGTGTGTGTGTGTGTGTGTGTGTGTGTGTGTGTGTGTGTGTGTGTGTGTGTGTGTGTGTGTGTGTGTGTGTGTGTGTGTGTGTGTGTGTGTGTGTGTGTGTGTGTGTGTGTGTGTGTGTGTGTGTGTGTGTGTGAGAGAGAGAGAGAGAGAGAGAGAGAGAGAGAGAGAGAGAGAGAGAGAAGAATGTAGTAGTGATTTATGGTTTCGTATGTTCGACATTTCCTTCCTATGAGGGAGAGAAAAACTAAAAAAAAAAAAAAAAATACATCTATACATCTCTAACATCTTGTCGCAAAATTTGGACGGGATTAATGGGCGGTTTAGATGTAAACATCTGTTAAGATGATTATATCAATATAATAGCTAGAGTCATGCGGTCCCACATTATCTCTCCTAGGTGGCATCCTAAATGATCTCCAAGCTCTCACAAATTTTCTCATATTTAAAATACATATTCATTGTTTCACTCCTTTTGTTTTTGACACTTTTGGGTTTCTAGCACCAGAAGCAGTTGAACTTCTAAGGAGGATACAAAAAGTAATGAATAGCAATGTGATGACGGCGGGTTCCAATGAATATATATTTCGTAGGATAGGTTTTGTTATTCAAAAGGGGCTTGCAACGCAGTTTGTAGCGCGTTTGTCCTCTACTTTTGTGTAATTCTTCAAATTTTTATTAATAAAATTTGTTTTTGATTTAAAAAAAAAATAAATATATATATATAGTTACTTTAATAGCTCTATAATTAATTTTTATTTATCTCAACATTTCATCTCCATCTTCAACAGAACCAAAAAATCTCTACACTTTTTATCCACTGTCCCACTAAGCACAAACCTCTAAAATCAAAATCAAAACACAAAAAATAGCCAAAACATAAATTAATCAAACATAAGTACTACGAGCTCTCTAATGAAGCTTTTTCTCATACCCCGGTACATAGCATGGGTTCCCAACTTGTCTATATATCTATAATATAGAACTGTTACATAGCATGGGTTCCCAACTTATCTATATATCTATAATATAGAACCGTGATACGGTGGAAACCGACGTTAAGGCGGGGAAGAGAAAAGAGAGAAAGGAAATACAGATTTCAAAAATAAAAAATAAAAAAACGGACAGACAAAAAAAAAAAGGACAGACATGAGTTTGAGTATCCACCGACTCTAAATGGACCTCCTAACGTCGGTCGATAATAGCTAGACCCATGCGGTCCCATATTCTCTCTCCTAGGTGGCATCCTGAATGATCTCCAAGCTCTCACAAATTTTCTCATTTTAAAAAAAATAAAAATATAATTAGTTATTGTAATAGCTGTATAACTAATTTTTGTTTTTCTCTACATTTCTTCTCTATTTTCCATTAAACCAAAAATCTCTATACTTTTTATCCACTCTCCCACTAAGCACAAACCTCTCAAATCAAAATCAAAACACTAAAAATAACCTAAACATAAATTAATCAAACATAAGTAATACGGGTTGTCTAATGAAACTCTTTCTCATACCCCGGCACGTAGCGCGGGTTCCTCAGCTTGTATCTATATAATAGCTAGACCCATGCGGTCCCACATTCTCTCTCCTAGGTAGCATTTTAAATGATCTCCAAGCTCTCACAAATTTTCTCATTTTAATATATATAATTAGTTACTTTAATAGCTTTATAACTAACTTTTCTTTTTCTTTACATTTCTACTCCATTTTCCACTAAACCAAAAATTTCTACACTTTTTATCCACTCTTCCACTAAGCACAAACTCTTTCTCATACCCCGGTGCATAGCGCGAGTTCCCCAACTTGTATCTATATAAATATATAATAGCTAAACCTAGTGGATCTCATGTTCTCTCTCCTAGGTGGCATCCTAATTGATTTCAAAGGGTAATTTCCCGAATAAGCACAACATTAGTATCAATCTTCCCAAAAACACAACAACTCAATATTTCTTCCCATGCAAGCACAATTATTCCTTTGCAAAAAAAATATAATTTGTCTTCTAGCTAAATTTTGTTCCCACTTTACCTATATTCCTTAGATATTTTTTGTACTTGGTACTTTTTTTGTTTACAGGCAGATGTGACAGGTGAGAAGATACCTCTTAATTAAATAAAGACCATTGGATCTACTTAATCATATCTGACCGTTGGATATTAGAGGTTAAGAATAATTTTATCCGCAACAAAACTCTAATTATCTGCTACATCACTTTACACGTGCTAAGAGTCGTTTGAGCAATGAATAGGCGGGGAATTAAAGTTGGATTTCAGCTTTGGGTGAAATTTTAGGGTTTGAAGCACAAAACAATTGTTCTCTCTCGTCTTTTTCAGTTTTCCATCTTCCCAACCATTGCAACTTTTCAATTGCAGTCCATAACCATCAAATTTTATCTATATATCTCACCCCTATCATTAAAAATCACAAAACTACTTTCAATTTTGAAAGAAAATAAAATAAATTAAGAGAAAACTCATTAACCATCGACTTCTTCTTTCTTCTCTCTCTTTTCTTTAAGTTCATTCTCACCAAACCCATTAATTAAGTTTCAATCTAGACCCATTCATTTCATTCTCACTAAACCCATGTTTCATTACTCGACCTCTCCAAACACAACCATCAAGTTCAACTAATTCAGCATTATTTCTCATCGGATAAGAAACAAAAAAAGTTCAGTATAAGAAAAAAAAAAAAAAAACTAATTTTTGAAAACAACCAGATGGATTGGGTTATAAACCATGTTTTCAGCAAGGAGTATTGAGATTCAAGATATGTGATTGTGAAAGATCGAACCAAGTATCTGATGGTTGTAGTTTCAGGTGGGTTGAATAAACAACGTAATTACATTGTTTGTCAAAGACTATTAATAAAAAGTTGGGTTAATATCATAATTTTATAGTAGATATTCAAAGTATTACTAGTTTTTGAACACTATTTGTTACAAATACAATATAGTTTGCTATTGTCAAGAACTGCTACTCAAGAATACCCACTCTATCTGCTACATTACACATTAAACCTATTCACTTCTGGTAATTTATGCAAATGTTGATGGAACTATTGTATTGTTGTGGATGTAGAAAATTTCAACTGGTAGATGCCAGGGTTGCGTTATAAACCATGTTTAGATTTCAGCAAAGAGTATTGAGATTCAAGAGAAGTGATTATGAAAGATCAAACCAAGTATTTGATGGTTGTAGTTTCAAGTGGGTTGAATAAACAATATAATCAGATCGTTTGTGAAACACTATCAATAAAAACTTGGGTTAATATCACAACTTTATAGTAGATATTCAAATTATTACTAGTTATGGAACACCATTTGTTACAAATACAATATAGTCTGCTACTGTCAAGAACTGCTACTCAAGAATACCCACTCTATCTGCTACATTACATACTGAACCTATTCGCTTCTGATAATTTATGCAAATGTTAATGAAACTATTGTATTGTTGTGGATGTAAAAAATTCTAACTGGTAGATGGCAGGGTTAGGTTAAAATTAGGCTAATTTCCCGAATAAGCACAACTTTACTATGTTTGTTCCCAAAAACACAACAAGATAACTTTTGTTCTCAAACAAGCACAATATCTAGTTAACAAAATTTCAAGGACACTTCTACCCTTCTTACACCTTCACCTAATATTCCACCCATCAACATCAAAACAAATTTCTCTCTCCCAATATTCCACCCATCAACATTCACAACAAGCTTATCCCTTTCATCTTTCAAATTTCTATCTTAACCGTTGATCTTATTAAACCTTAAGACAACTCTTCTTCTTCTTCTTCTTCCTCTTTCACTTTGTTCTTCCTAAAACCTTAAAACCATTTTTCTATTTCAATTTTTTTTTCCTCTTTCACTTTATTCTTACCATTTCTTTGTCCTTCACCATTTCTTCCTTACTTTTGTATTTCTCGTTTTTACCATCATCAAGTAACAACAAGTTCTCATTGTACAATCTAATTCTTTGTTCTTACCATTTCTTTGTCTTTCACCATTTCTTCTTTACTTTATATTTTTTTGTTTTTGCCATCATCAAGTAACAACAAGTTCTCATTGTACAATCTAATTCTTACTCTTCAATGAGCATTTAACACACAAATTCGTATTAAATTTATTGTGGTTCAAATCCATTCAAGTATGGGGTTGTTTGTTCCCTTAAAAGCTTTGATTTTTAAATTTTTTTTAAGATGTGATTTTTCTAAAGCTTTGATTTAAACATTTCAAGATGTAATTTTTCTCAAGCTTTGGTTTTTAAAATTTTTCAAGATGTGATTTTTCTCAAACTTTGATTGTTAAATTTATCAAGATATTATTTTTTTCAAGATGTGATTTTTAAAATTTTCAAAATGTTATTATTTTTGGTTCTTTGATTGTTCTTATTAAAAATATAAGGAATGGTAGACCATTGATTACTTTTGTTATTTTCTATTGTTTTGTTCCCTTATTATAATCTGGTACTGGGGTATTCTACAGTAGCTTTCAATGTATAATGTAGCAGATAGAGTGAGTATTGTATAGTAGCAGTTCTTGACAGTAGCAAATTATATTGTGTTTGTAGCAGATAATACTCTGAAACCAGTAATACCTTAAATATCTACTATAAAGTTGTGATACTAATCTAACTTATGTGGATGCAAAAATAATACATTCGACGTAATTTTTTGATTTGGTGGTCAAAGGAAAAAGAGCTTGGATATGTGGATGGTGAGTCAAGAATAAGGGTTGATGATTACTCCTCTCACCGTACATCTACTAAACCTATTCATATTCTAAAAGAATATAGGTTGGAGAGACTCCTACTCAAGACCCAAGTTATGAGATGATAGTCAAGGGAAATGGACATGCAAACGATCCTGTAGTTTTGGAAACCCCTCCTCCTAATGGTGTATGCATATTCTTGAACCTCCAGTCCACTTTACTCCTATGTTTGCTAGAATTCTAAGTACATCTGTTAAAATTTAAAGTACATCTACTACACATACACCACTATCTGCTAAAAGTAATATTTTTATAGAAGCAGATGGGATTTTTTCTGTCATGTAAAGATATGATGGTTTTTGGGATTCAAATGAATTACAAGAAGTTGATGTTGTTTTTCAAGCTTCACAGGTATTCCAAACAATAGTGTTTTTTTTTTTTTTTTTTTTTTTTTTTGATAGGTAAAAATTTATTGATATAATGATCCAATGGTTAGGGACTTAAGAAAAAAAAAATGAGAGGGAACGATTGTGGAGTGAAATTGAAAAGAGTTTTGAAGTTGTTCGTCTGGTATCCCAAAAAATTCGCCCAAAAATATTACTGTTTTAATAACTCGCCTATTAATTCATCAAACAACTACTGCCACGTGTGCAGATGATTGTAGCAGATACTTAAGGTTTTATAGTAGATATTAGCAACCAACCTATAGGGTTAGAAATATCAAAAGTGATCCTTCTTAATTTGATTAGGTGGCACATCAGTCCAAAATCCAAAATTTAACTACTCTAATTATAGTAGAAAAAAATTAATTTAAAAGACAAGAAAAAAATGGGCAAAAGTAATCTTCTCACATGTCACATCACTCCAATAATAGAACAAAAGTAATCACTATACTCTAAAGGGCAAAATGGGAACAAAAGAATGCTAAAAGACAAAACAATTTCAAGTCAAAGAATATTTGTGCAAGAATTTTTTATCTATTGTTGCGTTTTTTGGAAGAAGAACACTATAATTGTGCTTATTCGAGAAATTACCCTTAAAATTAGGTGAGGGTGTAAGTAATGTAGAAATGGAAATGAATTTTAGGTGATTGTTTATTGTGCTTGTATGGGAAGAAATAATGAATTGTTGTGTTTTTGGAAAGATTAATACTAATGTTGTGTTTATTCGAGAAATTACCCGATTTCCAAACTCTCACCAATTTTCTTATTTATTTATTTTTTTTTTAAAAAATAAATCCCAGTTTTTTAATTTTATTTTTTTTGTTATTTTTTTATTGATAAGCTCAACAAATTACACAAAAGTAGAGGACAAACGCGCTACAAACTGCGCGGCAAGTCCTTTCTGGATAGCAAACCCGATTCTCCTAAATACATATTCGTTCGAACCCGCAGTCATCACGTTGCTATCCATTACCTTCTGCACTCTCCTGAGGAGCTCAACTGCTTCTGAGCCTAGCAATCCAAATGTGTCAAATGCAAAGGGGATGAAGCTATGTTGGTTAGCCCTACAAGCTCCGTCATGTTTCTCCACTTTTGCTGTTGCTGCATTGCTAGCTGCTAGCCCCACCTCAAAAATCCCAGCACCCAGCCCAACCATCGGAGACGCCCCTGTAACATCAACACACGCATGTTTACCTTCAGACCAGTTATAGACCAGAATATCAGCAGGACGTAATGTCGATCTTCCTTCCTTAGGATCAGTAAGAAAGTTAACAGGAGCCTCCTTCTTAACCTGTACTCCAGCCCGCCAGAACACATCACACAAGATATCTCTAACGTGGTCATGCCTGTACTTGAAGCCGGGGTAATGCTTACAATGGGCCGCATGGTCCCCAAAAGCATCAAGTCTGCTCTTCTTGCACACTGGACAAAGTTCACCATCTGAATAAAGAGGGATCATCAATCGATAACGAAGAATGGCACGATATTCTACCGGGGTCATGCGTTGTCCAAGCCCTTCCATCGGGATGGCAAGGAGAAAATCTTTGGCATGTTCTGCTTGCACACATCCAATCACGGCTTTTTGTCTAGCTGACAACTCAAATTCCCTCTCAAGACCAGAACTAATCTTGCTGTAGTATGCCTCCGCCAAGACATGTTGGGGTCTGAAGGGGACGGTAGCAGTTGGAGCAAGATTGCTGAGATCAAAATCAGGTATAGAAAGATGTAAACTAGCAATGGCAGTATCGAAAACATTACCCATAGGTGCAGCCGCACAACCCCGAAGAATGTGATCTTGGAGATCCTTGGTTTGCGTACGTGAAGCTACGAAAGCAAACTTCATAACATCAGTAGTACAATAAATACCAAGTCCGCCCATACGCAATGGGAGGGTTGCCATACGCCACTGTAGATCACCAAAACCAGGTCCATCGGAAACCACAATATTCTGAAGGGCTGCACGGAGCTTGTGGTCAAACCATTCGGCTGTTTCCTGAACATAATCAGGGGGGCAAGTACTGAGAGCAAAGGTGAGCTTAGATATTCCCATACAAGAACGTAAAAGTGCCAGCTCACATTGCGGATCCTTTAGTTGTGGTAATAAATCCATAAGCTAAAGTGTCTTATCCACTCGTTGACGAACATTACCCATAATAAAGGATGCATCAATACTTACAGCCCCTCCAAGCAACTTAACCCCTCGCTGAGGACATGATATACCAGCCGGAAAGATATCTGGATAGGAGCATACAGGATTAACAGAAGGCCAGAACAACTCTGTCTTAGAAACATTAAGCACGAGCCCAAGAGGTGGTCATCTTTCCTGAATGATACGAATAGCTCTAGCCACCTGTTCTGTACTACCAATCAGAGTATCATCATCTAAGTACCATGCCTGCAACTCCAGGTGGCATTCTGACTGAATGCGGTGTATCAATGGATGCAAGACCAAAGCAAAGAGAAGAGGCCCCAAAGGGTCCCCCTGCTGTATCCCAGCTGCTGACCAGATATGAGTAGACCCTAGATACAATCGAGCAGGTTGGCAATAGAGGTATTCGACCCATAGAGCAATAGATGGACAATGATTGCGTACCTCCCGTAGCATAGCAGACCGATCAACAAGGTTGAAGGCATTCTGAAAGTCCACAAGCAGCATAGAAAGCGATGTGTCATCCTTGTTGGCATAAACCAACCGATTAACAGCATGCAAAATTGCCTCTGCTCCACCAAGCACACCAACCCCAAACTGAAAATCCTCTAGGTATGGGACAATATCCTTAGAAACTCCTCTCATAGCAATCTTAGACACCAGACGACGCCAAACCATACCCACAGCTATTGGGCGAATGCCGTTACCTGGCTTAAGAAGTGGGGTGAGAGGCGCACTAGCTATGAACTCTGCCAAGACCCGTGGGCATCGACCTTGTAGCCATAAGTTCACAACCGTTGTCAAGACGTCCATAAGATCTGTGGCTACAGCTTTAAAAATAAATATAATTAGTTACTTTAATAGCTTTATAACTAATTTTTATTTATTTCCCCACCGTCCGTCTAATGAAGTTATTTCTCCTACCCTAGCTTGTAAATAAATAATAATCACAACTCCAACATAAAGTATTTGCTAATTGCTGCGAATGTAAAGAGTTAACCAAGAGACATCAGATGTATACAGGGACTGCTTTGCAGTAGGAACATCTGAGTTTGTGTTGATAAATATAATTTGTGCATATCAAAAACACCCTAGTACGAAAATGAGAATCAAGTCATACTATGAGGTAACGAATACATAGACCTTCGAAGATACAGTAGTACAGTACACCATCACAATGAACACAAATTAGAACCAGAAAACAAGACATGATAATGATGGCTAAAAAACGGTCATACTCCAAGAAAATATTTAAATGTGTTTCATATAAGACCCAACTATAGCTTGTGCCATACAAATTCTTGGGATTTGAGATGAGCATACAACTGCAGGTATATGTTTCTACCTCCTATGTGTCATTGTAGCATCTACAGGCCAAATATCGCCACCCACAAAGATGGTGAGACATAGACAGCAGTCCTTTCTTCGATGGAAGTGTTCTTTTGTACACACCAGCAATCACTCAGACATGTCCTCTTCTGGCTCACTGTAGTTATCCTCTTCTATCCGTGCGACCTTGTGTCTTCTTAAGGATTCCTCATTGGAAGATCTTCCTCTCTTTGAATTTGAAGCGTCTTCCTTTGGGTTGGTATAGCCCTGATCAGATACCAAGTCAAAAATCAAAATAACATAATTTCACCTACCCAAATTTAAACCATATAATGCAAGAATATAAAACAAATAAAATTATACAATACATGGGAAATTACCTCTGCCTGTTTCACTGCTACTGTTGATCTACGTCTTACAGTAACCCTAGAAGGTACTGGATAGGGTTCAACTTCCTCATGGGATTTCCCCTCTTTTGCCCTCTTTTTCCTTAAAACAAGCTTCGGCCCAAGAGGCTGCATCAAATTTAGGTACTATGAGTTAATACTAGAAACATATCATAAAGCATATCTCTGTAACTTCACTCGAGTTATTACCAAGTAATGTGCTGCTTCCTCATTGAATGCCACGAGGTAGGTTGTAGGTTCACCTGCATCTTCACCGCGTTGTATCTGTGCAGGATGTAAGGTAATTATAACGATGATTCAAAGATGTTTACCTGTTATGAAACAATTACCAAAGTGTTAAAGACACATACATCATAATGGTACTCCCTGACCCACGTATACGAGACATCCTCATCTTCATTGTAAATGTCTTTCCATAACTGGGCACAAGTAAGAGAAATCAGTTAGCCCTAGCCACAGAAACTTCATAGTTAATATGCCTAAAAATACCAGGAAATGCAAATTACAATTTCAAAAAAGGGTTCATATTCTTTAAAAATAAAAACTTTAGAAGCTCGACAAGATTGTACTAACCTCATCTTGGGAAGGAACCATGTATGCCAAAGACTTATCTGATTTATCTGGATCAGAGCCCGTTGTTGCAAAACTTTTCATAATTGCCTGAGATGAAAAGAGACAGCTCAGCACGATATCTTAAAAGTACTTGAAGCACTTGTGTAATCACAATAGGATTTGGCAAGCATAAAATTGATGTCATAACCAACATTAGTATGTTATTAGGTTTAGCTTAATCACTTAAAGGAATCAATTTTTGAAATATTTTTATTATTATATATATAAGACATGGATATAAGACACCTCCTTCTTCATACAAAAGAAGGATATGTCTTACTTGTCCTTCGCCATCCTTCTTCATACAGAAGACACCTCCTAAGCAAGGCACAAACGAAATAATTGGAGATCCGAGACCTACAAATTAAAATACATGGAAAGCAGAAGTGCACTAGGCCCTACAAGCAAATAAAGATCAATGGGTGTGAATCGAGTCATGCCATACAAAAACATTGATCCTCAGTCAGGAGTGAAACCTTGAGCAAATGTCAGGTCAGATCCCTATGGGGCATCAAACAGAACGCTATTTAACTGTAGTCTTATATGTGCTACACAAATCATAAGCATTTCAAGTTTATAAACTATTATGAAGTTCACAAGGACAATTTAGAAAAACTCATTCACAAGGCAGTGAATCAGTGATCTTAGATATCAAAAAGACTACAAAGAACCAAGCAACTCTATGAGACTGAATAATGCTGCATGAAATCAACATTTCATATTAATGAAAGCCAATATTAAAAATAATGAATTCTTCGATATTAATGAATTGTTAGCACTCATAAAAAAACATTCTGGCAGTACTTAATCAGCAAGTCCTTTTAACAAGAGGAAATAACTGACCTGTGATTCAAGGTCATCACGAGCAGATCTGTCTAACTTGCTGTACGCTTCTGAATCAGCTGTAGGATCATTATCAAAAGACGCCAAAACAAACTGATCGTCATATCTGGTAAGAAGTATCATAGCCCAATTAGATGTAATGGCTGAAAAAAGAGTTTCGGTAATGCCTAAATGATAAAGTTCACTAATTTATACATAACACTAAAACATATCATATTACGGTATTGACTATTAAGGTACTTCAAACTCAATATGGTAACACATACAGCCTTAAGCTATCAGATTGACAATGAGATCTGGGTTTATATTCAACGGCTAAGATGAGGTGAAAACTTCTCAAAGATTCAGTAGAATAGATATTTTGAACAGGGATTTAAGGGTTTATAGTAATTTCTGAGCAGTTATTCAGCTAGTCTAATCATTCTAAATTATATTGGAATCACTTCTAAAACATCATCTAAAAACCAAGTCATTGTAGAGACAACATCTACCAGATTTCATGGAACTCTTCACATTCAAAAATAAGATTGGTACCAACCTTAAACATACATTTGAATCCACCCACCTTTTTAAGTATTACTTCTATGAATATATGATATACACACATCATAAGCAAACGTCTATAGATACAAGCTTCAGAAAATACAACAGTCCATACCGATCAAAATAAGGTAACAGCGGCAGAACCTCAACAGGTTGTAATTTATCATTGGTTGCATGAATTGGGCGTGACCTGCATGCCTCAAAAGATGCTTCAATTGCCTTAATTTGACTTTCCCTGACAATTGAACAACATTTTAGTCATACAAATACAAGTTCTTTAAGAGAACAAGAAGACAAACTTCATCTTTCATCCACCAACAGGATGAAATTAACCATACCTATTATTAAGATTGTCCAAGATATTCCGACCACCCTTAGTTTCCCGCAACTCTTTAGCTTGCTTTTCAGTGAGAGACTGTATAATGGAAAACTATATTAATTAGCCACTAATAAATTATGTAATACTTGAGAAAGACAGCACTCTTATTATTGTTCTACAAATTCCATACCGTTTTTGCTTGATCTGTGCTAAGAGGAGAGATATATTGTGTTTTGACCAACCATGAAACACCTTTATCAGTAGGGCGCTCTTTTTTTCGTATGCCATTTTGCTTGACAGGGGTTGTGAACTCAGCATCTCGCAACAACTCTTCGTCTTCGGGAGCAAGAGGTGGTCTTGGACTAGGTGGACTGGAATCATTATGATCAAGTAATCAGAAAACAAAAAAATGTCCACAACAGTAGCCATCACAAGTATTGAAGAGCTCATACTTGTAGACACTAATGTCAAGTAGATCAAGTGGTATCCCAAGATCAGGTTCAACAAAAAGTTTAGGCTTATGCATTTTCTCCAAGGTTGTGATACTGTATCTGGTGTATCTGCAACATGTATCTACAGAGTTAGAATTGCATATAAGACAATATAAACCCAAGTCAAAACTCAATTTAGCAATGATACAATTCATATTTTGATATATTCGTCGGCAAAGGTGGAAAAGGATGCACAAACTTAATTATAACAAGCCAGTGACAAAATCGTTATCAGTTATCACACCAAGATAAATTGAACTGCAAGGGCGCGGACACACATACACATGCAAGCAAACACATCATACCAAGAAAACTCTTCCGTATAAGGCCTACTGTTGCAAATTGAGGGGGCCGATCATATGTAAGATTGCTACACTTGACTAGGTTTCAACAGGTGTGGATAACACACATTGGACATGCGACAAAGTAATGGTAATGCCAACACTTTAAAGCTTAAACCCATGTGCTAAAGAATAGTCAAGTTGAGATTTGCGAGTGGCGCGACTCACAATCCCAATAAACTGACTGATAGAAGAAAGAGAGAGACAAGTATGATATATATTCCATTTAAAGCTTAAAATCAATATCTTCCATGTTCACTTCCATGGAAGATGAGAAGAAAATTTCCAAAAAAGTGATAGGTTAAAACATGGAAAAAAATATTGAGGCTTGCCCTAATTAAGACTCAATAGATATACAGTCAAGTGATTTTCTAATGACTTCTGTGGTCATAAACACTATAAGTCTATAACTATTTGTGGAAATTCCATTTTTCAATACTTGGCAATTTGCAGATGAACTTTTCCAGAAAATCAATTCTCCGCTCAAATCAAACAAACCCTTGGTATGTTAGAAACAAAGCTTGACAATAATCACATTTCTCAATCTCATACTGGTTCTACAAATTTTATTTAAAAGATTCAAGTACTGCTACTGAAAACGCATCCCATGAAAAATCAAAATCGTGGCGCTTTAAAATCTAAATATCTATTAGTTGACAGTCAGAGCTCTCACCTTTAACATTAACTAGAAAATTTATCTGGTCATACGCGCCAGTAAAGGGGTGTACAACCTGAGGTGAACCTTCAACTACAACCTATTCTTAACCACAAGATCAAGTGAACTGAGGCATGAGCCAGTCCTACAGAAACTCCTCTAATTGTAGCTATACACCTATACCTCATTGCTACTGTTATAGCATAGACATATTCTATCGTCATAATGTAACCAAATGCACAAGAAAAATTGCATGTATCTGCAACACAAACTTAAAAGCATCAGGGTCCGCCTTTTTAGCTTATACCTGTTCTTTCGTATTTCTCATTGTCTTATTAGTTTTGTGCGTGTGTGTGTGTGTTGAGGGGTGGGTTGGGGTGGGGGAGATGGGAGGGTGAGGTCTTGCTGTTACCTTTACGTAAATTGAGAAAGGTAAATATATTAGGAACTGGCATAAAAACAAATAAAAATTATTTCTCAGAAGAAAAAAAGTGTAACATACAGGTCTTTGTTGGTATTTAAAGACAGTAACTTTGGCTGTGCCGTTGGATCTGGAAGCTCATTCCTAAACCTTCAAAAGAAAAAGAATATACAAAAAATCAGTCTTGACAACAAACAAATGGCACTGTGGAGATAAAGGCGTAAAGCGTAATTCTTACAGACATAAACTTATGAGAAATTGATTAAAAGCTTCAAATCAAGACCCCTTTTTTTAGGTGTTTTGAATGTAATAACAACTTTAACAAATTAATCAAACTCAAGTCAAAGAAAAAATGGTTCACAACTTTGTCTCGTAGCTTCTACCATGCTATCCTATGTTTTTTTCATCTTTTCAATTGCTCTAGAGTCTTGACATTGGAGACTAACTCAATCATTTTGGATAATGGCTATGAGTTGAAACTTACATTTATGAAAAGACTGAGTAGGTATAATTCTCACACTAGTGTCGCACATACAAGGAAAGGAATGGGAGAAAATATATATTAGAAAATATGCTCACTAATTACAAAGAAGAGTCCTCTCTATGATAGGTGATAGCAAAATTGCAAACGAATCATGTACAGGACCTCAAAATTCTAAAAGTCTTATCATAAATCAAAATCGTTGCAGATTAAACCATATATTAAACCATTAAAACAGACTTTGCTAATGCCTAAACATGACTCAGAGATCCACTGCAATTATCAAAACATACAGTCTCTGACACGCAGTAATAGACATGATTAAAGAATAACAATAACTTCTAGCGCTTCTAGCTACTATATTCACCAGTAACATATAAAAAAGGGCTCGAATTCATATGTCATGCTCTATAAGAAGATTCAGAAAAAAAAAAATTACTCACTTCAACTTGCACAAAAACGTGGTGGGCTTCTTTAACCTGTTCTCAATCCTTTCGCCAGCCAAAAAAGGAGTTCTTTTATCCCCCATTCTGGAACCAGCCATAGATCCATGCCCCTTTGTTGCAGATGACAATATCTGTGGTTTATGCAGCGCTGTATTCTGAGATTCCTTCAATTGGTGTCTATGCTTATCTTCTTGCTTCTGCTTTTCATATTCCCTTTTTTTCCTCAACTTCCTCTCTTCTTCAGTCTCAATCCTCCCTGCAGGTCCATTAGGTGCATGTGGAGCTCTCCCAGCAGCACTTGTTGACTTATGTTGTTGCTTAGGAGGAAATTCATGTTTTGATGAATGCCCTGAATCACGCCAACCACTCTCATTGGAATCCTTAGGACCTCTACTACTTGAAGCATAACCATTATTCCTATTCTCTTTAGAATGATGTGAAGAAGAAGCTGGTGGTGGAGGTGGTGGATGTGAAGGGGGAGGATTAGAAGGAGGAGGTGGTGGAATAGAAGCATTAGGAGGAGGAGGCGACGATGGAGGTGGAGGAGGAGGAGCAGCAGCTGCTGCTGGAGGTAATGGAGGAACTGAATGAGGATTAAATTGAGCATATTGAGATGATGGATAATACATAGGTGGTGGTGGTGGTGGTGGTTGCAAAGGAGGTGGTGGATATGACTGTTGAGGTGGTGGCGGTGGTGGTTGTTGCGAAAAAGGATATTGTTGTTGTTGTTGTTGTTGTTGTTGTTGTTGAGGTCTAGATGATGAAGGTGGAGGAGGAGGAGGAGGAGGAGTATAATAAGTAGCATGATGGGCATTTTGATAAATAGTTGGAGGAGGTTGTAGTGGCTGCTGTTGACGATTTGGGGGATTTGAATTACTAGGTGGAGGAGGAGGGTATTGAGAAGTAGTAATTGGATTTTGATTATTTGTTGTTGTTGGTGGTGGTGGAAACGACCTAAACGACGCCATCACCACAATTCACTAATTCACTAAACACTAATCACTAATACTTCTCCTCTTTCTCTCTTCTTAATAATAAATTGAAGATTATAAACCCTAACAAAAAGAAAAAGATAAAGTTTGGAACTTTAAAAACCCTAAAAAAAAATAATTTACCGATTTGAGAGACGAAGAGGAAGGCGAGTAAAGATGTTTAGTTATTAGATCAAGTTTCTCTCTCTTTCTTTTCTTCTCTGCTTGTGTTTTTCTGCAACTAGTTTGAGAGAGAAGGGAAAGAGACCGATTAAAATTTATTATTATATTCTAATGGATTTTTTTTTTCCTCTACAATCTACAGTCAAAACGAGATATAGACAGGACACAGGAGTTTTTTAAATTTTGGGACTCAAATACCCTTCTAAGTAGGTTAAATTCGTAATTTCATAGCTGGTTTCATCGTAGTCTCCTGGACCATGGCGAATTTTCACATTTATTTGGTACTAGTGCGTGTGCGGCTGCGGATCAATTTTAATTTATTCGTGTCCGATTAGTATTTAAGTTTTAAGTTATTAATTTTATTAAGGAAAAAATTTCAAAAAACCACCCCATTTAGGTGCTTTTTTCCAAATAGCCACTCTAATCTTCCCAAACAGCCACCTTTTACCCCACCACTTCCATGTAGTCAGGGAATAAAAAAACGGACCCTTTAAGATATTAATATGTAAGATTGGACCAGTTAGGGAACTGTTGGTAAAAAAGGCCCAACCGCTGATTTCTGTGTCTTATGGACTAGTTTACCCCTCGACTGATGCAAAGACTCGTTTGCATATCACAAACACATAAACAAACTTATTTGCATCAGTCACAACACAAACATAAAATGCAAAGACTTGTTTGCATACTCGCAACAACAACCACATAAACTATAAAATGTAAAGACTTGTTTGCATCAGTCACAACACACATAAACATTAATTGCAAAAACTTATTTGCATAGTCGAAACAACAACCACCACATACCATAAAATGCAAACATTTGTTTGCAGAAACCAGAAGGGTATTATCAGTAGTGAAAGGGTCGTTTTTACAATATCAACGTTAAATGGGTGTTTTCTTATTCGACAAATGCTTAATCAAGGCCAATTTTATAAATCGGGTCTTGGCTGGGCCATTTGTGTTTTATGGATGCTTAATGAGGTCCCAGAACCATTTCCATGCCACTTTATACTTTTCAGATTTTTTTTCTTACCTAAACTACCCTTTGTACTTATGACAAACCTTTTTGCTTTGATTTGACCAAGTACAAACTGATGTGACCCCTTGACAATAACCTATATAGAAATTACAACCATTGATTTTGCTAGAAATGAGAGATTAAATCACAACCGTTTATTCAGATGTATTTATAAAACTACCCTTAACAGTTGTTTCCAACTAAATGACGTGTAAGGCTGAGATTAAACATGGATTTGTGCATAAAACGAAAAGATGACACGTGTTTATAGCCGTTTGGAGGGTAATTTGGGCGGGAAATTTTTGAGAAGATAATCACTTCCAAACAAGAACCCTAACTTACCAAAAACCATTTTTCTTCTTTTCCAACCGCCTCCATTAACACAGTTACCATTTCTTGTTCAAATTCTACCCTTTTAATTTCCGTGTAGTTCTAGAACTCTAAATTCCTAAAAAAATGGTTCTTGTATCCACTACCTCCAAAACCCTAGAAACAAATTCTGAACAACACAACGAGATGTCTGTTAATGAGAAGTTAGAAGGAGCAATTGAAGAAAAAATTGAAGAGCAAGTAGAAGAAACTGAAGAGAAAGAAGCAGAATTTGGAAAGAAAGACGAAGAAGAAGAAGAGAAACATGTAGAAGAAGAACAGCAAATTGCAGGCGAAGAACATCAAACTGAAGTGGGAGAACAACAAATTGAAGTGGGAGAACAGCAAATTGAAGGAGGAGAACAACGAATTGAAGAGGAACAACAACAAATTGAAGAAGAAGTAGACAAAATTGAAGAGCAAGATGATGAAATTCCAGAATCAAGTGGAGTAGAAAAGATGAAAAAGAAATATGGGCGTAAATTCAGTGTAACGGTAAGATGCTCAATGAAGAAGGTAGGTGATCATTTTGGGAGTAAATTACCTCTGTTGGAGAAGGAAAATTTTAGTTCTTCATGCTTTAGGTATTTCTTAGATGTTCAAACAGATAAATTGCACATGATTACATCTGTTGTTACACAAATTGTGAAAGCTAGAGTTGGTAAATTGAAGTACAAGATTGGGGAAAAGGAAATGCAGTTCAAACCATTTGATGTAACTTTAAATTTAGGATTGAAAATTGGTCGTGTACCACATGAGTTCATTTTCATGGAATCAGAAGTTCCAAGCCATTTAGGGAGAAATATTTTGGTAAGAGGAAAAACATTAAGGAAAAGAACATGAAAGATGCAATTGAAGTAGCACGAAATGATCATAATTCTGGTGATGATATGCATCGTTTGTTGCTTCTGTTAACATGCCTACTACCAGATGCATCTAATACCATTGATGTCAGGTATGTCTAACATTCACACATTTATCTTCAAATATGGTTATATTATCTGCTAAATATGTTCATGTTATCTTCTAAAATTCACACAATGTTATCTGGAAACATTGTGATCTTTATTTTTATATGCTAAATAGTAATATTTAGGCTTCATATTTGTGTCATGTTATCGGCTAAACATCAACATGTTATCCTCTAAATTTAGTATATGCACATGGTTTAGGGTAAATATGTTATGTTATATAATGTTAACATGGTTTTTGTATACTGTAATAGTCTTGTAACATATATGACCATTGATCTTAGGTATGTCGACCTTGCATCAAATCTTCAGAAATTTGATGATTTCCTTGGGGAATTGTTGTGTTCAATCTGTTAGAAAATGCTCTAGAAACAGCAGCAACAAATGAAACAGCCCAAAAACTGAGTTACAATCTACCTGGGTGTGTGCTTGCATTTATTATCTGGGCATACAGCCACATCCCATGTCTAGGTCCTAGAAGGGAAGCTGATGTACCACCATTCCCTAGGATGCTTAGTTAGAAGAATCTTCCAGGAAAAACAACATGTAGAGAAACCATTGATAAAAAGCTTAACCCTCCTCACGGAAAAGCAATCGAAGTTGCTCCCCCTTTCCTTACTCCTCAAGAATCTGGTGAAGCACTTGTTGTTGAAGCAGAAAAGGTATGTATACTACTCTCTAATTAGGTTTTGTATCCCATACATTATGCCTAGTCTATCTTGTAGATAGTAAATTCCTACATTACATATAACAATATATATCCATCCTCAAGTTATGTCTATCTTATCGGCTAAAATTACAAATATTATCCTCTAGACTCTGAAATATTATTTGTTAATATTAACATGTATATAATGGTGTTGTAGTAGCAACAAGAACTTGACAAGCAAGAAAAGGATATAGGTGTGGGTTCACTGGAAGGAATTCTGAAGGGAGTGGTAAAAGACATTGAGGAAGGAGTTGTTTCTGGTGTAAGCAAGATATTGAAACCCGAGGCACTGAAAGGGGGGTCTTCATCTTCAACCCAGATGAGAAACATTCCTAAAGGAATGACACAGAAGAAGGACACTACCCCCACCAAAAAGAGGAAAGAACCAAGTACCCCCACCAAAAAGAAAAAAGAACCAAGTGGGGTCACCAAAAAGAGGAAGGAACCAAGTACCCCAGTAAGAGAAATGAAACTAAGAAGAGTGAAGCAGCTGTAGCCAAGTCTAAAATAATTGTACCTGCCCCCAAGACTAACCCTAAAACAACTGCTACACCCAAGACCAAAACAACTTTGGCACCCAAGTCAGTTCTGAAGAAGGGCAACACAACTACCACCATCACCAAAGCAGTCTCCAAGAGTGGTGTTAATACAAGGAGTCAAAGCATTTCCACTCCAACCAAGAGAAAGCCTACTCCATCTAAAACCAATGCAAAGACCATTTCAAGTCCTAGTGCAGATAGAAAAGGCAAGAAAATTGCCAGTGAGAAGTTAAGTTCACCAATTGCAACAACTCCAGAGAGGTCTCAAACTCTACAACTCTCTTTAGGTGGGATGAGGGCCACAAAGAGCATAAGTTAAATTAGAGAACAGGAGAAACAACAAGTTACTCCACCTCCACCTCCACCTCCACCAAAGAAACAGAAGACCATCCCACCTCCTACCAGAAAATAACCTCTTAGGTATGAATTTCACTTATATCCTCTAAATACCTAATTAGTAGCAGCTAATTGTTAACTTTATACCCTCTAATATTTGTCTTATATCCTCAGGGAAAGCAAAGTAGCAGGTCTTGACAAGTCATGGAGGAAAAATATAAAAGCCAAAGATGCAAGAATTGCTGAGAAGAAAAATGCCAAAGAAGAAACTAAAAAAAGAAGATTTATTCCAAGGCCAGATAGTGATGAAGATGAGGATATACAGGTTCAAAAGAAAGGAAAACGTATACAAGGGGGGGCTGAGATAGAAAAAAAGGATGATGGAGCAGTTGAAGGAGTAGTTGAAGGAGAAGGAAAGAATGATGAAGAAAAAGTTGAAGGAGAAGGAAAAATTGAAGAAGAAGGAGAAGTTGAGGGAAAAGGTAATAATGAAGAAAAAGTTGAAGGAGAAGGAGAAGTAAAAAATGAAAGTGGAGGAAAGATTGTAGTAGAAGCTAATAATGAATGAAATGTTGAAGGAGAAGAAAAGGTTGAAGGAGAAGGACAAAATGAAAGTGAAGGAAAGGTTGCAGTGGAAGGTAATACAACACAAGAAGTTATTGTTGCTGATGCAATGGCAATATTGGTCCAATCAGATATTCTTAATACTACCATGGAACATGTGCAGGAGTTGGCCATCCTCAAGTCTGAGAATACTGATGTGCAAGATGTGAAAGAGTTGCCTGCTAAAATTCAAGAGGTAGATGTTAAGGAGGATGAGCAAGAAGAAGAAGATTATAGCTTTGATGATGACATTCCAGCTCCTAAGAATATTCCTGAAGAATATTTAGTGGAAATAGATTGTGCATCAGCTGGTGAGATGGGTAATGTTGAACACCATGAAGATGATATAGTTTTCACTGGTGATTTAGAAGAAGGTGAAGAAGTGGATAAACAAGCTATTGATGACTTTAACAACAGCCAGAAAAGATTGAGAAAAAAGAATCAGGGGAAGGAAGAGGGGAAAGAAGTTGATGCTCAGCTGATGATTACCATGGGCATGTCATTTCTAGACAAAACTACAACTCATAATGAGACAAATGTTTTGAACTATTACTGGTGCTTGGTGAAGGAGCCAAATTTTGAGCATAAAGTGATGAGGGTTTATGGATATGGATTGGAAGTCCATGTGAAACAGTTTTACAGCCTATGGAACACTAATTGGGTGCATGGAGATATCATTGAAGCCTATGTTAGCTTGATCATTCGTTGGTATGGAATGATGAGGAGGCATATCAACCCACATAATCAGTATGCTATTGTTCCAACAATATATTTTGCTGTAAGTATTTTTTTTTTTTTTTTTAAGTTCTTATACTTGAACCTTTAAGTAAAGGATACAGTTAGGTTATTTAGAGTTTACACTATGAGTTATTTGGTGATACAAATATATTTGTTTGGTTGTGTCAGGGCATGGTTTATGGTGATGTTCAATATACATACAATAGGCGTATGAGGGATCCAACTTTTGCTGCACTATCACCAACAAACAGAGTTAGGAATGGTGCATTCAAAATTAAGACAGGTGCCATAAACATTATGAGCCCTACTGGTCATATGGAGAACCAAGTTTCCCCTTACCATGCAAAGGCTATACTTATTCCTTTACAAGTAAGTGTATTGACTTTGTACCCTCTAATGTACTTTAACCACATCCTCTAACAACAAAGGTAATATCTGCTTAAACCTATGATATTTGTTAATAATGCAGGTCAATGATAACCACTGGGTACTCTTGAGTTTCAGCTTTAAGGAAAAGAAGGTGAGAATATATGACTCTTTGGGCTTGAAGAGACCATCAAGACAACAGATAGGGTTGGAGAAAATGTTGCCTTATGTGGTCTTTCTTGCTGACCCTAACATTCCAGATTTTGACTTGGAATTTGCATGGGAAAGAGAATTTGTGAATTGCCCAGAACAAGATGATGGTCACAGTTGTGGTGTTTTTTTTGCTTGGTTACATTGATTGTATAGTCAGGGGTAGGGAACTTGATTTCAAGAGAAGGTCTGCTCTTATGAGGAAACGTATTGCTATGGACCTTGTTCAGTATGGATTGAAGCCACCAAGTAAGGGGGTGCCTACAGTGTAAAGGTGACTAAACTTTTGTAAAACTAGATAAGTTTAATGTCCCGTCAATATTTACTTTCAGTTTAATGTATTTTGGTACTTTTGAGGGATGTTCTTAAATGGTCATAAAGAATATTAGTTGGATGGTGAAAAAATTAGTCAAATGCTTGGAATTCGCGTCTTGATCTTCCCACTTTATTAAATGTTACTAGTATTAATCCATGGTGAGGTTACAACTCAAACAAAGCATTCTTGAGAGTTTTTTTTTTTTTTTCAAAACTATGGCTTCATTTTCTGTTTCTCTACTCATTGATGAAGATGAATGCCTTCTGAAGCTTCTCAAAATATCAGACCCTTTTCTTGGAAGTTTCAGTGAAGAAGAAGAAGATGATGAAGAAGAAGAAGAGAATGATGAAGGAGCAAGTGAAGAGAAGAAAGATGATGAGGGATCTGATTCCTTGAACACCTCAGATTATGTCCAGCCCAATCCTCTTGTTGAGTACCCTGATGACAGCGATGTGTCTTCTTCCCAAGAATGTGTTGCTGCAAAGGATAAGGACATCGCAGAGGAAGATGAGGTGGAGAGCAGCTTTTCTGGTGAAAATGAAGAAGAAGAAGAAGATTACGATGATGATGAATGAAAGTTTTTTTTTATGTTTGCTGAAGTGTTTTTTTTTTGTTTTTATGTTGTTGAAGTTTTTTTTTTCTTGTCTTGGATGGATGTACAAACCCTTTTCCTTTCCCTTCCCTTATGCAAATTATGAAAGTATTATTATATTACATGTTCTGTTCGTCCAATATTTAGTATATATTAGAGGATACAGAATGACTATTTAGAGATACTAATCATCACCATTAGAGGATACAGATGTACAATCTGGAAGATAAAAGAGAAACATACAAAATAAAAGGCAAACATACAAATCATTTTTTTCAGTACCGAAATTTAGTATAAATTAGAGGATAAGTATGAACAAGTTAGAGGATAATGATCATTCAAACTAGAGGATACAAACGTAAGATCCGGAAGAGAAAAAGACAATCTACAAAATGTGCCATATATAGGCAAACATAGAACAAAATGGCCAAAGTCTGGTACAACTTCCAAAAAACTCCCAACACTTAATAGGAATCAGGTGGTCAAAAAATATTCAAAGTATGGTACACCTTGAGCTTCTTTTCTCCTGTAATGTTGGATGTACAAATCCTTTTCTTTAATACAAAAAATTAGTATATATTAGATTGTAAAGTTTCATTAGTTAGAGTATATTAATCTTTCAACTAGCGAATACATATGTAAAAATTCACAAAATGGCAACTTACAAAATGTGCCATATAAAAGGCAAACATAGAACAAAATGGTCAAAATCTGGTACACCTTCCAAAGGCATAACTTAGATAAAAAAACACCCAACACTTAATAGGAATCAGGTGGTCCATCAGGTAAAGGTTGGAAAAAATAATCAAAGTCTGGTACAACTTCAATACATGTTGATTTGTTGTGTCCTCTACCCCTACACCTTGAACATTTTCTCTCCTGTACTGGGATACCTTCAAGTTTGCCTCTCCTTCTCTTTTTCTTTGGACGTCCAGGCATAACACATGGTAGTGGTGGAAGGATCTTTCTGCCTACTCTATCCTTTAGCCATTCATCCTTTCCTCTTGTGGGTCTCCAATTTTCTTTGTAGGTCTCCATATATGTCTCCCTTCTGTAGTACACACCACAAAATGTGTATGGATCCATTTGACATTCTCTAATGACAGACATTGCGTGCTCACAGGGTATTCCCATAGTTTGCCACCATTTGCATGTACATTCTCTTGCATTCAAGTCCACCACACATGTCTTGCTCTCACCATAAACTGTCCAAATAGTTGGAGATGTCTTCTCACGAGTGAAGGTTCTACCTCTCCAAGCATTATGCAAAATTTGTTCGTGGCACCACTTAGTTACAGGTGTCTTGAATTTCTCACCATCAACACGATAATCTCTGTGATGCCTCATGATGTTGGCATGAATTCCTTCGACCAGATTTGTAGCAGGAAGCATTCTTTCTGGTATAATCATTCTATTCCACGACTCCACATGCTTAGTGTAAATAATTCCATATCTGCTTAAGAAGAGGAGACACATATACCATTAACCGGTATGACAACTATAATTAGCCGGTACAAGGACTATTAGTAGAGGATATTGAAATGCATAGATACCGACCTGGGTTTCTCCTGAAACGCACTAGCCCACTTATTTAGTGGTCCAATTGCCATTAGGCTGTGGTATGCCTTTGGAGATATGGCCCATATTTGCAGTATCAAACCCCAAAACTCATTTTGATTGAGTGTCTTGGCAGCCTCTTTAAGCAACCACCTTACTTTTGCATTCCCATATTTAAGGGACATGTGTTGGGCACAATACATATGACAAGCCTTGGGCAAAATCTTTGGTACAACTTGAATAATACTTTTGTGCCTATCTTAAAGAAGCACAAACTCATGGTGAGTCCCAACCACATGGTCCCTAAGTTTTTCAAGAAACCATTCCCAATACTCATTGTTTTCTTTTGGTACAAGGGCAAAACCAATAGGGAACACATGATTGTTTCCTTCAATTCCAATTGTTGATAGTACAACTCCAGGATATCTCTCTTTCAGAAATGTTCCATCTATAATTATTACCGATCTTAATGTGCTTCTGTAAGCTCTCACAGTTATACCATATGACCAGAACATACATTGGAATTCATCACCATGGCCTGTGATAATATCAGTCTGAGAATCTGGATCGACCAACTTAAGTTCATTACAGTATGTTTCAAGTTGTTGATATGACTCACTGAAGCTTCCCCTTAACTACAATTGGAGGATAAACATGACTAATTAGCCGCTATAAACTGCATATTTAGAGGATACAATAAACGTATTCTAGGAACATACATACTACGATTTAGAGGAGATGATAAAAGTTATTAGCCGAGATATATGAATGAACTAGAGGATAAGATAAGAAGGTGCAATTTTAAATAGAACAATACCTTGGCCAATGTCTTTTCTTTAGCTCTCCAAGCAACTTTGTACGAAATTTGGGTAAGATATTCCTCCTCAATTTGGCTTTTTAGTTGTTTGGATGTAAGATCTTCATTATCCCGTAATTTTTTCGCAATTTTAGATGCAACCCAATCACTATCAGCTTGACGATTTTTTTATCCAAGTCTGAACTTCCCACATGTGTGACGCTCAGCAATGCATCTTATTTGCCAAGTACCATTCAAATTTGGTGTAGCACGAACATACCATGGGCAAGTTGGAACTTTACATTTCCAATACACCCTTTTCATCTCAGTTTTATACTTATTCAGGTCAAACTCTTCATCGATTGCATAAGATTTCATGTCTCTCATAAAATCATCCCGACACAAATATATTTGCCCAATCTTAGGGAACAAGTACTTATTGTGTAAAGGTTCAGTGTGTGGAGCACAACCTTTATTGATCCGACAAAGATTTGCGTATATATTATGTAGTTCTTGTTTGATTTCATCATCTTCATCTCGATTGTTCTGAGATGGGTAATGCCTTTGACGTCGTACACTATCTTCATCCCGATTGTTCTGCTGTTGTGGAGCATTTGTCTGATTTTGAACATTGTCTTGTTGTTGTGGATCATTTGTTTGACTTGCGAAATTAGCCTCCTCATGTTGAGCATTGTCATGGCTTGGAAAATGTTCTGGAACTTGTCCATGACTTGGTATATTGCTCTCATATTGTGAAGCATTGTTGTCGCTAGATGCATGTCTATATCTATCCTCTAAGTTGCATCTAACACCGGCTAAACGTGTAGACGTACCTGCTAAATCTAAGGGGCTTTCTTCTACACCATAAAACCTTGACATGGGTGTAGGGCCTTCTTCTTGGCTATCTGAATGTTGTGAACCAAACATAAGCGCAGAATCATCATACATCTGATCTTCCAATTCATCCTCTGTGGTCCAAATGATTGGTGAATCATGCACATCCAGTAGAGATTCTGTATAAGTTGCATCGCTATCGTCGTCGGCTATCGAACAATCTTTACCTTCATCTTGTGGTTGCTCTTCACCTGCCCCTTGAGCTTGATCTTGTAGTTGTGTTTGTTGCAGTGCATTATATTCTTCAATTTCCTCTGAGAATCCTTTCCAAAATCCATCATTATTACACATCTCAGAAAGAATTGCCGCTGCAGCACAAGTGTTAGCGGATTAGTTGGGCTTATTAGAAGATATATCCCCAGTATTAGAGGATATGTTTTGAGAACTGTACCCAACTTTATTATCAGCTCCAATTTGCACAACATTAGCCACCAATGGAGATTCACTTCTAGATGAAACTCTAGAAGGAGCAGGAGGGGGAGTTGTTATAACAGCTTGGGGATAAGTCCCAGGTGGGGTATCCAATACAAGAGGTTGTTGTTTATTCCCATACCCCTTTGAAAAGATAACATGGCTCTTCTGTGCTGATGCAAGGTCTAGGAGATATTGAGAAGAAATACAACCTTGCTTTACAGGTGTAGAAAAATCTGAATAATCAGGTTGATTACCCCAATCTGTTGGAGGGGTAGGTTCTGAGAAAATGTTTTTTTTCAATCCAGTTTTTCCTTTACCTTTTTCTTCCTCAATTACTTTCTCCTTTTCTTTCACATTTTTTTCTGTGTTTTGGAGCTTGATTCCCCATTCATTGATTTCAAATCTCCCACTATCCAAACAGACATGACATATAAGTTCTTGGTAGCAACAATCCCCAACATCAATTGATCATAGTCATATTGAGCAGGGATGTTGCGTGGACTGTCATTGACGACAGCTTGAATTAAAAATTTGTGTCTTTGTGTATGAGTCATATCTTCAACCATCTCCATAAACTCTTTATATGGTGCCTTCAACTCCTAAACTGTTATTTTTGTGTCACCATTCTTGTATGATAGTCTCAACCTAACCACCATAGCGAAACACAACATTGATAATGCTACATGAAACCACAATTTCATGCAAACTATTAAAACATATCGGCTAAAAGTAACTAACAAGTCGGTTAGTATACTTTTATTTAGCCTCTAATTGAATATAAGTTATAGTTTACTTTTAAAACAGAGTGACATTGACCTCATATGTGCACCAATAAACTGATAATGAACCACAATCAAAATCACAACACCATTTATGTTAGTTTGTCTCTAAATTATGAGGTGAGTTTGGTAAAGATACAACTTTGATGAGGTTGGGATTTCATAAATACACAATCTTTATCAAAGATTCCATCTTTATGAAGGTTAGGGTTCATAAATATGGTATCTTTATAAAGATTCTATCTTTTCATGAGATACCATCTTTAAATCGCCAACACCTTCACCACATTCTTGTCATAAAACAGAACAAAACGTATGTTAAAATGCTTACACAAATCAACAACACCTACTGCATTCAAAGCCAAACAACAACACCTACTTTATTGTCCAAACATTAAAATCTGCAAATTTAAGAACATTTAAAGCTTACTTACCTAATTTATTGTTCATCTGGACTTCATTTGCAATTAAAGCTTTCGATTTTGCCCTTTTCTTTGGTGGCATTTTGGGTGTGAAGAAGTACAATGTTTGTGTGTTTAAGGTTGGGGAGAAGAATAATGTAGAAGAAGGTGAAGAACAAAGAGAGAACAAACTATGTTAAGGTTCAGAGAAAAATCGAAAAAGTATAAGAAGAGATGAAGATGACATGGTGGTTGTATGTGTAGTACATTCATTAGAAAATCCAACGGTAGGGATCTATTCTTTTCAATCCAACGGTTAAGTTTGATTTAATGTTCTTGTCTAAACCTTAAATGCAATAAAGGAATCTATTCTTTTCAATCAAAAAGTTGATTTGATGGAGACAAGAGGAACAGTTGTACAGAAGGGTATAATTGTAAGCAAAAAGTAGCAAAGTGGGCTAAGGTGGCTATTTGGGAAGATTAGCTCTCATTGGTGGCTATATGGGAAGAGACACCTAAATGTGGTGGTTTTTTGAAAAATTTCCCTTTTATTAAATATTATAAATTAGACTAATTTATTAAATTATATAAAATAATTATTTCTTAGGTAAATTTATTATTTTTACTGTATTTTGTTAATTTAATTATTTTTTTAATTATTAGACTTTTTGCTCATAAATAATAATTCAGCCGATAAATAAAAATATGTTAAATTATAATAAAACCATTATTTAAGTGGCAGAGTGGTCTTGCTGGATCCACTGAGATGCAGCCCCATGTCCTACCGATTCGTCAAGAAAAAAAAAGATTTATACAAAAAAAACTATTATTTAAAGAGTATTATGTAAATTTACCAAAAAACCGTGACTAAAAAAGTATTTTAGTCAAAATTAGGTCACAAAATTCTAAACCTCAATTCTCATTAAACGAGACTTACCCCTGAATTTTGGTCTCTAAAAAAAGTACAAATAAGAAGAATATATTTTTTTTAGTAAGAAGTTTGAAGAAATTATGGAAGCGAAACTTTTATAGTTTATGTTTAACCAAACAACTTTTTTTTTGTGAGATATGTTTTATTTTTACTTTTTATTTAATACGTAAAATAGTTCTAACAGTTATATTTTGAGTTGGCACACAATTTTCATTTATTCTATAAATATAAATTGTTTTCATGTTTTTAATTTTTACAGAATAAAAAAATAATTTATTAATAACTCAAAAAAAAATTACAAAATTAGAGACCAAATATTGTACAAAATTTATATTATTATTATTTTATTTTATTTTTTTGATAGGCAAGCGGGGTTGTTGACAGGGTCCCCTGGCCTACCCCGTTTCATTTAGAAAATAAAAGGATTCCAGCTCGGTTACATTTTGACATATAATTGGCCTATTCTATCTTCATATATTATTATTATTATTTTTATTTAATATGTGAAACAGTTCTATATAAAAATAACAGTTATGTTTTTTACCATTGCAACCAAGTGTAACACCAAATCTAGGTTCGACCTAGGGGTGGGAAACTTGTCCCGTTCCCCACCCCACGACCCGTCCTTGCCCCATTTTTTAATCCCCCGACCTGATCCTTGGCTATTTTTTAATTCCTCAACCCGGTTGCCTCGTTTTTCAACCCACCATGTCCCTTGCCCAACTAGTAGTAATAGGGCTGGTTTGGGCTTCACACTTTAGATCTACTCCCCCACATGTTCCCCACCCCATTCCCTATCTATTTTACCCGGTCATCAAACTTTTATCTCTCGATCTTTCTATCTCTCAACAACTTTCTGCAACACCAACGTCTCTCTCTGACTCCTCTTAACGGTTAAATTGAATATCTATAAAATACGATTCAACACAATACGACCCCGTCCAGATAGATTGTGATGTAAGAAATTTCCAAACCAGCTTTATTCTAAATATTTTAATCACTCGTCCTAGAAGTCTGATTCCAATACCACGATGGCATATAGGTTGCGTGATTTTGTTTCATGAGATCCATTTTCTTTTCTTTTTCTCCTCTTGCCCCCTACCCCAGAGAAAAGTAGAGAGGGTAGACTCTATAAGCTTTATCACCTTTTTGGGGATTGCATAGGCAGAAAGGACATAAACTAGTATGGACTGAAGAACATGTTTGAAAAGTATAAACTTTCCTCCTTGAGTTAGGAGTTTCCCATGTCATTGTTCAATTTTCCTTTTGATTTTGATAAGAAGCCCTTCAAAGTAAATAACTTTTATCTTCCTTGGAAATTGGCAGGAACGGCTTAAACAATTTGGGCTTTGGGGGCCTTAGGCATTTGAAATTTTAGGTAGTTTGTAATATTAATGCAAAAGATTTATCCAATTATAAAAATTGAAGAGATATAGATAAACACCAAAAAATTGGGGAAAAATCTAAAAAATAAGAAAAAACACCTTAAAAGTAGAAAAATATTTAAAAAGTTAGGAAAATAGCAAGAAAATAAGATAAATATACGTAAAGGAAATATATAATCAACAAAATGTGGCCCCAAACACAAAGTGGGGGCCTTAGACACCTGTCTTTTTCTGCCAAATTGTGGAGCCGCTACTAAAAATTGGAACCCCTAAATAATCAAATGGCCCAGAAATATAATTGAACTTTGTTGTTCTTTTGATTGAGAGAATTCTTCCTAAGGTTGTGTTGTCAGCCATAGAGAAAGAATTTTTTTTAGGTTTTATCTTTTGACTTGTACGTAGATAATATTGTTCTGGAAATGTCATATAACCATTGGCAAATGTTTGCCTGCCAATGAGAAAAATAAGAGTATCATTTGCATTAAAGATCTAGCGACCCGACCTATATCACCACCGATACTGTCCCCACTTAGACATTGCGGTCGTCCGATAGTGTGGGGTTTTATTGGCAGCAACCTATTTTCCAAGAGGTCACCCATCCTGAGACTACTCCCACCCGAGCACGCTTAACTCCGGAGTTCTTTCGAACTCTGGAGCCAAGTGAGCCCAAAAGGCGTCGGTGATAATATATGACAAATCTATACCTATATTCTAATGTCAGGACATCCCCCTCTTAGGTGTCGTAGAACCCACTCCTCGATAAACCACCTGCCGACCTGGGGTGTTACAATCCCACCACCTTAGAGGAGAGCTGTCCTCGGCTCTGGAATATACAGCCCCAGATCTCTGACGTTCCTTGCCCCTCGCGAGACAAGTACCCGGCGCAACCGTCACCCCTTCCTGGGCTAGGCGCCTTTCCAGCATACTCTCCCACCCTCGACAGGTGAACCGTCGTCGGCTCTGATACCATTTGTAGCGACCCGACCTATATCACCATCGATATTGTCCCCACTTAGCCATTGCAGTCGTCTGACAATGTGGGGTTTTATGGGCAACATCCTGCTTTCCAAAAGGTCACTCATCCTGAGACTACTCCCACCCGATCATGCGCTTAACTCTGGAGTTCTTTAGAACTCTGGAACCAAGTGAGCCCAAAAGGCCTCGGTGATAATATATGACGAATGTATACCTATATTCTAATGTCAGGACATCCTCCTCTTAGGTGTCATAGGACCCACCCCCTCGGCAAACCACTTGCCGCCCCGGGGTGTTATATAAGAGGTGTGTGATAAGTGTGCATGATCTAGGGGAATAACAATACCAATAAAGCTAGATTGATAAGAGTGTGTAAGTCCTCTACTTAAAATCTTTGTTGCCAAAGTAAATAGGAAATAAGAGATATAGTCTCCTTGTCTAATGCCTTTAGATATTGTAATGTTACCTTATAAACACCCTGAAACAAAACTGAAAACTTACGGTTATTAGTAAGACATAACATAACTAAATTCATCCAAGAGTTGGAAAAACCAAACCTTAGCAAAACTTCTTTCAAAAATTCTCATTCAGTCCTTTCAAAAACTTTCTCTATGTCCAGCTTGAGTACCAGATTTCCACCATCAGATTAGATTTGAAACTTTGGATGAGTTCTTATGCTAAACAAATATTTTCAGCAACGAGCCGTCCTTTTACAAAAATGCTTTGTTCAGTCGTTCAGGTGAAATGAGCTTTGGTAGGATTTCTAACAATCTGATGGTAATGAATTTAGAAAAAAAATCATAGGATACATTACCGAGGCTGATAGGTTTATATTTAGGTAGAGATATTGGCTTCTCCTTTTTGGTATCATACAAATGTAATTTGCGAAGAAGGATATGCGAATACAATGATAAAAAAAAAAAAAATTCTAAAGAAGCTTTGTATAGATCTCCAGCCACAATATCCCAACAATTTTGATAAAAGAGGCTTGCCAGACCATCTCATCCAGGAGCACTGTCAAGATTGATACTGAAGATCACCTCTTTGAGTTCTTCTATCGTAGAAGTTGCCATCAGAATTTGATTATCCTCCATGTTGACCAATATTGAGGGGATGATATCCAGCAGAGTAGGGCTAATATTGCAGCCTTGAGATGTTAGTTGGTTATGAGAAAATGAGACAACATGATCATGTATGATTTTTTTATCCTCACACCAGTCAGTGGGGTTTGACGGGAGGTGAATGAAAGCCTTGGTGTGTCTTCTTTTAGCTTTAAGACTTGCATGAAAGACACCAGTGTTTCTAAACCCACCCCCCCCCCCCCCCCCAAGATCCATTTAATCTCTGATTTTTCCTGCCATAACTACTCCTCTTGGTCTAGGGTAAGTTGATATTGAGTTTGCAATTTCTTGAGCTCAACATGGTCAGCAAGATTCCGACCTTGAATAAGGTTAAATTCAGTTCATTAGATTGTCGTCCAGGTTCTGAAGTTTTATGTGATGTCCACATCTTCATGAACCTGAAGGGGTGTAGACTAGATCTTTTGAGATCATCTCCACAACTGACTACTAATGGTAGGTAGTCTAATTTAGTTCTTGGCTGATGGCTGACAATAAGATTGGGGAAGGAGTGTAACGCTCCGGGATTTCGTCATCGCTCATCCCGGTGCGTGGAACACCATACCGCTCGCTAATGTCAATATTGTCCCCCTTTAGTCACTGCGGATTTCCAACAGTAGAGGGTTTTGGATAAGGGCCTACCCATCTGGTTTACCCCAAAAAGCCTTGACATTAGTTAGAGTATGGTTAAGCTCTATATACTACTAATACAACCACTTCCTTGGCAATATGGGACTAACACCAACTTATGGGTGTTACAATCCCACCACCTTAGAAATAGAGCCGTCCTCGGCTCTACAGTATACCTAGTACAGTCCCAAAACTCTGACGTTCAATTCCCTGCCAAGTGAGACAAATACCTGGCACTCCCTGGGTCTTTCTAGCGTACTTCACACCTGCAACATGTGACCCATCGTCGGCTTTGATACCATCTTAGCAAGCGGTGGTATGGTGCTCGACGCACCGGGATGAGCGAGGATGAAATTTTGGGGCATTACAGATGGTATCAGAGCCGACGACAGGTCGCCTGTTGCAGGTGGAAAGTACCCTGGAAAGGCCCAGGGAGCGCCAGGTACTTGTCTCACTTGGCAGGGAACGTCGGAGATTTAATTTCGGGACTGTACTGAGTGTACTGCAAAGCCGAGGACGGTTCTATTTCTAAGGTGGTGAGATTGTAACACCCATGAGTTAGTGTTAGTCCCATATTGCCAAGGAAGTAGTGGTTGTATTGGTAGTATATAGAGCTTAACCATACTCTAACTAATGTCAAGGCCTTTTGGGGTAAACCACATGGGTGGGCCCTGATCCAAAACCCTATACTGCTGGATATCCGCAGTGACTAAAGGGGGACAATATTGACATTAGCGAGCGGTATGGTGCTTGACGCACCAGGATGAGCGAGGACGAAATCCCGGGGCGTTACAAGGAGCTTGCCTAATTGGCATTTACTAGGACCCTAGCCAACCTAGCCCATCTTCTTATTTGCCCTTGTTGATTATTGCACCATGTAAACTTGTTGCCATAGAAACCATAGTCCATTAGACCAAAGTTGAACATAATGTCATTGAAATCTTGGGTGGCATTAATTGAAAGATGTTATGTCTCCACCTAATCTTTCATCAGGTGAAAGGACAACATTGAAGTTACCACCCACCATCCATTGAGAGTGGAGTTGGATCCAAAACTATATAAATCTTACCATAGAATTCTTCTTTTTCCAAAAGAAGCTAGAAAGGTTTTATTATCATCAACTTGATTAGTGTTAGAATTAAAAGTTTGTTCGGAAAAAAAAAAAAAAAACCTCAGATTTTACCTTCCTTATGATCATTAGTATGAAAGTTTGAGAGATCAGTGGTGTCGAATACGTTGACATCCCATATTAACATCTCATCTTGACATCCACCAACTATGATTAAACACTTAAAACCATTGTTAGAATAAAAAAAATCCACAAAGAATTAGGCGGTAAAGCTTTATTCCAAATTTTTATCTGCCAAAAGGATAAACTTATAATTGTGGCTGGCAAAAGGACAAACGCACGTAATCAAAAGGACAAACCCGAATTTTGACTGTCAAAAAGACAAATATTTATGATCAAACTTGTATAGTCACACTTTTTTAAAATTCTATTTTTACCCTTATATACACGTGTGATTGCCATTATGATTATACGTGTGATCATACACACTTGTCTCTTTGATTTATGTGATAACAACTGTAATCATACTCATGATCATAAGATGTTTAAACGTGATTAGGACTATGATCATAACAAATAAATGTGATTACAAGTCTTATCATAATAAATAAATATGATTATAAGTGTGATCATACATACTCGTGCTGTGATTTATGTGTGATCATAACGAATAAACGTGATTATATGTCTGATCATACCAAATAAATGTGATTATAGGATCTGATCATACGGTTGCATAAGATCACATTCCAACAAAAGTTCATTTGGGTAGGGTATAATTTTACTACATTTAGTATTATGTAGTACATGATTAGACATGTAATCATATGATTATACGTTTGATCATAGGGTTGCACAAGATCTTGGAGTAGGGTATAGTTTTATTGTATTTAGTATGTATGTAGTATATGATTAAACATGTGATCATAAAGGGTATTTCTGTTCAAGGAAGTGAATTATGATCAGACCCGTAATCATAAAAATATTGTCTTCCTATAATCATAAAAATATTGTCTTTTTAACTAAATAAAAGCTTTTAATGTCTTTTTAGCATAATCGAATTGGACCGTGTCTTTGGACCAACTCACCGAGAAATCCATCGGATAGGATAGGATGTAACTGTTTGTCAAACCCAGTCCAAAACAATTTAAGTGGACCTATTAATGGACATAATCAAGCTCATCCCAAAACAATTTAAAGTGGACCTAATCCCAATATAAAGTCCAGCCCGTGCTCATCACAATACAGTATATGCAGAATCAACTATCAGTTTCCCAAAATAGACAAGAGAATCATTGTATAAATTTGGTAAGCAAGCAAACATATAGTAACTTCAAAGGTTATTAATGTAACTTTAACAGCAGACTTTGCACGAGAGAATCTAATAATATGTGATGTGGCAACTGTAAACCGGAAATATAGAGGGCACGAGGAAAACGTCATTATTATTGATTTCTTACTAAAAACGTTAAACAAAACAAAATTTCTAATTTTCTACGAAAATATATATTATGTAAGATATATTTAATTCTTAGAAATAAAACCCTAAGGGTTCTTGCAAGACCAAATCTTTCAATAGATTCATTATCACCGTTGATTTTTAATCTAACGGTTTAAATCACTTTCATCACTTTTTTAACACGAGCTTTTTTCTCTATTTCTTCTCTCTCTCTCTCTCTCTCTCTCTCTTGCTTAACTTTGCTTTCTGTTACTATTGAAGAAAGTGAAAATGGCGGAAATGATCTCTGATCTTCAAACTTATCAAATTCAGGACAATTGAGTTTAATTTCTTTATCTGGTTTGCAGTTTTATATTAAAAATTTGAATACTTGAGAAAAAAAAGCTTTAATTTGACACTAATTTCATGTTTGATCATCTAGTTTTGGATTGTTAGTGTTAAATTTTAGGTTTTTTTGATTGAATAATAAAGCTTTTTAAAGCTTTTTTGATTAAAGTTGTGATTTTTATCAGTTTTGGTAGAGTGGTATAGTTGCGGCAGCTGGAATTTGTAGTTGTAGATCAGTTGAGAGTTTAAAGTTTGAGTTTTTATTAGTTTTGGGGGGTTGGATATGTCTTCAATTGGAATGGTTACTGAGAGTCCATTGAGTATGCTTTCTGATATGGGAATGAGACCATATGGTGATGATTTAGGGAAAGAATTAGGGCTTATGCTTAGAGAACAAAGGCGTCAAGAGTCGAATGATAGGGAAAGGGAATTGAATATTTATAGGAGTGGTTCTGCTCCCCCAACTGTTGAAGGGTCATTAGCAGCAGTTGGAGGTTTATATGGTCATAGTCATGGTCATGGAGGTGGAGGTGGAGGGGATGTTTCTCTTTCGGATTTTAAAGGTATTAGGAATGGTAATGGATATATGTCGGAGGAAGAACTCCGTTCTGATCCAGCTTATCATTCTTACTATTATTCTAATGTTAACCTTAATCCTCGACTTCCTCCACCTTTGCTATCAAAGGAGGATTGGCGTTTTGCACAGAGGTTTCAGGGTGGGGGTTCTGTTGTGGGTGGGATTGGAGATAGAAGGAAGGGACATGATGGAAGTGGAAAGTCACTGTTTTCGCAGCAGCCAGGGTTTAGTCCACAGAAACAAGAAAATGAGATTGAGTTGAGGAAACAACAGGCTTTGTCAGAGTGGGAAGGCAAAGGACTGATTGGATTCCCTGGGTTAGGTCTTGGAGGCAGGCAGAAAAGCTTTGCAGATATTTTTCAGGTTATTTTTTATATTATTTTTTTGATACTTATACTTGATACTGTATTATTTGTTTTCAAAGCATCATATATGAATTCACTGCATTTTTTTTATATTCCATTAGCAGCTGTTACTTTTGATAGATACATTGGTATGAATTGTTGATATTGTGCCTCTCACGACCATATTGATTTGTTTTCAAAATTTAATTTGACTATAAGATATACAGAGCTTGTTTAATACTCGTTGTTTTTACTATGTATTTGGTTTTCCTCGATTAAATCAGTGATTAATTTGGTTGAGCATGAGTTTGTATTTGAAGGTAACAGATAACCTGTTTAATGATGGCAAGTGTTTATACAAATTAAATGAGGGCTTCACCGTGAACTAGTATTAATTTGATGCCTGTTTCACTTGATAGCCGCTTCTTTCCTAAGCCTCCCAAGGGTTGAGTTTTCTGCATGAACTTATTGTTAAGAAAAAACCAAAGAGTTTTACGTATCTAACAATGAAGTAGATGTAGAATTGATTGTTCATGAGGTGAGGGTTTTTGTTAGAAAGTGTAGGCAGAAAGGAAGAAGAAAAGAATGATAAAATCAATAAATTTGCCTGCACTCCCAATGATATACACAACAACTCTCTTTAAATCCATGTCTTGCTACTTTTATCTATGTAGGATTTAGTGATGGATGTTATTATTTTTTATTTATTTTTTTTGATTACTTGATTGTTCCTTGAGAGTGCTTTGATTTTTTTTTCCTACTGTTGTTATGGTTCTTCCGATGAATAAACTTTAAGTTACCATACAGGATGATTTGGGGCATGCAGCTCCTGTCTCAGGGCATCCATCTCGACCTTCTAGCCGCAATGCCTATGATGGTGGTGTGGATGCATTAGGTTCTTCCGATAGCCAGCCTGCACATGCTGCAGTGGATGTGTTACGTTCTGGTGCGAATGTTCAGGGCTTATCTGGAGCCCAAGACGCGTCTGCATCAGGTTCTCATACTTTTGCCTCTGTTTTAGGTGCCTCGTTGTCGCGAAGCACCACTCCTGATCCTCAACTTGTTGCTAGGGCTCCCAGTCCTCGTCTTCCACCTGTAGGAGGTGGGAGAGTTGGTGGGAACGATAAGAGAACAATCAATGGTCCAAACTCATTCAATGGTGTATCTTCTAGTATGAATGAGTCTGTGGATCTGGTGTCTGCTTTGTCAGGCATGAGCTTGTCAATGAATGGTGTGGCTGATAATGGAAACCATGTCCGGTCACAGATTCAACATGAACTTGGCGATCCAAATTTGGCTGTGCGAGGTCAGAACCACATTAAGCAACATCCATACTTCAAAAAGTCTGACTCCGGGCATCTAGGTCTTCCTTCTGATGCTCAAACAAATAAAGCATCTTACCCTGGATATGGGAAAAACATTGGAATTGGCATGGACTTGAACAACTCTCATTTAATTAATGATGGAGAATTGGATTATCATAAGGCTGCTGTTTCTCCTGCTAATTCATTATTAGGAGATGTTTCAGCACCAATTGCTACAAGTACAGGAGGTTCTCCGTCTCATTATCAGAACATAAATGGTGCAAATTCAGCCTATCTGAACTATGGTTTGGGTGGTTATTCTGTTAATCCTGCATTGACATCTCTTATTGGAAGCCAACTTAGCAATGGTAATGGTAATTTGCCTCCTTTATTCGAGAATGTTGTAACAGCATCTGCAATGGCTGCCCCTGGGATGGGTTCTCATGCTTTAGGAGGAAATTATCCTTTAGGATCTAATTTGGGGGGGAATAATGCAATACCGCTCATCGATCCATTATATCTTCAGTACTTGGCCGCAGCACAGGTTGCGGCTCTCAATGACCCATCAATAGACAGAAACTACTCTGGAAACTCGTACACAGATATTCTTGGGCTTCAAAAAGCTTACCTGGGATCATTACTTTCACCCCAGAAATCACAGTATGGAGTCCCCTTCTTAGGTAATTCCGGAAGTTTGAATCATGGATATTATGGAAATCCTGCATATATAGGCATGTCATATCCTGGAAGTCCTTTGGTTAATCCAATGCTTCCCAATTCTCCTGTTGGACCTGGTAGTCCTATGAGACATAGTGATCGTAACATGCGTTTCTCCTCTGGACTGAGAAACTCACCTGGGGGTCTCATGGGATCTTGGAACTCAGAACTTGGGAGTAACATGGATGAAACCTTTACCTCCTCACTACTGGAAGAGTTTAAGAGCAACAAGACCAAATGTTTTGAGCTTTCAGAAATTTCCGGTCATGTTGTTGAGTTCAGGTACATATTTTCCCTAAGTTAGTCAATACTATTCATCCATATTTCCGGTCATTGACCCTCTTTCTTGAACAGCGCTGATCAGTATGGAAGCCGGTTCATCCAACAAAAACTTGAAACGGCTACAACCGATGAGAAAAACATGGTTTTTCAGGAGATTTTTCCTCAAGCTTTTTCCTTGATGACTGATGTATTTGGTAATTATGTGATCCAGAAGGTATGTGTACATTTCCATTTATGGTGTAGAAAAAAGTATGTTTTTCGGGAAAAAAACAATTGTGCTTTACCAATCTGAGACTTTGACTATTTTATGTGACTTCAGTTTTTTGAGCATGGAACTGCATCCCAGAGAAGAGAACTGGCGGACCAACTCACTGGACATGTATTGACACTTAGCCTTCAAATGTATGGCTGTCGGGTGATACAGAAGGTAGTTATCCATGTTACCTAACTTGCTGATTCTGGATCATGTTCTCTGTCATTGTATAGTTTAATGTAATGGTGTTGGTATCATCTTCGAAATGCCTTCATACCATGATGCCAGGTACATGGGACTGTAGTATGATCTTGATATTCTCACTGTATAACCCTTTATGAAATATATCATTCACCTAAATCAGTGGGCATCTACTATGTACACTGTGTGATGCAAATATTGTGTTTCTTTTTGTTGCAATCATTAAACAGAATTAGTTTTATTGCTTGATTTTGATTTGGCTGGTAAACCACACTAATAAAAAATGGTACGGTACTGTGATAGAGAGGGTCACACTATTACCCAACATACACAGATTTATATTAATGCACAGCAAAATGCAGTCCTCCCATTTACACATGAAGTAATCATATTGAACATCTTTCATACTTGGATAAGAGACTAACCAATTCCATACAATCATCTTTATAATATTGTTAGCTACTTTACTAATAACAAAGGTAATTAGTAACTTTATAAGCATAATGATCACTTGATTTTCTTCGAGGACCTGATGGATATTGGTCATATCAAATTATAATAACAAACTCTCATAGTTAGATTAAGAAGTATATTTTTCACTAAAGTGGAGAAACATCTTAACAATTGATTCATACATGAAGAGTCTGCATCTAAGTAGAAATTTTGGAACGTGAAAGGTCTCATTTCTTTTTGAGAAATTTAGTATAGATTTTTGCAGAATCACGCTTACAAAAATTGATGTATTTCATGCCAAATGATGCAAGGCAATGAGAAAGCTGCCATTGTGATACCTAGGTCTCTGAAACCCCATTAGACCCACCTAGGTTATTTACTTTTTGATGCCAAGGGAGTGAAATGCTGCCAATTTGTGATGCGTGGCCCTCAGAAACCACCTGTCCATAAGATTACTAACGTCAAAATTACAAGTATTGTTTTCTTAATTGCATATTGGCTTCTAGTGTTTTTAGAGCAATATGTGCAATCATATACCTCTGTTGGTTCTGTTATAATTAATTGTTTCGTAGTGAAATTATATGCTTTCAATTATTGCTTACCTTGCTGTGGTCTGGTCTTGCTATCTCTGTCCGATTACTTTCATCATCACACTTTTCAGAAAAACATGTACTTCATCACCATGCACAAAAGAACCATAAGATTCACAGAAAAGATATCCTACATGATTAGTGAACCACTCTGTTTGAACTGATTGATGCAGGCAATAGAAGTGGTTGATTTGGACCAGCAGACTAAAATGGTCGCAGAGCTTGATGGTAGTGTCATGCGTTGTGTGCGTGATCAGAATGGAAATCATGTCATCCAGAAATGTATTGAATGCATTCCTCAAGATGCTATTCAATTTATCATCTCATCCTTTTATGATCAAGTTGTAACCTTATCCATGCATCCATATGGTTGTCGTGTCATCCAGGTTTGATTTCAATTTTCTTAATTTATTCTTTTTAAAGAGATAGGGCTTAGTTTTGATGAAAATATCTTCTTTAGATGCTAACTGTTTGAATTTGTCCATCGTGTACCAGAGAGTATTGGAGCACTGTGATGACCCAGAAACCCAGCGTATTATGATGGATGAGATAATGAAGTCAGTCTGCATGTTGGCAGAAGATCAGTATGGGAATTATGTTGTTCAGGTTTGTTACATTTCTCAAAAGCATTTTAATAGACGACCTTATTGTAACAATAACGATTATAACTTAATAGAGAAGAAGCGACCTTATTGTAAACTTTCCGATTTAAAATTTGACGTTTCCAATTGCCCCCTTTGATTGATTGAGGACCACTAGCTATTGGAAGCTATAGTAGCACCTTTACATGCCTGAGTTTCCTATTTTATCTTCTCAGTCAAGTAGCACACTGTTGAAGGTGTTGGGTAATGGAAGGAGACATATTATGACATGGTCTAACTCTCTTCAATAAAAAAAGGGTTAGAATCATGGCTAGGGAAAATTGCTGGTAGATTCTTTTGTTTATGTTCATAAAAATCCTGAGGCATTTGGAATCCATGCTAGAAGCTCAGAAACCCGTATGGGCTCAATATTAGTGATAACAGGTTTTTGTTTTTTGGTTTGATTCTGTGCCAAGAGTCAAGTTCAGTTTCTACTACTTGTGCCAAACAGTTATCTGTCAAATGCTCTACATGATGAGTTTTTATCCCAGTCGCTTCATACAACATAGAGCGAATGAGGTGATCCTGTGTCGAGTGTGGGGCTTTTCAGTGTGTTGAAAACCATATACTGTACTGTCTCTCACTGCTTTAAATCTGTACTTACAAATTTAAGTTGTGAAGTTTGCAGTTCCGATATTAAAAATATTGCTTTGGGTGGGTGGATGAGGGCTGAGGTGATCATGTGTGTTGACCGTGGGGCTATTCACTGTCTGGGAAAACCATATACTGTTTTGAATCTGTATTTTAAATTCTTTTTTAAATTTTTAGTAGTAAAATTTGCAGTTCCAATAATAAAAAAAATTCACTTTGTCTAGTGTTTGGACCCACTTTTGAATATGATATTTGATTTGTTTTGTCCTCGCTGTTTCAGAGGTTGCTATCCACTTGCCGAAATTGTTTTTTTTTTCTTGAAAGATAGATGTGGATGTGATCCTTAAAAGACTTAGTTTGCCTTGATCTTTAGTTTGAATACAAAATGAATGAGGAATGTAGTTGTGTTATGTCCATCATTACAATTTTCGGTGAGAATAAAGCATTGGAAATAAGCAGTTTTTATTATTTTCAACCTCCTTTGCATGTTCTATTTTTTCTTGTCATTTATGCATCTTGCTATTCCTGTTTTTAACTTGTTAATTGTACAATGGGCAGCATGTGATTGAGCATGGTAAGCCTGATGAACGCTCTACCATAATCAAGAAACTAGCTGGTCAGATAGTTCAAATGAGTCAGCAGAAGTTCGCTTCCAATGTTGTGGAGAAGTGTTTAGCTTTTGGTGGTCCTACTGAGCGTCAGATCTTGGTGAATGAGATGCTCGGTACCACTGACGAAAATGAGCCTCTACAGGTTTGTTAATAGAGTAGCCCTGTCTTTCTTCATAGCAATGTTACTCTCAGAGTTTCTTGGTTTATGTTTAAATCATTTTCCTTTCTTAAATTTATTGCTGAACATCGTATGAGAAGATATGCAGGTTGATGTTCAATTCCTGTGCATACGAAAATAAATAAAAATTGATGACTAGGTTTTTCCTCTCAAATATTACGGGCATATGACGGAAGCCTGAGTTTGTTATATTAGGAAGCTAGAGTTACTAGAATTTACTTGCTGAAATACTCAAGTTTCCTTTTCTTTTGTTAGTTCCAATTTTATTCCTCTTTTCCCCTTGAAGGTGGAATAGGTTATAGATCCCAGGATCTTGGGTGCCAACCCCCAAGCATAAAGAAGCTTCATACATCGTTTTTATTATAATATTGCTATGCTATTGTCAGTTGTAGGTTCCCTAATTATTTTGTGGTTTGAGATGTATAGTATTGATGGATTCCACTTCAATACTGCAAGGCGTCTCTGGGCAGGCTATGGTGTGCACTATAGATACGCATAGCTGTTATATTGGCAAGATCTCAAATAAATCTCAAATGGAAAGAATTGGCCAATTGATACAAAATGAGACTTCATCTACTGAATAGTACATTTGTAGAAATTTAATCATTTTCTTTCTTAATTTTGAGATATATAACCTGCTTGGTAGTGCTGATGTTGTGGTAAAAAATATTCTACAAATGAAGTCCACAAGTTATCTTTCATTGATATCCTGGAGTATGCTCCTACATATAGTGCAATTAAATCACTAGACCTTGAATGAGTGAACTTTGTTTTGGTTTCAGGCAATGATGAAAGATCAATTTGCAAATTACGTTGTACAGAAAGTGCTGGAGACTTGTGATGATCAGCAACGTGAACTGATCCTCTCACGAATAAAGGTTCACCTGAATGCGCTGAAGAAGTATACTTATGGAAAGCATATAGTTGCGCGTGTAGAGAAGCTCGTAGCCGCTGGGGGTATTAAATCCTTAACCCTCTACTTTGTTATACTTCTATTTTCAACTTTATTGGTATACTCTCTGTTTATTTTATGCATGTTTCATTGTACAAAGTTTGATGTTGAAGTGTTGTTTCTATATTCCAAAAGAAAACTCACACTCAACTAGACGTTACACAGAGTGGATAGTTATTATCATCCTGTGCTTACTTTTATCACTAGCAAAGGCACACGACTATTATTTACATGTGTAGCTGTTGCATATCATCATTATGCTGCGGTGAATGATCCATGAATTTTGATTCATTTGTACAAGGGAAAATGCAGGCTGAGTACTTTGCACTAGATTATGTCAATTATTTGGTGACCATATTTAGAATAAAGAAAATTGATAAGACTGAATTGAAGAATTTTAATGCTAACATGATAGAATTACTATAATGCTATATGGGGTGCATGTACTTCAATTCAAAATTGATTATTGCCCTAAATGGAGTAGCTCTTTGACCAAAATTTTTTGCTTGCAGAAAGGCGAAGTGGTCTTCAATCTACCTACTCCTCTTAGAAGGCATATAAAGGAAGTTGTACAGCTAACTGAGGCTATTGCAAGCTCCCTCCCTTCTTTTTCTTTGTCGAAGTTCTCGCTCTATCTATTTAGTCAAGCATGAGCTGATTAGAAATAAATTGGTTGTACTTAGAATTGTACATTGTTTAGTTTGAAGTTATACCTAGAATCAGGCAAAGCTGAGGCTCAGGTGGTGAATACAACTGATGCCCGCGGAAGAGATAAATGATTGTACAAGTTTTTAAGGGTGTAAAGAGAAAAAAAAAGGAGGTAGTAAATATGTTAACGTGACTGTACAAATGTCACCATGTTGAGAGCCTTTAGAGTTTAGACGAGAACAATTTTTCTTAAGTTATGAGAGATGATTTTCTTTATTCCCATGTTTTCAGTATGCTTCATATTCAGTGTACAGATGGTGCTTTGGTTTGCTTGATTGTCTTATGTTTATTTAGAGTGTAGAAATGAGTAAATGACAACATTTTGAGTGGTAGCTAGACACTTAGTTGAAAATCTTGCCTTTTGAGTTGCTTAACAGTCTCTGATCTAGGTTTTCCAGCACTCAGCCTTTGAGATGTAGTGTTGCCAACACTGCCTATATTTTTAGTTGAAATTTTGTCCTTTCTGAGTTGTCTTGTTCCATTTCCAGTTTATCTTCATATTGGGTGTAATGACTAATGACCTTTGAGGTTTTGGAATTTGGTTTTAAGGGAGAATGCATTAGATAGGAAAGAGGCTAAGGAACTTCTTACCACCTCGAGAACTTTTACAGACCATTTCTGTGGAAATATTATCTTTGAAGGGAATGATAGATTGTTTTCATTTTATTGAGAGTTGGAAAGTTGGGGCTGCCAACACCGAGGATTGCATTGAAATCTGTCATGCTAATGAATGATGATCGAACTAGACTAGTTTTATGTCCATTGGAATCTCTGATTTTTGCTGCTCCGGCAACATGAGGTTACCACCGCAGTCCATATCTGATGCTAGAGACTTCTGGCTATTCATATAGGAAGCAAATGCTGTGGTGACCGGTAAGTTTACAAGTCATAAATGAAATTGATTGGTCAAATTATGGCTCATTGCATGAGTTGTGATTAGGTGAAATTTGTACAATAAAATGAGATTAATTATTGATTGTTTAAGGACTACATCACTGCCACTTGTATTTGAGGTTTACATTGTGCTTCTTCTCCACTTTAAAGTTTAAATAGTGCTTGGCGGTGATAAGAACAAATAATTAAATATTTTTTTATTTATTACTATTAAAGTAATCAGAAAAACTCATAAAATTATTATTATTATTATTATGATATGAGTTCATGAATGGATAAAATTAAAAAGTAGATCAGATGGAATATAGATTTCTTGTTGACCACTTGGATGTATGCCTTTCCTAACTAATATCCATTTTGATTTATAAAATAATTTTAATTTTAAGTGTGAAAACATATTGCGCGTAAAAGGAGCAAATGCAGTAGTATTGGGCCAATAAACATGATTTAATTTAATTTTTCATTAAGCAAACTCAGAATGAATAAAAAGCACTTAAATATAGTAATGAAAATGGTCAATTGTATTGGGTGCAAAAGTATGTTATGAAGTAGATTTAGACTTTGGGAGCAACTGATCAGAGATTTGACACTAGAGCAAATCTACAAGATAAAATCTCCACGTAAGCACATAGAATTGCACTTTTTCTATCAAAAAGTTCTCTTTTCTCCATTATTATATGGAATCTTCTTTTCTCACCAAAATATCTCTCTCTCTTTCTCTTCTCTCAACAAACCCAGAAAAAAAAAACACCCAGATTTGTATTATATCCCTTTTGATTCATGTAAAGTTTGAATCTTTTTTCATTTCTTTTCAAATCCCAATTTTTTTCATCAATTTTGGTGAAGTTTTTGGTTTAGAAATCATAAAGTTTTGATTTTGAGATGAGAGGTAATGAAGAACGTGTTTTGGAATGGGAAGATGGTTTACCAAATACAGAAGATCTAACACCATTATCTCAATCTTTAATTTCTCCTGAATTAGCTTCTGCTTTCAGTATAACTCCAGAGCCATCTAGAACTTTGATTGATGTTAATCGAGCATCACAGAAAACATTTTCGAGTTTGCGTAAATCAAATCAAGGGTTTTTATCTAGTAATTTCAAGTCTTTATCTTCATTTGGTGAAGATGGAAGTGTTGGTGGTACTGGTAAGGATTTTGTTGTTGTTGAAAGAGAAGAAAATGAGATTGAAATTGAATCTGATGAACATGATAATCAATATAAGTTTCAAAATGAACAAAAAGATGGATCTGAGAAACGGAAATCTGTGTTGATGCAACACCAAGAAGGAATGGAGAATTTGATAGAAGAAGGTGTAGATAATTCTAATGATGATCAAACTGCGCGTGCATTGAAACGCCCTCGATTAGTTTGGACTCCTCAATTACATAAGAGATTTGTTGATGTTGTTGTGCATTTGGGGATTAAGAATGCTGTACCAAAAACAATTATGCAGCTTATGAATGTAGAAGGACTTACCAGAGAAAATGTTGCTAGTCATCTTCAGAAATATAGATTGTATTTGAACAGAATGCAGGGTTTGTCGAATGAGGGTCCATCGCCTTCGGATCAGCTCTTTGCGTCTACACCTGTTCCACCGAGCTTAAATGAGTCAATCAGAGCTATCCCATCACCTGCAGTGCCGCATCCAATGCCTTATGGCCATCATCCTTTGATGCCTATGCCTGTTCTTGGTGTGGCTCATGGTGCTAGTCATATCGGAATACCAGTTGGTAATCCACCATCTGCCACCTATCAGGGGTTCGATCAGCATCATTATAATATGTATAGGGAGCAGCAAAGAGATTGGTGTGTTAATAAATTCAATTCGATTGGGCCTCGCCATCATGTTCCCCCCAATAATAGATAAAATCCTCATATAATCATATATTCACTGAATTGAGATTTGAAAGGTGCGTTGCCAGTCTTTTTGAGCTTTGTTATTCATAATTTCATTGGTATTTACTTTTCAAAATGATTCTCTTTATCGGTATAGTAGGGGTAGTTTACTCATTAAATCAATAAAGTGAACTCAAGACAGTAATATCTCGAAGATTAGAATGCCAACAAAATAATTTAGATCCATGATTAGGGGTGTGGTTTCGAAAAACAACCCAAACGATAATTTAGAAATGAAGAGAGAGTTCCCTTGCATCCAAGGAATAATGTGTCATGCCTTGAATCAATTTTAGGTTATTGTTTGCTTTATTGCTCCCACTCTATTGGAATATTATTTCAAATGGTGTTGGTACTGTAACTAGCATCTGGGATCCATCGCTCAGGGTCTATTTTACTGTAGGAATGTCGTTGGTAGCTTTTACATCAGTTTGTTAACAAGTAGGCAACTTTTAAGTCTAGAAGATAACTCTCAACTTTTCTTCAACTATGAGCGCTAATCTCGTTTATCTAGGTCTTTTTGCACGTCTCTTCATACTCACCAAGATACTACACACACATACAAAGAAACTATGATCAATACTCCACTTCTATTAAATGAGTTTTAAAAATATGGAGAAGCTACAACCCTACAATTGATCACCAAAAGCCAGTAAACAATCTCGATGAACGCTTGAGAGTTGGATGCTAATGCTTTCTCAATCTGGAATGATTTATGCATCAAAGTTAAATATATCATCAACTGAGGAAAACGAACCTAAAACCACATATTTTACAATGTTGGATGTGCAGTCTACCATCAGATTCATATCACTAAGAAAACTAACCCAAAATTACATGTGTTACGACGAGATGTATGGGGCATTTGAAAGTTCTTATTTGTCATGCCGCACTTCTCTTTAAAGACTGACAGATAGTTCCATTACGTTCTGCATGTTGATAAATACAACTAGGGACGAGATATCCCAGGTTAAATACAAGAGAATTTTTAGAGATGAATATCACAAATACAACAACAATTCAAACACGAAGAATGGTTTTCAAAAGAAAGCAATGAACTTGAAATGCGTCTTTATGCTCATGCCATTGTTTGCACCTAAGGTATAAGAGCCTTTTTTATGTCTAAAATTTTCTGTAGAAAGCCATGAGCTAGTGCCTCAAAGTGAGGTATTGCGCTCCGGCCAGGCATTCCGAAAGTCGAAGGCCAAGAATGTCTACGTCTTCCTCTTTGCTCGTGAGGGGAACTAAAGATCACATACAAACGTGGGACAAACCCAGGATATAGAAAGTAAGTGAAATCCCAAATGGACAAGAGGAGAGAGTAATTGAAAAAGATATCATATGACTAAACGACTCCCAGAATCACGCAAGGGACAAAAGGTTCATGATGATGTACCTCTTCTTACAGAAGTTGTTAAAACTCAGTAGTTAAGTCTCAAGATTTAACCTAGTGGCACACCGAAGTAAAGAAAAAGAAGCGAGATTGACCTTCAAGAATCATTACATGGGTAAATTGTTTGACGTAAAGAGGCATCTTTTGGCACATGAGCGGCTTATTTGCCGTGATAACCATAGTCTTCCTTTTTTATGGAATAAAAAGAATAAGTGAGGGTGTGCAGGAAAATCTACAGGGATTCTCATACTAGGACCTAAAGAGAAACATCCTTTGGCATCATGAGTGGCTTGTCTGTCATGATAGCCATACCCTGCCTCATTTGTGGAGATCGAAAGAATAAGTGAGGGTGTTTCCATCATTTTAAGTTTAAGAGCGTGGATGATGTAAAAATGAGAGTGGAAAGTTCAGTTCCATATAGATATTCTATCCATATGCAATACAAAAAAAAGAAAAAAGATATTCTATCCATCCCAAGTTCCACCAAAGATCCAGAGGGAACTGTGAAATAAATTTGTAAGTGACAATCATGCTTCTATATCATGGGTTAGAAATTAGTGTTAACCATGCGATAGTTGGCGATACCTTATGTCCTTGCTTAATTTAAAGTTTGTGGATAATATCGATAAAAAATTGACTCTGTGAACATCCATTTACCTGTTTTTTTTTCATCTCAACGTTGTGTCAGTTTGCATGATTTGAACGAAATTGATATGCTTGATAACGCCCCACTGTAAATTGTCAAGTTCTGGAAAACAACTCAATACTTCCAAGTCCACATATTAAAGCTGCATTAGCATATCTCAGTGAATGCGCATAGCTTAGGAAACTATCGTTTTCGTAATTGGTTTAAAATCATTTTGTGGTCTCAATATGCAATATCCCACTGAAATCCTTTGCAGGTTGACACAATCTCAAATTGATGGTAAAAGTGTTGCAACCAAATTTGCTTCTGCTGTGTCCATTTAACCAGAAACTTCAACATGTTGCTGGGCAATCTTGGAAGCATACTCAAACTTCTTGTGGCATATGCAAATCTACTAAATTATAAAGGACAAATAGTACTGGTAAAGCATACTTTTCACCCTTCAGTCTACATGGAGACTTTATTCATACTTGCATGTCATTCTGTAACCATCTGATTCATTTTTCGATTCATATCAATATATTTTCTTTTGGCTCTAAAGTAAGCTTTAATATTTAGTACAACATAAGTGAACAATGGCATTTTGCATCTTTGATCTTCATTATCTCTTGAATCCAACTCATGCTATTTGACCTACACAAGAGCTATTAGGTGTAAAATTCACATGGTCATCTTCAAACCTCAGGTTTGAACTGAGATGCGCTGATAGAGGTGCTCACACTGCAGAATTCAGATACCAGAATTTAGATTTTGACTTGGGTGGAGTTAAATTTCTCTATGATGATCTTAATGTGAATTTTCTCTATGTGCAACATGATGACTGGAAACTTGAAGAATCTCTTTTAGAGAGAACCTGAAAGAATCAATGGGCGAGTGTAGTGAGTCTTACATGGTTAACAGTTACGTATGATATTATTCAACCAGGCTTAGTGAGCCTTTTATACATGAGTGGTGTGTTGATTGATTGGATCAAGTACTTTTATGTCGAGGGACTCTGTTGAGTTGGATACAGTGGCCTCTGATTGACAGAATAATATCATTCCTAGGTGTGCTGTATACATTCAAACACATCAACGTAATGGGCTTGTGTAGACTTCATATAGTGCAGCAGCCTCTTTTAGGAAAAAAAATCTAATGTATTGCTTAGGTATCCAATCTATTCTCAAACATAACAATGTAAAGCCCATGTTTGACCTGGAATAGATTTGAAACAGTGTATAGTGAAATCACTTGATTTCTGTGGGTTACGGAAGGATCTGTTAACTTCTAGTTGATATGGAGTGGAGCCTAGATGGTGATAGGGACATTAGGTAAAGGCAACTGTACTGGCTTAACACCAAGCTGAAGGCATGCCCGAGGGCACTACACTTATCTTGACAATAACGTAAGCTCTCTCTCTGTTTCCTGTATTCCCTGTCTTTGATGTTGTCCCTCCATTGTGATCCTTCGATGAGGAGGGAATCACAGAGCCCCTAGCCACACATCATCATTACAATCAACAGAGATGAAAAAACCTTAACGATTTTTAGTACTCGATATAACTAGTTGATCATCCAAATGAAGGTTTTAAAATATGAAGACGAAGATAAAAAAGGACACTAGTTGAGGGTTTGAGAGAAGGTTCCACAAATTCATTCAGAAGGAATGAGGTGTTTTTAAGGTTGGAGAACAAGGGAGAGGATAGCTAAAGATGCTGGTTGAACGGGGAAGGCATGTTTTAAATACAACTAATATCAGCTTTAAAACAGTGACGCAAGGGTTGAAACACATAATCTAACTCTTCCCTTCGTATAGAACTAGGGAGGCAGAAACTGAAGACTCACTCCATCAATGGAAACATGGTAGGTAGCTCATACACAGAAAACCCGATATGTATAACACAATCAAACTCAATAAATATAATAGTGTTATGGGACTCGGATTCTTTTAGAAGATAGTAGAAAGTGCAGATTTTCACTGAAACTCGACTTTTGCTATTTTTGTATGTGCCTTCCCTTCCAATTTTTTTGTCACAAAGGCCATAAGATAATCTCCATACTTGATCTTCTTGTACAATTTGAGGGGGTTCAGGAGATCTTTCATGTGATCCAGCGGTCCAATTTCCACATCTAAACCTGGCATTGTAAAGGATGCGATCGAAATCCTTGCCTTGGATTTATTTGTCACGGCTCTGTGTTCGATGCTTTTGTACTTCCCATTGCTCCAAATCTGACATGTCCCAAAAGAGAAGCACGAGAAAAGTAAATAATTTGCTTCACATTAATTCCTTCCATTTCAACTTCAAGTTTGGATTTGTTTAGCAGTAAATGTCTGAGTCAAATTAGTGCTGTATATAAGTACCTCAATAACGTCTCCAATGTTCACGACTACTTCATTTGGTATTGGCTTTACTGACACCCACCCTTCACCATGACGGATCTGTAAACCAGTAATATCGTCGACCTGTGTCAATATGGTTATCGAGCTTACATCAGAGTGTGGACTTACACCAAGTACACAATCTGGCATGCAGCAAGTTGGATAATAGTTCACGCGCAGAACTTCATTAACATCCTTGTGCATTTCTAGCAGAGATTCTTTATCTATTCCCATCGTCAAAGATAAAGCACAAAGGAGTCTTTTGGCTACACTATTCACTTCAGCTGAATATGTTTCAATAGCATCTCTGTAAACAATGCGAAGCAAAACTGTTATACATTTACTCTGAAAGTAAAGCTATTGAAAAAAAGTCATAAACCATACTTGAGTTCTAGTGGCCAATGCTCCAGTTTCTCAAGGTCCGAACGATAAAATTGCAAGAGCAGTGCATCTGCCCAATCCAGTTTCTGCCCCTCAGTTACCACAAAAGATTGAGCTTGCCCATATAGATTAGGAGACATCATTGCATATTTGTTTTTCTCTTCAAAAGGAAGCTCAAAGAAGTTTGATATAGTATTCCTCATTCTATGCATTATTTCTTCCGGTACTCCCTGGTTTTTTACCTGAAAACCAAATTCATGTTGGAAAATAAGGGTTTATAAAGATGTTCATTAAGAAACATGTAGTTTCTCAGTGTTCTATGACGAATACCTGGAAAAATCCCCAGTCTGTACAAGCCAGCTCCAGCTCCTCTTCATTCTCTTCAGAAAGCAATGACAAAGGGACATCGAGAGCGACAGGAGCAAACTTGGGTCTATCATCATGGTTCTGAATTATGTATCTCTCAGGAACACATGAAGGATCCATCCTGACCATTTCCTGAACATTTTCAGCAAAAGCAGCAACCTCTGGCTTCTCAGTCTGTGTGTTTCCATTATTCTCCATGCTCAATCCCCTTTCTCATTTCTGATATTGAGTATTTATTCCTGATTAAACTGTCAATTTAAGTAGGAAAGTAAAGAAGGTTCTCTGAGATTGATCCTTGCCTTTTGTCCAACGGGCAGGCTTTTATTCCTTATTGGTTACAATAATTATTTAATGATGAATGGAGGATCAAATAGTATACATTACTTTGGTGGTAATAGCCGGCCTGTCAATAATCCCTACTATGTTTTCTAGTGGTTTCTGTTTCTTGCTAATCGAAAGCATCTCTTTGTAGAAGCTGAGAGCTCTTATAATTGAATTAGTAATGAGTCCAGTATCCAATGCTTGTGAAGATGTTCTGATTAACTTCATGAGTTACCATCACTTTGAAAGTTATAGTTGTTAAGCAGCCAATTAGAATATGTTCTAGAGAATTAATAGATCCATTGTGAACTATAATGGCAGCTGTTGTCTAGGGATTCCTTTGCTGAATCCACCCACTTCTGATGAAACTCGTTAGATTACCTAGTGAAACTTAGTTTTCCTTTCGCAAGCACTGCTTGGTCAATTCCTAAAAGCAAGATGGTGAGGATGATGTTCCACTTTAGGGTCATAAATCATAATCAGCTTTGAGCATTATATTGTTAGACAGTGTTATTCTCAGAGATTAAAACACACAATCTAACATTATTTCGTAGCTTAAAACCGGGGAAGCAGAAACTAACCCGTGTAAATTACCATAGCTAGATCATACACAGAGTAAACCTTGATATATAACAGACTCAATAAATATAAGAGTTACAGGGCTCTGAATCCTTTCACCGAGACTCGACTTTTGCTATTTTAGTATTTGCCTTCCCTTCCAATTTTTTATTCAAAAAGGCCATAACATAATCTCCATACTTGATCTTCTTGTATATTTTGAGGGGGTTCAGGGGATCTACCACGTTGTCCAGTGGCTCAAGTTCCACATCTATAAACTTGGCATTGTAAAGGACGCTTGGCTTGCATTTGTTTGTGACAGTTCTGTGTTGGATGCTTTTGTACTTCCCATTACTCCAAATCTGACATGATGAGAAAATTATATCATTGCTTTACATTCCTTTGATATAAGTTTGCGTTTGTAATAGCAGCATTTTTCTGACATAAATTAGTGTTGTATACAAGTACCTCATAACGTCTCCAATGTTCACAACTAATGCATTTGGTATGGGCTTTACTGACACCCACCCTTCACCGTGACGGATCTGCAAACCAGTAAGGTCGTCTCTCTTGTGTCAATATGGTTATTGAGCTTACATCAGAGCGTGGACTTACACCAAGTACACAATCTCTGGCATGCAAAGTTGGATAATAGTTCAACCGCATTAACATCCTTGTGCATTTCTAGCAGAGATTCTTTGTCCATTCCCATCGTCAAAGATAAAGCACAAAGGAGTCTTTTGGCTACATCATTTACTTCAGCTGAATATGCTTGTAAAAGTGTTCTGATTAATTCATGAGTTACCATTAGTCCATTACTGTGATAGTTATTCGTTTAGCAGACAACTAGAAAAGTATACATTCTACATTCACAACATAGTAAATGCTAGTAAATACTTGTGGGAAGTTTGTCTTGTGGGATATGTATGTTTGTTTTGGTAATGACAACACGAGCTAAAAATGCTAGTAAATACTTGTGGGAAGTTTGTCTTGATATGCCCATGAGTTGATCGGGAGGAGTCATTCAAGGAAGATTGCATATTGGAACGCAAGATGACTAAGACATGAAGTGGGTGACAAATAGTGTTTCGCATTGTAACAAATTCCCATTTCTTAGTCTGAGACGTGCTTACCATTATGTTTTCTAATGGTTCTATTTCTTGCTAATCAGAGCTCTCTTTGTAAAAGAGAGCTTTCCATTATAATCTTTGTACGAAGTATGATATCCATTTCCTCTAAAGATGTTCTAATTAAGTTCTTGAGTTACCATCACTGCGAAAGTTAGTCGTTAAGCAGCGGGGAATCTGTTCTCATTAAGTTAAAAAATTAGTAGATGCATTGTCAACCTTCAATGGCAGCTGTTTTCTAGGGACTCCTATAGTGAATACATCCACCATCTGATGATACCTGTTGACTTACCTAGTAAGTACTGACTTAGTTTTCCTTTCGCAAGCACTGCTTGGGCAATTCCTAATAGCAAGATGGTGAGAGGATGATGTTCCACTTTATAGAACTGGGGAAGCAGAAACTAAGCACGCGTAAATCACTGTTACACAGATTAAACTTTCTATATAACAGAGTAACTCAATATATATAAAAGAGTTACAGCCTTACAGAGCTCTGAATTTTTTTACAGAGACCCAACTTTTGCTATTTTGGTATTTGCCTTCCCTTCCAATTTTTTCTTCAAAAATGCCATAACATAATCTTCATACTTGATCTTCTTGACATTTTAAGGGGGTTCAGGGGATCTACCATGTGGTCCAGCGGCTCAAGTTCCACATCTAAGCTTGGCATTATAAAGGACGCGACGGAAATCCTTGGCTTGTATTTGTTTGTGACAGCTCTGTGGTCGATGCTTTTGTATTTCCCATTACTCCAAATCTGACATGATGAGAAAATTATATCATTGCTTTACATTCCTTTGATATAAGTTTGCGTTTGTAATAGCAGCATTTTTCTGACATAAATTAGTGTTGTATACAAGTACCTCAATAACGTCTCCAATGTTCACAACTAATGCATTTGGTATGGGCTTTACTGACACCCACCCTTCACCGTGACGGATCTGTAAACCAGTAATGTCGTCGTCTTGTGTCAATATGGTTATGGAGCTTACATCTGAGTGTGGACTTGCACCAAGTACAAGATGTGGCATGCAGCAAGTTGGATAATAGTTCACACGCAGAGTTTCCAAAGCATCCTTGTGCATATCTTGTAGGGACTCTTTATCCATTCCCATTGTCAAAGATATAGCACAAAGGAGTCTTTTGGCTACAGCATTTACTTCACCTGAATATGTTTCAATAGCATCTCTACAAACAAATCGAAATAAAACTGTATTACATATTACTGTGAAAAGTAAAGTTATTGGGGGGAAAGTCATAGACCATACTTGAGTCCTGGTGGCCAGTACTCCGGTTTCTCAAGGTAGGAAGCATCAGTTTTCAAAAGCAGTGCATCTGCCCAATCCAGTTTCTGCTCTTCAGTCACCACAAAAGATTGAGCTTGCCCATATACATTAGGAGACATCACTGCATATTTGTATTTCTCTTCAAAGGGAAGCTCGAAGAAGCTAGATATAGTATTCTTCATTCTTTGCAATACTTCTTGTGCTACCCCATGGTTTATTACCTGAAAGTCATGTTGGATAACTTGTTCAAGAAGATGTTCATAAGAAACAATTAGGTTTTCTATGACTAATACTTGGAAGAAGCCCCAATCTGTACAGGCCAGATCTAGTCGCTTGAGCTCCTCTTCGTTCCCTTCAGAAAGCAAGGATAAATCAACTACAGGAACGTCGAGAGCAACAGGAGCAATCTTTGGTCTATCATCATGGTTCTTAATTATGTATCTCTCAGGAATGCACGAAGGATCCTTCCTTACCATTTCCTGAACATTTTCAACAAAAGCAACAATCTCTGGCTTCTCACTCGGTATGTCGTTTCCATTATTCTCCATGTTTGATCAATCCCATTTCTCATTCTGATATTAAGTATTTATCCATGATTAAAGTATATAACTAGCAAATTAGGTAGGGAAATAAATAAGTTGTCTCTATAATACTAATTATTTAATGATGATGGTAATATAGCCTATCATATGTTTTCTGATGTTCTATGTTTCTTGCTAACAAGAGCTATCTCTTTTTAAATAAATAAGTAATCTATTATAATCTTTGTAACTCAATAAGTATCCAATGCCAGCTCATATCTGATTGATTCATGAGTTACCATTACATATTTTCCATGCTTTCTTCACTAAGGGGTTCCCAAGATGTCAAGTACACAACAAGCTTTTAAATTCTATAATCAATGGAGAACCTACTCATCCTTCAAAGCATCAAGGACTTTAGACTTAGTTATAAGCATAATAACATTATCAATAAACAATAAGGATCATGAATCACGTAATTAATCACTAACAAATACACATACCTTGTCTATAGCCATTGATGATCCGAGAAGCTGCACAAGATCTAGGTTTCACTTTCCTTGCCTCTTAAACCCTAATATGTGTTGTAATAGTAAGTGTATGAGGATGGAGATCATACACCAATTTATAGAGGTGGAGAGAGGACCTAAATCTACAAACCTAAGCCCATTAGATCTAGACTGTCCATCATAGTTAAGATCTACGGTAGATATGACTTCCACATAACCTATTACTAATTAGCTTATTTCTATATTAAACCAAGGTTAAAGGTACATGGACCACATTATGGGTTGGGCTTTATATGTGGAAATTCCAACAGTCTCCCACTTGGTCCATAGTAAAATCTCACATACGGTTTAATGTAGAATACATAAGGCGCGCAATAAGAGCTAAATTAGTTTCCGAAATGGTTATCATAATACCGTCATTAATTAAACCACTAATATGAGTCATGGCGGTTCCACATCGCATAAATGACATGGTTCCTTCCATGTACTACGATATCAACAATTTAATTAACTAGGTCTATAAGCGGAAGTAACAATAATGGTCCAGTAATGTCTTCGTAAAAGACTATTTCTGTCAACAATTATCCATTCACATACATGTACATAAACAATGGAAAACAGAAAATTCAAAACTTAATTAATAATATGAGCTCAAAATAATGTCAAATAATAAGCACTAAGTAATCCACAAATCATTAAGTTATGGGTTACATTCAAAACCCAACTTGTTAACATGATGCTAGAATATCATTATTTCTAGCTCTTAAGTTAGTGGAATTACTAACACGTGTACTAATGTGTTCCATTGACACTCACTTGTTCTAAACTTAAGCCATAATCAATAGGTATTTTATATCATGTGCTAAACATTAGAATACCTATCATTCTTACAAAGGTATATAGTTGCAACATTATTACAATAAAATTCAAACGACTTAGAAATCAATAACTCTAAGTTATGATATAAAGTTTTGCAACTATACAACATTGCATGTAGCTTTACAACATGCTACAAATTCGGCTTCTATGGTGGGTGAAACAATAATGTTTTACCGACTATCCACACACCCATTAAATTCCGAATTTGTAAAACCAATCACCTCAAGGTGATTAAATCTCTTAAAATATGAGCATACAGTTTCTCTTTCATTCGTTCTTGTTCCAATTCATTCATAGGATCTTGATTTAATTCAAATATTCCCCCTCTGAATTGGAACATCATTACAATTATGCCTTAACACATTAAATCTATCCAAAACTTTATTAATGAAATCTTTCTGAGACGTTCCAACAATTATTGTGATAAATCTCGAAATATTTTTATTTCTATCACATATGACGGATCACCATAACTTTCATTGCAAAGTGTTTAGACAGAAAAAATGTTTACATAAATGAAAATCACTGCTGCGAAACAATAAATCATCAACATACATAATCAAAATAATAAACTTACTCCCACTGAACTTTGGGTATGTACATTAAACCCAAACGTTGATACTATTAATCATTAGGTACCATTTTCGAGAAGCTTGTTTTAAGTCTGTATATTGACTTCTTTAACAAATAGATTATGTGTTCTTGGTCTTCCTTTATGAAGTTGTGTGGCTAATTAAACCATGTAGACTTTATCCAAACTTTCATTCAAAATATCATTTTCACATTTATTTGGTGTAACTCTAAATCGAAATGAGTCACCAATGCCATAATGATTCTAAGATAATTCTTCTTTAACTCATAAGTGAAAGTTTCACGCACGAGAAAGTAATGCCACCATATTGAGTAAACTGTTTGGATACAATCTTGCTTTATGGCATTCAATAGAACCTTTTGAGTCAATTCTACTAACCCCAGACTTAGTTAAAATCCACACTTAATTTATCTCTTCATTCATGGCATAAATCTTTTTATCAGAATTACTATAAGTAATGGCTTGTGAAAATGTAACTAGATCATTAAATTCAAATTCTTGTAAATACAACACGTGGTCATCCGAATAGCTGGTCGTGATCTTTAAGATTTTTTTAATGCTACTTCTTGTGTGTGTTTACATTCAGTTCAATGACATTAATTTCATTAAGTGGTTGAGGATCAACTTGTTGTTTATTGTTGTTAAGCGGTGCAACAACATGAGGAACAACAGAAGTAACAATAATATCATTACAAAATTGAGGTAACAAAATTGGTACCATAATTTCTTTAATGATTACCTCTTTGATATGATCACTCCCACTTATTTTGTCATTCATAATGAATCAATAATTTCCAGTTTCAATAATTCTAGTGGTATGGTTAGGATAGTAAAATCTATACCCTTTGGACTTTTCTGGATAAACCCTAAATGTGTAAATGTCTTAAACTAGGTATCCATCTTTTTCACATTTCAAAAGGTGTTTTTGTAACTGCCTTAATATGAACCCAATTCAATATATACACTTCGGTTTATAAAGTATACATCCACAATGATATGGGTAAATTAGAATTACACATCATACTTCAAACCATATTCATAAGGGTTTGATTATGCCTTTGAGCTATACCATTCTGTCATGGAAAACCAGACATTGTGTATTAGGCACAAATTCCTAACCGTTCTAGAAGTTTGGCAACCGGGATGTTGTCCCGTGTCATAGATCATACTTTCCAAGAAATTCACTACCTCTATCAAAATGTATAGTTTCCACCTTTCTATTTAATTGTCTCTTAACTTCAGTTATGTAAATTTCAATAACATTTACATATGAGACTTATTATGCTATAGATAGATACAATAACGAGAAAAAATCATCAATAAATGTAATGAAATATTTTTCTCCACCAAAAGATGGAACATCAAAAGTCCACATATGTCTATTTGAATTATTTGAAGAAGCGTACTTCCTATGACTCTTCTTAGTGTGTTTAGTTTGCTTGACTTAATGCATTCCACACACATACACACACCAAAATTAGTAAAGTTAAGGTTCGGGAAAACCCCTTCTTTTACTAGTCTACTTTTCATCTAGATGTATAATCCAGTCTTTTATGCCATAATAAAGATAAACATTAATCATAATCAATTCACTAAGGGTTAGGAATACCAATTAAGTTTGATCGAACCATACTAAAACCAAAAGCTTATCTTTTATATCAAACAAACGCCATATTCACATAAATGGCATTGGCACACACATAGTGTATATCCAAACACAATTAGAGAATTGTTCATTCAACTTCTTGAAACATGAATTAAACTTGAGTGACATGATTATAATGTTGTTTAAGCCTTGCCTATACTTGAACTAGTAGTCTCGCCATTTAATTCACATTCCACTTGTCTTTAATAGTGTAATAGTGAAACTGAACATACTATGTAGGCAAGAAATTTAGAACAAATTGAAGGACAAAGTAATCATCCACTAACATGTCTAAATTCTTTAATTTAACAACTAAATTGGGAAACTCAAGGATACAATCATGCATACTATGAGTACTATGAATAGTAATCAGTTCAACAATTAACTTTTCAGCTAGCAGTGCGAAAATGATTCTTAATATTATTCATCAACAATTATTCACATAAATATTGAGTTTAATTTGCATGTTCAATCTAGTTCATGCATAATGCATAATTTTCTTCTTTTTACTGCTTTTATAAAATAACAGTAGATTCAACAATAAGGAAATATATGCCAAGATCTAGAACTCCCACTAAAATCAACTAGACTTATTCATTCTAGTTCATTAGTTTTATTAAGGATAAAACATACAAAATATACGAAATACAAGAATAATAGAACGAGAAAAATAAACATGCTCACAACATTAGTCAACACATTAATTAAACAATATGACTAAGATTTTTAGTAATACTATAAATGGGTGACATATCATATGATCAAAATAAGCATGGTATCTGTGGATATCCTACACTCATTTAATCACAAATACGTGCAACCCCTTAAGTTTATCCAATGTAACATATGCTTGATCTACCTGTGGGTAGCTCAATAATGCAAGTGAATAAATAAGCAATAAGGTACTTAGTCGAACATTCAACACAATATTTAGTTCACTGTGGTGAAAACCAAATCATAATATGAATGTTCAGAAAAATTTTAATATTCATTAAACATATTAGAATCACTGTGGTGGATACCAATAAAAAACTTGATATGAATATAAAACGGAAAACAATGTCCATAATCGTAATTGGTTCACTGTGGTGATACCAAATCATGATGATATGAACCTTAAGGGAATAAACATGCAGCTGAATAAATGCTACAAGATCAAAATATTATAATGCATCTTAATCATAAGAAGTGCACAATCTAATAAATTCAACTAGGGCACATGCATAATATGGGTCTTAAAACATTATCAATAAACAATAAGGATCATGAATCACGTAATTAATCACTAACAAATACACATACCTTGTCTATAGCCATTGATGATCCGAGAAGCTGCACAAGATCTAGGTTTCACTTTCCTTGCCTCTTAAACCCTAATATGTGTTGTAATAGTAAGTGTATGAGGATGGAGATCATACACCAATTTATAGAGGTGGAGAGAGGACCTAAATCTACAAACCTAAGCCCATTAGATCTAGACCGTCCATCATAGTTAAGATCTACGGTAGATATGACTTCCACATAACCTATTACTAATTAGCTTATTTCTATATTAAACCAAGGTTAAAGGTACATGGACCACATTATGGGTTGGGCTTTATATGTGGAAATTCCAACATTAGTTACTGTAGTCATTGAGGTCTGGAACTCTATACAAGGGAATCACATAATGAAAAGCTGAAAATAGTGGAGCAGCATAGTGGATATCACATTAATTAATTTCCAAACATGCACTCAAACACAACAAGCTAGTAGTGCATATGCATGTTTCATGTTTGGAGTAGATTGCAAACAGAATAGTGAAAATTACGAAAGTGAAGGCATGCCCATCTGTGATGGGAAGGGAAAACGATGTCATTCATCATTCGAACAAGGGGAAAAATAAGCAGAAGGGTTGGGTTTTTAGTACTTAGTGAAGGGGTGAGTGAATTGATTTGGCTACCATATGCATGCTGCATGTATCAATATAAAAGAAGAACACAGATATTAAAGGTAACAGTAATACTTAAAGGTGGTTGAGGTTACAAATAAATTCATTCAGAAATCAGAAGGATTGATGTGTTTCAATGTAGGGAAAATCGAATACGGAGTATAAAGGATGACCAAAGGGGAAAATGGTTGAGGGAGAGAGAGTGGGACTAATTACAACTATTCCAATCAAAGCTGATCTTCTTTAAGGGAACTCCAGCTTTATTGATAGTTTTTAGTGTTTAACCTGGTGAATATAATGTTTAGTTTTAATTTCGCAAGCACCCTATCGTCAATTGCTAATAGAAATTAGGAACTTAAAAAGGATTCTTAATCAGCATTGAGCTTTTACAGGCCAGGTTATTATCCTTGTAGATAATAAAACATATAATCTAAGACATTTATTACAGATACATAGCTGATAAATTTAGGCTCATAGACTAGAATGGGACTTATGTTTCAGTGCCTGTAGGTAGTACAGAACTTGGGAAGCAGAAACTAGGCCCTAATCTGAAATACTGTAAACAAAAAACTTAGTTTGCATCTTTTCTCAGCGGCTTTGTTTCCAGTTTCTTCTCCAAAGAACCGCTTACATAATCGTAATACTTGATCTTCTTGTACAATTTCTGGGGGTTCAGGGGATTGACCATCTGATCCAGTGGTTCAAGTTCCACATCTGGAGTTGGGGTTAGAAATGACGCGAAGGATGTCCTTGCCTTGTACTTATTTGTAATGGCTCTGTGTTCAATGCTTCTGTACTTCCCATTGCTCCATATCTAGTATGAGATAAATGTTATCATTCATTTCGTTAGTTCTTCCTTAAAATAGAGTTTGAAGTTTGAAAATTGATATGAAGTTGATATTCTGAGATAAATTAATTACTGTTTTATTACATTTACCTCAATAACATCTCCAATGTTCACAACCAATGCATTTGGTATTGGCTTTATTGGTAACCATCCATCATCACGACGAATCTGTAATGCAGTAATGTCGTCATCCTGCATCAATATTGTCAAGGAGGTAGAATCCGAGTGTGCGCTTACACCAAGTACACGTTCTGGCATGGGACAAGGTGGATAATAGTTAACACGCAAAGCATGCATAACCTCCTTGTGCATTTCTAGCAGAGTATCCTTATCCATCCCCATCATCACAGATAAGACGCGAAGGAGTCTTTCACCTACCTTGTGAACTTCAGCTGAATATGTCTGAATCACATCCCTGCAAAGTGCAAACCAAAATAATTCTACAAATTAACCTTATATATTACTCATACATTCAGGCAAATTGGTAGAGTAATCAGACTCCATACTTCAGTTCCGGTGGTGATGTTGGCCAGTAATCGAGTTTTCTGTAGCTCAAAGGATAAATAAACAACATTAGTACATCTTCCCAATCCAGTTTCTGCTCTTTCGATGTCAGAAAGGATTGCGCTTGCCCATATCCTTGAATATCTTTAGGAGGATACTTGTTTTTCTCTTCAAGGGGAAGCTTGAAGAACTCAGCTGCAGTATTCTTCATGCCATGCAATACTTCTTCTGCTATCCCATGGTTTATTATCTGGAAATTAGTTAACACATAGGAGCAGAACATTTTAACTAAAATGATATTCAAGCAGATTATGAAGAAAATAACTTCATGCGCGAATTATGAAGGTAATGTTTTCCAAGTACCTGGAAAAATCCCCAGTCTGCGCAAGCACAGTCCAGTTTCTTGATCTCGTCTTCATTCCCATCACAAACTGAGGATAAATCAATTACAGGGACATCAGAAGAAACAGGGGAGATATTAGGATTATCATCATTGTTTATAATCAGAAATCTCTCAGGAACACTAGAAGGATTTTTTCTAACCATTTCCTGAACATTTTCAACTGAAGTGGTCATCTCTTCACTGCCCATGTTGAGTTCCATTTCCCAGTCTGATTAGGAGTATATAGTCTTGATGATTAAACTATCATTGCAGCTGGAAAATGTAAATGTTATTTCCCTGAGAGTGACTAATGGTTATTTCTCCATCATTTGTGTCTCACTATAAATTTCAAAGTCTTTTTCTTTTAGTCAATCTTCAACTCATGGACACAGAATGTGTCATGTGTGACCCCTTCATATACTTCATCTCAATTGAACCTTATCTTCCCTCCAACCCTCTCAGTTGGTTTTCTTTTATTGTCTTTTTTCAAAGTCTAGTGTGTTGGAACATTATTGAGTGTAGTCTCATAAGTCTAAGCTGATGGCTGTGAGCCTGTGGTGAGATGATATGACTTTGTAGCAGAACACATTTATGATTTTTAAATAAGTATAATATGTTGGGTGGTTGTTACAATTAATACATAAAATGTATACATATACAGTATACTTCTCTACATTTTATGTTACTGATATTTTTTTATTGAGTGATGGTTTTTCATAATCAAATATTCTTAATCTTGTAGGATGATATATATCAGAAAATATTGTCTCTACTACTAGCAAGTTTACAGAGAAGTCTTAACCACTATGGATGCGAGACATATAGATCGAAAAGGATAGGTGACCTCTCATTCTGATGGGAGTGAAAACATAATGAAAACAATGTGTGACCAACTTTACAGTAAATAAGTCTGTTGCATAGTTGTAGAACTGCTGTCAATTTTTCCAAAACTGTCGATGAATTGCACTTTTCATCTATCTCAGATTCTAATGTGATCCAGACAAAATCATGATATAATCCACTTCAACAGTCTTAAGTTCATCATACATAAATTCTTGCACTTCTGTCATTTTGAGGAGGGTTTGAAAAAAAGTCTAGCCTTGGAAAAATGGTTGCACCAACCTTAGCCTAACATCGGTTAGAGGCAGTCCTCAGAATACAAGGACTTGCGTTGGTACTTGGTTCTGGTGCCTTAATAGAGTTCATTTTGTGATTCTCTATGATTAATCTGTATTTGATTGTGTTGTCAGTTTGTCATTGTACCTAGCTTGTCATGATCTTGATCCTCAGTTTCTTATTAATGCCGAGAAGAAAAACCTATTACAGTATTTTTCATTTTGATGCTTTATTTTGTAACTTTAAAACTTCCAACCCAATAAGATTAACTGATTAAGGGTAGAAATGATTGTATTTAAGTTCTTATATCCAAAAGTATTAAATACACTCATAGACTAAGCACAAGATCTAAGACATAATATAGATTCCACTAGTACAGAACATGGAATGCAGAAAGCAGACACCCTTAATGGTTATAAGTGGAGACCATCAATCAGTCTTCAAATTTTTCAGTTTTGGTGTGCCCCTTTCCTTCATATTTTTCCTTGAAAGAACCCCTAACAAAATCTCCATACTTCATCTTCTTATACAATTTTACGGGGTTAGCAGGATCAATCATTTGTTCCAGTGGCCCTATTTGTATTTCTTGATTTGGAGTGATAAATGACGCAAAGGATGTTCTTGCCTTCTCTGTATTTGTAATGGCTCTATGTTCAATACTTTTGTATTTCCCATTGCTCCAAATCTGATATATAAGCGAGAACAAGTCAAGGATGACAAATGTCTTACCATTTTATTTCACTTAGAAGTAGTTTTTTGTCATAAATTAGTTTCAGATTTTGTATTTGAATACCTCAAGAGCATCGCCAATGTTCACGACTAATGCATTTGGTATTGGATTTACAGACACCCATCCTCCATCATGACGAATCTGTAACCCTGCCACATCCTGCATCAATATGGTTAAGGAGCTTGCATCTGAGTGTGGGCTTACACCAAGTACTTCATCTGGCATACTGCAAGTTGGATAATAGTTCATACGCAGAACATGCATAACTCCCTCGTGCATTTCTTGCAGAGTATCCTTATTCATCCCCATCAGTACAGATAAGGCGCTAAGGAGTCTTTCGCCTACCTTGTTCACTCCAGATGAATATGCTTCAATAGCATCTCTGCACAGATCGAAAAACTACGTAAAATTACAGGTTAACGAAAAGGGAGAGCTATTAGAGAAATTCAGAAAGTATACTTGAACTCCAGCGGTGCTGTTGGCCAATACTTCGGATTTCTGTAGGCGGAAGGGTATATAAACAACATCAGGCAATCTGTCCAATCCAGTGTTTTCTTTTTCGAGACCGCAAAAGCTTGCCCATGCCCATATCCTTGTAAATCATTTTGAGTTGCATACTTGTTTTTTTCTTCCAATGGAAGATTGAAGAACTCAGCAGCAGTATCCCTCATACCACTTAAAACTTTTTCTGCTACGCCATGGTTTATTACCTGCAATTATGTGCAACAAGTAGCTAACTGGGGTAATTAGCTTACATGCGAGTTTAATAATAAGTATTCAAGAACATCTTCATAAGAGAAAAGTATTGCAAATGAGTTTATCTATGTTCTAGGACTTCTGGACATATATACCTGAAAGAATCCCCACTCTGAGCAAGCAAGATCCAGCTTCTTGAGCTCATCTTCATTTCCATCAGAAATTAATGATAAATCAATGATGGGGATCTCATCCCCAGAAGATACAAGAGAGATATTAGGCCTATCGATACCGTTTGTAACAATGAATCTCTTAGGAACAGCAGAACGATCCTTCCTCACCATCTCCTGAACATTTTCAACAGAACTAGGCATCTCTGTACTGTTTGTGTTTCCGTTGTCCATGGTCAATAATTGGTCACTCACTCACTCCTATTTCTTCCATTCTGGTTTCTGTGTGGATATATAACTGTCACTCTAGGAGTCTAGGTAGGGAAGTGAAGACCAAGTTTCTCTGAAACCGAAAGTGACCACCAGTAATATTTTTCATATTATTGTCTGAATGAAAAAAAAAAATCAAAAAGTAATTATTTTAAAAATTTTGTGGATTGCAATATCTTTCCTGTAAGGCAAGTGGAGTGGAGAAGTCATGAATAGAGTTGAAGAACGGGTAAGAAAAGCGTAAGCGTTCAAGAAATACTAAACATGGTGGAGCCAAAATGAAGACTTGTGAATCAATGTATTACACCAACCATTTTTTATCAAATGTTTCCACTTTGAAGTCATCACGACATCAAATGCAGTTGAAATGGAGACGCTACACTCAGTTTCCTCCCTAATGAAGACGTTGCTATTGACACGTAGTTTCTTGTACTAGACATACTTCAATTTCTTTCTGCCCATTCTATATGAAACTGAGGAAGCAAATTCCTTCCTAGTTCCTACTTCCTACTATGTTTATGCCTTCATGAAGATCGAGGGTCTTCCTGGTCTTAGTCATATGTGTGTGTAATCTTGAATGTATTATGGACTACTTTTTTCAATCTACTTGATTAATTAAATCTGAGGAACCGATCAAGGAAGCAATTTCCTTCTACATTTTTCTTTCTGGACCACTACTTGTGGAAGAGATTGCGAGTTTGCGAATGGTCCAAATGATTGGTCATGTTCAAAGATTTGTTGCCTAAAATGTATCTATGTATTATTGGTTAGATAATAAATATGAACAATCAACTGCAAACTGTCCTGATATAATGAATTATTGTTTCATTAAATACAAATACGACAAACCCGATAAAAATAAAATATGGAATTTGCATCCCAAAATAAGCTTCCATGAGGGTTTTATTGTTTTAGTTGGACAGATGATCTTCAGCAGAATTTTAATATCTGACTGTAATGTTGCACTCCCCCAGTGACCAGTCCTCATTGGCCTAGCCCATCCAACCAAGGATAAGGGCCAGGTCGGTCGGATCTATCATTTGAGTCAGGAAGGATGGAATCCAGGCCAGCTGGGGCCATCCAGTGGGAGTATTACAAACAGAATACAAATCACTAACTGTGCTCAACCCCAACAATATGTCTGTGTGTGGAAATTAAACACTGAAACCGACATTGGTTTTCTGGTTTGACATCATTTCGTGTTTGTGGCATCGGTTATCTTGCCCGGACTTCATTGTTAGGTTGAACCTTGGTATGTGACTTATTCATTATTCTTTTCTTTATCATCTTGTGTCTCAGGTTTCTTAGTTTTCAATCTGTCAAGATTTGGTTCAGACGAATTTGTTCTAAATCTTTTATTCGTGCAGAAACTGGAATTTGATTCAAACGAAACCTTTTACTTCGAACGAAATTCTTCCAGTAAGTTTTTCCTCCTTTTGTTTTGTTTCCTTTTCTAGAGTCTATATAAATAGGTTTTCTCTCATTAGAAAACCTAACTCTCCAGCCCTCTCTTCTTCTATTGAGAGTGTTTGTTTGTTAATGGAAAAATATCATCTTCTATCTTCTTCTTCTTGATTCATCCTTCTACCCACTATAATCCATATTCCTTTGTGAGTGCATATTGGCCTCACGATTTCCTTGTGTGATTGTGTGACTATCAAGGGATACTAAAGGAGCAATCTATACTTTAGAGATCTTTGTGTGTTCATCAAGGTTCTCCGGTGAAATTCAAGGGTACTTAGAGATAACCGGTATTGTCACGTAGCAGGTGTACTTGATAGGCTTGTAATCTCTTACAACATAGTGGATTGATTTGTTACCGATCGAGGTAACCGTAGATGTTTCCCAGTTTGGGTTTGACCACGTAAAAACTTCTTGTGTTCTTTATCATTCTTCTTGTTTTACTTATGGGAAAATTGACGATAACCCCCCACATTATGGTCACTCTTGGCAAGAACCCCTCATTTGTCCATTTTTGGCGTTAACCCCCCAACCCCCACTTCAGCAATTTATTTGCCCACTATACCCCTGTTACATATTATTTGACTAAACTCCTAAACTTAAGTAACATAAGTTCACTAACAGTCGTTAATCTCTGTTAACAGAACATATATTTGTGAAAATCCCCGATAGTTAAAAACTTAAAAACAAAAGTAAAATCAACTCCCACCTACCTGATCAATGTGGACTGGTAGGTGAGAGTAAATTTTACGTTTTTTGGTTTTCAGATTTTTACTTTTCGGGGGGTTTAGGCAAATAGGAGTTCTGTTAACGGAGTTAACATCTATTAGTAAACTTTTGTTAATGATAAATTAGGGGGTTTACTCAAATATGAGGGGTCAGGGGTAAATTGGGTAACACAAGGTCTAATTTGGGGGGTTGGGGGGTTAACGCCAAAAATAGACAAATGAAGGGGTTCTTGCCAAGAGTGACCATAATGTGGGGGGTTATCGCCAATTTTCCCTTTACTTATTGATGTTTCTATAATATTGCACTTGTTCGGGACTTCGGGGTTTCATGACTGATGAAGGAAACCTGTTAAAGGGTGATTTAATCAGAAGACATGCTGATAGTACATTTGTTAGGCCTATACCTGACTAGTTTCTATGCCTATCACAGTATAAGCAATGAAGCATAATATAGAAACAATTAAGTGGTAACATGTTTGATAGAAAAACTTGCAAGCCTAAACCACACACTTGTATATATAGTATACACCAAGAACAGAGAGCCAGAGTTGGAAAACCTGGTCAAAAGGAAAAATAAACTGATTTAACATGAATAAGAAGTAGAAACACCAAATAATTACAAAACAAGCATACTCATCTACAGATAACCAATGTTCTTATTATTTCATTTATCACGATTTCACTTTGGAGGGCAGAAAGTGATTAGATAACGAGAAGCTCTGCATTTGTGAAGGCTGGAAGAATCATCAAAAGCATAGCTATATGCTCTAGGACACATAGCCTTGAAGAGGTGAGCAAATATGGTAGGCTTGCATGTCCTGGGATTGGCAAAGTCGCCAGTGCAACAGTACTTGGCTGATTGCATGGCCAAGCAAGCACTCTTGCACCCTACCACCTTCCCACCTTTCTTTACTTCCAATGCTGAAGGGCAGCAAATGTTCAAGTCAATCTCGCATCCTGCAATCCCACATCCGACACCACCTCCAATTGGTCCCATTGAAACTGGAAGGTTGAAGCCATCAACCAAGCTCACATCATAAAAATGTAAGGGAGAAATAGAGGTCCCAAGTGTCATCTCCACCACCGTAGCTGGTGGCAATCCAGCTGAGTTCTTGCAATGTAATAAGCCTTGACAGTCACCTGTCTCGCATGAGCCTTTACCATTTTGGTCAAAGCGACAACCTTGCCTTCCCCATATTCTACCTGACCATTTCTCAGGAACATCTAGAATTACTTCATCGCCAAAATTGAGATGGAAACCACCATCTCTAGGAGACTGTTGTCCTACACTACCAAGGATCCCAGGCCATATATTTTCTTTGCAGTTGTTCACTAGTATGAGCTGAATCCCACCTGAAACAATCAATAAATAAGCAAACACAAATTACATTAGTATGTTATGAGTGTGTGAAAGAGAAAAAAGCAAAGAGAAAGAGATAGTACTTGTGCAGGAGAGTGAGATAAAGAGACTGAAGAGGAAGATGAAGAGGGTGTAAGAAGATGGCATACTTAGGTTTAGAATTTGGTGAGGCTGATTATGAGGTATATGTGCTGTTTAGAAGGATAAGCAACATCATTAAATAAACAAAGTTAAAGTTAGTGATTGACTCATATACTCCTATCTGACCTACTAATTTATGTCCTACTACTTCACTAACCCTGTAGAAAGATCTTGAACATATATAAGACAGTTTAGAGAAAAGGAATGAACAAGTGATCAGATGTGTGGTTTAGATGAATAAAGAACATACTAAACTACAATAAAAGTTAGTCTGATCACACTTGCACTACTTGGGAATATATCCTTTGCTTTGATTGTGGGGTTTCTTTTGTATTAGTCTTTTAATAGTTAGGAATTAGTATAGCTATGAAGAGCTATTGCTCCCTTTCTTCTAAATTGTGATCCATGAACATCAAATGGACAAGTGCCCTACTTGTAAACTCAATGGGGCTTTAATTTGCCTTTTTCTTTTCATAAACCTAATATCTTGGTGTTACAATGCAGTCAGCTAAGAGATTGGATTGACTAAATAGGCAATAATGCTGTGAAGACGACAAAATGACAAAAATGGATTACAGATGACCATAAGTGAAAGAAGAATCTTTAAAAGAAAACCACCAAATCACATCCTCTACCATAATATCCTTCTTTTGTGTAGAGAGGGCCATCTGAAGAAACAAAAACAGGGGGAAAAGGATGTGCTTTTTGACACAAAATATGAGGAAGGGCAACTAACCCACATCTAAAGAACAACATGATTCCTAGTTAGTATTTCTTTGCTTTTCCTCTTTTGTGTTATGAAAGCACAATGGAATAAGTTAGATTTCTGAAATATGTAAATTTCTGAAATATAAATATGAGCTCATCAGGGAAATATTTTTTTCGCCAGATGAATGGTTCATAGCAAAAGTCGTCAGCGTTGGGTGAGTAAAACTTTGGTACTGCATGAACAAAATAACACTTGTTCTGGACTTTACATTTGCAGTGAAGAGACATTCTGCTTGGAAACATAAATGACTCCCTATCATATTGCTATGCAGTCTATAACACTCCAAGAAGATACCCAATACCTGCCTAAAGATGCGGAAAAGGCTCCCAAGCAATGGATATTCTATACACAGAGCATGAACAGTTTGACATATTTGTTACATCCAAGCAATGGATATTCTATACACAGAGCATGAACAGTTTGACACATTTGTTACATAGAATATCGATTGCTTGGGAGCCTTCTGAAGTGAACTTAATGCCAGAATGTGATCAGCCTTCTGAAGTGAACTTAATGCCAGAATGTGATCAGTGTAACATATAGACGTGAAAAATGTTTTTATGCCGTCAACTGTGGAATAGTTTGCTGGCTAGGTTGACAAGTTGGAATTGGTTCTACCAGTAAGAACAGTGCAGTTACTCTGAAGCAGAACTTCAGCTATTGATTTTCTTAAGAAAAGTAATCACATAGAAGAAGGATTTTTACTAGGAACTTTTGACCAACCGGTTTAAAGATTGAACTCGGTTTCCCTCTTATTCAAACGCAGGGATTTTAATTTTATACTGCAAAAGACAGGTATAACAGGGATCAAAACCATCACATTGCAGTTATCCACAAGTAACGATCAATTGATGAGGTCAAGGTTTCGCTAGACAAGCTCAGGCTCGTGGAATGTAAAAGCAGTCTAGAAAAATAGTCTTCAAGAGTAAACCAATTTGATAACAACAACAAAAATGAAGGATTCAATGATTCAATCCACTTTGACAAAATCGTCAAGTTACAAAGTGCATAAATAACCTTGGAAATTCAGTAAACATCAAAACCAGTATGAAAATGGCAACCTTAAGCGTACATGGGAAGAGGATCACACAAGATATTCAAAGAAACTTCCCCAATTCTTGAGGGGAAAAAATATAAGAAAATTATAATATATCAACATGAAAATATTCTGATAAAAAAATAGTACCGCAGAAGGTGCCATCAAGGACTATGAATCCATCTTGCCCAGTCACATGGACATGCCATACGCTATCATCACATTATACTTGAGAAACTTCTGCATATTTTTCCTAAGCCTGTGATGCAGGATTTGCAATGAAATACTTGCACAACAATCATTTTTGGTATTTATTGAAGTACCCTGAAACTCACTGGAATCAATTAAATGGAATTTTTCAATTCTAACTCTTCCTCGCACCTAATTTTGAACAGAACCAAGTACTCTTCATACAGAAAAATTCTCAAGCAAAATTTTCACATGAACCCATTACATGGGAGGATCCATCTAGCATTACTCAAATCAGAATCTCTCTCCAAACCGTAAGAATATGGCGCCAGTTCCCGAATTATGATCAACAGCATACTCAGCTCGTACAAGTCCTAATTTGACCCCAAGACCATAAGATGAGCCATATCCCATTCGCCGGTAGAATTCTGTTGGGTTTCCTTTGACATCCTTTGAACTTCCCAAATCATTTCCATGCTCTGCAAATGCATACACATGTGTGTTTTTTACAGGTATCCTTAGTTCTGCTGCAAGCTGCACATTAAAAGGAAAATTTGAAATTATTAGGTTAACTGTCCAAATGTAAGCAGTAAGCACAAACATTATAAAATCAAATTTGTAATATTTTTAAATTTGCAAAGCTTATGAAGTACTTTGTCATATATGCATAGACAGTCTACAATGCACAAGAAGAAAATCCAGGTGGAATCATTCAGAGGTGAGGAAATTTCTCATGTCAGTACTAAAAAAGCATTACAGTTGATGAAGTCTGGTGAGGAAATTATTAACAAGGGGATACATGCAGAGAATCTTACATATCTACCCTCATAATTCATAAATAAGTTCCTTAATTCCTCAAGGGAATGTGATATATAACTATACCATTCCACAGCATGCAAATTTTCTATAAAACCAGTGGGACTAAGTTTAATAACCATGCCTGTGATGTGAGCAACAAAGTTCATTGTGGTGAATTCGATCACAATTACAGAATTACTAAAATCAACTCTCCACTTCAATCGCTAGCCTATAATTTAGCCTAGCAGTCTGAAGCAAGGAATACTAGAAATCCCATTAATATTTATTTTATTCTTGATCCAGCTTGCATATCTAGCCTTATTAGAACATCTTTCTGCTAAATCACCAGCCCTGATATGACTGTCCATTTCTGGAAAAATTTAATCAAAAGCACTTAAGTGGTCTGGTAAATCCTACCTCAACAAGGTTCCTGCAAGCTCCAAGTTCACCCATGTTGTAACCCCTTACAGAGTAGGGCCCACCAAGTGTAAAAGCGTCATAGCTTGGGAGGTCTCCAACACAACCACCATAGTGGCCATGTAGGACCAGCACAGGAGGTGGGGGTTTACCAGCTCCTTCTTCGACCTGCTTCAGCTGGATGAAGCGAGTGAATGTAAGCTGGTGGCGGTTGAAAAGTGGAAATCTGCTACCAATGCCAAGGCCCTGGTCCAACTGCAGGTTCAAAAGATAACTCTATGTTAGCAAGCAACAACATTTCTTTAATACTGAAATTGCAACTATCACAGCTTGATCCAACCAAAAAAAAAACTATCACAGCTTGAAGGTCAAAGTTAATCAAATGATGTGAGAACTGTTCCAGATAAAATCACTTATGTAACGACAGTTTGAAGTATTGCTTTCATAAAATTTTAAAGCTCCAGTGACTAAAACACAACTAAACAATGGTTGTGTTTCTTATTAGGCACAAAAGAAAAAGGCAAGAAAAAAGGTACTGGTTTATCCATTTTTTGCGAAAGCAATCTTACTGTTGATAATCTTGCTAATGAAAAGGCACGACATCAAGCTGCTAGGCTATGAATGCTTTCTACTGCAAAATTTATTCAAGCTGCACTGGCAACAATTTCTGGCTCCTGCTTTATTATAGATTCATGTGGAACTTCTTTTAATGACTAGTAGATAGTTATAGGGTTTGTAAATTTAGCATTATTCGTTCTTCAATAAATTTATAAGTATGCCCTAATATATCTGTGATTCTTTTCATTAATTTCACATACTTCCCTTGTTTTCGGAGATTTGGTAGGAAAAACAGATAATTTATCTCACAGAATATTATGAAGAAAATACTACTAGCAAGTGATAACTTCTTGGGTATGGTTATTTTCAGCCATTGAAACTCTGTTTTTGGAGATTTACCAAGAAAATAGATTTTTCATCTCATAATAAGTTGCAATGAATAATATATATAAAAAGAAAAAATAGATCTAGCAAATGACAACTTGTTGGGTGTGGTAATTTAAGCCATTGGACTCTACAATCAAATCAAACTAATTACTAGAAAAATTGAAAAAAAAATAAATTCATGTCCTCAACAAACATAGTCCATCCATCTTTCTAAACCTTTTATTTTCTTCCTCCTATCCTCATCCACTCACAACCATCTCTACAATTACCACTACAGAAAGCAAGAAACAACGATTTACATGAAATAGAAGCTTTCAGGTCATGATATCATAAAGGTGAAGCATATGTTCAGCACCATAACAATATAAAATGCAATATAGCATAAAATCAAGTTTACGAAATTCACCTGAAACACATTCCTTACGCCAACGATTGCTCCATTGACAAACTTGGTGTTATCACGTGTAATGTTTGCCTGTGCAAATACCATTTGATCAACACCAGTGCCACTGAGGGTTGTTGGTGGTCCATCTGCACTGATTCCTCCACTTGGTAACTGCCTCTGACCATTCTGAGCAATATGGCTACTTTCATCACGTGTTGTAATCTTTTCCATAACAAGTCCATAAGTAAATTTGCTCTGACGGGTTAAGTTCTGCAAATTCCATATCATCAGATTGAGCCTCGTAAGATTCATTGAGGTATGTATAGCCATCAAGCTAAATAGGAACTTTCTTATGTATAAGTGAAGCTAAGTGTTATAACTTGAATGCTTAGAATAAGCATCACAACCCACCTCAGAGACATTAGCTTTGACACCAGCCCTGTCAACCCAAATTGGTGGAACTTCATCCACTCCTGGCCCACCAGTGAATACGGGACTTAACTTGCGGCTATTAAAACAGCTTGCCCGGAAGGTGCGGTTCCGGGGATCATAAACACCATCGAGATAAGGGTGTACATACTCAAACTTGAAAGAAAGATCATCCTAGACAAAAATTTCAGGTTAGCCTATGAAACACTTTCTTATGCATATAAAAATGGCTAAAAGAATATGAGAAATGATAATAGGAATAACAGTAAAGCACAAATCCAACTAAACACTAGGTGCATTTTTACCTGAGGATCAATGAAGTTGCTGGTGGTTATTGAACCAACTAGGGATCTGTTGAGCCCTTGGAGATTCCTGTGTTCAATGGTAACAGTTCCACCAGGTTGGATTGAGGCCTGGAAAATAAATTACACGTAGTTAGTCTGTCAGTGTACAATATTGGAACCTGTTAAGTCACGAAAATGCAAAAATTTGCAGATATAATTAATTAAAATAGTGTCCTACAATCCTTTCAAAAATTACCAGGGTGGGCCGGCCATTGCGTCCCGGGACAATACTCCATTCTGTACTGACTTCAGCATTCTTTTGTTCAAGTTCTTTAAGCTTAATCTCTACAATGATACCCCCTTCATTCTTTTCATCAGGTCGTGGGTTGACTTCAATGTTAGAAAACAGCGCAAGAGAATTTATATTCCTCAGGGCTAGTTTCCCAGCTTCAATGTTAAAGACATGACCTTGTTGAAGCTGCGCAATCAACAAAACATAGTATATAAAATTTATAACACATACTCTTGCAAATTGAAATAAACTTAAAATTAGAAACCAAATGTACCTGTTTAGGCAATTCTCTTCTAACTACAGGAAGCTGAGTGTTCCCTTCACAGACATTACCCAACTTATCTTGAAATTGAACAACCAATTGTGTAATATCCCCTTCAACAACTTCACAAACAACCTCCTTAGTATTCAAATTTCCAAAATTGACAACCTGAGCACAAGCATAACCTTCATCATGATACCATTTCTGAACACGATCACGAATCTTCTGCAATAATCGTGCACTCACTTTCCCACGCTCCCTCAACATATGCAATATCTCAGCATGAACTGGAGCAGGCAATAAACAAGGTCTAGCCTTCTCAATTCTCCTCCTATAATCCTTCTCCTGACTTCTAAAATACTCCATTTTCTCCTTATCAGTCATATCAGGATCCATTTCAATCTGTTTGGATTGTGGTAACAAACCCACATTAATACACCTAAACTTATCAGCTGATTGCCAAGTACTTTCAGTAAATGCAATATTAATACAAATAGTTCCATCAGGGTTAGTTTTTCCTTCAAGTTCAACTTTCTCAAACATTCCACAAGTAGCTAGGGTTTCTAATTCCTTCTGAAGTGTAGCTTTAGTATAAATCCCCCCAGGTCGAAGCGAAACCATTTCAAAAAATGAATCTTCAGGACCACCAATTATTCTATTCCATAAATCCAAGAAAAGAACCTCAGAAATTTTATACTTCTTAAATCCACTAAGTTTACTAAGTGGAACAATAATATTAGCAGGTAAACCATGAGGATCCCAATCTTGAGATTCAGATTCTTCATCTTTTGCAATTGCTGCTGGAGAAAATAATCTATACCAAAATCCATCATTTCCTCCTCCTCCTCCTCCTCCACCACCACCATTCCATCCACCGCCTCCGCCGCCGACAAAAGAGGAAAGGAGATTAGGGACAGAAGAGGATAGATGGAAAAGAACACCAGCGGCAGCAGCAGATAAAGCTAGGTTTTTAGTGAAGGATTTATTGTTGTTGTCATTAGTAGTAGTAGTAGTAGTAGTAATAGGGTTTAAGTTTAAGGGGTTGTTGTTAGTATTAGGGTTAGAAGAAGATGAGATCGCACATTGAATAGAAGAAGGAGAAGAAGAAGAGATGAGTGGAGAAAAGGGAGAAGAGTTGTTATTGGATTGTGGTGTTTTTCTACGGCGAGAAGGAATTGAAGTTGAAGTACAAATGTTTGGGCGAAGAAGTTGCCCTGGTGCGTAGAACGCCATTGTCTCTCTACTGCTACTCTACTAGGGTAGCAAGAGAGAAGAGAAGAGAAGAGAGATAAGGAGTTGAAGTTTTGGGGTTTTAGGTTATTAGAGTCAACACTCAACAACCAACCAAGCAAGCAAGCCGCAAGCGTTGCTTACAATGATGACTTGCGAGCTAAACAATTGTTAACAGGTCCTGTATATGTGTATATGTGTATTTTTATAAAAATGAATACTACTTTATTCATTAATTTCCATCCCTACCGGTCCTCCATCTACAAAATAATTTTCTCCCTACAACCATGGTTTTAAGAACTGGTTTTTTCAATCGAATCGGAGTATAGCAATCCCGGTTCTATTTACTGAATTAATAAAAAAATTAATCAATTTTTTATTAAATTAAATATTAATTTTTAATATTGTTAATATGAAAAAATGGTAATTTTTTGAAATTATTAGTTTCACTTGGCGAGTTTTTCGATTCTATATACAAATCGTTCGATTCAACCGGTTCTAACACCGATTTTGTGCTAATCCGAGTCAACAAAGAATTTTTCACACAGTTACCTCTGATCCCGATTTGACTCGGCTGAATCAAACAAAACTCGGTCGAGTTTTAAAATCATGCCTACAACATAATTCCCTCCATTTTAGGTATGGGTTGTGCACGGATCGGATCAGACTTGGGGAAAACCAAAAACTGAACCATATATATTACAAACCGATCCAAATTGATCAGACATTTTATCTTTGTAATTCGAAAACCAATCCAATCTGAATTAAACCGATTCAATCTGAACCAATTGAGTCCAAATTGATTTGGTTTTATTTATTTATTTATTTCCGTTTAATGTTCAAACTTTAAATCATGTGTGACCATCACGTTTTTCCTCTTGTCTTGTGTCACTGCCTTGCCTTGGAGTTTCAAAATCATATCAAATAACCTCTCGTACTGTGTGGGTGTTGGTAGCTATTTTGAATCTACTTTTGTTTTTTTCCTAGAACTTGATAAAAGACTTTTGTGTATCCTCTAATTAAAAGATAGATTTGTATTGTTATTTTTCCTCTTGTGCCTGTAAATATTGATTATCAATGTAAAACAAGTAACAAGTAAGGGTCGTACCTACCTCGAAGGTGGAATTCTTAGCTCAAACACAATATAAAATAATAATTAAAGAACATCACATGAATCAATTAAAACAGTGAGATCGATTCTACTTCCTACATGCAATTAAATAAATAACTAATAATTAAACTAATAATAGAAGATGGAAAAAAATGGAAAAAAAATCTTACGATGAATAAGGGGAAGAATTGGTGTCCACAAACTAAACAATGCAAACATACATGTCATTCATTCATGTTTAATCTAAAGCAATTATCTAGTCACCTCTCAGCTATTCCATTCAATTAAAACAGGATTCTTTATCTGGGCTATTGAATATGCTTCATTAATTAAACCGTCACCTTTCAGCTATTCAATTCAATTAACTTAGCATATTAATTCATAAACAAATCGTCACATCTCGGTTATTAAACTTGATTACAAAAGGAGTTCGATCCAATCAAAGAGGTTAACTATAGATATATGAAAGTCACCTTTCAGCTATTCCATTACATATCTCTAATTAATCTAACACTACCATTATAGCTAGGTCTCCCTATACTCTAACAATAACATTTAACAACATGGATAACAATACCACATAAATAATCATGCTTACTTCATGTCACGAAATAGAAATAAACAAGCTTTAAGAACTTTGAATCACAATGAACATAAAGAACAAACATGGTGCTTTTGTATTATCTAGATTGCTTCAACCATTCCCCCTAAAGGAAACTTAGCTACTCATCCTTGATAATGACACCATGGAATAAGTAAATAAAAAATACAACATCATAATGAAAAAGAATTAATTATTATTAAGAATAAGAAGAAGTCAAGAATACAATTTCAAGACTTGCATTCAAGATAGAAGAGAAGTTAAACTATCTAAACCCTAGCTACTACTTCTCTTTATATAGAGAGTACAAAGCATGAGTCCTAATGAATTAAGAAATTACTTTGCTTGCACACAAAGTATACTTGCTTACCAAGTTAGGTCAAAATTTGTGGTGGTTGTTGTAAGCAACAAGACCACGTGAAAACCTAATTCTCTTGGGACTAAGTTGTAGGTTAGATCAATACCTTCAGCTAGACAGCTCATGGGGCCCAAATCGGAGTTCTGGATTATCGTATACAACCTTTTTAAGATTGGACTTCAAGTAACGGGCTTCAATAGATCTTTTGACCTGTGAGCTTCATTACAACTTGGATTGAGCTGGGATCTAGACCACCCATCTTGGACATAGAGTCAAGGCCACATGATCAGTCCAAAGGGTGCTCCTAGCAACTCTATGGGTACAAATAGGGATTTCTCTCTTTTGTGCAAATAACACTTTTTTAATTTTTTTTTGCTTTTGGCGGGCTTTAACATAATATTCACGTTTTGGCTCATGAAACCTACACAAATGACAAGAAAATACTAATCAATAGATATAACACAATAATATAAGCTAAGTACTATGCAAACAAGGTGTTATTCGGGGGATAAATATACATTTTTGAGGACTTATCAGAACTCTCCATATCATTGCTCTTCCGATACCCAACAAAAATCGCTTCATCTTCATTGGTCGAAGCCCTTCGTTCATTCATCCTCCTAGGTGTTACAAATCTACTTCATTTCCTCTTTCACCGTTCCGTTCACCATGGTTTGCTTGATTGTAAATTTGCAATTCCGTTGTTGCCAAGTCTTTTCTTGACTTTTGATTTTCCTCCTTTAACTTCTTGGTCTCCTCGTCTTGATTATCTACTGGAGGTGGTGGTGGTGGTAGTGGTAGAGGTCCATCAGCCATCAATGTTGTTAACCTTGTAGCCGTCACCATCTTAGATATGTTGATGAAGAAATCATTCTTCTAGGGTTGTGTCTTATTGCTCTTGAATAATCAATGATTATAACTAGAGATGTTTATCTTATTTCTTTTTGGGTACAAGGCTTTTTATATAGTGTTCCTACACTGATTAGGGTTAAAGTAAAAGTCTTTGGACGATTTGGCTTTCCAAATTATGCTAGAAACCCGTGGACGTTGGAACATCCCAAAATCACGTTCAAACGTTGTTGTAGAAAACATAGAACGTTGGAACTTCCCGAAATCACGTTCAATGTTATTGCACATAAAACATAGAATGTTGGAACGCCCGTAATGACATTCAAATAACGTTGTTGCACGAAAAACTTTTCGTCTTCTTATTCTTAACACCATAAGATCCTCCTAGACCAGTTAGCCCACCGCCTACCATAGACCATTAAATCCAGGTGTTAATCCTACCATCAAGATCTACCTACGTGGTCTCTTGTTAGCCTCTCATTCCATGGTAGTGGTAGACAACTATAGACGTCACGTGCTCCCTTTGTGACCTTCTAGATAGTTCAAAGCTTTTATATGCTAGTCCCTAATGTAGTCTACAAAACATGATTTGTGAGCCTCTCGTCTGTCAGCTGACAATACATCACTTAAAGAACTTTATGGTTACATTGGAGCTAACAATTGCAAAAGGCCTATAATATCATAAAGTAGGATTTAACTTCAACGAGATTTTTTTCTTTTGGAACTGTAGCACGGGATAGACTCCCATGTTATTAGCCAATATAATTAGGGCTGGAAACGGGTCGGATTTGGATCAGATGTATATAAATCTGAATCCAAATATTATAAGGTAAATCTGAATCCGGATCCGAATCCGATTCGAGTTTAAAAAATTAATCCAAATCTGAGATATATCTGAAAACCCAATTCGACAATTTTCTACATAAATTTGTTAAAAAACGGATTAAAATTTGAATAGGTCTCTTATTATAAATCCAAATCCAAATTTTAATTCGGGTGTATTTTTATATCTGAATCCGACATATTTGGATAATTCGGATTTCGGATATATCTGCATCCACTTCCAGCCCTAAATGCAATGTTTTCAACCTTCACTAGACTACCTAGAAAGTGTTACACGGGGGAACGGGGGGATATTTTTGTGTAAAAAATCATTTAAAAAAGACCGTACAATAAAAATAAAAACAATAAAAATAAAAATAAAAAGAATAACTATTCCAAAAATAAGTGTTAGACACTCTTTCTTCTTCTTCTTCTTCTTCATAATAAAAGGGTAATTTCTCGAATAAGCACAACATTAGTATCAATCTTCGCAAAAAACACAACTCAAAATTACTTCCCATGCAAGCATAATATACAGTCACACAAAAATTATTTCCATTTCTACCCTTCTTACACTCTCACCTAATTTTCCACACATTACTAATTCTCTCTTCTATTGTACTTGCTCATTAAGCCTGATAATGACATGTAGAAGAACTTTATCCCTTTGATTATATCTTTCCATCTCAACCATCCATCTTTTTTAAACTTTAAACAACAACCCATTTTTTTTTTTTTTTCTTTATTCTTCTTGTGTTTTTCATCTGCTATAAGCTTAAAATAAGTTTTCTAATTTTCACATTTTTTGTCTTTCACTTTGTTGTTACCAGTTCTTTGCCCTTCTTGACCCACAATTTCGATTTCTTTGTATCCTATCATCAACAACAAGTTCTCGCTGTTTCTTACGGTTCAATAGGGAAACAAAAAACAATTAAGAAGAAAATTAATGTTATGGAGAAAATACCCATACCTGGTATGTTTTATGCATTTAAACCCTTACATTCTAATGATTTGCATTGAATATGGGTTGTCTAATTTTGGGTTTCATGAACATTAAATTCGCATCAAATTCGTTAGGGTTTGGTATGGTTGAAATCTTTTCATGAATGGGTTGTTTGTTCATTTTGCAAGCCATGATTTTTAAAGTTTTTAAGATGCAAGCTTTGATTTACAAGATACAAGATTTGATTCTTAAAATATTCAAAATGCAAGCTTTGATTTTTAAACTTTTCAAGATGCATGTTTTGATTTAAACTATTGAAGATGCAATCTTTGATTTAAACTTTTCAGGGTTGGGTATATATAACAACAGATCTTGACAGTAGCAACAAATTTTGACAGTAGCAGATATAATGAACATGTAGCAAATAGTTCTCTAAAAGCAATTATATTTTGAATATCTACTATAAAACTGAGATACTATTAATCCAACATGTTATTGATATGTTGATGCAACACTTTCAATGTGATTTTTCGATTTCGTGGTTAGTTGGAGGTTACAGGTGGGGAGAAGAGGTTGGCCGGATATATCCTATGCAGACTTCCGTAAACTGGTTTCGGATAAAAATTGGGTTGTTTGTTCAAGAATAAAAATTGTTGATATTAAAACATTCTATGTAGACTTCCTTAAACTGGTTTCTTCCATATGCAATGCTCCAAAAAGATGGTCACTTCGAGCAGTAGTCAACCTCAGACAAACCAAATTTGAATGTGAAGGTCATTATAATGCAATGTTTGCTACCATCTACAATTCAGCTGCAAGGTGCATATTTGTTTGGATTGTTGATCATAGAAAACCAGCTATAATGAAGTTTGTGCCTAAAATAACAAAAAGTGAAAAGATGGAGATACCATTTGTGTTACAATTGGTTCAGTGTGTAATGTAGCAGATATAGTGGGTATTCCTCAGTAGCAGTTCTTGACAATAGTAGACTATATTGTATTTGTAACAGATATTGTTCTAGAACTAATAATACTTTGAATATCTATAATAAAGTTGTGATATATATTAACCCAACTTTTTACTGATAGTGTTTCATAAACGATCTGATTACGTTGTTTATTCCACCCACCTAAAACTACAACCATCAAATCCTCGGTTCGATCTTTCATAATCACTTCTCTTGAATCTCAATATTTTTTGTTTAAATCCAAACATAGTTTATAACCTAACCCTGCCATTTACCAGTTGAAATTTTCTACATCTACAACAATGCAAATAGTTTCATCAAACATTTGCATAAATTACCATAGTGAATAGGTTCAGTGTGTAATGTAACAGATAGAGTGAGTAATCTTGATAGGGTTGGACATGGGTCGGATTTTTTCGGATCTATGTATATCCATATTCAGATCTATATCTTATTCGGATCCAAAATAAAAACCATATCCGACCTATTCGGGTCGAATTCAGATCTTATTCGGATCTTGTTTATAAGATTTAATATAAAAAATAATAATAGTATTGATTTAACATATAAAAATATCAATCATTAATATTTATAGTGAGTTTAAAATATTAATAAAGCTTGATTAATACTAGAATTATATAGTTTTAGTGATAAAATATAATTTTATTAAACATATTTACTTAAATATATAAAATTTGTGTAGATAATATATTTATTTAAATATTTATTGTCGGATTAGGGTTGGATCCACGGATAAAACATAGAACCCATGTTACAATTCAGATCTACTTTAAAGATCCAAACCCGAGAATATGGATCTTGGTCGGGTCGAATTCGGATATAAATCCGCACCATGTCCAGCCCTAATTCTTGAGTAGCAGTTCTTGACAATAGCAGACTATTGTATTTGTAGCAGATAATGTTCCAGAACTAGTAATACTTTGAATATCTACTATAAAATTGTGATATTAACCCAACTTTTTATTGATAGTGTTTCGTAAACGATCTGATTATGTTGTTTATTGAACTCACCTGAAACTACAACCATCAGATACTTGGTTCGATCTTTCACAATCACATCTCTTGAATCTCAATACTCCTTGCTGAAATCTAAACATGGTTTATAACCCATGTAGTTGTTTTCAAAAATTAACTTTATCTTTTTTTTTTCTTGTACTGAACTTTCTTTTGTTTCCTATTCGATGAGAAATAAAGCCGAATTAGTTGAAATCGATGTTTGTGTTTGGAGAGGTGGAGTAATGAAACATGGGTTTGGTGAGAATAAAATTAATGGGTTTACATTGAAACCTAATTAATAGGTTTGGTGAGAATGAAGTTAAAGAAAAGAGATAGAAGAAATAAGAAGTAATTGTAAATAGTCGTAGAATTTGGTGGTTGAACATCTCACAGTAATTGTAAATCTCTCACCTTTCTCATCAGTTTCTTCAACACCATTTTTTCTCTTAGTTTTCTTTCATTTTCTTCAAAAATTGAAAGTGGTTTTGTGATTTTTAATGATGGGGTGAGATATATAGATAGAATTTGATGGTTATGGAGTGCAATTGAAAAGTGGCAACAGTTGGGAAGATGAAAAACTGGAGAAGACGACTATTCATTGCTCAAAACCCTAAAATTTCACCCAAAGTTGAAATCCAACTTTAATTTCCCGCTTATTCATTGCTCAAACGACTCTTGCCACGTGTAAAGTGATGTAGCAGATAATTAGGGTTTTGTTGCAGATAAAATCAATCTTAACCTATTATCCAATGGTCAAAATAATTAAGTAGATACAATCTGTCACATCTGCCTGCCAAAGTAAAAGGTACTAAGTACATAAATATCTAAGGAATAAGGGTAAAGTGAAAACATAATTTAGTTAGAAGATAATTTTTTTTTTTTTTTTTGCAAAAGAATAATTGTACTTGTATGAGAAGAAATATTGAGTTGTTGTGTTTTTGGGAAGATTGATATAGTACTAATGTTGTGCTTATTCGTGAAATTACCAAAATAAAAATAAAAATGGTGATGTCATCTTCCCGATGACAACCGCCGTCGACGTTATCTCCTCCATGACCAGCACCTCCTAACCCCTCCCCATTACTGCCTCTCTCTCTTCTCTCTCCTAATGCTTGTTTCACCCTGTCTCCCTCTCCGGCCGTTGTTTCTTTCTTCTTCCACCCCAAACCACCACCATCACGATCTCTCTTCATTCCCATCAACACCCCCTCCAACCACCACGTCCTCATCCAACGCCCACTACCACCACTTCTCCCTCACCAGATGCGGCCACCATCTTAGATGAGTTAGATCGAAGATTTCGATCTACATCTCCATCTCTCTCAATTTCTACCGTAAATCTGGCTCTGAACTTTGAGCTGAGCCGAACCAGCAGCCAGACCAGCTAAACCAGCAGCCAGACCAGCCAAACCAGTAGCCAGACCAGCCAAACCAACAGCCAGACCAGCCAAACCAGCCGCCAGACCAACAGTTCAAGCCAGCCAAGCCAAGCCAAGCCAAAAAAAAAAAAAAAAAAGGGTAAGGCTCGAAATGCAAAGGTCAATGTACATTGTTCGTTTCGTCACTTTGATGGATGTACCAATGGTGCACACGGTGGGAATGGATATGCATCATCCTTCATACTTGCCCACATGAAGGACATGCATTTGTACGATGAAAAAAACAAATGTAAGTTACGTGAGGCAACTAAGGAGGATCTGAATTTATTTGTATCACTGGACAACTTATTGAGATTGGCGGGGCAGTGGATATGTGGTTACTGTTTTAGTGTTCATGTACGAAGCAAGGATTGTCATCACCTGGATGGTACAGTTATTTCACTACCCAAGTTGGAAAATGGAGAGCCTGAAAGTGTGATCCTAGGTATTCCCATTCCATTAGCGTTACCTGAGTCAACACCTACACAACTTGGAGCTTCTGCTGTTGATTCTAGCCATTGTGCTCGCGCCCCTTGGTCCTTGGATGAGGTACTATTGGATTCTATTTTTCGCACACCCTTTCGCACAGTGAAGAGCATACCACGACCATGTCGTTTGGCATTCTCGTGTGTGCTGAAAAGGGTATTGTATGGTATCACAGCAGATGTGGGGTCTGTAGCAGCATAGGTTCGACTTCTTCTGCTTCCTTGTTGCACCTTGCAAGTGTTTGAACCGAAGAATCGTGTCGAGCGACGGTCTAGCACTTAAAAGAGTCTACAACAGAAACAGATTATGCATGCCTTAGCAGTTTGGAATGAGCCTGGTGGTATCTTTCGTCTCTTAGAGTTGGTACAGGGTTCTCATTCTACATCACCAGCCCAACCATCTCGTAACCAAAATGTAAGGCGTTGTTTGCAAAAGGTTGCGGATGGACATTTTGCAGCTGCAGTTAAAGTGTTGGCATATTTAGGGGTAGCACCAGACACTTCAGAGACACGGCATGCATTAGAAGAAAAACACCCGATGAGCCCACCACCGTCCATACCAGATACTCCATTGTCTGAGCCACCTTTGACTATTGAGAGGCCGGGATACAGTATTGACATCCATTAGGTCATTTCCGAAGGGTACATCATGTGGGCGTGATGGACTCTGTGCCTAACACCTGCTAGATGCTATGAGCGGTGCAACCTCTGCCGTAAGTACAGATCTTTTAGATGCTTTGACTCTTGTTGTGAACTACTGGCTGCAAGGTCGGTGCCCACCTGTATTAGCAGAATTTATTGCAAGTGCACCCCTTACTCCTCTCCTCAAGCCTGGTAATGGAGTCCGCCCAATAGCAGTAGGCATGGTATGGCGACGTCTAGTGTCCAAGATTGCCATGAAAGGAGTTGCCCAAGACATGGTCTCATACCTCAATGACTTTCAGTTGCGTGTCGGTGTGCCTGGTGGGGCAGATGCAGTGTTGCATGCGGTTAGCCGGTTTGTTCATGCAAATTAGGATAACACATCCCTTTCTATGTTGTTAGTGGATTTCCAAAATGCTTTCAATCTTGTTGATCGCACGACTATGCTAAAACAGGTACGCATTCATTGTCCCAGTATTGCACCATGGGTTGAATATCTATATAGCCAGTTTGCGAGATTATATTTGAGGTCCACCTATATTTGGTCAACAACCTGGATTCGGCAGGGGGATCCGTTAGGGCCTCTTCTTTTGGCCTTAGTCTTGCATCCACTAGTTCTGCCCATCCAATCTGAGTGTCACTTGAAGTTGCAGGCGTGGTATTTGGATGATGGGACCTTAATTGGTGACACTGATCAGGTGGCCGCAGCCATACATATCATTCAGGCAGTTGGACCGTCATTAGGGCTCATTTTTAATGTGAATAAGACAGAGGTGTTTTGGCCATCAGTTGATCCTCGTCGTTCTAGTACTGGTCTGTTTCCACCAGGTATATCATGCCCTCAACGTGGAGTCAAGCTGCTTGGAGAAGCGGTCAGTACTGATGCATCATTCATTGCGGGCCTTGTTCGACAGCGAGTTGAGAAAACAGCCAAACTAATGAGCCTACTAGCAGAATTAAAAGACCCACAATGTGAGTTGGCACTACTACGAGCGCCATGCATGGGATTACCTAAACTTATCTTCGTTTTTTGTACTTGCCAACCAACTTTTGTTCAGGAAGCAGTAGAGTATTTTGATCGCATCCTTCGGGCAACCCTTCAGGGTATCGTAGTTTCTGATGGTCCAGGTTTTGGTGTCCTTCAGTGGCGCATAACAACCGTGCCGTTACGCCTTGGTGGGTTGGGCATTTATTGTGCCACAGATGTCAGTAAGTTTGCCTTCGCAGCCTCTCGATGCCAAACTCAAGAGCTCCAGGACCACATACTCCGAGGGTGTGGTATTGCACAGATGGATGGCGTTTTTTATAGCGCAGTTCTTGAGCTACAACCTTCTCTCCCTGATTTCGACCTTAGCATTCTAGCTTCAAGGGCTACCGCCCCCCTAAACCCCAACACACACTGGTGGAAGCTTACTACAGGAAGATTGCTACTGGTATTGACAGGGATTTTGATTTGTCTGCTCGTCAGAGGGCTGTGATAGAATGCTTACAGACCAAACATGCCAATGACTTCCTTATTGCTATTCCTATAGAAGGGTTAGGACAACGCATGACAAGAGTGGAGTATCGTTCCATTCTCCGGTATCGTCTCATGATCCCGTTATTTATAGATGGGGACTTATGTCCTGTATGTAAGAAGAGTCGACTGGACGCTTTTGGGGACCATGCTGTACATTGTAAGTATTACCCCGGTTTTAAATACAAAGACGATCATGTGCGTGATATACTGTATGATGTGGTCTGGCGAGCGGGAATACAGGTAAAGAAAGAGGCTCCGGTCAATTTTCTTACAGACCCGTTAGAAGGCAGATCAACACTACGTCCAGCTGATGTTTTGATATACAGTTGGTTAGAAGGGAAACATGCATGTGTTTACATTACAGGAGCATCTCCGATGGTGGGGTTTGGTAATGGAAATTTCGAAGTGGGTTAGGCAACCATTAATGCAGCTGCAGCTAAGGTACAGAAACACGAGGGAGCATGTGCAGCGAACTAATGTTTCATTTCTTTTGCTTTTGACACTTTTGGGTTTCTAGCACCAGAAGCAGTTGAACTTCTCAGGAGGGTACAGAAGGTGATGAATAGCAATGTGATGACGGCGGGTACCAATGAATATGTATTTCGTAGGATTGGTTTTGCTATTCAAAAAAGGGCTTGCAGCGCAGTTTATAGCGCGCTTGTCTTCTAGCTTTGTATAATTCTTTTTTTATCAATAAAATTTGTTTTTGAATAAAAAGAGCGAGCGGTTACGATATTGCAAGGTCATCTCTGCGATGACCGCCGCCGACACCTAAAGCCACGATCACCATCACCATCATCACCCCCATCACCCCCACGCCTCCTCTACCATTTTCCCCCGCTGCTGCTGCTTTCCCCCCGCTGCTGCTGCTGCTCCCATGGCCGCCATTAATGGCCGCCGCCACCACCTTCTCCTTCCCCCTGCTTCTCCCACCACCATCGTCTTCATCTCCTCCCCTCTGCTTCTCTCCCCTGCTGATTCCTGCCACCATCACCCCTGTGATTCCTGCCTGATCTCGATCTGTTGCCATCGCAAATCTGGCTTGAATCGAGCCGAGCCGAGTCGAGACAGTTCAGCTCCACCAGCCTAGCCAGAACCAGCAGACAGTTCAGCCAAGCCAAGCCAAGCCGATATATCTAGCCAAACCAGCCGAGCCAGCAGCCCAAGCCATTCAGCCAGACCAGCTGAACCAGCAGCCAGACCAGCCAGACCAGCTGAACCATTCAAACCGGTAGCCAGACCAGCCGAACCAGCCAGACCAGCAGAACCAGCAGTTCAAGCCAGCCAAGCCAAGCCAAAAAAAAAAAAAAAAAAAAGGAAAGGAAAGGAAAAAAAAAAAAATTTGGCTGCTTGATGGAGAGTATCCATTGTCCATTTCGAAATTTCGATGGATGCACCAATGGACCGTGTGGAAATGGATACAAATCTTCGTACATCCCAATGCATGTTAGGAAAGATCACTTGAAGAGGGTTAATGACATCGACAGGCTGAGAGATGCGATCAAAGTTGATATAGGTTTATTTTCGTCGCTTGACAATACTTTGAAGAGGATGAACAAATGGATGTGTGGTGATTGTTTTGGTATCCATGCAGCGACCATAAAATGTAAACATCCGGATGGTGCAGTCATCAAACCACCTGCGCGAAAGGAGACCGGTGAGTTAGAGTGTGCAATCGTAGGTATACAACCACCACAGCTTGTACATGTTGATAATCCACCCGCACCTACAGCAGGAGGGGACACTGGTATTGATACTCACCTTTCTATTGTTGCACCTTCTTTAGATGAGATATCACTTGATCGTATTTTCTGTAGACTTTTTCGCACAGTGAAAAGTATTCCACGTCCTTGTCGATTAGCATTCTCCTGTGCATTGAAGTCAGTCTTGTATGAAGTTACTGCAGACCCCATGTCAACAGGGCCATGGGTTAGATTGCTCCTGCTTCCCTATTGCACATTGCAAGTGTTCCATCCGCAGAATCGCCAAGAGCGTCGTTCTGGTGCTCGGAAATATCTCCAGCAACATCAGATTTTGCAGGCTCTCTCTATTTGGAACGAGCCTGGGGGTATATTTCGTTTGATTGAGAGGGTCACACACACAGAGCCTCCGTTGGAACGACTATCTCGACAGTCCCAAAGCAAGAATGTTCGACGGTGTTTGCAAAAGGTTGCAGACGGGCACTTTGCAGCAGCCGTGAAGGTGTTGGCATCATCAGGGGTTGCTCCGAACACTCCAGAGACGCAGCGGGCTTTAGAGGATAAACACCCGAAGCATCCACCACCATCTGTCCCCGACATTCATTTACTTGAGTCACCCTTGTCAGTTGAGAGGGATGTGATATTATCATGCATCAGGTCCTTCCCCAAAGGGACGTCTTGTGGGCGAGATGGTCTCCGGGCCCAACACCTATTGGATGCTATGAGCGGGGCTGCATCCGCTGTAGCCACAGATCTTATGGACGCCTTGACACCGGTTGTGAACTTATGGCTACAAGGTCGATGCCCACGGGTCTTGGCAGAGTTCATAGCTAGTGCGCCTCTCACCCCACTTCTTAAGCCAGGTAACGGCATTCGCCCAATAGCTGTGGGTATGGTTTGGCGTCGTCTGGTGTCTAAGATTGCCATGAGAGGAGTTTCTAAGGATATTGTCCCATACCTAGAGGATTTTCAGTTTGGGGTTGGTGTGCCTGGTGGAGCAGAGGCAATTTTGCATGCTATTAATCGGTTGGTTTATGCCAACAAGGATGACACATCGCTTTCTATGCTGCTTGTGGACTTTCAGAATGCCTTCAACCTTGTTGATCGGTCTGCTATGCTACGGGAGGTACGCAATCATTGTCCATCTATTGCTCTATGGGTCGAATACCTCTATTGCCAACCTGCTCGATTGTATCTAGGGTCTACTCATATCTGGTCAGCAGCTGGGATACAACAGGGGGACCCTTTGGGGCCTCTTCTATTTGCTTTGGTCTTGCATCCATTGATACACCGCATTCAGTCAGAATGCCACCTGGAGTTGCAGGCATGGTACTTAGATGATGGTACTCTGATTGGTAGTACAGAACAGGTGGCTAGAGCTATTCGTATCATTCAGGAAAGAGGACCACCTCTTGGGCTCGTGCTTAATGTTTCTAAGACAGAGTTGTTCTGGCCTTCTGTTAATCCTGTATGCTCCTATCCAGATATCTTTCCGGCTGGTATATCATGTCCTCAGCGAGGGGTTAAGTTGCTTGGAGGGGCTGTAAGTATTGATGCATCCTTTATTATGGGTAATGTTCGTCAACGAGTGGATAAGACACTTCAGCTTATGAATTTATTACCACAACTAAAGGATCCGCAATGTGAGCTGGCACTTTTACGTTCTTGTATGGGAATATCTAAGCTCACCTTTGCTCTCCGTACTTGCCCCCTGATTATGTTCATGAAACAGCCGAATGGTTTGACCACAAGCTCCGTGCAGCCCTTCAGAATATTGTGGTTTCTGATGGACCTGGTTTTGGTGATCTACAGTGGCGTATGGCAACCCTCCCATTGCGTATGGGCGGACTTGGTATTTATTGTACTACTGATGTTATGAAGTTTGCTTTCGTAGCTTCACGTACGCAAACCAAGGATCTCCAAGATCACATTCTTCGGGGTTGTGCGGCTGCACCTATGGGTAATGTTTTCGATACTGCCATTGCTAGTTTACATCTTTCTATACCTGATTTTGATCTCAGCAATCTTGCTCCAACTGCTACCGTCCCCTTCAGACCCCAACATGTCTTGGCGGAAGCATACTACAGCAAGATTAGTTCTGGTCTTGAGAGGGAATTTGAGTTGTCAGCTAGACAAAAAGCCGTGATTGGATGTGTGCAAGCAGAACATGCCAAAGATTTTCTCCTTGCCATCCCGATGGAAGGGCTTGGACAACGCATGACCCCGGTAGAATATCGTGCCATTCTTCGTTATCGATTGATGATCCCTCTTTATTCAGATGGTGAACTTTGTCCAGTGTGCAAGAAGAGCAGACTTGATGCTTTTGGGGACCATGCGGCCCATTGTAAGCATTACCCCGGCTTCAAGTACAGGCATGACCACGTTAGAGATATCTTGTGTGATGTGTTCTGGCGGGCTGGAGTACAGGTTAAGAAGGAGGCTCCTGTTAACTTTCTTACTGATCCTAAAGAAGGAAGATCGACATTACGTCCTGCTGATATTCTGGTCTATAACTGGTCTGAAGGTAAACATGCGTGTGTTGATGTTACAGGGGCGTCTCCGATGGTTGGGCTGGGTGCTGGGATTTTTGAGGTGGGGCTAGCAGCTAGCAATGCAGCAACAACAAAAGTGGAGAAACATGACGGAGCTTGTAGGGCTAACCAACATAGCTTCATCCCCTTTGCATTTGACACATTTGGATTGCTAGGCTCAGAAGCAGTTGAGCTCCTCAGGAGAGTGCAGAAGGTAATGGATAGCAACGTGATGACTGCGGGTTCGAACGAATATGTATTTAGGAGAATCGGGTTTGCTATCCAGAAAGGACTTGCCGCGCAGTTTGTAGCGCGTTTGTCCTCTACGTTTGTGTAATTTGTTGAGCTTATCAATAAAATCTTATTTCATAAAAAGAAAAAAAAAAAAAAAACCCACCGCTCTTTCTTGAACTCTGTCTAAATTTGAGTGAGTGGTGAATAGAAAAAGGCTTGGCTGTTAATAGCATGAGTCAACTTAATTGGATTTGGGCCCAATAACTATTGTATAGAATTCGTAACTTCGTATCTCTAGTTTGCCCGCGAAAAAATAACAACCAAGATAACGTCTTGGAGAGAAAGACAGAGAATTTCACTCGAGATTTCACTGCAGTTTGTTGACTGGAGAAAGAACTTTAGTGATATCATTTCGTCATTTTCGAAATTAGGGTTTGGAGGTAAAGAAGTAAGTTTGATTGATTTCTCTGCATTTCTATTTCTATTTCTATTTCTTACTCTTAAATCTAATTTCATTTCACAGTTTTTGTTACAATGTTTCGATTTGATTTCGAATAGCCTTGTTTTGAATTGAATTGAATTGAATTGAATGTTTGTTTATTTGTTTATCTGAATTTGATTCAATTCAGTGATTTTTTGTTGTTTTTTCCAAAATTTCACTATACTCAATCAATTTAGGGTTTAAAGTTAGGGTTTTCGTAGTAGCGTAATTGAGGATTCATTGTAGTTCATTTTCGAATCATAAAATAAATCGAATCATTATAGGATATATAACTTCAAAGTAGGATTTGGAATTAATTAGGTTTTTAATACTTTTGTTCTCTTTAAATTGTTTGACTTATGATGCATTGTCATAAAACAGGATGTTGGCAATGGACCTGGCAAATCCCCTTGAGGTATTAGTCTCATTTTTATTCTTTCATCAATTTATAATGGCAATTTGGAGTCTTTATTGGAGTACTTTCTTTTAATTGATTAGTTGACATATATTGTACGAATGTTTATATTTAAGTCCTAAAAAACGAATGCAGAATATCTACAAACTATTGATGTATAATATAGTTTGAGGAGCTAGTACTACATTATCTTGTTCTTCAATACAGATTATGTCTATACAATTGACACAGACAATTTTACAGCAAAATACTACTACTAAGTTATAATTATTTACAATCACAATTATTGATAGCACTATAGCAGACTAAACTTGTGGGCAATCTATATAGTTATGTCCACTTTCCCTTGGAACACTCAAAACAATAGACCTTGTTCTGCTAATGTAGCTTATGACCCATTTTAAAGTAGTCTCATTGAACCTTCACTGCATATACTAGTTGTATTTTAAGTACATCAATGCTTGGACTGGAGCCAGCCTAATGACACTGATAAAAACCATCAATAGCTAAATCTGAGATCCGAATCAAGTTTGACCATCGTATTGATGCTTCAGAGAATATCTTTAACACAATTTAAATAATTGCTTCTTAGCAGTTAACACATCAAATTACATTTGTGCATTTGTAAGCAAGATAATAATCATCCTGCTTAAAACTCCAGAATCTATGTGAAACAAACAAATAACGTACAGAATCTCAATTCCTTTTGTTTATCCAAATTCTTGTTTATCACAATTGTGATGAAGATATTTTTGACAAAACTCCAGTTTCTATTCTTTCTAGCTTCAGTAAACTAATTCTTTTTACAGTGATGGACTAGTTCTTTTTTAATATCAATAGAAAACCGTTTAACAGTGAATTGGGATGGGTAATAGGGGTAATGGATTGCTTTAGTGATCTGTACCTTCAGTCATGATTAGAAGGTACAAAGTGTCTCTCAAAACTGTTCTATCATTGAGAAGATAGACAACAACAATGGAGCCTGATCAGCTGGGCTCCTAGATGCATAGATTGATCGTACTTAATTTGACACTTGCTAAACTTTTTAACATAAAAGTTGTTTCGAGTAAGACTGTAATGTATAAAGGAGGGAGAGATATACTCACAATAATCTAAATCCTATACGTATATGTGAACACTTATTTCTCTGCATTTGGCAATCCTTCTAAACTATTTTTTTCTCCTGCAAGTCATTGTTTCAAGGAAAATGAGATCATAGTTCATAAGTGCACTCAAGTAAGTTTTTGCTTCTTAGATTTGTTGCAGGCACAATATATAATGCGGACACATCAGGAAGAATGTATTACAAACATTTCCACTAAGCTCTCTATATCGAGAGACTCTGCCTTCAGTCTGCTTATCCACTATAAGTGGTATGAGTCTGCTTTTTTTTTGCTCGGAATCTGATTGCCTTTTTTCTTTTCTTTTCGTGAGTAAGTGGTTAAACTAGCCCCTTCCCTTCTTGTCCACTTGTTTTATATATAAGTAATAGAACGTATAACATGTATCGCTTTAGTTGGACTGTTGTTATCTTATGGGGGGTTTGTTACCAGGACTGTCGACCTTGTGATTGAGGCTTGGTCCTCTAATGAAGAAGAAGTCAGAAGAACTGTTGGTTTTCTGAAGGAACCAATTGTTGATTATCAAGGTGTAGAGTAAGTAAGTGATTAGATCTGTTGGTCTTATCTTGAAGTTAAAAAAAAAAAGAAAGAAAAACCTGGTGATTCTACTAGTTCTGCTATATTTTTTCCCACTCACAAGAGTTTCTTGTGGCAGCTGACATGCGTATGTTTCGAAACCTATCCTCGCAATATGATGTGTTCTGCTGCTTGTGGTCACCTGTTTTGTAAGTCATGCTGGGAAGGTAATTTTTTTTTTCTGTAGATTGAATTTACTTTCTCCTAGAATGTTCAAAATCATATTTAAAACCTTTTATGCTTGGTTTTTTTCTTCCTACATTGCATCTAATATACCTGCAAACATCAGGGAGCCAGGAGGGTACCATTTTGACATTAATTTGTTATAAAACCACCCAAAACAGGTTTTCTTTGTTACTTACATGCTTACATCACCTTTTCTGAAAAAACCTCGAGCATCCTTGGGGTAGACTAGTTGTGATTTTGTGATTGCTTACATCACCTTTTAAGTGGTTCAATTGAGAACCAAACTCTTTCCTGGCAAGAAGATCATGGTACTAATGATATCATCTCATCTTTTCTTTTGCCAGGTTACATTAGAACAGCGATAAGAAATGGCCCTGAGTGTTTATTGTTGCGATGTCCTGATGCATTGTGTGATGCTGCCGTTGGTCGAGACATGGTCCATCTTCTGGTTTCTGACGAGGAAAAGGAGATGTATTCACGTTACATTATTAGATCTCAGGTTGAGGCAAATTCAAAGGTACTTTCTTATTAACCTATTCTTCTCCAATGTTGTAATCAAGGTCAGTAACTTGGGTAATAGTATGGATACCTTCCTGGATTTTTTCTTTTTCACTTGATTGTGTTTGGACTTTGGACATGAAAATTTTGTTTATGAAGATCTCCTTATTATTCCTTCAGTTGGGTACTTAGTTGCTCAAGTTGTGTACAAGCGCAGTTGAATTGTGAATGTTTCCTGCTATAGACACCTCTCTGTCCTGAACATGTCTAATTGGATGAAGATGGAAACAAATCTGGTCTTAATAGCATTAAAATTTTCTAAATGCGTTGCTAGTATTTAATTCTATACACTTTATAAGATCAGTTGCCACTTGCAGTCTTCATCCAAAGTTAAATTATGTAGACGGTGGTTTTTGGCTACTTCAATAGTGACCTTAGTTGTGTGCAACCACATGTCTTTTTAACAGTTTGTAAATTTAACTTCCAGTAGGCAACCTTAGCATGATTAGAAAAAGAGAACCCTTCCAACAGAAACCAGCTTCCCCTTGACCAAAAATACTGTTGGAAGCATGAATGAATATTAGTAGTTCATCTGCATGAGAAACATCAGCCTTAGCAGATGAGTTCCTTATACTGGGAAAACATTGGAGCTATGCGTCTTGTGACAATCATTAAAACTTAAAAGCATCCAAAGATATCATTATATGTTAGCCTCAGAAAAGAACAACATTTAACGAACCCTTTCCTTGCTCAACGAGGTCAGTTACATAATTGCCTACCCCCCCCCCCCCCCCCCCCCCACACACACACACACACACACACACGCACATAAACATAAGGTTATTAACTCAAAGAAAGTCCACATCATTGCGAGATTGTAAGATCTACAACTTATAAGTAGTCATACTTTGTGAGCAGGCACAATGCACATCTCATACAGATAGGCATCCAGTTTTTGTTCTATTTATTCTGTTCCATAGACATCATATCTTCTATCACACTTCTTCTCAGCTTTTCTTTCTCTCGCCTCCCTCTCTCTCTTTTTTTTTTTTTTTCCACCAGCTATTATTAATCATTTGTTCATATAACTTCCATGTATTCTTCCCTCAATAGACTTATTATATACAACATCATATAATGAGGATATCAACTGTGCTTCGTCACTTTAAGTGCTATGTAAGTAATACAGTTGCCCTTATTTATTTTATTTTGTCGCAACTGTTGTTTATCTTTGATTTTGAACGATCCAATTATTTACTTATTTGCGGGGAAATGGTTACCAGGAGCATCAGCGATGTTTTTGATGCTTGGTTTGATGACAAAGTAGGAGTCCGTAAGACTGTTGGCTTGATGGAGAAACCGACTGTCCAGTATCCAAATGGCCATGCAGTAGGTGTCCTACCTTTCATCGCTCTTAGCCTCTTAGTATTAGTTTTAGCTTGATGTTCCTATTTTCTATCTTGAAGACTGAGGTGTTAAGTAGTTTTTCATGTCTTTTACTGTCAGACATTATTCTACTAAAACCTGTTTGCATGGCAGTTGACTTGCAGGAAGTGCTTTGAAATCTATCCTCGTAGTACAATGTTTTGTGCATCTTGTGGGCATCTGTTTTGTACCGTCTGCTGGTTAGGTATATAAGTGAATTTTATTCTGTAAATAGTCGAAAATCATGCTTTTAAGCTAGTTATAATTAAACCATTTTGATTGTTTTATTCAGATAGCACCTGATAATGATAAACCTATGAAAACCTGGTAGGGCATTATTTTGACATTACATTGTTTTAAAAACAAATTTAAAAAAGTCAAATCTTTGTCTGGCACATCTCTTACTTTGTAAATTAAAAGTATTCTATTAAAATACCTCTCAAGTTTCCCTAAAGCACTCTGGTTTAATACTTGCGAATGATAACTTTTTGTGTGGAAATTTATTCTCTGTCAAACTTATTGTCTACGCACATAATGTAAAAGTGATACAATCAATGAAACAAGTTAGCTTCAAAATCAGTTTGACATTCTTGTTTGGATTGAGTACTTTTATTTGGTCATTTGAGTATTTTACTGTGGAGATTATTTTATATTTTTCTAATCTTCTCTGTTAGGTTACATTCACAAATCAATTCATGGTGGCCCCAATTGTTTGATGTTGCGGTGTCCTGAAGCCACCTGTAATGCTGCAGTGGACCAAGACATGGTTGATTTCATAGTTTCTGACGAAGAAAAGGCGATGTATAACGATTACGTTCTTCGATCATACATTGAAGACAATAGAAAGGTAGATCTAAGATCGAACTTTGTGGGTGTTGGTTTATGTGTGGATGTAGTTAAGCTGTAATTGGTCGGTTACCTCCTTTATTGTAACTTGCATGTACTAACCCTGCCACTATCCCATTTAACCTGAATAGCATGATACACATATCGATACCAAGCGAAAGATGTCTATCACATTGACTATCAATTATAAATTTATATAAATTAGTTCTTCCGGAATTTTATTGAGTTCTCTCTATTCCTTCAAGTAAATTCTAAAAAAGCTAAAATTCCATCATAAGTTATTCAATCGTTGTGTACAAAAATATGATTGCAACATTATACATATAACTGTTGTGGAGATGATATCTTGGAAGCCTTAAGTTATATAAGTTATTTATTGTGTAATATCAGCCCCTGTACAAACTTCAATATAAAGTTTTGTTTTCTAATTCAACTGTCCGTTGCGCTCATTTGTAGAATTTGATTTTCCCATTTATTGGAGTTTGATATTAATAGCTGTTTGAATATTGCTTTATCTAATCCTATAGAGACTTCACTTTCTGGTATAGTCATTAGATATCCTTTACTTTCTATTATCTCCATTATTTGTTTCTTTAGGTCTTTTTAGACTGGAAATGCAAGAGTTTGGCTGTTTATCGTTTCTACATGTCTTATCACGTTTCTCTCATTTATTTAGTCTCCTTTAGCTAAACTAGCATGTGCTAGTCCATATATGGAATTCTCGTCATTTTTTTCATTAATACTCAAAATAATTTACAATGTATTCAATGATATTAGCTGAAAACTGTTCCATATCAAGAAGAACCCGGTGATGATTAGCCAGAAACTAGTCACAACACTACCCAAGCACCCGTACCCATACACTCAAGGCTATAACATTTGATAAACAACAGCCTCAAGGGGTCAACTTGATTACTTGCTCAAAAGTTTCACTCATTGCGTTAATTCATCTATTTCTTAGTCTTCAACTTTTCTTCGTTCACCTTTTTATATTTGTTCATGTTTGACAGCAATATAGGGTTCTTTACTGATTGGAGCTCCTACTGTTGGTTTGGCTTATTTCTAATTGGTCTTGTTAGACCATTTCACCCTTTTCTACTTCATGCTATGCAGGGACTTGCACAAATGTTTATGGAGCACACATTAGAGCGCTATGGGGTAAGGTTCTTTCTTGGATAAAATTTACCCAGCTGACATAACTTCTTTCTTTTTCCCTTCTTTCTAAAATTTGTTATTGTGCAGAATTGTGTCATAAACTACAACGACGATATATTGAACCTTATTGCACAAGCTCTTTCTGATACTCCTGAAGGTTCAATCATTAGTGGAATTGATGCCGCACATGAGGTATGTAATATTAGTAGACCTCAATGACTCACAGAACCAGTTGGAACTAAGGGATACCCGATCAAAGGGACAAAAAAGATAAATTGAGAATGAAAGGGGGAATGATAGATGTGAAAATGGAACGGGTACAGGAGCGTGGAAATGAGAAATCGCGGAAAAAATTACCCGAGTTAGATCATGGTTTCAGGAACATACCACAAATTAGACAATTTTAATTAATTTCTTCTTGTCTCCCTCTCTTTTTATCGAAGGAACTGAAGGAGGGGGAAGGGGGTAGGAGATGGGGGGATATTGTGTAATATATAATAACTATAAAAAGGGACTTATGCAGGTTATAGAGCCCAATGATCGAGGTGATCAACAAAAAGTGTACAGGAGGCGATTGGGGGGCCCAATTATGTGGCGAATGACCTTTGCTACACCAAAGTATTATTTATTCTTCTTATCTGAACACACTCTGTATGATGACAAGAAGATAAAAACCCTTCCAAGCAAGCCTCAAGGTACTATATGATACAATGTGATTTACTCTTGTTTCTATTTAGATTCTGTTTATTGATAATCATGTCATTACCTATATTTGGTCCTTAACTATTGTTTTGAAGTAGATTAATTTGACGAATCTGTCTTTATATGTCCTTCTGTCATGCATATTAAACCGTGTTTATATTTAATAGTCACTACACAGATAGAATTGGCTAAGGTTCTTACATATCACAGAGAAACTTGTCTAAATTCAGTTGGTGTAATAGCCAATCTGGTTGAAAAGAAAAGGATGTAGCAACTGCGTAGCTTGTTTCTACTATCTGAGTACAGATATGAGCTGCTGAGTGCCAACTTCCGAGTTCCTTACCCTGATTTGATACAGTACTTGGCAAGTCGGCAGTAATATAACCAAAATGATAAAACAGGTTCATTACTTGTTCTAGAATTGCTGTGGACATCCAAGGCAGATTTATTTATAATACCGCTCCACTACGATCAGTTTCTCTTTCAACCCTGTTTACTTGTTGCTCAAATCCCCATCTCGCTTCTGCCACTATGCCTTTGCACTCAGCTTCTTCAGAGTTGCTTGCATGTCCACTTTCAATTCTGCCAAAACAAGACAACCATATGTTGTTCTCAATAGAAATCCAATTCCTATATGTGAGTCTGCACTGGCTAAGATTTTATCAATATTTATCTTTTTTCTCCTGCAATCATGTGGTATCCGTATGGTTGCTATATGTGAGCTGGTGCTCTCAGACTGCTGTCACAGTTCGTATGAAGCTTCTTTCTATTTATTTTCCATCAACCTGCTTTGCTATTCTGACAAGGTTTACTAAAGTGTTTTGAAACAATTTACGACATCTAGATTTCCAAATTGTCCATGAAAAGGTCAAAGATTATGAGCTTATCAATGAGCCATTCTTTTGGAGGTGCAAACCGAGTGAGAATCCCATTCTTTTGTTGTTAAAGTATTGAATCTTATCAGTCTGAAATTTAAAATGGCCAGAGAACCAGATATTCGGGTGTAAGGGTCTAAATTTGGTGTCCTGTTTAGTTCTTGAATAACATGAAAGTTTTCTGATTGAATTTTTAGTGATATCTGTTCTATGTTGCCCCAATGTAGGTTCAAGTGTGAATATTGGGCTTTTGGTCCACACAATTCTCTTATATTTATGTTTTTTTTTTTTTTTTTTTTCTAGATGGAAACCTCTATTTGTTGGAGATAAATTGGGTTGCACCTCTCAAGGAATACTTCATTGCTGGCCATCTTACTGAGCAGCTGAAAGATGACTATGTATGGGTCAGGCAACAAGGCTGCAAAAACAAAGCGAGGGTTCAAGTCTTGTACTTCATGGTGGAAGGAAGTACCTTCCAAAGAAGAGTGTATGGACATGAAGATTACCAGAATGTACTTTTAGTGCAGTATGCACACACAAAGGTTAGAATTCTTTCATTATTCGCTTAATTCTGCAAAAACCTCTACTATAAAGCATTTCTGAGAGAGTTATTCTTGACAACATGCTAGAGAATTTGAAACATGCTATAAAGACTTACGTTCATGCTTTCAAGATTTAGGTGAAATACTTCTAACTGCTTATAACACATTTTTCTAGTTAACCATATCTCAGCCGTACACATACAAAATACACTTACTGCAGTTGTTAGGTTTGAGAAAATATACTTAATTATTAGATTGGCAAATAATGATTCTTGTTCCTTTCTCAAAAAGCTGAACTATGCTATTGGATTCATTTTGAATTGTGACTTGAGAACTGAATTTGTATATTAAAAGTGGGCAGTTTTAAAGAAGCCTCTAATAAATATTTGCGATTAATTTCATGAGAAGAACTTAGTGAGGAAGCACATGGTGTTGTTTTACAAAATACCTGCGCCTTCATGTTGTCTTACAGTCAGTTTCAGTTGATATAGGGGTTGGTAGTTTTGCGTTTCTTGCTTCCATTGAGATTTGGATTTGGTTTTGTTGAGGTAAGTTAGAGTAAGAGCTATCATAACTTGATGCAGATGCTCTGGTAATATCAAGAGTTGTCTTTCAATGTGAAGGATAGAGTTATTAAAATGCATTTAGGACAATTACAGTATATAATGCCTGTGAATCAAAGTTTGTGCAATAAGCAATGGTACTCTTGTTTGTTTTGATACAGAAAAATATTCTTGGTCCACAGTGTGATGAAATGATACGTACAGTATCTAAGCCGTCAGAGGAGAGAGACGTCGAAAATCAGACCTTTGGTTCAGCTTCTTCAACGGAGAAAGATGCGTTTGATAGGAAGAGGAAAGTAGACGAAGGGGGATTAATTGATGATCGTAGGCCTGAGAAATATTTGAAGTATGCAGATGTAAGTTGTATTGGGTTTTGCTGATATAAGTTAGAGTTATTAAAATGCATTTAGGACAATTGCAGTATATAATGCCTGTGGATCAAAGTTTTTGAAATAAGCAATGGTATTTTTGTTTGTTTGATGCAAAAACGTATTCTTGTTCCACAGTTTGATGAAATGATACATACAGTATCTAAGCTATCCAATGACAAAGACGTCAAAAACCAGACCTTTGGTTCAGCTTCTTCAATGGAGAAAGATGTGTTTGATAGGAAGAGGATCGCAGACGAAGGGGGATCAAATGATGAACGTAGGCCTGAGAAATATTCGAAGAATGAGGATGTAAGTTGTATTGGGTTTGGTTGATGTAAAGTTAGAGTAACAACTATCCTAAACTTGGTAATATTAAGAGTTATTAGAATGCATTTAGGACAAATAACTATATGATGCCTGTGGATCAAAGTTTTGAAATAAGCAATGATGTTTTGTTTGTTTTGATGCAGAAACTTAATCTCGGTCAGCAGCATGATGAAGTGACACACCCAGTATCTAATCTAGACAAAGATAAAGACGGAAAAAACAATATCTTCAGTTCAGCTTCTGCAACAAAGAGTAATGCAGTTGATGGGAAGAAGAGAGCAGAAGAAAAGGGATCACAGGATGAACGTAGGCCTGAGAAAGATTTGAAGGACGCAGAGATGTTTACTCCACAAGATGAACCTTTGTGGGACTTCAACTTATATATATCAAAGATCGAGAAGTGGATTTCCAGAGTTAAGGTGAAGTACAAGGAGAAAGAACGAGATGATGAAATCTTGGCAAAAGAGAATAAAAAACTTGAGAGAGAAGTGAACGGATTGTGCACTTTGGTAAAAGGATACCAAAATGCGTTGATTCAAAACGATCATTGCGAGAGTATATGCAGCACAACCCAGAGCCCGAGGAACCCCTGTACATAGATGCTGGCCACGGAGGTGTCGTTCTAACTAGGGAGGAATATAAAAGGAGGCAACACTTATTGGGTCATCCAAACTGAACTATACATCTGTTATGCCCTGCAATTGTAACACACAATCAGTACTCTTGTTTCTTTATTTTCTGAATACAGAACAAATAATAATAATGGTAAATACTATATAATATTAGTAAGCTTTTTATTCTGTTCCTAGTTGATTTTGTTGGAAATGACGCCAGTTCGAAATGGAATTTTCCTTTTTCTCTTTTCAGGTGCCAGCCACTGAAAGCCACAAGATACCATCCACTAAAACCTCTTTTCCATTTTGTCAACCACCCAATCTGAATGACTGAATTACTAGATAGAACCTCAGGATAAAATCTCTGGGTGGCGTATCACCCTGAGCCTCTGACTTATATATCCAAGGCCATAGCAAGCCCATCACCTCGACCAAAATATCTGCAGTTGGTCTTCTCCTTCCCTTGAAAATAACCTCATTCCTTGCCTTCCAGATAGACAATAGACAATGGACAATGGAGTTACTTGTGCTCTTGGCTAGTTAGAGAAAACGTGAGTGGGTTGGAGGAGGATATAAAACATCAGCCCATAAAATTTGATCCTATTGGCAGTGTAGATACAGTACTAGAAACAAGTGGACATAGTTTCATTGGCTGTGCAACACATCCTCGAGAAGCCACCAGAATACAAACTTCACCTCCATAAAGATCAACACCATTTAAACAAGTTTGAACCAGTTCAACTTCACCTGGAATATTTCCTGTAATTTTGTAAGTGAAGAGTTCTGTCACTAGGAACACCTTGCTTCTCCATTGAAGTGGTTGACAACACAATTCTTCAAACCATATACGGGTAAGGCTTACTAATCCAAACAATTCTTTAAAGATATTTATTATGAAACTGTGCAAGATTTTGCACTATAGGCCCTGCTTGTTTGGGCCAGAAAAATTTGTTTTGAAAATTTTTTGCAGACCAAATAACTTTACAGGTGCTTGGAGGATTTTTTATCGGTGGGGCCCAGTGTAAATATTTTGCAAAAGAGCTCAAAGAGGCCAGATAAGTTTGTTGGTTGAAAGTGACGAGAAAAATTTCACAAATCGCTTCGTCTCGCTTCTTTCTCTTATCGATTTCATCTTCTCTCTCTATCATCTCACTTCCCTCCATCTCTAATCTACTTTCTATCACTGCGGGCTTTCAATCTCTTCTCTCACTTTTCAAGTTCTTCACTTAATCGTCTCTCTCTACCCATTCTGCAACCAGATCTATTGTTTTTCTAATCTAGAAGGTATGCTCTTTCGATTTAAAATCAATTTAATTGGATTTGATTTCAAGCTTATTTTGAGTTGATTTTTATTTGATTTGAATCTAAAAATCTAGGTTAATAGTTTTAGATCTACAAATATTTATTTGAATAGATTTTGATTGATTAACTGTTGTCAATATTCTATTAATCGTTTTTTTATTTGTTTAATTGCTATAATATTCTTCATTTTATCAATTTTCTTAGTTTTAAATAAACCTAATTTGTTAAATCACATGATTAGGTTGATTTAGATTTAGTGATTTGAAATAGGTAGTTGTGACAAAGGGATTTTAGTTGTTTTGTGAGTTATAAGATGTTTGCAAGTTGACGCAAAATTTTTGAGTTTTTGTAGAAGGATTTGAGTTGTCGTATTAACTTATAAGATGAGTGCATTAGACCCCTTTTTTTTAATGAGTATTTACATTAGACCTTAATAAAGGGGTTTTGATTGTAAAGATGGAGAGACGAACTTGGGTAGTTTTTTTTTTTTCGAAATGAGTGTTCACTCTCGTCTACCTTGCCTTGTCGTAGTATTGTACTGTTTATCCTCGTCAGAAATGTTATGATTTTATAATAGTTATGTTGGTATACTAATGTTCCACATTGCATTGTGACCTAGTAGATAAGCCATAGGGATAATAGAGCACATAATATCTCTACAATATTACGTCGTCACTGTTTATCCTCATCAGAAATGTTATGATTTCATTGGCTTAGCATGTTGTTCAAACATGCATGATCCTATCTTTGAACTCTGAAGCATGTAATTACGTCTTTTGTCATTCCTAGTTGATACTGAAGATGTGTTCAGAGTTCAGACTGTCCTCAATTTTCATGAGTGGAAAAAAGATGTGATACAGGTAGATGAAGTCGAAGAAAACATGTCTTCCGCCAGCACAAAAAAGAGACATGGTCCATCTGTGAAATGACAACATGGGAAGAAGGCTCGGTTTATGGAAGATATGATGAATGGTATATTTGAAGGAGTTTATGAACGCCTTGATAAACTTACAGATACAGTACACCCTTTTAGCTTTGGAAAGCAATTGCGTCAAAGTGTGATGGAAGTTCAAGGTTTTAATGAAAGGTTTTTGAATGTGGCTTTTAGATATCTTATGAAAGATCGTACTGAGGCAGAAATTTTTGTCTTAACCAATGAGGAAGGAAAGAGGGACATTTTAAATGATTTGTGTATGATGATAATGAACTAATGAGAGAACAAGAGCTTGTGGTGTAATTAGTATTGCGGGTCAATCATATTGTTACTTGTTTTGTGGTTAAAAACATAGTTCGATACTTTTGTTATAGTTTGTTCCGAGAAAATGATGATGGATGTACTGAAGATGATTATTGTTCGTTTGGTTCATATTTGAGAATGTGGTACGTTGTTTTGTTAAACTTTTTTTAGAATTTGTTCTGAAAATGTATAATTAATGTACTTGGTATTGTTTTTAATTTTTGGTAAAAAATTGCATAGTTGCCATTTACCAAGCACATGCAAAGTTTGCAAACTTTTATTTAGCAAATTTTTGCAGTGTATCACCAAGCACATGGAAACTTTTGGTAAATATTTATTTAGCAAAGCTTTGCTTATGCAAAAATCTTTGGAGACAAAACTTTGCATATGTAAAGTTTTCTCGGGCTACCAAACAGGGCCATAGTAAAACATATTTAGTGGAAAAGAAACAAAGTGAGAAATTGCTCCAGGGCATATTCTGAAATCATGAAGTTCCATTTCATGAGTTTCTTTAAAAGCTTGTATTAATTTGAGATCCTCCTGCTTTGACATAACACATTGTCATGAAAACACAAAACCCTGATCTTTTGCATGCTGTATCAAAGATGTCTTGACTGTCCACGTTTATTACTCCAACAATGACTGAGCAAAATTGTGGGATCTGATCCCAACTTCCCACTCTGAGTAAGACGCAAAATATGGCCCATGCTCATAGTTGTGATTGTGTATACTTTTCAGCTCATGGACGCCTAACGTAGGGGTTAGACCTTCTTTTCCACGTCACTCTTGTAACCTATGGAAGGAGATCCTAAACTTCCAAGGATAAGTTTAATGAGGATATCCGTCATAAGGTTGGCAACAACACTAATACTCGGTTTTGGGTTGGCACTTGGTGTATGTGCCACTCGCGGCTAAATTTAGAAAGCTTTGAAACCCCAAACAAGTGCAATATACTAGAATAAACAAACAATAAATAAAACAAGAAAAATAGTAAAGAACACAAGAAGTTTTTACGTGGTAAAACCCAAACTGGGAAACATCCACAGTTACCTCGATCGGTAACAAATCAATCCACTATGTTGTAAGAGATTACAAGCCTATCAAGTACTACTGCATACACCTGCTACTTGACAATACCAGCTATCTCTAACACCCTTGGACTTCACCGGAAAACCTTGATAACCTCACAAGACTCTCACGAAGTCGCTCTCTCTATTGATGAATGAATAAGTGAAGTGAGGAAGAAGATGAAGTAGATGGAGAAGAGTTTTTCCTTTAACAAACACACTTGAGAAGATGACGGCTAGAGAGATAGGTTTTCTAAAAGAGAGAAAACCTATTTATATGGACTATAGAAAATGAAACAAAACAAAAGGACGAAAAACTTGCTTGAAGAATTTCGTTCGAACCAAAAGGTTTCGTCCGAACCAAATTCCAGTTTCTGCACAAATAAAAGATCTGGAAGAATTTCGTCTGAACCAAAGTGTTACGTCCGAACCAAATCTTGACAGATTGAAAACTAAGCAACCTAAGACACAAGATGATAGAGAAAAGAATAAGGAATTAGACACATACCAAGGTTCAACCTAACAATGAAGTCCGAGCGAGATATCCGATGACACAAATACAAAATGATGTCAAACCATGAAACCAAATGCCGGTTTCAATCTCCCCCTTTGACATTCATTTCGTGACAAAAACCTATGACTCTAAATGCACTTATAGTACGTGCTTACAAATTCCAAAACAAACCTCACTAGCATTTATAGATCATGCTTACATCATTACACTTAACCCTTCACCAAACACGAAGCATAAACTTTCAAGAACCAATCTTCAAGAACACCAACATAAGCTTCAATGACAACCGAACAATCAAAGAAGAAGAAGAAGTAGAACATCAAACCCAAAACTTTCATCAATTAGAGGTAGTGCGAAAGCTTTAGGTAAGAAACCATATCAGAGAATCAACGAAAGCTTTAACATGATAATCCTTTATGAACAACTCCCCTTTAACACATGAACTCAAAACTCCATTTCTTTTTCTCCCCCTCAAGTGTAGCACACCTGAAACACAAACACAAGAATACACTAACGGAGAAAAAAAACATGTTAGTTTTTAAAGTCATATAAACTCTCCCCATTTTTGTCACAAATGATGCATATGGGTGACAAAAGTGAAGAAACCAAACTAACTAGAGAACGAAAGAACCACCATACCATGAATAACAAATCCTTGACAACATCATAAGAAGCAAGAGAAAAAGTTAAACATATACCTAACGAAAGAAGAAACATACTCTACCTATTAAGATAAAGTAAATTATGAACTTACATCTATCCACGAGACAAGAAGAAAAAAACATTAACAAACAAACTCCTTAAATAAAATTAACTTCATAAGCCTTAACAAGATGGTAAAGAAGAAAATAACCGATGTACCATATCAGTGAAGAGGAAGACATCATGATATTCCAAAACAGTAGCCAAACCCAATCCATACAAAAATAAGAGGCAATATAGAAGGATAAACAAAAGATTAAACAACTAAAAGAATTGAAGTGCATCATAAACCAAACCTCGGTATGTGAAAATGCAATGCATAACGAGAGAGAAAATACACCACTAGAACACACCCATGGAACTCCTAGAAGAAATAACCATCAACAAGAGAAAATAGATTAACAAACGAGCTTAGAAAAAACAACTCCAACGACTTTTCAAACAAACACCATGAGAAGAAGACAAAAGAATCTTGAAACGATCTTCCAAACATAAACCAATATATCCAAAAGGCAAAGGAATACAAATTTTATGCCTTACACAGAAACAAAGAATATGTGTTTGAATTTTCATTTTTTCACATGTGGTGGAGTGTAGTCCATATATTTTCAATGTCATTCCCGTGTGGTAGGGGATATTTACCTCCATCTTTTCAAATACACGAGGGTAGGGTGTAGCCTGCATCTTTTTGACAAACAAAAACTCAAGAAGTGCAATACCATGATAACGTGCAACACAAGAACTAACATCTCTTGAGTGCATCTGTCAGAGCATGACCCTCACAACCCCAACGGGTTCCTAGCCAACTGATATTGCTCCAAAGACAATCAAATGGCTGGGGATAAAGTGAGTCATTGACTACTAACATGAGTTGAAAAAGGAAGATAAGAAAACTCAACAACACGAGCAACAAGATAATCATTAACCAAAACAAAAGAAAGATAGCTTGAGATAGAATGAAGATTCAAAAGATAGAAAAATTCTATGAGCTCAAAGAATATGTAAGTGGCTTAAAAAAACTCCCATAATGCAAGCATGTTGTGCATTGTGCAAACAAACGAGGAAAAATGCATGATACACACCAAAACATACTTAGGGTTCAGAAAGAGAAAACGCCCAAACATATTGCAACTTATTTAAGACAATTGAATTAAACCAATATCTTAGAAAAGATGCATCCAACAACACAAACATGGAATAAATAAGAAAAAATAGAAACATCAATTAAATAGCCTATGTGGTTAGATAAATATACAATTAAAATAATCACAATGCTAAAAACAAAACACATAAATCATGAAGAGGATAGTCCCTCTGACTTTAACAAGTCAAAAAGAACCTTCAAATCATCTTTCCTTACCCAAACTTGAGAGACATTCGACATGATGGACCGGGGAATGAATAGTTGATGAATATCATTCGTAACAATAGACTGGTCAACCTTTGACCTCTCAGTCTCTAGAGCTTTTGCAACATCAATGCCTCTATCCCATATGTGAGGTGGCTTGATAACCTTTTTCACAAACTTCTTTCTGTTGTTGAACCCATGTGGTCTCTTAGAGCCACCTCTTGGCATAAAAGGAGTCCAAAATGAATGATGTACCTGTATAGGAAAAGAACCATATGAATTCCAATAATTATTACCAAAAGAAAAAGAATATGGAACCATGGAATTGTTATCCCAACAGAAAGATGAAGTATGACCTAACCGACCACAAGTAAAATACTTAAAATGTCGATGTTTAGAATTGGTTTTGCTCTCAGTTATCACTTGCGGCTTAGATACAAAAGTCTTAGTAGGTAGACGCGGGGCATGCACATGAGGATTTTATAATAAGGGAGGCAAGGATGACCTCACAAAAGTAGTAGTCGTAGGAACACTACTAGGTGAAACACCTAAAGAGTCATATCCTAAACCAGTCTTATCAGATGAAGACTTGCCACTGTCAATAAGTTTGTCTAGATCAACCGAAGATTTCTCAAACCCTTGCAATCGCTTAGTAGAAGCAAATAAATTTCTTTTTACAACTTCATGCTCAAGCAATAAAGAACGATACTTCTCCTCTAGCTCATGATTGGACATTTTCAATGTAGCAATTCTAGATTGGAAATCTAGTCGCTCTTGAGAAAACTCCTCAGACAAAGCATTCATATCACCTGCAAGGAACTGTTTCTCTTTTGCAAGAGACTCAACCATATCATACAAAATCTGATTAGTCTTACGCAAAGCTTGATTACTCTTACGAAAAGCTTGACATTGTTCAACATCCAACTCACCTGTACATACCGAAACAGAATCATCTGACTCATGATCAACAATATTGGTTACCTGATATTTCAGATTCTCATTTAAAGATGCTCCATAGGCAACACAGTGTCCAACATGGTTGTCCGCTACATCATCATCATCCTCACTATCATGTTCTTCCCAAGTGGTAGATAATTTGATTTTTTGTTGTTCATCGAATGTCTTGGGATGCTTACACTTGTCAACACCATGGTTAGTCAAACCATTATACGTCATAGTCTTAAATATATGTTTAAGAGAACGACAAATAATATTCAATTGTTGATTAATGTCAAGAGATGCATCATCATTAATTTTTTCTTCTTGCACATCCTCAAAAGATCCAGCTTTAAGAGGAAAGGATTTATTTTGAGGTTGCTCAAGCTTAACCTCAAGTTCATAAGTTCGCATATTTCCCGCTAAGGTCTCTATGGATATGATCTTTAAGTCATTGCTCTCCTGAATGACAAAGACCTAAGAACTTTACGCATTATTTGTGTATCAGTGTAAACTAAACCTAAAGTAGCACTAGTGTTTATAACATCCTGCAAACGAATAAAGAATTCATCAAAAGATTCACTATTATCCATTTTCATAGTTTCAAATTGAGTAATAAGAAGTTCAAGCTTAATCTCTTTGACAGTAGTGTCACCTTCATGAGTTCTTACCAACCTATCCCAAACGTCTTTGGATGTTCTAGAACAATGAACTCGCCGAAATTCACTAGCATTCAAAGCCATAAATATAGCATTGACGCCTTTTTGGTTGTTGTTAGAAACACTTTTTTATGCAGGACTCCATTTGTTTCGTGGCTTTGCAATGGTAACAGCCTCGTCTGCAGTACCTATAGTTATTGTCGGTGGTGACCAACCATCTTCCACAGCAATCCAAACATCCTCACCTATAGCCTGCAAATATGCAGCCATTCGAACTTTCCAATAAGGAAAATTAGTTCCATCAAATTTCAGAGGAGAAATTAATGTGCCAAAATTATCAAAATCCATTAAAATTGCACTATAGGATCTACGTGTGAGCCTTTACGCTCATTAACAAGCGCCCTACGACTGATACCAATTGAAACCCCAAACAAGTGCAATATACTAGAATAAACAAACAATAAATAAAACAAGAAAAATAGTAAAGAACATGATGCATATGCATAAAGATAGCATGTGCAAGGCACATGCCTCATAGTTCCTGCAGAATCCTATATGGATTAGAACATCCCTAGTAGTAGTTTCTATTTACTTAGCTTTCTAGTGTAGTTAGGATTAGGTTTAGGTTATTATAAATAGGGGATTGCAAACCCTATTAAAGAGGTTAGATTGAAGATTTGTTTATGTCTTGAGACATTAAATTCGTTTTTGTGAAGAACCCTAGTTTTTGGGTGTTCAAACCATTTATTTAAATGATGTTCTTATTATTGTTTGCTTCCGCCGATAGTATTACATCAAAATTGGTATCAAGAGCTTGTTTTTTCTGGGTTTAGAAGATAAAAACCTGATTTTTATTACAAGAGCCGCGTTCATGTTGGTGATTTGAAGATGGGTTATCGTAGAAGAGGTCAAAGAGAATTTTCGTCGCCGCCGGATCGCTGGAGTTTACATGAATCGAAACGTTATACCGATTCTGAATATAAAGCTCCCAACTTTGATCCTAGCCGCCGCTTTCCTCTTTCTAGAAGGTATGAACCTCCCTCTTCCTCTCGTTTCCCTTCTCTCCCACGCAGGCAACGTCATAGTTATTATGACAATGGATATTATTCCCACCACCAGCAGGACACGCACCCTCCTCGATGTGGTTTTCAGCAACAATATGTTGCTTATGGTGCTAAATATTCCCATGGAAACCGTCCAAAGACTTATGATCACGATGGTCTTCGTAGTCGCAATTCTAAGGTTACTCCGTATGGAGAATACCCACACTATATTGAATCTGAAATCGATTCTAAGAGCGATGCCTCCATGACGTCACCAAGCATACAAAAAGATTTGAAGGAACTTTTAAATTGCTTTACTAAATTAAAAAGTCAATTTGCGTCTTTTAAGGAAAAATTTGTTGAATAAGAGAAACGACTTGACAAAGAAGCGGAGATTAATTTCTTACTCAACATGTTTGAAGAAGAAAAATCCGTCACTCGTACTCGAATTGGTGGTTTACAAAGTTACAATCTTGTTGATTTCTTTTCCGTTTTTAGTGATGATACATCTAGTTTTGTGTCTCTTGAGTTAGAAGTTGCATGTGTGGATCAAGTAGAAGATTTGATTGAAAAATCTGCAAGGGAGATAAATAAGAAGTTCTATTTGTTGCCCAAGCAAGGAAACCTGGTTGTTGTCCATGACAATGGTAAAGAGGATGAACGTTCTCTGAATTTCGCTCATCACTCCCATGAATCGATGAATTCCATTGATTCCGACCGACATATTGATGATTTTTATCATCCCCACAAATTCCGTCCCATAAAAGTAATTGGTAATTTGTTTGGTGGTTATGTTGATCCTTATCTATTCCAAGATGAGAATGGATTTTCATCATGGAGGGACAAACACCTTCAATTCTTGTTTCTTGACATGCGGCTATATTGTTCCAATCAATTGGGTTGTCCTAATGATGCACCTATGATATTAATGCCCATCATTCTTTCTGCGAGCAACTATCTGGCCGGATTTTCTGCACCAACGTAAGGTTGAGGTTGATGTACAAGAGTCGTTTTGAACTTTGGAGGATGTTAGTACACAAACTTGAGGACGAGTTTTTTTCAAGTTGGGGGGATTTGATGCATATGTATAAAGATAGCATGTGCAAGGCACATGCCTCATAGTTCCTGCAGAATCCTATATGGATTAGAACATCCCTAGTAGTAGTTTCTATTTACTTAGCTTTCTACTGTAGTTAGGATTAGGTTTAGGTTATTATAAATAGGGGATTGCAAACCCTATTAAAGAGGTTAGATTGAAGATTTGTTTATGTCTTGAGACATAAAATACGTTTTTGTGAAGAACCCTAGTTTTTGGGTGTTCAAACCATTTATTTAATTGATGTTCTTATTATTGTTTGCTTCCGCCGATAGTATTACATCAGAACACAAGAAGTTTTTACTTGGTAAAACCCAAACTGGGAAACATCCACGGTTACCTTGATCGGTAACAAATCAATCCACTATGTTGTAAGAGATTACAAGCCCTACTGCATACATCTGCTACTTGACAATACCGGCTATCTCTAACACCCTTGGATTTCACCGAAAAACCTTGATAACCTCACAAGACTCTCACGAAGTCGCTCTCTCTATTGATGAATGAATAAGTGAAGTGAGGAAGAAGATGAAGTAGATGGAGAAGAGTTTTTCCCTTAACAATCACACTTGAGAAGATGGAGAAGATGACGGCTAGAGAGATAGGTTTTCTAAAAGAGAGAAAACCTATTTATATGGACTCTTGAAAAGGAAACAAAACAAAAGGACGGAAAACTTGCTGGAAGAGTTTCGTTCGAACCAAAAGGTTTCGTCCAAACCAAATTCCAGTTTCTGCACAAATAAAAGATCTGGAAGAATTTCGTCTGAACCAAAGTGTTACGTTCGAACCAAATCTTGACAGATTGAAAACTAAGCAACCTAAGACACAAGATGATAGAGAAAGGAATAAGGAATTAGACACATACCAAGGTTCAACCTAACAATGAAGTCCGAGCGAGATATCCGATGACACAAATACGAAATGATGTCAAACCATGAAACCAAATGCCGGTTTCAAGCTTTATCGCTATGCAACTTTGAAAGAAGGCTCGGTCTATGACCATAGAGACGGGGAGGGTGGATGGAACTTACATCTTCGGAGATCTCTCTTTAGAGAAAGTGAAAGACAAGAGCTTGAAAGCCTTAATCTCGCATTTGAGAGTACCTCTTTGACCGAAGAAAGTGATATGTGAGGCAGGGAGTTAGGGACGGAGCCAGGAATTTTCAGAAGGGTGGTCGGAGAACGATAACCAGTCAATATTTTTAAACAATAAAAAATGACAGTACTAATTTATTTTATATATCCTTGAGGAATATAAACCTTTATTATATTCGCAAAAGTATCAAAATATATAAGGTTTACATTGATATCAAACTAAAAACAACAACAATTAATACTCGCAAAAGTACACTATCAAAATGCATCAATAATGAGTTTCACAATTGCCCTCGGCAAGACTGTAAATGTAGAAAAATTTCTAATATACAAAGCTATGGAAGAATTTTGATTTAGAAGTGAGAATGGTGGTGGCCTGGTGGTGTAGGTAGGAGAGAAAGTGGAAGAGACTTAGCATTGACTTTCCCTATAAGCTAAATGGGAAGTTAACATTCCTAGCAATGTCAAAGTCTTCATGTGGTGTTTGGTGTGGAAGAAGACCCTCACTGTGGACAAACCAAAGGAGATGGGCTGGCATTTAGCAAACAGATGCGTACTGTGTAACTGCGAGGAGGAGCTAGAGACCTAGAGTGTTGCACACCTCTTCATGGGATGCTCCAAGTCTATGGAGATATGGCGGAGTTTGAGTGGTGGGTGTACTGAAGCAGTTCAGTTAATTCAGGATCTGTGTCATTTCAACTCTGAATTTGTGGCCCAAGTTAAATCTGACAGGTATGGGATCTCTTCTGTGGCCGTTGGTTCCTTATGCCGTCACAAAGTGCATTTGAACAACAAGAAATAAAATCCTAGTCAGTGGTGACTAGGATCGAAGCTGCTTTATGGGCATGGCTGGCGATGCAAATGGAGAGCTTAAAAGAGAGAAATAAGAACACTTTTACTGATCTGATTAGGAACTGGTCTGAAACTATGGGTCTTTAGAGTCTTGTTCCCAATTTGCAGGGCTGCAGACCTGCAGTTTATATATGTAAGGATCAGTCTGTAAGTCTACGTAATGTCTGGTAAACTACCTGGCGAGGAGTACTCCTGCCGATCATCCTTGTAATTCTTACGGGTTTCTTAATAATATCACTACCTTTGATAAAAAATAGTAAGACGCAAAATAAGTGCCCTAAGCTAAAATGAGTCATAGTCCGACATTTTATGAGCATACAAATAGCCTTCATTGCTACATCATTCCATAAAAAAGCAGTGAGCCAGTGATCATCCAATCATGAACCCATATTTGACTTTAACATTACATAAAACATAAAACTATTATCTAGTTTTGCATTGCACAAACCATAATCAACAACCCTCAGGGAGATTACAAGCCGTTTTTTGGTCAAACATATTTATTTTACACTGCAAGTTACAGACAGGTCTGTTAAACAAAAGAAAGTAACAAGATACAAGAATAACCAAATTAACTACCAAAGCATAGGTTGATAGGTAGATATGCAACAAACCAATAACTCAAACAACCACGTTAAATATGTGGACAATCCCAGATGACAGTTGTCAAATCTTGCTTAATTATTGCGAATAGGAAATCCTGCACTGAACTTTTGGCCTTGATATGTTTATTAGAGAGATGAGACTGACTTGACTTGCACGAGCCTTTTTTCTTTGGTATATCCTGCTTGACTTGGATGGAACGACACAAATGATTGTAATGAGAGAGAGTTTTCGATGTGATACATCAATTCAAACTCACGAATTAAGGAATAATCCATACTCAGTTGAAGTGGATATTTCTGTGTTATTATAGACCTGTAACGGTATATATATTCGTTGTGAGGCTTTTTTGGAGAGTACAACGACAAATACCCTCCAAAAAACCAATACAACAATAACTCACCACCAAAAAAACCAATTGCAGAAGTAGGTTTGCGTTGGAGATCAATTATGGTGTGATCCCAAATGTCTTCCTGTGGCCTATCATCATCAAGGTGACAGTGCTCTTTCAGTATATACCTGTATAGGTAAACGGCGCTTCCAGGGAGATTATGAAAGGCTACACATATACAGCCTTGCAACTCAAAAAACATAACAACGACAATTTTTGTAAAAAGTAGAAGGATTGGGTCCTTGAATTAAAGAGAACTTTTCATAGTGGATGTCAAATGACAAGATTATATGAGCACGACGGGATAACCAATGAAGTGCTCCATTTGAATACAGAGCTTTATCTGAATTGACAAATCCCCCAAGACTACCGAAAACCCTATGAAGAAATTTTTTTAAGCAAATTGATAAATTACTTGCAACTGTAACATCCGTCCACGAATTCTTGTTGGTCCCCAAAGTGAAAACCATGCACCTATGGAAGTTTTCATTTCCATGAACAATCTGGACAACTTTATATTCGTTCTTCAATAAATCAAAACCAAAACCATAACTTGTAAGGCAATGGGGAGGGGGAGGCAAGGGAAAGGGGTGGTATAAAAACTTACGAGTGCTAGGATTGCAAATTTCAAAACCATATTTTGAACGAATGCAAAATAATCCATGAGAATTACCAACTTTACACGACCACTTTTGAGTTTGGAAACAAAAATTGCTTCCTTTGTTGATGATGATATAATCATAGCTCAATCGCTTTGAATTCCTGGATTGGAGCTGGAAGATACCAATGATTGAAGAGCTAGAGTTCTCTATTGCATGAACCATATGTGATTCAATGAACTTTGGATCATCAATTGTGACGCACCATAGTTTGCTGACACAACGGAATCTAAAAAGAGATTTAACAGGGAGTCTACTGAGTATGTCAAAGAATAAGATGTCTTGAGGAAGGTAAGGATCAAGTTTGTTATTCTTCGATTTTTTAGCCTTCCTTACCAACATCATCATCTGTCTTCTTCCTACTAGTCCTTGTTATATACTAGACTACCACAGCTTAGTGATGGCTGTCTCTAAGTTGAGCACCTGCAACATAGTGTTACCATTAGAGATCATTGACATAGTATAGCTAAATTAAAAAAAAAAAAAAAATCTCTAAGCTTGGGTATATGGATAACACATCCTAAGAAAAAAATCCATTCTAGTTTTAATGTTGAAAAATGTATGACAACACAAATGTCTTATTTAATGATAAAGATTTTAGCCAGCAATATGATATACATCGACGATGATGACAATCAAATGTGTTGAACAACTAGAAACTAATAACAAACTAGGGTTCACTGCACTCATACATTGACTGGAAAACAAACGACATACAAAAGCGATGACGGTAGTGCAGGACTACCAATTAATATAACCTTGATTTCAAAACAACACTTTCCACCGCGGTTTTAAATGAACAACTGAAATTAACACAACGATTTTCCTAACAATTGTAGAAACATGGTAATTGGTTTATAATTAATCTAATAGGCCCTAGATAGAGAAATACTATCATTGGTGTGATATTTGCAGTCGTTCGACATTTGGAGTTCATGTTTGGCCTCCAATATGAAGCAATAGTAAACTAGTAATAACCCCTTCTTCATAATTCATATTAAAAGCAAGACCTTGAAGCTAATATAAGACTGTAAATAAACCACAATATATACTGAGAATTTTAAACGTGTAGCTTACTTGTATGTGGGTGTGTACACCCAATCACAAAATGCCATGTGGCAATAATAATATAACCAAAGAATGAGTCCTACATCCCATTTAGCCCACCCTACTTATGAATTAGTCCTGTTTGACTTTGGCTTTAATGATTAGTCCCACTTTCTAATATTATTTAATCTTAGATCTTTTTTCTTTGAAAAAGTTATTAACTAATCCTTGACTCAATTTATCCCACTAAAATTTTCAAATTTTATATTTTTAAATGGCAATACTACCCTTTTATATTGTTTTTAACCATTTCTTCATTTAATTATACAATTCTAAAAAATTACTAACTATTTAAGGCCCTATTTAACTATGCAATTCCAAAAAATTGCTAATCATTAACACTTGCAATTCTCAAAAGTTGATAACTATTTAACTATGCAATTCTAAAAAATTGCTAATCATTGACACTTGTAATTGCTACTTGGATTGCGTAACTAATTTAAGTCCACTAGGGTTAACTACACCCATACATAGGTTATATTTAATTATTGACCTGTGGTGTTTTGTGATTGGATGTCTATAAATTAGTAGGGTAATTAATTCAAATTCATTAGGTTAATTACACCCATACATAGGTTATAGTTTTTATTAAAACATACAAATTTTCTTTGCAATTCTAAAAAATTGCTAACTTTATGTGCAATTCTAAAAATTTGCTAATGCCTTATTTATATATGCAATTCTAAGAATTGCTAACTTTTAATTATGTAATTCTAAAAAATTATAATAGCAATTCCACTAAATTGCAATACCACTAATGTGCGGTTTCAATTTTTGATAGCAATTCTTGACAGCAATTCCACTTGTTACACTACCACTAACTTCGCGGTTTCCAATTCTAATAGCAATTTCAAACTTTAAATACTAGTAGTAGAGGGTATTATTGTAAACTAACTTTTGGTAAAAAAAACAGGACTAATCATTAATGTGATAGTTTGACGGGACTAATTGATAATGTCCATTGCAATTTGGGTTTAGTTAACCCGGGGCTTATCAGTTTTCCAATCACTTTATAAACACGTGGCATCATATATGATTAGGTGTACATACCCACATACAAGTTGGCTACATATATAAAATTTGTTGACAGTATACCAAACATGGTTTTGAAAATTTTGAATTCCCTTTTCTTCTCTTCTCCCTCAACTCAAACATAATCAGATTGCATCTCTCTCTCTCTCTCTCTCTCTGACGAAAAACAAAAAGGTATGAATTCCCCCCCCCCCCACACACAATTTACTTCCATTTAGAAAAGAAAAGGGGTTTTAATTTCTGTTATGGTTGAATTGAGGTTTAATTTAATTAGAATTGGGGAATTTTATTTTCTGTTATTGGGGTTTAATTCAATTAGAATTGGGGATTTTGTTTTCTGTTATTGGGGTTTAATTCATGCCACCACGCAATAATCACTCTTAAGAATGTCATGATAAGCACTTTCTAGGTTGCATTTACCTTAATTCCCGTTTCCAACATGGGATTAAAATCATTTGTATCAATCTATCAAGTATCAAACAATCATCTTGCAATTTCACCAAACCCAATTACAATTAGATATCTTTCCGTTTGAAATATAATTGAACACATGGCTGGCAACACAACGTGTGAGCGCCAAGCCACACGAAGAAAAAAACCAGTGACATTGACGATTTTATTTGCTACATGCCCATCCTTGATTTTGTAAACATTTTACACCATGCATTTGTATGACAGTATGTCAGTATGAGTAGTTTTTCCAATTTGTTAAGCTCAGTGGTTTAGTGTGTGGAACGGTTTAATGTTGAAAGTCTCCTTCCAGGGAAAGGATTTAAATAAGTTTCTCAAATATGGACTGATCTGGGGAGGACTAGCTCAAAAAAACCAATGTGACTCATCAAAATTAAAGGATTCTGATTCTGATGCATATGTGTGTTGATGATCAACACAAAAGGCCATGGCAGACAAGTATCTTAGCCATTTTTTCATTACACTTTAGGTCTACGACCACAATAATTTTTCTGAGTGGAGTTCTGACAACAAAATGATTTGCTTTTCAACTTAAGGTATACAGTAAACTTTGCCTCTCAGCTAAAACTTTTGAAAACTATCTGGTCCAGTTCTAGCCCAAACAAATAAATCCAATAATTAGCGGTTTTTGTTATTGGGGGTTTAATTCAATTAGAATTGGGGTTTGTTTTCTGTTATTGGGGTTTAATTCAATTAGAATTAGGGTTTTTGTTTTCTGTTATGGTTGAATTGGGGTTTAATTCAATTAGAATTGTTGGGGTTTTTTCCTTCAATCCTTCTTCTATTTTCTTTTCTTTTCTATTATTAGAGTTCAAAATTCGGAATTTTTTTTATATCTAATTCTCTCAGTTGATGGTGTTTCTAATTTTTTGAATTTATCTAATTGAATGTGATATTTTAAGTTGCAAAACTATTGCATTTTCTATCATTTGGCATAATTGGTGTGATCAATCGATAAGTCTTGTTTCGTTGACAAGCATTGTTTTACTTTAATGTTTCATAAAGGTTTAGGTGCCAATACTTGTGAAATGAACTTGCTTGGCTCCTTGCCAGGCTTGATCTTTTGGTCTTATATATTCTCGTGTGCTTCTGTTGTTGCAGGGTTTTTGCTTGTTGAATATCCAGGGTTAGAGGAAGAAGAATGAACAGATTGCCAGAAACCAAACTAGTGAGTGGACTCTAATTTGGTTAATTTATTTTAATGTGATTTTGATGTGCTTTGGCCATGTACATTATAATATGGTTACTGCTGGTTTTAATATCCTATACATAATTTGATCTCATGTATGATAAGCGTGCATTTGTTCACTGGTATGTTGGCGAAGGTATGGAAGAAGGAGAATTTTCAAAAGCTTGTGAGGATCGAGCTACTCTTGAAAAAGACCACGAGGAAGTAGGAGCAGAGGGTGTTTTGACTTTTGAGCCATCAAGCATTATGGCCAAGTGTGACCCCAAGGCATTGGAAATAAATGGCATGCTGTTTAATGTACCGGGAAGACGTTCCTAAGGGCAGAGCCCAATTTTGAAGCAGCAGTGAAGCAGTGCAGTCTTTGGCGTATAGTGCTACAGTAGGGTAGCAAGTAGCAACACAGTAGTCCTGTCTTGAGAGTCTATTTGTCTTTGTTGTTTGTTTGTTAGTATGAATTCTTGTGACACTGTAATATTAAACAATGTTACACAACATTATCAGAATTGTTATTGGTTTTAGGGACATCATGTAATATTCTTCATTTTAACAATTAAATGTAATTATCTTCACATGTTCAAATAGAAGAGTGTTTTTTCATATTAAAAAAGAAGTATTCTTCTTCTGAATTTGGCTCTGTACCTGGTCTTGTGGTATTCAGTAGTTTTTGGAAGGTTTCCACCTTAATTTTCCAACTAAGAATATGCAAAGCCTCTGACATTTGAAGTACCCCAAACCAAAACTTATCTTGTTTGAGTTGGGAAGAATTTATTAGTAGGCTTAATTAGTCACCATTCTAAATTCTAACAGACTATTTTTGTAAGGTACTGTATGTGATTCACCGGTTTAACGTCGGTCCTCACCGTGTTACGGTATATAGTAGATAACTAATACAGTATATATTAAATAACTAATACAGTATATAGTAGATTAGTAGGAGAAACTAGAGAGAAGAAGATGGAGAAGTAGACAAGGTTTGGGTAAAATTGAAATTGGAATTTGAATATAATTCGTATTTCTCAATTCTCAATCATGCTAAATTTATAAACTTCCTATAAGGGTGTTACCTCAAGGCCCAAACTCCCTTTTGCACAATTAACAAGTTCATGGGCCACCCCAATTAGCAAGTTCATGGATTGTGGGATCCAAAAAGAGGCACTGTGAGTGTTGCAGAGCATTGTCCAGTAGTGTAATACTGTAATGGACCCTGCAAGAGTGTGTGGATTACTTCTACAATTATCAAATACCTTTGTACATCCAGCTTTCTATATTGCTCAGGTTGAGCCTGTGACACAATAATTAGACACCCATGATCAGAGACCTGCAGGAAGGCACATCATTGGCTTTTTGAACCATTGGGATAGTCATTCTCAAAAACTTAGTTTCTGGAAATGTCAGGAAATGCTGATTGTGCCAGTCAAAATATCCCACTTTGCTGCGAACCAAAGAGCCGTTAATAACTGTAGATATCCTCCAAAGAAGAGGAATCTCAATTTCGATGCACACTATGCAAAAGTGTGAATGAGCCTGTGCTCAAGGGTAGCACCCCTCTCACAAAGTGGAGAGGTTGTGGGTTCGAAACACGTCAACAACTAGAGATGTTAAATGAACCGAACACCTCGAGCTCGGCTCGTTAAAAGCTCGACTTGAGCTCGTTTGTATAACTAAACGAGTCGAGCTTGAATATAAAATAAAGCTCGTATAAAATTTGGGCTCGGCTCGAGCTCAGCTCGTTTATAAACGAACCGAGCTTGAACATACCAAAGCTCGGCTAGTTTAGATAAAATCTTACTTTTATGTGTAATTTAATCAAGTAGCTCGAGCTCGGTTCGGGCTCAACTCGTTAAAAGCTCGGCTCGAGGTTTCCCCACGTAATTTAAAAGGGTCCTTCAGGTGCCCCAGCCCCAAGGACCAAGGTGACTGAACTGTGGCATTCTATGTTTGGTACAATTGTCCAGGTATGGGCACTGTACTAGGGAACATGCAATGTACGAGGAAAACATCCTTACAGCGTGGCCACATGGAAAACAATTAATTGTTGTACCTAATATGGTCTATATGATAGATCTCGTATGACCCATTGCCCATTGGCGATCAAGGTTAAGGTTGTGGAGCTCTTTAACATATATATCGTAGATGGATATTAAACTACAGTAACCTGATACGAAATTAGAACATTTTAAACCATGGTAACTTGGTCGAGTATAGTTGGCGTTTCGAACTGAAAATCAAGAATTTCAAACCACGCTAATTGATTGGTAGGTCTACCACCCTTAAATTGTAAGTTTGTCCAAATATCATTTCAAAAAGAGGTTGCCTATTGACCATTGCATCCGGTGATGTTAATGCATGAGCCTGCTTCTGAGCTGTTCATTGCATAATAAAACCGCACCCCTGATCCCATATCAAAAATTTCTCTGTGTTCCCTAATTATTAGTGGGGTGGGTACACCCAATCATAAGACGCTACATGTTTATAAAGTGGTTGGGTAAATCATGTCAATTAGAATTAATTAAACCCATACATAAATTATATTATTATGGAAAAATTAGACTTAACCTCCTTTATTTTATCCACGTTTTGAATAAACCCCCTATTTGTCTAAGTTTTGACTTTACCCCCTCTCCGTCAACTCCGACCAAGTTAACACCTATTTAAATTTCTTCTTCTTAAAATACCCCTCCCTTGTTCTTTTAGAGGGGTTAAATCTAAAAAAAAATGAGGGATATTTTAGGAAGAAAAAATACAAATAGGTATTAACTTGAATGAAAACTGACGGAAGGGGGTAAAGTCCAAACTTGGACAAATGGACGGGGGTTTATTCAAAACGTGGACAAAATAGGGGGGTTAAGTCAAAATTTCCCTATTATTATTGACACATGGCATTTTGTAATTGGGTGTACACATCCATATACAATTAAGCTACACATATAAAATTCTCTAGATCCCATGTATATATATTTGATTTGACATTTTATATTTTCTCCAAAGTACAAACTGACAAACATCTTATAACTATGGTCTCAAATCACCAATATGATTGAAATACAATTCTATTTCAAGTAGGCCGTTCCTTTGTGGTTTTGTTTATTTTTCTGTTGAAATTTCACCCCATATGAACTTATATGCTAGGGTATGCTATGATAAATTGCAAGTATATATAGTAATGCAGATGGTTGGTTGGTATCTTGTCTGGCTTATGAACACAGCCACACAGGATGGTTTACATCACCAAAGTAAATCTACTAGTCTGCTACATAGTACTACAAGAAAGGAAAACACATCACCAACAGAGATATAGTATACATGTGCACCTTAATTTTTTCTCAACCACCGGAAATGTACAATATATGATCTGCAAATTAAAGAGGTAATATGAATAAAAAGTCGGCAACAGAATTTTCATTAAATTTTCATATGAATAAAAAGTCGGCAACAGAATTTTCATTAAATTTTCATATCTTCCTATGTTAGTTACAGGTAAATGGTCTAAAGTCTAAACAACTTCTTTCTGGGTTTCGTAACACGTCGGGTTACGGGCAAAATTTGAATGCAAATTTTGTTATAGCTAGGCCGGGTTCCACAACACTAATAAGCAACACTTAAATATGGTTGAGGTAGAGACAGCCAGCTTGAGTGCAGCAAAGCAAACAATCTGAACAACAATCAATCAAATCTCTCGTGAACTGCAAGTCTACAATAGTCTGGACCGGGAACTCTTCAGCTCATACACAGAGTGCAGATAAAAGCTCTATGCATGGTTTCTAGTTCCTTTTACTTTCCACCTCCTTGGATTAAACACCACTTGGTTTTAGATTGTGTCCTGTAATAATCCAAACAGTTAGCTCCTATTAATATATAGTGCTAAATATTCAAAGAAAAAAGAAAACCACAAATGCAGGATACCCAACCATATCATTCAATTGAGACCTCGGACCCGGCCCCATATTAAATACGCGCTATATTTGTTTTTCTATATATGGTCTGCAAATCAGTAAGGCAACATACAGCAACTGAATTTCATTTACATTTCGATTTCTTTCTACGTTACTTGCAAGATGTGCCCTAAACAACTTCTGGCCATGGAATTGGGAACACACTCAAACGTTCTCCAGACCTTCTTTAGTTCCAAATCCAAGAAGAATAAGAAGGTGACCAACTTAACTGAAGAAGAGTTAAATAACTTCATTCGGTCTGTCATTACCATGAAGCCAGACGTAATAGACCCTTTCTATGTGCTGGATTTAGGAGCGGTTAAATGCATCATGGAAAAGTGGAACAGTAAGCTTCCACAAATCCGGCCATTTTACGCAGTTAAATGCAATCCCGAGCCCATGTTTCTTGCTTTGCTAGCAATGATGGGTGCAGGCTTTGACTGTGCAAGCCAAGCAGAAATTGAAGCGGTTGTGGGACTTGGGGTCTCACCTGACAGAATTATATTTGCAAGTACATGCAAGCCTGAGACCCATCTCAAGTATGCAGCCACAGTGGGTGTAAATCTTGCTACCTACGACTCTTCCTATGAAGTAGAGAAGATAAAAAAATGGCATCCAAAATGCGCTCTTCTACTCCGGATTAAAGTTGGGGATGATAACTACGCAAGACGTCCACTGGGTAACAAGTTTGGCGCATTACCCGAAGAGATTATCCCACTTCTTCAAGCTGCCCATACTGCTCACCTATCTGTAGTTGGGGTAGCTTTCCATCTGGGCAGTGCCGTTACTCATCAAGAGGCATATCGCTTTGCGATAGCCTCTGCAAAGACGGTTTTTGACACTGCCATACAACTTGGCATGCCTAGAATGCACATTCTAGACATTGGAGGAGGGTTTACAGCAAGCCCACAATTTGACGATGCTGCAGCTACAATCAAAGATGCTCTAGAGTCCTACTTTGGTGATGAACCAGGCTTAGAGATGGTATCTGAACCAGGTCGTTTTTTTGCTGAGACGTCGTTCACATTAGTAACAAATATCATTGGGAAGCGAGTGCGCGGCAATGTTAAAGAGTATTGGATCAATGATGGGCTATATGGGTCTATGATGAATATGCTACATGATCCTGATCGTGTAATTGGGACTGTAAAACCACTAGCACTCAACTCCTATCCTGATAACCCTACATGCAGTCGGTTAATGACCTACTCATCAATAGTATATGGACCAATAGCCAATTCTCTTGACACTGTCTTGACAAACTACCAACTCCCCGAACTCAATGTCAATGACTGGCTAGTGTTCTCTGAGATGGGTGCTTACTCTGCTTCTGCTGGGTCAAAGTTTAATGGTTTTGATACCTCAGCTATCCGCACCTACCTTGCCTACTCTAACCAAAGTAGTGAATCAAGCATCTGCATGAATGGGAACAAGGTTTAGTTTAGTGTCTCGATTAAACGAAGTAGCTTCTTTATATTGATGAATATTTAGCCTAGTAATGAATGATGGCCTGTTTAGTGGGATATGCAATGTGCATTTAAATTGAGCCTTGTTTACATTTACTTTTGACATTTCTTAATATCCACAAAAATCAAAATTATATTCAGTGAAGATGGCCTGCATATGTAGAGGTCATTTCAAGACTATCTAACCAGTAAGCACAGCCAATTTGATGAGCAAATAAATGATCATATTTAAGCAAAATCTTATGACAATCATTCCAAACAAGCTCCTCCGTTGATGTCCAAAGGCGTAGCCGCGTAGGGGAATTAGTATGTGGTTTTGCAAGTGCCAAACAAATAAATTAAGTTGTCAGTGAAGGTTATTGCAAATTTGCAATAGGTCCTCTTAGTAATTAGTATAACCAAAACATTGCAAAGTATACAAATATGGGTGTTATAGTAAGTTCTTACTAAAGGGTATCCTAATTAAGCTATCTTCATATATCAGTTACATCGAAGACTGACGCATTCAATATCATCCAAATGTTGTGGTGTTGCCTCCGCTCTGTTAAACAACCTAAGACACTTGAAGGATTTTTCACCTCGACTCTTTTTCCCTTCCCACTCCATTTTCATGTAGTTTGAGATTATTTCTAGGATCTATACCACAGATATCTCTCTTATATTGCATCCCAGCTAAGATTTTACTCTGCCAAGCAAGGCAAATTTGCTAGTAGAGGAATGCAATAAAGATGATGTGTTTGAAACTACCTAGTTTTGAAAGAACTAATAACACGATAAAAATAAATTATAGAGACGAAGACCCTTTTTGGCATTGAAGTACTGCACAAAGTCACGTATACATAATGGCTCAAAATTTCACAATGCCAATTTATAGATACAGCATGTCACCTTCATCTGCCCAAACAATAAGCACAAATTTAGAATTCATAAAGGCAGCTACCATCATCACTCCTGGCTGTTGGGTCGAAGTTTGTTGCAGATCGGTCAGTACAATCTTCTGGGATGGGAATGTTCACTTGTTGAGTTGCTTTTACTACTGTATCCAAGAACCATAAGAACTTGGAACATATTTTTCTCTAATCCTAGTATCCTACTACTTCAATCATTAGAAGCCTAAGATGGAAAACTCCCATCAAGTCCATGTCTTTAGTTAATGAACTAGTTTAGGTATTGCAGATATTATATCTAGCAAGAAGCTTACCAATTGATTGTCCAGGGAAGGTATATCAACCATCTTGACAACAGTATCATGAGAAATGTTGTCAGTCGTGAATGTACCAGTGCAATACCAATCCAGTCCTCACGAGTAGGAGCCCAGTAGAAATCCTCCATACGACCATCACGGATGAGAGGGGCACACCGCACACAGCTAGTGTAGAAAAGTCGTTACCAGTGACAATGGGACATGGGGTTTCTCCTCCTTGTTGTACGTACCTGGGAGCTGAACATTTTTCTGGTTATCAGCAATGTTCATGAGGGTGGCGTTCACCATCTGTATATTGGGTTGTACCACCCATTCAACCGGCTCCTGCATCAAGATCATTAATGAACAGAGCACGTACACATCTTCCGGTTCTTGGCGATATCTGCTGCCTCACGGTAACGTTGCCTGATCAACTTTGCAGGTACGCCAGCATTACCACTTTCCAATTCTCCAACACTCAGCATGATGGGGCTGAAAGTCATCGTGATAATATTAATATGCAAATAAATAGATCGTAAAGTTTTGTTTATACCTTTAATATATTGTGAGTTTTTTTTTTTTTTGTGGTCGCTCCTAATTAAGGGGAAAGGGTACTCACTAGAGATCATGGTATAGTGATGGACAACATGTGTGTGGTTTGTAATCATATGGAAGAAAGTGCCTCTCACTTGTTATTCAAATGTTCTGCATCTTCCCAGGTCTGGATGTATCTTATCGGGCACCTTATAAGGGCTGCATTTCTCTCCAATTGGCCGGGCTTGAATTCAAGAGGTATAGGTGAGGACATATGGCAAATCCTACCTTTCACTGTGTTGTGGGTGCTATATATGGACATGTAAAAACCAAATCATTTTTTAACAGGGTGTCTTTCAACTGGACAAGGTGATTTGACAGATTAAATGCACCGTTTAAGCCTGGTTAAAGGTGAACGGCAATCGTAGAAACTTGAAGAAAGACACAAGCTTGGAAATTTGCTCCTGGACTGGCAAGGTTTGATCACAGACTTATGGTAAGCTTTCCTACGTGCGGAGTCTGAAAGGTATGGTGGTGCTGTTACTTCAACTGAATCAGGACCTGTTGGAGAGTGGGGACTCAATATTACTATCTGCTAAATGTAAAATTCATGTCAGACACTCAGACCTGCCTGCTGCCACACTGTGCTGTTGCTGCTGTTGATTTGACAGTACTGTGGCTGCTGTGGGGTTAACAGTATTGTGGCTGTTGTTGCTGTTATGTACTGCTGAACAAGGATCTTGGTATGCTGCATGATGTCACAAATGCTCCATCTTGTTTGTAGTATTGTAATAGCTATTCACTTTGCAGCGTGGTGACGCAAATGTTATTGTCTGAGCTCCTAATAGCGCCCGAGGGTACGGTTTTAGTTCGCTATGGTGTGATGGGAAGAGCACCTACCCTAGGGGAGGCTCATAGTTTACTAATCTTCACAGCCCTCGGTTACTAGGTACATATTGTATCTCTGGTTTTAATTAATGAAAGCATTATTATTACTTGATAATACAAAAAAAAAAAAAAAAACAAAAAAAAAACCTATCTTTTTAGTAAACTACTCTACCCATTCCTGGGTAGATCATTCCGTTAGATTTTAAATCAAGATTAAACTAGGTACAAAACTGCATTCACTTTCAAGAAACAGATATGGACAGTTCTTTCAAGTTTCAATATCTAGCTAGGTTACTCCTTTTATAGAATTGCTAATAGACAAACATGATCTTGGCTAAGAAATCTTCCTGATTTGCCTCAACATTTAACCATCAATGCGAATGAGCCTGTGGCTCAATGGTAGCACCCCTCTCACAAAGTGGAAAGGTTGTGAGTTCGAAACACGTAAACAGCTAGCTGATTGTTGATATGAGGTTCCACACATAATTTAAAGAGGTACGAGTCCCTCAACCCCACTTTCTTTGGACTTGCTTATTGTTATTCCTATGGAAGGGTTAGGACAACACATGACAGGAGTGGAGTACCGTGTCATTCTCCGGTACCGTCTCATGATCCCGTTATTTACAGATGGGGATTTATATCCTGTACGTAAGAAGAGCCGACTGGACGCTTTTGGCGACCATGTTGTATACTGTAAGCATTACCCCAGTTTAAAATACAGACACGATCATGTACGTGATACGGCAAACATGAATATACGTTAAGAAAAATGCTCCAATCAATTTTCTTACAGACCTGTTAGAAAGCAGATCAACACTACGCCCAGCTGATGTTTTGAAATGCAATTGGTTGGAAGGAAAATATAATTTGTGTTGACATCACAGAGGTATCTCCGATGGTGGGGTTTGTTAATGAAAATTTCGTGGTAGGTCAAATATATAGCCATTCAAGCAACTGTAACTAAGGTACAAAAACACGAGAAAGCGTGTGCAACGAACCAACCAATTTCATTCCTTTTTCTTTTTATACTTTTGGGTTTGTAACACCAGAAGCAGTTGAACTCCTTAAGATGGTACAAAAAGTGATGAAAAACAATGTGATGATGGCGGGTTCCAATGAATATCTATTCCGTAGGATTGGTTTTGCTATTCAAAAAGGGATTGCAACACGCTTGACCTCTAAATTTGTATATTTCCTCGAATTTTTATCAATAAAATTTGCTTCGTTTAAAAAAATAAAATAACCATTAATACTCGTGGATATGGAAACATTCTTCTCTATTCTACTCAAAAGTGATTTGCACTATTGACCTTCAAGCAACTTTTTCCGGCCTTGTGTTTTTGCCTTTTCTGCATATTATGCTAAGGTGAAAAAGCAATTGGCATATTGTGTCCAAGTTATGTCATAGCATGTTGTGCAAATAGCTTTTTACCTAGTCCATTTGTTGAGCCAAATCACAATTTGACGCAACACCATTCAATAACTCTTGTCTCTTGAGATTAAGACTATGCTACGTACTTGCTAAACCAGTACAGCAACGTGGTAGATATTATTTTCTCGCTAGCCTGGTTGATATCAACAAATTGAAAATCAGAATACTGTATATTAAAACACTATTATTTAGTAGATAAAGGTGGTTACTATAATTAATTTGAATATCAATTTGAAGCTGTAGTGGTAGCTATTAGAAAGCTCTTGTTTTAATTTAGCGGTACCAAATGGGTGGAAGAATATTTTGACTGGAATTCATTTGTGTCATTATCATTGCAGCTTGTACTGGAGAAACTTAATTATAATGTCGGTAGAAGTAAATGTCATTGAAGACGCATAAGCCTGCGCTAGAGGTTGCTGATATGGGAAAGATAGAGAATAGTGAAGCGCACAGTAGTATGTGCAAAGAACCATCTAAAGTAGAGACTATTACAGTACCATGATATCAATGAAATGCTTATATTTTTTTTCTAAAGAAAACAATTATTTAGAATTCGAACAAACTGGCTTCGGACTTTTTCTCTTAAATTGTGCAGTCCCACACAAAATATCAGACTGTTGGCTCAAGTTTGTCCAAATATCAATTCAAAAAGAGGTTGTCAGAGGGTGTCGTTGATGTTCATGCATGAGCGTGGATTCTCAGGCTTTTCATTACATAATAAAAAGCGCACTCTTGATCTCATATACTGTATATACTTAACATTTTATATATAGTTTCTCCAAAGTAACTCTTGATCTCATATACTGTATATACTTAACATTTTATATATAGTTTCTCCAAAGTAAATATCTTATAACTATATTTTCTTAAAACACCACTATGATTGAAAATTTGAAATGCATTTCTATATCAACCACCAGAAATGTACATTTCCTCTATATATATTGTCCAACTGACAAATCAGAGAGGCATGCAATATTAATAGGCAACTGAATTTTCATTTAGATTTCAATTTTTATATTTTGACAGTTACAGGATACTCTGAATTCTGATGAACAACTCCTAGCCATGGGTTTCCGGAATACGTGGAGGATTCTCGATCTATAGGGTTCTGAACGGGTTTACAACCCAATTGATAGAAGTGAATCAAAGAAGAAAAGGAATACAACAGTTGAATGGTTTGAGTGGTGTTTTTTGTATATACCTACTCAATGAATGGTATGTCTGTTTATAATACATTACAGAAGTGTCACATGTTACATATACAAGGCAAGAAATCATTCTGGAAGATCTTTAAGAGTAATCTTTGCTGGTGTTGCCTTATAGTCAATATCCTCTCTTGATATGGGAATCATATCAGTGTGATTTATAACAGCCATGCATGTGCTCATACTTTCCTTAACACCCCCCTCAAGTTAAACGTGTAGGTAGTATCTGAAACGTTTAATTTGGATCGTATTAAATAGAATTGAGTCCGTGGAAGACTCTTAGTAAACAAGTCCGCTACTTGGAGGTCAGTGGGTATATATGAGACACGAAGTAGCCCTGATGCAACTTTCTCGTGTACAAAGTGATAATCAATGGCAATGTGCTTTGTACGAGCATGGTGAACTGGATTAGAGGCAAGATAAATTGCACTTTGATTGTCACATAGCAATGTAGAAGGAGAACGAAGAGAGACTCCCAAGTCACGAAGTATATATGAAATCCAAGTAATTTCAGCAGCAGTGACAGCAAGGGATCGATATTCTGCTTCAGTGCTTGAGCGTGATACTGTTGGTTGTTTCTTGGCACTCTAAGACACTAGATTCCGACCTAAAAAGACACCAAAACCAGATGTAGAACGGCAAGTGTCTGGGCAGCCAGCCCAATCAGCATCGGTATATCCTAAGATGCGTACATGACTATCAGAGTATAAGTGCAGTCCATAATGAATAATACCCTTAACATACCTCAGGATTCTCTTGACAGGTTTGAAATGATCATCAGTTGGAGAGTGCATGTATTGACAAACTGAATTGACGCTGTGAGTAAGATCTGGTCTGGTTATAGTAAGATATTGCAGTCCACCAACAAGTGAGCGATACAATGTTGGATCTGAAAACGGTATGCCTGCTTTTGTGAGATTAGATTTTACAACCATTGGCGTGGACACTGGCTTCCCATGCAGTAAATCTGCCCTTTGTAACAAGTCTTTGGCATACTTTGATTGAGTGAGTACGAGACCGGAAGAAGTTCTAATGACCTCAATGCCCAAGAAGTAATGTATTGGTCCAAGGTCTTTCATGGCAAACTCATTACCAAGACGAGAAATAATATCAGAGATGAGTGTAGAGCTACTGCCAGTTAACACAATGTCATCAACATAAATGAGAAGTAAAATGATGTCATTAGATCACCGATAAATAAATAAGGATGTGTCTGCCTTACTGTATGTGAAACCTGACTTTCTTAAGAAGGAGCTAAAGCGTTCAAACCAAGCTCGTGGAGCTTGTTTGAGTCCATAGATTGCCTTATGCAGGCGGCATACATGGTTAGGCTTGGTGGGATCAATAAACCCTGGTGGTTGATCCATATACACTTCCTCATGTAGAACTCCATGAAGAAAGGCGTTTTTGACATCTAGTTGACGAATCTCCCAGTTGGAAGTGATAGCCAATGATAAGACGATTCTGACAGTAGAAAACTTAACGACCGGGCTAAATGTTTCTTCAAAATCAAGACCAGGAAGTTGATTGTAGCCCTTTGCAACAAGACGGGCCTTATGTCTGTCAATTGCACCATCCGGATTAATTTTAGTCTTAAAGACCCACTTACAGCCCACAACATTCATATTATGGTGGCGAGGAACAAGTGACCAGGTTCGATTATGTTGGAGAGCATCAAATTCTTCGTTCATTGCTTGAACCCAGTGAGGAAATTTTGATGCAGATTTGAAACCCTTCGGTTCAGATGTATGTAAAAGAGCTGTAAAGAAGGCTACATCTTGACGAGAAGGAAATTTTCGATTAACCAAAGGATAGCGTATAGAAGCTAAGGCCTTTGGTTTAAAAATTCCTGCTTTGGAGCGAGTAGTCATCCGACGAACATTAGTGAGTGTTGATGGAACATGTAATGTAGATGAATCCTGTTGATTTATCTCGCCATTCAAGTTACAAGATGAAGTTGTGAGGGGCACAGTAGCAGTTGATGAATCATGATGCATTGCATCTTCAACCAAAGGAGATGGTTGGGTACCATTAGTGGAGAGATCATTACAAGCTTCCTGATCAGACACGACCGAAGAGTTCTTAGGTAAACAAGTAGTTGCAAGTGGTGCATCTGTATCTTGAGGTGGATCACACATTGAATGAAAATGCTGATTTGAATGTATTGGTGGTGTAGACACATCAGCAGGTTGTTGTGCTTCCATCGCAGGTTCAAAGAAAGTAACGAGGTCTGAAAATTGAGACGGAGAGTATGATGAAGAGGAGCCTGCAAAGGGAAAACTTGTTTCATCGAAAACTACATGTCTAGAAATGTAGACACGCCGAGTAGCTTTATCCAGACAACGAAATCCTTTATGGGTTGAGCTGTAACCAATGAAAATACATGGGGTGCTTTTGGGCGCAAGTTTATGTTATGCATAATCACGAAGAAAAGGGAAACACAAACAACCAAAAGTTCGTATCATAGAGTAGGAAGGAGTCTTACCAAAGAGCAAGGCATAGGGTGAGGCATGATTGAGAACCGGTGTTGGCAAGCGATTTATAATGTATACTGCTGTAGAGAAGGCATCTACCCACATTGATGCTGGCATGGCACTATGAAACATGAGAGTAAGACCAGTCTCTGTAACATGTCTATGCTTGCGTTCAGCACACCCATTTTGTGCTTGTGTGTGAGGACATGAAATGCGTTTAGCAATGCCATGACTTGATAGATAATGAAGAAAGTGCGAGTCCATGAATTCAGTTCCGCCATCACACTGGAATGCTTTGATTTTGTGAGAAAACTGATTTTCAACAAATTTGTGAAATTGCGGAAATATTTCACCAAAATCAGATTTTCGCTTCAGTGGATAGAACCAAGTGAATCTTGTGTAATCATCCACGAATATTACATAATAACGAAAGCCAGCCAATGAAAGAATTGGGGATGGTCCCCATAAATCACAATGTATCAATTCTAAAGGAAGCAAGGATCTTTTATTATTCTTGGAGAATGGCAGCTTATGGCTCTTTCCCAGTTGACAACTTGAACATAAATGAGATACATAATTGAAGCAGAGAACTGAATAAGACCCCTTTTATTTAAATGTGCAACTACTTTTGGAGAAGGGTGACCCAATCTATTGTGCCAGATCAATGGAGTAGCCTTTAAAGAAAAATCACTGCTGGTAGTAAGATATGATTGAGCTCCGTGATCAAGCACATACAGTCCATTAATTAATTTACCGGTTCCCAGAAGCCTCCCCGTGCCTTGTTCCTGTATCACAAATCCAGAAGAATCGAACGTCACTGAGCAATTTTGATCTATAGTGAGCTTACTAACAGACAAAAGATTTTTCTGAATTGTTGGAACAACGAGAGCATTTTTTACGGTAAGCCATCCATGAGATGAGGGGAGACAGATATTACCAGTATGAGAAATTGGTAGCGTTGAACCATTACCAACTTGTACTTTATCTGAACCACGATAAGGTGTACGAGAAGGTATGTTACTTGCATCATGTGTCATGTGGTTTGTTGCTCCACTGTCTGGATACCACTCTGGATCATGTGGGTCATCAACGGTGAAAGAGTTAAATGCATCATTGATCTAGGAAACATTATATGCACGAGTAAATTCAGAACAATCAACTGCTTCATGTCCTCTTTTGCGACAAATCTGGCATATAGAATCAGCTACGAATGATCTTGATTTAGATTGTCCAGTGGTAGATAGACGATGAGTAGATCGATACCCCCCATTATTATGGAAAGACTTTGAGTTTCCACTATTGGAATTATTGGATTTGTAATGTGATCGATTTCCACCATTGTGATTTCCACCGCGACCAAAATTTCGTCCTCCTCTATATCCCAAACGTCCACCTCGACTGGCAATATATGCAGCATCATGAGAAGCTGAAGTAGCAGGTAATGACTTGAGGAAAAGTTCATTACTCTGAAGTGTAGGAACAATTTCTTTGAATGTTGGTAATGGTGGTCGAGATAGGACACTTGTAGAGAAGGACCGAAATTCAGAACCAAGGCCTCTAAGAAACCAATGGACTTTGTCAGTGTCGTCAACTGGTTTCCCCATCGCAGCAAGCTGGTCACACACGAGCTTGAATTTTCGAGAGTACTCGTCAACAGATTGAGTACCTTTCTTCATAAGTTGAAGCTCATCCTTCAGTTGTATTTCCCTAGACTTGGACTTGTAGGAGAAGACTTCCTCCAAGGTTTTCCAAACATCGGCAGCGCAAGTGAGACCCAACACTTCGCTCATAGCTTCTTCTGTCAGGGAAGAATATAACAGACTCATAACAACTTGGTCTGCTTGTTTCCATACCGCATACGCAGTATTGTCGATCGTCTTGTTGTTCGCATCAAGTGTAGTGCGAGATGGTTGAGTAGTTGATCCATCAACATACCCAATAAGATTTTGACTTGTAAGGAGAGGAATCAATTGATTTCTCCACAGTAAATAATTGTTGGCTCCAAGCTTAGCGGAAACCATGTGTACCATGGTATTGAAGGTTAATGGGGTCGAAAAAAGAGATGGGAGATCTGCTGAATCTGCCTTCGACATGGTGGGAAAAAAAGGAAGAAAAGGAGGCAGTCGGGATTAAAAACCAGTGGCTCTGATACCATGAACGGGTTTACAACCCAATTGATAGAAGTGAATCAAAGAAGAAAAGGAATACAACAGTTGAATGGTTTGAGTGGTGTTTTTTGTATATACCTACTCAATGAATGGTATGTCTGTTTATAATACATTACAGAAGTGTCACATGTTACATATACAAGGCAAGAGATCATTCTGGAAGATCTTTAAGAGTAATCTTTGCTGGTGTTGCCTTATAGTCAATATCCTCTCTTGATATGGGAATCATATCAGTGTCATTTATAACAGCCATGCATGTGCTCATACTTTCCTTAACAGGTTCCATAACACTAATGAAGGATATGCAACCATTCAATTGACACCAAGAACCCCCATATTAAAAGCAGTAAGGCAACATAACCAGCAACTGATTCTTCATTTACGTTTCCATTTCTTTCTGCGTTAGTTTCAGATATGTGCTCTAAACAACTTCTGGCCATGGGATTGGGAACACACTCAAACATTCTTCAGACCTTCTTTAGTTCCAACTCTGTGAAAAATAAGAAGGTGACTAACTTAACGGAAGATGAATTGAATGACTTCATTCTATCTGTCATTAACATGAAACTAGATGTAAAAGACCCTTTCTATGTTCTGGATTTAGGATGGGTTAAGTGCCTCATGGAGAAGTGGAACAACAAGCTTCCACAAATCCGTCCATTTTACGCAGTTAAGTGCAATCCTGAGCCCATATTTCTTGCTTCGCTAGCATTGATGGGTGCAGGCTTTGACTGTGCAAGCCAAGCAGAAATTGAAGCGGTCATGGGAATTGGGGTCTCACCTGATAGAATTATATTTGCAAGTACATGCAAGCCTGAGACCCATCTCAAGTATGCAGCCGTGGTGGGTGTAAATCTTGCTACCTATGACTCATCCATCAAAGTAGAAAAGATCAAAAAATGGCATCCAAAATGCGGCCTTCTACTCAGGATTAAAGTTGGGGATGATAACTATGCAAGACGTCCACTGGGTAACAAGTTTGGGGCATTACCCGAAGAGGTTATCTTACTTCTTCAAGCTGCCCATACTGCTCAACTACCTGTAGTTGGGGTAGGTTTCCATCTCGGCAGTGCTGTTACTCACCCAGAGGCATATCGCTTTGCGATAGCCTCTGCAAAGATGATTTTTGAGACTGCCGAGCAACTTGGTATGCCTAGAATGCACATGCTAGACATCGGAGGAGGGTTTACAGCAAGCCCGCAATTTGACGATGTTGTAGCTACAATCAAAGCTGCTCTAGAGTCCTATTTTGGCGACGAACCAGGCGTAGAGATAATATCTGAACCAGGTCATTTTTTTGTTGAGACGCCATTCACATTAGTAACAAATATAATTGGGAAGCGAGTGCGCGACAATGTTAAAGAGTATTGGATCAATGATGGGCTATATGGGTCTATGATGAATATGCTACATGATCCTGATCGTGTAATTGGAACTGTAAAACCACTAGCACTCAACTCATATCCTGATAACACTACATGCAATGGGTTAATAACCTACTCATCAACAGTATATGGACCAATAGCCAATTCTCTTGACACTGTTTTGACAAACTACCAACTCCCAAAACTCAATGTCAATGACTGGCTAGTGTTCTCTGAGATGGGTGCTTACTCCGCTTCTGCTGGGTCTAAGTTTAATGGTTTTGATACCTCAGCTATCCGCACCTACCTTGCCTACTCTAGGCAAAGTAGTGAATCAAGCATGAATGGGAACAAGGTTTAGTTGATCGTGTTGATCAAAAGTAGCTCTTATTATATGTATGAGTACTTTGTAACAATGAATAATGGAGTGTTTATCTAGTGGGATCTGCAATGAGGCATCCGAATGGAGCTTCTTTTTAAAATAAAATTCCGTGAAGATGGTCTCCGCTGGGTACATATGTAGAGATCATTTCAAGAATATCTAAGCAGTAAGCACTGTAAACCCTAAATAGTGCAATAGTCTAATAAGCTACTAACAGAAATAAACTAACTATGAAAGCAGTAAAGAACACAGTTGTTTAACGTGGTAAAAGCAAATCACTGGGAAACATCCACGACCGTCCTCACGACGATAAAGAATCCACTATATGAAATAGAAACATACACTCACTAATACAATCTCAGATTAACCCAATCACAGAAGCTAATACTTGTAGAAGTGCCCTGCGCAGTCTTCTATCTCTGTAATCACTGCAACACCTTCTTAGACTCACTCTAAAAAACAATCTGTGTTGACCCTCCTAACGGGCTCAAACCCACATTAACTATAGGTCAAAACCCGATTCAAACTCAATAAAGGCTCAAACCCATTACTACATGCAATATCAATCATGAGCCTTTTCTATTTAAGTCCATCAATTCAATAAGGTTAATATGGTAAATCTATATCTTTATAGAGATTTTCTTAACCTAATCCAACTACAACTCCAATATCTCCACAACTCCTAATCCTAATCAAACTCTACAATTGAACTACATTATAAAAGGTTTGATTCCATCTCTCTTATAGATACGCAGACAACTAAGAAGCAACTTAGTGTAGCCATAATCAATCACCAAAACCCTATTCCTTCATCTTCTCCAATACTTTAGATCATACCAATAGGGGTTTCTTCTTGATTTTAGATTACATTGGTGTGAAATCCGGTTGAAACACTTTGGCGTCGACTGAGGGGAAATACCCAAGCGGAAATATCCGATGTCTCAGATATACTTGTTATTTATGCTTTCAAAGAGGCGTTACTACATGATGAAAAAGGTTATATATAGTTCCATTGTGCTTGACACTTCTGCCACCAAGTATGAACTTTTCTCTAGAGCTCAAAAGTATATCCGTCTTGAGGATGATACAATTAGCAAAAAAGGGCACGAAGACTCAAGCTCACATTTTTCAAACAACTAGTTAAGGATCATAAGGATTCGTCAACTCAAGTACCACTTGGGGGCGTCAACTTTATGGTTGCATCAGATCAAGATCCACATTAACGATTTTGCACGACTAGTATCACGCAAAAAGACTTCGTGTCATTGCTAAGGGTACCACACGTGGTACTAGCATATGATAAGTCAACTCAAACTCGATACCTTTGTTCAACCCTCTATCACACAAATTGGGGGCTTCAACATATATCTTAATCACACCTTTAATGGTGTCCTCATTATGATCGGAACATTTCTATATCATACGCTTGGGGGCGATTCCTTCTTTCACCTAATGTATCACTACATGGGGGCGTATGAACCAATATCAATATGAAGAGTGATCGACAAATGATCACAACTACATTTATCAATATCAAGAGTGATCTCTAACTATCACACCACCATCAATATCAAGAGTGATCGATAAATGGTCACATCAATATCAATATCAATATCAAGAGTGATCTCTAACGACGATCACACCAATATCAATATCAAGAGTGATCGACAAATGGTCACATCAATATCCATATCAAGAGTGATCTCTAACGATCACACCAATATCAATATCAATATCAAGAGTGATCAACAAATGGTTACATCAATATCAATATCAAGAGTGATCTCTAACGATCACACCAATATCAATATCATGAGTGATCGACAAATGGTCACATCAATATCAATATCAAGAGTGATCTCTAACGATCACACCAATATCAATATCGAGAGTGATCGACAAATGATCGCATTTACATCAATATCAATATGTGATCGACAAATGATCACATCTATATCAATATCAGTACGTGATCGACAAATGATCACATCTACACCACTATTAATATCAAGAGTGATCTCTAACGATCACATCACTATCAATATCAAGAGTGATCGACAAATGGTCACATCAATATCAGTATCAAGAGTGATCTCTAATGGTCACATCACTATCAATATCAACAGTGATATCTAATGATCACATCAATATCAATCTCAATAGTGATCGACAACCGATCACATAAATATCAATATCAATACGTGATCAACAAATGATCAAATCATATCAATCTCAATACGTTATTTTCTTCTTTACCCAATGAGTTTCACCCATCGGCTAAAGAGGGGGCGATGTATTGACCCCCCTAACGGGCTCAAGCCCACATTAACTATAGGTCAAAGCCAGATTCAAACTCAATAAGGGCTCAAACCCATTACTACATGCAATATCAATCATGGGCTTTTTCTATTTAAGTCCATCAATTCAATAAGGTTAATATGGTAAACCTACATCTTTATAGAGATTTCCGTCTTAACCTAATCCAACTACAACTCCAATATCTCCACAACTCCTAATCCCAATCAAACTCTATAATTGAACTACGTTATAAAAGATTTGATTCCATCTCTCTTATGGATACGTAGACAACTAAGAAGTAACTTAGTGTAGTCATAATCAATCACCAAAACTCTATTTCTTGATCTTCTCCAATACTTTAGATCATAACATTAGGGGCTTCTTCTTGATTTTAGATCACATTGGTGTGAAATACGGTTGAAATACAATCCTTGTTGATGATTTTGGAATGGAGAAGATGAAGGTTTCCTCTCACTACCAAAAATATGACTTTCGTCGACGGTCTTCCAAGACTTTTTGCGACAATAGAAAAGAGTCACTGGTGTGTAACTCCTTATGATCGTCACAAATGGAACAAGGTTGTCACCTTTATATAGTCCTCGTCACTTTTGTTCTTCAATATGTTTCGACACTTACCAACAGTCACCAATAGTGATACATTATAGAAGTCGCAAATTGCGACATTGAACTTCACTTTCTCGATGGTTTTTTCTTAATATTTGTAACTACGAAAATGAGTCGCAATTCTTGACAACAAAAAACAGTTGGGGATACTTTGTTTTTTTGTCACAAAAATATGTGAACCCCTTCTAATTCTTATTCATGAACGCCTTACTTTATTTTCATCACAATATATAGCTATTTTTTTTTATATTGTTTTTTTGCTAAGGGTAATTCTTACAAGGTCAAAGAATAAATACAATGGGGGTACAAGCACCAGTTACATTCAATGATAGTAAATATTGTTTGATCTCTCTAGTGGATTATGCGAGCTACTGCTACTATCCCACCATTGTTTAACACCCTTAGCAGGATGAATTCCTTTACCAGCACAAAAATCTGCAGAGAAATTTGCTCCCTCTTAGTATAGCTGATTACCAACCAGGAGAAACTAGACTTAATTCGATCCTAATCTTCTCTGATTATCCAGTGAATGAGTGCCTACTAAATGCTCTTGCAGCTACTTTAGAGTCTGTTTCAATCCAGACTTTGTTCCACCCTAGCTCCTTAGCTTTAAGCAATGCTTCCACTATGGCAGTGCATTCTGCGACATAATTGGTAGCTCTTCCCAGTCCTCCAATGAGAGAACCTCTTGAGTTTTCTTCATGATCGGTAAAGACTGCCCCTAACTTGCAGGTCCATAGTTTCCCCTTGACGCCCCATCTGTGTTAACCTTGATCACAATACATAGCTATGACTTTCACAAGAGCATGTAGATCAACACTTAGAACTCTTGTGTTGCACACTGAACCTAAACAAAGTTGAAAATAGTGTGCTCAAATTAGGGGCACGACCTTATTGGGCATGACTAACAATCTATCACGCACATGGATGGTACCAGATTCAATTTTGCCCATAACAATTGTTTCCATGTCCTTAAATTTGTCAATGATCGGCATCTTGCAATTAAGAAAAATCAGTTATGACATCAAAAAAAATTCTCTAAAAAAAGACCCAAAACAATGTCAATAAAATAATTCTTTCCAAGTGTCCAAAAAATAAGGATGGAACTCCATCACATTAAAGATATTATAGATGGAGTTTAACCAACTAGTATCTTTACACAGTGGTACAAATGTGATTTTCTTTCTAACATACGACAGTAGGCTCTGTCCTATCAAGGCAGAAGAGATTGTACTCACTCTATTAAATTCCCTGTAAATTGTCATTGTTACAGCAATATTTTTAGTATCCCAACTCAGCATTGTTGCTGAATGAAACAGAATTGGTCTCCAGTGACACTAGTTTTTTTATTCAAACAAAAGTAGTATACTATTCAAAACATCAGTTGGGCGTAGTGTTAATCTAGCTTCTGATGGGTTTGTAAGAAAATTGACCTGAGCCTCTTTCTTAACATGTATTTGTGCTCGCCATACCATATCATACAATATATCACACACATGGTTGTGTCTGTATTTCCACATACGTTCTAGTTGCCCACATAAATTTTTCTCACAAATAGATACATAGTATTTTAAAATTTTTTTTTTCCAATAATACCCATGTAAAAATATACTGTACTATTCTAAATATAGGGATATCATAGTCATTTCAAAAATCAAAATTACTTCAATCACTTTGCTTCATCTGAGAATCTGAGATATCTATGAAATCGTTGGCAAATGGTTGGTTGTTATGAACGGTTCCCTAAATAAACTCCACAGTCCAATCCTTTGCTTTCGAAAAAAAAAAAAAAAAATCTATCTCCACTCCATATCTATCTCTGAATCTCCGTCGTCTCTCTCTCAACTCTCAGTTGGAGAGTTGAATTGATGTGTGATTAGCTTCGCTAAACATTAGCTCTTCAGTTGGTGTTTGAACTTAAAAAACTGCAATTGCTAGGTAAATTGATGATATATCCAATTGTGCTTTAATTTGATTTTGATAGATCGACATTTCATGGAATTATTAGTACTATCTTCATTTTTTCTTTCTGTCCTGAATTAATTTGAGAAGAATTACAATTTTCTTTTCTGCTGCCAGACTTAATCTGTTGATAGTTGTAATAAGCTTAACAGACAATCCCTTAAAACCCACCAAATTGATTAACTTTCTGAGATGATAATTATTTTGCCTAAATATTGAATTTCTAGAACATCCATATTTGATGTTTGTGATTAGAATTTGTTTAGATTTTTACATTAGCCTCAATTGATCACTTCTTTCACCTTTCCTTACTTGTATTTTAACTTGCACATTAAATGTTAGTAAAAATGATTTTTAAACAAAGACCTTGTTTTTTTTTTTGTTTAGATAAATCAGAGAATCTTGATTGATTATCTAAAAAGTACAAGAGTTTTAGTAACAGAAGCAGTGATGGACAACCTATGGACTGGCAGATTTTTCAAATGATTGAGTAGATCACTGACGGCCATTCTTAACTCTGGTGCAAAACAACAGAAAATACATCACAACCTATGGACTAATTACATATCCCAATTAGTGAGCATGTTTGTGAAGGTGTAATCCTTGTTTACAGTACGTCGTCCCACCCAAACCAGAGTAGAGCTTTGACATTTTTGCAGACCTTGTCCAGCTTCGGTTCGATCTTCCTGGAAACTGTAGTGAACCTTTTTTAACTCCGCCAATGCAAAAGTATTGCTTTTGTATTGCCGGTCCCAAGCCCGGGTAAAGGAGGAGGGGAAAAGGAAAATTCGTCAATGTTATCATCAGGTATCTCATACCTGTTATCATTCAGTCCATTATTTTTTTCTTGTTATATTTACAGATCACATTGATCAGACATTACCAATACACACTTGAGGAGTTAATTGCAAAGAACTTCACCAAATATAATCTGATTTGCTGCATGTCTCATAATTTGGAATTCATTTACAGGTTAGTTGGATTTTCTCTTTCCCAAAGTTTTGAAACATAGATGACTGTAATTTCTTATGGCTATCTAGTTAATAGTTCTTCGACTGTTTGAACTCTATTTTGGAGATCACAAACATCATTTGAAAAATCTGCCAGGTCAATCTATATAAACATGTATCTCCTATCTAGCTTACTATTTACAACTTTAGTTTGGGGTGTGTACTCTAATTAATGGTACTGTTGTTTCTTTGTTTGTAGGTAACAGGGCAAGTATTGTATAAGCAATCCTTGAAGATGGACAAACTTGTAGTAAACTGAAAACAAGGCTAGTTACTCTGTTTCACTCCCATTCTATAAAAAATTGTAACTACAAAAAATTTTAAGGGTTAATTCGTTTTCTTGCAGAGAAAGATACCGAATGTAATTTGGTTGGAAATAAATGCAAGTGGTTTCATTTAATTTGGCGTCTCTGATTTTATTGGTAATATTATTTTGGTTTGAATATGGTTGAAGTAGACTACATGTTTTCTTTGATCAACATAGACCGATAATGTTAAAGTGAGAATATCCTATATATCTCTCCTGTAAGATATATAAAACTTTGTTTAATATGATGTTGATTAGCTTTTTACATGAATTTTCAGTTTTAAGGATTATTGGTGCTTTGCCATTTGATTGTTTTGGGACATTGTATTATTACTTTTTCTTGGAAACTACAAAGTGGAACATGGTTGATTAGATTAATTGATACTAGTCCTATGACCAAGGAGAGCTTGATAGCTAACTTACATAATCATAAGAAGGCAGAATGACACTACAACCAAGTGTCTGCATCTTTCTTATTTTACAACTTGCTCTTCATATTATTGCATATAGTGAAGTCAAGTCTGATTATTAGTACTGTTCTGACCTTAGGATTGCTTGGTATGCAGAAACTTCATTGTGGAAACAAGTCATCACTCTTGTTGGTGGTCTATTTGTGGTTTCCATCAGCAATTTAGCCCAAGTTTTTCAACTTCGGCTCTATGGAAATCTACAGTGGAAAAGTGGAAAATTTTATTATGGCTGAAACTGAATGCTTCTTGCATCAAAATTTGGATGCGTCTGAGGTATTAGGTAAGGACCTTTTTTTCCTGCCTTAAAGAGAATATTGATCTATATTTCATCTGTACTAGTATACCAATATTAAATAGATAAATGGATGTATGAGTTTCATTGCTGTTATCTGTATTGGAACTCATGAGGAATCTTGTCCATTCAATGATGGTTGCCAATGAATAAGTAGTTACTTTCTTAGAAATAAATAGTTTTGCTAGCACTTTCAATTTAATTTACTATATCTTATAAACAGTTGCAGAGTTTGTGCATAACAATTATCGAAAACATCAAGGATGGAGTTGGTTGGCCTGGGAATATAAAGACTTAATGAGACCTTGGTGTCTGGATAAGGTAACTCCCCAATTATCTGAAAAAGTTGCATGATGTGAATGAAGATGTCTAGATACATGTTACTAATTACGATTGCGTTGATATTATTATTTTTATTATCAATTTGTGTTCACAGGGAACAATGAAACTCAAATGCCACCGCCAATCCCATATATCTCTCTGTATGTTTTGTTCTTCAATTCCCTCCTTCCACGTGTTTATAGTTAAAGTGGTACATACTACAGACCACTTTGAATTCAATTGACGTATATTTTTTCTTTCTAACACAGGAATATATGTGGGAGAAGTTCTTTTTCAGGATTCCGAAGTCTGCAATGATATTCATCTACGAAGTTTTGTTCCATTGTCAACTCTGAAGATTCCTTAATCCTTCAACTCCCTCCATCTCCCAGGTTCGAATTATTAACAAGCCAATGTTTTCATAAGTGTCAGTCACGATCCTGACATTCCTTTGTCTTAATAATCCATTTAATGTAGCACATAATCTGGTTCTAAACAAATCTTTCTGCCACCCTGTTGTGTGTTTGTTTTGATTAAGATGTATTATAGTAATTGGGTCGGGTGATCTGTGGTTGCAGGTGCCAGTGAAGAGGAGCTAAAAAATATTAGACAAAATTACAACACTTCAGATCCTGGTTTCTCCTTTTGGTAAGGTACATCAGTTCGAATCATAAGCTTCATTAATTTTTGCCTACTTGTAAAAGAAATATTTTTCTGTGTATAGGAAATATGTTCTATTCCAGTTTAGAAAATTAAAATGTATATTATTGTATTGTTGCACACACACAACTTCAGTACTTCAAGAACAGATTGAGTTAACCATTAGTTCCGATATTCATTTTCATTTTTATCCTATAAATTTTAAGTATGTGTTGAATTAAGCATAATAATGTGTTTCAGATGTTGAACGTTTCTTATAACGCCGTCACGCACTTCATTCACAGGTCAACATGCTTCAACATACCTCTACTAATTTGGGAAAGCTAGAATGGAGCTTGACAGTCCTTTCTCCATGTTTTTCTAGTATAAGGTTGTTTGACCCGATCAGAAGGTTTATTAAGACTCCTACATGTTTACGTACATGTTTATTAGAGGGTTTAGTTAGTCTTGCATATATGTTGTTAACTTTGTTATTTTTCTGTAAATTTTCTGGCAGAACTAAGTTTTGATGCATTATGAGTTGATAAGCTACAGTCAATTTTGTGTAAATGGTTATTTAATGTGGCAGTAGTTATACATATTGTATAAGGTTGTCCATTTATTATTATCATGTAAATAAATGGTATGATATCTCAAATTTTAAATGGGTGATATGATTTTTTTAAATTATGTGTATAATTTGCAGGTGGTTTATTTTTAAATAATTATTATTTTTTTTATTTTTTAATATCAATTGCAACAATTAAAAGTGGTCACCAATGTAATGAAATAGTGTTCATTGGCGACAATTTTGTGTTGTAAGGAAAGCAAACATTTTTTCAACAATCTATGGATGTCACAAAACACAAAGTTCCGACAGTTTTAAACTGATCTGAAAGTAGTCAAATTTACCAACACTTTTAAAGACAATCAATAGTGGTCGCAAAAACAGATTAATACCAACGATTTCAAATTGTCCCATAAGTTGTCACACTTACCAATGGTTCTTATGACAATTAGTAATTGTCACAAAACTTATAACTAGTGACAGTTCACAATTGATGCATGGACAGTTAGACTTGCCAACAATTTTTGATCGTCGGCAATTCCAACAACAATTATGTGTCAAAATTCTGTCGCAGAAAGTTATTATTACCGACGGGTTTTAGTAACAGTGATGTTGACACAAAATATTTGTGACCCCACTTTTAGCAACACTTGTTTTCAATGGTTATAACCGTCGACAAATCTATTTGGCGACCATTTCGAACGGTCGAGGCTTCCTGAATTTCTTGTTGTGTTTGCTTCACACAATAGCAATGGAGGTGGTAGAGATAATGGAAAACCTTTGGTTTCTTTGTAGAAGAGAAACCCTATTATAATTCCATGTTGGGCCTTGATTCCAAGTAGGCCCAGTACAGCAAGTGGGCTTGAATCACTCATGCTCCACTTAAGCCCATGAATTATATCAACTTGTAGGCTGGCGGCTACAATCTCCCCCTTGACACATTTCGTAACAAAAGACCTAAGACTCTAATTCCTCACAACTCGATCATTCCAACTCAAGTATGAAAAATAAGGTCATAACGCCTTTACAGACTCAAACAAAGACACTCTCACCTAGACTTTATGAAGATGACACAGAAGCTTCATAATCTTCAAGCAATACTCCCCCTCAATCATTGACTTGAAGACTCCGATTTTTTTCTCCCCCTTAATTGGTGCATACCTGGAACATAAAACAACCAAAAGACACTAGGAGAAAAACATGATCAGAGGCACTAATTCTCCCCCTTTTTGTCACAAATTGACAACGGATGAGAACCAAGAGAAAATAGGAGAGAAGAAAAAAAATAATAAAATGAGAGTTCAATCAAAGATAAAAAATAACATGAATAGTAAAGTAACTACAAATCATCAAGTCTCCTAAAACACAAGCAAAACGAAAGAAAAACAACTAAATAAAAGGACCCTTATCGCAAAGAAAAACACAAGCAAAACAAAAGTGTGTATGCTAACCTCCCACCAGATGAGTCAATGTGTTTTTTAATTTTTTTAAGAAATTTTTTTATGCCCCACTAGGGTTAAAAACACCCAATGTTTAAGTGTTTTATTTATCCATCAATCTCGAACATTCTAAAAAAAATGAAAAAAAAAAAAAAATTTACGAATGCCACGTGTACTCATCTGGTGGGAGGTTAGCATACACACTCTTTTAAGTGTGTGCAACAAAGTCGCACTCTATGACTATGTCCTATTATTTTTATTGTTTACTTTGTTTCAGATTCTATAACTTGCTTTCTCCGGTAAGAAAGGACCGCATGTTTAATAGTTGTAATTGTCAATTCATCTTTGTGATCTTATTCTTTGACATAATAAAGTTCAAAACTTTATTGTTTTTCCTTATTGTGTATTAGTAATATCCACAATCAATTAATGTATGCTACACACAAGGATGAGGATGTAGTTTTTCATTGAACACAAGTTTGGACTATAGATAACAAAAGTACTACACTACAGATTTTTTTTTACTTACCATCCTATGATTGCTAGCAAATACCAACTTTACAATTTCATTGTTTGTAATTGTTCATTGAAGGCCCACTAGCTCAGTTGGTTAGAACGTCACATTAATTATGCGAAGGCGCAGGTTCGAGTCCTGCATGGGCCAAAATGCCAGCCAGTACTAAAATTTAAGTATGGTATATTTTAATGTGACAGTTTTGCTCTGCAGGGTTTAGTTCGTATTACATCAACATAGTCAAGTGGCTCACAGCTTCACCTGCTATAGCAGTTTGCAAGCCTTTTTAACCAAGGAGAAGAACCATCATCAGCTCATCAGCACGCAAAGGTGAAAAAGAACTAACCTCTGAAGAAAGATATTTGAAGGTGATACTGAGGAGGTAACATTGTTACACCAATAGATATGTGTCAGCTGGAAGGTATGCCAATTCTTTTTGTTCTTAAAAACTTTAATTTTATAAGCATTAATTGGATTTATTTAGTTAATGTCATATTTTATTGCACTCAATTTAGCATTGCATTATATTAGTATTGCATTTGGATAAAGTTTTATTTCTTTTCCTCAACATGAGTACTTGTTAAACCTGCAATGGGGACTAAAAAACTGGTGATAAAGCTTGATTGATTCACAAGTGTATACAGCCTATTGATTGTCTTGCATTTTAAGGTAATGATTCTTATTATATTCGAATTATAATAAACCTTTGATTCTTAGATTTTATTGAATAGTTTAAGATTTGTATTATCATCCCTGTGCAATTACAGCCTTTGGCCTAACCTTTACAACTGCGTTAACAAACTTACAAGTGTTTTGATAGTATATCAACGCACTATAAAAGGTAGAGACTGTTTAGATATATACTACATTGATATGAGTAGTAACATATATCTGTTATTACGTTGAACACATTTCCAATAAGATAGAGACTGTTTAGATATATACTACATCTCTAGCCTATTTCACTTGGGTTGGTACATTTTATGGTTGAACAAATTAGTGTATTATGATCTTGCATTGGAAACAACTCTATTGCATTCATGTTGTTGTATATGTTGATAAGTCCTCAAAAGTGTATATTTATCCCACGAATAACACATTGTTTGTATAGCACTTAGCTTATATTATTATGTATATCCATTGATTAGTGCTTTCTTGTCATTTGTGTAAGTTTCCTGAGCCGAAATACGAATATTGTGTTAAAGCCCGCAAAAAGTCAAGAAAAGCTACCAAAATGATGCTATTTGCACAAAGAAAGAGAATTGATACTTGCACCCACAGAGTTACTGAGGGCACCCCGCGGACTGGTCCTATGGACTTGACTTTATATCATAGTTGGGTGGCCCAAATCTCAGCCCAATCAGGGTTATATTGAGGCCCACAAGTCAGAATTTCTATTTAGGCCTTTATTAAAGCCCAATCTTAAAAAAGCTCTATATGAAGATCCAGAAGTTTGATTTGAACCCATGAGCTGTCCAATTGAAGGTCTTGGTCCAAGCTACAACTTAAGATCAAAATAATTAGGTTTTGTTGAAAACCTAATGCCTCTAGAAGACCAACAGCAGTAGCCACGAATTTGACCTAACTTGGAAGACTTTACTAGCAAGTAATAAGTTTGTATTTACTATATAAGAGAAGTAGTAGCTAGGGTTTAATAAGTCCATATAGAGTTGAAGTTCTTGTTGAAGGTTTAGGTTTTCATCTTCTTCTTTTGTATTGAACTCAACTATTATTATCAATATCAATCCATTCACTTTTCCTTTATGATGTCTTGTTATTTATTTATTTATTTATTCCATGGTGTCATCATCAATGATGAGTAGCTAAATTCCCTTAGGGGGATGGTTGAAGCACTCTAGATAATCCAAAAGCACCATGTTGTTCTTAATGTTCATTGTGATTCAAAGTACTTAATGCTTATTTACTTTTATTTCGCGACATGAGGTAAGTATGATTATTTGCATGTTATTGTTATCCATGTTATTAAAATACTATTGTTAGAGTATAGGGAGACCTAGTTATAATAATTGTATTTAGATTGATTATAGATATGTGATGGAATAACTGAGAGGTGACTATCATATATCTAGAATCAATCTCTTTTATTGGAACCCTTTTGTAATTAAATTAATATCCGAGAGGTGACGGTTTGATTATAAATTAATATGTTGATTTAATTAGATTGAATAGCTGAGAGGTGACGGTTTAAGTAATGAAGCATATTCAATAGCATGCATAAGAGAATCCTGTTTTAATTGAGTAGAATAGCTGAGAGGTGACTACTTGATTATTATAGGTATTGATGATTAATTGGAATAGCTGAGAGGTGACTAATTAATTGTTATAGATTAAATATGAAATGATGACATGTTATGTTTGCATGATTTAGTTTGTGGATACCAAATCTCCCCCCTATGTCATCATAAGATCTTCTTTACATCTCTATCCATCTTATTAAGTTAGTTTAATTATTAGGGGGTGTTTGGCAATAAAAAGTAAATTTACTTTTATTTATAGTAAAAATAAAAAAGTAAAAAGTTAATTTGGTAATGCACTGACTAAAAGTTGAAAAAGTTAAAAAGGTAGTTTGGCAAAACATTCTAACAAAAGTAAAAAAATAAAAATGATAATGACGAAAATACATAAAAAAATAATAAAATTTGAAGAAAAAAAATTAAATTCGATTGTAAATCAAAATTAAACAAAAAAATAAGAAAAAATAACTCATTTTTTTTACATGAATCTCAATCAGAATTATCAAAAATAATGATTAACAACACGATTATAATTGGTGTTGTGGAATTTTTATCATGGTGAAATCAAAAGAAGAAAAAATATAGTAAATTAAGATAATGGAAAACAACGAAGATAGAATTTTAACATTTAAGATGTTTGAACTAGATTTTTATCCATCACAAAATTCAATCTTATGGATAAGATTTCTACAACAGGATGTTCCAAATATGATCTAATTACGGAAAAAAATAACAATACATTATTTCCCTTTTTATGTTGTTGTGAATTTTACTTTTTGAAAGTAAAAAGCTAAAATTTTAAGCTTTTTCTGGTAGCAAAAAATTTGCTACGAAAAAATAAAAAAACAATTGCATCCATACTAACTTTTTGATTTTTTTACTTTTCACAGCAAAAAAGTAACTTTTTTACGTGTAGCCAAACAACCCCTTAGTCTATTTATTTATTGCCTGTAGGAAGTAGAATCAATCTCTTTTTTATGTGTGATTCACTTGGTGTTTCTTAACCATTGTTTTCTATTGTGTTTGAGGTAAGATCTTCACCTTTGAGGTGGGTCAACCCTTGCTTGTTACTTGTCTACTTTGATAATCAATATTTATAGGCACAAGAAGAAACTTCATTATAAATCTATCTTTTGATTAGAGGTTACATCTTTAGCCTCTATCAAAATGGCGTCGTTGCCGTTTTAAGGAACGAAGTTCATTCAAACACAAGCGAGAATAGTAGTTTCGGGAAATCATCCAACTTCTTTCCCTCGCACCCTTCTATTTATAAATTTTTTCAATACTTTTTTTTAAGTCTCTTGTTAACCAGTCCTCTTTCTGATCTCACATCGAAGACGAATCGAAAACAGCTCAAGGAACAAAGCCAATATCTCAATTTGAAAAAAATCATGCGAATAGAAAATTTCCTGGAAAGTTACTGGTGTGTACTGTACTCGATCTCGAGTCGAGTTCGTACAATATCGAGTCGAGTTCAAAACAGTGCAACTTGATCTCGAGTCGATCTTGAGTCGAGTTCTGAACCAGAAATTGACACGTGTTTGTGGGACCCACAAAAGACATTCCAGAGTACTTTTTCAATTTGTTTAATTTTTGTTGTTTGAGTGATTGTGAGGCTAAACTCAGTAGTTTAATTTTTTCAGCATTTTTAAGGACTTGTAAGATATTTAAATTTTCGATTCATGAAGGGGTCGCGGTTGTAGTATTTTTAAAGTAAGTGTTGTTAGGATTTATTTAATTATGTGTTTGCAGCGGATAGTAGAGCAAGGTTGTAGAGCTAGCCTTAAGTCTACTAAGGAACGACTCCTAAGGACGATTGAAACCAAGGGGCGGTTTCCCCTTAGTCGACTTCAACTCGTCTACTCCCCATTTTTGTGCGCTTGTTTGGCATTTTTATTTTTTAGCACAAAGTTGGAGGTAAGCATACTCCAAACCCTCATTGTATCCCTTGCAAGAGGAGTTTCTGTAATGATTAGCATGACCTTGAATGTTGTTTGATTTTAATTCAGTTTTTACTTTTGCTAAACCGGGACTGACGACGAACCTGGACTACAGAAAGTGAAACTTAATATCAATTAACTGCAATATCCTAAGCTCTAAAATTGAATCAACTAAACCCATGCTATCACGATGTTCATTTAAGACCTTGAGCATATATTTCAACTAGTACCGCGTGAACCATTCTTTGATTGGAGCACAAGCTAAGATGGGTCTGGAACCCCTACGGATTACGTCTGTAGAATCACTGTGGGTTTTAATTAAGGAACGTCGCTTATGCACGAAAAACCTCTTACACTAGTTATTCGCTACTTGACTCTCAAAATATAAGGAGAATTCACAACGGAAACTTGGGAAGAACTCATTGACTTGGGTGGACACAAAATTGAGTCACTTTTAAGCCCCTTGTTAGATGTTTTTGAATGGTTAGGACTTCTATGGCATATGTAATGTGCATCATGCATGCGTCTTAGGTCTGGAAAAAACTACATGTCCAATCCCCTTCAACTCTACACAAGGCGCACAATCACGGACCACACTCCTTCTGAGGAAGAGTTCAACGACTCAACCTCCATACCTTCTTCTGAGGAAGAGTTCAACGACTCAACCTCACTTACTGAAGTAAATCCTGCACTTGTGGCTCACGAGGCTACCCTTCGGGATTACTTTTCACCCTTGGCCACTGGGCCACCTACCTGTATAGTCTTGCCCGAGACAACTGCAGATAGCTATGGCATTCACCCTCAGATTGTGGGCATGTTGCCTAAGTCCATGGACTTCCACGGGAAGATCCATATCAACACTTGAACAAATTTCTGACCGTGCTAAACATTTTCAAGGAGAGGCATTTGTCTGATGAGGAAGTTAAGCCGATGTTGTTCCCTTTTTCTCTAGAAGATCGTGCATCTCATTGGTTACACAGCCTTTCTTCCAATTCCATTCAAACCTGGGCTCAACTAAGCAAAAAGCTCTTGACCAAATTTTTTCCAATTACCAGAACCAATGATATTGTTGATGCCATCAAAAAATTTCGGAAGAAAGAGGGTGAGGTTTTATTTGATGCATGGGAGAGGTATCAAGACCTATTTCTTCGCTGTCCACACCACAAAGTTGATGATATAGAAAAAGTCAGGATCATGTATAGAGGTATCAACTATGAAACTAGGAACCATGTTGAAAGCTTGAGCGGTGGCGATTTTCTTGATCTATCAACCGCCAAGGCTATGGAATTCTTTGAAAAACTAGCTAACAATAGCCAACAGTGGGATTCAGTAGGATCATCCCCGAGAAACACTACCATGAACACATACGATAAATCTAGAGACATGTATGAGGTCAAACCCAACCCCGAGCTTAAAACGTTGCTCCAAGTTTAGTGAAAAAGGTAGAAGCACTTGAGGTATCCTTAAACCCCATATCATCGGTCATGAGTGTTTCCACTCCCCGATGCAATGTCTGTCACGACCCATCTCATTTTGCTGAAGTTTGCCCTCTCCTTTACACTTCACCTGAAAATGAGGAAGCCTGTGCGTTCAACTACGCCGGGCAAACAAACTTCACAAGGGGCAATGCTACATACCCATACGTGGACTGTTCAAATCTATCTTACTCGCACAATAACGCTTACACGGTTCCACCAGAATTTCACCAGTTTTATGGGCAACATAGCAATACACCCCATGTTAGAAATACTGACAATAGAGCCATGGTTACGGTCCCCACTTTTACGAATACTACACATTGAATGAGTAATCCCAGGGACCTAGTTCCAACACATCAACCTGCTCCTCAGAATTCCTCTCTTGATGATGTTCTTGCACGTTTCATACAACAAACGCAAGTGTCCATAGAAATGAATGTTCAAGCTATACAACCGATGGAACAAAAACTTGATGAGAAGGGCAAATTTCCAGGACAAGCTATCCCGAATCCCAAGGGCAAGGAAGTCGCCTTGGTGACGGAAACTCCGTCTTCATCTCCACTAATTGCAGAAGTTAAAACGGTCCACACACTTAGGTCAGGAAAACAGGTTGACAATCAGATTAACTACAAACCGAGTCCTAGCATTGTGACTCCGGTTACCACGACACTTAATGCACCACTTAAGAATCCTGCTAATGAAGCTAACACCTCTAAGCCAAGGATACATACCTTGTAAGATTGTGGAGCTTTCATTGCCTTACGACCCACCCGTGGCTTACCCACATAGACTCACAAGGTTTGTGAAGGAAGAACAAGCTGAGGAGGTACCTAACGTGTTCAAACATATAAACATAAACATACTGTTCCTCACCACTATCAAGAAGATACCTTCCTACGCTAAGGTTTTGAAAGACTTGTGCACCGCAAAGAGGAAAACAAATGTGCCCAAAAGTGCATTTGTTGCGGAAGAATTTTCAGCACTTGTCCAACACAGCGGAGTGGTGAAATATAAGGACCCTGGAAAACCAATCCTAGCATGCAAGCTTGGTGATAAGTTCATGGGTAAAGCTTTGTTAGACCTATGAGCGAGTGTTAACCTTTTCCCTTACTCCTTATACATCAGCCTAGGTCTAAACAACATGAAACCTACGAAAATGCCTTTACAACTGGCGGACAGATCATTGAAAGTACTTAGAGGAATAGTTGAGGATCTCTTAGTCAAAGTGTCCGACTTTTACTATCTTGTTGATTTTGTGGTGTTGGACACTGAACCTACTGTCGATGACTCGGTTCCCATCATCCTTGGCCGACTGTTTTTTGCCACCTCTAATGCTCTCATAAACTGCCGGATAGTTCTATGGTTCTCACTTTTAGCTCTATGACTGTTGAAGTAAATATTTTTAACCTTCGCCAACAACCCCCTAATCTTTCCTTATCTGAATATGTGTGGCTTCTTGACTCTTTACCTTATGAGATGGTGCCTAGTCGTTATCCTGAAGATCCGGTTGTTCATTGCCATACCATGTATAATGTTAACTTTGACATCTATCAATCTATTGTTCAAGCCAACGCTCATCTTGATTCTGTGCCTATCTTTGACCCCAAAGACCCTGAGGCCATTGATCCGGTTTGTTGCATTGATTCTGAGTCCCAATTAAGTAGAGACCATCACTCCATCTCCTGATCCTCTTCCCCCCGAGCTGAAATCTACCGAATTAGATTTAGACTGTAGTCATCCTGTTATCATCTCATCTCTTACCACCGAACAGGAAAATCAGCTATATTTTCAAATTGGTGACAAAGTTTTGCTTTATAATCCTCGTCTGCATTTATTTTTTGGTAAACTTCAGTCTCGTTGGTCAGGCCCCTTTGTTGTGTCTGCAGTAACTCCTTATGGTGCTATTACATGTGTTAATTCTGCAGACGGTTCTGAATTTCAAGTCAATAGTCAATGTCTTATGCATTTCCACGAGTTAAGGCCTCATGAAACTCTCATAGAGGATCCTACCTATTTAGACTGACCCTTGACTTGCTGGTATCCTAACCCTCTCTGTATTCCTTTCCTTTTGTCTCTTCTGAGAGGTGTGGTTGAAAGTGCCTAAACCGTTAGTCCACAAACTCTTACTGGCTGAGTCTAATTGATCTAGTAAACACTTTTCTCTTGAGCGTCACCACCCAACAGACCTGTTTCCCACTCTGTTTGGAGGTGGGGAAGTCAATTCCCATCTTTTTTTAAGCCTCGAGTATCTGACTTTAAAAGACTCTTTGTTGTATCTCTTTTTTGACATCAGGATCTCGGGCATTCCACTCTAGCGTTTTATCTCTCCCGTATCTTTCTTTTAGAGTAGCGTTTATCTAGGGAGTGAGTCATGTTTGTCCTCCTGTCTGGATGAAGACGTTAAACTTAGCGTTCCTGGGAGGCAGTCCTGTGTATCTTCTAACCTCGATCGTGCTTTATTGTTTCCTTTTGTTGCCGGGTTTAGTTGCATTTTGGTTGTTGCACCGCTCATTCTACCATCAGTGCTCAGTTCTGTTTGGGGGTGGCGCGGCCAGCCCATCCACTCTCTGTTTGCCGTTTGGCTGCTTGATAATTATTGCGGTCACAAAATGCATTGTTTTAAGATAGGATTTCTCTTTATGTTGAGTCAGTTTTTATTTCAGCATCTTTTATTTCAGTTGTGTCTTAGTATGGACTTCCTTGTAATCTCTATGTATCTGGAGATAATTTTGTTTGGCAGGAATTTATAAAGCAGTTTGAATTTTTAGTACATTCATGGTAATATCTTTCTTTCTTTCATTCCTTTGCTTTGTATGCGCCTTGAGGACAAGGCAATTTTTTTGTTTGGGGGTGGGGAAGTATTACAACCTTTTTGCAAAAGATTTTCAAACTTCCTTTTCCATACTTGTGTAAAAATTCAAAAATTTTGAAAAACCAAAAAAAGTCTTTGTTACAAAGACTTTTCCAAAAAGTTAGGATAAGTATACCATCAATGATGAATATAATGGTTGAATTCTATTTTATTCATATTTAAGGACATTTATTGCTTCACCAAGTAGTTGAGTCTCATACTCCATTTGCATGACATTCACTTGCATTTATGACAGATTACATGTGCAAATACAATTACACCTTGAGAAATATTACATACATCTGGAGTCAAAAGACTCAACCTTTCAGTTTTTTTTTTTTTTTTTTTTGTCTCATATTCAGCTTTCCAGTTAGCTTTGTGATGACATCAAGCGGGTGTAATATAAACTTGGGTCTTGTAGCTTATTCAAGACATGATCACCATATCAGTACTTAGAAATGATACAAAGACATTTAGTTAAACCTTGTTTACCGTAGCCTAGCATGTGATGTTTTATCCCTTAGGTTGACCATTCTGAGCCTTTCTTGTTACGTAGCTTTTTTCTTTAGCCCATTATCCTTACCCAACTCCATTGTGGGAAAAAATTACCCTTATAATGAGTAGGTCCTTTTACCCACTGTTTTTGGAACATGGGGATGATTGTTTCTGTGGTTACAAGAAAGAAAGGAGAAACACAAAGAAATCTCCAAACTAGTGAGATGAACCAAAAACTGAAAATCAAAAAAATTGATGAATTCCAGAAAAAGCCAGAATCTTCTAAAAATCTAGAAACCCAAAAGAAATGAAGATTCCAAAAAAATTGGCTAAAGCTTCATTGAATTTTCCCCAAAGAAGATGAGAAACACTCCTTCCCTAAAGAAAATTTTCAAAAATCTCTCCAAGTGCTGTTATTAAAAATCACAGGTATTGAAGGCCGAATGTTCCAAAAATATTTCACAAAGCCTTTTCCATTTCTAACCCTATCCTAAGCTCAATTACAACTTATTACTTTCTTTTGTAGATCTAAGCTGATATGGTAGGATGTGGCGAGTAAGTGACAAGGTGCTAAGGTGAAAAACCCGACATCTCAAGAAAGGCTAACTTTTTCATTCTTTGAGAGTACGTTCATTCCATTACACCAATCCGTTCTTATTAATATATGTGAGATGATTGTCCATCTTCTTTTCTCACATAGAGGTAAAATGATAAACACCATCTCTGAGTGACTTTTATTTCTGAGTGTTTGTCTGTGAGGCAAAAGTCAAAGCGACCTTTCCAATGGTGACTTAAGACCCGTGGTAGTATGTGTACATGCTTGTTTTTGATGCATTTGGAACCATTATGCTAATTTTTATGTATTTGTACTACGCTATCTCATATGAACGGTTTTGCAATACTTATCCTTATCTTTGAGATACTATATGGATGACATCCATTGCTGAGGTAAATGATAGAATATCCTGTTCTTTGGACTAGTCATTATAGTAAATTTGTGGGTATCTTTTCTGGAAAACCCTCAGGAGACTATAACTCCTCCACTTGGGAATCCCTTATGGTTAAAAACCTTGATGCATGTGGTTAATGCAATCACCCTAGTTCTATTTCTCTTTTGAGTCCTTATTTCGTTTCTTCTCACCTTTGCTTGAAGACAAGAAAAATGTAGTTTGGGGGATTTGACAAGTCCTAAAAAGTGTATATTTATCCCCCGAATAACACCTTGTTTGCATAGCACATAGCTTATATTATTATGTTATATCTATTGATTAGTGCTTTCTTGTCATTTGTGTGTATGTTTCGTGAGCCGAAATGCAAATATTGTGTTAAAGCCCGCAAAAAGTCAAGAAAAGTCACCAAAAGGATGCTATTTGCACAAGGAAAGTGAATTGATACTTGCACCCACAGAGTTGCTGAGGGCACCCCGCGGACTGGTCCTATGGACTTGACTTTATGTCTTAGTTGGGTGGCCCAAATCTCAGCACAATCCGGGTTATATTGAGGCCCACAAGTCAGAATTTCTATTTAGACCTTTATTAAAATCCAATATTAAAAAGGCTTTATATGAAGATCTAGAAGTCTGATTTGGGCCCATGAGCTGTCCAATTGAAGGTCTTGGTCCAACCTACAACTTAAACCCAAAATAATTAGGTTTTTCTGAAAACCTAATGCCTCTAGAAGACCAACAGCAGCAACCACGAATTTGACCTAACTTGAAAGACTTTATTAGCAAGTAATAAGCTTTGTATTTACTATATAAGAGAAGTAGTAGCTAGGGTTTAGGAAGTTCATATAAAGTTGAAGTTCTTGTCGAAGGTTTACGTTTTCATCTTCTTCTTTTGTATTGAACTCAATTATTATTATCAATATCAATCTATTCACTTTTCCTTTATGATGTCTTGTTATTTATTTATTTATTTATTTCATGGTGTCATCATCAAAGATGAGTAGCTAAATTCCCTTAGGGGGATGGTTGAAGCACTCTAGATAATCCAAAAGCACCATGTTGTTCTTAATGTTCATTGTGATTCAAAGTACTTAATGCTTATTTACTTCTATTTCACGACATAAGGTAAGTATGATTATTTGCATATTATTGTTATCCATGTTATTAAAATACCATGGTTAGAGTATAGAGAGACCTAGCTTTAATAGTTGTACTTAGATTGATTAGAGATATGTGATGGAATAGATGAGAGGTGACTATCATATATCTAGAATCAATCTCTTTTATTGGAACCCTTTTGTAATTAAATTGATATCCGAGAGGTGACAGTTTGATTATGAATTAATATGTTGATTTAATGAAATTGAATAGCTGAGAGGTGGCGGTTTAATTAATGAAGCATATTCAATAGCATGCATAAGAGAGTCCCATTTTAATCGAGTGGAATAGCTAAGAGGTGACTACTTGATTATTATAGGTATTGATGATTAATTGGAATAGCTGAGAGGTGACTAATTAATTGTTATAGATTGAACATGAAAGGATGACATGTTATGTTTACATGATTTAGTTTATGGATACCAACTCTTCCCCCTATGTCATCATAAGATCTTCTTTACATCTCTATCCATCTTCTTAAGTTAGTTTAATTATTAGTCTATTTATTTATTGCCTGTAGGAAGTAGAATCAATCTCTATTTTATGTGTGAGTCACTTGGTGTTTCTTAACCATTGTTTTCTATTGTGTTTGAGCTAAGATCTTCACCTTAGAGGTGGGTATGACCCTTGCTTGTTACTTGTCTACTTTGATAATCAATATTTACGGCACAAGAAGGAACTTCATTATAAATCTATCTTTTGATTAGAGGTTACACCTTTAGCCTCTATCATATGTAGTGCATAGAGAATCAGAATGGTTAGAGATTGGACTTCTAATGAGGTTTATGAAAAGGTTTAGGTTTTGAAATCATGGGCTATCAGTGTGTTTTTGTTATGAGATGAACATTACCATATGTATATTTGGGTGCATGGTATACAGTATGGCAAGCGAGGTTGTTACTATATGGTAGACTATAAATGTTACTACATTATTCTTAGTGTAACAATGTGTCGAACACTTATCATACTCTCAATCTCTTTCTCTCTTGGTGTTTAGCAAATTATGTTAATCTCACATAACCGGGCCACTCTATCTCTGTGTTATTGTTGATGTTGCTACCTTTTTCAGGTAATTTTAATTCCTTTATATTTCTTTATCTAATTTGTTCTTATGAATACCTTCAAAGTAATTTATCTAAAATAAATTTTCTCCAACTTTTGAAGAAAAAACTTTCTTTTGATTCTCAACAATGAAAGCATTTATCTATTATTTCTAAGATAATGTTTTTATTTATAATTAATGGTACAAACACAATTATTCGTTAATAGTGAAGTCTCCCATTTGGTGTCTTGCCTGATGTAGAATTCAAACTGTGAGAGACTACTCAGACGTGGGATGGATTTCCAAACCAGTTGCGTATTGTGCAACCTTTTCTTGGAGTGCAAAGAAGCAAAAGATCCCTGTACACACCCAGCTTCGGCTAAGCTTCTCAATAGGCCAAATAGAGTACATCACTTGATTAAGCACAAATCAGTGCGAAAGGTACTCTACAAAATGGGCCAGAATCAAGCGAACCACTTTTTTTTTTCGAGATTGTGTTGACTCTATGGTAATCAAGCAACTTAACCATTTTCAGAACAAGAAATGGCAAGGGCGGAATCCATGATATGTACAGTGAATTGTCATATGTTGCATGGCACAATAGAGGTTACAGATTTCTGAAACTTATGTTTGACTGGGTCACATAATTATGTAGTTTAATCCACACTTTAGTATTTTTTTTGTGATATGTGCCACTCACTCCCTCGTTGTTGTTGTTGTTTTTTTTTTTTTTTTTTTTGTCCTCTAATCACACTCCCTACAAGCAAGGTTTAAGAAATAACGATATTCAAATTATTTAGGTTAGTTGTTTTTTATAACAGTTTTTGAAGGTTTGATATCACATCCAAAATTCCAAATAAGTGATGGTACACGTCATTACGGGACATGTATTTGAAACTTATTGAGACATTGCAGCTATGCTTTAGGAATTCCTGCCATATGCTTTCATATGGACAGTGTGAACCACAATGAACAAGATTATTTTAACCTACATCACTCTAAATATCAACAAACGGTATAAACAATATAGGTGTTAACATGAAAATTGTCACAACTTATCAGAACTGAGCAATGATGGGCAAGGATTGACTGTGGATAGGTGGTAGCAGTTGGGTACTCTTCAAACAAAAGGAGGATGCAGGGATACACAGTGCAATAAGTTTCGCTCAGCAGCAATGGGATGGCAGCAGTGCAACAAAGAGAGAGAAACTCAGTGCATGAGCAAACTTCCGACTGATTTTTGGCAACACTGTACACATGGAAGACTACTGCAATAGTTCTCTTTCTTTTCTGGTATGTTATTTTGTTCTGTTAATAGTGTGATATTTGAACCTGACAATGCATGATTTAAGCATGTTTATCAGAGATGTATCTGTTTGACATTGATATTAATAAAATCCTTTATTATTTTGTGATATTGTTCAAAGTGTTTTGTGTCGATTCTGCAGTGTAATGTTCGATTCAGGAATTGTAAGCCTTTATAAATTTGTAACGTTGTCGGATGTACTGTCCTTCAAACAAATGGTGGTAAACTGAATATTAAACCACAAACAAATGCACAAACTAAACACTATTGTAATTAATTTTAGTACTATTAACCGAATGGAGGACGAATGTTAACTAAAATATTCTAGAACACTAAAACAAACATTTACATAACCAACATCAAAGAACACATCAAAACATGCAAATTCGTCTAAACAAATTAATAAGAAAAAAAAATCAAATCAAAATATTTCTTATAAACATTTAAAAAGAAAAAACAAATAGTATAAGTAGAAATTTTTTAATCAAACAAATAAAAGATATTGTATTATCAAAAATATAATTAATAAAAATTTGTTGACACTAGCATGGCGAAGCCACGAGTACAACTAGTCTAAGTTATAAGCCACAAGGCAATCTCATGTTTAGGAGACAAACTTATAAAAAATTTGTCCTCGGATGGCCCATATTTTAAGTTGAAGGCCGAAATCAGATCTAGGCCTTAGAGTTTCCTCGATCACTGCAAATCTAACTTGAACATAAGTTTAAGTTATGGGCTAAGTTAAAATCATTGGTTGGGCTTAAGTTGTGGGCTTCGGTTGCTAAAAACTTACTTAGGTCTGAAAAATAAAGAAAGTTATGTTCTGCTTAGGGCATACCTAATGGACCATCAAATCTGGTATCAAACTCAAATTTGGTAAAAAAACAACAAAACACATCTCTAATGGACCATCAAATTTGAGTTGGTAGCAAAATTTTATCATTTGGTGTTTTTGAAGAAATTTGATACCACACTTGAGCAGGCAAGAGAGAACCGCTCAAGTTAAGCGGCTCATGAACACCCGCTTTGAGTGGTCCTTCATTACCCGCTCAAGTTTACACCCTCTTTGAGCGGTCCTTCATTACCCGCTCAAGTTTAAACTAACTTAAGCAGCTCTTGGTTGCCCGCTCAAGTCCAACTTAACCAAATATTATGTTGAGCGGCACCCCATTGCCCGCCCTATAACATGATTTTTTTACTAAGAATATGAGCGGCTCTCTTTTGCCTGCCCCATAACATGCAAGCGGTTGTTAAAAGCCCGCCCCAAATAAGCGGGTTTTAAATGACCGCTTAACCAAAGTGGTTCTTTATTGCCCGCTCAAGTTTGATGAACCATTAGAGAAAACGATTTTTGGTAGCAAATAAAACACAAAATGGGTATCAAATGTGCTTAGGTGGACCACCAAAACAAAAAAACCATTAGGGATGCCCTTAGACTAAAGCAAGCTATCTCCTTGCAAAATTCTTCCTGCTTAGATGAAAGCTATCTCCTTGCAACTCGATTTTTCAGAATTCTCCCTACCAAACTCTTTTTTTCTTCCTCTTGCATCTTAACTCTTCAAGCCTCTCCCCTAGAGTTCGGGTAATTTTTGAACTCCTAATCTTCAATGCCTTTTTATGTAGCAATTGCTTTTATTTGGTAATTTCTCTTTAGAAATTTCAAGAGAGATTATAAATAAATCGGTTTGTATTAGGTCTGTATGAAAAGTATAACTCAGGTATAAATGATTATCTTCCTTAGATATATAAAATTCTACCCTCCTTGGTTATGTATAAAATACAAATCCTAAATTAGACATCTTCAATCAGAATAGTGACTACCCTCCTAAAAGGCTAAACCATAACTCTGATTATACATGAAGCAGTAGAACTGGAACATTGTCAATTGGTAGAAGCTCATTATGCAGCTATAAGAACTCGAAAGAAAATACAAGATTATCTGATGTAGCAGTGTCATATGTCTTAACACTGATGATTAAATATCCTGATAGCCCAAGTTTATATTTTCTTTGATAGTCAGGTATTACAATATCTGGTAAATTAACCCTCTTAAAGGTGTTTCTATGTTAGAATATAACAGTACCCCGACCATCATAGATTCTGGTACAATTATCTCTCAAATCCCTATTACTATATATGAACCTCTACAAGACGCATTCGTCAAAGCTATGTCCTCTAGGTATCCCAAAGATCCATCTTTTTCCATACTTGACACATCTTATGCCAATAGAAAAGGTACTGAATGCCATACACGTGTCTGCGTATCTGATATGGGTCTGACATGTTTTGTGTAGTTTTTGAACTAATCAGTCTGAAACTGCGGACTTTGGCATTACTTTTAGATATGGGAGTATAAGTCAAAATATTCTCAGTTTAAAAGTACTATGCCCGAGCCTTTGTATAAAAATTATTTCACTTTATCAACTCAAATGTATTTTGCTAAATAACTCCTGTGATATTTGTATAATTTAGTGCACATTCCAATGTAAAAGAATATAGCATCATTCTTTCTGGCTTGATTGTGTGAGCACTGAAGAAGCTGAATTTAGTCTATGTTCATCTACTGAAACTTAATCTATTGATGCGTTAATCTCTTTCTCTATGGTTACAAAATGCTCATTTTTGTTCATTCACAACAATCTGTTTATTAGGTGCCTACTTTTCAAATTTATCTGATGTTATGCTCATTTTCTACAATTTGATGCCTCACACAAGGAAACCTATTTTATTTTAATTTCCTCAACTGATAATATGCCCTAAAAATCGAAACGCCTCTTTAGATTCCCATACATTGGTATTATTGAGCAATATCAATTGTTTCAATAAACCTAATTGATAGGCGATGAAAAACAAATCTACAATTTAATTAAATTCCCAATGTGTGAATCCTTGTCCTACTGGACTTTAAATATAATAATTGAATAGTGAATTTTATTAATTTAATTGATATTTGCTAATTGATTTTTATGTGTTCATCTTGCTAATTGTAATTTACAACCGACTCCACTACTCCAACCTGTTAAGTTTGAAGTACATTGGTTTCCGTTCTTGACTATTCAACAACAAAAATATACCACAAATATATTGGTTATTGTGATCTTCACCATTAGCTCATTAAGCTACCTCCATTTGGTACTACTTCTTAGTCATATTTTAGATCCTTACATTTTAGTTACTTTATACCCAAGTATTTTCCAAACAATAAGTTGTGAATGTTCTTCTAAACACATTCAAAGGTATAAACAAACTTTACAACCTATTTATTCGCAGATTAATCTTATCACGATGACTTTCAGCCCCATCATGATGGGTGCTGGAGAATTGAAAAGTGGTAATGCTGGAGAACCTTCAAAGTTGATCAAGCAACGTTACCATGACTCCATGAGGCAGCTGAAATCATCAAGAAGGGAAAAATCAAAGATATGTGTGCTTTGTTCATCAACAATCTTGATGCAGGGACTGGTAGAATGGGTGGTACAACCCAATATATGGTTAACAACCAGATGGTAACGCCACCCTCATGAAGATTGCTGATAACCCAACCAATGTTCATATCCCAGGTATGTACAACACAAGGAGGAGAAACCCTGTGGCTGTGTCCCATTGTCACTGTTAACGACTTTTCTACACCGTATGCCCCTCTCATCTGTGATGGTCGTATGGAGAAATTCTATGGTCTGTGGCAAATATCAGGTTATTTAATAGTGGCATTTTATTTTTGAAATTATATTACAACACTTGATACAAACCTAAACCTTCACCATATGCTGGTCTAAGCTAGTAAGCTTCCAGCCATAACCTGCTCTTCTGTTACAAGGTGAAGGTGCATTTGTAGGATGTTACAGTTAAGGTTTAGTTTATTGTCTTGATCAACCGGAAGTAGCTTCTATTTATTGATGAATATTTACCCTAGCTAGTAATGAATGATGGCCTGCATAAAATGGCTCAAAATTTCACAATACCAATTTATAGGGTTACAAAAGTGTCACGACAACTGGTTCCTACTCTTAGACAACATTTCATGACCTTCAATTGCTCAAACGTTAAGCACAAATCTAGAATTCATAAAGGTAGCTACCATCATCACTCCTAGTTGTTGGGTCGAAATTTGTTGCAGATCGATCGGTACAACCTTCTGGGATAGGGATGTTCACTTGTTGAGTTGCTTTTCCTGTATACAAGAACCATAAGAACTTAAAAACATACTTTTCTCTAGTCCCACTACTTCAATCATTAGAAACCTAAGATGCAAGCCTCCCATCATGTCCATGTTAGATAATGAACTAGTTAATTAGTTAATGAAGATATTATTATTGTTGTGTATTGGCTCGCAATGTCCAGGATCATAGCTTATATTAAGTGAGGTCTATAGAATCATACCTTATGTTTGTTTCTAGAAACAATGTAGGTAGGAATTCTACTCCCATAAGTACTTGGTATTCTAATTGGTAATTGGTATTGTTATTCAATTAGAATCCTTGTATGGATTAGGAGCTCTTGGGTATTATATATACTCACCTAGTTGGCTATTGTAAAGGAGTGGTAAAGGAGAGAGAGTGAACCAAAGGTGAAAGCATTACTAGATAGGGAGAGACAAATTTATGAGGGTTTTCATAATAGGGTTTCTCAGGTTCTAGTGTGTGAGAGAAAAAGAGACAAGGAATTATAGATTTATAATTAGGTTGTTTCTTTTCTCTGATTAATAAAATCTTCTTGATCGGTTGCCGGGTGGAGTAGGCGAGTTTGCCGAACCATGTTAATAATGGTGTTATTGTGTGATTGTGTTTTTCGAATTACTTTGTCTGTTATTTGCTATTATCTTGATTATCGGTATTACAACCAATCCTTGGGTTAAAGCTTCCGTTACACAAGAAGTGGTATCAGAGCAAAGTTCCAGGTTGTAGGGATTTTCGAGATGGCGCAAAGGTTTTCAAGTTCAGGTTTGAAGTTTGATGTAGAGAAGTTCGATAGAAAGATGAATTTTGGTTTGTGGAAAGTACAAGTCCAAGATCTCTTGATACAATCCGGGCTACACAAAGCATTAAAGGGAAAATCGGTGGATATGTCAGATGATGTTTGGGAAGAATTTGATTTGAACGCTATTAGTGTGATTCGATTGTGTTTAACGAAGGAGGTCTTGTCAAACGTTCTCGCAGAAAGTTCTTCGGTGAAACTTTGGTTAAAGCTTGAAAGTTTGTATATGACTAAGTCGTTATCAAATTGATTGTACCGCAAGCAGCAACTTTACAGGTTGAGGATGATAGAAGGTACAGGTATTAATGAACATCTCAGTGTTTTCAATAGCATGCTTTCTGAATTGGTTCATGTTGGAGTGAAGTTAGAGGATGAAGATAAAGCACATCTACTTCTGAACTCCATGACCCAATCCTATGAGCATATTATCACCACGTTGCTCTATGGAAAGGAAACTCTGGAATTGGATGAGGTTGTAAGTGCTATTTTATCTCATGAAATCAGAAATAAAGGCAGAGACGATGAATCTCATGGTGAGGGTTTGGTGATTAATGGGGGATCACGGAAAGGATTTAATAAGAGTAACAAGGCTCACCTAAAATGTTGGAAGTGCGGAAAATAGGGCACTTTAAACGGGATTGTGAGGAAAAAGGTGGACCGGTTTCGGCAAATAGCTCCAGGTCAGGGAAAGGCAAGCATATTGCTAATTTTGGCAGACATGCTAATGAAGTGGATTTTGATAATGAATTACTCTTGGTGACTACTCAAGAAGAAAATTTACATCGGGAATGGGTACTTGATAGCGGTGCCACAAAACATGTTTGTTCACATAGGTCATGGTTCGACAAGTATGAAAGATGTGAGGGTGGCTGGATGTCGATGTGTGAATGCTCCAAGAAGTCGATAGTGTGAGTCGGTAATATTTACATCAAGATGTATGACGGGAGGATACATACTTTTGAAGGTGTTCGACATGTGCCGAGTTTACAAAGAGAACTAATTTCTCTTTTTAAGTTAGATTCTTTGGGTTACAAGTTCACTGACAAGGTGGAGTTGTAGAGGTTTGCAGAGATTCCAATGTGATTATGAAAGGAGTCGCGAGTAGTAGTGACTTGTATACACTATTTGGTCAAACAATAGTAAGATCTAGAGTTAGTCCTAAGGCAGGCAAAGTGATGTTTAAATCACTGGGTTCTGTTATGAACAAGGTGGCTGCAGAAGGATGAAACTCAAGAAAGGGAAAGATGGTCAGCAAGTGGATTCCTATGGGCAAGTTTGAGGGTATCTCAAACTTGTCGGACAATCATAATTGATTGGGCACCCAAAAGGGTGGAGGTGGCAACATGGATCAAGAAGGTTTCACGGGCGCGGATGGAGTCAACAATAATCAAGTTCATTGGCTCGCCAAGGTGGAGATTGTTGTGTATTGGCTCGCAATGTGCAGGATCATAGCTTATATTAAGTGAGGTCTATAGGATCATACCTTATGTTTGTTTCTGGAAACAATGTAGGTATGAATTCAACTCCCATAAGTACTTGGTATTCTAATTGGTAATTGGTATTGTTATTCAATTAGAATCCTTGTATGGATTATGAACTCTTGGGTATTATATATACTCACCTAGTTGGCTATTGTAAAGGGGTGGTAAAGGAGAGAGAGTGAACCAAAGGTGAAAGCATTACTAGATAGGGAGAGACAAATTTATGAGGGTTTTCATAATAGGGTTTCTCAGGTTCTAGTGTGTGAGAGAAAAAGAGACAAGGAATTATAGATTTGTAATTAGGTTGTTTCTTTTCTCTGATTAATAAAATCTTCTTGATCGGTTCCCGGGTGGAGTAGGCGGGTTTGCCGAACCACGTTAATATTGGTGTTATTGTGTGCAATTGTGTTTTTTGATTACTTTCTCTGTTATTTGCTATTATCTTGATTATCGGTATTACAACCAATCCTTGGGTTAAAGCTTCCGTTGCACAACAATTCTATCAAGAAAGAAGCATACCAATTGATTGTCCAGAGAAGGTATCGACAATCTTGACAACAACATCGTGAGAAATGTTGTCAGTGATGAAGATACCAGTGCAAACACCAATCCAGTCCTCAGGAGTAGGAGCCCATAATGTACTACATATTAAGGTGACATGAGCAGGCAATCACATGTTGGTTAAATTAAGAAAAAATAAACTGCACAACATATTTAAAAGAAAAAAAATGTCAATAATATTATTAAATTTGAAATTAAACGAAAACAAAATAAAAGTTTTTAAATGGGTTCAAAGTAAAATGACAAGAGGGAATTATCGGTAGACCTACATATTCGGAGGTAATGTTGCCCAATTTGCACGACATCTACGTTGCGCCCAGAATAAAAGCACAAGGTGTACAAGGCCATTTCGCATTGGGGGGTTACAAGTTACACCCAGGATAATTGTAGAAAGATGCTTGCGAAAATAGTTGTTGTAGACTACTATTTAACTCAACAAGTCTAGCATCTTGCCAATTTAAGGGTCTAGGAACTGTAGGCAAACTGTATCTACTAAAGCAAAGCTTGTTGGCTTTCTCTTAAAGTCGCAATTGAACCCAATTGTGTAGACCACTAAAAGTACGACTCCTCCAGTTGCTGTCACTTATGAATATGTTTTTAAAAGGGTTTGAGGACTTTTTATCTGGTACATCAAACCATACCCTAGATAAAAATATGGGTAATATCCCAAAAAAGCCCCATGTTTAGGTGCATCTTCTCCAGTAGGCCTTGACATGGGGTCATCTTCTCAAATAAACCTTTACCCTTTTTTTCTATTTTATTTTATTGAAATACCCTTTGTACTAAAGACAAGAGAAAAAAAAATATAATAAGACAAATAAGAAAGAAACAAAAATATATTTTTTAATATTAATAATTTCTTTTGTTATATTATTTATAATTTGTATATCTTTTGATTAAAAAATTAAAAATTAATATGATGTATATGGTTGGAAAGATCTCAACGAGATCTATCTAACAAGATCCCACATGGGTATGGAAAACAAAACTCTACATACATGTGATTTTTATTTTTTCGATAATTTTTTTCTCTATATACTATATACTATTAGGATCTTGTCCGCTAAAACATTGATTGTAGTTCTCTAAACAATATAACTTTATCTTCTAAACCCTAAACCCTAAATCCTAAACCCTAAACCCTAAACCATATGTATTACTTGAATTTTGTGGAAGAACAGAAATGCCTGAGTGATTAAACAAAGAGAGATTATCAATTTCAAGGATGGTTAGAGAGCACATGAGCCTGTGGCTCAACGGTTGCATCCATCTCACAAAGTGAAGAGGTCATTAGTTCGAAACACGTCAGCAGTTGATTGTTTGATATAAGTTTCCTCATATAGTTTAAAGGGGTAGGGGTGCCCTCAACCCCATTTGTAAAAAAAAAAAAAGGATGGTTAGAGATGTGAAAGCTATTATATTGGTCTGATATGGAGATGAAATGGAGATTGAAGTACAGTTTTGAGGAGCTTCTTGAGCATTGGGACAACATTACTATGGCTAATTACACTAGGCAAAAGGAGGATTTATGTTTAGACTTAGTTATGTTCTCTCTTGTTTCTTATGCTTTGCGTCGTAACCTAAAAATAGTATATAGTCTTTTGTGAACCTAACTATATACATTAAAAGTTTTTTGAACTATAAGGGTTTTGCCCTCAGTCGAGACATCGAACTCATGCACCAAATTGAAGAGTACAATCCATATATATTGATAATATGAAGCAGATAACATGTCCAGGGGCGGAGCCAGGGGGTGTAAGGGTACGTACGTGCGTACCCTGAGATTTTGAAAAAAAATTATAATTTTTTTTTATACGTGGTTAACAATTCGCAATTGGGATCAGATCAAATCTTTTTAATACTTGTTTCCTTGTATGACTAGAACACTTTTAAATATTGTTAGTGTATTGATTGGGATATGAACTGAATATATGGAAAGTGGGCCCAAGTTTATGGGATGTGGTCATGTGGGAAGTCAAAACGTGAGATATTATCCCTCTCTCTCAAACTCTCTCTCTTTCAACACTATTACACTACTGTACCTCTCTCTGACTCTCTCAAGCACTAGTACACTACAGCCTAAAGGTATCTCCCTGACTCTCTTCGCTACCTACCACTGCAATTTAATTCAATTTCTAATAAATTATTGTTTATAAGTTGTTTTTTATGATTTGATTGTATATATATTTATATTCTAGAAATTATAATATTTTTAAGTATATTCTATTTAATTAGGGATTTCAGGTTTGCAAAGTTTGTATTTTTTTTTTTTATAAAATTCTTGTTTTTGTTCTAGTTAATTCTATGCCCACGCTATTCAATTACATATTTTTGAATTGTTTTTTCTCATAATTTGTTGATTGATCATTTGATTAACATTTTTTTTTTCTTAAACAGTGATGTCTTTGTTTAAGTATTATAACAACAAAACGTTGTTGCCGAATCCACCAACTCCTAGTGTACAAAGCGATGTTAGTAGTGAAGTAGAAACTACTTCAAAACGTAGTCACGAAGAGGAAGATATTAATGATGTTAGTGAAGAACAACCTGTTTCAAAGCGAAGCTTCAACAAAAAGAACATTGAGTGTAATGTGTCATCGACTTCACATCAAATTTATTGTGATGTTGACTTATCAAATCTTGTAGCCGATCCTGGTTTGCGTAAGCAAATTTCATCTTACCATCCCAATGACCGAGATTTGGTACGAAGAACTTATTTGCTTAAAGGTCCGTGTCAGCCTAAGGATCATCAATTTCCCCAAAAGATGATGAGAAAGAAGCTTCAAAAATTTGTTGAAGATTGGTTTGATGATTTCAAGGGTTGGCTTGAATATAGCATTGAGAAGGATGCTATGTTTTGTTTGGGTCAAATTATCGAAATTGACAACAACGTTTACAAAAAAATTTAATAATGACAATGTATTTCAAATATAACACCAACGTTTGTTATCGTATCAATTCATGACAACCAAGTTTAGCTCCGATGCTTTTTTTGGTGACCGATTTGATGTGGGTGTTAAACTTAGTTGTCATGAATTGATATGATATGAAACGTTGGTGTTATATTTGAAATGCATTATTATAATTGAAATTTTTGCAAACGTTGTTGTCAATTTTGATTATTTGACCGTTTTGTTTGTATTGTTTTCTCTTTAGACGTGAGTAATGAATGCAAGGTGGAGGTAAAACATTTACTGAAACAGGATATAGTAATTGGGAAAGGAAAAGTAACTTGCAGGTTCATGTTGGTGGAGTAAATAGTGCCCATAATAAAGCTTAAATGATGGCTCAAGACTTATTAAACTAAAATCAACATATTGAGTCAGTTATCATAAAGCAATCAGATCGAGCTCGAAGTGAATATCGTGTACATTTAATTGTAGTAACTGATGTTATTAGATTTCCCTTGCACCGAGGGTTGGCATTTCGTGGCATGATGAATCAGAAACTTCAAGCAATCTAGGGAATTTTCTTGAACTTCTGAACTATACGGATGATTACAATGAAACAATTAAAACTATTCTTCAAAATGCTTCAGAAAATCTGAAACTGACTTCACCTGGTATCCAAAAAGATATGGTCAATGTTTGTGCAGTTGAAACGATGATTGTTATTCTTAAAGACCTTGGCAATGCTTTATTTGCAATTATGATTGATGAAGCTCATGATATGTCAATTAAGGAGCAAATGGTTGTTGTCTTGCGGTATGTTGATAAGAGTGGTTGTGTGATCGAGCGATTTTTTGTGGTTGTACATGTTAATGATACAAGTGCAATATCACTCAAAAAAGCAATTGAAGAATTCTTTTCCAAGCACGGGTTGAGTATAACAAAATTACGAGAACAAGGCTATGACGGAGCTAGTAATATGATATGTGAGTTTAATGATGTCAAAGCATTGATTTTAAATGATAACAAATCTGCATTCTACGTCCATTGTTTTCCTCATCAGCTTCAATTAGCACTTGTAGCTGTCGCAAAAAAACAGAAAGACATTGCTTTACTTTTCAACATTGTTTCTAATGTGGTAAATATTGTTAGAGCATCTTGTAAGCGTCGTGATGCTTTAGGAGAGAAAAATGCTTTAAGAGTTATGGAAGCATTTGGGAAAGGTGAAATCCAAAGCGGAAGAGGTTTGCTCCAAGAAACTGGCCTTAAAAGATCTGATGATACACGATGGGGTTCACATTATGGAACACTTCTTAGCTTGATCTATATGTGTCTTCTGTGATTGATATGCTTGAAGATATTGCAGAAGAAGGTAGAAATTCTGAACAAAGAGGTGAAGCTTCTACACTAATGGATCAAATGCAAAGTTTTACTTTTATTTTCAGTATGTATTTGATGAAGGAGATACTAGGCATCATAAATGATTTATCGAAATCTTTGCAACGTGAATATCAAGACATTGTTAATGCCATGGCTCTTGTTGAAGTGTGTAAGACACAACTACAAACAATGAGAGATAGTGGGTGGGATTTATTCATTACTGAAGTTTCTTTAACTTGTGCCAAATATAGTGTCCAGGTTCCCAAAATGGAAGATAAGTTTGTTGCTTGAGGGAGGGCTCGTCGAGGTGTTGGAGAAGTTACAAACTTACATTATTATTGTTATAAGTTGTTTTATGGTTGCATCGATTGACAAACTCAGGGGTTGTGCAACATGTTTAATGAAACGACCACTGAGTTACTTTTGTTTATGGCTTGTTTTGATCCACGTGATTTATTTGTAGCTTTTGATAAGACAAAATTTATTCACTTTGCTGAATTTTACACAACTATTTTTTATCCAATCGAGCTTATGGTACTTGGTGATCAACTTGAAACTTCCATTATGGATGTGCGTGCCAACATCAAGTCTTCGGAAGTAAATGGACTTAATGGCCTTGCTAGGAAGATGGTTGAAACAAGAAAGCATATTGTCTATCCACTGGTTTATTTGCTCATTACATTGGCGCTTACTTTACCAGTTGATATTGCTTCAGTTGAAAGGGCTTTTTCTGATATGAATTTTCTAAAGAATCGACTGCGGAATCGAATGGTTGTTCAATTGCCAATTGATGAATGATTCATTAATCACGTATATCGAAAAAGGTATTTTTGATGGTATTGATAATGAGTCGATCATACAACGATTCCAAAAGATGGGACCTCGTCGAGGACAACTATGAGGTTGAGGTTTGTTTTAACATTCAGTATTGTACTTAATTTTTATATTTATTTTTTTGAAGATAAATGGTCATTTAGATGTTTGATTTAATTATATAATAAATCATTGATAGTTATGAGCAGTATTTGGTTGTTTACGAGAATTTTTTATTTTTTTTTATGCATCGTGAAATTGAGTGCGCACCCTGACTTAATATCCTGGCTACGTCATTGAACATGTCTTTGTAATTTAGAGAACAACAAGCAACAATTTAGAGGATATGAAAACATTGTTTAGGGGACAAAAATAAAAACTCCTGAATTTGGTAGTAATGTGTGATTTTGTTAGATTTTTAAAGTAATTTTGAAAAAACTTTTGAAATCATAAAGAGGTTTTTTTTCGAAACCCAACTTTCTCAGTAAAAAAAAATATAAAATTTTGAATTTTTATGAATATTTGAATCTTTATAATTTTTTTAATTTTTTAAATTTAAAATTATATAGTCATGTAGGATCTCGTTTAAAAGATCTTTTAAATCACAAGTTATAGAATTTTCAAATGTTAAAACCAAAAAGTTATACACCAACTATTTTTTTGTCTTTATCTGTTTTTTGTATTTTCTGAGTTTTTTGTCTTGTATTGACTTTATACAAAAGTTTATTTAAGAGTATGTAATACAAGAGTATGTCAGGGCCTATTGGGGAGGACGCACCTAAACATGGGGTTTTTTGGGGATAGTACCCTAAACATATTCTGAAGTCTTCCAAACTGAATGGTTCCCTTGATTTTTTTTTTTTTTTTTTTTTTTGCAAGTAGCTCCATAAATATTGCATGTGTGGTGTCTGAATCAAAGTATCCATATAATTCATAAACTCTTCTTGATCTCTTACCTTAAAAAGGATGTCTACAGAGCAAATCTGTCAAACCGTGGTATGTTGTGGGTGCTCCTGAGTCGAGTTTCTCCAAAATACCACGTTTCACCCACCTAAACATTTTTTTCCCGGTTCCTGTCCCCAACTCAAAATCGTTAGATTGGACACTGGAACTACGATCCATGGCCCATAGTCTATTACAGACTTTTGAGAGATTATGAAGCTCAACACGGGTTGGGCCATATATTGGGTTGGGCCGTAATGGATTGGGCCTTGCATGTTGATGGACAGAAGAAGTAGATGGGTGTGAAGCAGTGGAGTTACCACCAGTAGTTTTCATCTTCTTGGACTGGGAACAAAAAGTGGAAGGACGTTGGCAGTGAGAACTAGATGTCATTCTATGCTCATCCTCCAATATTTTTTTACCTTTTCTCTTTCTAGTTGACTATCAGAGTAATCCATCCCTAAATTATTTGGTAAAAAGCCAACTTAAACCAATAGAAAACAAAAACTAACCAAACCCAAACCAATATCTGAAAATAAAAAAGTAACGTTAACAATTTGATAAAGAAGTGGAATCAACTTTTGGGATTTATAATAAATAATAGGGAAATCATAATGACACCCGATATTTTACAAAGAGATATCCAAAGAATTAAGTTTACTCCATCCAAAAATGTTAATAATTAAAAACACCCAATATGATAAGAGCTACCCAATTTTTTTATTTTTTCTTTCTTTCTCTTCTATCTCTTCCCCATTCTCTCAACAAAATTTCTCCATATTCAAAATTCGATCCTCAAACATTTAAGTAAATTAAATGTTCAAATGAAAATCCTAAATTATTCAACTTGTTAATTTCTCTTTTATTTTTTAGGTCAAATAGCATTAAGTTAAACTTTAAACAAAATTTTCATGAACTTAACATAAAAAGAAACAACATGAATTTCTTCAAATAATGTGGTCTTCATCCATATTAAAGTATTTTATTGTCTCTTAAAAATTTATCATGGTCGTAAAGAATAGAATAATATTAAATTTAACTTTTTGGAAAACAAGAGGGCAATGATTTGGGTAGACGAAAAGAGAAAGTAGAGAAGAGAGACAAAGAAAAAAAACAAATTTTTTTAATAAGTTTTTAATTTAAATAGGTGTTTGGATCTTAGTAAAAATAGTATATAATTTTTTTGGGGGGTGCTTTTAATATGTTGGATAACTCTTTGTAAAGAGTCGGGTGTCAATATGATTTCCCTAAATAATATTGGTATGGTGGTCGGTGGCTAAAAGATATCTTTAGTCATTTTTAGCCGGTAATTAAACTGTTAGATTAATTCGATTTAAGGGTAATATAGTAATATGTGAAGCGACGTCTCCTGACATAATGTCCTTTTCTTTTTCCTTAGCCTCGACGGTTGTCATATGCGTTTAACCATTTAACCGTGCTCCTAGGTACTAGTTTCTAAGCCCATGCTACGCACGGGTTAGTTTCATTTTTATCTTTATATGTTTTTATTAAAAAAAAAAATTAATTAAATTCTTTTTTATTTTATTTTTTAATTTATGTAGTCCTTTTATTTTTGCATTAATAATATAAAATTAAAAAGACTAATGAAATTAAGAGTATCCTTTTCATGTATGAATAAACTCTAAATGAATAATCTGTCTCAAATTAATTTAAAATTGAAATATCTTAACTTAAATATAAATAATCAAACTTAAAGATTTTGAAAACATCTCAAATAAATATTGCTACTTAATCTAAGATAAATAAATCGGTCCCATAAGTTGCTTCAATATCAACTCCTTTCTTTCAAGTTCGGACTGAAAACTGAGTAAATACCCAATAAATGAACAGACATAAACCTCGTTTTAACGGACAAAACGTTATTTTTTGGCATTAGAACGCCCCGATTAAGCTATTGAGTGGCTAGTCTCTTAGATGTTATCATTTTCCACCGAAAAAACATGTGGGTTTCGTCCACTAATAAGTTCGGAACAAAAATTGAGTAAATACCAAGCCGAATCTCCAGATAAAACCCCGTTTCCATGGTCTAAATGGTCTATATTGGCCTTAAAACACCCCGGCTAAGCCTTGTCGATCATGACGTTTTGGATTCCAAACCAAGTGGGTTTCATACATTTTCAAATTCGAACTGAAAAACGAGTAAATATCCAACGAACGGACGGACATAAACCTCAATTTGACGGCCGGAACATTGTGTTTTGGCCTTAGAACGCCCTGAGTTAAGCTATTGAGTGGTAGTCTCTTAAATGTTATTGTTTTCCATGCGAAAAATGTGGGTTTCGTCCACTTTTAAGTTCGAAATAAAAATCGAGTAAATACCAAGCCAAATGTCCGGATAAAACCCCGATTCCATAGTCCAAATGTTCTATATTGACTTGAAACGCCCCGACTAAGCCTTTTCGTCCATTTGCAAATTCGGACCGAAAACTGAGTAAATACCCAATGAACGGACGAACATAAACCTCGTTTTGACGGACGAAATGTTGTTTTTTGGCCTTAGAACGCTCTGATTAAGCTATTGAGTGGTTAGTCTCTTAGATGTTATCGTTTTCCACCCGGAACATGTGGGTTTTCTTCCAATTATAAGTTCGGAACAAAAATTGAGTAAATACCAAGTCGAATGTCCGGACAAAACCCCGTTTCCATGGTCCAAATATTCTATATTGGCCTTAAAACGCTCTGGCTATATCGATCTTGACGTTTTGGATTCCAAACCAAGTGGGTTTCGTACATTTTCAAGATCAAGCCGAAAACCGAGTAAATATCCAATGAATAGACGAACATAAACCTCGTTTTGACGGACGAAACGTTGTGTTTTGGCCTTAAAACGCCCTGAATTAAGCTATTGAGTGGTAGTCTCTTAGATGTTATCGTTTTCCATGTGGAAAAATGTGGGTTTCGTCCACTTATAAGTTCAGAACAAAAATCGAGTAAATACCAGCCGAATGTCCAGACAAAACCCCGTTTCCATAGTACAAATGTTCTATTTTGCCTTAAAACGCCCCGGGTAAGCCTTGTCGATCTAGACGTTTTAAATTCCAAACCAAGTGGGTTTCATCCATTTCCAAGTTTGGACTGAAAATCGTGTAAATACCCAACAAACGGATGGACATAAACCTCGTTTTGACGGACGAAACGGTGGTTTTTGGCTTTAGAACGCTCCGAGTTAAGCTATTGAGTGGTATTCTCTTAGATGTTATCGTTTTCCATGCACAGGCATGTGGGTTTTGTCCACTTATAAGTTCAGAAAAAAAATCGAGTAAATACCAAGCCGAATGTGAAACCGGCACAAAGTGGTTTGACATCAATTTTGTGACAAAGTGTCCATGGTTATCTCACCTTGAGTTCATTGTTAGGAAAACCAAGTTGTACGCACATCGTCCCGAGTTTGTGTTCTCATGTCCTTGTGTCAAACTCGAGTTTTGGGTTCAGGACGTACGTACCTCTTAAGGACGTTCGTACGTCCAAGTAGGCAGCAGACGTGTTTTGGTCAGGACGTACGTACCTCTTAAGGACGTTCGTACGTCCATGTAGTCAGCAAGTTTGGATCGTGTATACGACGTACGAACGTCATATCGACGTACGTACGTCCAAAGTCGGTTTACACTATTTCGGCCCATTTTCCTTGATTTCCAACCCTAGGTATAAATAGGGTTTCTCTTCCAAACAACAAGTGAGTTCTTTGGCCGTCCATTATCCTTCTAGTTGTGGAGTTTTGGTTTAGGTTTTGGTGTTGAAAGTGTTTGTGGCTATTGAACTCAATTCCCTTCCTTCCTCCTTCTCTCAATTCATAACTTTGTGAACTTCCAAGTATCATAGTGATTTAGCTTCGAGTCTTCTTGTGTGTTCATCAAGAAGTCGAGTATCCTTGTGTGTTCATCAAGGAACTCTGGTGTAAGCTTGTTTCATAGTTCGGCTTCGAGTCCTCTTGTGTGTTCATCAAGAAGTCGAGTGTCTTGTGCGTACATCAAGGTGCTCTGGTGAAGTCAAGGTGTTAGAGATAACCAGGAGTATCAACTCGCAGTGAGTGCAGGTAGTTGGTAGGTTTGTACATCTCTTTTCATATAGTGGATTATTTGTTGTCGCGAGGACAACCGTGGACGTTTCCCATATTGGGTTTTACCACGTTAAAAATATCGTGTGTTCTTTATTTGTTTATTGCTTTATTGTTTGCTTTACTATTGTTATATTGCACATATATTGGGTTCTCAATTGGTATCAGAGCAGGGCGCTTGTTAAGGAGCGTAAAGGCTCACGCGTAGATCCTTAGTGCAATTTTAATGGATTCTGATAAATTTGGAACACTAATTTGTCCTCCTAAATTTGATGGTACTAATTTTCCCTATTGGAAAGTTCGTATGGCTCCGTATTTGCAGGCTATGAGTGAGGATGTGTGGATCGCTGTGGAAGATGGTTGGTCACCACCGAGAGTTACTACAGGTAGTACAGATGAGGTTGTTACAAGTGTAAAGCCACGAAACACATGGAGTGTGAAAGACAAAGTTGCTTCTACTAACAACCAAAAAGGGCTTAATGCTATATTTATGGCTTTGGATGCTAGTGAATTTCGGAGAGTTCATGGTTGTATAACATCCAAAGAGGCTTGGGATAGGTTGGTAAGAACTCATGAGGGTGACAATGCTGTCAAAGAGAGTAAGCTTGAACTTCTTATTACTCAATTTGAAACTATGAAAATGGATAATAATGAATCTTTTGATGAATTCTTTATTCGTTTGCAGGATATTATCAACACTAGTGCATCTTTAGGTTTAGTGTACACCGATACTCAAATAGTTCGTAAAGTTCTTCGGTCTTTGCCATCTAGATTCCGTTCTAGGAAAGATGCCATTCAAGAAAGCAATGACTTAAAGACCATGTCCATAGAGACCTTAGCAGGAAAATTGAGAACTTATGAACTTGAGGTTCAACTTGAACAACCTCAAAATAAATCCTTTGCTTTTAAAGCTGGAACTTTTGAGGATGTACAAGATGAAGGAATTAATCATGATAAGTCTCTTGACACTAAGCAACATCTAAGTATCATTTATCGTTATCTTAAACATATTTTTAAGACTATGAAATATAATGGTTTGACTAACCATGGTTTTGACGAGTGTAAGCTTCCCAAGAAATTTGGTGCACAAGGGATAGAACAACAAAAAATCAAGTTATCTACCACTTGGGAGGAAGATGAAAGCGATGATGATGATGATGTTGATGTAGCGGAAGACCATGCTACACATTGTGTTGCCTATGGAGCATCTTGGAATGAGAATGTGGATTGTCAGGTAACCGATATTGTCGATCATGAATTCGATGATTCTATTTTGGTAAGTCCTGGTGAGTTAAGGGAATTACATATGTCATCTGTTAAACAATGTCAATCCTTGCGTAAGACTAATCAGATTTTAAATGATATGGTTGAGTCTCTTGTGAAAGAGAAATCTGTACTTGCAGGTGATATGAATGCCTTATCTGAGGAGTTTTCCCAAGAAAAGCTAGATTTCCAATCTAGAATTATTTCTTTGGAAATATCCAATCGTGAGATAGGAGATAAGTATCGTTCTTTGTTGCTTGAGCATGAAGCTGTGAAAAAGGATTTATTCGCTTCTACTAAGCGATTGCAAGGGTTTGAGAAAGCTTCAGTTGATCTAGACACCCTTATTAAAAGTGGAAAGTCTTCTTCAGATAAGACTGGTTTAGGATATGACTATGTCGGAGCTTCCTCCAGTTGTGTCCCTCCTACTACTTCTTTTGTGAGGCCATCATTGCCTCATTTGTTACCAAATCCTCATATTCCTACTCCGTCTGCACCTACCAAGGCTTTTGAATCTAAGCCAAATATGATGACCAAGAACAAGACAAGTCCTAAACATAGACATTTTAAGTGTTTTACTTGTGGTCGGTTAGGTCATACTTCCGCTTTCTGTTGGGATAACAATTCCATGGTTCCATATTCTTCTTCTTATGGTAATAATTATTGGAACTCACATTGTTCTTTTCCTGTGCAGGCTCATCCTTTCTCTTGGCCTCCTTTTATGAGAAGAAGTGGCCCTAAAAAACCACAACACTTCAACAATAGAAAGAAGGTTGTGCAAAAGGTCACCAAACCACCTCATATATGGGATAGAAGCATCGATGCTGCCAAATGTAGTCTAGAGAATGAGAGGTTAAAGATTGGAAAGTCTACTATCAGGGATAATATTCAAAAATCCTCCATATCCGGGTCCAACTTACAGAATATCTCTCAAGTATGGGTACGAAAGGATGACTTGAACGTTCTGTTTTGACTTCTTAAAGTCAGATTGAATATCATCTTCGTATTTTTATTTTTATTTGTTTGTTTTCTAGCCTTGTGTTATTTTAATTGCATATTTTTCTAACCATATAGGCTATTTGTTTGGTGTGTTTTGTCTTTTTGTTTATGCATGTTTTGTTTGTTTGGGTTGAATATCATAAAAAAAAAAAAAAAAAATAGTTTACTTTGTTATGGGTGTTTGGGATACACATACTTTGTATATGTGGTTAGATTGGTCTATTGCTTTCAATCATAATTGTATGCTTAGTGCTCATGAATATAACTATTTTATTACACTTAGCATACGCTTGTGCTTTCATGTTTAGATTTTAGACCAACGTTTATCTAGTTGTGTCTCATGCATATATCCTTGCTTGATTACACTATGCACAGCTAGGTGGCACTTTGAGAGTTTGTTTGCATATCTTTTTCCATCCTTTGAACATGATAAACTTCTAGGATAATCATTAGTTGGAAATATACGTATGCATGCCTTCTTATGTTATCTTGATTATTAGTATGAAGGCGGTGTGGTAGTGGTCAACAATTCACAAAATCCCCAGCCTTTTGATCTTCTTGAGAAAGAAATCATTTGGTATACATACCCGTTGGGGCCGTGAGGGTCATGCAATGACGGATGCACTCAAGAGATGTTAGTTCTTGTGTTGCACGTTACCATGATGTTGCACTACTTTGAAAAGGGGAAGTAATTTGAAAAGATGTAGGCTACACCCTATCACATGTTGCAAAAGATGAAGGTAAAAATCCCTTTCACATGTTAATTTATGCACAGTAAAAAAAAAAATAAAAAAAAAAATAAACAAAACAGGTTATAAGTGCATTTCCCTGTGTCTGTTTAGGCGTTTGTGAAGTGAAATTCTTCTAATGGTGAATACTAGTTGTTTTGAGTGTTCTTATGGTTTGTGAGTGAGGTGTGGAAATAACTCTCTTTGTGTTTTCTTTAGCTTTCCCACACACCAAGGATGTTTGTATGATGCATTTCTAGTAGATGTTTGGTTTCGTATCTTAATCTTTGATTGGTGCGTACTTTGTTTAATGAAACCAAGTTTATTCATCTTTACTAAGTATCTTGTTTTAATTGAGCTTGCATATACTCTCTTCTACCCTTGTATGCATGGTTCTTTGTGTGTTTCAAATATCCTTATTTGGTTTGTTTTTTCTAGGTGCATCTTTCTCATATGCAATGCATTTGGGTGGAGCTTTTGTTTAGGGGGAGAAATCTTTGTATTGACATCGTGTTAACAAGTGTTTATTTTATGGCTTCCGTTGCATATCCTTTTTGTTGTTAACATGATTGTTCTCTTTCTTTTCTTCTTTAACCTTATTTGTTATGGTTTGGTATTTTTCTTCTCTTTCTTTTGTTACCTTGCTTCATTTGTGACAAAAAGGGGGAGATTTATGACTCTAATACTAACACCTTCTTCTTCTGTGTTAGTGTATTTTTGGGTCATGTTGCAGGTATGCTACACGTATGGGGGAGTTCATGAAGTATGGGGGAGTTGCTCGAGGAACTTCCGTTGGCTCTTTGATTGTTTCAGAATTTCTTGTTGCTTCCGTTCGATCTCTGATAATCAAACTGTCGGTGTTAGCTGGATGTCACGAATTGGTGACTTGGTATGTGTTCTACCTTGAGTGATTCTGTAGGCATGTCTTATAAATGCCATGGTTTGGGTTTGTAAGCACGTTTTATAAGTGCTATTAGAGTCATAGGTTTTTGTCACAAAATCAATGTCAAAGGGGGAGATTGAAACCGGCACAAAGTGGTTTGACATCAATTTTGTGACAAAGTGTCCATGGTTATCTCACCTTGAGTTCATTGTTAGGAAAACCAAGTTGTACGCACATCGTCCCGAGTTTGTGTTCTCATGTCCTTGTGTCAAACTCGAGTTTTGGGTTCAGGACGTACGTACCTCTTAAGGACGTTCGTACGTCCAAGTAGGCAGCAGACGTGTTTTGGTCAGGACGTACGTACCTCTTAAGGACGTTCGTACGTCCATGTAGTCAGCAAGTTTGGATCGTGTATACGACGTACGAACGTCATATCGACGTACGTACGTCCAAAGTCGGTTTACACTATTTCGGCCCATTTTCCTTGATTTCCAACCCTAGGTATAAATAGGGTTTCTCTTCCAAACAACAAGTGAGTTCTTTGGCCGTCCATTATCCTTCTAGTTGTGGAGTTTTGGTTTAGGTTTTGGTGTTGAAAGTGTTTGTGGCTATTGAACTCAATTCCCTTCCTTCCTCCTTCTCTCAATTCATAACTTTGTGAACTTCCAAGTATCATAGTGATTTAGCTTCGAGTCTTCTTGTGTGTTCATCAAGAAGTCGAGTATCCTTGTGTGTTCATCAAGGAACTCTGGTGTAAGCTTGTTTCATAGTTCGGCTTCGAGTCCTCTTGTGTGTTCATCAAGAAGTCGAGTGTCTTGTGCGTACATCAAGGTGCTCTGGTGAAGTCAAGGTGTTAGAGATAACCAGGAGTATCAACTCGCAGTGAGTGCAGGTAGTTGGTAGGTTTGTACATCTCTTTTCATATAGTGGATTATTTGTTGTCGCGAGGACAACCGTGGACGTTTCCCATATTGGGTTTTACCACGTTAAAAATATCGTGTGTTCTTTATTTGTTTATTGCTTTATTGTTTGCTTTACTATTGTTATATTGCACATATATTGGGTTCTCAGAATGTCCGGACAAAACTCTGTTTCCATGGTCCAAATGTTCTATATTGGCCTTAAAATGCCCCGGCTAAGCCTTGTCGATCTTAACGTTTTAGATTCCAAACCAAGTGGGTTTCGTCCATGTCCAAGTTCGGACCGAAAACTGAGTTAATACCCAACAGACAGACAGACATGCATAAACCTCATTTTGAAGGACGGGACGTTGTTTTTTGGACTTAGAACATCCCGTTTAAGCTATTGAGCGGCTAGTCTCTTAGATGTTATCGTTTTCCACCCAGAAACATGTGGGTTTCGTCCACTTATAAGTTTGGAACAAAATCCGAGTAAATACTAAGCCGAATGTCCGGACAAAACCTTGTTTCCAAGGTCCAAATATTCTATATTGGCCTTAAAATGCCCCAGCTAAACCTTGTTGATCTTGACGTTTTAGATTCCAAACCAAGTGGGTTTTGTTCATTTTCAAGTTCGGACAGAAAACCGAGTCAATATCCAACGAACCGAAGGACAAAAACCTCGTTTTGACGGACGAAACGTTGTATTTTGGCCTTAAAACGCCCCGAGTTAAGCTTTAAATTGCTAGTCTCTTAGATGTTATTGTTTTCCATGCCGAAAAATGTGAGTTTCATCCACTTATAAGTTCGAAACTAAAATCGAGTAAATACCAAGCCGAATGTCCGGACAAAAGTCCAATGTTCTATATTGGCCTTAAAATGCCCCAGCTAAGCTATGTCAATCTTGACGTTTTAGATTCCAAACGAAGTGGGTTTCGTCCATTTTCAAGTTCAGACCGAAAATCGAGAAAATACCCAACGACCGGACGAACATAAACCTCGTTTTGACGGACGAAACGTTGTTTTTTAGTCTTAGAACGCCCCGATTAAGCTATTGAGTAACTAGTGTCTCTTAGATGTTATCGTTTTCCATGAATAAACATGTGGGTTTTGTCCACTTATAAGTTCGGAACAAAAATCGACTAAATTCAAAGTCGAATGTCTAGAAAAAACCCGTTTCCATGGTCCAAATGTTCTATATTGGCTTTAAAACACCCTGTTAAGCCTTGTCGATCTTGATGGTTTAGATTCCAAACTAAGTGGGTTTCGTACATTTTCAAGTTTGGACCGAAAACCGAGTAAATATCCAACAAACGAACAGACATAAACCTCGTTTTGACGGACAAAAGTTGTGTTTTAGCCTTAGAACCCCCCGAGTTAAGCTATTGAGTTGTAGTCTCTTAGATATAATTGTTTTCCATGAGGAAAAATGTAGGTTTCCTCCATTTATAAGTTCGAAACAAAAATCTAGTAAATACCAAGCCGGATGTCCAGACAAAATCCCGTTTCCATGGTCCAAATGTTCTATATTATTGGCCATAAAATGCCACAGCTAAGCCTTGTCGATCATGAAGTTTTAGATTCCAAACCAAGTGGGTTTCGTCCATTTCCAAATTCGGACTGAAAACTGAGTAAATACCGTACGAACGAACGGACATAAACCTCGTTTTTTGGCCTTAGAACGCTCCAATTAAATTGAGTGGCTAGTCACTTAGATGTTATCATTTTCCACCCATAAACATGACGGTTTCGTCCAATTATAAGTTCGCAACAAAAATCAAGTACATACCAACCCGAATGTCCGGACAAAACCCCGTTTCCATGGCCCAAATATTCTATATTGACCTTAAAATGCCCTGGCTAAGCCTTGTCGATCTTGATGTTTTAGATTCCAAACCAAGATGGTTACGTACATTTTCAAGTTCGGACAAAAAACCGAGTAAATATTCAACTAACAAACGGACATAAACCTCGTTTTGAGAGACGAAACATTGTTTTTTGCCTTAGAACACCCCGAGTTAAGCTATTGAGTGGTAGTCTCTTAGATGTCATCATTTTCCATGCGGAAATATGTGGGTTACGTCCACTTATAAGTTCAGAACAAAAATCGAGTAAATACCAAGACGAATGTCCGGACAAAACCCCGTTTTCATGGTCCAAATGTTCTATATTGGCCTTAAAACGCCGCAACTAAGCCTTGTCGATCTTGACGTTTTAGTTTCCAAACCAAGTGGGTTTCGTCCATTTCCAAGTTCGGACCGAAACCTAGTAAATACCCAACGGACGGACATAAACCTCGTTTTAGCGGACGAAACATTGGCTTTTAGCCTTAGAACTCCCCGAGTTAACCTATTGAGTGGTAGTCTCTTAGATGTTATCGTTTTCCATGGAGAAACATGTGGGTTTTGTCTACTTATAAGTTTGGAACAAAAATCGAGTAAATACTAAGCCGAATGGACGGACAAAACCCCGTTTCCATGGTCCAAATGTTCTATATTGGCCATAAAACGCACCGGCAAAGCCTTGTCGATCTTGACGTTTTAGATTCCAAACCAAGTGGGTTTCGTACATTTTTAGGTTCGGACCGAAATTAGAGTAAGTATCCAATGAATGGACGGACATAAACCTCGTTTTGAAGGACGTAACGTTGTTTTTTTTTGCTTTAGAAAGCCCTAACTAAGCTATTGAGTGGTTAGTCTCTTAGATGTTATCGTTTTCCATACTGAAACATGTGGGTTTTATCCACTTATAAGTTCAGAACAAAAATAGAGTAAATACCAAACCGAATGTCAGGACAAAACCCCGTTTCCATGGTCCAAATATTCTATATTGGTTTTAAAATGCCCCGGCTAAGCCTTGCCGATCTTGATGTGTTAGATTCCAAACCAAGTGGGTTTCATCCATTTTTTTGCCTTAGAAATCCCCAAATAAGCTATTGAGTGGCTAGTCTTTAGATGTTATCGTTTTCCATGTAGAAACATGTGGGCTTTGCGCACTTATAAATTCAGAACCAAAATCAAGTAAATACCAAGCCGAATGTACGAACAAAACCCCGTTTCCATGGCCCAAATATTCTATATTGACCTTAAAATGCTCTGGCTAAGCCTTGTCGATCTTGATGTTTTAGATTCCAAACCAAGATGGTTACGTACATTTTCAAGTTCGCACCAAAAACCGAGTAAATATTCAATGAACGGACGGACATAAACCTCGTTTTGACGGACGAAACGTTGTGTTTTGGGCTTAGAACGCCCCGAGTTAAGCTATTGAGTGGTAATCCCTTAGATTTTTTTTTTAGTGAGGAAAAATGTGGGTTTCGTTGACTTATAAGTTCAGAACAAAAATCGAGTAAATACCAAGCCGAATGTCCGGACAAAACCCGTTTCCATGGTCAAAATGTTCTATATTGGCCTTAAATCGCCCAGGCTAAGCCTTGTCGATCTTGACGTTTTAGATTCCAAACCAAGTGGGTTTCGTCTAATTCCAAGTTCGGACCAAAAACCGAGTAAATGCCCAACGAACGGACGGACATAAACCTCAATATGACGGACGAAACGTTGGATTTTGGCCTTATAACACCCTGACTTAAGCTTTTGAGTGGTAGTCTCTTAGATGTTAATGTTTTCCATATATCTAGAATCATGTGGGTTTTGTCCACTTATAAATTCAAAACAAAAATCGAGTAAATACCAAGCCGATTGTCCGGACAAAACCCCATTTCCATGGTCCAAATGTTCTATATTGGCCTTAAAACGCCCCGGCTAAGCCTTGTCGATCTTGATGTTTTAGATTCCAAACCAAGTGGGTTTCGTCCATTTTCAAGTTCGGACCGAAAACCGAGAAAATAACCAGAGAACGGACGGACATAAACCTCGTTTTGACGGGTGGAACGTTGTTTTTTGTTGTAGAAAGCCCCGATTAAGCTATTGAGTGGTTAGTCTCTTAGATATTTTCGTTTTCCATGCAGAAACATGTGGGTTTTGTCCACTTATAAGTTCGGAATAAAAATCGAGTAAATACCAAGCCGAATATTCGGACAAAACCCTGTTTCCATGGTCTAAATGTTTTATATTGGATTTAAAATGCCCTGGCTAAGCCTTGTCGATCTTGACGTTTTAGATTCCAAACCAAGTGGGTTTCGTCCATTTCCAAGTTCGGACCGAAAACCGAGTAAATACCCAATGAACAGACAGACATTAACCTCGTTTTGACGGACGGAACGTTGTTTGTTTTTTTTTTCTGCCTTAGAACGCCCAAAGTTAAGCTATTGAGTTGTAGTATCTTAGATGTTATCGTTTTCCATGCAGAAAAATGTGGTTTTCATCCACTTATAAGTTCCAAGCCGAATGTCCGGACAAAGCCTCGTTTCCATGGTCCAATTGTTCTATATTGGCCTTAAAACTAAGGGTGGGCAAAAAACCGTGGAACCGGGAAAACGAACCGAAATAACTGGTCAAAATTGGGTTGACCAAGAACTGGATGGAATCGAACTGGAACCGAACCGAACTGTATATAACCAATCCAGTTTCAGTTTCTACTTATTATGTTCGGTTGGAACCGAACCGAACCGAGAATATATATTATATTTTTTGTATTTATTATTTTTAGTTAATTTTAGGAAATCTCTTAGTAGTATACATAGAAATTTTTAGTTATACTAGGTTTCTTTCTACCTTCCTGCTTTCTCTCACAGTCTCACCAAATAGTCACAATCCGCCACCACTACCCAAACCATCTCCACCACTACTACCATTACTTTGGTGAACCGGTACTGCCACCTTCATCTTCTTCTACTTAAGGTAATCTTCTTCTTCTTCTTCTTTCTTCCTCTGTTACTTTCAATCTCAAATTGATTGATTGTTTCATTACTTTTAATTTCTGATCTGTTTGCATTAATTTAAATTTCAATCCCTCACTTTAATTTCAATGTGAGTAGAATAGTTTTCATTTGCAATCTATCATTAATTGATAATTTCGATTTTCAATGTTTACTTATTTTAATTGTATAAAATATCATATGGTGTTCTTCAATTTGACTCCATTTTTGTTCTTATTATCTGCCACTAATGTGCTAGAAGGATTGTCATTGATGGATTATTCTCTTTGTTACTGTAGTAATGCTTGGAGTTGAAGAAGAAGACTAGAGTATCGAATTTCAAATCAATTTGAGTTGTTGGAACTGTTTGTATTAAATGTTTAATGTTGGACTATTTGTTTGAGTTGAATCTGTAATAGATAAATCAATTTGGTTATTAGTGTTTATTGAATTTGTTGGATTTGTTTGTTTTATCTGTTAGGTTGTTTAGGCCCAAAACAAAGGCCCAAATTAAAGCACAAACCGAAAACCGAACCGAACCGAACCGAGTTGCTTCGGTCCAGTCCAGTTCAGTTTCAATTTATTTTTCCCAGTTCGTGAAACCGAACCGAACCGAAATTGTATGCACAGTTCAGTTCCAATTTGACAGAAAATATGAACCGAACCGAACTGTGCCCACCCCTACTTAAAACGGCCCGGCTAAGCCTTGTCAATCTTGACGTTTTAGATTCCAAAACAAGTTGGTTTCGTCCATTTCCAAGTTCGGACATAAACCTCGTTTTGACGGACGGAACGTTGTATTTTTGGCCTTACAATGCCCCGATTAAATATTATTATTTTTATAATTTTGTTAATTATCTTTTTAATTATTGCGCCTTTTACAATAAAAATCCAACCCATAAATACACATATGTTACATTACGATTAAGCCATTACTTAAAGGGTATTAAATAAATTTACCAAAAAACCATGACTAAAAGGGTATTTTAATCAGAATTAGGTGACAAAATTCTAAAGCTCAATTCTCATTAACCAGGACTTACCCATTATTATTTTTATAAATTTGTTAATTATCTTTTTAATTATTGTGCATTGTACTCATAAACTAGTGTTTTAGCCAGTGCTACGCACCGGTTAATTTTAATTTATCCATTTTCGATTACCATTCAAGTTTTAAGTTATTTATTTTATTAAATATTACAAATTATATTAATTTATTAAATCTTATGTAATAATTATTTTTTAAGTAAATTTTGGTAGTTTTTTTTAAATATTTTATAGGAGTTCATTATATTCTTTTAATTTAATTTTTTTTTTTTTTTAATTATTGGACCTTTTGCTTATAAATAAAAATCCAGCCCATAAATAAAAATATGTTAAATTCCGATAAAACCATTATTTAAAGGGTATTGTGTAAATTTACCAAAAAATCATGACTAAAAAGGTATTTTAGTCAAAATTCGGTGACAAAATTCTGAAGCTCAATTCTCATTAACCGGGACTTACCCCTGAATTTTATTCATGTTTATAATAGTAGTATAAATAAAAATCTAACCCATAAATAAAAATATGTTAAATTACGATAAGACCATTACTTAAAGGGTGTTAAATAAATGTACCAAAAAACAATGACTAAAAAGGTATTTTAGTCAGAATTATGTGACAAAATTCTAAAGCTCAATTCTCATTAAGGGGGACTTACCCTGAATTTTATTCAGGTTTATAATAGTAGTATAGATCATAGGTGAAAATTTCGAATATATCCGAATATCCAACTTTGGAAAAACCGGAATATTCCGCGAATATCCGGACCCCAATGTCGGATATGGGAGGTTTGGCAAAAATGGTTCTCACGAAATATTTCGCGAATATTCGCGAAAAATTCGAAAAATTTGGAGGTTTTCTGCTATTGTCACGTTTTTTTTCTGGTTTCAATGTATAAACGTATAATTAAAAGAAAATCATACAGTGAAAATTAAACACGCGACAAATCATACAAGGAAGCTAAGACGGAACTATTACACAAGATAGTTTTACTCATAGGTGAAAAAATCGTAAATACCGGGCGGATATTCACAGAACTTTTATTTGTTTCTAATATAAGAACTAAACACAAACAACCTCATAACAACTCAACCCATAGTTTTATTTTAATAATCAAAATAAAAGACATGCTAACCCCAGAATGATAGACACCCCAAGTCAAACCGATGAGCTTCGAGTCGCATACGTGTGGGGACGAACTCAGTACAGTAATATTCCCATGACATTGTTTGCTCGTACTACCTGAATTGGTCAATATGCATATCATATGCATCTTGATCCATACAATACGGAGCAAATGATTCAAAGATAAGAAATCCCGAGTTTTGTTGAACCGGCATTAATGTATCAGCTGACTGCACGTCCGACCCACTTGTCATTGGGGCCAACCAACTCCCTATATTAGGAAACCAAGAACCACTAGAATCTGGTTGGGTTTGGTAGGATGGTACACTGGAATCATCACTTTGGGAGGTTCTCGTGTTACCATAAGAAAAATGAGGGTAAACATAGGTAAGTTGGGTGTTGCCTTGAGAATAAGGGAGGTTCCACGAACCTTGGGAAGAAAACTTGTCAGGAATGTTCCATGAACCTTGGGAAGATACCCTAGATGATTCTGTTTTCGTTTGAGGATGTGGTCTTTTCTGTCGAGGTCGTTTTCCTTCTCTTGGTTATTGTCATCCAACATGGTCTTCATCTTGGGTGGCAAAAAGAAATTGAGACTCCCCCGTGAAACGAAACGCTTTTGGGATGCGTTCTCTTAGTGAATCACTGGCTTCTGATCTTCCCCTTCGACGACCAACATCTACGTTTTGCTCACCGCGTCCATCATCATCATCATCGGAAGGTGAACGTGAACGTGGAGTTGATTTACTTCTGAACAGGTCACTACCATCACCACGAATATTGGGATGGTCCCCAACGGGGTCATCAGGAGAATCGCGGACGTCAAACATTGTGTGTCGTGGTTCTTCGGGCAAAATATTGTCTTCAACCCTCACATTAAGCCTCGCAGCAATTTCCGCGTTTGGGATCCGAGGTGCTTGATCCAGTTCGAGATCAAGTCCATCTTCGTTGACGATCCAATCCATCGGTGCATCATCCTTATCGGTCCATCTTCGTTGACGATCCGCGTTTGGACCCTTTTTTGATAACCTCATCGAAAGTTCTAGTTTGGTGGGAATTAAAAATAAATGTGTTAATTTCAGAATTGAAAATTTCGTAAATTTCGTATTTTGCCGAATATTTCGCGAATATTCGTAAAAATCCGAGCGGCATGGGGAGGTTTATATTTCGTTTATATTATTCGTATGTCGTACCGCTCCGAATTCCCAAAAACCGGAATATTTCGTGAATATCCGCCCGGCATTTTCAATTTTTTCACCTATGGTATAGATTAGGATTTTCCAGAAAGTAGAAGCAAGGATTTCATTCAATGTAATACTACGAGTTCGAAATCCCACTTCACACTAAAAGCACCGATTGTAGAGCTAAGCTCACATGGATCATGGATGTTGAGGCAGGGAGAAGGGATGGTACCTTATGATACATGATATATACGTGATATTTGGAATGAATGCAGAATACGCCATTGCATTCACCAAGGCGCTAGATAAACACTGAAGACACTAGAATAAGCCACTGATGATGATGAAATTACATATATCGTTGTCTGTTTTCTTCCCTCCTGTTCCTTGTTATTAATTAGAATATACCATAATGCACTGAAGACCAATAACCTTAAAGTTGAGTACCTCGATCTACTAGTATTCTTCTTGATAGAAAAAGTTCAGGTTATTACTGAAAATCGTACTACCATGTTGTGAACAAGAACACTCCTGGAGCAAGACAAAAATTCCTTTTTTTGTAAGAAGAAACCTTTGTTGTTGTAATAGGGCTTCTGAGAGAAGAAGCATTGCTCTCGCTGTGCTTCTCAACATTGCAATAGTCAACACAAGTGTTGTTAATTCTTAGGAAATAATGTATTTTTTCTAATGCGGGTGCTCTCAACTCATTGTGATTTCTCAATGTACTGCGGTATTACTTAGTTTCACCAGAAGCCAGATGCGAGTCTTCCTGCTGCTATGAATTCTAGGTAGAATTAGTTTTCACTTTTCCAAAATCATTTAAAAAGCCCATGCTATCTGCGAACTTGGTTATGATCAAAAGGTATTATAGATTGATATGTATGCAATTCGATCTATGGCCTTGGGTAGAGCTCTCTCCTTGCAAGGACGTATTACCAAACCTGACAATCTGGGCATGCAATGGACCATGTAAGTATTACAGATTGGTATGTATGCAACTCCCTATACCACTCAAACTTTTTAGGAATTCCAAGTTTTAATGTATAGGACTTTTCATTGTATACTAAAAATCTAGGTATGTTATAGCAAGTTCTTACAGAAGGGCTTCCTACCTTCATAGATCGGATACATCGAAGACTGATGGAGATAATTTCATCCAATTGTTGCGGTGTTGCCTCTACAAAACAAGCTAAAACATTTGAAGGATTTTTTTACCTCCGCTCTCTTGTCCCTTTCCCTACTCCATTTTTTATGTAGTTTGAGATATATTTCTAGGATCTATACTTCTTATAGATCTCTCTCTTATATTGCATCCCACGCTCCCAGCTAAGTTTGCACTATTGCTAAGCAAGGCATATGTGCTACTAGAGGAATGCAATAAAGATGATGTGTCTCAAACTACCTAATTGAAAGAAGTAGGAACACGATAAAAATAAATTATAGAGACGAAGACCCTTTCGGGGATTGCAGTACTTCACAAACGTATACATAATGGCTCAAAATTTCAGAATACCAATTTATAGATACAAAAGCACTACGACAATTGGTTCCTACTCCTAGATAGCATTTCACCTTCATCTGCCCAAACATTAGGCACAAATTTATAATTCATAATTGCAGCTACCATCATCGCTCCTGGCTGTTGGGTCAAAGTTTGTTGCAGATCGGTCGGTACAACCTTCTGGGACAGGAACGTTCACTTGTTGAGCTGCTTTCCCTGTATCCAAGAACCATAAGAACTTAATTAGAACATACTTTTCTTTAATCCTTCTACTGAATCATTAGAAGCATAAGATGCAAACCTCCCATCAAGGCATCTAGGATTAAGGAGCTAACCATAGAAACTTCCGCTCTTGATAGAATCTGCATTCGCATCTCCAAGAGCAGCCTCGCTCATGTACTGTTCGGCCAACTGGACTCTCTTTACATTCTCTTGTTCTTTCACAAGCATAAACCCATACTCAAGGAGCTTCTCTACTGTCATCTTAGGCTGCTCAAAAGTGGGGGGTCCGTCTCTCGAGTTCACAAGCTTCTTTCCGACGCCGTCAACACCAACACCAGCTATCCACTTCCTCACCTCGTCATCATAAACTCTTGCCCTGAGAGCACCAAAGAAATCTGCAGGCAGAAGTTACCAAAAGAATGTTCAAAGTCCATTACTTCAGTTAAGTAACTCGTGAAGTTATTACAGCTATTATAATCAAGCAAGAAGCTTACCAATTGATTGTCCAGGGAAGGTATCGACAATCTTGACAACAGCTTCGTCAGGAATGTTGTCAGTCTTGAAGATACCGGTGCAAACACCAATTCGGTCTTCACGAGTAGGAGCCCAGTAAAATTTCTCCATACGACCATCACGGATGAGAGGGGCATAGAGTGTAGAGAAGTCGTTACCAGTGACAATGATTGGGACACGGGCGTTTTCCTCCTTGTTGTACATACCTGGGAGCTGAACATTGGTTGGGTTATCAGCAATGTTCATGAGGGTGGCGTTCACCATCTGGTTGTTAACTGTATATTGGGTTGTACCACCCATTCTACCAGCTCCTGCATCAAGATCGTTGATGAACAGACAACACATCTTTCCCTTCTTGATGATATCAGATGCCTCACGGTAACGTTGTCTGATCAACTTCGCAGGTTCTCCAGCATTACCACTTTCCAATTCTCCAGCACTCATCATGATGGGGCTGAAATTCATCGTGAAGATCAATATCAGAAAAAGTTTGTTGTAAAGTATTGTTCGTACATATTCTAAACATCTTTTCCCGTTTTTTGCAAAATTTTGTTGGGGTTAGATTCAGACCGACCCCCACCTGTATATTAAGCATAAGCACAATCTTTCTAGAAAACATGTTTTATTTCTTTGATGCTTGCTAAGCTTACAAGGACAGAATCTGACGAAGCAAATTGAACTTACTTGATTCCCATCTTGGAAAAGACAAGCTCACATTGGAAAGATTTCCCCTGACCTTTTCCTCCCCAAATACCAAGGATGAGAGGAACCTATATCAATTTTATAGAAATCAATTAAGTCCTAGAGATCCATTATTATTCTTGAAAGTTCGGAAAATGAGATACTTAACAAACCTTGATGTTGGGCAAAGTCATGAAATTCTTGGTGATGTGAACAACAAGCTTGTCCATGAAAGCGGGTGCTATGTAGAATCCATCCATGGTGTTGTCCAAATTGTACCTAGAAAACAATTTATGGTAGAACTTAAATTCATTATAAAGTTCAAATCAGATCGAAAACAAATATTTGAATTATACGTACTGGCGAAGTCCTGTGCTGATATATTCATAAGAACTGAGGATTGCATCATGAGTTCCAACTCCATCAGGAGCTTGGAAGAGGGTGTCAACCAATCCCTTTCCTCTGGTAATATCTTGTTGATCATCAGATATGTCGTACGCAAGACCCTTCCATCTGTCCTTCTCAGTTTGCTTTGATTCTTCGATTTCAGCACAAACTTTGAAGCTTCTGGATGAAGCCCTTTGATGAGTAAAAGCAGAGCTAACCTTCTTCAAGTTGCTTCCTAAGAAAGATGAGCTTGGTACTGAAGCTCCAGTACTAGAACTCGGCAAGTTCACCTGCATCAAACATAATTTTTTCTTCACTTTCATTGAAAACTAAAACAAACCCAAATCTTAAAATAGATAGATCAAACATAAAATCTAAAGAAGTAAAGCACCCCCCATCAATCATTTTTAAAACAAGCCCAAAGCTATCAATCAAAGAAAAAAGGCGGGAAAAACAGGGTACCGGTACTCTGTTCACAGCTCCAACAGTTGAAATGGTAGCAGCCATTGATGATGATGATAATGAGGATCAGAAATCTGTGATCAAATGAAGTTGATCTGGAAATGGAACTGTTTCTTTACTCCTTTAAAAGAGATGAAGAGATAAGACTTATAGTAGTTGGTGTTTGAATATGTGTTTTCTGTGGATTGCTTACGAATTCCTAACGGCCACACAATTGGGATTGGATGAGTGCCACGTGTCGACATTTTAGAAGGATATTGAGTTTGTGATAAATGAAGATTGGCGGGAGTGTGGTCTTTGAGGTTAAGATTTTCAGTTGGTTTCTTCTAATCTTTTCCACTTAAGATATCAATTTTTATTTTTATGTTTTTTTGAATTTCATTTGGGTAAATTATATGTTAAGGATGGATAGGAATAATGGATTATGTATACATTTTTGGACATGTGCCATCTGGACAAGATTTGCCATACCCCCATATTTGTTGGAATGCGAGTATTATTTATGTTTTGCATTTGAGTGTGGGGGTGCCGTTGGTAAACAAAACTACCAAGACTAGCAAGGCCGCTAGTTTTGTTTATCAACGTCTTCCATCACTGGGTTACGAGTCTGTGGCTCAATATTAATAATGCAACCCTAGTAAAAGAAGAGGTTATGGGTTCGAAACACATCAACAGCAGTTGATTGTTTGACAAAAAATTTCTCAAGGGAGTTGGGGTCCCCTCCATCCTTGTAAATGAAATGGAAATGTGTGGTGGCAAAAATTAGGCAATAGAACTTATGATAATGAGCAGATAAAATGGTATACCTAGTTTCACAGAAGCACAGAGCCTACGGTTAAATCAGCACATATCAACTCAACTGTCGGTGCCAATTGATGCATCCATGATGATGACTGGTTACTAATGCTTATGAACCTAGAAACAAATACAGCAACGAAAAACAAAATAGGTTGAGATACTGATTATTCTGATTTCTAATCTTTATGGCCACTGCCACGAGCTAATAGAACTAGGTATAAAGAACAGTCTGACAATGGCATTGTAGCTAAGGAAAACAAACCCAACCAGCCAGACACCAAAGCAGATGCAGAAAGCTGAATAGCTGATTCCATGTTTCACAGAAGCTGACCAAAGTTCATTGGAACTCCAGCAAAAGGTGTTCCAGGACAAGCCGTTCACTATTGAGGGCATTTGTACCAGAATGAAATCTCTGATTTGGTATTGGCTAGGTTACTGGCAGGGAATGCGCGACTACAATTTCAGAGAGCTGGTCATTCAGTGGGAGGAAGTAATCACAGGTCGTACGAGTTCTTTTTTTTTTTTTTTGCTAAAGAATCACAGGACGTAGGAGTTAGCTTCTGGTGTTTGGGTCCACTGCACTTATTGGTGCTGTTACCCGACGATCCCTAGCATTTTGATCAGGATGCATGTTATTCTTTCATAATAAATTTTACTTCAATCAAAAAAATAAAAAAAAAACACTCCAGCAAAAGAAGCTCCTGGGTTGGTTCGAGCATGAGACATATTTCTCAAACATCAAATTTCAAAGTGTCAATAGTTCAAGTGATCTCTATTGCATGAGGCTGATGCAACTCCTAAAGTAGTGAAGTCTTCTGCGTTTTTAGTTATCTTATTGTTTCGAAGGCCAGAGTTTGAAACTGGGTTCTTATCAATGTTTGAAACTGATAAACTTCAGGTTAATCACTAAGCTTTATTTCGGAGAAGTTGCAAACGGAGTCTTTTCGTTAGTTAATCTCAACTGAGCTTGTACCACTTTTTAACTGTACATTGTGTTTCATCATCAAGGTTGCATACAATGGTTTTAAAATTGAGGTTAGCAAGGAAGTTGGGGTACTTCATTGTGCTTAAATATAACAGTATTATATTTTAGAGTAATACAACAATTTGCTCTACAGGGTTTTCGTTACAAATAAATGATTCATGGATTTACAGATGAAGATAATAAATAAGCACACCAATAATAGATGGGAGACTATAGGTACTACACTTTATTGGCTTACTCTATTAAGGTGAACTTCCATTCATTTCAAAATTTTGGATTCTATTTCCTCCAAGCTCAGTCCTTTTGTTTCTGGAACAACAAAAACTACGAACAGAAGAGATATTAAAGCAATACCCGCAAAGAGGAGGAAGAGGTTATCTGCTCCCAGTAGCTCCTGCAGAAACCAATGCGAGACAGACAATGACTAATGAGTGAACTAGTAACCAGACAAACAATTGACAAGGGAAAGATGATGAAATCATTACCTTCAATGGAGAGAAAGCAAAAGTTACAATCGCATTTGAACCAAAGTTAGTGAGAACTGCAAGACTAATCCCACGACCTCTTGTGCGAAGCGGGAATATCTCTGACACCATTAACCAACTAATGGGACCAAAAGATATCTGTGGAAACAATTAAAAGAACAAATTAACATCATTACAGTGAAGATATGAAGAACTCTGCTACGAGAAAAAGTGTATTAGAGATCACATGACGAATATTACTTTCAGTCTCCATGTTACTTAACCAAAATCAAATGAGTTAAAAACTAGAATTGTCATTCCTGCTTGAGATGCTATAGGAAATTTTAACCGTTGTAAAACACTAAAAAAGTAACAGCGGTGAAACCCAGATGAAATTTTGACCCCACAGGAAGCAACAAGACAGTTACCTGGTAGCAGCCAACGTAAAGAAGAAGAGAGATGACAGCGATGATAGGGAATCCTTGAAGAACTTTATAATAAGCAGCGAGAAGCAGCAATGAAAGGGTCTATGACAGAGAAAGAAAATAAAGTACGCTCGAAATCAAACCTCACTGCCACTACTATAGAGCAGCATTACATGTAAAAAACAATGAATACAGTTACTGATGCTATACGATTGAGAAGCTTACAATACCACTGACGCCTCCAATCAGTAACGGACGCCTTCCAAGCTCGTCAACTTTCAGTACAGCTACACCCGTCATCACCAACTGCAGAAAATCAATACCATTACATAATCTTATTGTAAACAAGTATTTTATCATTACGAAAATTTTCAAATAGAATCGTAGATCAAACCTTAAACAAGCCAATTATGACTGAAACTCGAGCAGCGTCTGATGCAACAGAAAATCCAGCACTCTGAGATACATTTAATAGAAAGCGGCCGCTGTTGAGAAATTTGGCTTATGTCTAACTCTTTCCAATGAGGTTTGGAAAACAAAAATACCTGGAGAATGGAACCTGCATAGTACAGCACACTTGGCTGTCCCGTTATCTGTCGTTGTTGGGGATAAAAAGTTCAGTTTTCAGATTCACCGAATGCTATTGATTGACCCATTTGGTAAGCAAAAAAGGGGGATAACCCAGAGAACATTAACTTGACTCGTGAGCAGAAAGGTTATCCAAATACCTGCTGGAAAAGGACCAAACCTCCACCAATTATGAATGCTTTCAAATTTGCCCCTTGAAACACCTCCCAAAAACTCCCTTCAGACTCTTCAGCCCCATAAGCAGATTTCAAGGAGACCAGAGTATCTTCGATTTGCCTCTCAGATATTTTGTCACCAGAGGGACGACCCCTCAGTCTACCAAGGGCTTGAATTGCTTTTTCTTTGTATTCCTGTAATGATCCTTTGCCTTGCACTGCTCTAAGAAGTAACCAGCGTGGTGACGGTGGCAAACTCCACATGCCTATTCCCATTAGGACTGCAATAGGAGCACTGAGCCCATACATGTAACGCCACCCTCCAACTGCATCTATCTCAATACTGCCGATAAGGTAACCAAACTGCACATAACCAATCTTTTACTTACCAACTCAACTAAATGAGTCAAATATGAGAAACATTGGAACTTTAAGTTATATACTGGTAGAAAATATTACCACTACCATACTTTCAGTTATATACTAAAAAAAAGGATTACCAATATCCCGAGAACTATCATGAGTTCTTTTAAAGATATTAGTGTTCCACGAATCTGAGATGGCGAGGTCTCTGCAATATAAAGGGGAGCTCCATGCATAGCCTGTAGAAACCCATTTTTTCCCCAATTATATCGTTACTAAGTAAACCAACATATTCTGTGTATCTTTAAAGACATAGATGCACATAAGCTCACAAAAGCGCAAAAGAGTTGCAGAGATACTCACCAAACCAATTCCAAGACCATAAATAAGACGTCCGATTATGAGAACACCAAGATCTGGAGCAGTTCCCGTGATCAACCCACCAAGGCCATACAGGAGAGCCGCAATGATAAGCTCTCTTCTCCTGCCTTAATAGAAAATTCAAAGTTTGAACTATACTCATACTTGAAAATAGGAACACCAGTGTACAAAAAATAAGACGGATACGAATGATGTATACCTAAGAAATCTGCTATTGGATAGACAAGAATGGAGCCAAGAAGGGCTCCATAAAGAGAACCACTAACCTACACCCAAGAAAAGTAAAAGAGAAAAGGTTTAGCAAATCCATCTGAGATAGTCCACGTATAAAGTTCAACCACTTATGCAGATATGCTCAAGTACTAATAATTGTGAACCATACCACAAGACCAAGCTGTATTGATGAAAAATTAAACCATGTTGTTCCACTAAGCTCAGCTGACTGTACAATAATATCAATCCTTAGTTACAACGATACAAAGAATAGTTTTCAATAGCAGGATTGATCCAATAAAAACAGAGAAGAACTCTTGAGTTTAAATTTTAGTTAAAAGGAAAACCAAATAAAATTGATAAGAAAAATAAAAGACAAACTTTGCATACCTGCAAAGATATGGTGGCTCCTGATGTGGCTCCAATATCATATCCAAACAGTAGACCTCCCAAGGCTGGAAACAGAAACCTGCACCGAGATGCCAACTTAGAAACCACATATTTCTGAATGCTGCTAACTAATAATAAGAAAATAAAACCTTTGAGCAGCAACAACACAACATCTTCATAAAGTTCACAGAGAAAAATTGGAGACAAATCCTCACAATTTCATGATGCAATTAAAAAGCAGAGAATCGCTGTCTAATATCATTGCATTTTCATGGATATTATCTGATCTTCTTCTGATAAATTAATTCAAGTTATAAATGACTACAACTTTCCCCTCCACTAGAATGCTGAAAGATGGAAGAGCATCCAGACAAACTTTTTAACATAAAAACAGTGATCCTTCTAGTAAGTAGTAAACTAGTAACCTAGCTATGTGTGGGTATTAGTTTGTTTTAATTTGAGTGAAACCAGTTTCCACCAATACGTCCAGAGGGAATGAGGGATAAGTACTCTTAATGCTTGACTGCGTGATTGAACAAAGATATTGATTAATTTATGCTTGTGATATAATTACCGCTATTGATTTGCAGTTAGTGTTGACAGATGAGAAGAATACAGTATAGTTCTTTTTACATTTTAGTCTCTGTGGAGAGACTTGTATATATCTACAGATCCACACCAAACTCACAATCAGATTCTTTAGCCTTTTCAAATACATGCATACTAGCTTTAGGACAATATTCATGCCTTGCAGCAGAATTAAGACTTTTGTGATTTGTAACAAATATGGACCTAAGACTTCTTTGTTTTCCTTTGACTTGTCAATTGTCATAGATGATGCCTTCTACATATGGACTAGCGAGGTTAAAAGACCAAAATTACTGCTTGAAAGTAGAGTCTACTTTTTACTTTTGGGTTAAACCTTGGCTGTAGTCGTGTTCTAGAAAACTAGACCACCAAGTGCCTTGTTTAAATCCCGTTTTCATTTCTATAATAAAATTAACCAGACTACACATGGTTTCAAGTGTTTGGTTGCCTGTGTTTTCCATATCTATGCACGTTGGTTAAATCATTTTTTCAGTTCTTTATTAAAATTACCTGAGTACACAACTATACATCAATTCAAGTGTTTGGGTACCTGTGTTTCCATATCTACGCGACTATATTTAAGACAAAAATTGAGTCCACGATCCCGACCTTGCCTTTTCTTGGGCATAATGGCAACTACATAGGACATTGATGTTTACATATGCCAAAGAATTAGGTCTATACATCTAGACATGTTTTTTTTAATGAAAATACTTCTCCATACACAAACCCCAATTCACTATTTTCATCAAGGGAAGATTACAACTTTTCACATTCAATCCTAGAAATAGTGTCATTCAAATAAGATTTAATGACTCAAGTACCTATCTCATCTATGGCTATATCACTCCCAAAATAAAATTAGGACCAGTTACACCTCCATCTATTTCTTACTTGAGGCTAAACACCTTTGAATGAGGAAGCATTGATATTAACCTTACACAATATGGTTGAGATGGACCTATACGTGCAGTTGCAGTTGAACGTGCCACTCCAACACCACAAAGGAAAACATCAGAACCATATTTGTCTCCCTTTATTGCAACAATATCGAGCTTAATAGAAATCCCATATTAAGGAGAAGAAATCCTGTTTTAGCTTAACAAGCCTCCTTGCATGGTGTAATGATCTTTCTTCGAACCAGAGAGTATCAAAACTGTGCTTTGTCATTTAGGGTGACTCACAGCAGTAATATTGTTGGATGTTTCAAAACAAAGCATAAGGGCTTTTGATCTAGATTAGCGGCTAGGGGTTTCAATTAAGTAGATGAAATTGTTTTTGCTTAAACAAATTCTACAATGCACCATTCTTCCGTTGCTAAGTACTTAAATTAAACACTCACAATCTGTTGATTATCATAAACTCGACTGGTTGAATTATTGGACCTTTATATATTTAATTTCGATCATACACAAATGATAACTCTATAATCCATCAGTAGTACATCATAAGTTTGATTACAAATGTTAAAGCCTGAATTTATTAGCCAATGGAAGACTGTCAGTATATTCAATTGGTCTTCAGTCTTCCTTTTCGTCTAGATGTGTAATTGCTTAAATTTCTTTCCTCTTTTTTTTTATAACAAAACCAATTTCTGAGGTGCATTGCATACATATTGAACTTAGGAAAAATATAAAATTTGGAATCTAACATTAACCACACATTTGGCCAAAAATCGGCAAATATGTACTCAAATTGTAATCAACTACAGATTGCTTGAGAATTATGAAGATGGGTATGAAGAACTTACGGTAAAATTACAGAAGACCAAGCAAAATCCTCTTGGGATTCTTCAGAAACAAGGGGTTTTGCTTCTTCTCCTCCTCCTCCTCCTACTGAAAGGTCTCCATGGGGAATCAACTATATATACCCATAAACAACAGCAGACACATTATTTAATTAGTTAGATAAAAATAAATGGAATCATTCAAAATGAACCAGAAATGTTACAGAACATCAAATATATCTACAGTACCTTCTTGTGCCTGAGCCTCTGTTGAGAATGCAAGGGCATTCTTGTAAATAAAGGGTTTTTGTGGATGGAGAAAGTGGACTTAGAAGTAGGAGTAAGGCAGCAGAAGATGGAAGAAGTTTGATGTTTTTTATTGTTTAGAAGACAGTAGTAGTTGTAGTATGGTTGTTTTGTATTGAATTGAGATTTTTGTGTTGTTAGCAGACTGAAAACAGGTGCAGAAGAAGCAGAGATAGAGCAGCAGCAAGCCATGGTCGAACTGTCCAACTTGGATGTTGTGATGACTTGTGAGTTGTGATCAGTCTGACTTTATTTACTGATTACCAATTTGATTTCCTTTTTGGTCCGTCTAGTAGTCTACTTGTTTTGTTTGACTCAATTGGTAGGGGACTTGGTGAGTTGGTGCAAAAAATCATTTTAAGTACTGGTCTGGAGTCCAGTGACTCTGGAGTCTGGACTGGGCATAGAAGTCAGTCATTTTCCTATTCACAACCTTATCTTAGCATCTAAATCCATACATTTGCCATGGGAGCAAAGCTGGAGGCTGAAGCCGCGGTCTAAATTAAGTTTTGAATTTTATTATTGTGTGTTCAAGCTCGACTTGTTTAAGGAAACGAATAAGCTCGAGCCAACCTAAAAAAAGAGTGAGCCATGAGCCAAGCTCGAGTTGCTCCGCTCAAATAATTGCACCTTTCACTCTTTTCGGAAGGCCAATTGAGCACTTGAAAACCTGTATGCTCTTATAGTCTTATTGGAATAGAATGCTATTGGGAAAATTTTACCATGTGTGTAACATTGTCTTCCAAAATACCTTATCTGGAATGGAAGGGAAGACTGGAAGAGTAAAGGACTAAATGCATTTTTGGCCACTTTATTGAGTTGGAGTTGGATTGCATTGGTAAGTGGTGGTGACAAGTTTAACAGTTGTATATTTGCCTCACTTGTGTGATCCTTACAGTAAATTATTTGGGGAGAAGTATATATATCTCAAAGGGGTTGCAATTTGCAAACATGAAATTTGATAACAATAATATATATATATATATATATATATATATATATATATATATATATATATATATATATATATATATATATATATATTGTTGCTAGCTACGGAAACTCTCAAATACATTACCACATTTGTGCAGGGTCGATGAAATAGAACTAGAATGAATGAGCCTGTGGCTCAATGGTAGCACCTCTCTCACAAAGTGGAGAGATCGTGGGTTCGAAACACGTCAACAGCGGATTGTTTATATAAGTTTCTACACGTAATTTAAAAGGGGTAGGGGTCCCCTCAACCTCGCTCGCCAACCAAAAAAATAAAAAACAGAACTAGAGTACTACACACATGTATGGTCTGTGGACCAAATTTGAGATTGGACTTCTAGGTTTGAAAATGCATAAAGGGTATTCATAGTGTTTAAAACCCTGTTTTACCTTTTTTGTGTGATGAACTAGGAAAGTGAAGGAATGGTTAGTCTATCTCAGGCTGAGAGCAAGCAAAGCCAGGGAGAATATCGCTCAAAAAAGCTGAAGGAAACATCCACGCGAGGATATTGAACTTTGCAGCACCTAATGGAATGTGCTCCTGCCAAGGGTGAGCGGAAAACTACCTTTAAAAATTCTATCTTATCTTGGGAATACTGCTTATAACAGTGGCACAATGGTTCCTAAAGTAAAGCACGAACGTCATTCTGTTCATTATTACAAACTGTCTCTGGGGTGTTTGGCAACCAGTGGCGATGAGCAGTTTCAGAAGAGGAAAGCAGATTATAATTATTACTGGTTGACAAACTCTGCCATTTTCACCTCGTGAACTTTGCATATTACATCCTAAACTCTTTTAAGAGTCACTTCCCTGCAGTTTGATGATACAGATAATTAGCACCTCCATTGTTTCACTCGACATGTTCCCACCGTACGTTCAAAACCTGCTCTTTGTTCCCATACTTTTCACTCAACGAGTTACAGAAGACAAATGAAGAGAGAAAAATTCTATGTTCTATCATTATATTCTATCCAGTGGGAAATGACTCAACGAGTATTGTCCCCTCGGCCCCTCCCTTTTCCCCCCACATTGTCTGATTATTCTGCTTTTCAAGGTTAGTTTAATTGTATGAACTAAAAAATTCATTCTTTTTGCATATATGGAGACAAGAGATAGAGGAAGTCCAGTTCCATGAACATAACACCATTATTAATAGACTATTAGACCAACAACTCAGCCAGGTTAAATATACTAAAAGCTTTAGATTACGGAAAATTAACTTGCCCATATTTTACTTGATAGGGTTCTTTAAGAAACTGTACTTTTCCCTAAAGTAAATCAGATATGCCTATGGAATTATTTGATATTTGAAACATCACATTAGTGATTGCTCTCAAATTACTTGAATTGAATCCCCCTCAAAGTTAGTTAGTCACCGTCTTTTTTTGAAATCCAGTTCAGCTAAACCTAGGGGATGCTAGCTATCATACTCATACTAATGCAGAGTCCTTCCCCAAAGACAGAGATTTGATACTAATCTCTCATACTCAACAGAACTAGAAAAATAAAGTTCATGCAATATGCATGTTAAGTGTGCAATAATTTATGTAATCTTATGAAACCTTTGATGCATATTGTTTGTAAATACATTAAATTTACATAAAATAAACGACTTATCAAATAACAAAATACAAGTAAGTAGACGCATGATTTTACGTGGTTCGGCAATGGTGCCTACGTCCACGGGAGAGATAAGTGTATTTTATTGATCTGAGATGAGAGGAGCTAGAGAGAGCTTGTGAGGAGCTAGAGAGCTCTCCCTTTTAAATGAAATATGTCCCTTTATATAGACAGGGAATTACAATTGAGCACATGTGATATAAATCACATTGATGTTGTAACGTAAAATAACGGACAAATAATAATAGAGAATATTAGATCTTGATCTTGTAATTGTTGGCATTAACCTGGATTTCCACGTAAGCGCCACACGAGCTGATGAGTCATCGAGTTGGGCCAAGTTGGAGTATGACTTGTACTGCATGTCGGGCGGGCCAAGTCGTTGGAAATATACTTGAGCTCGGGTGAGCTCGATAAAAATAAGTTTGACGTCAATGTAGCTTGATTGAGGTCGGAAGAAATAAGTGCGGAGTCGGTTATTGGAGTTCCGAGTAATAGAGATGAAACAAGTGCAGAGTCAGTTATTGGGAGTTCCGAGTAAGAGAGAGCTCGGTAATGGGTATATACATATAGCCCCTTTTCATTCAGATTGACGGAAAAGAGTGTATACGAGTTGACTTTGATTTGGATGAAAACGAAAAGAAAGTTAGATTCAGCTGAACAAAAGAGCGCAATGCATTGTTCAATTTTCGAAGATTCCTTGAAACGAAAGGTCCCGATGCCTCATTCAATTTTTGGAGATTCTTTGAACGAAATGTCCTGATGCCTTGTTCAATTTTTGGAGATTCCTTGAACGAAAGGTCCTGATGCCTTGTTCAAAATTTTGAGATTCCATTTGATTTTGAACGAAAGAGCGCAATGCTTTGTTCAATTTTTGGAGATTCGTTGAACGAAAGGTCCTGATGCCATGTTCAGTTTTTGGAGATTCCATTTGATTTTGAACGAAAGGGCGCAATGCCTTGTTCAATTTTTGGAGATTCCTTGAACGAAAGATCCTGATGCCTTGTTCAATTTTTCTAGATTCCATTTGAATTTGAACGAAAGGGCGCAATGCCTTACTCAATTTTTGGAGATTCCTTGAACGAAAGGTCCTGATGCCTTGTTCAATTTTCGGAGATTCGTTGAACAAAAGGTCCTGATGCCTTGTTCAATTTTTCGAGATTCCATTTGATTTTGAACGAAATGGCGCAATGCCTTGTTCAATTTTTGGAGATTCCTTGAACGAAAGGTTCCGATGCCTTGTTCAATTTTTGGAGATTCGTTGAACGAAAGGTCCTGACGCCTTGTTCATTTTTTCGAGATTCCATTTTATTTTGAACGAAATGGCGCAATGCCTTGTTCAATTTTTGGAGACTCCTTGAACGAAAGGTCCCGATGCCTTGTTTAATTTTTGGAGCTTCGTTGAACGTAAGGTCCTGACGCCTTGTTCATTTTTTCGAGATTCCATTTAACTTTGAACGAAAGGGCGCAATGCCTTGTTCAACTTGTTTTTTGAACGAGAGAGGGTAGTGCCTCGTTTTGAGTTTTATAGATGACATAGTGACACAATTTAGAATTTCACTTGTAAAACAACAAGTGAAAGCGATCGATGTGGCCCATATGTGTGAAAGTAGCTCATAGATAGTGAGGTCGTATTTGGGTGACCTGCACATACAGAGAGCTACACCAAAAATATTTATTGTTAGTAGCAAAGAGTGCCAATAATAATATTTACAAAAATAATAATGGTCCATTGTATAGGTTTCTGATAAACTTAATAATCCCAAATGTTCCTGCATTCGAGGTCTTACGAAGTGCCTCATATAAGTCAAAATCTTCTAAAAATGTCTTGTAGAATTTGTTGAAGTTTTGCAATTTGCCTCCATAGTAGAATGAAGGTTTTACTAATTGCCTTGTTAAGATTTTTCTGAGACTTGAGAAATTGATTAATACTTGGGGTCTTTTGAATTAGCCCAATATAATATTAACAATATTGAATGACAAATAATTAATATTTATAAAGCAATAGATGCGACATGTACATAAAGAGAGAGCTACACGACCTACTAGCCAATAACTGTATACCAGATATCTACAGTACGCAAATGATTTATGATAGCCCCAGTATGATCAACCTTTGTTAATTGGGTCGTTGTGGCTAATTGAGCTTGTTGGTTTAATTGGTAATAATAGACATTCAACCAATTAATGATTATTTTGGTTGTACATTTCATAGTTGAAACAAGTGTATGTGAGACACTATACACCATATGTAGAATATAATGAGAAGCTAAATATTTTCTTAATAATTAATTGACCATTTCTATGTAATAGACTAGAATTATTATACAGTAGTTATAGCCATACCAAAGTGGGAATATGCTAAGTTTGCATGAAGGTGGTTGTTTAAGTTGACCAAGTCGGTTTAGATGAGCTCGTTTTGAGTGAGCTGCATATTGTGATCACTTAAGTCTTACTGATGTGGAGATAGCTAGTATGTAATAACGATAAAATGATCATTGTGGAGTTATCATGTATGGGCAATGAAAGGATGTTACTAATACCATATAAAACACATTAAAAATGTGAATTAACCACTCAACCGATTAGATGGTCAATTGTAACAATAAAGAAAATAAATGACAATTAATAGATGATTTCAAAATATCCATATATAACATTAAAGGTTATAAGTTACTATGTAATTACAATTGACATATATAATATGTTGATCGTGGAAAGTCATTTTGTAACTGAAATTATGAAATAACAGCTATCAAAGGCATTATAAAAACAGCACATATGAGGCCAAAGAAGGTCGCAAGCTTTGTTTCTAACGTAATGTTGCCATCAAGACATGAGTATAATAAATGGCTAAATAAAGACAAATTAAATTTGCGGTCAATTGTCAAATTGCCCGATGGTGTGATGCCAAAAATGCTAGTAATTAATAACCAAGTAACTGATGCATAGCATGATATGATGATGATGAATTAGCTATCAAGCTGCATAAGCTACTAATAAATGACGTCATAGCATGTTGGAAAGTGTAGTTGATTAGCAGAAAGGGTCAACAATAACATAATTTATTTTTATTTTTATTTTTTATTTTTGATGATGAACAATAACATAATCAAAAAATAACATAATATATCCAGCAAAAATAACATAATATGTTAAATACATGAGGTAAGTTTGTAATTGACAAGATGATGATTCAGTAGAGTAGTATTCTGGATTTAAGTTAAAACAAGGAGAGAGCTTGCATGTGAATTTTAAGAAAAATTGACCAACAAATAATGCTAACAGTAACATATAATTTGAAGAGAAATTATTTTGCAGAAAAGGATTGGAGAAAACTTATCCCAGTTTGTTATGCCTGAATGAAAATTCCAATATCGTTGCTTTGAGCTCCCACCATTGAAAAAACGTATGACAATTGTGTGTCAATTGTTCTTGCCAAACCCAATAATTGTAAGCAAAAGTACTTCAAGCCCCCGACCACAGTGCATTTTGAGTCGAAATTCGAATTATATTGATTTGTTGACGATGAACGTAACTTTTTGTTCGATCACAAACAGTCGGCGCCAATGTAAATACATTAAATTTACATAAAATAAACGACTTATCAAATAACAAAATACAAATAAGTAGACACATGATTTTACGTGGTTCGACAATGGTGCCTACATCCACGGGAGAGATAAGTGTATTTTATTGATCTGAGATGAGAGGAGCTAGAGAGAGCTTGTGAGGAGCTAGAGAGCTCTCCCTTTTACATGAAATATGTCCCTTTATATAGATAGGGAATTACAATTGAGCACATGTGATATAAATCACATTGATGTTGTAACGAAAAATAACGGACAAATAACGGACAAATAATAATGGAGAATATTAGATCTTGATCTTGTAATTGTTGGCATTAACCTGCATTGCCACGTAAGCGCCACACGAGCTGATGAGTCATTGAGTTGGTCCAAGTTGGAGTATGACTTGTACTGCATGTCGGACGGGCCAAGTTGTTGGAAATATACTTGAGCTCGGGTGAGCTCGATAAAAATAAGTTTGACGTCGATGTAGTTCGATTGAGGTCGGATGAAATAAGTGCGGAGTCGGTTATTGGAGTTCCGAGTAATAGAGATAAAACAAGTGCAGAGTCGGTTATTGGGAGTTCCGAGTAAGAGAGAGCTCGGTAATGGGTATATACATTGTTCATCAATACCCAATCTATAAGAATACTTTAATGAGTTATTTATGAAGATATTTATCCATATGCAGCCGCCGACAACTTGGACATAATCACAAATGAACACTCTTCAATCATGGATGCTTGCCTCAAGCCCTCAACCTTCAGCCTTGGTTGGTTTGTACACTAAAAGTAACATATTACATCAATGTATTTTTAAGAAATTATTGAACTTATAATGGATTTGGCTATGTCCACAATGAGCACATTTTCTATCAGATACATTTGTTAATGATTAATCTCATTAATTAAATCCCCTTCAAAGCATACTTCAGGAAAACACACCAAATTCTAGCATGATCATGTAGGCCACCAGTGAGACCCAAAAAGAACATTTTACCCAAAGTAGAACTGTCCATTTTCAGGAACTGTTATTGTCTGGAGTATCCCTGGTTCTCTAGTTATGATTATATAAAGTGTAAATGTTCAATGTTTTCCTTTTCCTAATCACACTGTAAGCTAGATTGATCTTAAGGTTAAACACAATGACAAGCTTTAGATCAGCGTGTGGAGCATGCAAGTTCTTGAGGAGAAAATGTGACAATGGGTGTATCTTTGCTCCTTACTTTGATCATGATGAAGGTGCAACCCATTTTGCTGCAGTTCACAAGGTCTTTGGAGCAAGCAACATATCAAAATTGCTACGAAACCTCCCTGTCCACAATCGAAGTGAAGCCGCCATCACCATATCTTACGAAGCCTTAGCAAGAATGCAAAATCCAGTATATGGTTGTGTTGGTCAAATATTCGCACTTCGACATCAGGTTTTAGTAGTGAAATGTTAATTCTTCTTTCTCACTTGTATACTAGATATTTTCCGTTCCTTTTAGAACAATTCCTACAGAGTGTTGCAATTCATAATTTCATATAATTGATGTCTATGATACTTGATCTTATCCTTGCAGGTAGCCAAACTGCAAGAGCAACTAGAAATTACTGAAACACAATATGCTGCCTCTGCTGCCAATTTCAATAGCCATCAAAATTTTCAGGTTTCCCACAACATCATGAATGGTAAACAACCCTCTGACCTCTGTCATGCAACGAATGGGAATACTGCAATTTCGGTCCTTAACAATAATATAGACTTACAGAATCCTTTGTGTGAGGGGAGAGGCCAAAGCTTATGCTTCGACTCCATAAATGAGTGGAGCTCTTTTGACAAAATCTACGAGGAAATGAACCAGGAAATGTATCTTGATCTGTAAACCTGTACTAGATGTTTCGGCCTATGCTGAGTACAGCAGGGGATCCTAGACTCCAAGTCTCAATTGTGAACTATTAGATGCTTGTCGAATCATGAATCAATAATGAATGACAGTGTTCTTAGTATATGCTTATGATCATGCAGCTCACTCATTAATATATATATATATATATATGTTCATTAGTTGTTAGTTTTCGTAATCTCATTCAAAAGTCTTTCTGATAGGTCAAAAATTCTTGGCAATACATCTTTCTTCTATCTGTACACAGTACTGCACATTGTACGGCACAGTGTTAGCAACTGCAAATCAGAAAGTGATCAACATAGTTCCACACAAAATGTTCAAATTAAAAGCTTAATCACAAAGAAAAACAAATCTATACATTTTAAATCTGAAGAATCATCAACTTATTTACAACATAAGATATTCTAAGTGTCAAGCTTATGCGTCTACTTGTGTCAGATATGAGTACTATTGTAGGTTTGTAACTGAAAAATAAAGAACAATCAATTTACAAGGACATGGTGTGATCATACTAGCACTAACGCAGCGAATTCCAACAACCTAAACTACATCTTTCAAGAACTAATGGAGGGTTTCATACTTACAAATACAACTCAACCCAACCAAAACTTCTGCTATGGCTGCCTCAGACTTTTCCCTATCGGCGAAAAACAATGTCTGCAATAGCAACACTTTAGGCCTTGGATCGAAATTTTGTTTTTCAACATTTCTTTCCATCTGCCACTTTATGGTATCCTGTGCCATAGGAGTAAGCCACCTCAATATCCTCTTCGATCCCTCTCTCCATCCCTCAGCTAACCAATCATCTCCACTCTGTTCCAACTCCTCCTTTGTAAATTTCTTTAACTTGGACATCACCAGCCTTCTCAGACTTCTAGGCAACATGTGATATAGCTCCTCTCTTCCACTCTCATCAATAGAACTCCGCGACTTCAAATATTTATCCACAATTAACACCACCTTTGCAAATCTTAGCATAAGCCCTGAACCACCAATAGTCGATGGCCCAGCTTGGTGCATCAATGCAAAACCACCAAAACCAACATTATCCTGCAAAGACGGAAGTGGACCGGATTTTGAAGCAGCTCTTCTTCCTCCCTTTCCCAATTTATTAGTATGGCAAGAATCAAGATCAGGATATGATGCATAACGTGTGTGTCGTATTGGTCTCACAATGTACGGAGAAAAAGCAACACATAATCGAGCATAAACAATACAAACAGCCCGAGCCATGAGACGAACTGTCTTGTTAAATGTCTGACCCCATAGTGAAACCTGCCTAAGATGTCGAACTTGTTGCCTCTGCCAACTTATTTTTGTTTCGAATAGATCAAAATTAATTTTCGGTGCCATATTAGAATTACTTTTCCATTGCTTAATTTTCCGTTCTGACACTTCCATTTCCGAAAGTGATTCTAAACCTGAATAAAGCTCTGATGTAGTTGATACAAACCTCTCAAGCTTTTCCATTGTTTTCTGTGCTTCTTTAGATGCTGTAGAAAAATTATTTAAATCGAATAATCCAAGTTTTATATTAGAATAAATCCGCTCAAAATTTATCAAATCCGGATCAGAACAACTCTTTCCCAATCTTGCAACGACAATTCCTGCGCGATCTAAATCTTCCATTTTCTCCATGCATGCTAGTTTAAGAAGGTAGTCTTCATCTGTTGATATCAAATATGAAACTCCTTTCATTTTTACAATCTCCTTTAAAAGCTTGGAAAGTTCGATATCAGAAAGAGATTTATGAAGGGATACAAGACGAGACATAATTTTGGCAGTTTCAAATGCAAGAATGCCAAGAGTAGGAGATTTATTAGAGTTGCGGAAGATAGAATGACGGTTTTTCTTTAGGTCAAACATGAGGGAACGTTTCTTAAGGCCATTGCCAATAACGCGATTCTCCATATCGGAGAACCACGCCTTGGTAGCCATGATTTTGTTGTTGTTGTTGTTGTTGTATTCGTATATGATGAAGAGAATAACAATATGTGGGGTGAAGAGGTGAGTTTCAGAAATGGCATTTTGTTGAATTAGAAGAAGCTGGTTTGTTGTTGTTGGTGGTGTTTGAGAGGAGAGAATGATAGAAACAAGGTTATGACACATATGCAAGGGCGACAAATCAGGAAATGTACAGTTGGGAAAGCGTGTGATTCGTTTTCAGACTTTGAGGCTCCTGATGATCATTAACCAACATCTCTATAGTTAGAAGTTACAAACTGTATGTAACCATTTATTTGTACTAACTAAATTTGATTTCCTTGTTTTTAGGTAAAGGAAATATGGATTCTAGAATCTAACCATTTGAATATTATATTATCACAAGTAAAACTAATCTATATGGTAGAATTTTAAATTTTTACCCAAAAATAATCTATTTGTTTCCTGCAATATAAGACCATATTATGATGGCACACTACACAATTGTAAATTGTTCATGTTCCCCTCATTCATAATGTTTTTTAATCTTTACCCCAAGCAAGTTTTGAAGTTAAGCAAAGTAATTAACAAGAGAATTATATTGTTTCATGTGTCCCTAACTCCCTACCTATATCATCATCTGTCCATAGTAATTAACTGTGTACAAATTGTACAAATAGCCCATGGTACCCAGTACCACTACCCTTAACCAGTGTAGAACCGTACATACAGGACATTACATCTATCATTTTCTACACTGAATCTATATCTATATAATATTACAAAGCGGTCTCATAAACACTGTATTAACCATATTTGTAAGGTTGGTCAATACATTAATGAATAATGTAAATATATAATGACATGATAAGAAATAAAGTAAAGACATGAACACCATTGTATACGTGGTTCGACAATTGTGTCTACATCCACGGAGAGAGAGAAAGAAGTTTATTATAGTAGTGGTGGTGATACAAAATGGGAGTTCGATTATAAGGAGAGCTCAAGAGATATGAGACCTGAGAGGTGAGGTCTCATCATGAGAGATTGGGGAGGTCACTGATCATGAGACCTCACCATGAGATAGTGTTGAGAAGCATGAGACTATGAGAAGATCAGAGGATTACCTTCATATTTATAGGCTTACAATGTAACTCCATTCATAGCAATTAATAGGGTAATGATGGGGAAAATATCTTTGTAATAATAAGGCTTAACTTTATAACTTGTGTCATCAAGAGAAAGCCCATTAGATGATGACATGTGGTACCATGATGGACGGTAGAGATGGTGCCACATGTATGTTGTATCTAGTACCCCTACAAACACAACCGTTAAATGTTTATTGAGACAACCATAACCATCAGATGTAAATTAATTTATATAATCGATATATAATAATAACTCTTAGATGATTAGATGTAAAAAATCAATCCTAACCTTTAGTTGTCTATTCAGACAACTGTAGCCATTAGATGGAAAGTTCCTTAATGGTAAACACAATTAATGTGACAAATGTAACCTAACATAATAATAAACTTGGTATCATTAAACCATATTATTAAACATAACTTCTTTCTCGAGCACGGCTGTAGCGTGGTTAACCGCAAAAGGTCAACATTGTGAACCGTTAGATTTAAATAGATCCACACAAATCTCAATGAACTATCTATATTTAAAAGGGTAAAACAGAAAATATGTACATTCTTCTAAACCGAATGCTTCTCCACTCAATTTTTTTTATATAATCTTGCAACTCATTGTTCAATTGAACGAAGGTGGAAAAAGAAATTAACTAATTAAATAATTTCAAAAACAATTTGGCACTTCTTTTGAAGAATATGCTCTACCATTTAAAAATGAATTATATACTTTGAAGGTAGCAATGAATCTCATAACATTCTGTAATTTTAGGAATGGAACTAGAGTGAAGAAGATAGAAAACCAAAGGGTGAACAAGAAGACAAGAAGGTGTAGGCAATATTTTCTAAATTCACATGAACACCCTCTGAAGAACAAAACCAAATTAGTTTTCTTTTCATCTATACTCTCTATTAAAGTTGGACTTGCCCTTAAGGAAAATCTCTCTTTCCAAATTAGATCAAATTTGATCCTTCAATTGAAGAGAATTTGACAAAGATTAAAATTTAAAGGGTTATTATTGTAAATTTATATCTAATATGGCTTAAATAGCTAGATGGCTACATTTAATATCACTATGGGCATATTTGTCTTTTTTCACAAATATATTAATGGTTAACCAATGAATTTAATGGTAATATAGCTATATTTATCTTATTAGCTAAAAAATAAAAATTAAATAAATAAAATATAATTTCGTACTTTACCTTTTTTTTTTTCTCAATATTTACCCATAATCCTCATACATGAAATTTAATCTATCCTCTATTCCTTCTCCAAATAATGTTTGGAAAAAAAAAAAAGCACACACACAACGTTTATTACAATAGACTATGTGAATATATGCACGCAATAGTACAAATTACAATACTGTGCATCTTCCATTTTCTTTTTAGTACATGTTAGAAATAAAATTATATAAGTTTTATAACCATATAACATGATTATGTTACGTAATTATAGCGTGATTTTTTAAATTAATTTAATCTTATTTATCAATTATACTAAAAAATTATTCGAAAAGTTGGCCTTCCGCTAGGGCGGGTCGGATTCGGAACGGATGTAAATAAATCCGAAGCTAGATCCGAATTTGATTTGGGTTTAAATAATTAATCCGAATCCGAGATTTATCCAAAAACTCGACTAAATCCAAAAAATTTCAATACAAAATCTTTAAAAAACAGATTAAAATCTGAATCTAGATCTGAATAGGTCTCTTATTATAAATCCGAATTCGAATTTTAATTCGGGTGTTCTTATATCCGAATCCGACATATTCAGATTCGGTTAATTTGGATAAATCCATATCCACTTCTAGCCGTACCTTTGGCCAAAAGTTACCCCAAGATATAAATTCAATAGTGTTTTCTGGAATGATGTATAGTCCAGACATAACCAAAGCTCAACCCAATAACTTGACAATTAAGTGATTTTTTTTTCCAACCAAAAACAAATTTTATTGATAAAAGAAGAATTACACAAAGCTAGAGGACAAGCACGCTACAAACTGCGCTGCAAGCCCTTTTTGAATAGCAAAACCAATCCTACGAAATACATATGGACTCCACCATCATCACATTGCTATTCATCACCCTTTGTACCCTCCTGAGAAGTTCAACTGCTTCCGGTGCTATAAACACAAAAGTGTCAAAAGCAAAAGGAATGAAACAATGCTGGTTCGCTGCACATGCTCCCAAAAGTATCAATAAAATAGTTTTTTTGTTAAAAAAAAACTATTTTATTGATAAGCTCAAAAAATTACATAAAAGTAGAGGACAAACGCGCTACAAACTGCACTGCAAGTCCTTTCTTTGCGGATTACAAAACATTAGGGATACACCTAAATATAAATTTTGAGGTTTTTTCCTGATATTTGTCATAAAAGTAGAGACTGGGAGAATCAGAAGATATAATTTATATATAGGTCCCACCAATTTTTACTAAAATTAAAAACCAAAGTCCAACAATTTTTATTTTTTTTTTTATTAGCCAACAGGTGGGCTTTCATTGTAGCTTACTACATGCCTCTTTATACTAAGTAAAGATTTGTGTAGATGAAATACTTATTATAGCAAATCTATACATAGATTTGTTGATAAGCATGTGGCTCAAAGGTAGCATCCCTCTCACAAAGTGGAGATGTTGTGGATTCGAAACACGTCAGTAGCTGATTGTTTGATTAAAAGTTTTCCCGCGTAAATTTAAAAGGTTTAAGGTTCCCCTAAACCTCGCTTACAAATAATAATAATAAGAAGAAGAAAAACAAAATGTACGTTACCTACTATAATAAACTTCAATAAGCATATATATTTTGCAATCTAAAATTTTATCGTATGCTTCAACTTGATCTTTCAGTAGTTTTGTTGGGTGCATTAGTTATGAAAGGTTATTTTACTACTGCAAGTTACTATATACTATGTTCATGCTAAACCCTTTTTCATATTCAAAACTTAAGCCTAGACTCCAAATAAAAAATGAATAAAATCATATGATCAGTCTAATTCATGGTTTGTACATTTATAAGGTTAATCATACCATGGTTTATTGTCACAATGAAGTAAAAACATAATAGAAAATTCAATAATTTCTACATTATATTTAGCTCAAAATCTCAGTCAAACATTCAAAGAACGAGTATTTGATGAGAAACCATCAACCGTATTTACGAAAATAAAAATAAAAATTAGTTTTATAATAAAACTATAAAAATGACAATTAAACCAATGACATGCATTAACAAAACCTTTCCAAGAGACTACACCTAATTTACACTATTTAATAACATTCGTGCATTGCACGGGTCGTATAACTAGTTAGAATAACAAGGAGACCAGAGATGGAAGATGGGGTTCTAAAATGATCGAGAAAAAGAAGTAGAAAGTCTTTTCAGTAAAACAATTTCCAACTCTACCCTTCTATATCCGACTGAGCGTCTTGGTTTATCTGTAGATCTATTCAAATCTAACGGCCCACAACGTTAACCTTGTGAGGTTAACCTTGGGACATCCGTGCTCTAAAATGAAATATCTTGGTTAGCAAAATACAACCCCTACAAAAGATATTTATTACCACTACAACAATGGAAGTAAATGATATTTAAACACAATTAAAATTGTAACTCCTAGAAAACAAAACACTCCCCCTTCAGTAACGCCTCAAAATCATAACACGAATCCCCATGATCCAATGTCAGATCTCGAGGCATTCGAACAACCCAACCCATGATAAACATATAATACTACCAGATTCTGAATGATATTCATATATATAATTGGCTTAAAAAAATACATAATTTAATACAACACATAATAATACAAACTGTGAACACTTCTACACAAGAAACTAAGTACATCTATCGCACGAACACGTATAACCATACCCTTTGTAACCTCCTGACGACCATATCTCCTAACTCGATCTATCCTCGAGCAACTGTTTAACTGAAAAGGGATTAATTATAGGGTGAACATTTCCACTTGCTCAGTAGTGACTCACATTTCCAAAATACTATCTAATCATGGATGACGATTAACCTTACGAAACAGTTGAAATAATGCAGGTTTTAACTATAATAATAAAATACATAAGTAATTTGATAAGTAAATACTCTTAAGCCAAACATTTTACCTTTTATAGTAATCATATTAACCATGCATCCATACAATAAGTCGGGTAGTTGCATCCTATTAGAATGATGAGGTACGACCGCTATACCACCCCGGTCGCAGGCAATCTCTTGGTTCAGTACTTACCAGTGTGAACCTACACTGTTATTTCCCGATTTCCGGTGGGGTGACTGTATTACCGTTGTTGTGTTCCCAGAACACTAAACCCGTCTATTTAGGCTCAGGTGGGCCTTTGACCACGATTCCTGATACGAGGAATCCCTGAATTACGGTAGTCAACCGTTCAACGACTGCAGACTGCAGAGGATCCTGACACACGTCCAGGAGTGGACTAACTCTCACCCCTTGCGTCTAAACCTCATCGAGGTAACATGTAGCCTCATCTGAACTAATATATCAACAACGTACCACTACATGAATGGTGGTCTGGAATGGTGAAAAGGAATTCCCGGATACATCTCTGATGTATCTCTCTAGAAGGCGACCCATTCACCTTCTAAAGGTGAACACCTTAGATGTCATCTTAGAATGAACTGTCGTCTCTAGAATATGACAACAACTCATTCTTTATAGGAATTCACAGGTCCTTCTCCAAACTACCTCATTATATAAATATATATAATATATTGGTTACTTTCCTTTTATTTTAATTAACTATATATATCCATATATTTAAATGTGTGGTGAGTCCCCAGATTTAAACAATATCCATGGCTACCCTAACCGGGCCACAACCATAATCAAATATGATCCGTATAGTTGGCTACCCGAACCGGGCCACAGCCATAATCGTGACAGCATATCAGATCAATATTTCCACCAATCTAGGGACCTCACACATCCCAGTTATACATTACAATTGGGTTTCCTTGCCCCGCATTACAAAAACCAAATCTTTTCCACCATTGAAAAGAGATTTATCGAGAAATCCTTTTAGAAAACCATTTCAATATACATATACTGCTTTAGTACCTCAAGTTTAAAACATGATATCTGTAACTAATCACTTTAATAAAAACTATAATCGATAAACCACGAGTAATCTATATATACCAAACAAAATCATGCATGCATTTTTTATCATCAATAATATATCAATTAATTTGCAACATTTAAAATATGACACATGAAAAGACAATATAAAGAAAATGTAAGTCCCTACCTCTTGCTCGTTAGTTCCTTAGTGTCTTTCTAAGTCTGAAGCATAGACACTCATTAGGCACGTTGATATCCGACAATTTCATTATTCCGCGCTAGTGTTGTAGTAGGCTACCAACTTAATTAATTAATCCACACGCTAAACATATCCCTAGCCAATTCCCAAAATCCATAAGCTCTCTCCCCATCTATGTGTCGTTTAACTTCTTTAAATCGGTATTTTTAAATCATAAAATCAATCCACTATTCAATTTTATGTCCCAACTGTTCATAAAATAGCCATAACCAAATTAGCCATAAATAGCCACAATGATCACCTTCTGTACCCGGTACTCGTTTCATAAGATATACTGTTCATTGCAATCTTTCTCTTCCATTAATATTTTAGCATGAAAACCACCCCAAACAATATAAAAGTCCTCATGATCTGTGAATTCATTTCCCTAATTAGAATCAATACCTCTCTTTTAAATTAAGAATTCAAGTATATAACTAATTAAGTCTAAGAAATAAACACTTACATATAGCCTGCCACCATGTTCTCCACTGTAATTAACTTCAAAGCCCTCAAGTCCATACATGTTCTCTTACTACCAGCCAAAGTAGCTTGCTTTCTTCTTTCCCTTTTCTACCTATATTTTCTGAATTCTTTATCCATATACTATATTAATTCTAAGAGTATGTTGTCTGACATCTTGTTTTCCTTCCTTGTTTGGTTTAAGCATCAAACTCCTATGCAAGGAACTCTCACATGACCAGTTTCTACCTTCAAATCTCCTAAGCTATTGATAATTCTAAGCTACAGAGATGAACCTCATGTTCACACTACCTAATGATAAAGTGGTGCCACCTCATGTTAAACCCAAGTAGGAGGTGTTAGTTTTGTAGTGCTTCTTATGCACTATAAAACTACTAATCCATGTAGTTGTTGTCCGTTCACAGCCCATTCAATTCTATTTTCAATTCTATTTACTTGTTAAGACAATAATACCCATTAGTTAGATAGTATACACCCAGATGCAACTTATTAAGTTAAGTTTATTAACAAAATCCTAAATCAACCATACGTGGGTCTATTTAAATACACACTATGGATCTGGACTCGATCGAAAAGCCTATGAGTCCATGCTAGTGTCAACTAAATGGTTCATACTTCTATATTTTTTAATTAATCGCACTCCATTATCTATTACTAATTAAATAAGGTTATAGTAAGTTTAATTATAATCGTTGATCATAAACAAGATTACTAAAATACCCTTAGGGTGAATACGGGTCATTACATTCTATAAACCTTAAAAGAAATTTCGTACTCGAAATTAAAACAGTACATAATACAGAGTTTCCCAAATTATAGAGATTTCCAATAACCCAATACGTAAAACCATTACTGTACTTCTAAGAGATTTAGAACTTAAACCAATATAACAGAAAGTCCCCAAAAATATATAAATTTTACTCATGAAGTATATAAGTCAAATTAACAGAATGACGTATCTATATTATAATCTACAAAGGGTGCATAATTTGACTAGGACTAATTTATATGACTGGGATTAATTTCAATTTGACTAGGACTAATTTATATGACTAGGATTAAATTATAAGCCTTGGATTAAATTTTTATTTTATATTATAATCTACAAATGGTGCATAATTTGACTAGGACTAATTTATATGACTGGGATTAATTTCAATTTGACTAGGACTAATTTATATGACTAGGATTAAATTATAAGCCTTGGATTAAATTTTTATTTGGGTCCATAATTAAGTTGCTTTGGACGGACCTGATTTAATCAAGATCCACAATTGTAGATATACTTACGTCACCGCCCCCTAAACCTAAATTACTTTTCTTTTAAATAAAACTCATAGAAGTTAGAACCTCAAATTCTAATCATCTTCTCTACTTGAAATCGATCTACACTGCATCTTTCTCTAACGAATCGACCACGGGTACAAGCTCTTCTTTCATAAACATTCAATTCTCAGGTATTTCTCTTTTTTTTTTTGAAAATTAAATATTCAACCAAAACCCTTTAGGATAACTGTTATAAGCCGTTTTGTATACTTATTGTTGAAGTTGGGATAGTGAAAATCAAGGGTCTGTTTAGTTCCATATGTAGGCTTTAAATGTTCTGTGTGGTATTTTATATTTTAGCTTGGCTTTAGGAATTCAACCTAGAATTCCTAAACTGTACCAAGATTCCGGATTCTTATAAGTGAGCCAGATTAAGTTATTAGTCTTGAAATTGTTGTTTCAGATTGTTTAATTGTTTGCACCCTACATATGTTGTGTAGCTTTTAATGTAAAACTAGCAATCATTAAGGTGCACCTAGCCTAGAATATGTGTTTAATTCCTAGATATAGCTTCTCTTTTATGAATTAAGTCACTTACAGCCACAGTTATTTGAGTGTTCAATCTTTTAGGCTGCACATACCTATTCTAGGCTTTCTGAGCATCTTTCATTCTTTCTTCTTATTTGCTTTCATAGAGCAGCAGATGGACGTCGCTCTCTGCTATTGGTTGTCTTTATTGGTGGAGTAACATTTGCAGAGATTTCTGTTCTTCGTTTTCTAAGTGCTCAGGTATACTTGCTCTCTTCCATTATTTTAGAGACACTGATGGTGAGCATTGAACTAAGCTGTTATTATATGTGTACTTAAAGATACTACTATCAGGGAAAAAAATATATTACCTATGTTTTGATCTTATTAGATAAAACTCTAGGTCTAGAACTTTTGTATCGCTTTAATATATGGATATTAATGGTAGTTGACGCATCCAACAAAAGAATGCAGCTTATATTCTGATTTGAAGGGTTCAGGACTCGCAACTTGCAAAAATCACTAGATATAGATAATAGACTGATCCATTGATTGTACTGTGCTATTTTGCTGCAAGAAATTGAATTAGAGACTACAAAATGAATTTCATCATATTATTTTGCTTCCTTCAACTTCGTCTTCTTCTTTGTTGCTCATATTTATTAGAGATTTTTGAACATACCCCCGTGAGAAGCAAACAAAAAAAATATAGTATGATCTGGTACATACTTTGTTAATATAGTATGAGCAAATTTTAAGGAGGGTAGTGATCAGTGGCTTAGCGTTACACTTATAAATGCTAATACAAAAATAGAATCCACACCTAAAATTTGCACCATGAGAAAAAGAATAATTACCATTTGAATTTAGCTAAAAGTCACTGAGTTAATTTTCTATGTTTATTTTTATTTTTATTTTTTTCTGGAATTTTTACTAATCTCTCTTCCTGTTACCATTTTATTAATAATCTTTGGATTTGATGAGTCTATTAGTAGCTTTTCTATGTCTATTAGTAAATTCATTATATCCTTCAGTTAGTATAAGCATGATATGTAGTAAAGTCGGCAGTCTCCCAGACAGTGGACTACTGTGTTCTCCTTTTTTTTTTACCAATTTTTGAAGAGAAGAATTTGAAGCATTTGGTACTCACCTTAATAGCAGTAGGAAGCTTTCCAGGGCTGTAAATCCCTCTAAACAGAAATACTCACCTTATCACATATTTGTGGACATATATTTTGTCAACAGTTTACAAGAACTAATGGATAGTTGAATCAAAATTCTGTAATGTTAATGGATTAGAGCACACCAGAAGATTGGAAATACGATTCATCATTATGCACAGTATTTGTTGCTGCTAATGGTTTAGAGCACACCGGAATAAAAACATGACCTTAGAAGGCATATGTATAGTCCAGATCTTAATCATGAATTAGTGTCCTAAATGCATGAATTAGGTTTTCTTCTAATTGAGGTAAATATAATTTGTTATATTCCTGATTTTTTTTTATTTAGTGTAACTCTCTTTTTAGATTATTTCTCTCTTATATTTAATTGACATTCCTGTACCTACATCCGGCATGATAAATATTACCAGCTACAGTCTGTTGATTATTTATAGATTATTCCTACCATTCAATCCTCTGTTGATTTAAGTAATTTACGTACAACAATTCATGGTTTTAATTTCAGGAATGAATAACGGAAAAGAAAATTCTTCTAACAATGGATGTTTAGGAGTACGCATAACAGTAGAACAGTAAGTGTATAATAATATATGCTATGATATATAATATTAATTATTGCGTAATGTTATATAACTATTTTTTTTTCTTAGGGAAACCATTGCAGAAGATAACATCGTGTCATTGTCTAAAGCTCAGATAGCACAACGCAGACGAAGAGAAAAAGAACGTGCTAAACAAAAATGAGTAATTTCTATATTTTAAAATGAATTACCTTATCAATAATGATATCAAATCAGTTACTAATACCAAAAATGTAGGGGTTTATTAAATTCCAGCAACAACGAAACACCAACCAAAAGTGTAGCACGAGAAACCAGTGCAAGGAATAACATCGTGTTATTGTCCAATTACCAAATAGCACAACGCAAACGAAGAAAAAATGAACGATCAGGACAAAAGTGAGTTAATTTTTTATTTATAACTTACACTCTTTCCTCTATTTTCGATACGTTCATATTGACAAAATTGATAAAAACACAATATAATTCTTCTTTACTATTCAAACATATAGGATTTTATTATCCAATAAAAGACAATGCGTCAACAAGGAAGTTCCTCAAGTAGAGTAAGTATATATTCTGTTAAGACTACGTGTTTATTTATTCAAAGTGTTATATCAGTAGAGTGTGGAGTTTGAATTTTTTTTTTCTTAAAATATTTAGTATACCGTTATCCAATATAACACAATGCGACAAAGATGATGTTCTCCCAACAGTTTCTAACAATAATGATGGCACATTGCCAGAGATAATTGAAACAGAGTAAGTATTTATTTTCAAAGACACTGAGTATTTTATTACTGTTATGGAGTATAATTCTTCCTTACTATTCAATCATATAGGATTTTATTGTCCAATAAAAGACAACGCATCAACAAGGATGTCCTTCCAACCAATCCTACCATATTGCGAGCAACAAATTAAGAAGAGTAAGTATATATTCTGTTACTATGATTATTTAGCTAAAATGGTTATATAAATGGGGTCTGAATTTTTTTATTGTTAACAAATTTAGGATTTTATTATCTACTGTAACGCATTGCGGCAAAGAAGATGTTCCTCTAACAGTTTCTAACAATAATGATGCCACATTGCCAGAGATAATTGAAACAGAGTAAGTATGTATTTCTTAAACACTGAGTATTTTATTACTGTTTGAAAAAGTTTTAAAATATAATATTGTTTTCTAAAGGCAATGCATGCAAGAAGAAAACCTTGAAGGGCTAAGCAGGCAACAAACCAGCCAACGAAAAAGAAGAGAAAGAGAACGTTCTGTTGGGAATTCCAAAGAACAAAACACAACGCCGAATAAAGAATGGAATGCAAAGTACGTATAATTGTATTGGCCATAGCAATTCATATAAACTTATATTTGAAAGAAATTGACAAATGTTTCATTATTTGTAGCACTCCATTGGACAAGACTCACACAATAAGCCAACGTCTTCGAAGGAAAAAAGAAAAACAAAAAGAAAACCAAATTTTTTTTCTTTATTCAATGGATGGAATAGTGGATGGAGTATCACAAGCTGTGGAACACGTTGTGGATGGAGGATCACAAGCTGGAAATCAGTTTTTAGAAGAAACCAAAGGAAAACAACCTATTGTTGAGGTTATTACATATTTCTATGGTTCGTCGTCAACTGGAGATTCTTCCCGTGAATACAATGTTATAAAACGATGCCCTATGAAGTAAGTTGTTTATATATAGTTAACTATATTTCTTATTTACTAATATAAATTTTTAGATTTTTAATTTAAAGCCCGATTTTTGAATTATCCTAGAGGATAACCAAAAATTTTTGAAGGAAATCGAGAAATTATTGTACTATACTGGGTGAGAATGATTATAATTTGTTTGACATCTCTTAAGGTTTCACATCTCTTATCATCATCATCATCATCATCATCATCTTCATCTTCATCACACACAGTTTAAATAAACTAATTTTTAAATGACGTTTTTAATTTCTTCAAATTAAGGTTGATTGTTGCAAATTAAGGTTCAACAAACTCTAATTCCATACTTTGTCACTCTATTTTAAATTGATTTTCCCCTTTTACAATAGACAATTTCTTAGGCAAGTTTATTTTTCTTTTATTTTTAAATTTGAGAATTATGTTTAAATAAAAACTAATGTTTTATCCAATTATTGATTTTTTTTCAGAAAAAGGACAAACATGGAAGAAAATGATTCTACTACTAATGTTCATCCTGTAAGTGATTCTCATTACGATACTATATTAGAAGATGAAATTCACATACCAATCGATCAAGTAGAAAATATTCCAAAAGAAAGACACTATCTTGGGAAAATGGATGTCATATGTCCATCATGTTCTGCTTATCATTGGTTAGATGAACGATTGACTAAATCCACTAAAAATAAGTCATTTTTCGGTATGTGTTGCCTGCAAGCAAAGATAAAGTTGCCACTACTTACACCATTGCCTTCTGCTATTAAATTGTTATACGAAGGAAAAAATTCACTGGCAAGATCTTTCAGGAAAGATATTAGATCCTATAATGCTGCTAATGCCTTCTCCAGTTTGGGTGTTTCGATGGACAAACGTATTCTAAAAGGTCGAGGACCAACTTCTTTCACAATTCATGGTCAGTTGTCCCATCAAATTGGATCGTTGTTACCAGAATCAGACAAATCTCCAAGTTATTCACAGCTATATATTTATGATCCCCATATTGCATTGGATTGCCGACAGAAAAGGAACCTTCACTTAAATCCAGCTATTCTGAAAATAATTCAAGAAACTCTATTGGAATCAAATGAGTTGTGCAAAATATACAAAGGTGCGTATGATGTTCTGAAATCAGCTAATAGTAATGGCGGTGAAAGTATACCTATAAGGTTAGCTTATACGCCCACTACTGATCCTAGACGCTATAATCTCCCAACGTCTGAAGATATTGCTGTTATTATTCCTGGGGATGGGACAGAACCGACTTCGAAGCGAGACATAATACTGCACCTGAAGAATAACAATCTCGAAAGAATAAGCGAATGCCACCCACTGTATTTGCCGTCACACTATGTCTTACTATTTCCAACTGGAGATCTTGGTTGGTCTACAGATATGAAACATTGGGATGTCAAGAACAAACGGTATTTTACAGTTACAGGTAAAGAAAAAAAGAATAGATTGACTCAGCTTCAGTATTTCTGCTATCGCTTATTTGAGAGAACGACTGAATATTCTGCTTTATTTCGAGCTGGCCTTTTGTTCCAACAATTTATTGTAGATGCATGGGCATCCTATGAACAAAATCGATTATATTGGATTAGGACACACCAAGCTGATCTGCGCTGCGATGTATATAGTGGATTGACAGATATTGTTACCAATGGTCACAATCCTAATGACATTGGGAAAAAATTCATTCTACCGTCCACTCATTTAGGCAGTCCAAGGCATATGTATGAAATCTACCAGGATTCAATGGCGATTACCAGATACTACAAACATCCAGATATATTCATGACGGTGACTGCTAATCCAAAATGGCCAGAAATTCAGATGAGCTTAAGCCAGGTCAACCTGCATTAGATCGTCCTGATTTAGTTGCAGGTGTGTTCGAGCTTAAAAGAAAAGCAATTATGCATGAAATAGAAAATAGAGGATTATTTGGAAAAGTTGTTGCAAAGGTGTATACAATAGAATTTCAAAAACGCGGCCTTCCACATATGCATGCATTGCTTTTTCTTCACCATGAAGACAAAATCAGGACGACAGATCAAGTGGACAGAATTGTTTGTGCTGAGTTCTCTGATCCTATAAAACATCCAGCTTTGTTTGAAACTATCAAGAAATGCATGGTTCATGGTCCCTGTGGTACTCGCAACATGGAATCAGTGTGTATGGAGAACAAGGTTTGCAGGTCTAGATATCCAAGAGAAAATGTAAATGATACCAGAATAGATGTGGATGGCTACCCAATTTATAGGCGAAGAAAAACTGGTAAAAGTTATCATGTTAGAGGACACCTGGTTGATAACAAAGATGTAGTCCCATACAATCCTCATTTATCAGAAATGTTTGATTGCCACATTAATGTGGAAATTTGTGCATCAGTAAGGGCAGTCAAATATATTAACAAGTACATTTACAAAGGCCATGATAGAACCACAATGGTGGTTGGGGCGGAAGATGATGAAATTCAACAGTATCTTGATGCTCGATATGTAGGTCCTACTGAAGCAGCGTGGAGATTATATGGATTTCAAATACATGAAGAACTACCATGTGTCACTAGACTTGCGCTTCATCTGAAAGGTATGCATGTGTGTGTCTTCAATCCTAACGACACACCAAAACAAGTAAAAGAAAAGGCTGAAAATCAGAAATCATCTTTGACTGCATATTTCGATTGGTATAGAAAAAATCCTACTACTAAAGCTTATACTTACCAAGAATTTCCTGAACATTTTAGATGGTGCAAGGATAACAAGAAATGGACACCAAGAGTTACTTCAGCCTTTTCTATTGGTCGGATGTATTTTGCCAATCCAAATTCTGGTGAAAGATTTTACCTTAGGTTACTATTAACCGTTGTGAAAGGACCATCGTCATTTGAATCCTTATATAGTGTGGATGGCATCGAACATAAGACATACAGAGAAGCATGCATTGCTCGAGGTCTTCTAGAAGATGACAATGAATGGGATAAATGCCTAGAAGAAGCTGTAATAATGAAAACTGGTCATCAGGTACTCACAATTTATGTTTACATTTTGTTTTATATGTCTAAATATTAAAACTGTTTTATCTAAGTATGAAAACTGTTTATCAAAGAATCAATGGAGAAGGATTTTATTATTATCAAGTCCTTCACCTGCTGCACTGTAGCCTTCACTTTTATTGAATATTATACTTGCTGATGTATTCTCCCGCTGTTTTACTTTGCAGAAAATAATTATTAAATTCCATATATTTTGTTTATTGAAAATCCACCACTAATTCATAGTTTTTATATGGTAAACAGGTACGGAGATTATTCTGTTTGATCCTAACTGAATGTAATCCTTCTCGACTAGAAATTCTGTGGGAGAAAAATGCTTTAAAAATATGTGACGACCTGCCGTACCAACTGAAAACAAAATTTGGCATTCAAGATCCCAGTGATAGTGATGTTTGTGACTATGGGTTGTTCTTAATGAACGACTACTTGCTGGAGAGTGGTAAGACATTATCAGATTTCCCAAACATGCCTTTACCGTGTAAAGCATGGAATAAAGTAGTTACCAACCGTCTTATTACAGAGCATCAAAATTTCGTGTATCAGGGATTATATGAAAAGGCTCAAGAAAAAGTTGCAAGATTCAATACTGAACAACTAAATGCCTATACGGAGATTACAAATTCTGTTCGTAATGATAGTAGACAAGTATTTTTCCTAAGTGGTCCGGCTGGAACAGGAAAAACGTTCGTCTATAATACTGTAGCAGATACATTGAGAAGTGAAGGTCATATTGTCATAATGGTTGCTTCATCGGGAATTGCATCTTTATTATTGACAGGAGGAAGAACAGCTCATTCTACATTCAAAATTCCATTTGAAGTTCTAGACGACTCTGTTTGTTCAGTCACAAAGCAAACAATCCATGCAGAATTATTCAAGAGAGCGAAACTGATTATATGGGATGAAGTACCAATGCAACATAGGTTCTGCGTGGAAGCTGTTGATCGTACACTAAGGGATATTCGTGAAATTAATGAACCGTTTGGAGGAGTTACAGTTGTTCTGGGCGGTGACTTCAAACAGACTCTCCCTGTCATTACTAAAGGAACTAGACAAGAAATTGTTCGTGCATGTCTAACAAAATCACATTTGTGGAGTGGTGTAGACTCTTAACTTTGGTTAAAAATATGCGACTGAACAGTAATGATACTGAAAATGTCAAGTTCGCAGATTATTTGATTGAGGTAATTTTTAAATTTCAACAATATTTGTTATTTTCATATCTAGGTAATTTTTAAATTTCAACAATAGTTCTTATGTTTATATCTACGTTTAAACCTTTATTTATTATACCCTTAATATTATAATTTACAGATATGAACAAATCCTAAAGAAGATGTGGAATTGCCTTCGGAGATCAAAAGGTGTAAGAGTACCATGGATCTTTTGTTTAAAGTTTACCCCAATCTGAATGTCGAAGAGGTAGCTACCGAGACCTACTTGCAAGAACGATCTATTCTCTCTGCTCGCAATGATGATGTAGCTACTCTTAATGAATTAGCAATAAATCAGTTTCCCGGTGAATTACATGAGTACCTAGCTGCTGATAAAGCCATTGAAGATGATCAACCAATCAAGAATAGGGGAAACAGTATATCAAACGAGAATATGCAAGCACTGAATCCACCGTCTTCCACCATTCAAACTCCAACTTAAAGTTGGTTGTCCAATAATGTTGCTACGGAACCTTCAACCGAGAGATGGTTTATGTAATGGAACGCGTCTAATGGTTATCCAGTTTGCTACAAGAGTTATAGAAGCAAAGATACTTAATGGTAGCCATGCTGGAAATTATGTATTCATACCACGTATAACTCTTCAACCATCTGTTTCAGAAACGCCTTCCCAAATGGCACGACGACAATTCCCAGTTCGATTGGCATTTGCAATGACTATTAATAAGTCACAAGGACAATCAGTTAAGTATGTGGGTATAGACTTGCGAAACCATGTCTTCAGTCATGGCCAATTATATGTGGCATTATCAAGGTGTACTTCTTCCAATCGAATATCTGTTCTCCTAGGGAATGAAGATGATGACAAAACAACCAATGTTGTTTATCCTGAAGTTCTTCTCTAATTGATTACAGGTATAACCAGATTACTCATTCGTAAAGTATTATTTTCCTCAAGTTTATTACGTATTCTATCTCTTATTTCTATTTAAATCTTTCTCCAGTTTCTGGTTTGATGACTTTAGAATTTAGATTACTGCAATGGCATTATAAGATTAATCTGACAGAGTAGAAAATACATTCTGTTTTATTTAGCTATTATTACTCCTTGCAGATTTTGTTGGTGTATTTGTAACTCTCAAGTTGGTCTATGCAGGGGTACTTGATCTTTTTTTGACACAACACTCAGGTTTGTATTATTGATATTTATTCAATACTTTGGTACTTGATCAGAGGCTGGATTAGTGTATGCTTTAATGCTGTGTTGGTGCTGACAGTGATGATGTTGATGCTGACAGTGAAGCTAATTGCGGTGCTGACATTGACAGTTATGCTGCTGACAATGATGTTTATAGCAATGCTGATGATGACAGTGATTATTATCACAGAGCTGACAATAATGGCGATGATCCTGTCAATGAAACTGATAGTAGCACTGATAGTGAGTAGGGAAGTGAAGCTGAAAGGAAGGAAAAAATATGATAATGTTACTCGGAGGCCTTTGTAATGCAAAGTCACTAACAGTATCTGCCCCATTGTTGGGGGTATATTCTACTTTTCGGCTTTGGTATCTGCCCCATTATTGGGGATATATGGAAGTAAGACTGTAAACCTAACGTCCTTCTATAATATGTTTGTACAAAGATAGCTCTATTTAATATAACTATCTTCAAATTATTAATGGTAGCCGTGGCAGCGCCACGGGTTTTACTAGTACCTATATAATCCCAAAAGTTCACAATGCCAAAGAAACAAAATAGTTCTATATTCAAGTTAGAATCCCAAAAGTTAATACTATCTCCATGAATCGTACTATGACTAGAGTATCTACAGATCATTTCTTATCTATAGTACTAAGACTCAAAGGATTGCAACAGGCATACACCAAAGGCGCCCAAATAAAAATTATTTCAAGTAGAAGACGAGTCATCAATTAATTTCCCAACTTAAATGCCAAATAAAATGTCGATAAGTATATACCCAAAATTTCCACAAGCAAATAAATATCAGATCAATTACTCCTAATAGTAGCTCACAAAGTTAGAAATTAATGTATTAATATTCTCAAAATTTTACAATGTCATATTCACATAAGGTTATTGTACCACAAAAATTTGCCAAAGTCGCCATTTTCAAAGCTTCCATAAAGCCTACCAATTAACATAAAATAGTGACTAGTCATCAATCCAAACTTTTCTGTTAATTCGAGATACATGTGTAGCAATACGTATTATCAGACTGTAAAATTCATTTTAAAATCCTAATCCATTTAATGTCCCAAAATGTATCAAAAATTTCTATATTTTTACATTGTACAGACTACTGATATTTAGATCAACCTCAATAAAATTACTTCTCTAAATTCCCAATAAAAATGATTGTACTTCCATAACCGATTACCCGTATTAGAGTTCATATCACTCTTTTATAACCCCAAAGCTTGATAATTACTCCAAAGGAAATGATATGGACTTTCCCAAATGATTAACAAGCGAATCAATTTACAACAGTTGGATTTCCTTAACTGGTAGTACAAGCATTTGTACTAATTTACCTTCACTGCTAGAGTTATCATATGGTAAAGTCCCACAATTGCCTACCATCCCTAAAATTTAGCTTACTCATTACTAAAACTTATGCTTGCTAAAAAGCTATATCTCTAATCTATACAATCCAAAAGCAGACAAGTACATAACAGGACTAGTACCCATATATTATATTGGCTACAAGCCTAAGAATCAAATAGCTATATATAATAAGGTGTATCACCATATATAAACAAAATATCATATTTAAATATCTAAAAATATATAGATCACATAAACTAGAATATACAATCAAATATCATACCTCACGAAGGCTTTCATATAGTCGTTCTATATATAACTAGTAAAGTTAAGATGAAATTCCCAAAATCCCATATTTTCATAATTTTTATCTCAAACGAAATTCATGGTTTGAAATCTTCTCAACACAGACTGCAATATCAATTAGTTAATTCTCTCGAACAAGCCTATTAAACACAATTATTCAGTACTCCTCAAATTATTCAGTAAATGTATTCTACGGGCGTCTTAGAGATTCACATAAAATCTTTGAAAAGTCCCACGATGACGTCAAGAACAACTAGAGGGGGGGGGGGGGTGAATAGTCCAAATAAAAATTATCTAGGACAAGTGAATGATAATACAGAAGAGGAACACTCTTAACACAAGACAATAAAAACTAACCAGGAATAAACCTCACTCAGATAAACAAAACAAGGTTAATCCTAGTCTCAGTCTGTCAAGGTCCAGTTAACTGGAGTCCAGTTGACTGGAGTCCAGTCGACTGGAAGCTCGACTAACAGAGAGGATAAATGACAGATTAGGCAAAACCAACAATACAAGGATGATGAGAGTAAATAGAAAGTAAAGAACAAGCAAACCACATAAGAGGCTTGGTTTATAGTGGTTCGGCAAGGATGCCTACGTCCACTCTTCAAGGAGGCTTTCTTAGCCTTTAGAAATTCCAGGCAAAGCAAGGTAGTTACACCTAGTACACCACAAGCACTTCTTGTTGAATCTCTAATGAATCCTTCAACCTTGAATATTGTAGAGATACCTAACCTCTAACCTAGCCTACTAGGATTTCTTCTCACAAATCACTTTTAACAAAGTGGGTTTTGTTTCTCTTAATGATTCCTCTCGAAGGATGGATAGAGAAAGAAATTAAAAGCACTCAAGGTTGGTTTATAGAACACCAACTACAATAACTCTCACTCTCATAAATAAGGAAGCATTCAATGTAGTGAGTGAAGTTAATTCGATGGAATGGGATGGATTTCAATGAAGCTCTTCACTTAGGGTTTATCACTTTTTAGTAGATAATGGAGCTAACACCATCGAACCTTTCTTTAGCCTTCTCTTGCTAGATATACTCCATAAAGTGCAATAGATCCGTTGGTCAAACCTGTGTTGACTAGATCTGAAAACTTCAGTGGATCATGGATCGGGTCATAAACCATGTCGCTTGCTGCTGAAAATAATAAGTCCCGTCGAGTCGACTGGGGTCGAGTCGACTGAGGTCCAGTCGACTGGAGCAAGGAAACCTGGAGGTTCTGTCTGGTCTTCATTTTCAACTTCATTTTCAGCTACATAATCTTCAAGTCTTCAGCTCTTCATGTTCTCCGAGACACAAGATATACTTACAAGACTTGTTACGAACTCTTTTAGGGTTTACATGTGTTTTTACAAAATTACCCTTTGTCTTAATACACAACACAAAAACCATAGCTTTACAATCTCCCCCTTTGTGAACTTATGACAAAACAAGTAAATAAAACAAGTAAAAATACATCATGAAGATCCACTCCCCCTGAATACACAACTCCTCCTGTAGAGTAGTTTCCTGAAAAAAGGAAAACAAAATATAAGCGTAATACTGTACATATATAATCGATCATTATCATTATCATTCCTCCCCCTTTTTGTCAAAAGTTGACAAAGGGTGCCTCCGCCAAAACAAAAACAAATATATAGACGAAAGTTCGGGCCGGATATAAACAAAGTAACAAACACAATTAAGTACATAAATAAACTAACATCAGCTACATGAGTCACACAACCAATCAAAACACAAAAAAAAACATAAACACTACCAGGTGGACTCATGAAGAAGTGAAGTATAGAATACAACAATAAACAGGCTATGCAGGACTGACTGGTACCAACAAAAAAAAAAAAATAGCACAGGATCCCAAAAAAAAAATGACATCTCCACACGGGGACATAGCTAAGGCTATGTCAAACATCATTGGTCACATGTGCGTGTCCTGCTCTCAGCTACATGTCTAGCATAGTTACCCTCAGTAGCAGCACTCCCCAAAATTTGAACACCGCGAATATAATCTACAGTAAGCTTTAGATCTTTTCCTTGTTCGTCAACCTTATCCTCAAGAATACCAAGTCTCTGATTCTGATCCTCTAAGCACTCCTCAATCCTGAACAAACTGGCTAGAACTTCATCCTCATGAGAAGGAAGACTAGGACCATCCGGGAATTTCATAGATCGAAAGACCTTGTAGCCAATGGGTGCTTTGCTGGGTAGCATAGAAGAAGACTCTGTAAACACACCAGCAGGAACCAACTCTGTAATCAAAGCACCAAAAGGTAGACATGTGTTCAATCCTCCTACATGAGCGTCTACCATCTATCTCCATATCATCAAGGGTATCTCTAAACGCTCGCCTAACATTGCTTTCCACACATAGAAGGCCTGATGTCTAGGCATCTCAGTAAAACTACCAGCTCTGCAGAAAACTGTACTCGCCATGATGCAATAAAGTACCCTAGCCCTGGGTATCATATTAACCGTGGAAATAGCGGCAGTATACTCAAAAGATTTTCCACAGATGACGAATAAACCATCATTAATCAAAGAGTCTACTTGATCAGCAGTAAGAGTGAGAAGGTTTGTATCGTTGTTATGAGGATCAGGTCGCACAAATCCAATTTTTGAACATAAAACATCAGGAGTTATTACAAACGTATGTCCATGCATTTTGGTCTCAAACGACGGTGGATTATGACTGATTTTAGAGATGTTTGAGTAAAATAAATGGACTGAATGTTTGTGAGCATGGCATTCGTATGATGAGAACACTCCTAAACCAGAAGAATCTAAAATAGGTGCTAAGCCATAAGGAGAGAGATCAGAAATTACCAGTTCTCGTTCAATAGCAATTGCGGGATTTTTTATCTTGTTGAAATGCAGTTCCTTTGCAGCAATAGATACAAAATCACCCAAATCTTGAGGTGCACCTTGTAAAAGATCATCAGGTACAGATGGACCACTTCTTCTTCTCTTGGATGCCATGAATAAAACACTTCTAGATGAGAAACACTAATTTTAAAGCAAGATACTTGATCTTTAGAAATCCTTATTAGCTTTTTCAATCATCTCCTTCATCCATTGAGAGAATCAGAATACTCCTCTTTCTTGTAAAATTGTTGGTGGAAAGAAAAAAAAAATTTGAACCAATTATCAGTTCGAACAAACCAAAAACTGAGCTTTAATGGTGATGTTTGAAATGGGGTTGGGAAGAGAAGATGATCTAGAACCCTAGCTGCTGCTGCTCGAGGTGTTTTTTTTTTTTTTTCTTCCAATTCAGATAGACTTGTTTTCAGATTTATCAAAACAGATCCATTAGGCCCATCCAACCAAAAAAAAAATTATAAGGAGATCTTCGTTCCCAGTCGACTGGACTGGAGTCCAGTTGACTCTGCTCTTCACATATCTAAATCCTTCCAGGTTACTGACAGATCTCCAAAAAAAAATTCCATACATTGATTGAATCCACTTAATACTGACACCATGCAAGAGAGAGGACACACACATAGAACCTCAGATATGGGATGTAAGTTACAACCAAGACCTCGACAAAATGCACGACAACAAGGTTACCAGGTGCAAGTATGAAACAAATAATAAACGATGAATACTCCATACAAAATGCACCAAAAATACATATTGTGAGAACACAAATACTAGACTTGTCAGAAAAAATATAGACATGATGCGCAGCAGTAGACAAAACAAGATAGCAATATCAAAAAAAAAAAAAAAAAAACGCATCGCACCACTTGACGACAAGTGATTGCCTACGTACCCCACTAAATTAGATATGCAAAGGGGTACAGGGGATCAGACGCCTCGTAGTTCTGTCAATAGGCCCTCTTAGCACATAAGTACCAGAGAGCCCAAAAACACACACAAACACTCAAGAGTATGTTAAAAGGCCTATGGATGCCCTCAAGAAATAGAACCTAGAGGTATCCAAAGGTTTGGTCATAATGTCGGCCTTCTGATGAGTAGTGTCAATATGTTCTAAAACAATGGTTCGATCCTCTACTAACCCTCTAATAAAATGGTGACGGATATCAATGTGCTTAGTGCGAGAGTGTTGAACAGGGTTCTTAGAAATATCAATGGCACTAGTGTTATCACAGAAAAGAGTCATAGTGCGTTGAGTGATACCGTAGTCCGCTAGCATGTGCTTCATCCATAGCATCTGAGTGCAACCACTACCAGCTGCAACATACTCTGCCTCACCAGTAGATAGAGAGATACAAGTTTGTTTCTTACAGTGCCAGGCTACCAAACAATTACCCAGATAGAAGCAACCACCACTAGTACTCTTACGGTTCTCAACGCAACCTGCCCAATCAGCATCTGTGTAACCACTGATCATACAATAACCTGCAACATCTGCTGAGGTCTCAAAAGGATACCAAAGGCCAAACTTAAGAGTTTCACTCACATACTTAATAATTCTTTTAGCTGCGGCGACGTGTGACTCTTTAGGTTGTGCCTGGTATCGAGCACAAACACCAACACTGTAGGCAATGTCGGGGCGACTAGCAGTAAGGTACAGTAAACTCCCAATCATACTCCTATAGTGAGTAACATCCACATCCTTTCCATTTTCATCCTTGGTAAGCTTTGTAGACACACTCATGGGAGATTCAGCTGGATTGGCTGTTTCAAGCCCAAACTTCTTTACCAAATCGCGTGCATACTTTGTCTGACTAATGAAGAGCCCATGGTCAGTTTGGTTGATTTGCAAGCCCAAGAAGTAATTCAGACTCCCTTCCATACTCATCTCGAACTCATTCTTCATCTGTTTAGTGAACTCATCGACAAGACTCTCATTAGTGGCACCGAAGACAAGGTCGTCAACGTACACTTGAACAATCAAAACATCCTTGTTCACTCTCTTTACAAACAAAGTCTTATCAACGCTTCCACGAACATACCCCATAGAAATCAAGAAAGAGGAAAGTCTCTCATACCAAGCTCTAGGTGCTTGCTTTAACCCATACAATGCCTTCTTCAACTTGCATACATGGTCAGGATATCGATGATCTTCAAACCCCTTTGGTTGCTCTACATATACTTGCTCATGAATGACACCGTTCAGAAACGCACTTTTCACGTCCATTTGGTATAGTTTGAATCCCAAATGACATGAAACTGCTAGAAGCAAGCGTATGGACTCTAAGCGAGCTACAGGTGCAAATGTCTCCTCAAAGTCAACACCTTCAACCTGAGTGTAGCCCTGAGCAACCAATCGAGCCTTGTTTCTCACAATGACTCCATTCTCATCCACTTTATTCTTGTAGATCCACTTGGTACCGATTACATTCTCATTCATAGGACGTTTTACTAACTCCCACACATCATTCCTCTTGAACTGATTTAACTCTTCTTGCATAGCATTGATCCATGTGTAGTCAGTAAGAGCATCCTTGACATTCTTAGGCTCAACTTGTGATGTGAAACACATGAAAGAAATTTGTTTCTCTAACTGACGACGTGTCTGAACGCCCTGAGTAGGATCACCAAGAATTTGAGTACCTGCCACTTCTCCATAAACAGTAGGATGTCTTACAGGTGGAGAAGAGACCATGGATTCATCCTGTACAACTGGAGTAGAAACCTCAGATGAGGTAGATACCTCGGTAACTGTAGAAGTCTCGAAAGAAGTAGAATTATCTGTAGTAGTGAACACTTGAGTACCCGAAGAATCTGAAATGTCACTGTCATCATTGATCAGCGAAGATGTGCCAAAAGGAGAGTCATCAACTGTCACATTAATGGATTCCTCTACACACTTTCTCATCAAATTGAAGACCCTGTAAGCCTTGCAGTTCTCTGAGTACCCAAGAAGAATACCCTTATCTGCTTTTCTTTCAAACTTACCAACATGTTCCCTATCTCTGTAGATGTAACACGAGCTGCCAAATACTCTGAAATACTTGACAGTAGGCTTCTTACCTTTCCATATCTCATAGGGGGTACACTTAGTACCTGGTCTCAAATAGACTCTATTGATGATGTAACATGCTGTACTTACTGCCTCTGCCCAGAAGTATCTAGCAACTTTCTTGTGGTGGAGCATGACTGTTGCCATCTCTTGTAGAACTCTGTTCTTCCTTTCTGCTACTCCATTCTGCTGAGGTGTCTTAGGAGCTGAAAACTGATACTGAATACCATGTTCGTCGCAGTACTTCACAAAGCTGGAGTTATCGAACTCACCACCATGATCACTCCTGATCCTCACAATGGCTTGATCCCTCTCAGTTACAGCTCTCTTGCAAATCTTCTTGAACTCCTCAAAAGCATCACTCTTCTCCCTTAAAAAAGTAACCCATGTCCATCTAGAATAATCATCAACCATAACCAAGAAATAAGATTTTCCACCCAGGCTCTCAACCTGACTGGGTCCAACGAGATCCATGTGAATGAACTCAAGTGGTCGTGTGGTACTGATTTCCTTCTTTTTCGAATGTGGACTACGAACTTGCTTCCCAATCTGACAAGCACCACAAAGAGTCTTCTCTGGCGTCAAAATGGGTAAATCTCTGACCAATTCCTTTTTACTGATCTTGGCCAAATCTTTCAAGTTCACATGACCTAACCTTTGATGCCAAAGAAGAGATGTTTCATTCGGAACAAAACTGCATTGAGTAACCTTTTCATCACCATTCACAACATAACAATCTTCATTCGATCTGACTCCTCTCATTAGAACTTTGTTCATGTCGCTATCCAGTACAAGGCATTCCTTACTAGAGAACAAGCAAAAGTTGCCTTTGTCACAAATTTGACTTATGCTAAGAAGGTTATGATGTAGGCCATCCACAAGAGATACTTCATCAATCTTTGGAATCCCGTCTGACTGTATACAACCTTTGCCAACGATCTTGGCATTCATACCATCACCGAAGACAACATTTCCCCCATCATATGGCTCATAATCCTTCAAAAATGATTTGTCTCCTGTCATGTGCTTTGAACATCCACTGTCGAGGTACCACTTAGACGACTTTCCAACTTTGAGCGCACACCTCACAACAAGACACTTGAGAGAATTCTTAGGACGCCACACTGCGATTACCTTCTTTGGATATGACTTACTAATTAGGAACTCGAGATCTCTCTTCTTAGCTTCCAGATTGGCTAAGGTCTTCCTAAGTTCAGATTCTTTCCTCGTTCGAGTCTCAGCAAGTCGTATCCTACACAACCGATGAACATGACCTCTCTGACCGCAGTAGTAGCAAACGGGTATCCTAGTTCGCCTGTAAGATCTGTGAGTAGTTGAAATCGGTGGAGAAGAAGCTGTAGAATGTGGAGAAATAACTGTAGAAGATGGAGGTAGGTCTCTCTTTACTTTATACCCAAGTCCAGTCTTATCATGAGGGCTCTGAGATACCCGAAGTAAGGTTTCGAGAGAGAGAGTGTCTAAGGATGGAGTAGACGCCACTGTCTTACCTAAAGAGATCTCCATCCTTTTCAACTCATTTTTCAAATCTTCATTCTCATATCTAAGACTTTGGACCAAGGTATCAAGCTCACTGATACGACACTGTAACTGATCCTTCTCAATCTTCAAACTGTCACACTCCAAAGTTGATTGTTTCAACTTAGACTTGCATGTCTCAAGCTTCTTGGATAACCCTTTGCTTTCCTCATAGAGTTCATCAAAGGCCTTCTGAAGTTCATCATCACACTCTGAATCACTTTCTCCATTCTCACTCCCTGAGGTCTCATGTTCAAGGTTAGAGCTGGAAAAAACCATCAAGGCACGGTGTGTAGTGGTAGTCTCAGAATCTGAAGAATCATAATCACTCTCTGACTCAGAATCACTGTCAGCTGCAGCTTTCATAGCTTTTGCTTTCCCCGCATTGTTAGGACACACTGTAGAGATATGACCCACACCACCACATGCATAGCACTTTTTGTCATCATTATTCTGAGCCTTCTTTCTTTCAAATCTTTGTGATCGATTTTCTCTCATAGGAGTAGATGAAGAATGCTTGTTGAAGAACTTCCTTCCTTTTTTGTAAAACCTGTCAAACTTCTTGGCCATAAGAGCAAGATCATCATCAGAGTCATCTGCCATACTAGACTTTAAAACAATAGATTTTTCAGGTTTTTCATTCTTTATAAGTCTAGAAGAAAACTTTAACTCGTAAGTTTGAATAGAGCCAACTAGCTCTTTAAGATCAAGAGAATGAAGATCTTTGGCTTCTTCAACAGCCGTGATCTTTGGGTCAAATCGGCTCGGTAAAGATCTAAGAATCTTTCTCACAATCATGGTGTCATGGACCTGCTCACCTAGTCCCCACATAGAATTGGTACAGTCTTGGAGCCTTAACCAAAACTGTCCAAACGTCTCTTTTTCTTCCATTCTCATATTTTCAAACTGACTCATCAACATTTGAAGTTTTGAGTCTTTGACTTGGGACGTCCCCTCATGTGATAGTTCAAGGATATCCCAAGCCTCTTTTGCGGTCTCGCAAGTCATAATGGATTTGTATTCCTCAGAGGAAACACCACAGTGAATAGCATTTAGGGCACGGTTATTAGCATGGTCAAGATCTTTCTCTTTTTGAGTCCACATGTCAGGGGGAGCAGGTGTTGTGGTGACCTTGTCACCAACAGTAGCAGTGATGGTAGGTTCCTTATACCCACATTCAGTAACATGCCAACAATTTCTATCTAAAGACTTGAGGAAAATCCTCATTCTAGTTTTCCAAAACATGTAATTTTGTCCATCAAAGAGGGGAGGTTTATTTATTGCACTTCCCTCTTGCTCATTCGACATCATTGTAGATCTAAGCTCGGGATTTTAAGCCCGTTGTGAGCAACCTGCTCTGATACTAATTGAAAAGTCCCACGATGACGTCAAGAACGACTAGAGGGGGGGGGGGTGAATAGTCCAAATAAAAATTATCTAGGACAAGTGAATGATAATACAGAAGAGGAACACTCTTAACACAAGACAATAAAAACTAACCAGAAATAAACCTCACTCAGATAAACAAAACAAGGTTAATCCTAGTCTCAGTCTGTCAAGGTCCAGTTAACTGGAGTCCAGTTGACTGGAGTCCAGTCGACTGGAGGCTCGACTAACAGAGAGGATAAATGACAGATTAGGCAAAACCAACAATACAAGGATGATGAGAGTAAATAGAAAGTAAAGAACAAGCAAACCACATAAGAGGCTTGGTTTATAGTGGTTCGGCAAGGATGCCTACGTCCACTCTTCAAGGAGGCTTTCTTAGCTTTTAGAAATTCCAGGCAAAGCAAGGTAGTTACACCTAGTACACCACTTCTTCACCACAACCACTTCTTGTTGAATCTCTAATGAATCCTTCAACCTTGAATATTGTAGAGATACCTAACCTCTAACCTAGCCTACTAGAATTTCTTCTCACAAATCACTTTTAACAAAGTGGGTTTTGTTTCTCTTAATGATTCCTCTCGAAGGATGGATAGAGAAAGAAATTAAAAGCACTCAAGGTTGGTTTATAGAACACCAACTACAATAACTCTCACTCTCATAAATAAGGAAGCATTCAATGTAGTGAGTGAAGTTAATTCGATGGAATGGGATGGATTTCAATGAAGCTCTTCACTTAGGGTTTATCACTTTTTAGTAGATAATGGAGCTAACACCATCGAACCTTTCTTTAGCCTTCTCTTGCTAGATATACTCCATAAAGTGCAATAGATCCGTTGGTCAAACTTGTGTTGACTAGATCTGAAAACTTCAGTGGATCATGGATCGGGTCATAAACCATGTCGCTTGGCAATGTCGCTTGCTGCTGAAAATAATAAGTCCCGTCCAGTCGACTGGGGTCGAGTCGACTGAGGTCCAGTCGACTGGAGCAAGGAAACCTGGAGGTTCTGTCTGGTCTTCATTTTCAGCTTCCTTTTCAGCTACATAATCTTCAAGTCTTCAGCTCTTCATGTTCTCCGAGACACAAGATATACTTACAAGACTTGTTACAAACTCTTTTAGGGTTTACATGTGTTTTTACAAAATTACCCTTTGTCATAATACATAACACAAAAACCATAGCTTTACAATCTTAACAAATGCGCCTTTCACATATTAAACCACCAAATATTATTTCAGATCCTAAGCCAAGACATATATCATCAAATATTTCACTAGAAAGAATCAAATCAGTATTGCCCTAAGCTTCCAGTTTTCTTCTCCAAAAATTAAATCACAGGGTTAGGATCACTTCTTAATCACTGTAATCATTTATTGATAATCCCCAACTATCTGTCTAGTAAAGAATGAATAGACCATTGTTAACTTTCTACATAAAATGATCTCATAGTACTTTAGTATTACCTTAAGAGATTGACCTTCTTCCATAAGTCTCCAAAATACTAATCCATATTCTACCTACAAACTCATCCTGTAGTGATATATAATCGTACATTCTAACCCTTGGCAGCTGATATAACTATAATATGTAGTAGACTATATGGTTTATGTATTAACCTATTTCTAGATCAATGCATTAACTAGGTCAGGTCGTTAGCGGACTTGACCAAAGGGGGGAGTTTTAGATCGGGGTGGCTGCACCTCGTCAAGATTGAGATTGCCTACGTACTCTAGTTCGTGGGGATTGAACCTAGAGATCAAGCCATCGTAGTTCTGTTATATAGAAGGTGAAGAGGCGAAGATCTTGGGATCCTGCAGATTCTCCGACATATTTATGGTGATGAAATATTCTCCAATGATTGAGTAACGGTTGTAATGATTGTATGACAGCTGGAGATATTATCTTGTGCGCCGAATTAGGGCATGTGCGTATAGCCAGAACGTTGTTGATACTGTAGTCGTGCTGCTCTGGTCGAGTTATGAGTAGGTCGAGTGCATAGCGACCTGAGAGATTAATGACCATGCCACATGGCTGTTTTTTATTGGTTGGAGTATATAGTACCCCTACAGCCCCCTCTTTTTAGGTCGATGATAGAAGTCGGGCTAAAAAGACTTAGAACTCTGATCGATGTTGATTTGAAGTTTGCTTTTTGAGTTTGTGCACGTGGCGGTCATGCAGGCTTGTCTGGAATCATCATTGCGCTTTTACGGGGAAGTGGAGGAGTTTCCTCGAGCAGTTAGCCGTGGAGTTATGGCAACTGACGCGCTTCTTGCTTGATTGGTCCTTTGCTGGGCACGTGGATTAATCCAACGGTGGATGTGAATCGTCTGGTGAGTGGAATATAACTGGGGATTCGAACTGATGGCTGAGATTGCATGTGCTACAGTATTTAAACTGTGGCGTAGTAGTGAAGAGTTTACTTTTCTTATTTTCTCTCTCGAACTGCTGCCGGTTTTCTCTTGCAACCTGAAGAACTTTGAGAGCTAGTGAGGATAGTTTCTTCTGTTTGTCTTTTGCTTTTGAATTTCTTCTTTTTCTATCTTCTTTCTTTTTTCTTGAGAGAGATGTCGGAGGGTAGTGACTCTCAAAATGATCACTTGAGTGGTGATGATGGTGATGAGTATGAGTCTGAAAGGACTCATTCTGAAACTGCGTCTCCTAGTCGGGGTGAGGGAGATGTGAATCCTGAAAGCCCCCAGAGTAGTGGTCCTCATGGGGAGGATTCTTCTGATGATGAGATGGTTGAGGGAGAAGATGGGTCGTTCTGCCGAGTAGTAAACCCTAAATATGTCCATAGGCATATTGCCTTTAGGAAGCAGTATGGGCTTAGCTCGATTGACCATCTAGAGATTAGGTTTTTAGGAGATCGTTTGCTCTCTGTTGAGTATCGACCTAATAACCCTTTCTCAACTGTGTTTACCTTGACCCAATTCTGAGCTGGTCTTAGGTTACCTTTATCTGACCTGGTGGTCGATCTTCTTAATGTGATTAGACGAGCTCCTTGCCAGAGGAATGGTAACCTTTGGATAAATATGAGGGTGATTGACGACCTCAATAAGTTGCATAGGTGGAACATTTCCGTAGAGAATGTGTTAGACCACTTTTGTTTTAAACGTTCTACGAAGCCTGGGCTAGAGGGCTATAACATGCAAGTCCGGCCAGAGCGTTTACCCTTGATCTACCCTGTGAGTTGCGACCAATGGTGGAAGGATCCCATGCTGATTACTGGGTCGATCACTGAGGGGGACATCCAGTTGCGACATGTGACTAGGAAGGTTGATGATAACCGTAAGCTTCTGGTCGTTAGTCATAGGTCGTGATATATTTGTTTGTTGTCAGACTTTCTAACTTTGAATTTTGTTTGCAGCGATCAGGGACGACCACTTGGTGAAGAAGAACGACCTGAAGTCCGAGCTGAACGAATTTGGACTGTGGACTGATAATCGCAAGGCGCAGTTCTTGCCTCACCTGAAGGAATTTTTTATTCCTAAGGGTGGTCCGAAAACATTTGCAGAAGAACTCGAGAGAAGGAAGGTGCTAAAGAAGAACTTTATGTCGTCTGTGCATAAAGCTGATAGGGGACGAGCTGGTGGTAGCTCGCACCAGGGGGAGAAAGAGGCGAGCCCCCAGGTCCTATCCCCTCCGACCTCTTTGCCTAAGTTGCCTGCTGGGTCGATGAAGAAGAGGTCGTTCTCAGGTAATCTGAAGCTGATGGAGCCACCAGTCGTACCTGCTCCTACCCCTCCTAAGTCAGTTCGCTCTCCTGAGCCCACCCTCGTGTCGAAGAAGACTGTTGCTCGGCCTTTGCAGAAAGGTAAGGGGGTGTTGTCTGAGTTCCGACCTGGGCCATTCGATTATTTGGATGGCCGAGGGGGAAAGCATGTTGTTTATGATAACGACAGTGCAATAGATGACCCCTGTGTTGCCCGAGCTGTGAATGAGGGCATCATTCTGGATGCTGATGCTCGAGCAGTGAAGTCGCAAACCTTGTTGGTGACTTGCTCGAAGATAAACGCAACAATGTCCTTGGTGAGTTGGACTTGCATTTTCTGTTTTGTTGTCTAATCGATGCTTTTGTGTATAGCTCAACGCCAGCTTCCAGGAAGTTCGTCTGGTCGCTGAGGTTGGAGCTCGAGCTGATATCGAGCTGAAGCATATGAATGAGAAGCTCGAGCAGGCGAGGACGATTGTTGTAGTTGTTGAGTCTAAGGTGAGGGATAAGGAGGCAGAGAACGTGGTGTTGAAGGAGATGTTGGAGCGGTAAGAGGAGACCTCGCTGCTGCTAGGTAGTTTGCAGTCCATTGGGAGCACATGTGCCATAAAAATGGCGTAGAGTGGAAGGCTTACTGCGACGACCTGAAGAGGCAGGCAATGGGGTCGCCTGAAGGAGAGGAGACGCGAGGTGGTGATGAAGGAGCTTTAGTGCCAGCTCAGGACACCTCGATGGGCCCTAATAATGTGGTCGAGGGTGTTTAGAACGAGTTGGAGAACCCCAACGACCAGACCATGCAGCAGTGAACTTGTCTCTGTCTTCAGAGATTCTTGCTGCTTGGTGAGACCAGCTCGATTCCCACTAGCTCGTCTTGCTTACACCTTGATAGTTTTTCTACTCATGGGAAAGTACATCTCCTTCTTCCTCTCGGGTTCAGAGATTCCTGGTTCTTGGTGAGACTAGCTCGAGTCTTCACAGCTCGTCTAGCTCACACCTTGATAGCTTCTCTGTACATGGGAAAGTACATCTCCTTCTTGCTTTCACCTATTTGCTTTATTTGAACTTGTAATGAACAATAGTAATCGATCTGATTGTTGTAGATTGATTGCGACCTATGTGTGTATTTGAATTGTTGTAGTAAGCCCTTCTGATCAGCTAGTTTCCAGGGAGTCCTGGTAGCTCGTTCAGAAGGCAGGTAGACGAGATGAATGGCTGCAAGCAAAGCGAACTGAAATAGTTCCTCTTGTATGCCTTAGTTTAATGTTGCTTTCTGTCAGCTATGTGTAGATCGCAATTGGTAGATCGTCTTACCTGTAATAGTTAGGATTTGATGAAGTGAAAAAAAATTTAACTTTTTTTACCTTACATTGTTGTACTCAGTGAATCGCTTGCTTGTATGGATTTGCAAACAAGGAGCATAGCATTTGGACCAGATAGTAGATGAGGTTGTATGCATGTTAGTTGAGGTGTACGTAGGTCGTGGGAATGATATGGACAATGTACCAAGTTTAGTTGTAAATGTTTTAACTTAACAAAATAAAAATTATCAAAGGGACTAGAATTTTGATAATTTGTAGGTCGAGGGATTAGATTAGACCTTTAAAAGCCATTCATGTTTGAGCTGAGATGAAGGAAGAAATGAGTTTGTATATTGAAATGTAATAGATTGATGCTTACATTTCATTGATAAAACTTCTTCAAGTGGTAAGCATTCCATTGGTTCTTAACGTTCTCCCCTTTTGGAGTTTGAAGACGATAAGATCAGTTGCTTTGAACTTTGGTGATAATGTAAGGGCCTTCCCAATTGGCATTGAGCTTGCCGATAGTAGCCTTCCTTTTGTTGTGGAACCATTTTCTTAGAACTAGTTCTCCGGGCTGAAAAGATCTAGGTCGTACGCCTTTGTTATAAGCTCGCTTTAGTCTTTGTTGATATTGTTCGAGTTTTATAACAGCGTGGTTTCGTCGTTCTTCGACGAGATCTATTCCGAACGACCAGACCTGATTGTTGAGTTCGGTGTCGACCAGAAAGGATTTGGTCGTGCCAAATGTCAGCTCGGTGGGAATAACGGCCTCAACTCCATAGCAAAGGCTAAATGGTGACATCCCTGTGGATGTACGAGGAGTTGTTCTGTAGGCCCACAGGATGTTCTCTAACTGATGTGGCCATTGATCGTGTTGATCCTCGAGCTTTTTCTTTAAGTTGTTCAGGATCTGTCGATTTGCAGCTTCGACTTGGTCGTTGGCTTGTGGATATCTAGGTGTCGACCTAGAATGATCGATTTTCCATAGCGCGTAGAAAGCCTTGATATTTTTGCCAACGAACTGAGTGCCATTATCGGTGACTATCCTTTTGGGTAAACCAAATCGTGTGATGATGTTTTCCCACATGAATCTTTGGACATCGGCTTGAGTGATGTTGGTGAGAGCAACGGCCTCTACCCATTTGGTGAAGTAGTCAATGGCGACTAGAATATATCTCTTTTCAGATTTCTTCTCTTTGATTAAAGGGCCCATGATATCGAGCCCTCACATGTGAAATGGCCATGGTGTTGTGATGTTGATGAGATGGTTGGGATGTTGATATTGGTTATCAGCAAAACGTTGGCATTCTTGGCCAGAAATATCCCTGGGAGATCGCTTTATGGGCTAGTGTTCGACCTCCAGAATGATTTCCGCATTCGCCTTCATGGATGTCTTGGAAGATGATTTGCCCATGCTTGGGGATCAAGCACCTTAAAAACAGACCAATTGCAGATTTTCTGAATAGCTTACCATCATGAAGTTTATACATAGTGACTTTATGTAATAACTGATTGGCTTCTTTTTTTGTTGGATGGTAACACACCAGTTTGAAGGTAAGTGATGAAAGGTTCCATCCAAGTCCCTTGGATGTCTGCTGGTGTTGTGGCTAGTAGATCGCAGATTTGGTGAACGTTTTCTTCTTTGAATAGATATGCAGGCTGTGTACTGACTGCTATAGTGAGAGCTCGAGGTCGATCTAACTCGATCTTAGATGCTAAGAACGCCAATGAATCAGCATGTCTGTTGTCATCTCGAGGGATGTGATCGATTGTGAAATAACTGAGCTTGCTGATGAGTTCCTTTGCTTTGCTAGCATATCTAATTAAGTTGACACCATTGATCTGGTAATTATTGGTAATCTGATTGACTATCAGTTGAGAATCATTGAATACCTTGAGGCGAACTGTCTGTAGGACGATAGCCATTTGTAAGCCCTGGATTAGAGCTTCGTACTCGGCCTCATTGTTGGAGGTCGAGAAGTCGAGACGAGTTGATCGCTCGAGCTGTGAACCCTCAGGTGAAATGAGTACAACACCTATGCCACTTCCGTTGGAGTTGTGTGAACCATCAACATATAGTTGACAAGTGTCCAGAGGATTGACCTGGACTTGCCTTGTTTCTGGTTCTGGTTCCCAATTGATATCCTCTGCAGGGTAGTCTGCTAAGAAATCTGCGATGACCTGGCCTTTGACGGCCTGCCGAGAAACGAACTCAAATGTGTAATCACCCAGCTCGGCTGCCCATCGAGCCATACGACCTGCTTTGTTTTTCTTTTCTAATATATGGTGTAATGGCTGGTCGGTGATTACTTTGACAGTGTGGGCTTGGAAATAAGGTATGAATTTGCACGCAGCATAAAGAAGAGCTAATGCTAATTTCTCCAGAGGTGTGTACCTTATTTTGGCTTGTTCTAAGACTTTGCTTGTGAAGTAGATTGGTCATTCGACTTGATTTTCTTCTTTGAAGAGTACTGCGATGATCGCAAAATCTGAAGTTGCGAGGTAGACACCGAGTATATCTCCATCATTAGGCTTTGTGAGAACTGGTGGAGTAGATAAATATGCCTTGAGGTCGGTGAAGGCCTGCTCGCATTCTTCTGTCCATTGATATGCAGCCCCCTTTCTGAGAATATGAAGCATTGGTCGGCACTTATCTAATGCTCTAGAAATGAATCTATTGAGAGATGATACCATGCCGTTGAGTTTTTGGATCTGCTTCTTTGTTTTTGGGCTGGGCATGTCGATCATGGCTCTGATCTGGTCGGGATTTGCTTCAATACCTCGTCTTGTAACTAGATAGCCGAGAAATTTTCCTGATGCAACCCCAAACAGACACTTCTCTGGGTTAAGACGCATTCTGTATTGTCTTAACCTTTGGAATGTCTGGTCGAGATTAGACAAATGATCTTGCTCTTGGTTTCTCTTGAGTAATATCGTCGATGTAGACCTCCATTGTACGACCTAGCAGATCGTCGAACATTCTGGTGACTAGGCGCTGGTAGGTCGCTCCTGCATTCCATAGGCCGAATGGCATGACTTTGTAGCAAAATATGCCTTGCTCCGTTGTGAAGGAGGTCTTCTCTTGGTCGGGCTCGTACATTGGGATTTGATTGTAGCCTGAATATGCGTCCATGAATGACAATAGCTCGAAACCACAGGTCTGATCGACTAACCTATCGATTCGTGGCAGTGGGAATGAATCTTTAGGACAAGCTTTGTTCAAGCTTGTGAAGTCAATGCAGACTCTTGTTTTCCCGTTTTTCTTTAGGACTGGGACAATATTGGCTAGCCATTCTGGTGTTTCAACTTCCGTGATGAAGCCGACCTGTTTGAGTCTGTTGATTTCTTCATTTACTTCTTGGTGAAACTTAGGGGCAAGTCGTCTTGGTTTTTGCTTAACAGGTCGATAGTTTGGATTGACTCGTAGTTGATAACATGCAATTGATGGGTCTATTCCAGGCATATCGATATACGACCAAGCAAAAATATCTTTATTAGAAGAAAGAAAGTTTACAAAGTTGTTGTACTTATCTCCTTCTAATTCCGCACCTACATAGACATATCTCGGCTCGTCTTCTGATCCTAAGTTCACACGTACTCCTAGATCAGTGCTTCCGAGATTAAGCTAAGGGGAGCTCGTTTGTTCCTTCTGTAGTTGTTATTTAGTGGCTTCAGTCCTTCCTTCCGACGGGCTCTCTGATTTGTTGTCGCCCTCTTTTGCTTCTGATGAGATCGGGGTCTTCCCTTTAGTGTCAGCATCCTTGGTTCCAGAGGTGGATGGCTTTGCAGGCGCCACAGCTTCAAGAATTCCATGACATTCTTGTGCAGCGTTCTGGTTGCCTCGAAGTTCCATTATCCCATGAGGTCCAGGATAGCGGAAAACTTGATGATATGTGGATGGAACACCTCTCATGGCATGGATCCATTTTCGACCAAGAATCGCATTATACTTACTTGCGATGTTGAGGATGCTGAATTTGGCAGTTACGACGACCTTATCATCCTTTCGACCCACAGTGACGAGCAGAAGTAGTTCACCCTTTGGATCCTCTCTAGAACTGTTGAAGCCAAGGATGGGGGTGAAATCAGGGATGAGGACTGAATCAGGTAACCTCATGTCTTTGAAAGTTTTGTACATGAGTATGTTGCAGGAAACACCAGGGTCAATGAGTACCCTTTTGATGGTGTAGTCAGCTATTTGTAGCTTAACGACCAGGGCGTCGTTGTGAGGGATGAGGACCTTGTTGAGGTCGTCCTCAGTGAAGGTAATATCTGTCTCCTGGCGAGCTGGGATGTTGAAGCGAGCTGCTCGGCCAGTAATCGAGTAGACGTGATGAAGATGCTCTACTCGTCTCTTCTTCTCTCTTGACACGGGGGTGGAGTTGGATTCATAAATCATGTAGACTACATGACTGCCTGACTCGCTGTCGCTATCGATCTTGTTTGCGACCTTTTTGTTAAGTTGGTCGCGTAGGTCGCCTATTGGAACTAAACGCTGGGAGAGGCTACGCCCTCTGCTGCGGACTGGACTTGTGGAGGCCGTTCTGGCCTTGCTGTGAGATCGCCTTGTTGAATGCGGAGGCATGTTGGATCCTTTCTTGGCTCGTTTGCCAATGGAATCCTCTTGCCTTCCAAGGATCCAATTGTTGAGCCTTTTTTCATCGGCCCAAGTCTGAAGAGCACGTTTCAAAATGCGACAGTCATCAGTTTGATGACACCTCACCTTGTGAACTTTGCAGTACGGTCGACCAGATGTGTCCTCCAACTGTGTGAAGGTAGGAATTTTGCACCAATGGTTGTGCTTGATTCGCTCATAGATATAACCAGCTGGTCGTGTGAACCGGTGGTACCCTCGTTGCTCAGTAGGCAACGACTTTGCCTTGAACCTCTTGTTGTCAGATCGAGGTCTCTTAATGGAGCCAGATTCCACGTTAGAGATGACATGATTCTTTTCCCTACCAGTTAGGGCTTCTTCGAGCTTGATGTAACGATCTACCTTAAGGTAGAGCTCGTCCAGAGATGAAGGTCGCTTCATGGCTAGAGATTTGTGCCGGTCGGATCCCTGGATCAGACTGTGAGAAAATGCGATTATTGCGAAGGTTTCATGTTCCTTTGCAAAATCTTGAATGGAGTGTAGTTCAGATTTGAATCGATCAAAGAAATTGCTCAATGATTCGCCATCTCGCTGCTTGACTTTGAAGATGGAGTCAATGGTGACAGGACGCTTCTTGTTGTGGATATAGAAGATAATGAACTGTTTTTCTAGATCCATAAACGAGCTGATGGATCCTGGCTTCAGACGGTGAAACCAATCGAGAGCAGGTCTGGTGAGGCTGGACTGGAACAGCAAACATAGTAAGTGATCCTCTTTGATAAGAGGAAGGGACTTACGAAATCCCTTGATATGGTCAGTTGGATCTCCAACTCCTGCATATTGGTCGAATTTGGGGGCGTTGAGCTTGTTACGCAATTCATGGTCGAGGATCTCCTTGGTGAAGGGAGACTCCTGAAATTGCTGAAGGGACTGGACAACAAGTTGTTCGGCGGTGTGGCCTTTGTGAAGTTGTATGATGGCCTGAGAGGCTTTGAACTCTGCTAGTTGTTGGCTGAGTTCTTCATACTTTTGATTGGAGTCATCAACAACAACGACTCCATGTCCACCATTTGCTACTGGTGCTGGGTTGGTAGTTTGTGCAGCCTTTAACTGTGCGTTCTCTTCCTGAAGACGATTGATTTGGTCTTGCAGATCTTGGATGGTCATTTCTTGGGTAGCCATTTGGAATCATATATACCTATATAAGTATATACATCAAGGTAGTCTAATATAACATACTAGACACTATAACAGATAATACAAAATTCCCATAGCGCAGAATAACACCTGTACAAATCTTCACAATAAAAATTTCCTAATGTTCCTCTAATAGATTCCAGTCTTCACAAATCTCGGTTACTTTGTATTATAGACATACTTATAATGGAATGGTCTTTAGATCAGTTCCCAAGTCTACTTTTATCAAAATTATTATACTCTGCCTATTACAAATTCTCTCTATTATAATCACCAGAAACAATATTGCACAATCCTCAAATAATATTCTCCACAATAGCTTTTCCACATATGACTTTTTTAAAGAAGCACATAATATAACAATGGCAACTACTAACATTTATATCTAAAATTTCAGTTATGAATTGTCTCTTATTGTTCCACAAATTCAGAAAATATATGTCGAGCCACATAACAGATTTTGCAGCCTCAAGACTTCAAAATGTTATCACTGATCAAAATAACTTCCCAAAAGAATCTTTTTAATCACTGTATATTAATAATAATCAAGATCAAGTTAATTTTCTCAAATTTCACTGAAAATCAAACACCCTTCAAAGAATGACATCAAATGAGCATTCTTTTCTCTTATCTTAATATAACTACCAAATAAAACTGCACATCAAATAGTATTATCATAATCCCCAATAGATGCACATACTAACAGATCAAATCTAAACCCAAGCTTTCCCAAATCAGAATGTGCAATTCACGGGCACCATAGATCGAAAGGTGTCTATAAGAAACTCATATAATACTAGAAATACACATAAGAATATAATAGACAAAAATAAGTTTAAGTCTTTACAATTTTATTAATTGTTTTTAGTTATAGATTTTTCATCCCCCATACGGTAATACTAGCGGTTACTATCTACTAACAAATCCCAGACGGATCTACTAATGGCGCTCTGATACCATGTCTGTAACGCCCCAAAATCATAACACGAATCCCCATGATCCAATGTCAGATCTCGAGGCATTCGAACAACCCAACCCATGATAAACATATAATACTACCAGATTCTGAATGATATTCATATATATAATTGGCTTAAAAAAAATACATAATTTAATACAACACGTAATAATACAAACTGTGAACACTTCTACACAAGAAACTAAGTACATCTATCGCACGAACACGTATAACCATACCCTCTGTAACCTCCTGACAACCATATCTGCTAACTTGATCTATCCTCGAGCAACTGTTTAACGGAAAAAGGGATTAATGATAGGGTGAACATTTCCACTTGCTCAGTAGTGACTCACATTTCCAAAATACTATCTAATCATGCATGATGATTAACCATACAAAACAGTTGAAATAATGCAGGTTTTAACTGTAATAATAAAATACATAAGTAATTTGATAAGTAAATACTCTTAAACCAAACATTTTACCTTTTATAGTAATCATATTAACCATGCATCCATACAATAAGTCGGGTAGTTGCATCCTATTAGAATGACGAGGTACGACCGCTATACCGCCCCGGTCACAGGCAATCTCTTGGTTCAGTACCTACCAGTGTGAACCTATACCGTTATTTCCCGATTTCCGGTGGGGTGACTGTATTACCGTTGTTGTGCTCCCAGAACACTAAACCCGTCTATTTAGGCTCAGGTGGGCCTTTGACCACGATTCCTGATACGAGGAATCCCTGAATTACGGTGGTCGACCGTTCGACGACTGCAGACTGCACAGGATCCTGACACACGTCCAGAAGTGGACTAACTCTCACCCCTTGCGTCTAAACCTCATCGAGGTAACATGTAGCCTCATCTAAACTAATGTATCAACAACGTACCACTAGATGAATGGTGGTCTGGAATGGTGAAAAGGAATTTCTGGATACATCTCTGATGTATCTCTCTAGAAGGCGACCCATTCACCTTCTAAAGGTGAACACCATAGATGCCATCCTAGAATGAGCTGTCGTCTCCAGAATATGACAACAACTCATTCTTTATAGGAATTCACAGGTCCCTCTCCAAACTACCTCATTATATAAATATATATAATATATTGGTTACTTTCCTTTTATTTTAATTAACTATATATATCCATATATTTAAATGTGTGGTGAGTCCCCAGATTTAAACAATATCCATGGCTACCCTAACCGGGCCACAACCATAATCAAATATGATCTGTATAGTTGGCTACCCTAACCGGGCCACAGCCATAATCGTGACAGCATATCGGATTAATATTTCCACCAATCTAGGGACCTCACACATCCCAGTTATACATTATAATTGGGTTTCCTTGCCCCACATTACAAAAACCAAATATTTCCCACCATTGGAAAGAGATTTATCGAGAAATCTTTTTAGAAAACCATTTCAATATACATATACTGCTTTAATAACTCCAGTTTAAAACATGATATCTGTAACTAATCACTTTAATAAAAACTATAATCGATAAACCACGAGTAATCTATATATACCAAACAAAACCATGCATGCATTTTTTATCATCAATAATATATCAATTAATTTACAATATTTAAAATATGACACATGAAAAGACAGTATAAAGAAAATGTAAGTCCCTACCTCTTGCTCGTTAGTTCCTTGTCCTTCTAAGTCTGAAGCACAGACACTCATTAGACACGTTGATATCCGACAATTTCATTATTCCACGCTAGTGTTGTAGTAGGCTACCAACTTAATTAATTAATCCACACGCTAAACATGTCCCTAGCCAATTCCCAAAATCCATAAGCTCTCTCCCCATCTCTGTGTCGTTTATCTTCTTTAAATCGGTATTTTCAAATCATAAAATCAATCCACTATTCAATTTTATGTCCCAACTGTTCATAAAACAGCCATAACCAAATTAGCCATAAATAGCCACAATGATCACCTTCTGTACCCGGTACTCGTTTCATAAGATATACTGTTCATTGTAATCTTTCTCTTCCATTAATATTTTAGCATGAAAACCACCCCAAACAATATAAAAGTCCTCATGATCTGTGAATTCATTTCCCTAATTAGAATCAATACCTCTCTTTTAAATTAAGAATTCAAGTATATAACTAATTAAGTCTAAGAAATAAACACTTATATATAGCCTGCTGTTGTGCGCAGCGGAAACTTATGCACCAATACCCAAGATTGAAATAGTGTATGAATTAAACAAAACAAAATAGAGAAGATGAAACTCCTACTACTATCAAACAAACCCACACAAAACACAAGATTTACGTGGTTCGGCTAATATTGCCTACGTCCACGGACAAACAAATAAAACTTTTACTATTTGAGAAGATAGTACAAAGCTCTCAAACAAATGGAGAAACCCTAGGTTTCCTCCCTTCTCAAATCCTCACCAAATCTCTCAAAGAGATAATCACAAATTGAGGATACAAACTCTCTCTCTCTCTCTTGGATGGAGACGATCACAAGCCCTCACGAAGAAACCAAAGTGTTCTTCCTCACAAAAGTTTTCTCAAACTCTCTAATGGTTTCTCATAATCTCTCTCACATCAAGATTGGGTTTTCCAACCTTCTCATTGGCTTTATAACATAGCCTTACAATCAAACACGAAATGGGCTTAAACATGGCCCATATGCAGCAAACACAATGAGGACGTACGTACGCCCTAACTACGTACGTACGTTCTAATTCCTGAAAGTTATTTGTGATACAAGACGTACGTACGCCCTAACTACGTACGTACGTTCCTGAAAAAAAAACTTCCCTCCGTCCTCTTTTCCACAAAAAACCCAACAATTCTCCACCTCGGCGAAGATTCAATAAATCTAAGCTGACACCAAGTCCCAAACTCCCACACTTGTCCCGAAGGACCACCTCGGCTGCACCACCTCATGGTTGCCTACGTACCCTTCTACTAAGGGATCAAGCCATCGTAGTTCACTCCAATGACATTTATACGATGCCCACCATACCCCGAAGGGTCAAATTCCCACAAGGGGCCAAATCAAAACCAAATGCCCACTAATGCCCTATAGGGCTCACAAACAACTTCAACACAATGGGGTCCAAGCTACCAAATACCATCTCCACCTCAACAAAGTTCTCCATCGAAGATGATCCAATGCCCCGAAAAACTAACCTCTCAAGAATTTTTCCTATGAAGTTCAACCAAGTGGGGTACAAATTCAAATCACTATGCATAGATTTACCAAATACGTCTTCCTTACTAAGCGCCAAACAAACATCACATGAGAGATTACCAACAATAGGAAGTACGTACACAAAACCCCCAAACAAAGGTTTCACGGCTTCATAAGGTTCTTGGGCGATAACCTTTGCTACTAACAATGGTGGCTTCAACTTTCTTCTTTGCCGTGTCACCTAACAAACCAATCAAATGTGGAGTGACATCAATCTCCACCCGAACAAATGACGCTTCAACAAAATGCCTACCAACCATGCATGCCTTGCCACCCGCAAACAAATCTGTCTTCACTTGCATAGTACCATCAACGACATGCCCCATATTACTATGCAATTCCTTGGTAGAATCGACAGACAAATCAACAACTGAACTATGCAAACCACATGTAATTGCACTTCCTTTCAAGTAGTACAACTTACCCTTTCTAATGCCTTTCATAACAACTCGTGTACTTACAACAACTTTTAGAGCTTCACCAATACATGTAATTTTCATACCATCGGACTCTAAAACACCCAATGAGATTTGATTCGTAGTCAACTCTGGTACATACCAAACATCTTCTAACTTTTGAGTGCATCCATCTTCCAACTTCAATCGAACTGTACCTATCCCAAGAGTTTTGCAAGTATGATCATTACCAAGCAAAACACAAACATCTAGCTCCTGAAAGCTATCAAACAACTCCCTATTGGGACACATATGATAGGAACAACCCGAATCCAAAATCCACTCGTTAATAGAATGACTAACTGAAGATGAAGCCAACAACGAAACACCAAAACATGAATCCTCATCTCTTCGATGTACACGAACAATCTTCTTCTGCTACTTTGGACAATTAATTTTTCAATGTCCCCAACAATGACAATAGGCACATTCATTCTTTGCAAGAGTTCTTCGACTTCTCAATTTACATTGAGAACCAACCAATCTACCAATACTATCATCAACCACATAGAGTCGGTCCTCTGTATTTTTCAAAGCGTACTTGTCTTCCAACTTGGACAACATAACTATTACAATGGTTTCCAATTTGACAATGTACCACAAATCTTCTACCAAACAATACCGGACAAATTCACAAGCCTTTAAATTTAGAGTTAACCATTCATCATCATTCATATTTCTCGATTTATCATCAAGAACATCCACATAGCCATTAATGGCTAACCAATCTTGTACCTCCGTCTTCCACATAGCAAAGTCAAGGTTACCATCAAATTTATGAATGTCAACATCTAACAACAAGGTTTGATCAAACAAACTATCAATCTCCTTTCCAAATTCACTCGAATCCGAAATATGATCCGACATGATACCAATCAATTTCATACACCAGCAAACCAAACAAACAAACTAAACCAAAGGAGTTCACCAAGTACCACAAGAAAAATCCAAGATTGGATTTTTACCGAAATTGAGAAAACAAAACCGTCAACTTCAAAGAATTACTGGGAACAGAATACTTTGAAACAGAAAACGTACCATACACCGTTGGAAAGCCTGAAGAGTCTTCTTTCCAACCCAAAACACGGATCAACGTTTCGATATTCGAGAACAGAGTTATGGCCGTTTTACCACAGAGTATCGAATTTGGACAGATTCCTCAAAACCCTTTAACCAATGTTCTGCAATCCCTCTTTAACCCAAGAAACTAACCTTCGGCTCTGATACCACTTGTTGTGCGCAGCGGAAACTTATGCACCAATACCCAAGATTGAAATAGTGTATGAATTAAACAAAACAAAATAGAGAAGATGAAACTCCTACTACTATCAAACAAACCCACACAAAACACAAGATTTACGTGGTTCGGCTAATATTGCCTACGTCCACGGACAAACAAATAGAACTTTTACTATTTGAGAAGATAGTACAAAGCTCTCAAACAAATGGAGAAACCCTAGGTTTCCTCCCTTCTCAAATCCTCACCAAATCTCTCAAAGAGACAATCACAAATTGAGGATACAAACTCTATCTCTCTCTCTTGGATGGAGACGATCACAAGCCCTCACGAAGAAACCAAAGTGTTCTTCCTCACAAAAGTTTTCTCAAACTCTCTAATGGCTTCTCATAATCTCTCTCACATCAAGATTGGGTTTTCCAACCTTCTCATTGGCTTTATAACATAGCCTTACAATCAAACACGAAATGGGCTTAAACATGGCCCATATGCAGCAAACACAATGAGGACGTACGTACGCCCTAACTACGTACGTACGTTCTATCTCCTGAAAGTTATCTGTCATACAGGACGTACGTACGCCCTAACTACGTACGTACGTTCCTGAAAAAAAACTTCCCTCCGTCCTTTTTTCCACAAAAAACCTAACACCTGCCACCATGTTCTCCACTGTAATTAACTTCAAAGCCCTCAAGTCCATACATGTTCTCTTACTACCAGCCAAAGTAGCTTGCTTTCTTCTTTCCCTTTTCTACCTATATTTTCTGAATTCTTTTTTTTTTTGCAAAAGCAAGCTGGGGTTAGGCAGACCCCTACCAGAGTTTTATATCAAAATAACAAAGAATACATTTGCCATACGACATCCATAGCACTACATACTTTCTTTCTCAATGGTACATAAAAATTCATGGTCAACCAGATCATTCTGGATGGACAAATTCATGTTTTCAATCTCATTGGTCTATGAACCTTGATTTGGCTTAGAGAAGCAAGCTTCTCCTCAACAAATAAGGTTGCAACATCCTTTCTATGATCTCCCTCAAATTGAATTGTAAGACCCAAATTTGGATCTTCGACAATTTCACCTTTGGTGTTTAGCTCTACTTTGAAGGCCTTGAGAATTTTCGAACACGAATTTTTCGGATTCACCCCATTGACTATAGTAACCACATTACATATTTTCTGAATTCTTTATCCATATACTATATTAATTCTAAGAGTATGTTGTCTGACATCTTGTTTTCCTTCCTTGTTTGGTTTAAGCATCAAACTCCTATGCAAGGAACTCTCACATGACCAGTTTCTACCTTCAAATCTCCTAAGCTATTGATAATTCTAAGCTACAGAGATGAACCTCATGTTCAGACTACCTAATGATAAAGTGGTGCCACCTCATGTTAAACCCAAGTAGGAGGTGTTAGTTTTGTAGTGCTTCTTATCCACTATAAGACTACTAATCCATGTAGTTGCTGTCCGTTCACAACCCATTCAATTCTATTTACTTGTTAAGACAATAATACCCATTAGTTAGATAGTATACACTCGGATGCGACTTATTAAGTTAAGTTTATTAACAAAATCCTAAATCAACCATACGTGGGTCCATTTAAACACACACTATGGATCTGGACTCGATCGAAAAGCCTATGAGTCCATGCTAGTGTCAACTAAATGGTTCATACTTCTATATTTTTTAATTAATCGCACTCCATTATCTATAACTAATTAAATAAGGTTATAGTAAGTTTAATTATAATCATTGATCATAAACAAGATTACTAAAACCCTTACGGTGAATACGGGTCATTTCACCTTACCTATTCTCATTTCAATATAATAAGATACATTCAACCCACCCCCTCCCCCCCCCCCCCCCAAAAAAAAAAAAAATCTTTTCATCAACCTCTCACTCTCGCTCACTCTTTCCATGTATGATGTTCTTAGTTTATTATCAATTTTTTTAGTTTGATTAAATATAAAATTGTAAACAAATTTTCTCCGAACATAGAAACTCAGAAATGATTTGTATTGTTTTTGTTTCTATTTATGGGTGTTGCCATATCGAAACCATATTCACTTAACAAAAAATATATTTTAAATATTATATCATGCTTTATCAGTTCAATATTAGGTCTTGCTTTATTAGATCTTTTATTATTTCGTTCAAATTTTTGAGTGAATAAATTCTAGATTTAGTAAAATAACATGATGTGCATGTTCAATATATATAACTACAATAATATTTAAACTTTACGCAAAAAATAAGCGAAACATACTACTAATTTGCTCTAAATCAGAAACATTTAACTAAAATAAACATGTTGAACACAAAAGTAGTTGTTACAAATAAAAACTATAAAATGTGCTATTTGTCACGATAAAAAATTAACTAATTAAAAAATTCAACACAATTGTGCCGAACACCGAAGACCGAACACCAAGAGATTTCTATCAAGTAAATATTTAACAGTTGTTAGAGACAAAAAAAGAATAAAAATAAAATTAAAATAATTATTAAAATAATTATGTCATAGACACAGGTTATCATTAGTATATATATACTAGTTGTACCCGTGCCTATCGGCACGCTAGTGTCAACAAATTAGTATTCTTAGTGCCAACAATTTTCACTGATAATATTGACTGAACGTGAGAAATTACTTTGTGTTTCAACATAATAAAAAGAATTCTAAATATGATTTGGTAGCTTGTACTTGTACTAAAAGCAGTTTATACAATGTTTGCATGAAAAGTAATTTATATTTCTTTCGTCTTCAAATCTTCTATTTCATTCTTTTTCTCTTTTAAATCTTCAACTTCTAACATCCTTAGGTTTGCAAATATTCTTGTAGCGTATGATGATTGAACGTAGTAATTTGTATTAAAAATAACAATTTTTCTATCCTTTTAAAGAAAAAGAAAAAAAATTATGAAAGAATGTTAATCAACATGGCTGAATGTCTATTCATAGCCAACCAAGGTTTAAAAAAGCTATTTGGAGAACTGAGGCGGTCCAGTTAAATGAGGCGAGGCGTATGCCTTAAAGCGGAATGAGGCGTAAGCCTCAATTTTTATTAAATATTTAATAATAATTTCAGAAATAATAAAATTAAAATCATTATAATTCCGAACATTTTAAGAATTATAGTACCATTTAGTAAAAATCAGTGCATAATGTTTTTAATTAATTTTTAATACACTTCCCCTGATAAAAAGTTTGTTGAAAGTGTAATAATAGGTAAATAATTTATTTTCATCAAATTGTTTTGTAAATTGTGAGGGTAAAACACAAATATTGAAAGAAAGAAAAAACTTAAAATACCTGAAAAATGAAACTCAATATAATTTTCAAATTTGAATCTTACGAGGCGTACGCCTCACACTGTCTCAAGGCTTAAGCCTCAGAGTGCTCCTCACATTTGTAAGGCGTACGCCTCATTTGGAGAATTAGAGGCGTATGCCTCAGTGCCTTATATTACCGCCTCACTTCGAAGCGCGCCTCAAAAACGCCTATTTAAACCATGTAGCCAACATGAACTAAAAGCATGGACTGGGTTTGTCTATAAAAAGTCTGGACTGCCTGGATCTAGATTACAATCATTTCTAACATATATTGCGATTTAGGAAGGTTACTGAATTTCGTACCTACTGTAGCAACAGAGATAATATCTAGAAGTAAGATATGCAAATAAATAAAAGTTATCTATCTGATATGAATGAGTGGGTGGAGATCTAAATTTCAATACTGTATTCATATTTCCACTCAACGATTGGTCTTTTTTTTTTTTTTTTTTTTTTTTTCTTGTTAGCCTAACTTGCATTGTTCAGGGATGATATAGTACAACATCAACAAGTAAATACTCCTAAAATAGGGACACATAGTTACATATTGTCATATATGATATGCCAAATAATCAGTGGCAGCCATTTCACTTGAATAACTAAATGATAGTATAGTTGCAAAACCAAATACAAGATAAAAAATGTTAAGCAAATATATAACAATTACACTAAGCATGAGGGTAAGTCAATGTAAAACACCCACTACACTATACCTTTATCAATTTATGGGTACATAAAAATACAAATATACATAACTAAGTGCGATTACATGTCTTAAAGAATTAGATGATTAACAAATTAACTGTACAACTGGAAGGGCTCACCAAAAATTATCATCATCACCCACTGATCTTGATGGATACGCTTCATCTGCTTCTTGCTCCATCTCCAGCTCTGGTTCAAATTTAGGCAAGTCAATATCAGCAAGGTTCTTTAAGTCAGCTACAAAGAGTTCATTGTGGGGTTTCATCACCATCTGCGGCTCCTACCTCATACATGCATGGGGTGCTTGCTAGCAACTTCCACACACTTCGTACGAGCATCATGTGTAGCCTCCAGATTTGAATTGGAATTCCCAAAGACAATGCACCGTTCAAATATAAATATAAGACATTGTGCAGTGTACACAAACATTTCATTGTCAGGTTTTCCCCTATGAATGTCAATCATATTCTCTTATTAATTGCTGATTAAATTTTTTAAAATATCAATAATTAACACTGTTATGTACATGAGTTTTCTTGGCAGTTAGAACCACCTCATCAAAGTTTACTTATCAATGCTGTTTGGCATGCAGTCCATCAAGTATAGCTTTCCTGCCAAATAATGAATGACAGAAAGTACAGTAAGTACATTTTTATGAGCAAAATACTGAACAATGAGTGAAATAAAAAATGCTTTATACAATCCTGATCAACATGTCCAGAAATTAAAATAGTCAGACCAAAAATGAGGGAACAAAATACTTATAATTCCAACAGGAAAATCTACAGTATTTAACAATTAACAGGCATCAATAGCACTTTTTGTATATCACTTTTGTCCATTATTTCAGTAAATTAATGAGCGTGATACACTTCATCAATTCCAGATTGTTTTGGTTTAAGGACAGACGACCTTGAAACAGTATTTCAACAACATACAACTTTTGTTATGTGAACTAAATAATCTTATGTTTCAGACCTGCTTACCTATGAAACACTGCTTTAGTTTTCTGCAGCAGTCAATAAAACTCGATTGTGTAGTAGCAAAATTAACGTGTTCTTTGATTGTCGTAGTAACTTGACAAATAAAATCCACAAGCAAGAAAATATCACCTCTAAAATACTGCTGCAATGCAAGTATTCTTAACTTGGTGGTCTGATGCTGTCAGTATTTATGAATGAGATGAATAGATCATTTCATAGCCATCCAAGATTAGACATTCCAAGTGTACCAAAATTGGCTCCAGATCTCACACAAGCAACAACAATTAAGAGATTTAGCAGCGTCAAAAAAATTTAGCGGTATTTAAAAATAAAAAATTTAGGGGACGTGAGTCTTCAATTTCAGGTCTTATTCCTTACCAAATGTATGCACCAATACAATCCAAGTCTGCTTCTCTCTCATAAACTTTCTCTACCCCTATTGCAGCCATGCCTTTATCTCTGAAGGTGGCAAGGCGTTTTTACAGTTCATGGTTAAGGCTACCATCATATACATAACAATAGAAGAGTAAGTCAGAATGGACTCATGCAATTTAACCTTGCAACACGGTAGTAGTTAAGAACAATGAAATTAAGCTCAAACCTTTAATGGAGTTCATAAACTTCCTGTAGAAGAAATGATTCATAATGCCAAGATTAGAAAAACAGTAATGATAATAATCCATTGTACAATAAAGATAAAAATTATTTGTTATCTAGAGAAATTGAAATAATTCAAATAAGGTACTTGGGACATGTATAGAACCATTAAAAGTGTGCCCAGTAAGTTAAGTCATGTAAAGTGTAGATGGGTACATGTGTGGTGTTAAGTGATTATCGTTATGTGAGCTAGCTGTTTGATTTGACTGTATAAAATAATAACCTTAATGACTATCTATCCAAAATTATGATTGAATTATTGTGTTACAATCTAGAAGCGGACCCTACCATACAATTTGTTCTGCCTCTCTTCAACTAATAGCCATAATCTACATTTCTAGAAACCATACCATCAAAAACCTTCCTCATATCACCTAATATCTCATTTCTCATTCCAATAATCCCTATATTCATAAAAAAAAAATGTAAAAGCACAGGAAACACTTGATTAGAGTTGCTATAAATCTCCACTTTTTACTCTGTAAAGTAAATTAGTACATAGCTTATTAATTCAAACTTCAGTTACTAATGAGTAATAAAATAAATCAAATGTTTAACCATGCTCATTTTAAAGACGTGGCTGCCAGAGATGGGAGTTTACTTGCTTCCTAGTTGGCAATCCCGTCTTCAAAAGTTCCTAGAATATCTTATAAAATACTAAAACCAAAATACTAAAACCAAAAGCAATGGTTAATCAAAATACTAAAACCAAAAGCAATTCCAACTTCTATACTGTTTGTTGTCATTTCTCATGTATTTTGTGATGTTGCCAACACATAAATTCCATTAGTAGATGTATACTGTAGTTGCATATTAATAATTTAAATGTGACAACAGTTACCAAATCATATGACACCAATCATTCCATTAGAAACTACATTATAATTCACATATTATACCTGTAATTACAGTGACCACCAGCTCAATTCCAGTCATCCTATTGTTATAAAAAAAAACCTAAAACAAAAGGTAAGTTATAGGGAAAATGCCATTCTTTAATAAGCTACTATACAAATGTAAGATGACTCGTGGAAGAGATATTTCATGAATCAAATAACTGACCATAATAGGGTTTGGCTACAGGGTATAATGAAACAACCATAGTAAAATGACAGCTCAATTTCACGCCCTAAGGCTTTGTCAGCACCAGCACCACAGTAATACCAACTATTTGATGAAGTAAATGACAGCTTGAAACGCAACTATGTCAACTTGAATAATCACAGCAAATGAATTAAAGCTTCAGCATAAATAGCTATTACAAATCAAATTAAATTTATAAACATATTAGTCATAGAATTATTCTTATAGCATTCTCTCTTTAATGCAACACCAAAGCAAGAAAAACACCTACAACCATTAAACCCTTAAGCGCCTGAATAAATGAAATAGATAGATAAATATAACCAGAATTTAAAAACAAAAGTGAAATTGAAAACTAAAATTTTATGTAAAAAATAGAAACAAACATTAATTTTTTTTCCTATCATCTAACCATAGCATGTTTAATTTTCAGAATCACCTTATTTGGCAGAAATCTAAGAGAAGTTTGTCAAAGGATTTATTGTGGCAAATGCGAAATCATTTAGTTTTTTCTTCAAAATAATTAAGTTGCAGTATGTGGCAATAATAACTATATGTAACCAGAATTTTGCTTGTTAGCCTTCTTGGTTACACCATTAAATCATTCATCTAATCTTTCTCTCTCAAGATGCAACTTATGTTGTGTGTGGGAAGGGGGGAGGGTCTCTCGACAGGCGTCAGCCATCAGGTCACTCTCTTTTAGGGAGAGTTTTGCCATATTAAATAGTGTATGTTATGAACTTAATTTAAGGTCTGTCAAGAGTGCATAAGCTAAAGTCTGAAAATATATGTGGATTGAAGTCTAGAACATAAGATAAAGTTTATTACTTCGGTCTTTATGATTAATAACGTGAACAAACAAAGAGCACGTACCTTTTGAGGGAGAGGAATGATAATGATGAAATATCCTGTTAAGAGAGGAGAGAAGAGAAGAAATTGATGTATGAGAGAGAGAGAGAGAGAGAGAGAGAGAGAGAGAGAGAGAGAGAGAGAGAGAGAGAGAGAGAGAGAGAGAGAGAGAGAGAGAAATTGATGAATTTGAACAAACAAACACAAACAAACAAAGAAATATTGAACAAAGAGATCAACTTTCTGTTCAATCTAATTACCAGAAACCATATGTAGCTAATAGAAACAGAAAAATCAAAATTTGAAAGCTTAACCTTATCAAAAATTAAAAATTAAAATTTAAAAACTAAACACTATGATCTAGTATTGATTGATGTAAACTGACCTGTTGAAGCCGAAGCACAACAGATCCCAACAAATAGTGGAGAATGTTGATGCAAACTGACCTGTAGAAGCAACAACAATACATAGTCAAAATTAACTTAGGCCGAGTATTACAGAGATTACAGAGCTAATAAAATTAAAATTGATTTGTCAAAACAAATTTCTCAATGAGAGCTAGTTGAGGGGATGTAATTAACAAAACACAAATGGGAGGAAAAACTGTAACTGTTAGTATTGAGTAGTTTAAATTAGGAAAATAATCGTGAAAAAACTGTAACTGAAAAATTGGTGATTTCCCAAAGAAATGTAACAGGAACTCAGCCCTAACGAAGTCCCAATCAACATACAGTCAAGTGATTTCCCAAAGAATTTTGTGTTCGATCAAAAAGTACAATTACTTTGTAGAAAATTCAATTTCCAGATTTGTACTTTTTCAAATGCATTTTAACAAAACTAATTTTCCACCAGAATCAGACAGACCCTGTTTTGTTTTCATTATATATATTTGCTGTAAATCTATGTTTAAACAGTTTAATTGCAGACAGATTTTAAAATGGTTACATACTGTTAATTACAAAAATCTGACCGTTGCATACTTTTTTGATAGAAACAGAAATTTAAGACTTCAGGCCTAAGTTAATTAAAAGATGGCATTGCCGTGTATCTGCGACAGAACATCCAGCCAGGGTAATTAAGCTACTGCACATTGTTCTGCTAAGAAGAGAAGCTAGGTGGAGCAATGTTTCAAGAATTTCACATATATTCTCGATCTTTTGAGATTAAATACCTAATTATTCACACACACAAACTCATAAAGTACCTATAGAATTATACAAACATACATACGTGTACGAAGTATGGACTTTTTTACATCACTTTCTTCAAAGTAAATTCTATAGGTATCAAGATTAACTAATATTCATTGCTAAACATTGTTTCACAGATATCAAGATTGACATCAACGGGTACAAATCAAAATAATTTACTTATTAGAAGAGGCTCTGACTCACAGATATCAAGATTGACATGAACAGGGTCCCAAAGAAGAAATCTTTAATTTAGGCGATGGAGGCTGTAGGTGTGTAACAGTTCATTTATCACACACACTACAATGAATTTGAAGCTTCTACTACTATAAAACTGTCATGTACTTCCCTACCATTCAAATTTAAATGGATTACCTACCAATAATATTTAGTAGTGTTATAAACCACTATCCTAAAATGGATATTTCTAACCCATCATGAGGATATTTGTACTCAGCTTCTGCTGTTGTTTCTTATACTTTTTATCTACTTACATCACCGACCTAAACCCTCATATGTATCTTCTTCAACACTCTAATAACACTCTCTGTCCTAAAGTCATCAAATAACTAATAACTGTTAGTTACTCTTGCTAACACTTTACAAGTTCTCCGGCCTAGGTTAGATATCGGCATCTAACTGCTTTGTACTTTCAAGTGCCAAGTTTGAGATGAAAACTGTCCCACTGCTTCTTCAAAACTCCTGATATAAGTCCTATAACCTAATATCAATATTCATCTTTCAATTGTATAATTCCACAAGCACAGCCTAAGTGCTTTCTAAGTTGGTAGTGATACCAGCATGCTTTGAAGCAGTAGTATTCCCCCAATTTCCTAATGAAGTTTAAGGGTTAAATGTGTTTTGTGTTGTGATGATTCTATAAAGATCAGCTTGTAGTAAAGGTTAAGATGTCTTTAAATATCCAAATATAATCATATATACCAGTCTTACATTGTGTCTCGATTATCTTGAGACTACAGTAACTGTAATAAGACAATAAAGATCCTCCATTAAAGTTCTCAAGTCATATTCTTGCATATTAATTGAATTTTATTTAGGGGTGTAAGTGAAACAAAGAGTTTTTTGGACACTTCGTCAAAGAGGCTCCTAAAAGAAGAATCAAGTTAGTTGTACAGTGTGTAGCGTCTTCACGAATTGTAGCAATATCCATCCTCTAATTGTGTCTTGATAATTGCATGTCCAGAATTTTCCTTCTCGTCTTATAAATATTGTATGAAATCCTTATGTGCTTATGATTAGATATACTTTACATGTTATTTGAGTTATGTTATGATTAGTATAACCCAATATCTTTATTTGAGTTATGTTGCTAGAAGTCGAGCTTTAATATCACTTACTAACATGCGAAATGGAGAGTAGGGTATATGCTATGGTTATTTAGTCGTAAACCAATATTGTGTATTATTGTATAGCTAATGAGGGGTGTAAAAGGTGTTGCATACATAGGTGATACTACTGACTTTGAGCCATAATAAGCTTCATTAAGACAAAGATGTTTACACATTTTCTATGTTAAGATCTGTTACTACAATTATTAAGCATGACAACAAAAACAACAAATTTAAACTGATAGTGAAAATGCAATTATCAGACTAACAATATAAAATCAATAAAACATACCTTTAAGAGATTTGAGAGAAGGAGTTGATTGCAGCAGAATAGAGAGTTGATTGCAGGAGACAAAATATCTGTTGGGAAAAAAAAATTCAAATATTAGGGGATATTTGGAATTGCTATTTTTAATAAATATTAGGGATATATGTAAAGAACATATATAAATTGATGTTATAGACTTAATAAAAAAGCAGCTTATATATTCATAGACATCATATGAAATCCTCAAATCAGAAATATTGAAAAGGATGATATTTTGCTACATTAATCAGGCACTTGAAAACTTGAAAACCATTTGCCCAATAGCAGCCCCTTTATCTTCCCACACTCAGCTTCAAAGGTTTGATCAAATAATGTGCTTGGATTAATATTTCAATTGGCAAGCCCTGAAAAAACTCTGACTATCGGTCTACATTCTTTACAAATATTTATATAGCTACCCACATGCACATAAAGGAAGACATGTTTGTAGTCCCTTGCTAAAAGCCAATATGCCACCTTCTTAGGGCATGAAATTTGTTTGGAAACTATGTTGTAAACCTTGTTATCCTAGGGAGTACCAACTGAACCAATCAATAAGTATTGCTCCACACACTTCTTTACAAAACATATAATAGGAAGTCCCATAAACCTTGTTTTGCTTATGCAACTTCCTGTCAAGAGACAAAAGGCAAAAGTATACAAAAGGGAAGAGTGTATGCTGGACTTTAAAGAAAACCTTTATTATTTAAATTCACCCAGACCTTTTGAAAAGGTTCCAAAGAGAGATAGTAGATCAATGAACAACCAATAGGGACAAGATTTATTTTTCGTCATTTTCAGTTCTCGTGTGACTTCATTAGGCATGCTCAAGAAGTGAAGGCAACTGTAGTGTTTTGTCTGTAAATGTAGACAATTCACCTAAACAAAGTAGAGTTAACCGTCTTGTTTTCTTCTCGGTTTCATCCTCAGAAAATACCTCATGTAAAATGTACAAATGTTTTGGTTAATCGGTTATACTACAGAATACAACTCATAGGATCATCCATGGCTCAATGTAAACAGGAAATGAGGCAAGCACCAAATTCCGAAGGAGCAATACCTAAGACTGATTAATTAGACTATCCATCATTTTGTTTCAGCATCATCCTTTATTTTTGTTCGAATAGTATTACATGTTGCAGTATTTATTCACACTATACAACTAAAGTTTATATGTTTAAGGAGACAAGTTAGACCCTTGTATTCCAGCCTATTCCGATCACAATCACAAGGAAAAAGGATGGTTCGTGTTGTATTTAGTTTAACCGAATCAAATAATTAAGGCATATGAGATTAAGCTTAGGTTATGTGGTTTTTTCAGGATTTGGCAGATTAACAGCGTAGTATTTGACTTACATCTTAACTAATTTGTAAGTCAATAGTGAAAACAGACGGTTTGTAAATGCAGAGAAAATTACAACATATAGCTGTTTGGATATATAACAGACTGTTTGTAAATCAACCAAGAGTGATTTTATAACTAAATTGTGAAATTTCCATATTGATTTTATAAGAAAATTGGGATAACAACATTTGTGACAATTGACATAGTCATCAGACAGTTGTGGGTTGGACTGTGAAAACAATTTCCTCACTAAGCAAATCAAATCTAGATTCCTGATTTTTATTTGGATTAAAAAAGGAAAAGGATTGTCAATAGTTAAAAAAACCTAATCACTAATATACTCCTCGAGAAGAGGTACACAAAGCTATGACTGCAGGGAAGCTGGCTTTCGTGTAATGGTTATAACAGTAGATAACAAGCATACAGGTGAAGCAATTTGCTTGTAGTTGAACATCAGTAGAGAAGTAGCATGAGCAGGATTAAAACTGTGTGGCAGATGAGGTTTTAGGTATATTGAGCGATGATTGAAACGATCATGCCAGAATAGGAATCACCACCAATATACAGAGGATTTGAGAGAAATCATGGGTGATCAATTAACCACTACTAATACAAAATATGAAAGACATGGTTAGTATTATTTATCAGTGAAGGTCGACAAATCTGGTTGCATGATATAATAGTGAATCCAGTAAATTCGCTTCAAGGCGACAGGGTTGAAATTTTAAGTACTTCGTTATAATGAAAAGTTTGACAGGAAAAGAGAATTTATGGATTTTCGTTATACTGAAAAGTTTGACAGGTCATAAAATTCACAAGTTCAAAGTTTAAACATTTATTACTTTAGTTAGCTTCGCAATATAGATCCAACTAATTCGACTAAAAAAAATAAAACAATTTAAGATCTAGAAATAAATATTGAAACCAAAATTTAAAATTTAAAATTAAAAATTACATACCTATTGAAGCTCAAGATCGAAGCTGAACGATTTGGTGAAGTTATAGTTATGGATGATATTGGATTTCTATTTTAAATTAATTGGACGATATTGAACTTTATAGTGGCGTTGATTGAAGTCAAGGAAGAAGAAGAAGAAGGAAATCGATTTGAGTTTGGATTTGGATCGGCTTAAAAACCCACCAGATCCGCTTACACCACTTTAGATCAGATTGATCTCGAGTTAATCAGAACAGTCCAAGACAATTTAAATAGAAATCTAATCCAACAATCTAGAAATAATTTCAGATGGATTTCCAATCTCGATATTCATCCGACGATCCAAAATATCCAACAAAACTAAACTGTGTCATACTTGTATCAAGATATACATACCAGAGTAGTATTCACTATTCACCGAGAGAAACGAAGAGAAACGAAGAGAGATTAAGGTTTGGTGAGAGAAAGAATTGCAGAAATAGAGAAAGAATTGCAGATCAAGGTTTTACATAAAAAATGGCCCATTTTCAATCCGAATTGAGTCCATGCCCATTAAAACTCCCTGGACCATCCACTTAAGTTAGAAATCTAATCTTTGCCGTCCATCTAAATCAAATTTGAAATCAGACGGTCTGAAATGTCTCTCAAAATTGTCTCTATCAAAACTGTCTAAGTTATAAGACACAAAGGGTACATAAGTTGGGGAGACAGTTTTGAGTTTTGACAAAAAGATAATTTTGAGAGATATTTTGGACCGTCTGATTTTAAATTTGATTTAGATGGACGACAGAGATTAGATTTCTAACTTAAGTGGATGGTCCAAGGAGTTTTGATGGGCTTGGACTCAATTCAGATTGCAAATGGGCCAGTTTTAATGTTGCAGGCCAAAATTGAAAAACTACAAATAGTGCTAATATAACAATTGAATATTCAAACAAACAATCAGATAACACGTAGAAAGTAAATAACACACAGGAATTTTTACGTGGTAAAACCCGAAAAAGGGAAACGTCCACGGTTGTCCTCGTGACAACAAATAATCCACTAGATGAAAAGAGATGTACAAACCTACCAACTACCTGCACTCACTGCGAGTTGATACTCCTGGTTATCTCTAACACCTTGACTTCACCAGAGCACCTTGATGTACGCACAAGACACTCGACTTCTTGATGAACACACAAGAAGACTCGAAGCCGAATTCACAATAACTCTTGAAGATCACAAAGTTATGAATTGAGAGAAGGGGGAAGAAAGGGAATTGAGTTCAATAGCCAAACACACTTTTGATACCAAAACCTAAACCAAAACTCAAGAACAAGAAGAACAATGGACGGCCAAAGAACTAACTTGTCCTTTGGAATAGAAACCCTATTTATACTTATGGTTGGAAAACAAGGAAAATGGGCCGAAATAGTGCAAACCGACTTTGGACGTTCGTACGTCGATATGACGTTCGAACGTCGCCACACAAAAATAAGCCTGCTGCCTACCATGACGTACGAACGCTCTAACTCGGTACGTACGTCTCCACACGAAACAAGTCTGCTGCCTACCATGACGTACGTACGCCCTAACTTGGTACGTACGTCCTGACCAAAACAAGTCTGCTGCCTACCATGACGTACGTACGTCCTAACTAGGTACGTACGTCCTAACACCAAATCTTCACTCTGACACATGGACGCGAGAACACAGACTCGGGACGATGTGCGTACAACTTGGTTTTCCTAACAATGAACTCAAGGCGAGATAACCATGGACACTTTGTCACAAAATTGATGTCAAACCACTTCGTGCCGGTTTCAAAAATCAGATTTCACGGCCCTTAAATTCCCTATATAACACAAAAACTCCATTAAAGCCCTAATCAAAAATTATTTCTCTGTTTTTGCAATTCTTCTCTCACCAAACCTTAATCTTTCTTCCACCATCTCTCTGTTTTTCTTTTTTCTCGGTGAATACTACTCTGGTAAGTATATCTACACTATGTTATATGTTCAATCAATGTAATGGTTTCAAAATTTTCAATATTGTGTTAATATTTAGTCACTACTAAGTTCAATCAATCTCCAATCTACTCTATCATGGTGTTAAGCCTTAATCTAATCTCAACTTTCAATCAACCTATGTCAGAGTATTAGAGGTGACGAAAATATTTAAGTTTGTATGATAAAGAAGGATTGAATGACTCATAAACTTATCATAACATGACTGACGTTCATTAAAACTGTTTGAAATAATCCGAGGTTACTTATTTTAGTTAATGTTGAATTGTATGGTCTTGAAATAGTCCTTGAACACATTCATTTTCACTTTACTGTATTATCAGCAGGGATAATGATGATAGATGTTCTTATCAACACTTCTTCCGAGAATGGAAGAATGAATAACATGGCTGCTATATTGGTTCCACTGAAGCCAATAATTTATTTTATTTTTTTTGCAGAAGAGTCAAACTGTTGATTCTCATCTTCTAGGTTGCAGGAATTCATCTATACTAAGTCGAGTACGTTTAATTTGTTTTATCACAATGAGTTGAATAGGATTGCCAGTCTTCCTTTGGTTCTGCTTTGTTTAATTTGTTTTATCACAATAAGTACATAGGAATGGCACCCTATCATTGTGTGAGATGTATGCACACAAATCTGAACAAATAAGACTATATGATCAATTATGAATTCTGTCATCCATAATTCATTTACACCTAACAGTACAATACATAGAGGGAGGATACACATTTTTTAGTCATAAATTGTATATTAATATAAAGTTAATATAATTTTCCTGCATAGGTGATCAATCACTCGGAAGCTGTGATAATCTTCATCTGTGGTCTTATTTTAATTTAAAATAAATATAAAATAACCATGAGGTGTGGTATATTGTCATTGATTTTGAATATCTCTAACAAAATTCCCAATTTATTTATTTGTTTAACATTAGTTTTTGTGATTGGGATTGTAAAATTTATTTGTTTGATTTAATTCTTATGAAAATCTATAACTTAGATTTATAGTTACTCTCTATCTAATTTTTTTCGATCATCTGCTCTGCTCTGCTCTCTCTCTCCCTCTCTCCATCAAAGTCTCACATGTGATCTAATTAGACTTCTCAATCTTTAGCAATTTTCAGAAAATTTGTAGTCATTGGAAGCTATATCTTTCAATAGTTATAATTGATGTTGTCATGTTGTATCTTCATCTCTCCCAATTCGATGAACACCACCACCACCAGGCACCAGACACCAGCAGAGGATTCCACATCTTCTGCAATGCAAACCTTTGTACGAGCAAGAGGTTCTTCTTATATTATTCAATTTTTGTAAGATTTGATTTGATTTCACCAAGTCACCAACTCTCCTTATTGTTGCTCTTTCTTCTGGTATTGAATCATTGTTCAAGTTTCAAACTTTATCCCTTTGTATCTGTCTACTAATTTCAACTTTGAAATTTCAAATCACCTAAAATTTGTCTTCTCCCAATTGGGAGTCTATTTTGATATATATTTGTAAAAATTGGCTAATTGGTATAAAGTTGTAACTAACCTTGATGTTGCTGGGTAGAATTTTAAGTTTGGTTCTTGTTATATCAATTTTAAGCTGATTTAGTTGTGTGGCCTTATGGGGGAAGAGATGTTTTCCTAATCGGCTCTTTAACAGGGGTGAGACTTGTTTGATGATCTTGTAAATTGATTTATGTGGCAAATAGTTTTTTTGTTTATTTTGTAATTTGGTATCTTATTTGAAGTTCAAACTTAATGGGATTTTGATTCAATTTTGTTTATTTAAGGAGGGAAGAACATGTTCACATGTCCCAGGTGGAGGGTTGCCCGACTGTCTTTCAGACTATTCACAGCTTAACACCAGGTCATTGGACAAAACTTGCTGTCTGGATTTTTAATGCTTTATATCAATGTATTAGCTTTTTTTATTGTTGAACTACTAAGTATGAAGGACAGACATTTTTAGACGTTCACATAGCTACAAAATGAACAGAACAGCTGGCTGTGAAGACTGACTTAAGGTCGTGAGGGGGAGGGAGAGGGGGATAGGGAGAAGAGAGGAGTCCAGTGAGGGAGGAGTTGGGGAAGGTGAGGGATTTTTTTTTGAAAAAAAGGACGAACATACACATTTTTCTATCACCTGGCTTTAAATGGACCTACTAAAGTTGGTCGAATTGATTTTTTTTCCCTATTGTGGTAAGATAGCAAATTCATGTATTGGTTTCCATACTTAATAAAGTCCACTAACTTGATAACCTGTAAAACCTATAGGCCTTGAGATTTTTCTACAATTCTAGGCGAAAGAAAACTATGCAGCGAAAATGCTAGGATGAACCTATCTTTGGGTTAGGCATTACGATACATAGCATTCCCCCATGTACAGTGTTTTTGGTGACAATAATTCCAATGGTCGAGTTCAATTGGTTGGTTTTTTACAGGGATATAAAATCTATTGCTGGTCGATACCTAGAGATGCAATGCATATTTAATTAAATGCAACCAATCCCCAGGCTCGAGAGATACAATTATCAAATCTTCTATCTGTATATAACACTCCCTATAAAGAATAAGCTCTTAACAGAGGCTGACCACTTGACCAACTATGGCAACTAACAACAGTTAGTGTGGTTCTCTATAGACTTAAAAATTATCCCTTGATGTTGGTAACTCTTTATTTGTGTGTAGCCGAAGGTAGATTGAAGATAAAACTTCGGTTCTTATTGTATTGTTCATATATATACAGTATCAGCCTTTTTTTTTATATATATTTTTATTTTCAGCTCTTAGATAACTTAGACTGACTATCACATAAGTTGATTATGGGAATTGATTTATTTTGCTTGCCGATTCTTATGCAGTACAAGTTTCTTGTTGATGGAGAATGGCGTCATTATGAGCACTAACCTTTCGTGACCCATTGGAAATTACAGACCCTGACCTCTTTCCTGCAATCTTAACTCCAGAGACACCAGGCTTAATTAGATCCCATATGGATGTGGATAGTGATGCCTTTCAGCGTGTAGTAAGTCCCTCATATAAGTTCAAAGTAGTAGTATATTATATATCAATTTGTATTCTCTTTTGTTTAGGATAACATACAGATCGAAGTGTATTTTTTTTGTCATCCTTGGAACTCATGGCTTGTTTTCCTCTTATATCATTTTAGTAGTGGAACTAACCAACACAACAAGCCCTTTGACCACCTGTCCACCTTTAGACTATCGTAGGAGCAAAGTGATGCTCCCATTTGCTGTGCAAACAAGCATAGTCGAATTGGAAAAGAGGGCATTTTAATTGGTGTGTTCTTTTGTGTATTCAGAGTGGATTTGATCTGAGCTAGAAGAGAGTTTTGTTACTTTTGTGTAATGATTTTTAATTTAAAGAGACTAATCTGACAACAGATTGTAGCCGAGATATTTTTGAATGGCTTATCCCTTTCGTGGACATTTAGGCCAACTTACAACACTTTTTATATTATCTTTAGATCTGCTTTAATCAATTAATCCTTCAACTACCTCAATCAATCTCCTTCATTGTTCTGCTTTTGCTTATGACGAGCCCTCAACTCGTGCACTAGCCAGTTTTTTCGAATCTAATCAATAAGTGAACTCATTCTTTTTCTAAAGGGCAAGCAATAACATATAATATACCAATATTCTTTTTATACAAACAGGTCACTTTGTCAGATGGTATGCTGCCCGAGGCAGTGCACGTGATCTCAGAGGCTGATGTGGAGGTCTCTCGCCACCGCATTTCTGTGTATTTATCTACACATAAGGCTTATGAGTTACTTCCTGAGTCTGGCAAGGTTTGGATGTTTCAGTTGTCTTTTTAAGCTTTGTATCTTGCAATTGCTGAAACTTGATCATTTAAAAATCGTTGGATACGGTTTGACAGGAAGAGAATTTATGGATTTTCGTTATAGTGAAAAGTTTGACAGGTCATAAAATTCACAAGTTCAAAGTTTAAACATTTATTACTTTAGTTAGCTTCGCAATATAGATCCAACTAATTCGACTAAAAAAATAAAACAATTTAAGATCTAGAAATAAATATTGAAACCAAAATTTAAAATTTAGAATTAAAAATTACATACCTATTGAAGCTCAAGATCGAAGCTGAACGATTTGGTGAAGTTATAGTTATGGATGATATTGGATTTCTATTCTAAATTAATTAGACGATATTGAACTTTATAGTGGCGTTGATTGAAGTCAAGGAAGAAGAAGAAGAAGGAAATCGATTTGAGTTTGGATTTGGATCGGCTTAAAAACCCACCAGATCCGCTTACACCACTTTAGATCAGATTGATCTCGAGTTAATCAGAACCGTCCAAGACAATTTAAATAGAAATCTAATCCAACAATCTAGAAATAATTTCAGATCGATTTCCAATCTCGATATTCATCCGACGATCCAAAATATCCAACAAAACTAAACTGTGTCATACTTGTATCAAGATATACATACCAGAATAGTATTCACTATTCACCGAGAGAAACAGAGAGAAACGAAGAGAGATTAAGGTTTGGTGAGAGAAAGAATTGCAGAAATAGAGAAAGAATTGCAGATCAGGGCTTTACATAAAAAATGGCCCATTTTCAATCCGAATTGAGTCCAAGCCCATTAAAACTCCCTGGACCATCCACTTAAGTTAGAAATCTAATCTTTGCCGTCCATCTAAATCAAATTTGAAATCAGACGGTCTGAAATGTCTCTCAAAATTGTCTCTATCAAAACTGTCTCCCCAACTTATGTACCCTTTGTGTCTTATAAGAATCCGGAATCTTGGTACAGTTTAGGAATTCTAGGTTGAATTCCTAAAGCCAAGCTAAAATATAAAATACCACACAGAATATTTAAAGCCTACATATGGAACTAAACAGACCCTTGATTTTCACGATCCCAACTTCAACAATAAGTATACAAAAAGGCTTATAACAGTTATCCTAAAGGGTTTTGGTTGAATATTTAATTTTCAAAAAAAAAAAAAGAGAAATACCTGAGAATTGAATGTTTATGAAAGAAGAGCTTGTACCCGTGGTCGATTCGTTAGAGAAAGATGCAGTGTAGATCGATTTCAAGTAGAGAAGATGATTAGAATTTGAGGTTCTAACTTTTTAATCCTAGCCATATAAATTAGTCCTAGTCAAATTGAAATTAATCCCAGTCATATAAATTAGTCCTAGTCAAATTATGCACCCTTTGTAGATTATAATATAGATATGAAAAAGTGGACTTAGAGATACCATTAAATATTGTATTACACAGGAAAACTAAAGGTCGGCCGGATTCGGAGATCCATTGAAATATGTAATTATGAAAAGTTATTCTATAGAAGGCTATGTAATAACAGTTAATCAAATTCTGAGAAAAATGCAGTAGTGAAGGCTATAGGTAGTCAATTGCCGGTAGAATTGTTTCAGGACTGCACGGGCGACCCTTTACCCTCATAGTCAATTAGTCATAGGAGGTGCACATTTCCAGTGAAGACTGAAGAGATGATTGTGTGGGCTGTCAAGACTCTGGCACAGGTCCATTAATAGTGGGCTTGGTTAAAACGGGTCAAAACTAGACCGGAATCAGACTCAGAGAGTCAGAACCGAATCTCGTTACCCACTGATTCAAACCCGTTCCAGAATTTAGTTAGATAGGTTTCTCTTTTTCTAATTCCAAACCCTGTCGTGTTACAGAATACAGACTACTCTCTCTCTCTCTCTCGTTGCTTCGAGCTCATCATAATTCTCTGCAACAAACAAGATGTCTGGTGGATTCTTTCGGGTAACAATCTTCTCTTTTGTTCGATATTCAAACTAATCTAATCTGCGAACAATCAATTACAATTCAATCTGATTTCAATTTGAAAATTATGTATAAATCATGCTGTTTGATTGAATTTGTTGTTTGTTTGTTTGTTATTATTATTATAGGGTACATCGGCTGATCAAGACACTCGATTCTCAAATAAGCAAGCAAAGCTATTGAAATCACAGAAATTTGCTCCTGAATTGGATCAGTTGGTAAGTTTTTCGTATTTGAAATCAATCTAGGGTTTAATTGAAAAATACCAAGAAGAAGAATCTTTGTTTGATTGATTTACTCTTTGGTTTTTTGTGTTTAGGTTGATGGAACTAAGGTGAAAATGGATGTGATTAAACCATGGATTGCTACTAGGGTTACTGAACTTCTTGGATTTGAAGATGAAGTTCTTATTGGTTTTATTTACGAACTTTTAGAAAAAAAGGTAATCAGTTGTTTTTATTTGTTTAGTTTGATTTTGAGTTCTTTTAAATATCACCACACTAATGTATGTACACTGTATACAGTAATTAGATGGATTAAAAAATTAGAGGTTGTGAACTTGTGATAATCTATTACAAATTGGTTGATGAGCTTGAGAATTTGTAGAATTGATTTTATCTGATGTAATTATCCCTACTTGTGTTACTTGCAACCCATGATTAGCATCTTTTAAAGCTTTTTCCGAGTTGTAGAATGTTTTCTGATATTAAATTATTATTGGGTTGTGTGTTTTGGTTGTGGCAGGACGTTAATGGAAAAGAGGTTCAAATTCAGATTACTGGATTCATGGAAAAAAATACTGGTAAGTTCATGAGAGAGCTTTGGGGTCTCCTTCTCAGTGCCCAAAAGAATGCAAGCGGTGTCCCACAGCAGTTTTTGGATGCTAAAGAAGAAGAAATCAGGAAGAAAAAGGTTTTGACCACATTTTCTTACTGCCACTTCTACTGCTTATATGTTTACTGCATGTACGTATCTATGTTGTTTATCTATTTGTATTATTTGTTTAGGTCGAGACAGATCGAATAACACATGAAATTCAGAAGAAGAAGGAGGCTGAGCAAGAGAAGCAGAAGAAATTGGTAACTCTTTTATTCTATGCCAGACTTAGCTTTTGTAAAATTGGGACGTTTTGATTTGACTGCCATTTGTGTTTTTGTTCTGGCATTCAGCTTCCTTCTGCAATTATTTGGGTTCATGTCCTTTTACCTCAAACTACTGTAGGACGATGAGATTGACAAATTGAAGGCTATGGAGGATGCATCTCAACCTGACAATCTTAAAGGATCTGGCGAAAGGAATGGTTTGAGAGGCAAAAACAGGTTAGAACCTCGGAACAGTTTTTATTTATTTTGCCTTTGGAAGCATCTGATGATTTTAAAATATCCTCACAACAATTAACTGACTTTGAATTAATGATGTTCTTGGTTTAGAAGCAAATTTAAGAAATTATATGTTTAAATGATAGAAGGTAGTGTTAACTGGTCCTTGGTTGTGTTGTGGACTTGTGGTAGATGGGTATGCTATTTGACATATTAAAGGCTTAAAGCTTATTCTCTACAACACATGTTTTCAATTTCAGTTTCTGAATTTTCCAAAAGCATTGTGCATGGTGCATTAAGTTTTTTTTTATTATCAATAAAGGACTAGGTTTTGTCTTAAAAATTGGACGTTTATGTTTTGACTTTTGATAGGTCATATCAGTTGGGTAACATCACCAAAATTAAACTAACCAAACTACGTACATGGATTGCACTTTTAATGTCATTCAAATTACTTGTGAGATCTATTTGGATGTGAGTTATGATTTGTTGTTCCTGTTTGCTACTTTGTGCCGGGATTCATATCCTATGTCTTAAAGCTAAAATACATTAAACGCTGTGCATTTGTATGGTTGTTTATTCCCAGTACGTATTAGTTCCTTATGGATGTTTTGATGAGCTGTGTCTGATAAACTACTGCTTTTCTGTTGGTACTTGGTATCAACCTAGCTGCTTGGGTTGACTCAAAGTCCATCTTTAATCTGATTAGCTGGGTTTTCTACTATGATATGAATTCTTATACCAACTTTATAGTATCTTTTGTTCAATCTTTTTGAGTGTCCAATTGCGGCGAAGGTGCTTGCTATGTGTTAAAAACTTCTTTTTATCTTTCTAGCACATCCTTGTTATGCCAAAAAAATTGTGTGTAGATCTTTCAAGAACGAAGTGTTAGTATTGTCCCTTTCCTACATCATCCTCACGGGTTTATGGATAGGAGATTATGTTACAGCTTGTATATGTTGTTATCTGTTGTAGAGTCTTCCATTCACTTAATTTTCTCCCCTGGTTTGCTAATTATCTAAAATAATAATAATAAAAAAAAATCTCCCCCGGTTCTCTCTTAGAATGGCTTCTTTCAATATATTGCTTCTTGGGAAATTTTCTTATATTCATTCTGACCGTTAGTTGATCATTAGATCTAATAAAATTTCTTTCAGCATGTAGGAGTTTTTCATCATTGATATTCTAAGCATTTGCTTTTTGCCACTGGTGTTATGAGGTAAAAGTCGGTTGATATTGGTTGGTCTGAAAGTTGAGAAGGGTAGTAAACTTAAATACAATAGATTGATTCGATGCATCTTCAAGGAACATTTATTGAGAAGAGTATATGTGTCTTTCTTACATTTTCAGGATATCCAGGTCTCCACATTCAGAGGAGCATTCCCCTACAGCAGAGCGGTACTCTCTCTCTCTCTCTCTCTCTGAACTTTGAACTGCATTAAATAAGAGCTTACAACAGTTATTCTTCTTGTAGAATCATCCGTTCTACCTCAATCAGCAAATCGAATTCCATTTCCAGGAGCTATTCAGGGTATGCATATTTCCCTGCAGTTGCGATTGTTATTTCTGAATAAATGCAAATTTATAAATTACAAAAAGTACGAAGGGTTGTGCCTGTTATTTGAGTCTTTTTCTCTTTATTACTCTATATACCATAGGTCTCTGCTGACATGATATTACTACTGTATATTAATATTACTCTATATATCTTAGGTCTCTCCTGACATGATATTACTACTGTATTTCGATGATAGTTGACTCAACTATCGAACATTGATTGATCACTTGCCTGTTTCAGTGATAGGCACAAATCAAGGAGCATATCTAGATCTCCTCAATCACGAGGGAGATCAATATCACCTGATAAGAGGTACCGGTCTCCAAGAAGACGTTCTTTGTCTCCTCGTCGCAAGATTTCACCACGAAGATCTCGCTCACCCTTAAGGCGGAGATCACCTTATTCGAGGCGGAGGTCACCGTCATATTCACGGAGGAGGTCACCGTCATATTCACGGAGGAGGTCACCTTCTCCTAGGAGACGTAGATCACCATCTTTGAGAAGACGCAGATCGCCAACTCCAGTGGGACGCAGATCACCATCGCCTCGGAGACGCAGGTCACCATCTATTGTGCGGCGTAGTTCGGTTTCTCCTGTCACACGTCGATCATCACCTCCCATGCGCAGGAGATCTCCTCCTATACGTCGCAGGTCTCCCTCCCCTGCACGACGGAGATCCCCCATTCCTTTCCGCAGAAGGTCACCAAATCCATCCCGGTATAGGTCCCCTACTTCAAGGTGGAGGTCTCCATCTCCACCTCGACGTAGGTCTCCATCTCCTCTGAGGAGATCTCCTCTTAGGTCGCCCAGACCGAGGAGAAGGTCACCATTGCGACCACCCAGGCAAATATATAGGTATTTGGCATTTGATACTCGACTAGTTTACCTCTGCATATTTGTGGCTTCTTCTTGGCTTATTTTTTTGAATTATGTACGTTCAGGAGTGGCAGTCCCTATGGGAGTCGCAGCCCTGTGCGCCGGAGGCGTAGGAGCTTGAGTAGGGATCATGATGTCCGTGCTAATGGTGTGAGATCTAGGAGATATCACGACGACTATGTGTCTGAAAGGTCAGTTTTGTCCCGAGTCATTATTAATATTTTGGTTTTTGGAATTTTATCAAATGAAGGTTTTTTTTTTTTGATACAGGACCCGTGGGAAAGAATCCCCTGCTCCTGAGAGAGAAGACTTTGAACATTCTGCTGGGGGACATGATGGACTGGTTACTGTAAAAAGTCAGCTACCAATTTCTTTGAGGTCACCTCAAAGGGATCGAAGTGATGCTCGCCGAAAAGTGCCGGTTTTATTGCCATCCCATGAAAATTCTCCTAGTCATTCGGGATCCTCAGTACACACGGGAAAATCAAGTCCCAGTGAAGACAGGAGGTTTGGATTCAAAAGTCCTATGTAAACTTCTCATTTAGTTTCATCTTTATGGGTTCGTATCTTACTTAATTTATTTTGAAGTACTTTCAGTATGTCTGAGGGTCCTTTGAGGAATACAAGAGAACGAGTAACTCCTTCTGATAGTGAGAGTCCTGTGAGGCAAAGAAGAGAGTTTGGTGCACATCCTGAGCGTCTTGAGCCGGTTAGAGAGGAAGGAAATCGCTATTCCAGGTTTGATCTCTTAATCCTTATTTCATTCTATTTCTTGGTCAAGGCTTTTTTGAACTTTGATCTTGTTTTTATTAACCTTATGCAAACTTTATTTTTTCAATGCTGAGTCACTGTATTTTACTATTTTGTTAGGGTGGATGGTATAGAAAGAAATGAATCATCTCGGAATAGAATCAAGCATTCACCCAGAGCTCGTGGCCACGGAAATATTGCTAGAAAGGACTTGCTTAATGAAGAGTTTTCTCCTGAGAGGTTAGGTCATCCGCAAGCAGGGGCTGCTCATGATCGTCTAGATGACAGGGATATAAGAACAAAAGATCGAGAAAAAAAGAGGTATTGCAAAATGTTAGGTTATATTATGAATAATTAGAAATTTATTAATCAGCCTTGAAATATCTCGTGTGTTGCTTCAATTACCCATTGAATTTATTATTTTAGCCCTATTTCGGTTGTGTATAGTGTATTTACTGACATAAAGCACTATTTTGGTATACATTTTTTTTTTATCAGATCTGAGTATAAAAAAGAAATTTTTTTTTTTGTATGGCCTGAAAAGTTCTGAAATTGTTGATTAGACCGTACTTATCTGATGGATGTCTGACACTTTGATGCATGCATTCATCTTGTAGAGAAGTCATTGATTGGCTACTAGGTTCAAACATCAGGAGTTAAACTATAAAATTACAATAAAACTGCAATGGATAACAATCGTAGTTATAATAATTTTTTTTCCCTAGCAATAGTAATAATATTAATAGCAACTATTGAATTTATTATTCCAATTACTATCATTACCATGATGATCATCATGACCATTGTCATAACATTATTGTGGTTTGATAAAACTTATGTTACATTCTTCTCCCATTCATAAATTCCGATTATGTCTATTGATATTGAACTTCTTTTAAATTTGGCAGTGAAAAAGCTTCATTGAGGATAGATCGTCCTGTTAGTCCTGCTAATGATCTACCTCACATGACAAAGGAAATACAATATATACCTGGGAGTGTAGAGGTAGTAAGAGTATCACATGATAGTGATCCTGATGAGCATCCATCTGTTAAGCAGCAAAGTTCTCCTTCCACTAACAACTTACATACATCACATCCTTCACAGAATGTCTTGGAAGGTGGCTTGGTTGAGCCAACAGAAAATACACGGAAATCAATCAAGAGGGTTGATGTTATTTCTAAAAATACAAGCACTATTATTGATTCAGATTCTGAGATTGAGAAGAGCAAACGAAAAGATGTAGAGAGAAGAAAGCATAAGAGGCAGGACAGGCATCATGTGGCTTCAGATGATGACACCAGTGATGATTCTCATATAGATGAGAGAAAAGAGGCAAAAAGAAGAAGGAAGGAGGAGAAGAGAATGAGGAAAGAGGAGAAGCGCCGTAGACGTGAAGAGAGGCACCGTAGAAAGGAAGAGCGACGTGCAAGCAAGCTAAAATCCAAGACAGTAGATACTGTGGCTCCACCTTTAGAATTTGGGAAGGATCGAAGTGATGCTGATGATTCGGATGATCGTGTTGCTTCCAAGATTAACTCTCATTCAAGTGACGTTGAAGAAGCAGAGTCTGAGCAGAAAAAGCTTGAGATTGAGCTTCGAAAGAAAGCCCTTGAATCTCTAAGAGCAAAGAAGGCTATAAATTCTTGAATCATAACTTCCAACCTTGGAAAATATTCACTCTTCTATATTGTTGATTAGTATCACCGAATATATTATGAAGCTTTGTGGTTTTTAGAATGAGATAACATAAAGTGTGATCTTTCCTTTTTTATAGCATGGTTGTTTAATGTAATCTGTCTTTATTGCTGGCAGTTGAATTGGGTAAATGAGGATTTCTTGATGTCCAACATTGTGCTGACTTTGCTCCTTGATTTTTCTGGTAATGTTTGCCTTTTCCTTTGTTGGGAGCCTGATTTTTTCTCTCTGTAGTAGTTCTTAAAGTTGAGTTATATGGCCATTTGATAGATAATTAACATTGGACTATTAGATTTGTAGAACTTGTAGACACTCTTTTATGTGCAATTTTTTTTTCCCTCTTTCACTTGCTCTCTAAAACATGGTCTATGTAAACAAAATAGTAATAAGACCAAGGAAACAGAAATGCAATTAAGGTCTTGTCAGCTGAATTTGATACTAAATAAGCTTTGTGGTTGATGATAGATGAGAATACTGTCAACTAGATGACTTGGTTGAGCAGGCCTTCTACGGATTTGCTTATTGAACAACGAATCAGGTGAATTGTTATACATGCTTGAATGTGCTTTTAGAAAGGCGAGTCCAATGCCTGATGCCTAAAACTTCTTTTCATATGAATTATGTAGTATTTTGGGTTTAACCTCTACATGGTTGGCAGTTCAACAATTGCTCCGGGACATTGTTTTAATATATTCATCAAGATGAAATAGGCTTCTGACTCATCCTGTCTTGATGTTGATGTGAGCTGATATATCCCTGTGGCGCCTATCACGATGTATGTATGTAAATTTGCTGATACAATCTGTAGAAGTATGTGATTTTATTTGTTTATTTTTTCCTTTGTGTTCATAGTGTTGTGGTTACATTTCACACTATTGAATAAATCCTTTTGATTGATAGTGTTATAGTGAATTTCCTTGCATGATCATATCTTTTTGAGCATGATCATGTTATACATCAATCTGGGAAATTGCATTAGTTTATTTCAACCTTTTGGTACGATAAAAGTGCTCAACACTGCTTTTTCAGAGAAAACAAACTTGCTAGGTTATTAGCGTACGATAAAACTCTTCATTACGAATTCTATAAATCCTCCAGTAGGAAATTTGGACTGTACTTTTACGAAGAATTCTTGTCTGGTCTATACGAATCTATCATTCATCTATTTACAATATTTGTTAAAGAATAGAAAATGAAAATAAAAATAAATCCTGACAATATATTTCAATTTCTTGTCATAAATAGGCTTTATTTGGTGCTACTGGCTCTATTGTCATAGCCTCATAGGATTTTCACTAGGTTATGCTACATGACAGTGGTGCGATTATGGTGGAACACTGTGTTTTAGAATTCAGAGGAAATCATCAAATAATCTTATATGTTCCGCATCTTGACCCTCTGTTTGTCTCCTTAACCCTCTATACCGCATCTTGGGATACAGAAATTATTCATTGCCTTTTTTCTCAGAATCCATAGGTAGGAATCGAATGTGGTGGTAGAGGGATGTTGGGGGTTTTTGATTTATTTGCTGGTAGGTTCTCCACGTGACTTTATTATTATCTATTAATCATGGATAGAGTGGACTTTCATTGTTTTCAGAGGAGATGCCTTGTTAAGTTGCACTCAGAGGCGAATGCTATACATTTTGGGGTGATGCTCTGTTGCAATTAATTGATGTCTGTTTTTCCTATCAGACTTCGAAAATAGAGGTACTGATGCATTCTAGGGTTGCGAGGAAAGCTAGTCCTTTTTTGTTTAGACTCATTGCTGTTTATATACACATTTGGCTCGACAGAAATGTGTGGGAACTTAGTAGAAGTGACCAGACCAGTTTTCTTATATGTTGTGGATGGGTGACATAAGGTAATATCCATTCATCCATGTGCTCTTGCTACATAAGAGTTTTATTTCCTGTGATGATAAAACATGGTGGCGAATTGTTGTTCATTAGTGTGCCTCGCAGAGTAACCAAGTGGTAGAGGAGATTGATATTTATAAGGCTAAATGTGTGACGGGTGAGCCGGTGAGATGTGTTTTGGTGAGAAGCTGATAGCACTGTAGAACAGTAGGGGCCTGCCACAAGGGTAAGCAGATCTTCAGAAAAGGATAGATTCCTTCCTCGAGCTGGCACTGTAGAATAATCATTTTAAAGGGAATTTTCATTAGTTTTTGCCTCTTTTTTCTAGCCCACCCACAGGGAAAGGTGGTATACAAGGATCACAACAAATTGTAATTTATACATGAAGAAGTATCAACATATGTTTATTACACACCATAGGATACAGAATTACAGATTAGACGCTTATAACTTACATTCTTACCAATTAAGAAAGCTGGAAAAACAATACAAGTGAATATATACCGAAACAACTTTTGAAGTTATTAACATGTTATGTGGTTGTACCCGCTCTCTAAGATATTTGTTCATTTTTTCCCATTTTAAGTTGATATTTAGTTGAAGGTCCCTTATCTAAGTGTTGAGCCTATCACTTGCTTCTCTTCACTGTGTTTGTGGGATTGCAGAAGGAGCTTGAGATGGTCACGGAGTGATCATAAGTTTTGAGGTTCTATTCAATGTAGAAGGATGATTCCTTGATCAATTGGGGATTTAAAAGGGGGTTCATTCTCTTGCACCTAGCAGACATGGATACAAATATTCTTTACAAGTGATTCTGGAGATTTAAAAGTTTCCAAGATTCTTTAGAATAGAGTTCATATTCTGATTACGATAGGAAAAGTATAGGTTGGTTGATGATAAGTTGATAACTAATTAGGTTCACAGCCTCACCGGTATGTAGCGTATGGAATGACATCCAATCTCTTTAAGAAAATGTGATTTGTTCACGTGAAAACTGAAAAGTATATAGGTCACACAGATGTGCCAATGTTGTGCCTTTTGTGTTACATTGATTTGGATGCTTTTTGCGTAAAGTTGATTTAGATGAAACCATTTTTCTCAACCCCCCCCCCCCCCCAAAAAAAAACCACCTAAGAAAGAAAGTTTTCCATCTGTCAAGAAAATTCTGGGAGCATATCTCGTTTTGGTAGCAGCGACTTTTTATTTCTTGGCAATGGGCTTCACTCTGATTGCAATCTGTGGGTATGCAATTTAAGTTGATGTATTTTTGTATATGTATTGCTGCTTCCAGTAAAAAAAGGGGTTTATGCTATTGAATGGAGGCCTAAGGGGGACAAGAGGACAACACTTAGGAAGGTCTACATTCTACAATATTTTGGAAGATCTTGTATTCTAGGTGCACCAGTTTCATCAGTCCAATGTATTCAATGAATTTTGGGAGTTGCCTAGTAGTTACTTTGAAACGAGTTTGGACTAGGTATTGGTTGTTTGTTTTTCTTCTTATAACTGTAGGTCATCTCGACCTATATATTATGGTTATTGTTTAGTAAGAAAACTATCATTTTACCGAGCAGTGATTTACTTATTTTCCTTGAACATGTGTGTGGTTTTGTTGCTGTGGTTTGCTTGCTTGTGTTGATTTCCTCTGCATGTTTTGAGTTGGTGTGGGTTTACTCTATTATGAGTATTGTCCCGTGAGATCGGTTTCGCACAAATTTGGAATGTTAATTAGTTCTCCTCGGCATCCATAATTCCTTGATTAGCTGCAGTCATACCCTTAGGCAACACAAATAAATTTACCCTTTTTTAGCTGCTCTTCTTATTTCCTATTCTTCTTTTATTCCCATTCCATAGCCCAAGTAGCACTTGCCAATTGCAAATATAACATTCCCATTGGTTAATAGCTTGTGTTAATTTTTGGCTTCATAAGGATTTTTTCATGGACTCTTGCCCCTTGTATCCTCACAATGTATTGATAGGAAGTACATGATATTGCATTAAAGCTGGTAGTGCATGACATCACTTTTATTTTTCGCTTTTACTTGGTGGATAGGTGCTATTTTTCAGGTAGGATAGGACATAGTTGGAAAATATGATACAAGTCAGGTATGTGCTAGACTATGCAAGCTGATTCCTCTAGAAACTCTTCTCAAGGGGAAATAACAATGATTCAGCTGCACTAAGGACATCTCTTCGGCCATTGTAAATTGAAACTTTGAGAATAAAATGAAGGATGTAGGATTGTCCCTTGCTTTCTTTGTTTTATCCGCAATGTGGCCTTTCCCTTAAGTTTCTTTTTTCGTGTTTTTTGTAGGTACCAAAATTCTTAATGTTCTGTCTCCCAATCATCATTATTTTACATTTTTGCACTAGCTAAATGTTTTTGGTTCGTTATTGTTCCCTGTGGACCAAGTCTTCATTCTCTTAAGATATTTCTAAAATGATCCTTCTTAACAGTATTGTTTGTCATGAAACCTGAGTCAGTTAATGTTTTTACTTTGAATACATATTACGTAAGCCAAAAGGTAAATTGCATCACTGGTGGTAGCTTCTTTAAAGCTAAATGTGTATTGATCTTTGAAACTCATGCACCATGTTCAGTGTAGGATTATCTTAGGATCCTCCGCATGGTTAAGAATTTCATTTGTGATCACTATATTCTGCTGTGGATGTCATTGTGTAACTTTTCCATCTTTATTATCTGATCCTTCTGGTGTGGCAAATAGAACTCCTCACGTTGAGATACGGCAATTTGATTCTTGAGGCAGGAGAATTTTAAGACTACATTAGTTATGAATTTACTACAATTCTTGTTTGAGGTAATGTACAAGACAGTTACTAGACTACAAACTTACAAAGTAATGGTACATTGATGACTTTTATGTTTAATCCTATTGGATATGGAAAGACATTGTGATTTGTGATACAATTTGTATTCTATTGATAGTTACTAGAATACAATTTGTATTCTTGTGAATTTGGTCAAGCAGGCAATATGGGCAAATCTTGCTTCTAGGTTTGTGACCTTATACAGTCTGTTTGGCAATTGTTTATTTTACATTAGAAAACATGTGTGTTCTACTTGGCAATTTTGTGGATATGCTTCATTTTGGCCAATCTTTGCTAGTAGTTTGGGATCTTTGTCCAAATTTATACAGCATATTGGTTCAAAAGTTTCCTTTGTTTGGTAGACTAGTTGGATAAAGGACGAAACAGGTTGTGTTGTGGTAATGTTACAACTGGAGTGACATAAGAAAGGTGGTTTTTAATCTAATTCTAAAGTAGTTATGTCTCTTCTAAAGAAGTTTCGGATGCCTTCATTGCCCCTGCTTTCTTCAGCAAGTTTGCTGGTCACCCAGTGCTGTGAATAGCTACTGGTGAAACCATTCACTGTACCTGTTATTAAAGCTATTGTAACCTTTTGTTTTAGTTAATAAAAATTTTATCTTTGATCAGGGAAGTTTTTCTTTGATTAAGGACTTCCTGTGCAGATTTGTTAGCAAACCTTAGCATTTGAGGTGTATTTTGAGTTCACGTTGGATCATGACTTGGTTACATAGAAGTGGTTTGACTGTATGACCAATCTGAGGTATTATAATAAAAATTGAACGTTAGAAGAAGTATGCATAGCACTGTACAAACATTATGTGTTGCGTTCTGATGTCAAGAGAAAAGTTTGGTTTTAAGAAGATAGTAGAGTTTCTTAAGATATGTTTGAGGTAATGTACAAGACGTTGCGATGAAACATGTTCAAGTATTTATAGATTCTATGATTAATCAAAAGCAAAGTTCTCTGTTCCCCATATTTCACTTTTCATTGCTAGTGAAAATGTATGCCGGTAGCTTAATAGGATGTTTTTTTCCAGATAAAAAAAAACATCCCACCATGGCGATGAATGCTTCGTGCATGCGAAGTAATGAGGCTTGAAGAATGAAATATGTTTGTCTACGAGTGGGCCATGGCTGTAGACAACAGTCTAATTGAGCATTCTTTTCAAAAAAAAAAAAATTAAAATTTTTGGAGAGCATTCTTTTAAAAAAAAAAAAAAATTAAAATTTTTGGATTTTTTAAAATAAAAAGTAAGTAGACTCAAACCAGGTAGAAACATAAAAAACCTGTTAGAGCTGAATCCTTTCGCTTTAGACAGTAAAGCAGACGCAAGCTATGTAGTTTTTTTTTTTTGATAAATTTCCGGTTTTATTGAGAAAATATCTAAGGTTACAAAAACAATTCTGCACAGTGAGAGAGAGGTAGAACAGCATGCTCATGGTCTATAGATCGAGAGACTGGTTCTTATTGAATAATTGAATTAGGGCTCCTATCACCTTCTTAAAGAGGAGGCACCGACTTGTGAAATTTAATTTAACTTTTTTTGTTTTTTTTAATGGCGTACCCTTTTATAAATTTACGAAAGAGGGATGCAACTGCTGAGCCACAGCCTCATGTTCAAGAATGAAGATTTCTTTACTTTCTTTGACTTACAAGAATGAGAATTTTTTTTCCAATCTTGTTGGAGAGTAGAAGTAACTCGTTTGGAACGAATAATTATATTCCCATTAAACCAATCTTGAAATACAATTCCTTTTTTAAGTACCATACCAAACTAGAGAAGTATTGCAATTCATACAATTTTAATTGATGAATTATAGAAATGTGTGGCGATGAGATCTAGATCAGGAGGCTAATTTACCCTTTGACAAGTTGTGCGTATCTCGCCTTGAGTACCAGTTAAGGGACTTAAGTTCCCCATTTTAACCATTGCATTCATGAAATCTGTTGAAAAGGCACTAGCATCACCGGCATATGTCCTTACTATAGAATCGGTCGAGCCACCATTAAACAACACCTGATCAGAGTTTAGAAGTCCTCTTCTGTTCATCAATGCCTGGAAATAATTGTTTCCAAAACGACCTGGGCTTTGAGGGTCTAGTGGTGCTAAGTTTCCATCTCCACCACTACGAGGACAAGTAGCCTGCCTAGACACTGCGAATGCGGGATCAATGTTGCTAGTATTACTATAGATTCGATCTCTAAAAGAAGAGCATCGAGCTTGGCCTATTGAGTGTGCTCCAGATAAAGCTACCATTTCTCGTTCACTAAAGCCTTTGCCTTGAAATATGTTTATGATCCTTGGAAGATCGTGAAAGAAGGCGGGGAGATCGCTTCTTGCTCCTGCAATGTTTGGTGTTCTTGTATCTCTCCTTCCTAATGGAACTGCATAACTCGGTCCTCCAAGCTGAGATAAAAACAAAGAATGAAATGTTGGTTATTATATTATTAATAATATAGATAGGAGCATATACAATATAGGAATATATTATGTTTCCAAATTCCATTTATCTAAGTTCATTTAATATACACCAGTAATTAGTTTACTTACTTGGACAATGGAGTCTCGGCTACTAATGGCTAGAATGTCTGCACATGAAACTACACTGCGCCCACACGCTCTATCAACTTGTGCCTTTATGCTATCAATAGTATCGTACCCTCTTACCATATCTACATTCCCTGGGGCAGTTCTTTCACCGCCGGACAAAAGAATACCTCCATCGCAACCCTGAAGCCATTAAAAACCATGCATTTTCAGATCATGCATATTATAATTACATAATTATATTAAATAGTTAAGATGACGATATAAAGCATATTCAGTCAGGAAAATGAACTTACACTAACAAAACAATCATGGAAAAATAGTCGTAAAATTGATGCACCCATTCGACCATCTCTATTGATGACAGACCGTGTGGCTGATCGAACAGTATCAAACACTGATGGGCATGTACTGGCATAAAAGGAAACCGAGAGTTGTGCTAAAGCTGGAAATGAAAAGGTTGTTAACAGAACCATAACAAGACTTATTGAGAGAACTGAACAAGTATTAGTAGCCATTTGAGAATGATAAATAATACTGCTATTTTGATTCAAGTAAGGAAAGAAAGATAGTTTGGTGAGTGAATTGCATGGATTGGGATAAGGTATTTATAAGAAAAAAAAAACTAGTTGTAAAGAAGGAAATTGGCGTGTGGTTAATTGTGACCAATTCTTTCATCAGTGTGTTGAAAAGAGACAAAAATATTGACCCAGCAATGAAAGGAGAGAGGACTTTTTAAGTTCATTTTGGTTTGAATGATATAGCTGTTGCCATTATAGCACAGGCCCACTGCCATTGCATTGCAGGTGCTCCAAAGAAAAGTTAGGCCAGGAAATTAAGAGAATTGATGCTCTAACTAATAAGCAGAAAATAGAACTGCAACTTGAAATCAAAGTTTTTTTTTTTTTTTTGCAAAACTAATAAGTGGACTCACAATTTACAGCTTAAGGGCTAAGTCTAATGTTTTGTAGGTGTAATATTTCCTTAGTAAGTAGTGCATCATTACTTGGACTCGGCAGTCGACATGATCACTATTCACTTGCCTAACATACCTAGGCAACTTGATAAGAAGACTTACCTTTCCTGGCCACCCATTTCGGCACTAACCCCATACAAGGTATTTGGGTATGTGACTGTGTATGTGTGTATCTTTCATGGAGGCTTCATACAATTTGTCAGACATTTCAAGCTTCCATCATAAAAGATATGGCCCATATATATAGTCACCCAATTTGAACGAATGTTAAGATTGATTAGGCATTTATGGTCACTAAGCCGACTCTTCTTTACAAGTTCTGATATTTTTGGTAATAAGCACACTATATTCCACATAATCCCATTTTTCTGAAAACTTTCTCAATATATACCAGTTTCGATAGCTGTAAATCACATTTGTAATAGTTGGATCTTCATCATAGGAGGCGCATCACCTTAATTACATAGCTTCTGTAAATTATTTAATTAAATATGAGTGGTCTCATCTATTAAAAATACACTTGCAATGATAGTAGTTTGACAATGATTATGTGTACACCCATTCACACAACTCGTCGTCAACCCAATTCTATTCGACCATACTCGACGTAACACTATTTTTACTCGAGCTCACTTCGTGACCACAAATACAAATCCGATTCGACCTTAAAAGGACTTCATTCGGCATAAGCCTATTTTTATCCGAGCTCACCCGACGTGGAGCTACTTTTATTCGACCTTCATCGTTCTTAGTCAAACACTATACGTTTTGATCCTCTTCAGTTACAATATATTTTCAGATCCAAAATATCCGCCCATTAATTGACCACACCGTTGGGCAATTAATGAGCTATCCGTTGTCCCAATCACCTATATATATGAACTACGTAGGTTTGCTTCTGGGACTTGGTCACTCTCAGATACGTAGGCAACTATCTAAATTAGATAGCTCAGCCATTTTCATAACTTCATCTCCTCCTCCTCTATTTTCCGATCATCTTCTCCGACCTGCCTAAACCCAAAAATAACTACATTTACATTGGCGTCGACTGATTCGTGAACGAATAATAACCTGACAACCGACCATGGCAACAATCACTAATGAGCAGTTTGAGCAACTCCAGAAGCAAATGGCCGACCAACAAGAGCAGATCAACAGACTAGTGGCTGAAAACATCCACCTTAAGAGCACAACCACCACCACTAATGGCACACCGCTCAACGGAGTTGCTACCAATATGCTCAACACTGAAGAAGTCACAACAACCGTCAACAACCCTGCCCTACCCACCTCCAGTAATACCACCGCTCCAACCATGGCTGATCTTCAAGCTGCTCATGACAGAATCCTCCAACTGTCAGAAAACTCGACAAGAATCACCAAGACTCACTCAAGGCCAATACAGCACAGAAGGTAGCATCAACAACCCTTGAACGTTACAAAATCGAACCTCTTCATGATGACCTACTACAACAAGAACCACCACCAAACTTCATACCTCCAAAGTTCACCACTTACGACGGAAGTGGAGACCCAATGGACCACGTCCTACAGTTCAAGACAAGCATGGCCCTATGGCCAAAGTACAAGGATATTTTCTACCGATTGTTTTCTGCATCACTCCGTGGGAGTGCAATAGATTGGTATCATCGACTGCCAGAAAGGTCCATTACCTCGTATGACCAACTGCAGTCACTTTTTGTCACCCAATATATCCACAACAAGAGGAGAAGAATCGAGGTTACTGCCCTTTTTCGTATCAAGCAGGACGAAACTGAGACAACAAAGAAATTTATGTCAAGGTTCAAAAATGGAATGCCTGCGAGCCGAGAATCCAGATGAATACTCATGTCTCTTGGCATTCATATCTGCTGTCAACCCCAATACGGCACTAGGAAAGAATATTATCCTAGACGCCCCTGCAACGTTGGAAGACTTGTATGCACGCACTGACAAGTACATCAAACTGGAAGAAGCCCTCACAAAATCTAAAGAAAGAGTGGCTGTTGTCCAAACAACAGAGTCCACTTACTCCAAACGAAAGACGAATCGATCAGAATACAAAGAAAAGGCCACATCCAATGCCAAATCCAAATTCCCGAATCCCTTCAAGTGCTCATACAATCAACTCTTTGACCTCATCAAAGATGAGGATTACTTCCAGCCTCAAGTTCACGACCTCGAACCGATTGAAGGAAAACCATACTGTAAGTTACATAAGTGTCGCCACCATCTCACTGAAGATTGCCGTATTCTACGAGCTTACTGTCACAAGCTTAAGGAGGAGGGTCACCTCGATGATTTCCTCTCCGAAAATGAACCCGACCTCAGCAGCAAACTAGAGGCCAAACGACAAAAGACCTCGACAGAGAAAGGTAAAAAGCCTAAGGGAACCATCAATATGATCATGGATGCTCGACCTCCCAAATGGTCAGCTCGTTCTAAGAAGCAGAAGATTCATCACATCCACCATACCTTCCACTTGACTCACAAAGCGATTGTGGCTAAACAAGTCACAGGTAACAATGCTCTGGTCTTCTCTGACCTCGACCTCAAAAAAGTATGTCTCCCTCACAACGACGCATTGGTCGTCCATATCAACATTGGGGGGTGGATAATGAAAAAAGTGCTTATCGACCCCGGAAGTTCTTGTGACGTAATATTTAACAAGGCATACAGTCAGATGCAAATGCCCAACTCGGTCCTCCAAAAACCGCAAGTCACCCTTTTTGCATTTAACTCGACCGAAACTGAGGCAAAAGGTGAAATTTGCCTTCCTGTGGCAACTGGTGAAAATGAAGATGAAGTGACTATGTACTGCACCTTTTTCGTCCTTGATGTCCCTACTCAGTTCAATGCAATTCTCGGACAAAAATGGATTCATAAAATGAAAGCAGTACCATCGACATATCACCAGGTCATCAAATTTCCTGGCCCCAGAGGCATCATGGAATTACGAGGTGACCAGATCGAAGCACATGGATGTCATGCCATACCCGAGGTCATCCCACTTCCTAATAAAGTGGATACCCCCACAGTGGCGAGCTCATCTAAGCCCACTGTCAATATGATCTCTGCATTCTGCAATGCAGTCGAAGAATCTACTCAACCCACTGGGGATGAGATCTCACAAGCTCAAAACGGCAAGGAAATTGTTCATCCATCCGACCCACCTGTCATTGAACAAGGTGAAAAGGTCAACATAGGATCGGATGACGATCCAAAATATGTCTATGTCGGGGCTAACTTGGACCCCATTGTAAAACAACAACTTATTGCTACTCTGAAAATGAATAAAAACGTTTTCGCTTTTGCTTATACCGACATGCCAGGGATCAATCCCACTATTGCTTGTCACAGGTTAAATGTAGATACCAACAAAAAGCCTGTGAAACAAAAAGCTCGCAAACTAGCAGCTCATCTCGCCAATGCAGTTAATGCAGAGATACAAAAGTTAAAAAATGCAAAATTCATTTGTGAGGTCGCATACCCTGACTGGCTCTCTAACATTGTCGCAGTCATAAAACCTAACGGTAAAGTCAGAGTATGTATCGACTTCACGGACCTTAACAAAGCTTGCCCAAAAGATAGCTTTCCTCTCCCTCGAATAGACAAGCTCGTTGACTCAACAGCAGGTCACGGACTCATTTCCTTAATGGATGGCTATTCAGGATACAATCAAATAAAACTAGCAGACGAAGATCAAGAGAAAACTGCGTTCGTCACTGAGCAAGGTACCTTTTGTTACACAATCATGCCATTTGGACTAAGAAATGCATGAGCCACGTATCAACGACTTGCAACCAGAATGTTCCACGATATGATTGGTAACACAATGGAAGTTTACGTAGATGATATGATTGTCAAAAGCAAGCACAAAGCTACCCATGTCACCGACCTCGAAAAAACATTCCTCCGACTTCATGAGTACAACATGAAACTCAATCCGGAAAAATGTTTGTTCGGCGTCGCCTCGGGAAAATTCTTGGGTTACCTCATCACACAAAAGGGTATCGAAGCCAACCCAGAAAAAATCAAAGCCATACTTGAGATGCCGAGCCCAAAAACCAAGAAACAAGTTCAAAAGCTTAACGGCATGATAGCAGCCTTAAACAAGTTCATAGCCCGGGCATCAGACAAACAACGCACACTGCTTCAACTACTAAAGAAAGGGTCAACTTATAACTGGACACCTGAATGCCAGCAAGCATTCGACGAACTCAAATTATACTTGGCTACTCCACCAGTCATCACACGGTACCACAAGATGGCGACGTGCTGGGGCTCTACCTCGGCACGTCAGAACATGCAATTAGTGGAGTATTGTTCCGAGACGAAAGTGGTATAGAAAGACCAATATACTTCATCAGTAAGACATTGCTGTCTTCCGAAGCTCGGTATTCAAGCCTCGAGAAGGTAGGTTTAGCTTTATTATTCGCCTCACGAAAGTTGAAGCCGTACTTCCAATGACACAAAATAAGAGTCATCACAGATGCACCTCTTCGGCAAGTACTGGAAAGCAGAAACAAATCTACATGAATGGCAAAATGGGCCCAAGAACTCGGAGACCACGAGCTCATTTTCACTCCGCGAAGTAGCATAAAAGGGCAAATCGTGGCCGACCTCCTGGTCGATTACGCCATTGACGACAACTCATGGATACTCGATAATGAGGTCATTGACCAACCAACACCAAAAACTCCAATATGGAAACTCTACGTCGATGGCTCCAACAACTCCAATGGCTCAGGGGTGGGAGCCACACTAATCTCACCGGACGACGCCATCATAGAAAAGTCACTCCGATTAAATTTCACCTCAAGCAATAATGACGCAGAATACGAGGCACTCCTCACTGGCATACAAATGGCCATAACTTTACAGGTCAAAGAATTGCGAATCCTAAGTGACTCACAGTTGATAGTTAGCCAAATTATCAGCGACTACGAAACAAGGGAAAAGACTCTGAAGTTGTACTTGGAACATACCAAAAAATTATTAAGTTACTTCAACAAGTGGGAAATTCAACATGTCCCACGAGATGACAACCGTCATGCCGATAGCTTGGCATATCTAGCCTCGCAAATCGACACCGAGTCACCGTGAACAATACAAATTGACATACAGTCAGCTCCGGCATATGAGGCACAGATACATCAGGTAAATGAAGTTTCAGACTTCATAGATATCCCACCAAGTGACATAGAAAACTCGTGGATGGGACCAATCATCAATTACTTAAAAGGAACATACCCAGATGATGATTTCGAATTACGTAAACTCGAACGAAAAGCTAAAAGCTACATCTTACTCGACAACAGACTATACATAAAGTCAACTCGAGGGCCATATCTGCGGTGTCTCCCACCAAAACAAGCACACACAATTCTTGCTGAGATCCACCACGGAGAATGTGGAAACCATGCAGGGGATAGGTCTTTAGCCCAAAAAGCAAGAAATCAAGGTTACTTTTGGCCATACATGCAGTCAGATTCAGACAAGTTTGTCAAACACTGTGACAAGTGCCAAAGATTTGCACCATTAATCCACCAGCCAGCTCGAGAACTCAAGACAATCTCAAGCCCATGGCCTTTTGCAATATGGGGGCTCGACATTGTGGGCCCCATCTTAAAGGATAAATCCAAAAAATGATTCTTACTTGTGGCAACCGACTACTTCACCAAATGGGTCGAAGCAATACCCCTACGACGTATACGCTAACAAGATGTTAAAAACTTCATCTGGAAATTCATTATCACCAGATTCGGACTACCACATACTCTAGTCACCGACAATGGTCAACAATTCTGTGGAACTGTAATCGAGGAATTCTACCTCGATTGGAGAATCAACCACGCACTCTCAACACCTCGCTACGCTCAAAGCAACGGTCAGGCTGAAGCCACCAACAAGACTATCATGAATAATCTTAAGAAAAAACTTGAAGCACACAAAGAGAAATGGATAGAGGAACTCGATAGGGTACTATGGGTTACAGAAGGACACCGCGCACATCTACAGGAATGTCCCCATTTGCCTTATGTTATGGAACAGAAGCTATCATACCAACTGAGCTAAACTTCCTCACTACTCGATCTGAGCTCGTACAATCCAAGGAAAATGAAGATTTATGGGCCCACGAAGTCGACATGCTCGAAGAAAAACGAGACCAAACCACAATTACCACTGCTCGTTACCAACAAGTTTTAAAAAGGAGTTACAACCAAAAGGTCCGATCAAGGGAATTTCAAAGTGGAGACCTCGTCCTCAGACAAGTTTTCCCAAATACTAAGAAGCCTGGGGACGGAAAGCTAAATCCTAATTGGGAAGGACCATACATTATCAAAAACAACTTAGGAAATGGCGCATACACACTCATTGATGCCGAAGGGGAGCAGGTGCCTCGACCTTGGAACTCCAAATTTCTAAAAGTCTATCTACCCTGATCACCTTCAAGGGTTGACATCTTTCATTCCCTCACAACAAGGTTAAGCAATAAAACCATAAGGGATTCATACTACAAAACAATCTATTTTGAAAATGGCATTGAACAACAAGTTGTAACGGGAACCAAGCATTTTCAATTCAGCATACATTTCTGCAAAGGTAAAGTCAAAATAGTGGATTGCAAAATATAACGGATGTAGGGCCAACCGAAGTCGAAATTCCCTAATTATGTTTTACAACACCAAAAGAAACCTCACCACTCTCAGAATTACAAATATAACAATAACTATCAAGATTGCCCCTCAGGAAGATCTGGGGTCGCTGCACCAGCATTCTCTTCAGCTCGGGGAGAGGGTTCCTTGTCAGCCTCCACATTCGAAGGAGCAGCTTCGGCGTTCTTCTCCTCTTCCATGTCGTGACGAAAACACTCAAGAGCGGAACCTTTGATGGCTTCCCTATCTGCAGAGGCATCAAAATTTTCTATCAACGACGCAAGATGAGCCTCACGACGAAGGCATCTCTCCTCCCAGCCATAAGCTATTTGCCTCCACCCCGAGATGCTCTCAACAGACTTTTGGGCATCAGCTTCCCAGCTCGCATTCACACTGGCAAGCTGACCTTGAAGAGTCATCACAAACCTCTGGGCCTCATCCAGATTCGCACCGTATTCGGCACACTCTTTCTGGGAAGCATCGAGCTTGCCCTTCAGACTCTGGACTTCAGCTCGCAATGCCTTGTTCTCAACATTGGCCTTTTGCAGAGCTTCAGCCTTCTTCCTTGCATTCTCGAGCTTCGTAATCCACTTGTTATGGATCACATTCATCTGACATACAGAAAGGGAAAAATCAAAAAACCAAGCAAATGACAGATAGAAGGATAAACCAAATCATAACTGGCTAAGTAAAACTCACCCTATACGCGCAAGACGCAAATTCCTAGGAATCCTCCACAAGAGACCGGGGCTAAATCTTCTTCGCATCCTCAAAGAGAAAACAATTCTCCATCAACGAAAGGCTCATCTCCTTATCATCCCAAGCCGAGTCATCGGCCTTCACATAAGCCTCACGGCAAGGAAACACCGGCGAAAACTGATTCGCCTCACCGGCAGAAAAATCTTCACTCACGTCGATAGCCGACGGCTTAGTCGACTTCGAAGAGGGAACTTGGGCTTTTCCTTTCCCCTTATCCTGAGCTGGTTTATCGACCTTCGACGTGGTCACAGGCCCAGATGCCCTAGCCGGGGCTTTCCTCTTATTAGACTGCGGGGCAGGAGCAAGAGATCTCGACCCAAAAATGTCACTCATATTAGGTGCATTGGGGACCTTACTCAGTAGGGGGACCACACCACCGGTCAACGGAAACTCAAGAGAATTCTTTGGTGGAGACATAGGTAGTGCTGGCAAAGCTTCAACAATCAAGTCACCAGGTTCACCCGAAACCAACTCAGCAACTAGAATGGCTACTGCGAGCTCACTCCTCCTTCTCCGCTTCCTTTTGGGAACACTAGCACTCATTCCACCAACCTCGACCTGAGTACCCTTGGGCAATTTTGCTCGAGGTTCACGAAATAAGTGAGCAAGGTGGGGCAACAGCTTCCTTTTTTCTTCCCACGATTTTTTGGCAAAGTCGATGATGTTACCTGGACGCAAGCAACTGTCTATGTGCTCGTTATAATCTTTCGTTTGACCTGTGGCAAATAACATAAGTCTAAAGATTAGACACATATTCGACTTCACAAGATAAGAGAAAAGTTACAGACATACGTTCACCTATGCTGGGGATGGCATATCGACACAAGTACGCACTGGGCTGTACAAACTGACCACGGATTCGGAACACGGGCGAGTTTTTCCACCCATCATTTGAGGTGGGAGGGTTAAAAAGTTTCGCTAGCCCACAACTTCGCCTCCTATTCAGGGAACACACATAATCCCCACTACGGCCAGTTACACACATAAAGTATGCCACGACGTCCGACATCACTATATCAGCATGGTATAGCCTATTTAACTCTTCAAATATTAACATAGATGTCCAAAAACTAGTGGGCATCATAATGGGAGCTACGTCGTAGTGATTGAGCACGTCACACACGAATTTGCTAAAAGGAAGGCGCATACCACCCCTAAGCTGCGCAAGACAAATCAGGGTCGATGTTGTATCTCCACACAAATCGAATAACCTATCATTAACCCTATGCATCTCAAGGTCGGGTATCCTTATATTGAACTCAACGCGAATTTCAGGAAACGACCTACGAGCTTCCTCTACAGAAAGGACCCTTCCGCTCGTAATCTCCCCCTCATTCAACAAAGACCGACTACCACTTACACTAACCTGAACCTCTTCCTCATTCTCACTTATACTTTCCGACCCCTGTCACTCATTTTTCCGATGGATATATAATTACAGTTGCGACAAATCAACGGGAAAACACTTTCCGGCAAGAATCAATAGCAATTACAGACACAGAAAACTTCAAAAAGCTTCAACAATGGCGGAAAACACTCAGAACACAAACAAACTTCAAAAGACAACTCAGATATTTGATAATTCTCAAACACCAGAGCAAGATTTCAACCACCAGTTGATTGATCAACTCAAAATTCAACAACAATACAACGAAAATCTCACCGGAAACACAAGAACATCAACGGAAGAAGAAGAAAACAAGAAAGAAGTGCAGAATAATACCTCAATGAAGTGCAGCAGATGTCTTTTAAAGCAAAACGATGACCAAAACCCTTGGTTTTCCAACCTCAGGGTTAGGTTTTATAAAACCCAACCACTACATCTCCAACGTCCAATCCATTCCACATCAACGGCCAGATCTGGCAATACCAATCCAACCGCTGAAACCCTTGATTTCCCCCCACTTTCGGTTACACTTGTCTTCAATTCAATTTCAAAATACAATCCACGTGGCTTACATAGCACGTCCCCCCATAACTACAATCATTTCTCTTATCTCGAAAACCCACACTTACTTACTGCAGCACGTAATGGAATCTTTGCTTGCATCATAAATCAAGAGAGAACAACTTAGTAGTGTTCTCACAATTTACAGCTTAAGGGCTAAGTCTAATGTTTTGTAGGTGTAATATTTCCTTAGTAAGTAGTGCATCATTACTTGGACTCGACAGTCGACATGATCACTATTCACTTGCCTAACATACCTAGGCAACTTGATAAGAAGACTTACCTTTCCTGGCCACCCATTTCGGCACTAACCCCATACAAGGTATTTGGGTATGTGACTGTGTATGTGTGTATCTTTCATGGAGGCTTCATACAATTTGTCAGACATTTCAAGCTTCCATCATAAAAGATATGGCCCATATATATAGTCACCCAATTTGAACGAATGTTAAGATTGATTAGGCATTTATGGTCACTAAGCCGACTCTTCTTTACAAGTTCTAATATTTTTGGTAATAAGCACACTATATTCCACATAATCCCATTTTTCTGAAAACTTTCTCAATATATACCAATTTCGATAGCTGTAAATCACATTTGTAATAGTTGGATCTTCATCATAGGAGGCACATCACCTTAATTACATAGCTTCTGTAAATTATTTAATTAAATATGAGTGGTCTTATCTATTAAAAATACACTTGCAATGATAGTAGTTTGACAATGATTATGTGTACACCCATTCACACAACTCGTCGTCAACCCAATTCTATTCGACCATACTCGACGTAACACTATTTTTACTCGAGCTCACTTCGTGACCACAAATACAAATCCGATTCGACCTTAAAAGGACTTCATTCGGCATAAGCCTATTTTTATCCGAGCTCACCCGACGTGGAGCTACTTTTATTCGACCTTCATCGTCCTTAGTCAAACACTATACGTTTTGATCCTCTTCAGTTACAATATATTTTCAGATCCAAAATATCCGCCCATTAATTGACCACACCGTTGGGCAATTAATGAGCTATCCGTTGTCCCAATCACCTATATATATGATCTACGTAGGCTTGATTCTGGGACTTGGTCACTCTCAGATACGTAGGCAACTATCTAAATCAGATAGCTCAGCCATTTTCATAACTTCATCTCCTCCTCCTCTATTTTCCGATCATCTTCTCCGACCTGCCTAAACCCAAAAATAACTACATTTACAATTATTATGCACGATCGTCCGTAGCTATTGAGGTTATATGTAGGACTAAATACAACTGCATCAACATACAAAGTGTAACTCATCTAGAGAGTAGAGGCTGTCTTGGCCGAAACAACATGAGTAACCCCTTTGCTCATGAATCTTAATGGTGAAAGTGAAAGACAAATTCTTCCATTCTTATAATTTTAAGAGATTTTTGGACATACCCCCCATTTAAAAGTCAAAATTTGAGATACCCCCATTTGAAATTTTTTTTGAGATACCCGCCAATTCAAGACAGAAGAGCTTTACAGCCGTAGGTAAGGGCATCTCTAATGGTTGGGCAAATTTGATGGTCCACGTATACACATTTGATGATAGTTTGATGAAAATTTTGCTTTGAAAATGTGCTCCATCTAATGGTTCATCAACTAAAGCGGCTAATGGATGACCGCTTCACTAAAGCGGGCCCCCAACACCCACTTCACTTAGTTAAAGCGGCTAATGGATGACCGCTTCACTAAAGCGGGCCCCCAACACCCACTTCACTTAGTTAAAGCGGCTAATGGATGACCGCTTCACTAAAGCGGGCCCCCAACACCCGCTTCACTTAGTTAATGGGGCTGTCCAAGTGCCACTTAGTTAAAGCGGGCTTTGAAGTGCCACTTTAAGCGGCACTTCATTAGCCGCTTTAAGTGAAGCGGTCTTCTCTTGCCCGCCTCACCCAGTATCAAACCTTAAGCTTTTCATCAAAATTTCATCAAATTTGATGAACTTTTGATGATTTTTGCTAAAATATCAAATTTGAAAAACTTTTGATGGTCCATTAGATGGAGTTTTTTTCACTTTTTCATCAAATTTGAATTTGATGATAGATTTGAAGAACCATTAGAGATGCCCTAAGTTTTATGATGGATTATGATGGACGGCTAAGATAACACCACATCTTGAATTGGGGGGTATCTCAAAATTTTTTTCAAATGGGGGTATCTCAAATTTCGACTTTCAAATGAGGGGGTATGTCCAAAAATCTCTAATTTTAATTACTACTTCTGAGTATTCTTAATACTTAATAGTATGTCTTAAGAATATAGAAGAATGTTTTGATTTGCCATTGAGTTATATACGATGAAAAGAGGCGTTACTCAACTTTCTAGGCTAGCTAACGTACAAAACCTCTCTAAAAGAGATTACCTGTTATATGTAGATGTAGCTGTATTTGATTCTACATATAGAACACCAATAGCTACAGGTACACTACTATCTGGAATAGAAGAATAGTGCAGCCTTATACAACCAACAAAAAAGTACTGACAATGGAGGGCATATCGTAGTCTGTTACACAGGAAGACGTGAAGCACAAACTGTGATTAGCGATTGAAGTGGGCCGTAATTTGGCACTTGAAATGGGTCATACACAACTATCGATAGCTTCAGACTCTCTAAATGCAAGGTAAGATACTAAAGAAGGAAGATGAACCACCAATCCACCATGGTGTTGCTTGAACAAGCTTGACACACTGTGTACTGTATATTTCATGGGAAAATCTACAAAGGGCTGAAATTCAACATGTCTAACATCCACACAGAAAGCTTAGTCTCTGGATACATTTGAAACAAAAATAAGCATGAGGATCATATTCCTAGTTGGAAAATTTTATATGCTTGGAAACTTTGGTGGAACTGGAATGGGCTTGGAGGGAAATCTATGCATTATCTAATCAATAATAATTACCATCACCATCAGATTTAATCCTAGCCACATCATCATCATGGGAGAACACCTAACCACATATCATCATCATAAGAGCACGGGCCTCCCAATCTCGAACCAGGCCCGAAGGCTGACCCACCTAAGAATTACATGAGAAATTCTCTCAAACACTGTTGATGGGAATTGAACTCATAACCTTTCACTCGTGGGAGTGTTTGAAAGGGATAACAAACCAACTGAGCTAGCAGTTCTTTGTTTTTGTTCTTAATTCAATGTACCTTAATATAACGTAGATGAGGTGGATTCACTTTCTTCATTAAAGAGGGGCAGCTCAATCGCGACTTTTGGCTGGCCAATCTAATAAGTGTACTGAAACTAAAAAAAAAAAAAAATCTAGCTTGTCTCTTTGGAATCCTACTTAGTTCATTTTCACAGTGTGTAGCCCATTTGTGATTATTTTTCTTTAGCTGAATAAACTTGATAATGAGAAAGTACTTCCCCAACATATTACATATATCTGGTAGTTTTAAATAGAAATTACCCATTTAAGTTTAAACTTTAGAGATTTTTGGACATACCCCTCATTTGAAAGTCGAAATTTGAGATACCCCTTATTTGAATTTTTTTTTGAGATACCCCCCAATTCAAGACAGAAGAGCTTTACAGCCGTAGGTGAGTTTTATGATGGATTATGATGGACGGCTAAGATAACACCACATCTTGAATTTGGGGTATCTCAAATTTATTTTCAAATGGGGGTATCTCAAATTTCGACTTTCAAATGGGGGGGGGGGTATGTCCAAAAATCTCTAAACTTTAAATGAATTTTTTTTTTTTCAAATCACAAAGCTAAAAAAAATGAATTAATATTCCACAAGGAATCCACGGACATTACATTAACTGGCATCTGATAGACTAATTACATTAATCAAAATAATTTTGACATATACTATTTAATTGAGGAATTATACATGGAAATGTTTACCACCATGAGATCTACAGAAGGCTAATTTACCCTTTGACAAGTTGTGCGTATCTCGCCTTTACCAGTTAAGGGACTTAAGTTCCCCATTTTAACCATTGCATTCATGAAATCTGTTGAGAAGGCACTAGCAGCATTGGCATATGTCCTTACAATAGAATCAGTGGAGCCACCATTAAACAACACCTGATCAGAGTTTAGAAGTCCTCTTCTGTTCATCAATGCCTGGAAATAATTGTTACCAAAACGACCTGGGCTTTGAGGATCTAGTGGAGCTAAGTTGCCATCTCCACCACTACGAGGACAAGTAGCCTGCCTAGACACTGCAAACGCAGGATCGATGTTGCTAGTATTACTATAGATTCGATCTCTAAAAGATGAGCATCGGGCTTGGCCTATTGAGTGTGCTCCGGATAAAGCTACCATTTCTCGTTCACTAAAGCCTTTTCGTTGAAATATATCTATGATTGTTCGAAGATCATGAAAGAAGGCGGGAAGATCGCTTCTTGCCCCTGCAATGTTTGGTGTTCTTGTATCTCTCCTTCCTAATGGAACCGAATAACTTGGTCCTCCAAGCTGATATACACAATGAAATGTTGGTTATTAACAATTTATATGGGAATACAATTATGTTTCCGATTTCCATTATCTAAATTCATTCATTTCAGACCAGTTAGTTTACTTACTTGGACAATGGAGTCTCGGCTACTAATGGCTAGAATGTCTGCACATGAAACTACACTACGCCCACACGCTCTATCAACCTGTGCCTTTATGCTATCAATAGTATCATACCCTCTTACCATATCCACATTGCCTGGGGCATTTCTTTCACCGCCAGACAAAAGAATACCTCCATCGCAACCCTGAAGCCATTAAAAACCATAAATCTTCAGATCATACATATTATAGTTACATCTATATTATACTGTGAGGATGGGACAAACACAGTTTGTCTTGATAAAACAAACAAGGGTATGGATCATCTAAAGATTTGTGCATGAGGGGAGATCTGTGGGTGAGATTAGATCAATAGTTGGGTCCAAATTTAAGTTGTGTTCAATAGTTAGGATCGTTTTCAGATGTGCTGATCTGTGGGTGAGATTCAATTCGTGGTTGGGTCTAAAATTTAAGTTGTGTTCAATGGTTAGGATCGTCTTGAGATCTATGTGAGAGTAGATCTGTGGGTAAGATTAAATCAATGCTTGGGTCCAAACTTAAATTGTGTTCAATGGTTAGGATAGCCTTGAGCTCATCTAGAGATGTGTTGATAATAATAGATGGGTGAGATTAAATCCGTGGTTGGGTCCAAACTTAAGTTGTGTTCAATGGTTAGGATCGTCTTGAGATCTATGTGAGAGTAGATGTGGGTGAAATTAAATCAATGCTTGGGTCCAAACTTAAGTTGTGTTCAATGGTTAGGATAGCCTTGAGATCCATATGTGAAATTTTGATAGGAGGCTTAGATTAAAGTGATTTAACAGGGAAATTATGTGTAAAAGTTTTTTATATTAAAACTATTTTTTCTTCTTCTTCTTCCTTTGCTCCAATCTTCCTGCACTTCAAAGCCGACTCCTTTACAACTTCGAATCAATTACAACTTCAAATCAATTAGGGTGTGTTTGATTGCAGAGTGGAAAAAAAAGGAGCGGGAATTATTTCAGTGGGAATTCTAATTAATTTTCTACTATAGTGGGAATGACTTAAAAAAAATTCCCACTTCAGTGTGAAAATATTTTTAAGTTTTTCCACTTGATCAAATAAGGGTGTTTGATTGACAATGAGAATTCTAATTATTTTTTCACGTGTTTTGTTTGGTTACAACGAGAAATTAAAAACGAATTGATGAAATAATCCACCAAAATCATAGATCCACCACCTAAACTTTGAAATCAACCTCCACAATCATAGATTTTGAAATCAAAATGTTAAATTTCCAAGTTTAAAACATGAAATTAACACCAACAATATATAATTCATCATTTAAATGATTAAATTTGGCTTAAACATCATGAAAATACACCAACCACCACCTCAAAATTTTATCTCCACCACTAAAAACCCTAATACCCATATCTCAAAACTTTAAATCCACTCACAAAACAATAAACCAACTAACTCAATGTTTGATTTCACCACCCAAAAGTTGAAACCAACCACCACCCAAAACTCCATATCTACCACCATTAAAGTTGAAAGCAACAATTTAAAACTTCAAATGTATAATCATAATGTAATCAATGGCTAGATATCCTTCAATATCAATCCAATGGTTTGTAAGAGGTGAGAAAATGCTTAAGTTATTTTCTCACTCAAGTGAGAAAATAAGCTTTTTCACCTTTTAAATTACTAGGGGGTAGATACAAATAAAAATAGAAATTGATTTATAATAAAAATTGTACTTCTTATTTCTTCACTTAAAAGAAATAAGAAATTGATTTATAATGGAAATCGATCTACTTCTTCTTCCTTCATTTCTATATAATGGTTTTAACCCAATCAACAAACCTAATCAAAGCTTTTCGAATAAACACCAAATTCAACAAATCGATCTCAATCACAAAGACTTCTACAAAACTTTTGTCAGGTACAAATTTCTTATCTCTAATTTTTCAAATTTTGTCAGGTATATATTCATATCTTATATGTTGACAAAAACAAATTTCTTATGAAGATGCACAATTTTTTTCTTAGATAGTCACCTATCCAATTTTTATGAGATACCTAATTTTAACTTATTTTGGTGATCCGAGACCCCTGCAATTCTAGGCTTCCCATGTACAATTCTTATGAGATGTATAATTTTAACTTTTTTAGGTGATCCAATCCAAGTACCCTGTGCAATTCTAGGAATGTGCCATGTGTTTACGACTGTACAGGAAAATTCATGTACAATAGATCGATGTAAATCTCAAATTCTTTTATGTAGAATGGTTATTATACATATCTGGTGCTCATCGTTATAAATTTTCATATAACTTATATGAAGAAACAATAATATTTCTTAAATTATTATATACAAACATATAATTGTATGTGCACTCTAATATTTTGAAAGAGAATAACGATTATATTGATAATTAAGAATTGATAATATAGACATATAATTTATATTACATTGTAATGTAATATAATTAAATTGAAAGAGAGAGATGAAGAAAATTATCAATAACGATTACATACATTTTTTATTATATACGCACTCTAATATTTCTTAAATTGTGTTTATCATTACAAACAATGCAATATACAACAAATTCTGAAGAATATGGTAGGAAACAAAGAGAACCAAAGAAAGCAAAAAATCTCACCATTACAGAAGAGTTGACTCCAAATAAACGTCAACAAGCCCAATGTAAAAAGAGACTAATAGAATCAATGAGCCAAAAAAATAATACAACATCAAAGAAACCCAAAAATAATGAAGTTTCTGAAGAGTTAGCTCCTAATAAACGCAAAATAGCGCAACGTGAAAAGAAGATAAGAGAAAAAAGACAAATATTGAAGAATACAAGCAATGATGGATTAAGGTTTGTTATTCTAAATATTATTTTATGTTTTTTATATATAATTGGCAGAAAATATTTTGTTACCATGTAGACCTAAGCAAGCCACAACGGGTTTTAGGATCTACTTGCAACAATCACACATTTAGTCAGCGACAATTTTACCAATTTAGGTGTCATATTAACTAATATTAATAAGACATTGTACTGCATCTACATTTAGATTATACCCTTGCCTTCACTAATAATTATCCCTCTCACACATCTGACCCCGACTGTGCAAGAAGAAATAGTCTTACTGGGAACAGTTTATCCTCAAAGTAGTTTGTCAGATATTACACGTTGGCATCTCTTACCATGAAAAACAATCATGCCGCTTCTCATTCCAGGGCTGGGCTCTATTCAAATTTGCATTGAAGCGCAATGACTAATACACCACAAACTGTATGGCATTGACCATGGTGCTTGTGGAAGGTCGATTCTGCCTATGCGTATTCAAGCACATTTCAGTTACAGCTCCAAAGACAGCTAGCCGTCTTCTAGGGTATCTCCCATGAAGCCTTAGGTCTACCAGGTTATGACGCTCCCTGAACCTTAGTCTTGCCTGTATACACAAAATGACAAAAATTTAGTTCCAAACTATATAACACCACTTGGCTTGGTGGAAGCAAATTTCTTTTTGTCCAAATGGCCATAGGACCATGTTGCAGTTAGAAATAAGTAGTGGACCAGATATTGGTATAAGCAGAACTTACTCAAGTAACCAGATCCCCATCAGGATATGCTTTGCGCCCAGAGATGATCTCTAGCAAGATGATGCCAAGATTGTACATCTCATCCTTTTTCTCTGTTGCTGAACCAACCCATACAATTCGGAAGTTTGAAATATTAGCAATATGTCCTGTGCCAACAAGGATCTTATCGGACCTAAGATTTCCGTGAATAATATTCATCTTATGTAAGAAATCAAGGCCTTTGATAATTCCCTGGGCAATTCGAACTCTCTAATTCCAGTCACCGAGAAAGGTGAATTCCTCACCACCATCTATAAAATGCAATCAAATTAAAATTAGGATGCATAGAAAACAAAATTTCCACTCCATTTAAACTCAAGAGAAGTTCATACTTGGTAAACAAAACACACACTAAATTAGACACCTATGCTCACCTTGCAAGCTTTTCCCTAATGATCCGAACTGCAGGAATTCATACACAACAAACTTTTCTCTTTGGTCGGCACATGACCCTAGAAGCTTCACTATATTGATGTGATCTAAGTTGGTTAGTAAATAGAATTCGTTGTAAAATTCTTTCAGGGACTGGGGAGTGTCCGAGACAAGTTTCTTCACAACGATTTCCTGTGAAAATAATGTCCCAATTAAAAATTTAAAAACAAAACCATCTAGATAATAAAACAAAAATTCATTCGACCAAATTGTTGAAGTCATCTCTCCTGTCGTCCCAAGACACCCTTATGCACTCCTTCACTGAGATAGTTAGCTTGAGCAAAGTCATTATTTACACGATAATATTTTGTTGCCGTGTAAACCTAAGCAAGCCACAACAGGTTTTAGGATCTACTTGCAACAATCACACATTTAGTCAGCCACAACTTTACCAATTTAGGCGTCATATTAACTAATATAGATGAGACACTGTACTGCATCTACATTTAGTCATATTTTCTTAACTAATATACATTTAGTCAGCCACAGAATTGGTTTCATGTCTGACAAATAGATAACTGATGTTCACAATTTCATTTCAATTAGTTTCATTCATCCTTTTACAGTTTTCAGTTAATGGTCACACTATAATTGGTTGTTATCTCATATGTTTTTATGCATACTACATAGACTGCTGTATAGACATTGACTGAAGAATAGATAACTGATATTCTGTAGGCGTAGTTCCATTTATATATTGGCTGATTCTTTTTAACTTAATTTTTTTTTTTTAAATATTTTTGCTTTTAAAATGTATGGTACAATAAATTGATATATCAATTTTCTCTATATTTATCAGTCAAATTGTTAAATCAAACAAATATCAAGAAGGCCAACGTAAACGAAGAAAAAGAGAATTATCTGAAAGGAATGCATCCAACAATTTTGTAACTCAAAATAAAGAAGCCGAGCCAAAGTAATTAGTTCACCCACGGATAATGTTATTTCCACATTGCTTTAATTATTATACCGTTGAAATTTTTCACAGATTTTCACACATATTTCTTCTACAGGAAAATAAAGCGCTCTCGAAAAAATAAAAAAATAAATTGATAGACTAGATTATTCTTGCTCAATGGATGGTATAAACAATAGGATATCAGCTGCAGGTAAAGGGGAAAAAATAGTTGTCCTTCAAATTTTGGTAATATCATTATAATGGTTGTTCAATGTTCAATCTTCATTTTTTACTTCTTCCCTAATATGGTAGCAATTTTTTTTTATTATGTGTTTGTTGAAATTTATTCATTCATTTTGTTAATAACCCATTAGGTTTTAATTTATGACTGGATGGTTTGGTACCATCAATTCCAGTGTGGTTAGATACTGTTCAACAGCAAAAGAATTAGAAGCACATCTTTTGTTGTTTTCACTGTTTAAAGTGATTGTTTATACCACGAAGAAACGACAAATCCCAACCACGGATATATATGTGCCATAACTGCTAAAGGCCTTCAAATCTGCTTAAGCATCTGGATAAAAATGATATTTGGAATTTATAAAATATATTAAAAAAAAAATTTGATAATTTTGTAATTTCATTAAAAATACTATTTATAATTTTTATTTATAATTTCATTGGCAATTTACAAAACCTAAAAATTATTAGTAAAATGAACAGTATAAACTATCGTGGCGAAACCACGGGTACAACTAGTAATTATATATAGTTAAGATGGCCATATAAAGCATATATATTGATTCAGAAAAATGAACTTACACTAACAAAACAATCATGGAAAAATAGACGTAAAATTGATGCACCCATTCAACCATCTCTATTGATGACAGACCGGGTGGCTGATCGAACAGTGTCAAACACTGATGGGGATGTACTGGCATAAATGGAAACTGAAAGCTGTGCTAAAGCTGGAAATGAAAAGGTGGTTAAAAGGACCATAACAAGACTTAGGGTGTGTTTGTTTGAAATGCTGAATACTGGTTGCTGAATGCTGGATGCTGAATGCTGGATGCTGAAGACTGAATGCTGAAAAAATTGTTTGTTTATCATTTTTCAAAACTTCTGTTTTACAATTGATTATTTTAAATTTGACAAATTTATCCTCTTTTATTCTAGTCTTTGGATGCATCTTAATGAAACTGAAATTTTAAATTTGAAAAACATGAATCTGAAGTTCTTTGCGAAAAAATGACATCACGAAATAATAATTGAACATTTAAGAAATACTTATAGAAAACATGGTTAAAAAAATCAAACAAAATAAAAACATATTAAAAAATCGAGACAATTAATTGCATTTATATACATCATTTTCATTTTTATAATAATTAAACCCAATGCATATGATATAACTAATGAATTATCATAGAAAGAACACATTTAATGGATCTTTCATGACTAATAACTATTATTGACTTATATACTGCACATTCATCCACAATCTACAAACAGATAGGACCTTATTTTATAAAGATCAATAAGTAGATTATGTATTTATGATTATATAATAAAATATAATATGTATTAATCAGTTAGCTTGGAAGGGTCAAGAGTGCAAGTCGATTCCTCATGAGATTAGAGAAGAAGGAATCCTATGTGGACTTTGGACATACGTATAATGAAAGGTATTATACATGGGTATAATTGTCATAAAATTATAATAAGCATTAAGAAGATAAATTAAGCATGAGATTTGTGCTGGTTCAAAATGGCTGAAAAAGTCCATTATGTTCTGAACACTGGTTCTAAACAAACAACATAAAAATCACTTTTCACTTATTATTAGCCTGGTCCACCACTTAAAAATCACTTATTGCTGAACACTTGTTGAAACAAACACTACCTTATTGAGAGAACTGAACAAGTACTAGTAGCCATTTGAGAATGATAAAGAACACCCCTTCTTATCTCTTTTTTATTTTGATTCAAGAAAGATAAGATATGGCCCATATATATAGTGGCCCAATTTGAATGAATGTTTTTAAGATTGATTAAGCCTTAAGACCACTCCTCTGTACAAGTTCTAACCAAAATAAGGTCGATTAGGCATTTATCTTCAACTTCTAGATAAAGTTGTAATATCTCTGGTAATAACCACACTGTATTCCAAATAAATCCCATTTCTGTGAAAACTTTCTCAATTAAGTATAGCTCCAAAAAATACTCAAAAGAGTTTGATAAATCACATTTGTAATAGTTGAATCGTCATCAGTGATAATCATCTGAGGCACATCGATCACCATACATATAGCTTCTATAGTAGTTTGACAATGATTATTGTTGTGCACAATCATCCGTAAACTCATCTAGCTAGAGGTGGTATCAGCCGAAACAACATGAGTAACCATTTCCTCATGAATACTGTAACGGTGAAAGTGAAACACAGATTCATTTTTTTGTTTTTTTAACAAAAATAAATTTTATTGATAAAAATTTGAGGAATTACACAAAAGTAGAGAACAAACGCGCTACAAACTGCGCTGCAAGTCCTTTCTAAATAGCAAACTCGATTATCTTAAATACATATTCGTTCGAACCCGCAGTCATCACGTTGCTATCCATTACCTTTTGCACTCTCTTGAGGAGCTCAACTGCTTTTGAGCTTAGCAATACAAATGTGTCAAATGCAAAAAGGGATGAAAATATGTTGGTTAGCCCTACAAACTCATGTTGGAAATATATTTTCTAATAAAATATTTTGTTATGAGTGAAAATTAAGGAGAAAAGATATCCATTGGATAATACCTTTTAGGCGGAATTGGTGTGACCAAATTCAGTGTATTTTCATAATTGGGTAATTTCCAGAGAATTTTATATGTGTAGCTTACTTGTATGTGGGTGTTTACACCCAATCACAAAATGCCATGTGGCAATAATAATATAACCTAGTATGGGTTTAGTTAACCCTAGTGGGTTTGATCAGTTTTTCAACCACTTTATAGACACGTGGGATCATATGATTGGGTGTACACACCCACATAGAAGTTGGCTACACATATAAATATTTTTGGGTAATTTCTCGAATAAGCACAACATCTTGCCTAACTTTCCCAAAAACGCAACAAGTCTTAAGTTCTTCCCATGCAAGCACATATACTTTCTAGTTTCCATTCCTACCCTTCTTACACATCTTACCTAACTTTTAAAACATCACTATCATTCTCTCTCTTATGTACTTGTTCATTAAACATGACAATGACATGCAAAGAACACTATCTCCCTTAGATCTTATTTTTTCATCTCAACCGTCCATCTCTTATGTAAACCTTAAACAAGTACCCATCATCTTCTTCTTCTTCTTCCTCTTTCACTTTTTATTTTTCTGTTTGTTGTTCATCTGCTAGAAGTGAAAAACGATTTTCCTATTTCAAGGTTTTAATCTATCATTTTGTTGTTAGGTTGTTGTTATCCTACAATTTCGATTTTTCTGTGGTACCATCATCGACATAAAGTGTTTTAGGTACTGTTCCTCACTGTTTTAATGGAGAAACAAAAGACAACCAAGAAGAAAGTTAATGTTCTCGAGGAAATATCCATACCCGGTATGCATTTAAACCCTTAATGTAATGATTGATATTTAATAGGGCTTGCTATTCAATTTGATACTGTTTTCGCATTAAATTCGTTATGGTTTGCTATTGTTTAAGTTTTTTCAAGTAAGTGTGTATTTGTTCATTTTGAAAGCTTTGATTTTGAAAGATTTTAAGATGAAAGCTTTCCCAAAGTATGAATTGATTTTTAAAGTGTTCTGATTTTGAAAGTTGGGCCAAGATGCAAGATTTGATTTTAAAGGTTTTTTTATAGATGCGAGCTTTGTTGTTGAAGATGCAATTACGTAGGGGTGGGAATTTCTGCCGATTTTCCGATCCAATTTTTTCCGAATGTGGAATGGATTATTGTAGTTCCGATTTCCAAATTTCTGATTTCCGATTTTTCCGAAAAAAGATGGAATGGAATTGGAACTAATTATGTGATTCCGATCCGATCCGATTTCCGATCCGATTTTTCCGATTGTTAATCCGATTTGTTTTTCCGATAAATATTCCGAAATTTCCGATAATTTAAGAGATTTAACTATTCTTATTTTTGAAAATATATGTATATATAGACATAAAAATAATATACCAAATTTAAAATCACATGACAACTCAATAACAAATTATAATTAGTCTCAAATCTTAATGTTATTAAATATCAATATATGGTTCAACAAAAAAAATAATGTAATAGTAAATTATTGGTTAGTTTATACTTCCGATTGAAGGTCCATGCTTATTACTCAGATCAATTATTTTCTTGTTCATACAATTATATTATTATATAAATTTTACATTATAATTGAGTTTTATAAGATGCTATACGCAAGAACTTTGATCCATCATATAGGGGTGGTATGTTACTATGTTAGATAAAAACACCCTAATAAACAAATCAACTCAGTAAAAAAAGTGGATTTTCAAGTTTCCAAAACGGATAACATCCATTATTTTCGATTTGGAATTCCAATCAATTTCGATATATTTTCAAGTTGGAATTCCGATTTTTTTATGTTGGAATTCCGATTGATCCGAATTTATTTTTTTTCGATTTTTTCCGATATTCCGAATATTTTCGATATTCCAAAATTGGAATAAATTTTATTGTTCTGAAAAAACATGGAATGGAACTGGAAGAAATTTTTTGATTCCGATTTCCGATTTATTTTTTCCGAACATGCCATTTCCGATCCGTTCCGTCTGATTTCCACCCCTACAATTAGGTTTAAAGATGCAAACTTTGCTTTTTAAAGATTTTAAGATTTCAGTTTGTAAGTAGCAGATAGATTTGCTATATAAAGCAACAGTTCTTGACAGTGGCAGATAGAATTAAAATGTAGCAGATAGAATTTAAAAAGCATGAAAAACTTTGAATAACTACTATAACACTGTGATACTAATCCAAATTATTAACATGTGGATACTTTCAGCGAATACTTTCAATGTAATTTATCGATTTGGTGGTCTGTTGGAGGTTACAGCTGAGGGGGAAGAGGTTAGATATGTGGATGGAGAGTCAAGAATAAGGATTGTTGATATTAAGACAACCTATGCAGACTTCCTCAAACAGGTATCTTCCTTATGCAATCCTCCAAAAGGAACATGGTCACTTCGAGCAATAGTCAACCTCAGGGTATCCAGACTTGAATTTGAAGATCATTATAATGCAATGTTAGCTTCCATATACAATTCAGCTGCAATGTGCATATCTGTTTGGATTGTTGATCATAGAAAACCACCTATACTGAAGATTGTGCCTGAAATAGCAAGGAGTGAAGAGAGGGAGATACCATTTGTGTTACAAAATGAGGCTCCCAAAAGCAAAGGGAAAAGAAAACTTTTTCCTGAAGCTATTCCTTCTTATACACCTTTGAGTAAGAAACCTGAAATAATAAGAAGGGAAGAAAGAGAGATACCAATGCGGTTACAAAAGAAGGCTCCAAAAAGTAAACCCGATTACTCTACTTATCGTACACCCACCAAACCTGTTAATGTTCCAGATGAATATAGATTGGAGACTCTTACTCAAGACCCAAGTGCTGATATGATAGTCAAGGGAATGGGGCATGCAAATGACCCTGTAGTTTTGGAAACCCCTCCCCCTAGAGGTGTATATATTCCTAAACCTCCAGTCCAACATACTCCCACATCTTCTACCAATCCATGTCCATCTTCTATTTGTACACCACTATCTGTTAAAAGCAAAGGTTTCATGGATGCAGCTGGAATTCTTTATGCCATGCAAAAAGATGATGGTTTTTGGGATTCACTTTCATTACAAGAAGTTGATGCTGTTCTTCAATCTGCACAGGAGATCCAACCAACATTAATAAATGATGATAGTGAGGACTCTCAATCGCCTAGGTGTGAGGAATACCATTGGGATACAGATCCAGAAGTCTTCGACTCACCTGCATCTTGGAATACTGAAGATGAGCTCGAGGATAAAATGTGGGATGATAGTCAACCAATGTTTGGTCCTTCTAGACCAATCTCTGAAGAAGGCAGCCCAAATGTTGGTGATAATGCAGACACGCAACAAGGTGATAATGTGGCCGATGAAAGTGCGACGACAGAGGGAGTTAGGTGCAATCTCGCCGATAGGTTTGATAATCTAGACGATATGTTTGCTAATCAACCATCAGAACACAATATGCCATCTCAAGCCAATAATGTGCCTCCTCAGAACAATGTACCTCCTCAGAACAATGTGCCATTTCCTAGCAATGTACCACTGCAGCATAATATTAGGGTTGAGGAAAATCGTGATTTCGATGAGGTAAAGCGCGAACTCAACAATATTTTTTCCTCCTATATTGCGACTAAAAGGGCAAGTGTAGGTTGTGCTCCTCATACAGAGCCTGCACACAACGACTATGTGCAACCTAAACGAGGAGTAATCTACAATAATCGAGATGAGGTTGAAAGGGATGTCCAAACATACACGATTAAAAGGGCAAAAGATCTAAAACATGGAAGCACAAACAGTAAGAGGTTGATTTTTAGGTGTCCAGCTGATGGGTGCAAATGGTATCTGTATGCAACCCCAAATGGTTTTGATGGAAGTTGGATAATAAAAACACTAATTGATGACCACTCGTGCGGTAACTTTAGAGTTGGAAATAAAAACCGCCAAGCAAACAGTGATTGGGTTTCAAGAGTTTGTATAAGAAGGTTGAGGGACAACCCAGACTTACCACCCCTAAAATTGGTGAGTGCAATCAATGAAGACTACTTGGTAAAGATTTCTTACAAAGTTGCGTGGTTAGCTAAAAGAGAAGGCAATAAGGAAGGTAAGGATATTCTTTATCATCTTCAATCTTAATTCTATCCCTTAGAATGACCACTTTATCTGTTAGTGTTATAAGAATATCGTCTACAACGTGCAAACTATCGTCTACAAATGGTCTAATTGTTTATCTTTTTTACAGATAAGAGGAAGCTATAGCCACTCATACCAAATGCTTGAAACATACTGCAATGAGCTGAAGAAGGTGGATCCAGATGCAGTAATAGACATTCTGACCAATCCATTGGGTAATTTTGAATGCATATTTTGGACATATGGTATTACAGTTAGAGCTTACAAGAGGACTCTACATCCCATAATCTTGGTTGATGGAACTTTTCTTAAGGGAAGATACCCTGGCACAATTCTTACAACAATTGCAGTTGATGACAACAACCATATCTTCCCCATCGCTTTCGCAATTGTTATGAAAGAGAAAAATGAAAGTTGGGACTGGTTTTTCACAAAGTTAAGGGACCATGTTGTTGGGGAGGATCATGAGTTTATTTTGTTATCTGATAGGCACAAAAGTACCATCCAGGGTGTCCCTAAAATCTTGTCAAAAGCTATCCATATGTATTGTTCTTATCACTTGAGTGGCAAGTTTGGTAACAAGAAAATCAAGTTCTTGGTCCAAGAAGGTGCAAAAACTCTCAACCAAGAAGAATTTTGGGGAATTATGCTTAGAATCTGGTGTATGTCAAGCAAGGCACATGAAAAACTTATGGATGTTGGGCCTGTAGAAAGATGGGCAAGTGTTTTTCAAGAAAAATCAAGGTCAGTCAATCCAAATGTCTGCTAGATATTTAATTCATTTTTCTACATATAAACTACTATCTGCCAGATATAAACTCCTATCGCCTACATTTATCCCTTGACTATGTCTTGCAGGTATGGAATTGTGTCCACAAATCATGTGGAGTCCTGGAACAAAATGATTGTTGGGGAGAGAATGATTTCAATTACTACTGTTGTGTCAATGATAAGAGACAATGTGATTAGGCATTATCGCGATTATCGCAATGACTCCTTGAAGTTCAACTCACCAGTTACAAAATGGTGTCAGGAGCTAATAATTCACAATGTTTCCACAACAAGAAGATGCACACTTAAAGAGTTTCAGCCGGAATTTGGACTGTTACAGGGCTGGTTAGGTCATGTGTAGTCGATCTTAACAAGAGAACATGTACATGCAAATGGTTTCAACACATGGGGATACCATGTGCGCATGCCATGGCAGCCATAAAGGATGTAGGCCATGATCCATACAAGTTTGTTGAAGTTTTTTACTTGAAAGAAACATACATGGAAACCTACAAGGAAGAATGGATTCCCACTGCTGGAAAGGAATCATGGCCAACTGCACGACCAACAAGAAAAATATTGCCACTACTTAAAGTTTGCATGCCAGGTCGACCTAAAGTGGTCAGGAAGAGAGGTAAAGCTGAAGGTATCCCAGACCAGAGTAGAAGATGCTCAAGGTGTAAACGGAGAGGTCACAACAAAAAAACTTGCATTGATTCATAGATGACTATGAACTTTTCACTCCAATGCAGTTTGGAGAAGGACCTCCTCTCTCTCCTCTCCCTCAAACAACATAGGAGGTTTTCTAAGTATTTTTTTTTTTGTGTTTTGGTATTCTCTACATCATTGTGTATTAGACTTCACATACTATCTCCTATTAAGAGCATTTTATCTACTAGACTGATTCTACTATCTGTTATTTGGTATCTTTGCTAACATGTTCAACAAATGTTTAAGGGTAATCCAATATACTGAACAAGGTGTCTACCATAAGTTAAAAGGTTCATAAGTTTCAGAATACAATAAATTCAGAAACATGTCTTCACAAAACAAAAAATACATAAGTCTTCACAAACATGTCAATAGGTTCATAAGTTAGGTCTTTCTCTTTGGTGGTAGCTCTCCACAATCAATTAGGTCTCTAGCAATGCGGTAGCGCATCTGCAAAGGATCTGCTTCAAATACCGGTGGTATTCCTCGAAGGACACATTCGACGAAAGCAAGAAGGAATACCCCACAAGTACAAAAGTCTGGTTGTGTAACACAAGATATATACTCACGCTTCCATTTCCTTCCCAAATCAAAATGAATCTGCGATGGGTCCGCAGCATAAATAACATACGGCAACATCTTCTCCATGTTTCGCAGTTCAGCAGTTGCCCTTTTGTAGCACAAAGAATCATAAATCCTAATTATTCTCTCTCTGAAACTAAATGAGAGCAGAATCCAGTGGTTGTTATCCACCTGCATTTAATAATAAATATGAAAGATATGGTAGATGACATGTACATCATAGAAGATACACACATTAATATCTAGCAGATATTATGTACAATGTGGCAGATACAAGTAGAAGATAAAATGTGTCTAACATGAAGTAGTAGATGGACATTAATATCTAGCAGATACTCAGTAACATCTAGCAGTTATGCTAAACAATGTAGCAGATAAGGTAGTATAAATGAAGAAAAATACCTATAAAGGAACAAGAAGTGCCTTAGCTTTCAAAGGGTGTACTTGATTGCGGAGGCCTATCCATGGATCAACAAGAGAAGTAATATTTGATGGAATCCTACATCTCCCAGACAATATTCTATCTTGTGGCTTCATTTTGGCAAAACTTTTGTCCTTCATTAAAGCATCAAACTGAGGCTTCACATAAGAGGCGATTTGGGTCTAGACAGATGAAAACAAGAATAAGAACATGTTTACATGTAGAAATACAAGAATATAACTATGGAAGAATAAATATTCAGAAGAATATACTTACATGTAGAAATACATTTGGAGCCACAACATATTGATCTTCTTCCTTGTAATCTTGTGGCCTCTTTCCAATCATCCAACGAACTAACAACCTCAAATAAACATCAATAATCTCATCATTAAGCCAGTTTTCTTTATAGAGTGTGTTGAAAGCACTCACAGGGCATGATTGAAGATAACCATAAACCCTCACATACTGCCTCAACCTTAAAGGTTCCTTAGCCAATCTCCAGAAATAATGAAGAAGGTCTGCTTCTTCCTTTTCAATTTGCCTAATGAAGAATGGATCCCTCATTATATCTTGAATCCTTGCATCACACCTAAGACCAATCTGAACCTCCTCAGGTGACATTTTGGCCAAGTATTCTGCCTCCTGTTGCCTCTTTCTATCCCTAAATAACTGAAGATCCCAGTTTGACATCATCATCATCATCTTCACAGACACCAAGATAAACAAAGGAAGCTTGATCTTTGTTGGGACTAACAATTGGATCCTTGTTGGGACTAGAATCTTGATCTGAAAGTTCAGGAGTTTCAAGTCTATAATTGTGTGTGCATATCTGCGCTTTTACACACCTATCTTGCCTTCTGACCGTTAATATATCTGTTGCATACTAAAATGTGATCTTTATTTCTTAGGGAGGAAAAAATATCAGGGTTTAAAGAAGGTTCTCAAGACAAAGGTTAGTAATTCATCTGGCAGATTTCTTTTTGTAATATGTATTTTGCATGGTAGCTTTGATGTTGATTTCCTGAAAACCGTTTATATAGATGGAAAAGATTTGGAAAATGGAGATGTTAATGTCGAGAAGGCAAAATTCGGAACTGCAAGCTTTCTCATTGAACTTGAAAATAGAAGAGCAATAAAGGTTGGCCATCTTAGTACAGAGTGTTTAATTGATTAAACTGCATGAGTGGATCAGTTTCCTGTGTCCCATTATGTTATGTCCCACTCTCTTTTAACTTAGACATAAGGTCTATATCCATGCATGTTGTCTGTGTATTTAGACTCGGGGTATAGTTGGGCACATACCTACCTTTTTGCTATTAAGTTGATCTGCTTGTGATATTTTTATCCGCAGGTGTTTGGAAAGAGCACTGTCATTGGTCTGGCCCTAACATTTTTTGCTGGTGTTTGCTTTTCCCTCTTCTCACCAGCATTTAACCTGGCAACAAATGACCAGTGGCATTTAATGAAGGATCGAGTTCCTCATTTGGTCGTATACACAGCCTTCTTCTACTTTTCAGTCGTTTGTTTTGTCATTGCCATCATTCTGAGCATTACTTTTCTGTACCACCCAATGCTCAACCTACTGAGGTCATCTCTGAAGACATATCTAAGTGACTGGAACGGAAGAAAGTGGGCTTTTTTGGCTGGTATATTATGCGGATTTGACAATGGGCTCGAGTTTATGGGGGGTCAAGCTGCAGGATATGCAGCAGCTGATTCTGTTCAGGTTAGTGTCTTCATATGAATTAATGTGTTGCTAATAACATAATTTCAGAAAATGTACAATTCATGTTTCCATTGAAATAATTATGTGCATAATCTTACCAGGCACTTCCACTTGTTAGCACCTTTTGGGGCATACTTTGGTTTGGAGAGTACAGAAGATCATCAAGAAGAACTTACGTATTGCTTGTGAGCATGTTGTTAATGTTTGTCGTGGCCGTAGCTACCCTTATGGCATCATCAGGGCATCAGAAGTAATGGGACAGGGCAAAAACATATATGACATATCCCCTGTTCGCACAAACTAAAGAAAATCACGACATGGCAAAATTGCGAAAACAGTGGTATAGTGATCTCAGTTACTGAGGGTAAACTAACCCTATGAAGAAAATAACAATTTTTTTTTTTTTTTTTTTTTTTTGAAAGGTAATTAGGTTGTTTTGTTGTTTTGATGGACTGCAGATCTACTATTGTAATTAATGATCTGGAGAATGGAGGCATTCAGGACATAGTGTTAATTGTGGAATGACGCGCGCCAAGTTGCCAGGTTTTCCCCCTCAGTTTTTCTCATACTCTATTGAATTGAGATGTGTATTTTGATTTTGATTTGTTTCTCTCTTCGAGGGATCGATTTTTCGATCATTGAACAATATTGAAAAGAACATTAATGGAGTTCCATTGGTATGTTCTTGTGTTATATTTTAAACTCTGCATCCTAATTTCTAGTAAAGTTTCTGTTGATATTAGAATGGATGTCCAAGATATTGTAGTAGTTGTTCTGATGTATGGGTTTGTAGAAAAGGCAATGGAGGCCATCTAATTGCAGGTGCATGTGGAAACCATTAATGGAGAATAGCAAAAATATATATTTGTTTTTCTTATAATTTGTAACGCCTTATAGGCATTACAAATACATGTTGCAAAGCAAATTTTTTTTTTTTTAATAATTTGCAACGCCTAACAGGCATTACAAATACATGTTGCAAAGTACCAGGTTACCGTTATTACAAACATTTGCAACGCCTACTGGCGTTGCATTTTCAAATATTTATCAATTTAAAAACAGTTATGCAACAACAATAACCGTTGCAAAATAAAATAAATGCAACCCACTATGGGCGTTGCAATTATAGAAAAAGCAATGCCAACAAGACGTTGCAAATACAAACATAGCAATGCCAAACAACTGTTGCAAATATTTGCAACGGTATTTGTAACACTGTAGTTGCAATGGCATAAAGGCGTTGCAAATAAATTTTGCAATGCCATATTACCATTGCAAACCGCTTGTTATGGTGTAGTGAGATGGAGGGTCATCTGTAGCAGGTGGCTGAACATCTGTAGCAGAAGGAATAGTATCTGTGGAAGATGGTTGACTAGATGTAGCAGATGGATGAACTACCTATTGTTGATGAATCAACCTTCATTGAAGCAAGAATAGAAAGTTCTTTCAACTTTGACATCTCTATGTCAAGAGGATTAGCTCCTTCTTTAAATTTTTTAAACCATAACTTCAAAACTTTCATGATCACTACTATCATCATGATCCCAAAAACTCAACTTTCTTGCTTTCTTAGAGCTGGGGACATCATCATCATCTGATTGTGTCTTTCTTGCTTCAAGTGCCCTTTTCTTCTTTGCCTCATTTCTCCTTCTTATATCTTTCCTCCATGTAAGTTGTTTTGCTTCACCCTTAACCTTTTTTTTAGGTTGTAGTCCTGAAGGAGGAACTCCAACTTTTGTTTTCTTCCTCTTTGTTTCTTTCACCTCCAATTCTGTAATCTTTGTTCCTTCTCCATCCTTATTATTATCTTCTTGCTCATACCAGCTAAGTAGAAGGACTTTAGGGGGCTTGAACAATTCCATGTCTATCATTTCTTCACTTTCATAAACATCACCCTCCTTCAGTTCACCATTACCACTTTTTCCCTCATTTTTACCCTTTTTACCCTCCTTTTTACCCTTCCGAACTTCCTCAACTTTATCCCCCATTTTCACCTTTTTGGTATCCTTCTTAACTTCTTTATCTGATCTTTTCCTCTTTTTAACTTCTGCAGCTTTTGGTTGTATTGGTTCCCTTCTTCTTAACTCATACTTACCAACTGTTGTAACATTATCCTCCAAGGATTTCCTTCTGGTAGTTCTAACTGAAGTTGGTGATGTTGTTGGCTTTGGAATATTCTTCTGGAATGTAGGCAGTGATGAATCACTCTTAGATTTTGATTCCTTTTTAGGGTTGGTCGTAGGGGGTTTCTTCTTAGGTGGAAGTTTCACTCTTCCAACTGGTTTGGGTGAAACACTAACTTTTGGGGTTGGAACAATGGGTTTCTTGGCTGTAGCCTTTTTCTTAGGTGTAGGTTTGTGAGGTGAAGGTTTGTGACTTGAAGGTTTGTGAGGTGAAGGTTTCTTGGTTTTAACTGGCAAGTTGGTCTTGGGTTTGGCTTTTGGTGTTGCCTTTGATGAGGTACTTGACTTCTTTTTTGTTGTTGCCTTAGATTTGGATGCCCGCTTATCAAACTCACCTAAAGCATCACTCACAAATTGTTTTGCATTAAGTTCCTCACCACTCTGTAGAAATGGACACAAAACATTGTAGCAAATAAAATGCATAAATGTAACGGATATTACACAAAATATGTTGACAAAATCCAAGTTTCTAGCAGATAAGAGTCCAATATTGACAAACACATTTAATAGTATCTAGCAGATATTAATACTAATGTAACAAATAAAATATACATTGTAGTAGATATCACAGTTCAACAGTACAATTCATCAATATAACAAGTGGCAGATATAATACAACAAGTATCATACAAATGGCAGATATCATAAAACAAGTAGCAGATATTATATCAAAACATGAACATGGAAAATTTAGTTGTAGCAAACAACATACCTTTTGAGTCATGCATGCCTTAACTACTCCACTCAGAATTGTCTCAAGGAAATCCTTGGGAATTGTAACCAAATCTGAACCTCCACCTCTTGTTGAAGATGCTGGATAAGATGTAATGGAAGGAATAGATGGCCTAGAAGAAGCAAACTCTTCATGTTCTGCTTTATATTGAGCTTCAAACTGCAAATAAAATGTAGCAGATAAATGTTGTATTCTAGAAAATAGATATTACAATATAGCAGATTAAGTTAATACAGAAAGGGAATTGATTGTTTTATAGAAAATAAAAAAAAATTTGAAGGGGATTTACATTTGCAACCTGTTGTAGATTAGCTAGATCTTTTTCTTCCTAGGTGACATATAATGGATATGCCACAGTACATTTACCTTTCTTGGGAAACAACTTCAGAGCAATTTTATTTCTAGTTTTGTTTTTGTTCAGCAACTCAGACCATCCAAGCATCTATGGAAATCCAACACTTCGATCCCTCATAGGACCCAATTCAGGGAAGTGCAAATATGCCCAAATGATGAAAGCCAACACACACCCATTGATGCAATAACTAGGATTATCCTCAATGACTTTGGGATATATTTCTTCAAGGGAAGTCTCAAGCAATTGAAAAGTCACAGTACCCCATGGAAAATTATCAAAGGCATTCAAATCTTCAGCCAAATCAATATATTTTACACTCAGATTTTTAGATGACTCGGCAAGAAGAAAAATACACAGAAAATATAACTTGTTCAAACGATGAACATCATTTGAATCTGCTTCTCTCTTAGCAATAAATCTCCTTGCTTCAGTAATTGCACTCAGAATGTGATCATCCCTTATATGCAGATTCGTACCAAAGTACTTGGTCCTGAATGCACTATATTCTTTAGGCTTCCTCATAAGAAAATCAACCGGATGTTCTTGAAATTTTAAAGGCCCTAAAATCATAGCGACGTCAGACATTTTGAATTCAACAACTCTTCCTCCTATTCCATATTTCAACCTCCCTATTCTACATCTAACAATTTCGGTGATAACAGATGTTATCATATGAACATCCTCGGACTTAAAATCTAGAAATTGACCAAAGGGAGAATTTCTAAATGACTCGTACTCTAAAGGTGGGATTTTATCTGTTGGGTGTTGAAACTGATCAAAAATTTTAGTTGTTGAACACCTTATTGTAAGGGTAAATTGCTTACCTTTTTCATTGATCTCGTTTTCATCATCTTTAATTTGCTTCATTTTTCCTCCGAAATTGAGAACTTTGAGAACTTTGGATTATAAATAGTGACTATCGAAGTTAGGCAAGAGTGGCGACGGTTGGGGAAGAAGAAGATGAGAGGGAGGTGTTGTTGTCAAGTGAAATTGAAATTGAAATCCCTAAAATTTTGCTTTCCCTAAACTAAAAGCCCGCCTCTTTGTTCCCTAAACAGCTTATGCCACGTGTTATCCTAAGGTAGCAGATAGTTAGGGTTTTATTACAAATAAGCCCAACTTAACTTTAGATCCAACGGTCAGATATAATCAATCGAATCCAATGGTCCTCATTTAATGAAGAATCATTTTCTCACTTGTCACATCTGTCAGTCAAACCCAAAATATTAAACCAAAATATTATTTAAGTAATAAGGGTACAATGGGGATAAAAATTAACTAAAAGACAAAAAAAAAAATTGCTAGAGAATATATGTGCTTGCATAGGAAGAACTTAAGACTTGTTGTGTTTTTGGGAAAGTTAGGCAAGATGTTGTGCTTATTCGAGAAATTACCTTTCATAATTCTTATGAAAAAACATATCTTTTCCTTTAGTCTACAATAGGTGCTTACTGTGAAAAGACACTTTAAAACAACTTATCACCTTTTTGTAAAATGTGTATGTATGTGAGAAGACACCTATGAAGAGACACTTATATGACTATAAATAATGTGCTAATCTGGCCAATTAGTATACAATTAATTAGACAAAGTCTTCTTCATTTCTCTACAATAATTTGAAGAGTTCTTCATATTCGTTCGCTAGTACTCTATTATTACAGTGCAATTTAGTAGAGTGAAGAACTGTTGTATCTTGGGAGACCAATCGTCCAGAGACTGTTTGCACCATAGCAGGGACGTAATATTGTCTTAAAGAAATTATTTCGGCAAGCCTCAGTTCATTTTCTTCTTCAAATCTTTATGCGAAAAGTGTAGTAAGTGTTTATTTATTTATGAGTTTATCGAGTATAAATTCTTTTGAGTTTTATTCTTTAGTAGAATCAAGTTTGTAATGTGTATTACAATGATATTCATGTGTTATTTTATGAGTTCACACATATCGTTACCAACAGCTCCATCATGTTTCTCCACTTTTGCTGTTGCTGCATTGCTAGCTGCTAGTCCAACCTAAAAATCCCATCACCCAACCCGACCATCGAAGATGCCCCCTGTAACATCAACACACACATGTTTGTCTTTAGACCAGTTGTAGACCAGAATATCAGCAGGATGTAATGTCAATCTTCCTTCTTTAGGATCAGTAAGGAAGTTAACATGAGCTTCTTTCTTAACCGGCCTGTACTCTAACCCGCCAGAACACATCACTCAAGATATCTCTAACGTGGTCATGTTTGTACTTGAAGCTTGAGTAATGCTTGCAATGAGCCGCATGATCCCCGAAAGCATCAAGTCTGCTCCTCTTGCCTACCGGACAAAGCTCACCATCTGTAAATACAGGGATCATCAACCGATAACAAAAATATTTGGCAAGGAAGAAATGCGTTGTCCAAGCCCTTCCATCGGAATAGCAAGGAGAAAATCTTTGGCATGTTCCGACTGCACACATCCAATCACAGCCTTTTGTTTAGTTGACAGCTCAAATTCCCTTTCAAGACCAAAACTAATCTTGCTGTAGTATATGCTTCCGCCAAGACATGCTGGGGTCTGAAAGGGACGGTAGCAGTTGGAGCAAAATTACTGAGATCAAAATCAGGCAAAGAAAGATGTAAACTAGCAATGGCATCATAAAAAATATTACCCATAGGTACAGTCTCACAACCTCGAAGAATGTGGTCTTGAAGATCTTTGGTTTGAGTACGTGAAGCTACGAAAACAAACTTCATAACATCAGTGGCACAATAAATACCAAATCCATCCATACGCAATGGAAGGGTTGACATATGCCATTGTAGATCGCCAAAACCAAGCCCATCAGAAACCACAATATTCTGAAGGGTTGCATGAAGCTTGTGGTCAAACCATACAGCTGTTTCTTGACAAGTACGAAGAGCAAAAGTGAGTTTAGATAATCCCATACAAAAACGTAAAAGTGCCAACTCACATTGCGAAACATTTAGTTGTGGTAATAGATTCATAAGCTGAAGTGTCTTATCTACTCGCTGACGAACATTACCGACAATAAATGATGCATCTATACTTATAGCCTCTCCAAGCAACTTAACCCCTTGTTGGGGACATGATATACCAACCGGAAAGATATCTGGATAAGAGCAACCATGATCAACATAAGGCCAGAACAAGTCTGTCTTAGACATATTAAGAACGAGCCCAAAAGATGGTCCTTTTTTCTGAATGATACGAATAGCAAGAGATGGTCCTATTTTCTGAATGATACGAATAGTTGTAGCCACATGTTCTGTACTACCAATCAGAGTCCCATAATATAAGTACCATGCCTGTAACTCCAAGTGGCATTCTGACTGGATGCGGTGTATCAACAGATGTAAGACCAAAGCAAAGAGAAGAAGCCCCAAAGAGTTCCCCTGCTGTATCCCAGCTGTTGACCAAATATGAGTAAACCCTAAATACAATCGAGCAGGTTGGCAATAGAGACATTCGACCTATAGAGCAATAGACGGACAATGATTGCGTATGTGACGCCCCCAAAATCCAATCCTAGTTGATCAGGCTAAGACCAGACTCTAGAGTTGTAATGTTCTCCATATGTTCACCATTGACCGTAGGTTCACACTACTGCCACGTGACACCAAGCTCCAAATCCAATATCCATGTAAGGACAGAATGATAAAATATAACACGAACAAAATTCGAACAAAACAATAGCGGAAGATTTATTTCAAAACCAAACTTTGTATATACATATATACAAGGATTGAACTGAAAGAAAAACACACAACTGAAAGGATAACATACTGTGTCTACCCCAAAGGCTACACCTGATAATAAAGACTAACTACAACTTAGAGCACCTTTACCTATCTAACTATCTCCAACTAGATCCTCTTCGCACGCTCCGAGAATCGCTTTACCTGTTTTCTGAAAGGAGGGAAAAAAGGAGCGATTAAACGCTAGCAAGTTACACAACTTGATATCCGATCTTGATCCCAGGGACGGAATCAGCGCACCCAATAATATAACAATACAATACATGTCTCAATTATAATCATTATATCAATTCCAGTAACTCGAATTAATAAACAATTATATAAACAATCCAATCATCACATATATGGCATAAAGCCAATCCATCTGATATCAAACCATCTGGTACCGCAGTACCCCAGTGTAATACCCAAGAATCTGCAGATTCAGATGGAGAAGAAGGTTCAGTCGGTTGAACCAAATGAGCCGAACTGACCCGTTTCATGTTTTTGACCCATTTTCTGTTTTTGACCCGTTTTACGGTTTTGACCCGTTTTCATGTTATAAAAACCAGATCTGATTTTCAGCAGGAATTTTCTTATTAAAAATCAATTAAGAAGCTTAAGAAGAAGAAGAAAAACCTTCTAAAACCTAGGGTTTTGATTGGGTATTGCTTGCTTACATTGTTTTGATTAATTGGTGGCTTGGAATTGAATTTTCTTTCTTGTTTGTGCATCTTGGTTGTGTTCATCTTCAAAGGTAAGTTATATTACTTGATGTTTTCTCTTACTTTCTAGATTAGATTGAAGTAACCCCTTGTTAGCATGTTTAATTCGTTTATTATAATTGAATTGCATGATAAAGTATGATTTAGTAAGTAGAACTCAATAAAGTTACAATCTTGTTGATATTTAACTATGTATTAATGCTGAAATTTAACTTTAAGAACATATTAATGTAGGAATTGGTGATTTAAAATATGCTTAATGTTAATTTAATGTCCCAAAGCATAATAGATGATTATATTGCTTAATTATATGGACAATGAATGGAATAGAATGGTTGGATTGAACCATGTGTTGGATTAGATTTGGGCGTGTTAAACAAATTAACACAAGACCCGTATGATGGGGAGACGTCCCGGAGTGTTGTCACATGACATAGCTCGATGAGTGTATGGCTATGATGCGTACGACTCGGTGCTACTGCACAACTTTGTATATGAATTTCATTTATTTAATTTAATGGATTTGGATGGACTTGATGATTTGGTTTGAGATTGAAATTGATGGACTTTGATTGATTAGATTGATTTGGGCGTGTTAGTTATACTAACACAGGACCCGTGGATTTTGGGCGTTTTAATTCTTGTAACACAGGACCCGTTGGGAGACGTCCCTAAGTTATGTCAAATAACATAGCTTGATAAGTGTATGGCTGTGATGCGTACGACTCGGTGCTACTGCACAACTTGGCACTTGATGCATGGATTTGAATTGACGTAATATGATGGATTAGAATTACTGGATAATGACTTGATCTGATATTGCAGATTGATTGATTGATTGAAATAGATTTAGATTATTTGATTATTGGAACTGGAAACATGATTAACATTGCGGATTTAAAGAAAATGATCTTGTTGATTTAGTTATCATTGTTTTAAATGTTAGAATAAATTGATTAGTATTTATAATTGTTTATCTCTAGGATGCACGGATTCCTTTTCTGGGAATTAAGATCGAACCTCAAGTTTTGTAACTTGATGGTGTTTAACGTCTTCCCTTTTTCCCTTTTCAGGATACAAGTTTTTTAGAGATGAAATATTCGGTAAGAGCTTGGTGGAGGTTGTCTTGAGTTGCTCATATGTGTAGTTGGAGTTTGATGAGTTTTAACCTTCGGGCATGACTTTGATGTATATTTATATTTATATAGTTTGTATTTTGTTTAGTCTTCCGCTGTTAGTTTAGTATTTGTTGTTTATTTTATTATGTTCTTCTGTCGTCTAGAGGTGTGACGTCACGTGACAGTAGTGTGACCCTACGGTCCATGGAGGACATATGGAGATCATTATGACTCTGTTGCCCGGTTTTGGCCTGGCCAGCTAGGATCGGATTTCAGGGGCGTTACACCCAGCCATGCATCTGTATGCGACACCGAGCAATACTCTCCGCAGGCTCATATGGTTGGTGACATAGCACCACTAAGTGTACTTCTGTATGCGACACCGAACAATACTCTCCGTACACTCCAGGGACGTCTCCCCAAATTCAGACTGTTCAAAACAGTCTCTGGCTCGAAAGCCCTTTTCACACAAATCAATCCATCCATTCAAATTAAATGCATCTTAACTATCAATACGCATAAAATTCAAAATATGCAATCTCACCTTTATCATAAAAATTATACATGAATAATATCACTAATAATCAAATAATTCATTGCAGCGTCAATTAAGATTTATGACAATCAATATCATGTTAGAATCAAATAAACACACTAACATGCTTTCCTATCAATTTTCCAACAATAACCGAATAATGATATCAATTATATGAAATCAAAATTAAACAAATTCAATTAATATGCATAGTCAAAACTGTAGTATAACAATAGCATACTCTTACACCCACTAACCTCATCTATCTCCTAAAAGCAAGAGAAGATATCAAATCATGCAACTTACCTCGCTTCGCGAAGAAAACACTACAACAACGAGCTATTAACGAGAAATTCGCCAATTAGAGATTCCAAGTATCGAAATCTTTATCTTATAAGAAGTTCTTCTTCTTCTTATAAATTTCTGCAACTCTCTCTTTCAAATTCTCTGCAACTCTCTCTTTCTCTTTGAAGTATATAGTGTGAACTCACTAAACAGATTTTTTTCTCTTATAAACTGAGTACAAAGAATAGTCAGGTTACTTCTTAATCTTTATACCAATTGTTAACCAAGTAAAGTCGGTTTCCAATACTTGCTAACTAAGCTAAGTTATTAGCAAACAACATAAGGTCAAGGTCGGTTCGCATTCTAATGTGAACACAACTGGTTCTAATCTTTATATTCTCTGGTGTGAACTGGTTTGGTCTAAAGTCAGAACAATAAACTGCCACCTAAGCATATCAAATTAAACAACATGAAATTCAACATACTAAGAACTAACTAGCAAGGAGGTCACTGTACAAGGTATACAATCTACCCCCCTTAAATAGGAATCTCGTCCTCGAGATTCACATGTACCTTATCAAAGAAAACCGGATAGTCGCGACGAACATCCTCTTCACGTTCCCAAGTAGCTTCACGTTCTCTACGTCCAGTCCATAGAACCTGAACAGAAGGAATCTTCCTTCTACGGAGTTCACGTTCTTCCCTCTTGAGAAGCTTCACTGGTTTCTTCACATAGGACATCTCTGGAGTTATCTGAAAGTCCGCCAAATTAATTTGCATGTCCTTCTGATTATGTCGTGCTTTCTTGTCATCCTTCTTAAAGAATCTCAACATAGATATGTAGAAGACATTATGCACATCTGCCAACGCTGGAGGTAATTCGATCCTGTAAGCCACCTTCCCAATCCGTTCAAGAACATTGAAAGGCCCAATGAAACGTGGTGCCAACTTCCCTCTTTTTCCAAAGCGTCGTACCCCCTTCATAGGAGAGACCTTCAATAGAACAGGGTCTCCAACCTGATACTCAATCGGTCGTCTTCCCTTATCTGCATAACACTTTTGGCGTTCCTGGGCAGCCACAATTCGATCTCGATCCAATACAATTTTCTCAGTAGTGTCTTTGACCATATTTGGTCCTCCCATAAGAATGCGATCATGATATTCTGCGCAACACACTGGAGTCCTACAGGGTCTACCATATAGAGCCTCAAATGGTGCCATCCCAATACTAGCATGATAACTGTTATTATAAGCAAACTCTGCCAAATGCAAATGCTCAGCCCATTGACCCTTAAAGTCAATTATACATGCATGTAACATATCCTCAAGGACCTGATTCACACGCTCAGTCTGTCCATCAGTCTGAGGATGAAATGATGTACTGAAGTTCAAGACAGTTCCAAAAGCTTTCTGAAGTCCTCGCCAAAATTTGGAAGTAAATTGAGTACCTCTATCCGAAATAATGGTCATAGGAATGCCATGAAGCTTCACTATCTTCTGAACATACAAGGTTCCCAAGTCACTGGCAGTATAAGTATTACTAATAGGTAGGAAATGAGATACCTTAGTCAAACGATCTACGATTACCCAAATAGAGTTATGGCCGTCAGAAATAGGTAATCCCTCGATAAAATCCATCGAAATACTGTCCCACTTCCACTCCGGAATGGGTAAAGGTTGTAATTCACCAGCTGGCGTCATATGTTCTGCCTTAACTCTCTGACAAGTATCACACTTGGAGACATATTCAGCCACATCCCTCTTCATGGTTTTCCACTAGAAGTGTTGCTTCAAACCCTTATACATCTTAGTAGTTCTTGGATGAACAGTGTATCTCGTACGATATGCCTCATCGAATAACTCTTCCCTCAACTGAGAATTATCAGGAACAACAAGACGATTCTGAAATCTCAAACCTCTATCGTTACCAATACTCCAACCTGGAGTTGGTGTATCAACCAGAGCATCCTTCTGAGCCTGAATCCACTCATCTAAAACCTGTGCATCAACCAATCGACTAATGAAGGTAGACTGTAAAGTCATACTACCCAGATAGGCAACTCAGGTAAACTGCTGACCTTCAAGTCTAGGGCAAAACTCGAAGTCACTAAGTGTCTCAACCATACGCCATAACTGGATGGCTGCTAAACGAGCTTTCGGTTTTCTACTCAAGGCATCAGCTACAACATTAGCTTTCCCCGGATGATATTGTTAGGAAAAATCATAATCCTTAATCAATTCCATCCATCGACGTTGTCTCATATTCAACTCCCTCTGAGAAAACAAATACTGCAGACTCTTGTGATCAGTGAATAAATCAAACCGAACACCATATAAATAATGCCTCCATACCTTAAGTGCAAATACTACTGCTGCTAGCTCAAGGTCATGAGTAGGATAGTTCATCTCGTGGATCCTCAGCTACCTCGAAGCATAGGCCCCAACCCTTTCTATCTGCATTAAGACACCGCCTAATCCCAACAAAGATGCATCAGTATAAACCATGAAAAGTATATCAGTACGAGGTAACATCAGTACTGGAGCAGAAGTAAGCCTCTGCTTCAACTCCTCAAAAGCAAGCTGGCAATCTCTGTTCCAAATGAAAGGAACATCCTTCTTCGTCAAATGGGTCAAAGCTGTGGCAATCTTGGAAAACCCCTGAATGAAATGACGATAATACCCAGTGAGTCCAAGAAAACTACGTATCTCCTGAACTGTAGTAGGTTGCTTCCAGTCAAGCACTGCCTCAACCTTAGATGGATCTACAGGAAGACCATCTCCAGAAATCACATGCCCCAAGAATTTGACTTCTCGAAGCCAAAACTCACATTTAAAGAACTTTGCATACAACTGGTGTTCCCTCAATGTCTGTAAGACAATTCTCAAATGCTCTGCATGCTCCGCCTCAGAACGAGAATATATCAGTATATATCATCAATGAAGACTATCACGAACTACTCGAGGTATGGTCGAAAAATGCGGTTCATGAGATCCATGAAAAATGTTGGTGCATTGGTCAACCCAAAAGGCATAACTAGGAACTCATAAGAACCATAACGTGTCAAAAACGCTGTCTTAGGGATATCCTCTTCCCTAACCCTCAGCTGATGATACCCAGATCTCAAGTCGATCTTGGAAAACCACTGTGCTCCTCGAAGCTGATCGAAAAGGTCATCAATACGCGGTAGAGGATATTTATTCCTCACCGTCATCTTATTCAACTCTCTGTAATCAATACACAGACGAAGAGTCCCATCCTTCTTCTTAACGAACAACACCGGTGCACCCCAAGGTGAGTGACTCGGCCTGATGAAACCCTAACTCTCAAGGTCCTTGAGTTCCGCCTGCAACTCCTTCGTCTCTGTTGGTGCCATACGATAGGGAGCGCGGGAAATGGGTATTGTACCCAGAACCAAATCTATGCCAAATTCCACAACACGGAGGGGAGGCAAACCAGGAATGTCCCCAAAGACAACCTCAAAATCACAAACCACTGCCATACCAGACAATGCGAAATCAACCTTCCCAGATGCTCCCAACTCGATATGCGCCAGAAAAACCTCAGCTAACTCAGTACCTCGAGGGGTAGCTATGGTCACATCATGACCATCCACACGCAAAGTAACTGTCTTTGCTATGGTATTTATCTTCCCCTGATAACTCTGCATCCATCTCAGACCCAAAATTACATCGAAACTCTTCATGTCATAGACAATCAAGTTCGCACGAAACTCATGCTCCTCAAGACTAACCCGACAATCCCAACACATAGAATCTAGATACTGATAAAACTCACCAGGAAGCTCAGCAATCATAAGAGACTCGAGTTTCTCACAAACAAGACCAACGGTATGAGCAAAAGAAAGTGCAATGAAAGAATACTTTGCACCCGTATCAAACAAAACCTTAGCAGGCATATCATTAACACAAAACGTACCTTCCAAGAGTGTTCCATCAGTAGCATCTCTAGGAATCATCGTATACACACGACCATATGCAGGTGGTGATAGTGATATCGCTACAGTAACTGGTGCAGGTGGTGCCTGCTGTTGCAAGGGAACTGTAGTTGGAACCATCTCTCCTGGCTGATAATAGTATGGTAGAGTATACAACTGTCCCGTACCTGATGACTGGCCGTGAGTCTGACCCGTAGACTGGGTTGAACCTTTACTCTTCCATGTGCCACTGCTACCCGCAGATTTCTGATCAGTTCCACTATTCTTATCATTATCTTTCAGATTCTTCTTAGGACACTCAAAAGCACGATGTCCCTTTTCACCGCAGTTAAAGCAAGCTCCACTCTTGAACTTTTCATAGTCTGCCATCTTATGTCCTGGTCCTTTACAAGCATTGCAAGTCACTGTATACCTCGAATTGCTACCCGAACTGTCTGATTTGAAATTCTTCTCATTACCATTTTTCTGCCCATCAGACAGTTGATGGTGCTTATGAGACTTACCACCATCGAACCCTTTATCACTAGCTTCGTTCAACTCTTGGGTATGGATGATATCTGCCTCAGTAATCATAGCAGACTCTGCAACCTGCCTAACTGTAGGATGTTGCTGATTCTGCATTGCTCGCGTCAAATTGGTTCTCAAACCATCCTCAAACTGTCGAGCCAAACGCCAATCAGAAAACCGCAGATCTGTACAAAACCTGGCCAGACGAATGAATCTGTGCTCATACTCTGTAACAGTGTCTTCACCCTGCTGAATAGTCAGTAACTCCTTTTCTGTAATGGTCTTTGCTGTCCGAGAGATGTACTGCTTATCAAAGAGTCACTCAAAATCTGACCATTCCATCGTATCCTCATCTTCTTCAGATACTACACTGTTCCACCACATCCTGGCTCCACCCTTAAGTTGTAGGGCTGCTAGGAGTTGTTGTTATACTGGGTTCACCTTCATAATGCGCAACACGTTCTTGATCTCTGCTTTCCATTCACCTGCCACCAAATGATTGCCTTTACCGTCAAAAGTAGGTGGTTTATGCTTCTGAAATTTCTCTATCACCCGCAGCCATGACTCTAATTGGCCTGTTTCTAATTCTTCTTCTGTGATGTCTGGTTCACCTGCTGGTACCCCTGGCTGACGTGTCGTATTACCCTGTTGTGGATTTGCACCCATGTTCCTCAAAGCTACTAACTCTGTTGTAAGATTAGTAAGCGAAGTCATCATGGGTTGCATCCAAGCTGGAATCGCAACTCCAGTCCCACTCGTATCAGTCCCCTCCCCTGCATGTTCCTCTTGTCCCGCCATTAGTCACTGTAGCAACATAAGCAGGAAACATGAGAAACAATCCAGGAATAGAGAACTGAATATTAAATGAAACGGAACGTAAACGTAACGTCCTCACTCAATCTATACTAACATACGAACATACTCCTATGGTGCTCTAATACCTATAGACTCTAGGAATATCCCACTAGGACAAATGAACTCTAAGCTCTAATACCAACTGTGACACCCCCAAAATCCAATCCTGTTGATCATGCTAAGAACAGACTCTAGAGTCGTAATGCTCTCCGTATGTCCACCATGGACCGTAGGTTCACACTACTGCCACGTGACACCAAGCTTCAAATCCAATATCCATGTAAGGACAGAATAATAAAATATAACACGAACAAAATTCGAACAAACAACAGCGGGAGATTTATTTCAAAACCAAACTCTGTGTATACATATATACAAGGATTGAACTGAAAGAAAAACACACAACTGAAAGGATAACATACTGTGTCTACCCCAAGGGCTACACCTGATAACAAAGACTAACTACAACTTAGAGCACCTTTACCTATCTAACTATCTCCAACTAGATCCTCTTCGCACGCTCCGAGAATCGCTTTACCTGTTTTCTGAAAGGAGGTGAAAAATGAGGGATTAAACGCTAGCAAGTTACACAACTTGATATCCGATCTTGATCCCAAGGACGGAATCAGCGCACCCAATAATATAACAATACAATACATGTCTCAATTATAATCATTATATCAATTCCAGTAACTCGAATTAATAAACAATTATATAAACAATCCAATCATCACACATATGGCATAAAGCCAATCCATCTGATATCAAATCATCAGGTACCGCAGTACCCCAGCCATGCATCTGTATGCGACACCGAGCAATACTCTCCGCAGGCTCATATAGTTGGTGACATAGCACCACTGAGTGTACTTCTGTATGCGACACCGAGCAATACTCTCCGTACACTCCAGGGACGTCTCTCCAAATTCAGACTGTTCAAAACAGTCTCTGGCTCGAAAGCCCTTTTCACACAAATCAATTCATCCATTCAAATTAAATGCATCTTAACTATCAATACACATAAAATTCAAAATATGCAATCTCACCTTTACCATAAAAATTATACATGAATAATATCACCAATAATCGAATAATTCATTGCAGCGTCAATTAGAATTTATTACAATCAATATCATGTTAGAATCAAATAAACACACTAACATGCTTTCCTATCAACTTTCCAACAATAATCGAATAATGATATCAATTATATGAAATCAAAATTAAACAAATTCAATTAATATGTATAGTCGAAATTGTAGTATAACAATAGCATACTCTTACACCCACTAGCCTAATCTATCTCCTAAAAGCAAGAGAAGATATCAAATCATGCAACTTACCTCGCTTCGCGAAGAAAACACTACAACAACGAGCTATTAACGAGAAATTCGCAAATTAGAGATTCCAAGTATCGAAATCTTTATCTTATAAGAAGAAGTTCTTCTTCTTCTTATAAATTTCTGCAACTCTCTCTTTCAAATTCTCTACAACTCTCTCTTTCTCTTTGAAGTATATAGTGTGAACTCACTAAACAAATTTTTTTTTCTCTCTTATAAACTGAGTACAAAGAACAGTTAGGGTACTTCTTAATCTTTATACCAATTATTAACCAAGTCGGTTTCCAATACTTGTTAACTAAGCTAAGTTATTAGCAAACAACATAAGGTCAAGGTCGGTTCTCATTCTAATGTGAAGACAACTGGTTCTAATCTTTATATTCTCTGGTGTGAACTGGTTTGGTCTAAAGTCAGAACAATAAACTGCCACCTAAGCATATCAAATTAAACAACATGAAATTCAACATACTAAGAACTAACTAGCAAACATGTCACTGTACAAGGTATTACAGCGTACCTCCTGTAGCATAGCAGAACGTTCAACAAGGTTGAAGGCGTTCTGAAAGTCCACAAGCAGCATAGCAAGGGATGTGTCATCCTTGTTGGCATGAACCAACCGATTAACAGCATGTAAAATTGCCTCTACTCCACCTGGCACACTAACCCCGAACTAAAAATCCTCTAGGTATGAGACAATATCATTAGAAAACGCCTCTCATGGCAATCTTAGACACCAGGCGACGCCAAACCATACCCACAACTATTAGATGAATATTGTTACCTACCTTAAGAAGTGGAGTAAGAGACACACTAGCTATAAATTCTGCCAAGACCCGTGGGTATCGACCTTGTAGCCATAAGTTCATAACCGGTGTCAAGGCCTCCATAAGATCTCCGGCTACAGCGGATGCAACCTTACTAATAGCATCCAATAGGTGTTGGGTGCAGAGACCTTCTTGCCCACAAGATGTCCCTTTGGGAAATGACCTGATGCATGATAAGATCCCATCCCTCTGAACTGATAGAGGTGGCTCAACTAAAGGAATGTCTGGGAGAGATGGTGATGGATATTTTGGGTGTTTATGCTCTAAAGTCTGTTGCGTCTCTAGAGTGTTTGGAGCATCCCCTGATGATGCCAACACCTTCACCGCTGCTGCAAAATTCCCGTCTGCAACCTTTTGCAAACACCGTCGTACATTCTTGCATGGGGACTACTGAGATGGTTGTTCCAGGGAAGGCTCTATGTGTGTGACGCTTTCAATCAAACGAAATATACCCTCAGGCTCATTCCAAATGGATAGGGCTTGCAAAATCTGATTCTGCTGGAGATATTTTCGACTACCGGATTGACGCTCTTGGAGATTCTGTAGATGGAACACTCGCAATGTACACGGAAGCAAGAGCAATATAACCCATGGCCCTATCAACACGGGATCCACAGTAACCTCATACAAGACCAACTTCAATGCACATGAAAATGCTAATCGACAAGGACATGGAATACTTTTCACTGTGCGAAAAGGACCTACAAAAAATATGATCAAGTAATAGCTCATCTAAAGAAGACGCAATAATAGAAATATGAGTATCGATACCAATGTACCCTCCTGCTGGAAGTGCGGGTGGATTATCAACCTGCACAAACTGTGGTCGTGGTATACCTACAATTGCACACTCTAACTCACCGGTCTCCTTTTGCGCAGGTGTTTTGATAACTGCATCATCCGAATGTTTACATTTTATTGTCGATGTATGGATACTGAAATAGTCACCACACATCCATTTGTTCATCCTTTTCAAAGTATCGTCAAACGTCGAAAATAAACCTATATCAACCTTGATCGCATATCTCAGCCTGTCGATGTCATTTACCCTCCTCAAATCATCTTTCTTAACATGCGTTGGGATGTAGGAAGACTTGTGTCCATTACCCTCATCAATTGTAAGTACCCATCTGAGATACCTATTGTGCATCCATCTCAGTAATCTTTGCCTGACTTTTTTTTTTTCGACAAAATCAAATTTTATTGATAAGCTCAACGAATTACACAAAAGTAGAGGACAAACGCGCTACAAACTGCGCGGCAAGTCCTTTCTGGATAGCAAGGAAATCAAATTTTTTTTTTTTTTTTTTTTTTGGCAATCGATAATCTGGTTTCCTTTTAATGGTTGCCTACTTTAAGGCGACTTAGATAGACATTCACTCTTCGTTTTCAACCTAATTTTAATTCGCTTTCAATTAAATATACTTTAATTCAATTCCTAATTTGATTTTGGTTCGCATTGAGCTTTAATCCAATACCAACCATGACTACTACTTCAAATTCTTTAAGGGTTTCTAAAAACCCTAACTCTAGAGAGGTTTTTGAATTTGTGAGAGAGAATGAGATCCAAACTCCTAGTGCCAATCAGAGTGAAAACTATGAGGATTTAGAAAGCTTAGAGGAAAAACTTCGTCGCAAATATGTAGTAGGTTTGATTAAGAGACTGGTTGAGAAGAGAATGATGGAGGCAAATCGAATAGAGGAAGAGAAACATGAATCCAAAATTTTGGCGTCTCCCAAAACTAATGTGAATGAAGAACTGCACATAGAAACCCTAGTTCAACGTAGCCATGATGATGATGGTGTGCAACAAGGGAAGCAGAACCAGTTGATGAACATACAAACGACTGAAGAATGGGCCAGTGGTGATGCTAATAGCAGACAAATAATACCAATGGTAGAAAACCCAAATGGTGGGAAGGAGAAATCTTGGGTTGACACTCTTGGGAGGAAGGTTGTTGGCCAAGAAAACCTCGAGTACGTTGCACCCAGCATAGTTGATGGGAAACCAGTGATACACTTCGAATCTAGTGAACTGGTTCATGTACAAGACAAGTTCTCTGACTTGGTAGTAGCATGTTTCGTAGGGAGACGGCCAGTTTATACATACATGAAAGAGACATGTACCGGGATGTGGAAGCCTAAAGAAGGGTTCACAATGCAGCCATACGAAGAGAAGATGTTTTCATTTATGTTTGAATCTGAAGATGGCAGGGTCAGTGTGTTGGAATCAGGGTCTTTTCATGTAGCAAGTCAGTTATGCGTCATAAGATCTTGGAAATTATTTTTGGAAGATGAAGTAAGGGAGATGAAGACTATACCTATTTGGGTAATTCTAAAAAATTATCAAATGGAGCTATGGGATCGAAAAGGGTTCAACAAGGTGTGCAGTGCCATAGGGAAGCCTCTTTTTGTTGACAAACTCAAATAGGAATGGAAAGGAACTTCATATGCCAGAGTATGTGTGGAGGTAGACGTTAACCGTAAGTACCATCTGAGATACCTATTGTGTTGAACAAGGTGAGATTAATCAAAATTCCGGTCGAATATAACTGGAAGCCACCCAAAGCAAGCATTGCAATGTATTTGGGCACCAGGATGCAAAATGCACAAAGAAATCAAGGAAAGTGGATAAAAATATAATGTTTGGATACAAAAAGAACATATAGTGTGGTGGAATTTTAAGAAAGATTCAATAAGGATTTCTAATCTATTAGAAATTTAAGTTTTTGTTTATTTAGGAATTGGGTTACCAATTGGATTAACCAAAGAGGTTATAAATATTGGTGTTGTGTAACCATAAGAATTGGAGCAAAGAAAAAGTATGAGTGAGGGAGATTTGTGAGGAAACCTAAACTAAGGTTTCATTAGTTATTGTGAGTTCACTTCTCAATTATCAATAAAGATATCTCTCTTTGTCCCGTGGATGTAGGCATATTGCCGAACCACGTATATTATTGTGTTTCCGTATTTCTGTTTTAGTTTACATCTTTTGTGTTTGTTTCTTCATTAATCATATCAAGATCCTCTGTATTTATCATGACAAATTGGTATCAAGAGCTGAAGGTTATTCTTTTGGGTTGAAGACGGGATTTGGGAACGATTTTGTTGGGTTTTAGGAATCTGTCCAGATTCGACACCCTGTAGTAAAACGACCATACCCTGTAGTAGATTCGACAAATTGGTTCCTCCGGCGGGAGCTCCAAATCGATGTGAACATGCGAGAGTGGTGGTTTTGACGGGTCTGGTTCGTCCGGTTCCGTCGAAGGTGGCATTGCTTCCATCCGGCCTCTAGTGAGGCAAGGATTCTAGTCTTCAAGCTATGATTCTGGTGGGTTCTATGTTTGACCCAGAGAAAGAGGATTTGGCTCGATCTGTGTGTCGGGCCCGAAGTCGAACTGAGAAGTTTTTTCGTTTCTCTTCCTTTTCTGTCCTCTGGTAGTGACCATGAGGACTTCCTTCCAATGCATGCATTCTAAAAGGCAGACTTCCGGTAATGGCATGTCCGGATCTTTGGGCCCGATACTCGGCTCTTTCTGATATCCGATTGACAGCTGTCAGGGCTCTATAGTGCTGATAGAAGAGGAAAGGTATGCCAAGGCTTCTGAATGCCTGACATCTATTCTTGGTCGATGCTCGACTGTGATGAACTCAAACTTTGCTACCAAGGACTGGACGACATCAAGATATTTCGCCATCCGGTCGTCCTTGTCTTGATCATGACTCTCCACGCCCCCAGTTGGAGTGCCGTCTGGAGACCATAAATCAAAGCTTCGTATTCAGCCTCGTTGTTGGAAGCCGTGAATCCCAATCTGACAGACTTTACTGTCTTCTGTCCGTCTAGGCTAATCAGGAGACAACCAATGTCGGATCCTATATAATTACTGAACCCCTCAGTGTAGATTATCCATGCTTCGTTATCTTCTTTGGCCGGAGACTCCTTCGTCTGGGGGGTATTGTTCGCCCCCAACGTATATTCTTCTAAATCTGAGTTGACCAGGATGTCCTCAATGGGAAAGTCTGCCATCAAGGAGGCTACTGCATGTCCCTATTCTTCGGTTCTGGGTTCATACTTGATGTGGTATGCACTCAGATAGTTGGACCACTCGATCAACTGATTAGATTCCTCCTATTTTCCAAGAGCTTTTTTTAGCGGATATTCAGTGTAGACCTTGACTGCTCTCCTTTGGAAATACGGCTTTAGCCTTCTGGCTGCATGAAACAGGGCTAAGGCGATTTTCTCGATTTTTGAATATCTTGTCTCAGCTCCCTGTAACACTTTGTTGATGAAGTACACTGGCTTCTCCTCCAGCTCTTCTTCGAATATGACCGCACTGACTGCAATATCGAATGCGGCCAGGTAGATACCGACTGGTTGCCCAGTTTGAGGTGATGTAAGGACCGGAGGTTGAGTAAGATATGCCTTGATCTCGTTGAAGGCTTACTGATAAGTAGGATTCCATTCTGCATTGGCTTTGATTGCATTGAAGAACGACTTGCATCGGTCTGAGTACTGGGAGATGAACCTGTTGAGAGCGGCTAGTCTTCCGGTTAACCTTTGAAAGTTTTTTACTGTCTTTGGGGCAGGCATCTCCAGGACTGCAAGAATCTGATCTGGATTGGCTTCTATGCCCCGGTTTGTCATTAGGAAGCCAAGAAACTTGCCAGAAGAAAAACCAAATGAGCATTTGGCTGGATTTAGCTTCATGTTGTATCGTGTCAGGATATCGAATGTCTACTGTAGATTCCGCAAATGATTGTTTTTCTCCTTGGTTTTGACCACCTTGTCGTCTATGTAGAGTTCCATGGTCCGGCCTATGTGCTCGCTGAAGATGGTGTTGACCAGCTTCTGGTACGTTGCTCCGACGTTCTTCAGACCAATTGGCATCACCCGGTAACAGTAAAGCCCCCAGTCAGTGATGAATGCGGTATGTTTCTGATCTTCTTCATGAAGTGAAATCTGGTTGTATCCAGAGTAGGCGTCCATGAATGACAACCTCTGGTAACCAACCGTGGCGTCCACCATGTCTGTGATCCTAGGGAGTGGATATGGGTGCACAAGACATGCTTTGTTAAGATTAGTAAAATTGATGCAAACTCAAATCTTACCATTCTTCTTTGGGACAACCACGATGTTGGAGACCCAGGTAGGGTAGATGACCGATTTGATGAAGTTGACTAACAGAGTAGCCGGTCGACTTCTTCATTGACTGCCAGCTTTCGATCTGGCGCCATCCGCCTTGATTTCTGCTTGACCGGCTTGTGCTGAGGATCGATGTCCAGTCCATGACAGGTGATTAAAGGGTCAATTCCTGGCATTTAGCTGACGCTTCATGCGAAAACATGGTGATTTTGCCGGAGCAGTGTGATTATGAGATCCTTCTCAGCTCATGGTAGGCCAGAAGTGATGTAAGTAGTTTTGCGAGACTCGAGTCTCACTATGACTTCTTCTAGCTCGTCGACCGCTGGTGATATCCCAGTTTTCAAGTCTGGCTTCCCCTTGACAGGCTTGCCGGGAGCTGGTTGCTATTGATGAGAGTCCGTCAGGAAAATAGTATTTCCCTTGGTCTCCGAAATAGACTTTCCTTTGACAATATCGAGGTGGCATTTGAAAGCCATCCCTTGATCTCCTTTAACCCAGCAGATTCCGTCGGGAGTAGGGAATTTGAGGTTTTGGTAGAAGGTGGACACGATTGCTTTCATCTGATGAATCCAGACCCTCACCAGGATGACATTGTACCAGGAGGGGGAGTCGACCAGCAGGAAGTCTATCCCGACCGTATTGAACCCTACCGTGATTGGCAGGTGGAACCGCCAGGAGGACTGATTTGGCTCCACGTTGAACCCATAGATATGAGTCTCATCAGATTCGATGAGACACCTTAGATAGCTCCATAGCTTTGTAAGCACATGAGAACATGACACTGGAGGTGTTACCGACGTCGACCATGACTCGTTAGACCCGGTAGACCCCATCCATGCTGTGATAACCAGGGCGTCATTGTGTGGATAATGCACGCCCTATTCGTCTTCTTTGGTGAATGTCAAACCCCCAGGGACAATGGGCTCAGTGTTTGTCCCTTCGTTGAAGCTGAGCTGTCCTACTTCGAGGAGACGGACTTGAAGATGGGGCTGAAGATGATTGGCTATCTCCAGCCCTGGTTCTCTTCTTCCTTCTTAGGTTTGCATTCTCTTTTGTCAGCCGCTTGATAATTGTAGTTGGGGATTCGGCCGCTGAGCCTTTTCCCTTCTGTTGCTCGGTGAAACCTCCCCCCGCGGCTTGGGGAATGGCTCTCTGGTCTCTTCTTGCTGTGGCTACTCTGGATGGTACAGGATCTTGCGATGTTGGTATCCTAACAGTCCGATTGACTGTATTCGGATCACCAGGATTGTTAGTGATTTGCACCACTATATTTTCTGCCTCCGGCTGTCCACTTTCAGAATGCTATGAGCCATGACCATGACCCTTACTCCCGAGAACTGACTCTTGATTGACGGGCTCTGTTGCTTTAAGGACCGGAGACAAAAAAGAAAGGTTCTCAGTCTGACTTTCAGTAACTTAGATTATTCCACTGTTGGAACGAGTTGGACGTCTCTTACTTCCAGCCATTACTGCAACAACTCTCCGTATGACTGGATTGAGATTTTTTCAAGGCTCTGAAACTGATGGGAGATTCAGCCCCACGGTGGGCGCCAAAGAGTGTGGGTGCAAAAACTTGATACACCAACTCGAGATGTGTATTGATTAATCGAAAGGTTACAATGAAAGCCTTGTAAAAACCAAGATGGGATGGGGGTATACATTGAGACTGGATCTGATAGGATCAGACTGCCTACGTATCCAACGTGATGAACTTGGAATCAAGTCTCTGCTTCCACTAAGCTCTAATGGAGTTGCTCAGTGAAAGACTTTTAATTTAGGAGGTTGAGAACTCCCGCATTTATAGTGGACCGGAGGAGGCTGGCTCAACCACCCCTCCGATTTTGACTCCATGAACTCAGGTAGTTCAAACTGTGAAGATGTTCCGGCAGAGATAGTGTGCATGCATGCTGCTTGGCAGTTATCTCTCGGTTTGAATCCCGTTTGACCAGGACGACTGCCACGTGGCATCCTCTGATAGGCTCTGGTTCAACCTGAGTCTTCCTTTATCTTCTCCAGCGGGCTAGAACAGTGAGTTCTGTTGGCCTGGAATCTTGTTGGACTTATCTAGTTAGTTGGGACTTGGATTTGACCAAGTTTGAAAGCAAAGACGTGGGATAGATTCCTCAGACCGGAGGCCCAATCTGCATTGCATACACCCTGGCCAGGTCCTTTGGACTATGATAAGCCTTTGGATGAGCCTTCATCGCTGATGGACTTCAATGGGCCGGACCCGACCTACTTGATTGAGGTGGGCCTGGCTGATGTATGGGAGCCCACGGTTCAACTTCTTATACAGTAACCGGTGCTCCATCCACTGATAGTGGACCATCCGGCGGATCAAGATCCACAGAGCGTATGTAGACTTCCCGAGACCGGGTTGGGCCCTACCCGATAGCCCAGGTCTGGCTGGCTAATGCTCAGGTGCTCTCGGTTTGGCTTCTTATACAGCCACAGATGACACATGTCGGGTATTTTACCTAGGGTACACACAAACCCTATAGGTGATGATACCAAAGGTTTGAGGTTCCCTTCTAGTACATTACTGATCTCATATTTTTATCAAAATTCAAAACACGCTTACCTCCAAAAATTTTACTAATAAAATAGTATCAATTAAAAATATAGATATCCAGATATGAAAACTTAGAAATATAAAATTTGCAAACAGCGGTCAAATTTTGAGAAACAAAAAATGCAAATTTTGTTCTAGATATCAATTATCAATAACATAGTTTGATTTAGTTGAGAGATATTTCAAATGATAGGATTCATTTCCAACTGATTGTTCTTCTGTTGAGATTTGTCTTCGGACTACTTCATATCATCTATACCAGTTTCCTCCTGAGAATCAAGTTTTTCTTTCAATGGATCTACTTCACCTTGTGCATTCTCTGATTCCTTATCAACTTTTGTTTGATCACTTTGGGTGACAATGTCATCTTGTGCATCCTTTTTTCCTTGTCAACAACTCTTGTTTCATCAGTTTGGGTGACAATGTCATCTTGTGCATCCTCTGATTCCTAATAAGCTTTTGTTTAATCACTGTGGGCGATAATGTCATCTTGTGCATCATTTGTTTCCTTATCAGTAGCTTTCGTTTCATCACTTTGGGTGGCATGTTATGTCGTACCATCTAGTGAAGATATTGATTAGCTGCCAGTGAAAATAATAAAACAATATGTGAAGTAATGAAGGCAAATTATATTTATCCCTAATTCATGGTTGAAAACGAACGTTAACATGCATGTACCCGAAATGGAATACATCCATAAAGTGATAAAGAGATTGTAAGTAATATTATTACACCAAGTTTATAGTTTTGGCACATAACATTTGGCACAGTTTCAAGTCGAACCAAAGTTTGGCACAGTTTGGGTGTGTCAGGCTCGTTGCAAGACCATCGAGCTATTTGAAACTGTGTCAAATTTAGTCGTGGGTGTTTCTTTTTTCACCTGGAATGACCAACGCCGAGCACTTGGGTCTTGGGGATAATACATTAGAAAATTTTAAACTAGTAAGTAATGAAGAGAAGATAAGACATTTTGTGAGAGATCTTCTATCAAATCAGCACCCATAATTATTTTCTCAACTATAACATCAAACGTTTGAATTGCTTTTTTCAGTTTTGAACCATCAGGTAGCTTTTCAGTCATATCATCGGCTATGTTGTCCACCTTCCTGGCCACGACTTCTATATCTTCTGTTAAAGTCTCTATGTTGTGTATAATTTTATCTGCTTTATCTATACATATATATTTTTTGTCACAAACAAATCAGTACAATATATTTCTGATTTGATTATAGTCCATTAAGAAAAATAATCAAATAAATGGGGAATTTCATGATAAGACATTTAATTGCCAAAATTCAAGATCGAACTACTTTTTTTTTGGCTAAGTAAGTAGTATATAGATAACAAAAAGATACAATTTGTGAGGTGGGTGTAACATATCTACCCTTCACCTAGTCAGATCTTACATTAGCACTATAAGTTAAGTAAATCTATAGTATATCATGTCAGGATTTTCCCACTTCTCAACCAGAGTGGTTTCCCAACATGTAAAAACAATTCCTGTGATGCCTCTCTCAAAGCATGTTTTGACGCCTTATCTGCTGAAAACTTTGCCTCCCTCCAAATTGACGAAAGCAAAAGAAATGATATCTTATTTCCAACTTTGTTCCATCTATTTCTCAGAGACCACGGAATTTTTTGTTGTCTAAAAGCACTAACCACTGATTCTGCATCCGTTTCAACCCATAAGTTGTTCCATCCCTTGTTGACTGCTATTTCACATGCTGTAACTATAGCAGTACATTCTACCATATAACTATCCATCACACCAATATTCTGCCATGCTACAATTTCAAATTCACAAAAATAATTTCTAAATACCATTCCAATCCTTGCTGAAAGGGTCATTGCTGCACCATCCGTATTAATCTTCATCATCATGGTGTCAGGTGGAAACCACCTACACTTTTTAACTTGGCTTTGTGGTCCATATCTAGCTCTAATACCCCAGTTGTCCATAATATCCCTTTCTAAGGCACAACAAAAAACATTAACCTTAGAAAGTCATGCAGCTAATTGAACTTGACCTGTAGTGAATGTCTGACAGTAACTTAACTGGGGATTAGTGTTATCCAGTACCATTGCATTTCTTTGTTGCTATATTGCCATCATACAACCAACCACTGCTGCTAAACATAATTGTTTAATAATAAAAGGGCTCCATTCTTTTTCCATTTTCATTGCTTGTTTTAAAGATCTCAATGAGTTTAAACATCTGAATCTTTGTCTAACCCACACCCAAGTAGCCTGTGCAAAAGAGCATTCCCACAAAACATGAGTTACATCATCCTCTCCATTATAGCAAGCTCTACAACATGATGCAAGCATCACACCCACTGATTGGGCTCTTGTTTCCGATGGAACTCCATTCCTGACAAGCTTCCAAACTATTGCTGAAACATTAGGGTGAATGGTAGTAGACCAAATAAAAGAACACCATTTAGCCTCATTACTTCTTCCCTTGACCTGATTAAAAGCAGAACTGGCAGAAAAAATGCCGTTGATATCTGGGCACCAAACCATAAAATCCTTCTCCTCATTTTTCCCTTTAAAAACATTGCAAATACTCAGTCCAGCAACTTGAAGAATGTCAACCAATTCAATAGGTAACTCAAAGCTTGAGTGTACAATGAGGCATTGAACATCAAAGCCACTTCCCACCAACTTTGAAGAATGTCAACCAGTTCAATGCCTCATTAAAAGCAGATATCTCGACTACGTAACTGTAGTGCTTCCTTCAAAGATACATTCCCTAAGCAGTTGTGTCTCCAGATGTCAACATCAGAGCCACTTCCCACCATCCACTGTGAACTGTCCAGAACCTCTTCTATGACCTTTTTTATTCCAGGCCATATTGTAGAAGCTCTATGAAATTGTATTATGTTTCCATGTTTGCTGAAAAATTTGCTTCTCATGAACACATCAAATTTATCAAAACCAGTCAGAATTCCCCATGCTAATTTCATTAGCATTGAAGAGATAATATCTTTCAATCTCTTTATGCGTAGTCCACCTTCCCTTGTAGGTCTGCAGACTTTATCCCAAGCCACTGTGATTGTCCTAAGCTTAGAAGGATTTCATGTCCAAAGAAAATTGCGCATTGCTGTCTCTGCTTCTTTGATAACACTTTGGGGCCACCTACATATAGCCATGTTATAGATAGTGCCACCAGAAATAACAGAATTGATAAGAACATTTCTTCCTTGGAAAGACAACAAATTGCCTTTCCAACTTGTCATTTTTAGTGTGATTTTATTCAAAACTGAGCTACAAAGGGATCTAGTAACCCTACCATGAGCTAAATAAACACCAAGATATTTCACTGGCAGCCTTCCTTCTTGCATGCCTAATACTTGACACGCTTTGTTTTTTCTATTTGTTGCGAACCTCCCAAAAAAAGCACTGCATTTCTCCTTATTCATAGCTTGGCCTGTAGCTAACTGGTATCTATCCAAAAACACTACTAAATGTTTGACAGCTGTAAGGTCACCATTCAAAAAAATCATCATATCATCAGCAAATAAGAGTTGACTAGGTGCATCACAACCCCTATACTACACCATTGGTTTAATGTACTTAGAGGAAGATAAATAATTCATTCCTCTACTAAACATATCTTCAGCAATTGCAAAAAGTAAAAGACATAGTGGGTCTCCTTGCTTAATGCCTTTATGGGTCTTGAAGTAGCCAATAGGACCACCATTGAGCAAAATTGATAAATGAGTTGATTTAGTGAGAGCCTCAATCCAGGCCACCCATTGAGAAGAAAAACCAACTCTATCAAGAACTTCCAAAAGATAGTCCCAATTCAAAGAGTCAAAGGCCTGTGAGATGTCTAATTTTAGAGCCAAGTTACCTCCAAATCTCCGCCCTTGTAATTCATTAAACATTTCCGACGCCAAACCAATGTTAGACTGAACACTCCTGTCAGAGATAAACTGTAACGCCCTGGGATTTCGTCCTCGCTCATCCCGGTGCGTCGAGCACCATACCGCTCGCTAATGTCAATATTGTCCCCCTTTAGTCACTGCGGATATCCAGCAGTAGAGGGTTTTGGATCAGGGCCCACCCATGTGGTTTACCCCAAAAGGCCTTGACATTAGTTAGAGTATGGTTAAGCTCTATATACTACCAATACAACCACTTCCTTGGCAATGTGGGACTAACACCAACTCATGGGTGTTACAATCTCACCACCTTAGAAATAGAGCCGTCCTCGGCTCTGCAGTACACTCAGTACAGTCCCAAAATCTCCGACGTTCCCTGCCAAGTGAGACAAGTACCTGGCGCTCCTCCGGCCCTTCCAGCGTACTTCCCACCTGCAACAGGCGACCCGTCGTCGGCTCTGATACCAAGAAAACTGTCACGACCCTAATATCCAAAAATTGGCAAAAAGAGAGAATTTACATAATTACCCTCGGTAAGCCAATAAAAGGACAAAGGTTCGGGACAGTAATCTAAATAAACATTTGCACAAGGTAAAAATCCATAACCATTAATGACAAATACTTCAACACAAATAATTTGAACTCCCAATAACTTCCATATATAATCCAAAACTCCAAATATCAAATTACACAACTCCAATAAGAAAATTCAACAACTTCTACTGAGGCATTGTCTTTCCCAAATCAACAATAATCCAATAAATGAAATAAACTGAATAATCAACTGACAACGAATCAAAGAACTAAACCTACTGTGAAAGGTAACTCCTGCGAATCTCAAACTCCCTCTCGAACAACTGGATCTACACGAGCCTCCTGATGTTGCTCCCGATCGTACTCAACTGGATGCTCTCCTCCGCCTACGCTCCATAAGGATACGTACCCACGTGCAAAACAAGCAACATGGGTCAGCAAATTATGCTGGTATGAGTGGACAAGGGTAGGGAACTCCATTCCCAAAAACAATAAAATAACAGACTCCGCGGTCTATATATATTTAGCTCGTTTACTAAATAAATATTATATATTATAATAATACATTACCTGAGCTGCACCTCCTATTAGGATAGGTCGAGCCCTGCAAGAAATGTTAATTGACCTATCCTCCTGCAAAACTGTGTTAGTACAATAATATATAATTCATGGCATCTCAAGTCTCCACACTATATCTCAATCACTACCAATCAATCATTACACACAAACAACACTTCACAACCTATACCCAATCACTAGTACACCTCCCACAGGATGCACTCCACACATTTGCCATACCCACACTGCACCAGTGTGCCTTGACCAAGGTTAAGACCCTCTACGCGGAAACCAAAACACAAGTGGGTGCTCACCTGCAAGCTTTGGCTAGCCTCGACGTATGCCTAACTCATGGCCTCTACTAGCTCCCTTGAGCTTTCTAATGTGGCGCCCAGACCAACCCCGAAGGCTATGAAGGTCTGTAGGGTCAGTTCCGCAGGCTAAGCCGTCTAGGAAATACCCAACAAAAAAAATGTTCCAAGTGTCAACCCGCAGGCTAAGCCATCTAGGGCAATATTTAATTTCTTAATCCTAATTCCACAGGTGCGGCAAATGTACTAATGGTTGGGCGACTATCAAACATCTAAACTATCAATCAATCAAGTAACACTCGACCATAAATTTCACATCAAATTCACATCAAATTCATTTTTGTATTCCTTTCGCATTTTCTAGATTAATCAAATACCGTCCATGGTATATAAAGCCATTCCAAGGCATTTATCAACTATATCCCAAGGTTTAGAAATAATCTTTTTTTTTTTTTTTTTTTTTTTTTTTATTATTATTACACCTTTTCTCTGTCGTCATTAAATTCCTTATCATGCATAGCCATATACTAGAAATTTATACACGCGTCGTGACAAATCCATCTATGTATAAATTTTATACTGTATAAATTAAATCTTGAGATCGATACCACGATAACTGGTGTGCCCAATCCTAATAAGACTATATAATCACTACCACCCAAATCTCATTATACTTTCATATATCAAAGATAAAATCAAATCAAGAGAATTGACACTAAGGAAAAGTCATAAATCGTCACAATGAGTGAAGAGTGAATACTGTGTACAGTAATTTAGCATTATCTGATCATCTCTAACTTAAATTTTTAATCACACAAGTGCATAACAACTAAGCTATATATAAGAAGAAGTTATATAAGTGAATACTGTGTACAGTACGTTATATATATCCAACTCTATATAAGTCCTTAAGTTCTCTGCTTCAATCAAACAGATGTAATCAATTTTTTTTTTAAAAGAAACATCAAGTCCACTCACAGTTATACCCCACCACCAAAGTTAAACTTACATAGTTTAATTAAATTAAACTAACTTAACCAAAATAACATCCACTCACCTGCTGCTATACCCACGCTACTGTTGATCTTCTTCCTCCTGTACAGGTCTGCAACTCCCAAAACAAAACACCGACACCAAACACTGCTTCTTCTCTCTTTTAATTTTTTTCGTTTGCGACTTCTTCTTCTTCAATTCTTCTTCAATTTCGATCACTCTAGTCGCAGCGCCGCCACTCTCAATCTCGATCTCTCTCTCTCTCTCTTTCGCAAACCTCTATTTTAAACTAAGCAAACAAAACCTTAATTAAATCTCTATATAATAGTGGTTAAGTCGGGCTGATCTAACGGTTTACAATTAATCCGATTCGCAATACCCCACATCTGATCGTGTTTTCCGAAATTCATAAGCCCAAACTGTTCGTGGGTGTTTTCTCCAAGTTTGAGTTATTTAAACCATAGTCCACTACTTTACAGTAATTATGCTTAAACCCTTGGTCCAGGGACTTTAACCCAATTACTTTTAATTCCAAATTAAAATTAGCATAAAACATAAAAGAGGGGGTTTACATAAACCCAGCTTGTTCTTCAACCACCACTTTATGAATCACCAGTTTCAGTCTGTTATGAAGAAGCTTTGAAATAATCTTAAACAGAAAATTTCCTAAGCAGATTGGCCTAAAATGACTCAACCTAGTAGGTTTTTTCTCTTTTGGAATTAAAGCAATAAAGTTTGCATTTAACCCACCTGGGACAACTGGGTTGAAAAAGAAGGACTGCACAACAAAACACACATCCAGTTTAATAATACTCCATGCCACTTGATAAAAATGTCCCTTGAAACCATCAGGTCCAAGTGAGCTATCAGCATTCATCTGGAAAAAAGTGAGCGCAATTTCATCATTACCAGGAATCACAGTCAACTGTACATTGTCTTCATCACTGATTGATTTTGGAATCAACTGTAGCATCTCCTCATCTCTAACACACTGTGTAGCCTTAAATTTATCATCAAAGAACTGCACCATGTAATCCTTGATCTCAGTCTGGTTTGTTAACAATCTACCATCCTCATTCTCAATCTGTGAAATAAGAGCATGGCCTTGCCTATTCTTCAACATGGTATGGAAAAAAGCCGTATTCCTTTCTCCTTCAATCTCCATTTTAACTCTACTTTTTTGCTTGATAAAAAAGGGCTTTATCAGACATAGCATTATCCAGAAGAAACTCCTTCTCTCTCAAAAGCAAAGCCATTTCCATATTATCAATATTTTGGTCAGCCCTAATCTGCATCTGGTAGAACTCATTCTTAGCAATTCTTATATTATTATCCAGATCACCAAACACAGTCTTGTTCCACTCTTTTAAAACACCTTTAAGTCTCTTCAGCTTCTTCGTGAGTCTAATCATAGGAGCACCCTCCATTGCTTGTTCCCAACTCTCTTTAACTAAAGCAAAAAAAGAGTCATGTTCATATTAGCAAACATTGAATCTAAAAGGGATATTAAAAGGTTTAGGACAGCTACAAGATTCCCCAAACAATGGAGAATGGTCTGATCCCAAACGAGCCAAAACCTTATTCTTCCATCCTGTGAATCTGGAAATCCAAGCCAAGTTATAGAGAGTTCTATCTAACTTGGCTAAAATTCTTCTTCTTCCCAATCTGTTGTTAGACCAAGAGACATCATTCCCAGATGAAGGACTTTCCTGGAGACTACAAAAGTTAATCATGTTATAGAACTCTTCCATAGCACCTCTAATTGGCAACCTACCACCCCTTTTTTCTTCATATCTCAAAACAACATTAAAATCTCCAATAATCAACCAAGGAAGCATTGTATTAATAGTGCACAATTCTTCCCATAATGGAATTCTGTTTGATCTCAATGAGGCAGCATGAACAAAAGTTATAAAACAATCATCCACCATAATGGAAATTTGTTGATCAGAAACAAAAATCGAGTTCACACTGAGACCTCTTTTCTGAAGTACCCAAAGATTACCCTTTCTTTCTTGCCTGTCATTATGTAAGAAGCAATCTTCAAAATTAACAAATCCTAAGCTAGAAAGAATTCCAAGCTTAGGTCTAACCTTTGGTTCCGCAATACAAACAATGTCAGGTTTGTACTCCACTAAAAGTTGTTGAAGTCTCTCCACAGCATTACTTTTAACTACTCCTCTAATATTCCAGTAAACTATCTTCATCCTAGCTAGTGAACTTCCTTGTTTTTTTTTTTGATCACTGAATAACTGTTGAATTGCTAGCACATGTCCTTGCCCTTGTATTCGGCAGGGCAAGTTCTTTATCCACAATCTTCCCCTTCTTACTTTCACTGTGCGAAAAGGTCTACAAAAAATATGATCAAGTAATAGCTCATCTAAAGAAGACGCAATAATAGAAATATGAGTATCGATACCAATGTACCCTCCTGTTGGAAGTGCGGGTGGATTATCAACCTGCACAAACTGTAGTCGTGGTATACCTACAATTGCACACTCTAACTCACCAGTCTCCTTTTGCGCAGGTGTTTTGATAACTGCATCATCCGAATGTTTACATTTTATTGTCGATGTATGGATACTGAAACAGTCACCACACATCCATTTGTTCATCCTTTTCAAAGTATCGTCAAACATCGAAAATAAACCTATATCAACCTTGATTGCATCTCTCAGCCTGTCGATGTCATTTACCCTCCTCAAATGATATTTCTTAACATGCGTTGGGATGTAGGAAGACTTGTGTCCATTACCCTCATCAATTGTAAGTACCCATCTGAGATACCTATTGTGCATCCATCTCAGTAATCTTTGCCTGATTTTTTTTTTTTTTTTCGACAAAATCAACTTTTGTTGATAAGCTCAACAAATTACACAAAAGTAGAGGACAAACGCGCTACAAACTACGCGGCAAGTCCTTTCTGGATAGCAAGGAAATCAAATTTTTTTTTTTTTTTTGCAATCGGTAATCTGGTTTCCTTTTAATGGTTGCCTACTTTAAGGCGACTTAGATAGACATTCACTCTTCGTTTTCAACGTAATTTTAATTCGCTTTCAATTAAATATACTTTAATTCAATTCCTAATTTGATTTTGGTTCGCATTGAGCTTTAATCCAATACCAACCATGACTACTACTTCAAATTCTTTAAGGGTTTCTAAAAACCCTAACTCTAGAGAGGTTTTTGAATTTGTGAGAGAGAATGAGATCCAAACTCCTAGTGCCAATCAGAGTGAAAACTATGATGATTTAGAAAGCTTAGAGGAAAAACTTCGTCGCAAATATGTAGTAGGTTTGATTAAGAGACTGGTTGAGAAGAGAATGATGGAGGCAAATCGAATAGAGGAAGAGAAACATGAATCCAAAATTTTGGCGTCTCCCAAAACTAATGTGAATGAAGAACTGCACATAGAAACCCTAGTTCAACGTAGCCATGATGATGATGGTGTGCAACAAGGGAAGCAGAACCAGTTGATGAACATACAAACGACTGAAGAATGGGCCAGTGGTGATGCTAATAGCAGACAAATAATACCAATGGTAGAAAACCCAAATGGTGGGAAGGAGAAATCTTGGGTTGACACTCTTGGGAGGAAGGCTGTTGGCCAAGAAAACCTCGAGTACGTTGCACCCAGCATAGTTGATGGGAAACCAGTGATACATTTCGAATCTAGTGAACTGGTTCATGTACAAGACAAGTTCTCTGACTTGGTAGTAGCATGTTTCGTAGGAAGACGGCCAGTTTATACATACATGAAAGAGACATGTACCGGGATGTGGAAGCCTAAAGAAGGGTTCACAATGCAGCCATACGAAGAGAAGATGTTTTCATTTATGTTTGAATCTGAAGATGGCAGGGTCAGTGTGTTGGAATTAGGGTCTTTTCATGTAGCAAGTCAGTTATGCGTCATAAGATCTTGGAAATTATTTTTGGAAGATGAAGTAAGGGAGATGAAGACTATACCTATTTGGGTAATTCTAAAAAATTATCCAATCGAGCTATGGGATCGAAAAGGGTTCAACAAGGTGTGCAGTGCCATAGGGAAGCCTCTTTTTGTTGACAAACTCAAATAGGAATGGAAAGGAACTTCACATGCCAGAGTATGTGTGGAGGTAGACGTTAACCGTAAGTACCATCTGAGATACCTATTGTGTTGAACAAGGTGAGATTAATCAAAATTCCGGTGGAATATAACTGGAAGCCACCCAAATGCAAGCATTGCAATGTATTTGGGCACCAGGATGCAAAATGCACAAAGAAATCAAGGAAAGTGGATAAAAATATAATGTTTGGATACAAAAAGAACATATAGTGTGGTGGAATTTTAAGAAAGATTCAATAAGGATTTCTAATCTATTAGAAATTTAGGTTGTTATTTATTTAGGAATTGGGTTACCAATTGGATTAACCAAAGAGGTTATAAATATTGGTGTTGTGTAACCATAAGAATTGGAGCAAAGAAAAAGTATGAGTGAGGGAGATTTGTGAGGAAACCTAAACTAAGGTTTCATTAGTTATTGTGAGTTCCCTTCTCAATTATCAATAAAGCTATCTCTCTTTGTCCCGTGGATGTAGGCATATTGTCGAACCACGTATATTATTGTGTTTCCGTATTTCTGTTTTAGTTTACATCTTTTGTGTTTGTTTCTTCATTAATCATATCAAGATCCTGTGTATTTATCATGACAAATTGGTATCAAGAGCTGAAGGTTATTCTTTTGGGTTGAAGACGGGATTTGGGAACGGTTTTGTTGGGTTTTAGGAATCTGTCCAGATTCGACACCCTGTAGTAAAACGACCATACCTTTGTACTCGGATATTGAAATAACGATTCGTGTTTTAGGTTGGAAAGTAGACTCGTCAGGCTTTCTAACAGTATATGGTACGTTTTGTGGTTCGAAGTATTATGTTCTCAGTACTTCGTTGAAGTTGACGGTTCCGATTGTCTTAGTTTGTTGAAAATCCAATCTTGGTTTTTTTAGTGGTATTGATTATTGAAGAGAAAGATGGTTGATTCGAATTCTTCGAATTCCAGCAGTAAGTACACAAAGGTGCATGGATTTGATATTATCAAATTCAATGGGAAGAATAACTTCACATCGTGGCAAACAGATGTGAAAGATATTTTTGTTAGTATGAAGCAAATCAAAGCCCTAAAGGGGAAACCTGAAACGACAAAGTTGCCAACAGGTTGGACGAATGATGATTGAGAAGAGTTTGATCAACAGGCATGCAGTACGATTAGTTTATATTTGACGAGGGATATCACATACAATTTTGCCTGTGAAACCTCGGCAAAGGAGTTATGGGAGAAGTTAGAGAATTAAAGCTCTATCTTAGTAAGGAATTGATGTCAGAACTCTATCTAAAGAGGCGTTTGTATTAGACAAGATTTACACCTGGTAAGTCTGTGATTGATCATATTAATGATTTTAATAAGATCTGTTCTGATTTAGCAAACATTGATGTGATGCTACCTGATGGTGAGAAAGCTATAATTTTATTATGTTCATTACCATCTTCGTGGGAAACAACAGTTGAATATTTTATTGCAAACAAAAAGACCACAAAGCAGTTGGTCTATGATAATGTTGTTTCGATGTTACAATCCAAAGCCATTAGAAAAAAGGAAGATGATGATGTAGTTCAGGCTGAGGGTATGTATGTTAGAGGTAGATCATCACATAGAGGTTCGTCGAGTTCTAAAAGTCGCTCTAAATCTCAGAAAAGAGATTTGAAGGATGTTGAGTGTTATTATTGTCATATCATGGGTTATTATAGTAAATATTGTCCTCAGGTTAAGGCTAAAGAAGAGAAGAGGAAGAAATCTAATCTGAACACTAAAGTTGCTAACATTGCTTAAAGTAGTGATAAGGTAGTAAAGTCTATTGGAGACAATGAGGATGAAGTGTTAACAGTTACATCAAATAGCTATTTAGCTGAAAGATGGTGTCTTGATTCAGCTGCTTCGTATCATATGTGTCCCGATAGGGAGTCTTTCACAACTTACAGAGAAGTAAATGGTGGTAAAGTCTTTATGGGCAATTCGAATGCCTGCAAGACAATTGGTGTTGGTACAGTACAGATCAAGACACATGATGGAGTTGTAAGAACCTTGACAGAAGTCAGGCATGTTCCTGATTTGAGAAAGGGTTTGATTTCGTTAGGTGTACTTGAAGATAGTGGTTTCAAGTTTACCAGTGAGAATGGTCTCTTGAAGGTATATTATGATGACAGGTTATATTTGATGGGCGAAAGACATGGAAACTTATATTTTCTTATTGGAGATATAATTTCAGGTGGAGCTATGGCTATGGTTTCTCAAGCGGTTGATGAGAAACAATTAACTTCTACTCAATTATGGCATATGCGGTTAGAGCATATGAATGAAAAAGGTTTATCTATATTGAGTAAAAAGGGTTTGCTTGGTGGCCAGAAAACTTGCAAGCTCGATTTTTGTGAGCATTGTGTATTTGGGAAGCAGTGCAAAGTTCGTTATGGTACCGTTGTTCACCGCACTAAGGGTACTTTAGATTATATACATTCAGATGTATGGGGTCCCTCTAGAACAATTTCTAAGGGAGGAGCAAGGTGGTTTGTGACCTTTATCGATGATTTCTCGCGGAGAGTTTGGTTGTACACCATGAAGCACAAAAACGAAGTCACCAATTTGTTTAAGAAGTGGAAAGTTATGGTTGAAAAACAGACTGGCCGTGTTGTGAAAAGAATACGTTCTGATCGACAATGGTGGAGAATACACTGAAGACCCATTGAAAGTTTATTGTGCAGAACAAGGTATCGTTAGACACTTCACAGTGAAAGGTACACCACAGCATGGGGTAGCTGAGCATATGAATCACACACTACTAGAGAAAGCACGGTGCATGTTATCCAATGCAGGTTTGGGTAAGGTATGGTGGGCTGAAACAGTAAATACGGCGTGCTATCTCCTGAATCGATCACCATCTACAACAATTGATTGTAAGACATCTATGGAAGTTTGGTCTGGTACACCTCCCGATTATTCAGATTTGAAGGTGTTTAGTTGTCCTGCTTATTTTCATATCAGAGAAGATAAGTTAAGAGTCAGGGTCAAGAAAGCTATTTTCTTGGGATATCCACAATGTATTAAGGGTTATCGTTTTTTTTTTTTTTTTTTTTTTTTTTTTTAGGTTGGTAAGGGAGGTTGTGGGGACCCCTACCCCTTTTAAATTACGTGTGGAAACTTATATCAACAATCCACTGTTGACGTGTTTCGAATCCACGACCTCTCCACTTTGTGAGAGGGGTGCTACCATTGAGCCACAGGCTCATTCGCAAGGGTTATCGTTTATGGTGCCCATAGTTGAATAAATTCCAGATCAATCGTGATGTGACCTTTAATGAGAAAGCAATATTTGATTCAAAAAAATTCACAGGTTGGGACTCTCAACATGAGGGTGATGATAATGACAGTGATGGTAACGATACCATGCAGGTGGAGCATAATGTTCTATATTCATCTACAATAGATAAAGAGGTGATTGTTGTACATGTACCTACAAGTTCAGAGGTTACACAGGTAACTACAGACTCATATCCAGACACAGAGAGTGTAGATGATGAGATTGAAGAGGAGGTTCTTCTTGAAGATACTTTACTGCAGCAACAATTAGAGCAGCATCATGAGCGGCCATCTTTAGCATCTCAACGTGAACCACGTTTGAGAAACGCACCAGTTCGACTTGGTTTTGAGGATAGTGCATCTTTCGCATTATCAATATTTTGTGATGATGAGCCTTCTACCTTTAAAGGGGCAATGAGAGGTATGTATGTGTTCATTATGGTCAGCTCAGTTTTTTTTTTTTTTTTTTTACAATCTTCGCCGAGGTGGAGAATTGTAGAAAAGTGACATGTGGAGGTTACATGTAATGGATTCCTATTAGGAATCCGTTTCCTTATTTGGCAACAAGTTTGGTGGAATTCTAAGAAGGATTCAATAAGGATTTCTAATCTATTAGAAATTTAAGTTGTTGTTGATTTAGGAATTGGGTTACCAATTGGACTAACCAAAGAGGTTATAAATATTGGTGGTGTGTAACCATAAGAATTGGAGCAAAGAAGAAAGTATGAGTGAGGGAGATTTGTGAGGAAACCTAAACTAAGGTTTCATTAGTTATTGTGTAGTTCACTTCTCAATTATCAATAAAGCTATCTCTCTTAATTTGTCCCGTAGATGTAGGCATATTGCCGAACCACGTATATTATTGTGTTTCCGTATTTCTGTTTTAGTTTACATCTTTTGTGTAATCATATCAAGATCCTGTATATTTATCATAACAATTTTATGGCGACAAACTTAGGGTGTTGGAACATGCGAGGCTTTAATAAATCATCCAAACATACAGAAGTGTGAAGTCTAATGGTTAAGCATGAGCTGAGGATAATAGGTCTGGTAGAAACTAGAGTTAAGAAGGGAAAGATGCAAGATATCATGGCAAATATGTGCCCTGGTTGGTTGCACATGGAGAACTATTCTTTTAACCAACTAGGCAGAATTTGGCTATGCTGGAACCCCAATGAATGCACACTAAATAACTTTCTGTACGGATTGCAGCACATCACAGCCGAGGTATGTTCTTTTAGTGGTAAGATGTTTATGATAACTATTGTGTATGCCACTAATGATGCCTTGAGAAGAAGAGAATTGTGGACTCATCTTATGAATGTAGGCATGAGGTGCACGGTGCCTTGGCTAGTACTTGGGGACTTCAACACAGTTCTGAGTACCAAAGAGAAGGTAGAAGGCAGAAGGCGATGCGGTTCCAAATAATTATACTGAATTCTTACAGTGTGTGAACGTAGCTGGATTGATTGACATGAAATACACCGGTGATTACTTAACTTGGAATAATGGTCAGGATAACAGAACGTGGTGCAAGTTGGACAGGTCATTAATAAATTGTGAATGGGCTCTCACTTACCCAGAGCATGAGATGTTTAGATTCAACTTGCTATATAAAAAAATCTTGCTATACAATTCAACTTTTTTAACTATCATACCAACAGTATACAGATTCATACAATTTAATTGAGGAATTGTACATGGAAATGTTTACCACCACTGCCGTGAGGTCTAGATCAAGAGGCTAATTTACCCTTTGACAAGTTGTGCGTATCTCGCCTTGAGTACCAGTTAAGGGACTTAAGTTCCCCATTTTAACCATTGCATTCATGAAATCTGTTGAAAAGGCACTAGCAGCATTGGCATATGTCCTTACAATCGAATCGGTCGAGCCACCGTTAAACAACACCTGATCAGAGTTAAGAAGTCCTCTTCTGTTCATCAATGCCTGGAAATAATTGTTTCCAAAACGACCTGGGCTTTGAGGGTCTAGTGGTGCTAAGTTGCCATCTCCACCACTACGAGGACAAGTTGCCTGCCTAGACACTGCGAATGCGGGATCGATGTTGCTAGTATTACTATAGATTCGATCTCTAAAAGAAGAGCATTGGGCTTGGCCTATTGAGTGTGCTCCAGATAAAGCTACCATTTCTCGTTCACTAAAGCCTTTACGTTGAAATATGTCTATGATCCTTGGAAGATCGTGAAAGAAGGCGGGGAGATCGCTTCTTGCTCCTGCAATGTTTGGAGTTCTTGTATCTCTCCTTCCTACTGGAACTGAATAACTTGGTCCTCCAAGCTGAGATACAAAATGAAATTTTGGTTATAACTAATATATATGGGAATACAATTATGTTTTTGAATTCCATTATCTAAATTCATTCAATCAACGCCAGTTAGTTTACTTACTTCAACAATGGAGTCTCGGCTACTAATGGCTAGGATGTCTGCACATGAAACTACACTACGCCCACATGCTCTATCAACCTGTGCCTTTATGCTATCAATAACATCATACCCTCTTACCATAGCAATATTGCCTGGGGCATTTCTTTCACCGCCAGACAATAGAATTCCTCCATCACAACCCTGAAGCCATGAAAGCAATGCACCTTAATTAGATCATAAATACTACTTAACATAATTATATATAATTAAGACGACAATATAAACCATTTTGAGTAAGAAAATGAACTTACACTAACAAAACAATCATGAAAAAATAGACGTAAAATGGAAGCACCCATTCGACCATCTCTATTGATGACAGACCGTGTGGCTGACCGAACAGTATCAAAAACTGATGGGCATGTACTGGCATAGTAGGAGACTGAAAGCTGTGCTAAAGCAGCTGGTAAGGAAAAGGTGGTTAAAAGGACCATAACAAGACCTATTGAGAGAACTGAACTAGTACTGCTAGCCATTTGAGAATGATAAAGAACAAAACTTCTTATGTCTTTTGTTATTTTGCTTCAAAGCTAGAAAGAAAAGAAAGATTTTTTGTGAGTGATTTGCATGGATTGAAATAGCTTGTATTTATAATAATAGTAGATAGACAGTTGATAGAAATTAATACTTAAGAAAGGAAGGTGGTGTCCTGGTGACAAGTGACCAATTCTTTCATTAAAAAAAAAATGAAGGATAGGAAGACTAGTGACCAATTCTGTTGTCAGGGTTTGAAAAGATGTCTAGAGACAAATATATTGACCCAGCAATGAACTGAAATTTGACTCTAAGTTCAGTGTGGTTACAATGACGGCTAACTGGCTAAGATTTTCTTCTACGCGGTTCTAACCATTCTTTTTTAATAAAAAAAAATATCTTATCAAAAAATTAAATAAATAAATCCAGCACATGAAGTGATGGAGAAACATTATCAATATTTACACAACTAGTACATATTTTCCATTAGCACTTAATTGATATCATTTGGGTATCTGTAACTTTGAATTAAAATGTTTAGATAGTGAGTGCAAAAATGTTTTGAAGTACATTTTTATCAAACATTTTTGATGGGATGGCCACATTGTTTTCTGATTCACAGAAAAGCTTCGGTTAAACTTTCAGATTTTGCGCAAGGTTTCATCATAATAAAAAATAAATAGACGGGGGATACCTCTATGAATCCATCTCCGGGCTCCTTTGAGGATTTTGAGTATTTCGTCAAATGGGTAGCCGAGTGTTCACTAGCAGCAGACAGGTTGAAAGAAAGGCATCCGGAGGTATGGGCAGAAATCCAGCACCAGTGGACCAAAAAAGTTTCGGCGACGGTCAATAAAACCATTCACAAGTATCTAAATACTTGGAAACAAAATGGTACATGGAAACCATATCCATATTGTGACGACTCTTCGGATTCGGATATATATATATATATATTTTAATCCAGGATATATGGTGAAAACAGTAAATAAAGAACAGAACAAGAAAATAGAAGAACATGTACTATTCACATAAAACAGTAAAATTAAAAAAGTACAGAGTAAAAAGAAGAGAAAACTTACAAAAAGAAAACTTTATTCACATAAAAGTTGTACTAATTGTACAACCAAGTAGTAGTTACACACCCCCTAAAGAAAGCTTTAAGTAAAAACTAAAGACCGAAAGATTGAAAAACCAAAAGATTTACAAGAAGAAAAGAAAAGATTACAAAAGAAGAGCAAAAGGGAGAAGAAGAGAGAAAGCTAAGCAAGTGTCGAAGCTTGTTCTCTTTCATTTACAAGGGCCTCTTATATAGGCAAAGTGAGAGGTGGGCCCTATTGAGCATCTTGTAAGTGGGTAGGTCCCATTGCGCACCTTGTGATGTGTGGGCCCCATTAAGCATCATGTAAGTAGGTGGGCCCCTTTGAGCACCTTGTGAGTGGGTGGTCCCCATTGAGCACCATGTGATGTGTGGACCCCATAGTCAGCTGATTGAACTGGTATGTGGACCCCATAATTTTTATCGGAGTCTGATAAATGGGCAGACATACTGTCCTGTGGATACTATTTTGTGGTCCCCTTATGATTTGCGGGATCTGATAAAGAAACCCTAATAAGGGAGATAATTGCTAAAGTTCAATTCTTTCTTTGGCTGTTATAGATGAAAAGTAAGATGAAGAAGCTGGAAAGACGATTGAAATTTTTCTAATAGTAGTGGTGGGTCCTGAGAAGGTAGACCCTATGTTACCCCATGGATGGGAAGTTTGGTTGCATTATTGGATGGAATAAATAATTCTTAAGGGTCAAATCATGGTAATAATTATTATAGGCATATAGAATAGGTAGTGTGAGTAAGGTTTTACTGAATTGAGGGTTTGTCTTTAAGCTGAAGAACCAACCGATGGCTAGAAATCAACAAGGGTTGGAAAGACACATGGGTCGTAACAATTTGTAGGCCTGTGATTAGGCGTGACATGGTATGATTGATAATTGAATTTGATAATCCGCCACGAGAAAGGAGAGTGGTGGGTGTCAATTCTATCTGATTAGAAGAATTTAATTTGAAATTGTAGTTCAGGGCTGTTAAATCGGAGGCGATAAGGTTTACGGCCGGGTCAAATTTAAACCACCAATTATCAAACCAGGTGGGAACTGAGTTTTTATTCTTTTCAAAATCAGAGGAAAAGTAGAAAACCCAGAAATATTCTTTTTGAGGGATTTGATGAAAAAAGGTATAAGTCCATGCATCCATATAATCCCAATAATTAAAAGTCTGGTTACTAAAGCTATTAGCTTGAGTAAGGGGACCAATTAGGTCTTTGGTGGTAAGAGGATCACCCCATTCCACGTATTCCATTATATTATGGATAAAAGCTCTTCGATAAGGCATAGATGATTGGCCATTAATAATGGTTGGAGAATGATCCAAAGAGACGGGGGAAAGTTTTACCTTTTCCCTTATCAGAGCCCGAAATATGACCAGATTCCTGACCAGGAGAAGTCATTCCTGTAATGACAATAATAATGTCTGATTGCTTCAAAAGCATTGATAATGATGATATAATCATAATACTTGCATAACTTCAATTGGAAGTAATTAAATTATATAAAGATCATTTCATAAGAATTGAGAAATGGAGTTATGTCATTTGTAATTCTTCGACCATCATTGTGGCCAGTTCATAACATGACTATAAGTCAAAAATTCTTTGTAATTCTTCGACCATCATTGTGGCCAGTCCATAACATGACTATAAGTCAAAAAATCTTTATATTAAGAATTAGGTAAATATTCCCTCGATATCTAATAAGATTTTGAATCCATTGTCTATAAGACATTATGAGCTAATCCTTGTATTTGGATAAGACCATGGGAACATTGCAAATATTATCTTATAAGACAATAGGAATATTGCTATCTGATTCATAGGATAAAGAATTAGATTGTTCTTCATCAATTTGTTCTTCAAAAATCATTTTCTCTTTTAATTGTTGTATATACCCATTATTGGGTTTAATAGTGAATTCGAAAATAATTTTATTTCCCAAAAGGGTAGTATGAATACCTTCATCATCTACTCTTTCAATAGGCCAAATAAGGCTCAAGAAAGGTTTTCCTAAGATGACCATTTGAGATAGAGTATTAGATAGGACAAAAGGAGTTCTAATACGAATAGTATTATTACAGACTAGTACATCTGATAGTTTATAATTTATCTTCATAGAAGAACCATTTGCAGTATTCAAAGCATAATGAATTTTTTCAAAATATTTAGAAGGTACTAATCCTTCTCTTATGCAATTAAGATCTGACCCACTGTCTATCAGGGCAATGGTATCCAAAATAAAATCATGATTAATAATAAGTCTAGTATTAATATACCATTTCTGATTAATGCTATGATTCAGAGATAATAAATCCCCAATCTCTTCTTTAGTGATGGTAGGAGGAGGAAGAGTATTGTTGGTTTCAAGTTGGGAAATTCTCCACCTTAGATTTTCTATTTCAATTTTCAGATTATTCATTTCTCCTTTAAGATCAGACATAGTAGTTTCTTTAACCATAGTTCTTGATTCAATTCTATCAAAAACCTCTTGTAAAGAATAAGGTTTTAAAATACTGGAATTTAGATTAGTATTAGAAGAATTTTTTAAATATCTCTCAATAGCCTGTCTTTTTTCAATGGGATCGGATATCTTATCAATAATATCAAGAATTAAAGTCTGATTTTCAGATAGGACATTAATATTAAGCCCATTCATATCAATAATAGCTTTGTAATAGTCTTGGGAAGTCTTGCAATGTGTAGAACAACCTTTTCCAGACTGATTACCGCTACTAGAATCACTATTAGTGAGCTCTTCTATTTCCATAATATGGTTAGAAGAATCTTCAGAGTAATAACTACTAGAAGGTTCATAGTTATCAAGAATTTGATTGATTTATTTCTTAACATTGTCTTCAATGCTTAATTCATTGATTTGTTTACGAATATCAGTTTTAGAAGTACAACGGTTAGCATAATGACCTTTATTGCCACATTATTTATGGCAAGTAATATTTTTTAAATTCTTAGAATCCTTATTTGGGTAAGAATTTGATTTTTGCTTGGAAAAGACCTGGTCAGGTCTTTTATAAGTGTGACTTGAAGATTTCCTACGAAAAGGTTTCTTAAAAACTCTTTTTTGAGATATAACATTTTTATTTCTTTGTTTAGAACTAGGCATGTCATACCCAAATTGCTCACAAAATTGTCCTAATTCCTTTTTCCCAGTTAAATTCTAGGTTTTAAGCTGATTTTTAAGACGTTACAGAGGGCTAGCCCTTCAGAAGTGCATTCACTAATAAGTTCACCATAAGTATAAAAATCATAAGGGATCTGAATCCCATCATGCTTATTTTTAAGTCTATTTTTGACTTTTTCGGCAAATAGACGAGGTAAACCAGAAATGAATTTTTCTTTCCAAAAAGCATTATTACCATCATGCCTAACAGTGATTTTAGCCATGAAAACATCTTTATACCAACGGAAATGAGTCAACGTTGGACATTTTAAATTCATGAGCAAGTCTTTTCCCCGTTCATGGGCAGTCATAGTATTACCAATAAAATGTTTGATTATCGTTTGAATTAAGGTATAGACTGCATCCTCACTTTGAATAGGTTGTCCTGAGGTGCTGGGTTCTAGTTTTTTAGAACTATAAATTCCTTCTTTTTGACTAGGGGTAAGAATATTATCCCACCAGCCTTTTAATTGGCCCGTAAATCCGGCTATAATACAATTAGCTGTTTGTCTGTCCGTTTTATTGAAATTTTTACAAACAGTTGCAAACATAAGCATTCTATGTAGAGTGACATATATCAGATATTCAGATAAACTATCTATATTCCATTCGTAGATAGTTTTAACACTGTATGGAGTTTGTACAGCAATATAATCTTCTTCATTTAGAAGGTCTGTAGGAGTGGGCCTAGGATAATAGGTCCGAGTAGGCGGTATTTTAGCTTTATTAATTAGATTTGCTAAAATTTAGTTCATTAACTTCTTGTTCCATATTGTGCAAAATATTTTGAAATTCTTCAATATTTTCATCTGATAAATTTTTGTTAATAAAATTATCATTTTGTGATAAAACAACAATATGATTATCGGTTAATTTTATTCCTTTTAAGATATTGATTATTAGAAACAAATTATTGTTTGAAAAGGACTTGATTAGATCTACTATAGACAGATTTCTGACTAAAAGGTTTTTTGGAGACTTTTCTTTGAGAAATAATATTTTTAATACTAGGTGTTGAAACAAGTATAGTATTTTTGAATTGATTAGGATATTGTCCTGTTTCATAGTTCTCAGTTAATTTCTGAGTGTGAAGTTGATTTTGTAAAAGCACTTTATTACTAAAGGTTAACTTTGTAATAATAATTTCTTTACTAGAAGAGAAAAGGATAACATCATGTTTATCTTCTAGACTGACTTCGATATTAATATCTTCAGTATTCTTACTAGATATAATATTAATATTCTGTCATAATTCAATAATATTCTGTAATAATAATAATAATAAATTAGACTTATCCAACAAATTTATTAATTTAATTAGACTTACCCCACAGATTTCAACTTATTTAGAGAAACCCCACAGATTTATAACAGGTCAACCATCAGTTGACCAAGTCAAACCCATATTTGACATGTATTTTGACACAAACTATCCTAAATACCCTTAAACTTATTCACCCACCATTCCACTGATACTCATCTTCTTCTTCTCCAAAATTGGTTTTGTGCATCTTGTACACAGGAATTTGTGATACCAAACAATTAATATGTTGACCCATCATATAAAAAAAATAAAATTGGTACCTAAAACCCTAATTTAATTTACTTGATTTTACTTGAAGTGTTAGATATGCTCCATGTCTTGGTACTTTTTCATCTTGTTTTATCAACACTTTATTTTTTTTGTTTGGAATGTAGGGTTACATCTCCACCTTTGGATAAGAAATCAGATTTAACTTAATCTAAGAGTTGCAAAACCAAGTTATCATGGGTTTAAGTGAGTTTCTTGTCTATGTAAAATAGTTTAGGGGTATTTTAGGTACTTAATGTTAAAATACAAGTCAAATCTGAATTTTACTGGGTCAGCTGGCGGTTGACTAACAATTGTTATAAATCTGTGGGGTTTCTCTAAATAAGTTGAAATATGTGGGGTAAGTCTAATTAAATTGATAAATCTATGGGGTAAGTCCAATTTGCCCTAATAATAATAATAATAATAATCTTTTTTTTTAAAAAAAATCTATTTTGGAAGGGATGGGGATGTTTCAGACAAGAGAATGAGAAACGTGTTTCGATTCACCCTTATTTCGTATAGACAATCTGTTAGTCGTAAGATATAGGTAACCACAGTAATTTACAGGAATATAATGCAACACACTAACGGACTTTGTTGACTGTCTATTCTTCATGCTTATGGCTTCTTGTGTATTTCAGTTGTTAAACAATAATCAACTTGAAGGTCGACTTCCACAGAAAGTTTACTCTATTGGTGTTCATGGTGGAGCTATTGGCCAAGTTTCGAATCTCGTCAAAGTTTTGAGTAAGTTTCAATGGGAAGAATGCACATAGTTTACATTTAATGCTTAATAGGTGTGTATTTGTGAAAATTTGTCTTGACCTTTATCGACATCATTATGCTTTTATGTTGTGTCAGTGTAGAGTGCTTTATTCTTCCTAGCCAATTAAATATTGATTTTATAGTGCTATCAAATTGTATTAGTATGTAATCTTTGATAGTAGACAATATTGGTTATCTGTACCTTGCCATATATCTCTTATAACATATTGATTTTTGCCCCATCTCCTATAAATTATTCATGTCCACCTATATGCATTATACAGTAGTTAAACCTTGCTTACATAACAAAAATTGTGTACGGTTGTTTTGTTTTTTTCCTATTTGATACATGATAAAAGTGTTGCAGAAGTTGAAATTGCAAGTAACACTGATCATTTTTATTCTAGATTTGAAGCGAAGTCCATTTATTTCTTTGTCTTGATATAACAACTTGATTGTGGCTACTAAATCTGAATTGTGAACCATAGGTAGTTGGAGTGATAAGAAGCTATTAAATATTAATATTAACTCAACTTCCAAATCAATTTGTGGTTTATGACCAACATAACTTGGTAAATTAAGCATTATTAGAGTGACGTGTTAAAGACCCCAAGGGAGCTCACAATAGTGCCTGATCATATCTTACATGCATCATGTATGCAACTCTAATTTTATTGATATCATTCTCCTTTCCCACTAACAATTCGCCTGTATCCATTTACTTAATTTATCTACAATCTGGCTAAGTCTACTAACACTTAAGAAAGTATCATCATTCACATACTATTACAAGACTCCTGGTGGTATCATTGTCAAGTTCGGTGGGTGATAAGTCCTCAAAAGTGTATATTTATCCCCTGAATAACACCTTGTTTGTTTAACACTTAGCTTATATTATTGTCTTATATCTTTTGATTAGTGTTTTCTTGTCTATTGTGTAGGTTTCATGAGCCGAAATGCGAATATTGTGTTAAAGCCCGAAAAAAGTCAAGAAAAGCCCACAAAAAGGAGAATTGATATTTGCACCCACAGATCTGCTGAGGGCACTCCACGGTCAGTCCTGTTGACTTGACTTTATGTCAAAGTGGGGTGGTCGAAATCTCAGCCCAAACCGGGTCCTATTGGAGCCCACAAGTCAGAATTTCAATTTAGGGCTTTATTTAAAGTCCAAACTTTAAAATGCTCTACAAGAAAATCCAGAAGTCTGATTTGGGCTCATGAGCTATCAAACTGAAGGTCTTGGTCCAAGCTACAACTTAAGCCCAAGAGATTTAAGTTTTGCTGAAGAGCTAATTCCTCTAGAAGACCAACAACAACAGCCATGAATTTGACCTAATTTGGAAGTCTTTGCATGTAAGTATTCTACTTTGTATTTTCTATATAAGAGAAGTAGTAGCTAAGGTTTAAGTAGATTTTTTATGAATTGAAGATTGAAGAAAAGTTCATCTTCTTCTTATTCTTTTGTATCAAACATAATATTCAATATCAATTCCATTATCTTTTCCATTATGATGACTTGTGATTTATTTATTTATTCCATGGTGTCATCATCAAGGATTAGTAGCTAAATCTCTTTAGGGGGATGGTTGAAGCACTCTAGATGATGCAAAAGCACCATGTTTGTTCTTATTGTTCTTTGTGATACAAAATACTTAATGCTTATTTACTTCTAATTTGCAGTATGAGGTAAGTATGATTATTTACATGTTCTTGTTATCCATGATGTTAAAATACTATTGTTAAGGTTTAGGGAGACCTAGCTTTAATGGTTTTATTTATATTGATTAAAGATGTGTAGTGAAATAACTGAGAGGTGATTATTAGATATCTGCAATTGATATCTTTTATTGGAACGTTTTTGTAATTAAGTTAAATAGCTGAGAGGTGATGATTTAGCTATGAATAAATATGTTGAGTTAATTAAATTGAATAGCTGAGAGATGATGGTTTGATTAATAAGACATATTCAATAGTATGCATAAGAAAATCCCGTTTTAATTGAGTGGAATAGCTCAGAGGTGACTACTTGATTGTTATAGGTATTAATGATTAATTGGAATAGGTGAGAGGTGACTAAATAATTGTTATAGATTGAACATGAAAGAACAACATGCTATGTTTGCATGGTTTACTTTGTGGATACCGATTCTTCCCCCTTTGTCATCATTAGTCTTCTTTACATCTCTACCATCTTCTTATAAGTTAGGGTTTATTTAATTATTGCCTGTAGGAAATTAGAATCAATCTCAATTCGTATTATTGATTCCCTTGGTGTTTCTAAACAATTGTTTTCTATTGTGTTTGAGCTAAGATCTCCCCCTCTGAGGTGGGTACGACCCTTGCTTATTACTTGTCTACTTTGATAACCAATTTATACAGGCACAAGAAGGAACTTCAAGTTAAAAAATATAATCTTTTGATAGAGATTAGAGATTAACATCCTTTGGTCTCTATCAAAATGACGTTGTTACCGGGGCAAGGTGTAACGCCCCGGGATTTCGTCCTCGCTCATCCCGGTGCGTCGAGCACCATACCGCTCACTAATGTCAATATTGTTCCCCTTTAGTCACTGCGGATATCCAGCAGTAGAAGGTTTTGGATCAGGGCCCACCCATGTGGTTTACCCCAAAAGGCCTTGACATTAGTTAGAGTATGGTTAAGCTCTATATACTACCAATACAACCACTTCCTTGGAAATGTGGGACTAACACGAACTCATGGGTGTTACAATCTCACCACCTTAGAAATAGAGCCGTCCTCGGCTCTGCAGTACACTAAGTACAGTCCCAAAATCCTATATAAAAATTACAACCATTGATTTTGCTAGAAATGAGAGATTAAATCACAACCGTTTATTATTCAGATGTATTTACAAAACTACCCTTAACAGTTGTTTCCAACTAAATGACGTGTACGGCTGAGATTAAACATGGATTTGTGCATACAACGAAAAGAGGACACGTGTTTGTAGCCGTTTGGAGGGTAATTTTGGCGGGAAAATTTTGAGAAGATAATCACTTCCAAACAAGAACCCTAACTTACCAAAAACCATTTTTCTTCTTCCAACCGCCTCCATTAACACAGTTACCATTTCTTGTTGAAATTATACCGTTTCAATTATTTCTTTGTAGTTCTAGAACTTTTAATTTTGACAAAGAATGGTTGTTGAATCCACCACCTCCAAAACCCTAGAAACAGTATCAATGTCTCTTAATGAGAAGTTTGAAGGAGCAATTGAAGAAAAAATTGAAGAGCAAGTAGAAGAAACTGAAGAGAAAGAAGCAGAATTTGGAAAGAAAGGCGAAGAAGAAGAAGAAGAGAAACATGTAGAAGAAGAACAGCAAATTGCAGGCGAAGAACAGCAAACCGAAGTGGGAGAACAACAAATCAAAGTGGGAGAACAGCAATTTGAGGTGGGAGAACAGCAAATTGAGGTGGGAGAACAACAAATTGAAGGAGGAGAACAGCGAATTGAAGAAGAACAACAACAAATGGAAGAAGAAGTAGACAAAATTCAAGAGTAACATGATGAAATTCCAGAATCAAGTGGAGTAGAACAGATGAGAAAGAAATATGGCCGTAATTTCAATGTAACGGTAAGATGCTCAATGAAGAAGGTAGGTGATCATTTTGGGAGTAAATTACCTCTGTTGGAGAAGGAAAATTTTAGTTCTTCATGCTTTAGGTATTTCTTAGATGTTCAAACAGATAAATTGCACATGATTACATCTGTTGTTACACAAATTGTGAAAGCTAGAGTTGGTAAATTGAAGTACAAGATTGGGGGAAAGGAAATGCAGTTCAAACCATTTGATGTGACTTTAAATTTAGGATTGAAAATTGGTCATGTACCACATGAGTTCATTTTCATGGAATCAGAAGTTCCAAGTCCATTTAGGGAGAAATATTTTGGCAAGAGGAAAAGCATTAAGGAAAAGAACATGAAAGATACAATTGAAGTAGCACGAAATGATCATAATTCTGGTGATGATGTGCATCGTTTGAATCGTTTGTTGCTTCTGTTAACATGCCTACTACCAGATGCATCTAATACCATTGATGTCAGGTATGGCTAAAATTCACACATTTATCTTCAAGTGTGGTTATATTATCTGCTAAATATGTTCATGTTATCTTCTAAAATTCACACAATGTTATCTGGCAACATTGTGGTTTTTATTCTTATATGCTAAATAGTAATATTTAGGCTTCATATTTGTGTACTGTTATCGGCTAAAAATCAGCATGTTATCCTCTAGACTTTAATCATGTCTCCTCTACATTTAGTATATGCACAAGGTTTAGGGTAAATATGTTATGTTATATAATGTTAACATGGTTTATGTATACTGTAATAGTCTTGTAACATATATGACCATTGATCTTAGGTATGTCGACCTTGCATCAAATCTTCAGAAATTTGATGAATTTCCTTGGGGAACTGTTGTGTTCAATCTGTTAGAAAATGCTCTAGAAACAGCAGCAACAAATGAAGCAGCCCAAAAACTGAGTTACAATCTACCTGGGTGTGTGCTTGCATTTATTGTCTGGGCATACAGCCACATCCCATATCTAGGTCCTAGAAGGTAAGCTGATGTACCACCATTCCCTAGGATGCTTGGTTGGAAGAATCTTCCAGGAAAAACAACATGTAGAGAAACCATTGATAAGAAGTTTAACCCTCCTCGCGGAAAAGCAATCGAAGTTGCTCCCCCTTTCCTTACTCTTCAAGAATCTGGTGAAGCACTTGTTGTTGAAGCAGAAAAGGTATGTATACTACTCTCTAATTAGGTTTTATATCCCATACATTATGCCTAGTCTATCTTGTAGATAGTAAATTCCTACATTACATATAACAATCTATCTGCATCCTCAAATTATGTCTATCTTATCGGCTAAAATTACAATTATATCCTCTAGACTCTGAAATATTATTTGTTAATATTAGCATGTACATAATGTTGTTGTAGTGGCAACAAGAACTTGACAAGCAAGAAAAGGATATAGGTGTGGGTTCACTGGAAAGAATTCTGAAGGGAGTGGTAAAAGACATTGAGGAAGGAGTTGTTTCTGGTGTAAGCAAGATATTGAAACCCGAGGCACTGAAAGGGGGGGTCTTCATCTTCAACCCAGAATAGAAACATTCCTAAAGGAAGGAAACAGAAGAAGAACACTACCCCCACCAGAAAGAGGAAAGAACCAAGTACCTCCACCAAAAAGAAAAAGGAACCAAGTGGGGTCACCACAAAGAGGAAGGAACCAAGTACCCCCACCAAAAAGAGGAAGGAACCAAGTACCCCCAGTAAGAGAAATGAAACTAAGAAGAGTGCAACAGCTGTAGCCAAGTCTAAAACAACTGTACCTGCCCCCAAGGCTAACCCTAAAACAACTGCTACACCCAAGACCAAAACAACTTTGGCACCCAAGTCAGTTATGAAGAAGGGCAACACAACTACCCCCACCACCAAAGCAGTCTCCAAGAGTGGTGTTAATACAAGGAGTCAAAGCATTTCCACTCCAACCAAGAGAAAGCCTACTCCATCTAAAACCAATGCAAAGACCATTTCAAGTCCTAGTGCAGATAGAAAAGGCAAGAAAATTGCCAGTGAGAAGTTAAGTTCACCAATTGCAACAACTCCAGAGAGGTCTCAAACTATACGACTCTCTTTAGGTGGGATGAGGGTCACAAGGAGCACAAGTCAAATTAGAGAACAGGAGAAGCAACAAGTGACCCCACCTCCACCTCCACCAAAGAAACAGAAGACCATCCCACCTCCTACCAGAAAACAACCTCTTAGGTATGAATTTCAGTTATATCCTCTATATCCCTAATTATTAGCAGCTAATTGTTAACTTTATACCATCTAATATTTGTCTTATATCCTCAGGCAAAGCAAAGTAGCAGGTCTTGACAGGTCATGGAGGAAAAATATAAAGCCAAAGATGCAAGAATTGCTGAGAGGAAAAATGCCAAAGAAGAAACTAAAAAAAGAAGATTTATTCCAAGGCCAGATAGTGATGAAGATGAGGACATACATGTTCAAAAGAAAGGAAAAAGCACCCAAGGGGGGCTGAGATAGAAAAAAAAGGATGATGGAGCAGTTGAAGGAGCAGTTGAAGGAGAAGGAAAGAATGTTGAAGAAAAAGTTGAAGGAAAAGGAAAAATTGAAGGAGAAGTTGAAGGAAAACTTAGTAATGAAGGAAAAGTTGAAGGAGAAGAAAAAGTCCAAGGAGAAGGAGAAGAAAAAAAATGAAAGTGGAGGAAAGATTGCAGTAGAAGCTAATAATGAAGGAAATGTTAAAGGAGAAGAAAAGGTTGATGGAGAAGGACAAAATGAAAGTGAAGGAAAGGTTGCAGTGGAAAGTAATACAGCACAAGAAGTTATTGTTGCTGATGCAATGGCAATATTGGCCCAATCAGATATTCTTGATACTACCATGGAGCATGTGCAGGAGTTGGCCATCCTCAAGTCTGAGAATACTGATGTGCAAGATCTGAAAGAGTTGCCTACTAAAATTCAAGAGGTAGATGCTAAGGAGGATGAGCAAGATGAAGAAGATTATAGCTTTGATGATGACATTCCAGCTCCTAAGAATATTCCTCAAGAATATTTAGTGGAAATAGATGGTGCATCAGCTGGTGAGATGGGTAATCTTGAACACCATGAAGATGATATAGTTTTCACTGGTGATTTAGAAGAAGATGAAGAAGTGGATAAGCAAGCTATTGATGACTTTAACAACAGCCAGAAAAGATTGAGAAAAAAGAATCAGGGGAAGGAAGAGGGGAAAGAAGTTGATGCTCAGCTGATGATTACCATGGGCATGTCATTTCTAGACAGAACTACAACTCATAATGAGATAGATGTTTTGAACTATTACTGGTGGTTGGCGAAGGAGCCAAATTTTGAGCATAAAGTGATGAGAGTTTATGGATATGGACTGGAAGTCCATGTGAAGCAGTTTTACAGCCTATGGAACACTAATTGGGTGCATGGAGATATCATTGAAGCCTATGTTAGCTTGATCATTCGTTGGTATGGAATGATGAGGAGGCATATCAACCCACATAATCAGTATGCTATTGTTCCAACAATATATTTTGCTGTAAGTATTTTTTTTTTTTTTTTTTTTTTTTTTGTAAAGTTCTTATACTTGAACCTTTAAGTAGAGGATACAGTTTTGTTATTTAGAGTTTACACTATGAGTAATTTGGTGATACAAATATATTTGTTTGGTTGTGTCAGGGCATGCTTTATGGTGATGTTCAATATACATACAATAGGCGTATGAGGGATCCAACTTTTGCTGCACTATCACCAACAAACAGAGTTAGGAGTGGTGCCTTCAAAATTAAGATAGGTGCCATAAACATTATGAGCCCTACTGGTCATATGGAGAACCAAGTTTCCCCTTACCATGCAAAGGCTATACTTATTCCTTTACAAGTAAGAGTATTGACTTTGTACCCTCTAATGTACTTTAAGAACATCCTCTAACAACAAAGGTAATATCTGCTAAAACCTATGATATTTGTTAATAATGCTGGTCAATGATAACCACTGGGTGCTCTTGAGTTTCAGCTTTAAGGAAAAGAAGGTGAGAATATATGACTCTTTGGGCTTGAAGAGACCATCAAGACAACAGATAGGGTTGGAGAAAATGTTGCCTTATGTGGTCTTTGCTGCTGACCCTAACATTCCAGATTTTGACTTGGAATTTGCATGGGAAAGGGAGTTTGTGAATTGCCCAGAACAAGATGATGGTCACAGCTGTGGTGTTTTTTTGCTTGGTTACATTGATTGTATAGTCAGGGGTAGGGAACTTGATTTCAAGAGAAGGTCTGCTCTTATGAGGAAACGTGTTGCTATGGACCTTGTTCAGTGTGGATTGAAGCCACCAAGTAAGGGTGTATGAACAGTGTGACTAAACTTTTGTAAAACTAGATAAGTTTAATGTCCCGTCAATATTTACTTTCAGTTCAATGTATTTTGATACTTTTGAGGGATGTTCTTCAATGGTCATAAAGAATATTAGTTGGATGGTGAAAAAAATTAGTCAAATGCTTGGAATCCGCGTCTTGATCTACCACTTTATTAAATGTTACTAGTATAAATCCATGCAGAGGTTACAACTCAAACAAACCATTCTTGAGAGCATTTTTTTTTCAAAACTATGGCTTCTATTTCTGTTTCTCTACTCAAGGATGCAGATGAATGCTTTCTGAAGTTTCTCAAAATATCAGACCCTTTCCTTGGAAGTTTCAGTGATGATGAAGAAGATGATGATGACGAAGAAGAGTCTGATTCCTTGAATACCTCAGCAAGTGAAGAGAAGAAAGATGATGAGTCTGATTCCTTGAATACCTCAGATTATGTCTAGCCCAATCCTCTTGTTGAGTACCCTGATGACAGCGATGTGCCTTCTTCCCAAGAATGTGTTGCTGGAAAGGATAAGGACATAGCAGAGGAAGATGAGGTGCAGAGCAGCTTTTCTGGTGAAAATGAAGAAGAAGAAGACGAAGAAGAAGAAGAAGATTACGATGATGATGAGTGAAAGTTTTCTTTTATGTTTGCTGAAGTGTTTTCTGTTTTTTTTATGTTGTTGAAGTTTTTGTTTTTCTTGTCTTGTATGGATGTACAAACCCTTTTCCTTTCCCTTCCCTTATGCAAATTATGAAAGTATTATTATATTACATGTTCTGTTCGTCCAATATTTAGTATACGTTAGAGGATACATAATTACTAGTTAGAGATACTAATCATCACCATTAGAGGATACAGATGTGATATCTGGAAGATAAGCGAAGAAACATACAAATTAAAAGGCAATCTACAAAATGTGCCATATACAGGCAAACATAGAACAAAATGGTCAAAGTCTGGTACAACTTCCAAAACACTCCCAACACTTAATAGGAATCAGGTGGTCAAAAAATATTCAAAGTATGGTACACCTTGAGCTTTTTCACTCCTGTAATGTTGGATGTACAAATGATTTTCATTAATACAACAAGTTAGTATACATTAGATGGTAACGTTTCACTAGTTGGAGGATATTAATCCTTCAACTAGCGGATACATATTTGCCATATAAAAGGCAAACATAAAACAAAATGGTCAAAATCTGGTACACCTTCCAAAGGCATAACTTAGATAAAAAAACACCCAACACTTAATAGGAATCAGGTGGTCCATTAGGTAAAGGTTGGAAAAAATAGTCAAAGTCTGGTACAACTTCAATACATGTTGATTTGTTGTGTCCTGTACCCCTACACCTTGAGCATCTTCTCTCCTGTACTGGGATACCTTCAAGTTTGCCTCTCCTTCTCTTTTTCTTTGGACGTCCAGGCATAACACATGGTAGTGGTGGAAGAATCTTTCTGCCTACTCTATCCTTTGGCCATTCATCCTTTCCTCTTGTGGGTCTCCAATTGTCTTTGTAGGTCTCCATATATGTCTCCCTTCTGTAGTACACACCACAAAATGTGTATGGATCCATTTGACATTCTCTAATGACAGACATTGCGTGCTCACAGGGTATTCCCATAGTTTGCCACCATTTGCATGTACATTCTCTTGCATTCAAGTCCACCACACATGTCCTGCTCTCACCATAAACTGTCCAAATAGTTGGAGATATCTTCTCACGAGTGAAAGTTCTACCTCTCCAAGCATTATGCAAAATTTGTTCGTGGCACCACTTAGTTACAGGTGTCTAGAATTTCTCACCATCAACACGATAATCTCTGTGATGCCTCATGATGTTGGCATGAATTCTTTCGACCAGATTTGTAGCAGGAAGCATTCTTTCTAGTATAATCATTCTATTCCATGACTCCACATGATTAGTGTAAATAATTCCATATCTGCTTAAGAAGAGGAGAAAGATATACAATTAACCGGTATGATAACTATACTTAGACGGTAGAATGACTACTAGTAGAGGATATTGAAATGCATAGATACCGACCTGGGTTTCTCCTGAAACGCACTAGCCCACTTATTTAGTGGTCCAATTGCCATTAGGCTGTGGTATGCCTTTGGAGATATGGCCCATATTTGCAGCATCAAACCCCAGAACTCATTTTGATTGAGTGTCTTGGCAGCCTCTTTAAGCAACCACCTTACTTTTGCATTCCCATATTTAAGGGACATGTGTTGGGCACAATACATATGACAAGCCTTGGGCAAAATCTTTGGTACAGCTTGAATAATACTTTTGTGCCTATCTGAAAGAAGCACAAACTCGTGGTCAGTCCCAACCACATGGTCCCTAAGTTTTTCAAGAAACCATTCCCAATACTCATTGTTTTCTTTTTGCATAAGAGCAAAAGCAATAGGGAACACATGATTATTTCCTTCAATTCCAATTGCTGATAGTACAACTCCAGGATATCTCCTTTTCAGAAATGTTCCATCTATAATGATTACCGATCTTAATGTGTTTCTGTAAGCTCTCACAGTTATACCATATGACCAGAACATACATTGGAATTCATCACCAGGGCCTGTGATAATATCAGTCTGAGAATCTGGATCGACCAACTTAAGTTCATTACAGTATGTTTCAAGTTGTTGATATGACTCACTGAAGCTTCCCCTTAACTACAATTGGAGGATAAAAATGACTAATTAGAGGAGATGATAAAAGTAAGTAGCCGAGATATATGAATGAACTAGAGGATAAGATAGGAAGGTGCAATTTTAAATAGAACAATACCTTGGCCAATGCCTTTTCTTTAGCTCTCCAAGCAACTTTGTACGAAATCTGGGTAAGATATTCCTCCTCAATTTGGCTTTTTAGTTGTTTGGATGTAAGATCTTCATTATCCCGTAATTTTCTCGCAATTTTAGATGCAACCCAATCACTATCAGCTTGACGATTTTTTGATCCAAGTCTGAACTTCCCACATGTGTGACGCTCATCAATGCATCTTATTTGCCAAGTACCATTCAAATTTGGTGTAGCACGAACATACCATGGGCAAGTTGGAACTTTACATTTCCAATACACCATTTTCATCTCAGTTTTATACTTATTCAGGTCAAACTCCTCATCGATTGCAAAAGATTTCATGTCTCTCATAAAATCATCCCGACACAAATATATCTGCCCAATCTTAGGGAACAAGTACTTATTGTGTAAAGGTTCAGTGTGTGGAGCACAACCTCTATTGATCCGACGAAGATTTGCGTATATATTATGTAGTTCTTGTTTGATTTCATCATCTTCATCTCGATTGTTCTGAGATGGGTAATGCCTTTGACGTCGTACACTATCTTCATCCCGATTGTTCTGCTGCTGTGGAGGATTTGTCTAATTTTGAACATTGTCTTGTTGTTGTGGATCATTTGTTTGACTTGCGAAATTACCCTCCTCATGTTGAGCATTGTCATGGCTTGGAAAATGTTCTGGAACTTGTCCATGACTTGGTATATTGCTCTCATGTTGTGAAGCATTGTTGTCGCTAGATGCATGTCTGTATCTATCCTCTAAGTTGCTTCTAACATTGGCTAAACGTGTAGACGTACCTGCTACATCTAAGGGGTTTTCTTTTCCACCATAAAACCTTGACAGGGGTGTAGGGCCTTCTTCCTGGCTATCTGAATGTTGTGAACCAAACATAGGCGCAGAATCATCATACATCTGATCTTCCAATTCATCCTCTGTGGTCCAAATGATTGGTGAATCATGCACATCCAATAGAGATTTTGTATAAGTTGCATCGCTATCGTCGTCGGCTATCGAACAATCTTTACCTTCATCTTGTGGTTGCTCTTCACCTGCCCATTGAGCTTGATCTTTTAGTTGTGTTTGTTGCAGTGCATTATATTCTTCAATTTCCTCGGAGAATCCTTTCCAAAATCCATCATTATTACACATCTCAGAAAGAATTGCCGCTGCAGCACACTCCTTAGCGGATAGATTGGGAGAATTAGAGGATATATCCCCAGCATTAGAGGATATGTTATGAGAACTGTACCCAACTTTATTATCAGCTCCAATTTGCACAACATTAGCCACCAATGGAGATTCACTTCTAGATGAAACTCTAGAAGGAGCATGAGGGGAAGTTGTTATAACAGCTTGGGGATAAGTCCCAGGTGGGGTATCCAATACAAGAGGTTGTTGTTCATTCCCATCCCCCTTTGAGAAGATAACATGGCTCTTCTGTGCTGATGCAGGGTCTAGGAGATATTGGGAAGAAATACAACCTTGTTTTACAGGTGTGGAAAAATCTGAATAATCAGGTTGATTACCCCAATCTGTTGGAGGGGTAGGTTCTGGGAAAAGGTTAGGGTTCATAAAGATGGTATCTTTATAAAGATTCTATCTTTTCATGAGATACCATCTTTAAATCGCCAACACCTTCACCACATTTTTGTCATAAAACAGAACAAAACGTATGTTAAAATGCTTACACAAATCAACGACACCTACTGCATTCAAAGCCAAACAACAACACCTACTTTATTGTCCAAACATTGAAATCTGCAAATTTAAGAACATTTAAAGCTTACTTACCTAATTTACTGTTCATCTGGACTTCATTTGCAATTAGAGCTTTCGATTTTGCCTTTTTCTTTGGTGGCATTTTGGGTGTGAAGAAGTACAATGTTTGTGTGTTTAAGTTTGGGGAGAAGAATAGTGTAGAAGAAGGTGCAGAACAAAGGGAGAACAAACAATGTTAAGGTTCAGAGAAAAATCGAAAAAGTAGAAGAAGAGAAGAGATGAAGATGACGTGGTTGTATGTGCAATACATTAATTAGAAAATCCAACGGTAAGGATCTATTGTTTCCAATCCAACGGCTAAGTTTGATTTAATGTCCTTATCTAAAACTTAAATACAATAAAGGAATCTTTTCTTTTCAACCAAAAAGTTAATTTGATGGAGACAAGAGCAACAGATGTACAGAAGGGTATAATTGTAAAGAAAAAGTAGGCAAGTGGGGTAAGGTGGCTATTTGGGAAGATTAGCTCTCATTGGTGGCTATATGGGAAGAGACACCTAAAGGTGGTGGTTTTTTGAGAAATTTCCCTAATTGATATCATTTGGGTATCTGTAACTAATGTCAATATTGTCCCCCTTTAGTCACTGCGGATATCCAGCAGTAGAGGGTTTTGGATCAGGGCCCTCCCATGTGGTTTACCCCAAAAGGCCTTGACATTAGTTAGAGTATGGTTAAGCTTTATATACTACCAATACAACCATTTCCTTCGCAATGTGGGACTAACACCAAATCATTGGTGTTACACAAGGAACCGAGTTCATTCAAACACAAGCGAGAATAGTAGTTTTGGGACATCATCCCATTTCTATTCCTCCCACCCTTCTATTTTTATTTTTTTTATTTATTGTTTTTTATTTCTTGTTATTTAGTCCTCTTATTGATCTTGCAGCGAAGACGGATTGAAAAAAGCTCGAAGAACATAGTCAAAATCAAATTTTTAGAAAAATCACACATTCAGGATTTTTTCTGAAAAGTTACTGGTTCAACTTGGACCCGATCTCGAGTCGAGTTCTAATTGGCATACAACAATCTCGAGTCGAGTTCTCGGCATGAATTTTCCTCGTTTTGCGTAATTTTTCCAGGACGTTCCAGAGCAGTTTTTCAAGAAATCTTTTTTCCTATTGAGTCATGGAGAGGTGAACTAAGTAGGTTTATTTTTCCAGCATTTTTGGAGACTTGTAAGATATTTAATTATTCGATCCACGAAGGGGTCGCGGTTGTAATGTTTTTAAAGTAGGTGTTGTTAGGTTTTATTTTTTGTGTGCTCACGACGGATAGTAGAGTAAGGTTGTGGACCGGCGCCTCTCCCTCAAGGAAGTGGCGTATTACTGTGCCACCGAAGAGCTTCCACTGGCGAAGGCTGCCTATCAGAGGGAGAAGAAGGGCGGTGACGGCTCCGGTCCTTCTTCTGAACCTTAGCTTGGTTAGATTTTTGTAATAGGCTCATGTCCCAGTTTCCGGGGGACTCCCACTTGTGTATCTTTTTCCCTGAAAAAAAAATAAAAAATTTTGTTATGCAAAAACATCTTGTTAGATATCTTTATGTTAATTTCAGCATTTATTACAACTATCTATCTCCCTCGCCCCCTTATCATTTTAAGAAATTTTTCTTGGGACGATAACAGTTCTTTTTCTCGCTGACTTCATGGCGATCCATGGTTTGTTTCATGCTCAAAGGGGATTTGACCCTGCCTTGCAAGCTTTGATCCAGGGGCAGACTAGCTTGTCTAACATCCCCGGTTTTTAAGAGTGGATAGCCTCGCTCTTAAATTTTACCAAAATCGGGCTCAGCGACCCAATCGAACGTAACTGGTACTAGAACTGGAAATTTGTCCGAGCATTCTAGGCCTAGCCGCCCTGTAGAGGTTGGCAAAGGACTTGCTGGGTGGAGGTCGGTACTCTGTCACCCATTGTTTTAAGACTGGAAGCTAGGTCTAGGCATCTTAGGCCTAAAGGTTGCATAACTCTGCATTTAGGGCTTGTTAGGATCGGAAACTAGGTCCAGGCATCTTGGGTTGGATGGGGTTTTCGATCCATGTCATCCTTGGTTTCCAATACCGGAAGCTAGGTCCGGGTGTCTTGGGCCTAAAAGGAGCATGACTGTGCATTTAGGGCTTGTCAGGATCGGAAACTAGGTCCGGGCATCCCGGGTTGGATGGGGTTTTCGATCCCTGTCATCCTTGGTTACCAAGACCGGAACCTAGGTCCGGGCATCTTGGGCCTAAAAGAAAAATAACTCTGTATTTAGGACTTAGACAAGATCGGAAACTAGGTCTGGGCATCCTGGGTTGGATGGGGTTTTCGTTCCCTTTCATCCTTGGTTACCAGGACCAGAAGCTAGGTCCGAGTGTCTTGGGCCTAAAAGAAGCATAACTCTGTATTTAGGACTTAGACAGGATCGTAAACTAGGTCTGGGCATCCTGAACTTTAGTGGAGACATGATCCCAGTTTTCTCCGAGCTTGCCGGCTGTTGTATCTTTAGTCATGAATTTGACATTCCTCATGACCCAGTCGCCTGGATTGAACTTTCTCTCTACGACTCGCTTGTCGTATCCTCGTTTTATAGTTTCCTTGTACCGGAGGAGGTGTTGCAGGGCTTGTTCTCTTTTATCGTCAAGAACGGCATTTTCTCTTGCTAGGATCCCTTCATTCTCCCCGGTAAGGACTACATCAGTACGAGTTGTCGGAACTAGCAGTTCTGTTGGCATTACCGCTTCTTCTCGAAAGGTAAGCTGAAAGGGTGTCATCCCGGTGGACCTTCTTGGAGTGGTCCGGTATGCCCATAAGACCCCGGGAGTTGCATTACCCAGTTGTTTTTCGCTTTATCCAATCGCTTCTTGAGCGTATCCAAGATGACCCAGTTGGATGCTTCTGCTTGCCCGTTTCCCTGAGGGTAGTACGGGGCTGAGAAGTTGTGTTTGATCCCCAAAGACTTACAGATTAACCAGATATTATCGCAGTCGAACTGTTCCCCATTATCTGACACCAGCTCTTGGGGAATTCCAAACTTGCAGATTATATTTTTCCATAGAAATCTTCTCACATCGGAGGCGCATACCTGTACCAATGCTATGGTTTCGACCCATTTGGTGAAATAATCTGTAGCGACAAGTAAGAACCTGACTGAGTGTGGAGCCTTAGGGAGTTGTCTAGTCCCTACTTGGCGAAAGGCCATGCGCTCAGGATGGGGTGTAGTTCATTTGTCGAGGCATGACCGACCGGGGCATGCTTCTGATAAGGGAGGCATGCCTGGGTAAACTTCTTGGCGTCTGTCATCATGTGCAGCCACCATTATCCTTGGATCATTGTCTTATGTGCTAGATTCCTGCTCCCAGAATGGTTGCCGCAGATCCCAACATGGATTTCCTTTAGTATGATCAGGGTTCGTTCTGGAATGAGACACTTGAACAAGACCTCGGAGCCATGCCTCTTCATATATAGCCTGTGTGACTCCTGGTGTAGGATGACAGTGAACTTCCACGCATCCCTCCTAACTTTGGCTGATAGCTTTGGATCTTCGGGGAGTAGATGGTGGATGAGGAAGTTGATGTATGGCCTCCTCCAGTCGTGGTCGTTGCTGGACTGCAGTTCGGCGTCGATTCTGTGTACTTCCAAATTCAGGTTATCTAGAATTTCTTCGATTGGTTCCTCCGGCGGGAGCTCCAAATCGATGTGAACATGCGAGAGTGGTGGTTTTGACGGGTCTGGTTCGTCCGGTTCCGTCGAAGGTGGCATTGCTTCCATCCGGCCTCTAGTGAGGCAAGGATTCTAGTCTTCAAGCTATGATTCTGGTGGGTTCTATGTTTGACCCAGAGAAAGAGGATTTGGCTCGATCTGTGTGTCGGGCCCGAAGTCGAACTGAGAAGTTTTTTCGTTTCTCTTCCTTTTCTGTCCTCTGGTAGTGACCATGAGGACTTCCTTCCAATGCATGCATTCTAAAAGGCAGACTTCCGGTAATGGCATGTCCGGATCTTTGGGCCCGATACTCGGCTCTTTCTGATATCCGATTGACAGCTGTCGGGGCTCTATAGTGCTGATAGAAGAGGAAAGGTATGCCAAGGCTTCTGCATGCCTGACATCTATTCTTGGTCGATGCTCGACTGTGATGAACTCGAACTTTGCTACCAAGGAGTGGACGACATCAAGATATTTCGCCATCCGGTCGTCCTTGTCTTGATCATGACTCTCCGCGCCCCGAGTTGGAGTGCCGTCTGGAGACCATAAATCAAAGCTTCGTATTCAGCCTCGTTGTTGGAAGCCGTGAATCCCAATCTGACAGACTTTACTGTCTTCTGTCCGTCTAGGCTAATCAGGAGACAACCAATGTCGGATCCTATATAATTACTGGACCCCTCAGTGTAGATTATCCATGCTTCGTTATCTTCTTTGGCCAGAGACTCCTTCGTCTGGGGGGTATTGTTCGCCCCCAATGTATATTCTTCTAAATCTGAGTTGACCAGGATGTCCTCAATGGGAAAGTCTGCCATCAAGGAGGCTACTGCATGTCCCTATTCTTCGGTTCTGGGTTCATACTTGATGTGGTATGCACTCAGATAGTTGGACCACTCGATCAACTGATTAGATTCCTCCTATTTTCCAAGAGCTTTTTTTAGCGGATATTCAGTGTAGACCTTGACTGCATGAACCAGGGCTAAGGCGATTTTCTCGATTTTTGAATATTTGTCTCAGCTCCCTGTAACACGTTGTTGATGAAGTATACTGGCTTCTCCTCCAGCTCTTCTTCGAATATGACCGCACTGACTGCAATATCGAATGCGGCCAGGTAGATACCGACTGGTTGCCCAGTTTGAGGTGCTGTAAGGACCGGAGGTTGAGTAAGATATGCCTTGATCTCGTTGAAGGCTTACTGATAAGTAGGATTCCATTCTGCATTGGCTTTGATTGCATTGAAGAACGACTTGCATCGGTTTGAGTACTGGGAGATGAACCTGTTGAGAGCGGCTAGTCTTCAGGTTAACCTTTGAAAATTGTTTACTGTCTTTGGGGCAGGCATCTCCAGGACTGCAAGAATCTGATCTGGATTGGCTTCTATGCCCCGGTTTGTCATTAGGAAGCCAAGATACTTGCCAGAAGAAAAACCTAATGAGCATTTGGCTGGATTTAGCTTCATGTTGTATCGTGTCAGGATATCGAATGTCTACTGTAGATTCGGCAAATGATTGTTTTTCTCCTTGGTTTTGACCACCTTGTCGTCTATGTAGAGTTCCATGGTCCAGCCTATGTGCTCGCTGAAGATGGTGTTGACCAGCTTCTGGTACGTTGCTCCGACGTTCTTCAGACCAAATGGCATGACCCGGTAACAGTAAAGCCCCCAGTCAGTGATGAATGCGGTATGTTTCTGATCTTCTTCATGAAGTGAAATCTAGTTGTATCCAGAGTAGGCGTCCATGAATGACAACCTCTGGTAACCAACCGTGGCGTCCACCATGTCTGTGATCCTAGGGAGTGGATATGGGTGCACAAGACATGCTTTGTTAAGATTAGTAAAATCGATGCAAACTCGAATCTTACCATTCTTCTTTGGGACAACCACGATGTTGGAGACCCAAGTAGGGTAGATGACCGATTTGATGAAGTTGACTAACAGAGTAGCCGATCAACTTCTTCATTGACTGCCAGCTTTCGATCTGGCGCCATCCGCCTTGATTTCTGCTTGACCGGCTTGTGCTGAGGATCGATGTCCAGTCCATGACAGGTGATTAAAAGGTCAATTCCTGGCATTTAGCTGACGCTTCATGCGATAATATGGTGATTTTGCCGGAGCAGTGTGATTATGAGATCCTTCTCAGCTCGTGGTAAGCCAGAAGTGATGTAAGTAGTTTTGTGAGACTCGAGTCCCACTATGACTTCTTCAAGCTCGTCGACCGCTGGTGATATCCCAGTTTTCAAGTCTGGCTTCCCCTTAACAGGCTTGCCGAGAGCTGGTTGCTATTGATGAGAGTCCGTCAGGAAAATAGTATTTCCCTTGGTCTCCGAAATAGACTTTCCATTGACAACATCGAGGTGGCATTTGAAAGCCATCCCTTGATCTCCTTTAACCCAGCAGATTCCGTCGGGAGTAGGAAATTTGAGGTTTTCGTAGAAGGTGGACACGATTGCTTTCATCTGATGAATCCAGACCCTCACCAGGATGACATTGTACCAGGAGGGGGAGTCGACCAGCAGGAAGTCTATCCCGACCGTATTGAACCCTACCGTGATTGGTAGGTGGAACCGCCCGGAGGACTGAGTTGGCTCCACGTTGAACCCATAGATATGAGTCTCATCAGATTCGATGAGACACCTTAGATAGCTCCATAGCTTTGTAAGCACATGAGAACATGACACTGGAGGTGCTACCAACGTCGACCATGACTCGTTAGACCCGGTAGACACCAATCCATGCTGTGATAACCAGGGCGTCATTGTGTGGATAATGCACGCCCAGGGACAATGGGCTCAGTGTTTGTCCCTTCGTTGAAGCTGAGCTGTCCTACTTCGAGGAGACGAACTTGAAGACGGCGCTGAAAATGATTGGCTATCTCCAGCCCTGGTTCTCTTCTTCCTTCTTAGGTTTGCATTCTCTTTTGTCAGCCGCTTGATAATTGCAGTTGGGGATTCGGCCGCTGAGCCTTTTCCCTTCTGTTGCTTGGTGAAACCTCCCCCCGCGGCTTGGGGAATGGTTCTCTGGTCTCTTCTTGCTGCGGCTACTCTGGATGGTTCAGGATCTTGCGATGTTGGTATCCTAACAGTCCGATTGACTGTATTCGGATCACCAGGATTGTTAGTGATTTGCACCACTATATTTTCTGCCTCCGGCTGTCCACTTTCAGAATGCTGTGAGCCATGACCATGACCCTTACTCCCGAGAACTGACTCTTGATTGACGGGCTCTGTTGCTTTAAGGACCGGAAACAAAAAAGAAAGGTTCTCAGTCTGACTTTCAGTAACTTGGATTATTCCACTGTTAGAACGAGTCGGACGTCTCTTACTTCCAGCCATTACTGCAACAACTCTCCGTATGACTGGATTGAGATTTTTTCAAGGCTCTGAAACTGATGGGAGATTCAGCCCCACGGTGGGCGCCAAAGAGTGTGGGTGCAAAAATTTGATCCACCAACTCGAGATGTGTATTGATTAATCGAAAGGTTACAATGAAAGCCTTGTAAAAACCAAGATGGGATGGGGGTATACAATGAGACTGGACCTGATAGGATCAGACTGCCTACGTATCCAACGTGATGAACTTGGAATCAAGTCTCTGCTTCCACTAAGCTCTAATGGAGTTGCTCAGTGAAAGACTCTTAATTTAGGAGGTTGAGAACTCTCGCATTTATAGTGGACCGGAGGAGGCTGGCTCAACCACCCCTCCGATTTTAACTCCATGAACTCAGGTAGTTCAAACTGTGAAGATGTTCCCGCAGAGATAGTGTGCATGCATGCTGCTTGGCGGTTATCTCTCGGTTTGAATCCCCTTTGACCAGGACGACTGCCACGTGGCATCCTCTGATAGGCTCTGGTTCAACCTGAGTCTTCCTTTATCTTCTCCAGTGAAACCGGCACGAAGTGGTTTGACATCAATTTTGTGACAAAGTGTCTTTGGTTATCTCGCCTTGAATTCATTGTTAGGAAAACCAAGATGTACGCATGGTCGTCTCGTGTCCTTGTGTCTCTTAGGTCTGTCTAGGGAAAGTTATTGGGTTCTGGACGTACGTACCGAGTTAGGACGTACGTACGTTCACTGAAGCAGCGAACTTCTTTTGGTCAGGACGTACGTACTCAGTTAGGACGTTCGTACGTCCAGGTAGTCAGCAGACGTGTTTTCGTATGGAGACGTACGTACCGGTTTAGAGCGTTCGTACGTCATGTTAGGCAGCAGTCTTATTTTTGTGTGGCGACGTTCGAACGTCATATCGACGTACGAACGTCCAAAGTCGGTTTGCACAGTTTCGGCCCATTTTCCTAGGTTTTCAACCCTAAGTATAAATAAGGTTTCTCTTCTACAGAACAAGATAGTTCTTTGGCCGTCCATCCTTCTCCTTGTTCTTGTGTTTTGGTTAGGTTTTTGATATTAAACTTGTTTGTGGCTATTGAACTCAATTCCCTTTCTTCCCCCTTTTCTCAATTCATATCTGTGTGATCTTCAAGAGTTATTGTGAATTCGGCTTCGAGTCTTCTTGTGTGTTCATCAAGAAGTCGAGTGTCTTGTGCGTACATCAAGGTGCTCTGGTGAAGTTTCAAAAGTTTCCTTTGTTTGGTAGACTAGTTGGATAAAGGACGAAACAGGTTGTGTTGTGGTAATGTTACAACTGGAGTGACATAAGAAAGGTGGTTTTTAATCTAATTCTAAAGTAGTTATGTCTCTTCTAAAGAAGTTTCGGATGCCTTCATTGCCCCTGCTTTCTTCAGCAAGTTTGCTGGTCACCCAGTGCTGTGAATAGCTACTGGTGAAACCATTCACTGTACCTGTTATTAAAGCTATTGTAACCTTTTGTTTTAGTTAATAAAAATTTTATCTTTGATCAGGGAAGTTTTTCTTTGATTAAGGACTTCCTGTGCAGATTTGTTAGCAAACCTTAGCATTTGAGGTGTATTTTGAGTTCACGTTGGATCATGACTTGGTTACATAGAAGTGGTTTGACTGTATGACCAATCTGAGGTATTATAATAAAAATTGAACGTTAGAAGAAGTATGCATAGCACTGTACAAACATTATGTGTTGCGTTCTGATGTCAAGAGAAAAGTTTGGTTTTAAGAAGATAGTAGAGTTTCTTAAGATATGTTTGAGGTAATGTACAAGACGTTGCGATGAAACATGTTCAAGTATTTATAGATTCTATGATTAATCAAAAGCAAAGTTCTCTGTTCCCCATATTTCACTTTTCATTGCTAGTGAAAATGTATGCCGGTAGCTTAATAGGATGTTTTTTTCCAGATAAAAAAAAACATCCCACCATGGCGATGAATGCTTCGTGCATGCGAAGTAATGAGGCTTGAAGAATGAAATATGTTTGTCTACGAGTGGGCCATGGCTGTAGACAACAGTCTAATTGAGCATTCTTTTCAAAAAAAAAAAAATTAAAATTTTTGGAGAGCATTCTTTTAAAAAAAAAAAAAATTAAAATTTTTGGATTTTTTAAAATAAAAAGTAAGTAGACTCAAACCAGGTAGAAACATAAAAAACCTGTTAGAGCTGAATCCTTTCGCTTTAGACAGTAAAGCAGACGCAAGCTATGTAGTTTTTTTTTTTTGATAAATTTCCGGTTTTATTGAGAAAATATCTAAGGTTACAAAAACAATTCTGCACAGTGAGAGAGAGGTAGAACAGCATGCTCATGGTCTATAGATCGAGAGACTGGTTCTTATTGAATAATTGAATTAGGGCTCCTATCACCTTCTTAAAGAGGAGGCACCGACTTGTGAAATTTAATTTAACTTTTTTTGTTTTTTTTAATGGCGTACCCTTTTATAAATTTACGAAAGAGGGATGCAACTGCTGAGCCACAGCCTCATGTTCAAGAATGAAGATTTCTTTACTTTCTTTGACTTACAAGAATGAGAATTTTTTTTCCAATCTTGTTGGAGAGTAGAAGTAACTCGTTTGGAACGAATAATTATATTCCCATTAAACCAATCTTGAAATACAATTCCTTTTTTAAGTACCATACCAAACTAGAGAAGTATTGCAATTCATACAATTTTAATTGATGAATTATAGAAATGTGTGGCGATGAGATCTAGATCAGGAGGCTAATTTACCCTTTGACAAGTTGTGCGTATCTCGCCTTGAGTACCAGTTAAGGGACTTAAGTTCCCCATTTTAACCATTGCATTCATGAAATCTGTTGAAAAGGCACTAGCATCACCGGCATATGTCCTTACTATAGAATCGGTCGAGCCACCATTAAACAACACCTGATCAGAGTTTAGAAGTCCTCTTCTGTTCATCAATGCCTGGAAATAATTGTTTCCAAAACGACCTGGGCTTTGAGGGTCTAGTGGTGCTAAGTTTCCATCTCCACCACTACGAGGACAAGTAGCCTGCCTAGACACTGCGAATGCGGGATCAATGTTGCTAGTATTACTATAGATTCGATCTCTAAAAGAAGAGCATCGAGCTTGGCCTATTGAGTGTGCTCCAGATAAAGCTACCATTTCTCGTTCACTAAAGCCTTTGCCTTGAAATATGTTTATGATCCTTGGAAGATCGTGAAAGAAGGCGGGGAGATCGCTTCTTGCTCCTGCAATGTTTGGTGTTCTTGTATCTCTCCTTCCTAATGGAACTGCATAACTCGGTCCTCCAAGCTGAGATAAAAACAAAGAATGAAATGTTGGTTATTATATTATTAATAATATAGATAGGAGCATATACAATATAGGAATATATTATGTTTCCAAATTCCATTTATCTAAGTTCATTTAATATACACCAGTAATTAGTTTACTTACTTGGACAATGGAGTCTCGGCTACTAATGGCTAGAATGTCTGCACATGAAACTACACTGCGCCCACACGCTCTATCAACTTGTGCCTTTATGCTATCAATAGTATCGTACCCTCTTACCATATCTACATTCCCTGGGGCAGTTCTTTCACCGCCGGACAAAAGAATACCTCCATCGCAACCCTGAAGCCATTAAAAACCATGCATTTTCAGATCATGCATATTATAATTACATAATTATATTATAAATAGTTAAGATGACGATATAAAGCATATTCAGTCAGGAAAATGAACTTACACTAACAAAACAATCATGGAAAAATAGTCGTAAAATTGATGCACCCATTCGACCATCTCTATTGATGACAGACCGTGTGGCTGATCGAACAGTATCAAACACTGATGGGCATGTACTGGCATAAAAGGAAACCGAGAGTTGTGCTAAAGCTGGAAATGAAAAGGTTGTTAACAGAACCATAACAAGACTTATTGAGAGAACTGAACAAGTATTAGTAGCCATTTGAGAATGATAAATAATACTGCTATTTTGATTCAAGTAAGGAAAGAAAGATAGTTTGGTGAGTGAATTGCATGGATTGGGATAAGGTATTTATAAGAAAAAAAAAACTAGTTGTAAAGAAGGAAATTGGCGTGTGGTTAATTGTGACCAATTCTTTCATCAGTGTGTTGAAAAGAGACAAAAATATTGACCCAGCAATGAAAGGAGAGAGGACTTTTTAAGTTCATTTTGGTTTGAATGATATAGCTGTTGCCATTATAGCACAGGCCCACTGCCATTGCATTGCAGGTGCTCCAAAGAAAAGTTAGGCCAGGAAATTAAGAGAATTGATGCTCTAACTAATAAGCAGAAAATAGAACTGCAACTTGAAATCAAAGTTTTTTTTTTTTTTTTGCAAAACTAATAAGTGGACTCACAATTTACAGCTTAAGGGCTAAGTCTAATGTTTTGTAGGTGTAATATTTCCTTAGTAAGTAGTGCATCATTACTTGGACTCGGCAGTCGACATGATCACTATTCACTTGCCTAACATACCTAGGCAACTTGATAAGAAGACTTACCTTTCCTGGCCACCCATTTCGGCACTAACCCCATACAAGGTATTTGGGTATGTGACTGTGTATGTGTGTATCTTTCATGGAGGCTTCATACAATTTGTCAGACATTTCAAGCTTCCATCATAAAAGATATGGCCCATATATATAGTCACCCAATTTGAACGAATGTTAAGATTGATTAGGCATTTATGGTCACTAAGCCGACTCTTCTTTACAAGTTCTGATATTTTTGGTAATAAGCACACTATATTCCACATAATCCCATTTTTCTGAAAACTTTCTCAATATATACCAGTTTCGATAGCTGTAAATCACATTTGTAATAGTTGGATCTTCATCATAGGAGGCGCATCACCTTAATTACATAGCTTCTGTAAATTATTTAATTAAATATGAGTGGTCTCATCTATTAAAAATACACTTGCAATGATAGTAGTTTGACAATGATTATGTGTACACCCATTCACACAACTCGTCGTCAACCCAATTCTATTCGACCATACTCGACGTAACACTATTTTTACTCGAGCTCACTTCGTGACCACAAATACAAATCCGATTCGACCTTAAAAGGACTTCATTCGGCATAAGCCTATTTTTATCCGAGCTCACCCGACGTGGAGCTACTTTTATTCGACCTTCATCGTTCTTAGTCAAACACTATACGTTTTGATCCTCTTCAGTTACAATATATTTTCAGATCCAAAATATCCGCCCATTAATTGACCACACCGTTGGGCAATTAATGAGCTATCCGTTGTCCCAATCACCTATATATATGAACTACGTAGGTTTGCTTCTGGGACTTGGTCACTCTCAGATACGTAGGCAACTATCTAAATTAGATAGCTCAGCCATTTTCATAACTTCATCTCCTCCTCCTCTATTTTCCGATCATCTTCTCCGACCTGCCTAAACCCAAAAATAACTACATTTACATTGGCGTCGACTGATTCGTGAACGAATAATAACCTGACAACCGACCATGGCAACAATCACTAATGAGCAGTTTGAGCAACTCCAGAATCAAATGGCCGACCAACAAGAGCAGATCAACAGACTAGTGGCTGAAAACATCCACCTTAAGAGCACAACCACCACCACTAATGGCACACCGCTCAACGGAGTTGCTACCAATATGCTCAACACTGAAGAAGTCACAACAACCGTCAACAACCCTGCCCTACCCACCTCCAGTAATACCACCGCTCCAACCATGGCTGATCTTCAAGCTGCTCATGACAGAATCCTCCAACTGTCAGAAAACTCGACAAGAATCACCAAGACTCACTCAAGGCCAATACAGCACAGAAGGTAGCATCAACAACCCTTGAACGTTACAAAATCGAACCTCTTCATGATGACCTACTACAACAAGAACCACCACCAAACTTCATACCTCCAAAGTTCACCACTTACGACGGAAGTGGAGACCCAATGGACCACGTCCTACAGTTCAAGACAAGCATGGCCCTATGGCCAAAGTACAAGGATATTTTCTACCGATTGTTTTCTGCATCACTCCGTGGGAGTGCAATAGATTGGTATCATCGACTGCCAGAAAGGTCCATTACCTCGTATGACCAACTGGAGTCACTTTTTGTCACCCAATATATCCACAACAAGAGGAGAAGAATCGAGGTTACTGCCCTTTTTCGTATCAAGCAGGACGAAACTGAGACAACAAAGAAATTTATGTCAAGGTTCAAAAATGGAATGCCTGCGAGCCGAGAATCCAGATGAATACTCATGTCTCTTGGCATTCATATCTGCTGTCAACCCCAATACGGCACTAGGAAAGAATATTATCCTAGACGCCCCTGCAACGTTGGAAGACTTGTATGCACGCACTGACAAGTACATCAAACTGGAAGAAGCCCTCACAAAATCTAAAGAAAGAGTGGCTGTTGTCCAAACAACAGAGTCCACTTACTCCAAACGAAAGACGAATCGATCAGAATACAAAGAAAAGGCCACATCCAATGCCAAATCCAAATTCCCGAATCCCTTCAAGTGCTCATACAATCAACTCTTTGACCTCATCAAAGATGAGGATTACTTCCAGCCTCAAGTTCACGACCTCGAACCGATTGAAGGAAAACCATACTGTAAGTTACATAAGTGTCGCCACCATCTCACTGAAGATTGCCGTATTCTACGAGCTTACTGTCACAAGCTTAAGGAGGAGGGTCACCTCGATGATTTCCTCTCCGAAAATGAACCCGACCTCAGCAGCAAACTAGAGGCCAAACGACAAAAGACCTCGACAGAGAAAGGTAAAAAGCCTAAGGGAACCATCAATATGATCATGGATGCTCGACCTCCCAAATGGTCAGCTCGTTCTAAGAAGCAGAAGATTCATCACATCCACCATACCTTCCACTTGACTCACAAAGCGATTGTGGCTAAACAAGTCACAGGTAACAATGCTCTGGTCTTCTCTGACCTCGACCTCAAAAAAGTATGTCTCCCTCACAACGACGCATTGGTCGTCCATATCAACATTGGGGGGTGGATAATGAAAAAAGTGCTTATCGACCCCGGAAGTTCTTGTGACGTAATATTTAACAAGGCATACAGTCAGATGCAAATGCCCAACTCGGTCCTCCAAAAACCGCAAGTCACCCTTTTTGCATTTAACTCGACCGAAACTGAGGCAAAAGGTGAAATTTGCCTTCCTGTGGCAACTGGTGAAAATGAAGATGAAGTGACTATGTACTGCACCTTTTTCGTCCTTGATGTCCCTACTCAGTTCAATGCAATTCTCGGACAAAAATGGATTCATAAAATGAAAGCAGTACCATCGACATATCACCAGGTCATCAAATTTCCTGGCCCCAGAGGCATCATGGAATTACGAGGTGACCAGATCGAAGCACATGGATGTCATGCCATACCCGAGGTCATCCCACTTCCTAATAAAGTGGATACCCCCACAGTGGCGAGCTCATCTAAGCCCACTGTCAATATGATCTCTGCATTCTGCAATGCAGTCGAAGAATCTGCTCAACCCACTGGGGATGAGATCTCACAAGCTCAAAACGGCAAGGAAATTGTTCATCCATCCGACCCACCTGTCATTGAACAAGGTGAAAAGGTCAACATAGGATCGGATGACGATCCAAAATATGTCTATGTCGGGGCTAACTTGGATCCCATTGTAAAACAGCAACTTATTGCTACTCTGAAAATGAATAAAAACGTTTTCGCTTTTGCTTATACCGACATGCCAGGGATCAATCCCACTATTGCTTGTCACAGGTTAAATGTAGATACCAACAAAAAGCCTGTGAAACAAAAAGCTCGCAAACTAGCAGCTCATCTCGCCAATGCAGTTAATGCAGAGATACAAAAGTTAAAAAATGCAAAATTCATTTGTGAGGTCGCATACCCTGACTGGCTCTCTAACATTGTCGCAGTCATAAAACCTAACGGTAAAGTCAGAGTATGTATCGACTTCACGGACCTTAACAAAGCTTGCCCAAAAGATAGCTTTCCTCTCCCTCGAATAGACAAGCTCGTTGACTCAACAGCAGGTCACGGACTCATTTCCTTAATGGATGGCTATTCAGGATACAATCAAATAAAACTAGCAGACGAAGATCAAGAGAAAACTGCGTTCGTCACTGAGCAAGGTACCTTTTGTTACACAATCATGCCATTTGGACTAAGAAATGCATGAGCCACGTATCAACGACTTGCAACCAGAATGTTCCACGATATGATTGGTAACACAATGGAAGTTTACGTAGATGATATGATTGTCAAAAGCAAGCACAAAGCTACCCATGTCACCGACCTCGAAAAAACATTCCTCCGACTTCATGAGTACAACATGAAACTCAATCCGGAAAAATGTTTGTTCGGCGTCGCCTCGGGAAAATTCTTGGGTTACCTCATCACACAAAAGGGTATCGAAGCCAACCCAGAAAAAATCAAAGCCATACTTGAGATGCCGAGCCCAAAAACCAAGAAACAAGTTCAAAAGCTTAACGGCATGATAGCAGCCTTAAACAAGTTCATAGCCCGGGCATCAGACAAACAACGCACACTGCTTCAACTACTAAAGAAAGGGTCAACTTATAACTGGACACCTGAATGCCAGCAAGCATTCGACGAACTCAAATTATACTTGGCTACTCCACCAGTCATCACACGGTACCACAAGATGGCGACGTGCTGGGGCTCTACCTCGGCACGTCAGAACATGCAATTAGTGGAGTATTGTTCCGAGACGAAAGTGGTATAGAAAGACCAATATACTTCATCAGTAAGACATTGCTGTCTTCCGAAGCTCGGTATTCAAGCCTCGAGAAGGTAGGTTTAGCTTTATTATTCGCCTCACGAAAGTTGAAGCCGTACTTCCAATGACACAAAATAAGAGTCATCACAGATGCACCTCTTCGGCAAGTACTGGAAAGCAGAAACAAATCTACATGAATGGCAAAATGGGCCCAAGAACTCGGAGACCACGAGCTCATTTTCACTCCGCGAAGTAGCATAAAAGGGCAAATCGTGGCCGACCTCCTGGTCGATTACGCCATTGACGACAACTCATGGATACTCGATAATGAGGTCATTGACCAACCAACACCAAAAACTCCAATATGGAAACTCTACGTCGATGGCTCCAACAACTCCAATGGCTCAGGGGTGGGAGCCACACTAATCTCACCGGACGACGCCATCATAGAAAAGTCACTCCGATTAAATTTCACCTCAAGCAATAATGACGCAGAATACGAGGCACTCCTCACTGGCATACAAATGGCCATAACTTTACAGGTCAAAGAATTGCGAATCCTAAGTGACTCACAGTTGATAGTTAGCCAAATTATCAGCGACTACGAAACAAGGGAAAAGACTCTGAAGTTGTACTTGGAACATACCAAAAAATTATTAAGTTACTTCAACAAGTGGGAAATTCAACATGTCCCACGAGATGACAACCGTCATGCCGATAGCTTGGCATATCTAGCCTCGCAAATCGACACCGAGTCACCGTGAACAATACAAATTGACATACAGTCAGCTCCGGCATATGAGGCACAGATACATCAGGTAAATGAAGTTTCAGACTTCATAGATATCCCACCAAGTGACATAGAAAACTCGTGGATGGGACCAATCATCAATTACTTAAAAGGAACATACCCAGATGATGATTTCGAATTACGTAAACTCGAACGAAAAGCTAAAAGCTACATCTTACTCGACAACAGACTATACATAAAGTCAACTCGAGGGCCATATCTGCGGTGTCTCCCACCAAAACAAGCACACACAATTCTTGCTGAGATCCACCACGGAGAATGTGGAAACCATGCAGGGGATAGGTCTTTAGCCCAAAAAGCAAGAAATCAAGGTTACTTTTGGCCATACATGCAGTCAGATTCAGACAAGTTTGTCAAACACTGTGACAAGTGCCAAAGATTTGCACCATTAATCCACCAGCCAGCTCGAGAACTCAAGACAATCTCAAGCCCATGGCCTTTTGCAATATGGGGGCTCGACATTGTGGGCCCCATCTTAAAGGATAAATCCAAAAAATGATTCTTACTTGTGGCAACCGACTACTTCACCAAATGGGTCGAAGCAATACCCCTACGACGTATACGCTAACAAGATGTTAAAAACTTCATCTGGAAATTCATTATCACCAGATTCGGACTACCACATACTCTAGTCACCGACAATGGTCAACAATTCTGTGGAACTGTAATCGAGGAATTCTACCTCGATTGGAGAATCAACCACGCACTCTCAACACCTCGCTACGCTCAAAGCAACGGTCAGGCTGAAGCCACCAACAAGACTATCATGAATAATCTTAAGAAAAAACTTGAAGCACACAAAGAGAAATGGATAGAGGAACTCGATAGGGTACTATGGGTTACAGAAGGACACCGCGCACATCTACAGGAATGTCCCCATTTGCCTTATGTTATGGAACAGAAGCTATCATACCAACTGAGCTAAACTTCCTCACTACTCGATCTGAGCTCGTACAATCCAAGGAAAATGAAGATTTATGGGCCCACGAAGTCGACATGCTCGAAGAAAAACGAGACCAAACCACAATTACCACTGCTCGTTACCAACAAGTTTTAAAAAGGAGTTACAACCAAAAGGTCCGATCAAGGGAATTTCAAAGTGGAGACCTCGTCCTCAGACAAGTTTTCCCAAATACTAAGAAGCCTGGGGACGGAAAGCTAAATCCTAATTGGGAAGGACCATACATTATCAAAAACAACTTAGGAAATGGCGCATACACACTCATTGATGCCGAAGGGGAGCAGGTGCCTCGACCTTGGAACTCCAAATTTCTAAAAGTCTATCTACCCTGATCACCTTCAAGGGTTGACATCTTTCATTCCCTCACAACAAGGTTAAGCAATAAAACCATAAGGGATTCATACTACAAAACAATCTATTTTGAAAATGGCATTGAACAACAAGTTGTAACGGGAACCAAGCATTTTCAATTCAGCATACATTTCTGCAAAGGTAAAGTCAAAATAGTGGATTGCAAAATATAACGGATGTAGGGCCAACCGAAGTCGAAATTCCCTAATTATGTTTTACAACACCAAAAGAAACCTCACCACTCTCAGAATTACAAATATAACAATAACTATCAAGATTGCCCCTCAGGAAGATCTGGGGTCGCTGCACCAGCATTCTCTTCAGCTCGGGGAGAGGGTTCCTTGTCAGCCTCCACATTCGAAGGAGCAGCTTCGGCGTTCTTCTCCTCTTCCATGTCGTGACGAAAACACTCAAGAGCGGAACCTTTGATGGCTTCCCTATCTGCAGAGGCATCAAAATTTTCTATCAACGACGCAAGATGAGCCTCACGACGAAGGCATCTCTCCTCCCAGCCATAAGCTATTTGCCTCCACCCCGAGATGCTCTCAACAGACTTTTGGGCATCAGCTTCCCAGCTCGCATTCACACTGGCAAGCTGACCTTGAAGAGTCATCACAAACCTCTGGGCCTCATCCAGATTCGCACCGTATTCGGCACACTCTTTCTGGGAAGCATCGAGCTTGCCCTTCAGACTCTGGACTTCAGCTCGCAATGCCTTGTTCTCAACATTGGCCTTTTGCAGAGCTTCAGCCTTCTTCCTTGCATTCTCGAGCTTCGTAATCCACTTGTTATGGATCACATTCATCTGACATACAGAAAGGGAAAAATCAAAAAACCAAGCAAATGACAGATAGAAGGATAAACCAAATCATAACTGGCTAAGTAAAACTCACCCTATACGCGCAAGACGCAAATTCCTAGGAATCCTCCACAAGAGACCGGGGCTAAATCTTCTTCGCATCCTCAAAGAGAAAACAATTCTCCATCAACGAAAGGCTCATCTCCTTATCATCCCAAGCCGAGTCATCGGCCTTCACATAAGCCTCACGGCAAGAAAACACCGGCGAAAACTGATTCGCCTCACCGGCAGAAAAATCTTCACTCACGTCGATAGCCGACGGCTTAGTCGACTTCGAAGAGGGAACTTGGGCTTTTCCTTTCCCCTTATCCTGAGCTGGTTTATCGACCTTCGACGTGGTCACAGGCCCAGATGCCCTAGCCGGGGCTTTCCTCTTATTAGACTGCGGGGCAGGAGCAAGAGATCTCGACCCAAAAATGTCACTCATATTAGGTGCATTGGGGACCTTACTCAGTAGGGGGACCACACCACCGGTCAACGGAAACTCAAGAGAATTCTTTGGTGGAGACATAGGTAGTGCTGGCAAAGCTTCAACAATCAAGTCACCAGGTCGACCCGAAACCAACTCAGCAACTAGAATGGCTACTGCGAGCTCACTCCTCCTTCTCCGCTTCCTTTTGGGAACACTAGCACTCATTCCACCAACCTCGACCTGAGTACCCTTGGGCAATTTTGCTCGAGGTTCACGAAATAAGTGAGCAAGGTGGGGCAACAGCTTCCTTTTTTCTTCCCACGATTTTTTGGCAAAGTCGATGATGTTACCTGGACGCAAGCAACTGTCTATGTGCTCGTTATAATCTTTCGTTTGACCTGTGGCAAATAACATAAGTCTAAAGATTAGACACATATTCGACTTCACAAGATAAGAGAAAAGTTACAGACATACGTTCACCTATGCTGGGGATGGCATATCGACACAAGTACGCACTGGGCTGTACAAACTGACCACGGATTCGGAAAACGGGCGAGTTTTTCCACCCATCATTTGAGGTGGGAGGGTTAAAAAGTTTCGCTAGCCCACAACTTCGCCTCCTATTCAGGGAACACACATAATCCCCACTACGGCCAGTTACACACATAAAGTATGCCACGACGTCCGACATCACTATATCAGCATGGTATAGCCTATTTAACTCTTCAAATATTAACATAGATGTCCAAAAACTAGTGGGCATCATAATGGGAGCTACGTCGTAGTGATTGAGCACGTCACACACGAATTTGCTAAAAGGAAGGCGCATACCACCCCTAAGCTGCGCAAGACAAATCAGGGTCGATGTTGTATCTCCACACAAATCGAATAACCTATCATTAACCCTATGCATCTCAAGGTCGGGTATCCTTATATTGAACTCAACGCGAATTTCAGGAAACGACCTACGAGCTTCCTCTACAGAAAGGACCCTTCCGCTCGTAATCTCCCCCTCATTCAACAAAGACCGACTACCACTTACACTAACCTGAACCTCTTCCTCATTCTCACTTATACTTTCCGACCCCTGTCACTCATTTTTCCGATGGATATATAATTACAGTTGCGACAAATCAACGGGAAAACACTTTCCGGCAAGAATCAATAGCAATTACAGACACAGAAAACTTCAAAAAGCTTCAACAATGGCGGAAAACACTCAGAACACAAACAAACTTCAAAAGACAACTCAGATATTTGATAATTCTCAAACACCAGAGCAAGATTTCAACCACCAGTTGATTGATCAACTCAAAATTCAACAACAATACAACGAAAATCTCACCGGAAACACAAGAACATCAACGGAAGAAGAAGAAAACAAGAAAGAAGTGCAGAAAAATACCTCAATGAAGTGCAGCAGATGTCTTTTAAAGCAAAACGATGACCAAAACCCTTGGTTTTCCAACCTCAGGGTTAGGTTTTATAAAACCCAACCACTACATCTCCAACGTCCAATCCATTCCACATCAACGGCCAGATCTGGCAATACCAATCCAACCGCTGAAACCCTTGATTTCCCCCCACTTTCGGTTACACTTGTCTTCAATTCAATTTCAAAATACAATCCACGTGGCTTACATAGCACGTCCCCCCATAACTACAATCATTTCTCTTATCTCGAAAACCCACACTTACTTACTGCAGCACGTAATGGAATCTTTGCTTGCATCATAAATCAAGAGAGAACAACTTAGTAGTGTTCTCACAATTTACAGCTTAAGGGCTAAGTCTAATGTTTTGTAGGTGTAATATTTCCTTAGTAAGTAGTGCATCATTACTTGGACTCGACAGTCGACATGATCACTATTCACTTGCCTAACATACCTAGGCAACTTGATAAGAAGACTTACCTTTCCTGGCCACCCATTTCGGCACTAACCCCATACAAGGTATTTGGGTATGTGACTGTGTATGTGTGTATCTTTCATGGAGGCTTCATACAATTTGTCAGACATTTCAAGCTTCCATCATAAAAGATATGGCCCATATATATAGTCACCCAATTTGAACGAATGTTAAGATTGATTAGGCATTTATGGTCACTAAGCCGACTCTTCTTTACAAGTTCTAATATTTTTGGTAATAAGCACACTATATTCCACATAATCCCATTTTTCTGAAAACTTTCTCAATATATACCAATTTCGATAGCTGTAAATCACATTTGTAATAGTTGGATCTTCATCATAGGAGGCACATCACCTTAATTACATAGCTTCTGTAAATTATTTAATTAAATATGAGTGGTCTTATCTATTAAAAATACACTTGCAATGATAGTAGTTTGACAATGATTATGTGTACACCCATTCACACAACTCGTCGTCAACCCAATTCTATTCGACCATACTCGACGTAACACTATTTTTACTCGAGCTCACTTCGTGACCACAAATACAAATCCGATTCGACCTTAAAAGGACTTCATTCGGCATAAGCCTATTTTTATCCGAGCTCACCCGACGTGGAGCTACTTTTATTCGACCTTCATCGTCCTTAGTCAAACACTATACGTTTTGATCCTCTTCAGTTACAATATATTTTCAGATCCAAAATATCCGCCCATTAATTGACCACACCGTTGGGCAATTAATGAGCTATCCGTTGTCCCAATCACCTATATATATGAACTACGTAGGCTTGATTCTGGGACTTGGTCACTCTCAGATACGTAGGCAACTATCTAAATCAGATAGCTCAGCCATTTTCATAACTTCATCTCCTCCTCCTCTATTTTCCGATCATCTTCTCCGACCTGCCTAAACCCAAAAATAACTACATTTACAATTATTATGCACGATCGTCCGTAGCTATTGAGGTTATATGTAGGACTAAATACAACTGCATCAACATACAAAGTGTAACTCATCTAGAGAGTAGAGGCTGTCTTGGCCGAAACAACATGAGTAACCCCTTTGCTCAAGAATCTTAATGGTGAAAGTGAAAGACAAATTCTTCCATTCTTATAATTTTAAGAGATTTTTGGACATACCCCCCATTTAAAAGTCAAAATTTGAGATACCCCCATTTGAAATTTTTTTTGAGATACCCGCCAATTCAAGACAGAAGAGCTTTACAGCCGTAGGTAAGGGCATCTCTAATGGTTGGGCAAATTTGATGGTCCACGTATACACATTTGATGATAGTTTGATGAAAATTTTGCTTTGAAAATGTGCTCCATCTAATGGTTCATCAACTAAAGCGGCTAATGGATGACCGCTTCACTAAAGCGGGCCCCCAACACCCACTTCACTTAGTTAAAGCGGCTAATGGATGACCGCTTCACTAAAGCGGGCCCCCAACACCCACTTCACTTAGTTAAAGCGGCTAATGGATGACCGCTTCACTAAAGCGGGCCCCCAACACCCGCTTCACTTAGTTAATGGGGCTGTCCAAGTGCCACTTAGTTAAAGCGGGCTTTGAAGTGCCACTTTAAGCGGCACTTCATTAGCCGCTTTAAGTGAAGCGGTCTTCTCTTGCCCGCCTCACCCAGTATCAAACCTTAAGCTTTTCATCAAAATTTCATCAAATTTGATGAACTTTTGATGATTTTTGCTAAAATATCAAATTTGAAAAACTTTTGATGGTCCATTAGATGGAGTTTTTTTCACTTTTTCATCAAATTTGAATTTGATGATAGATTTGAAGAACCATTAGAGATGCCCTAAGTTTTATGATGGATTATGATGGACGGCTAAGATAACACCACATCTTGAATTGGGGGGTATCTCAAATTTTTTTTCAAATGGGGGTATCTCAAATTTCGACTTTCAAATGAGGGGGTATGTCCAAAAATCTCTAATTTTAATTACTACTTCTGAGTATTCTTAATACTTAATAGTATGTCTTAAGAATATAGAAGAATGTTTTGATTTGCCATTGAGTTATATACGATGAAAAGAGGCGTTACTCAACTTTCTAGGCTAGCTAACGTACAAAACCTCTCTAAAAGAGATTACCTGTTATATGTAGATGTAGCTGTATTTGATTCTACATATAGAACACCAATAGCTACAGGTACACTACTATCTGGAATAGAAGAATAGTGCAGCCTTATACAACCAACAAAAAAGTACTGACAATGGAGGGCATATCGTAGTCTGTTACACAGGAAGACGTGAATCACAAACTGTGATTAGCGATTGAAGTGGGCCGTAATTTGGCACTTGAAATGGGTCATACACAACTATCGATAGCTTCAGACTCTCTAAATGCAAGGTAAGATACTAAAGAAGGAAGATGAACCACCAATCCACCATGGTGTTGCTTGAACAAGCTTGACACACTGTGTACTGTATATTTCATGGGAAAATCTACAAAGGGCTGAAATTCAACATGTCTAACATCCACACAGAAAGCTTAGTCTCTGGATACATTTGAAACAAAAATAAGCATGAGGATCATATTCCTAGTTGGAAAATTTTATATGCTTGGAAACTTTGGTGGAACTGGAATGGGCTTGGAGGGAAATCTATGCATTATCTAATCAATAATAATTACCATCACCATCAGATTTAATCCTAGCCACATCATCATCATGGGAGAACACCTAACCACATATCATCATCATAAGAGCACGGGCCTCCCAATCTCGAACCAGGCCCGAAGGCTGACCCACCTAAGAATTACATGAGAAATTCTCTCAAACACTGTTGATGGGAATTGAACTCATAACCTTTCACTCGTGGGAGTGTTTGAGAGGGATAACAAACCAACTGAGCTAGCAGTTCTTTGTTTTTGTTCTTAATTCAATGTACCTTAATATAACGTAGATGAGGTGGATTCACTTTCTTCATTAAAGAGGGGCAGCTCAATCGCGACTTTTGGCTGGCCAATCTAATAAGTGTACTGAAACTAAAAAAAAAAAAAAATCTAGCTTGTCTCTTTGGAATCCTACTTAGTTCATTTTCACAGTGTGTAGCCCATTTGTGATTATTTTTCTTTAGCTGAATAAACTTGATAATGAGAAAGTACTTCCCCAACATATTACATATATCTGGTAGTTTTAAATAGAAATTACCCATTTAAGTTTAAACTTTAGAGATTTTTGGACATACCCCTCATTTGAAAGTCGAAATTTGAGATACCCCTTATTTGAATTTTTTTTTGAGATACCCCCCAATTCAAGACAGAAGAGCTTTACAGCCGTAGGTGAGTTTTATGATGGATTATGATGGACGGCTAAGATAACACCACATCTTGAATTTGGGGTATCTCAAATTTATTTTCAAATGGGGGTATCTCAAATTTCGACTTTCAAATGGGGGGGGGGTATGTCCAAAAATCTCTAAACTTTAAATGAATTTTTTTTTTTTCAAATCACAAAGCTAAAAAAAATGAATTAATATTCCACAAGGAATCCACGGACATTACATTAACTGGCATCTGATAGACTAATTACATTAATCAAAATAATTTTGACATATACTATTTAATTGAGGAATTATACATGGAAATGTTTACCACCATGAGATCTACAGAAGGCTAATTTACCCTTTGACAAGTTGTGCGTATCTCGCCTTTACCAGTTAAGGGACTTAAGTTCCCCATTTTAACCATTGCATTCATGAAATCTGTTGAGAAGGCACTAGCAGCATTGGCATATGTCCTTACAATAGAATCAGTGGAGCCACCATTAAACAACACCTGATCAGAGTTTAGAAGTCCTCTTCTGTTCATCAATGCCTGGAAATAATTGTTACCAAAACGACCTGGGCTTTGAGGATCTAGTGGAGCTAAGTTGCCATCTCCACCACTACGAGGACAAGTAGCCTGCCTAGACACTGCAAACGCAGGATCGATGTTGCTAGTATTACTATAGATTCGATCTCTAAAAGATGAGCATCGGGCTTGGCCTATTGAGTGTGCTCCGGATAAAGCTACCATTTCTCGTTCACTAAAGCCTTTTCGTTGAAATATATCTATGATTGTTCGAAGATCATGAAAGAAGGCGGGAAGATCGCTTCTTGCCCCTGCAATGTTTGGTGTTCTTGTATCTCTCCTTCCTAATGGAACCGAATAACTTGGTCCTCCAAGCTGATATACACAATGAAATGTTGGTTATTAACAATTTATATGGGAATACAATTATGTTTCCGATTTCCATTATCTAAATTCATTCATTTCAGACCAGTTAGTTTACTTACTTGGACAATGGAGTCTCGGCTACTAATGGCTAGAATGTCTGCACATGAAACTACACTACGCCCACACGCTCTATCAACCTGTGCCTTTATGCTATCAATAGTATCATACCCTCTTACCATATCCACATTGCCTGGGGCATTTCTTTCACCGCCAGACAAAAGAATACCTCCATCGCAACCCTGAAGCCATTAAAAACCATAAATCTTCAGATCATACATATTATAGTTACATCTATATTATACTGTGAGGATGGGACAAACACAGTTTGTCTTGATAAAACAAACAAGGGTATGGATCATCTAAAGATTTGTGCATGAGGGGAGATCTGTGGGTGAGATTAGATCAATAGTTGGGTCCAAATTTAAGTTGTGTTCAATAGTTAGGATCGTTTTCAGATGTGCTGATCTGTGGGTGAGATTCAATTCGTGGTTGGGTCTAAAATTTAAGTTGTGTTCAATGGTTAGGATCGTCTTGAGATCTATGTGAGAGTAGATCTGTGGGTAAGATTAAATCAATGCTTGGGTCCAAACTTAAATTGTGTTCAATGGTTAGGATAGCCTTGAGCTCATCTAGAGATGTGTTGATAATAATAGATGGGTGAGATTAAATCCGTGGTTGGGTCCAAACTTAAGTTGTGTTCAATGGTTAGGATCGTCTTGAGATCTATGTGAGAGTAGATGTGGGTGAAATTAAATCAATGCTTGGGTCCAAACTTAAGTTGTGTTCAATGGTTAGGATAGCCTTGAGATCCATATGTGAAATTTTGATAGGAGGCTTAGATTAAAGTGATTTAACAGGGAAATTATGTGTAAAAGTTTTTTATATTAAAACTATTTTTTCTTCTTCTTCTTCCTTTGCTCCAATCTTCCTGCACTTCAAAGCCGACTCCTTTACAACTTCGAATCAATTACAACTTCAAATCAATTAGGGTGTGTTTGATTGCAGAGTGGAAAAAAAAGGAGCGGGAATTATTTCAGTGGGAATTCTAATTAATTTTCTACTATAGTGGGAATGACTTAAAAAAAATTCCCACTTCAGTGTGAAAATATTTTTAAGTTTTTCCACTTGATCAAATAAGGGTGTTTGATTGACAATGAGAATTCTAATTATTTTTTCACGTGTTTTGTTTGGTTACAACGAGAAATTAAAAACGAATTGATGAAATAATCCACCAAAATCATAGATCCACCACCTAAACTTTGAAATCAACCTCCACAATCATAGATTTTGAAATCAAAATGTTAAATTTCCAAGTTTAAAACATGAAATTAACACCAACAATATATAATTCATCATTTAAATGATTAAATTTGGCTTAAACATCATGAAAATACACCAACCACCACCTCAAAATTTTATCTCCACCACTAAAAACCCTAATACCCATATCTCAAAACTTTAAATCCACTCACAAAACAATAAACCAACTAACTCAATGTTTGATTTCACCACCCAAAAGTTGAAACCAACCACCACCCAAAACTCCATATCTACCACCATTAAAGTTGAAAGCAACAATTTAAAACTTCAAATGTATAATCATAATGTAATCAATGGCTAGATATCCTTCAATATCAATCCAATGGTTTGTAAGAGGTGAGAAAATGCTTAAGTTATTTTCTCACTCAAGTGAGAAAATAAGCTTTTTCACCTTTTAAATTACTAGGGGGTAGATACAAATAAAAATAGAAATTGATTTATAATAAAAATTGTACTTCTTATTTCTTCACTTAAAAGAAATAAGAAATTGATTTATAATGGAAATCGATCTACTTCTTCTTCCTTCATTTCTATATAATGGTTTTAACCCAATCAACAAACCTAATCAAAGCTTTTCGAATAAACACCAAATTCAACAAATCGATCTCAATCACAAAGACTTCTACAAAACTTTTGTCAGGTACAAATTTCTTATCTCTAATTTTTCAAATTTTGTCAGGTATATATTCATATCTTATATGTTGACAAAAACAAATTTCTTATGAAGATGCACAATTTTTTTCTTAGATAGTCACCTATCCAATTTTTATGAGATACCTAATTTTAACTTATTTTGGTGATCCGAGACCCCTGCAATTCTAGGCTTCCCATGTACAATTCTTATGAGATGTATAATTTTAACTTTTTTAGGTGATCCAATCCAAGTACCCTGTGCAATTCTAGGAATGTGCCATGTGTTTACGACTGTACAGGAAAATTCATGTACAATAGATCGATGTAAATCTCAAATTCTTTTATGTAGAATGGTTATTATACATATCTGGTGCTCATCATTATAAATTTTCATATAACTTATATGAAGAAACAATAATATTTCTTAAATTATTATATACAAACATATAATTGTATGTGCACTCTAATATTTTGAAAGAGAATAACGATTATATTGATAATTAAGAATTGATAATATAGACATATAATTTATATTACATTGTAATGTAATATAATTAAATTGAAAGAGAGAGATGAAGAAAATTATCAATAACGATTACATACATTTTTTATTATATACGCACTCTAATATTTCTTAAATTGTGTTTATCATTACAAACAATGCAATATACAACAAATTCTGAAGAATATGGTAGGAAACAAAGAGAACCAAAGAAAGCAAAAAATCTCACCATTACAGAAGAGTTGACTCCAAATAAACGTCAACAAGCCCAATGTAAAAAGAGACTAATAGAATCAATGAGCCAAAAAAATAATACAACATCAAAGAAACCCAAAAATAATGAAGTTTCTGAAGAGTTAGCTCCTAATAAACGCAAAATAGCGCAACGTGAAAAGAAGATAAGAGAAAAAAGACAAATATTGAAGAATACAAGCAATGATGGATTAAGGTTTGTTATTCTAAATATTATTTTATGTTTTTTATATATAATTGGCAGAAAATATTTTGTTACCATGTAGACCTAAGCAAGCCACAACGGGTTTTAGGATCTACTTGCAACAATCACACATTTAGTCAGCGACAATTTTACCAATTTAGGTGTCATATTAACTAATATTAATAAGACATTGTACTGCATCTACATTTAGATTATACCCTTGCCTTCACTAATAATTATCCCTCTCACACATCTGACCCCGACTGTGCAAGAAGAAATAGTCTTACTGGGAACAGTTTATCCTCAAAGTAGTTTGTCAGATATTACACGTTGGCATCTCTTACCATGAAAAACAATCATGCCGCTTCTCATTCCAGGGCTGGGCTCTATTCAAATTTGCATTGAAGCGCAATGACTAATACACCACAAACTGTATGGCATTGACCATGGTGCTTGTGGAAGGTCGATTCTGCCTATGCGTATTCAAGCACATTTCAGTTACAGCTCCAAAGACAGCTAGCCGTCTTCTAGGGTATCTCCCATGAAGCCTTAGGTCTACCAGGTTATGACGCTCCCTGAACCTTAGTCTTGCCTGTATACACAAAATGACAAAAATTTAGTTCCAAACTATATAACACCACTTGGCTTGGTGGAAGCAAATTTCTTTTTGTCCAAATGGCCATAGGACCATGTTGCAGTTAGAAATAAGTAGTGGACCAGATATTGGTATAAGCAGAACTTACTCAAGTAACCAGATCCCCATCAGGATATGCTTTGCGCCCAGAGATGATCTCTAGCAAGATGATGCCAAGATTGTACATCTCATCCTTTTTCTCTGTTGCTGAACCAACCCATACAATTCGGAAGTTTGAAATATTAGCAATATGTCCTGTGCCAACAAGGATCTTATCGGACCTAAGATTTCCGTGAATAATATTCATCTTATGTAAGAAATCAAGGCCTTTGATAATTCCCTGGGCAATTCGAACTCTCTAATTCCAGTCACCGAGAAAGGTGAATTCCTCACCACCATCTATAAAATGCAATCAAATTAAAATTAGGATGCATAGAAAACAAAATTTCCACTCCATTTAAACTCAAGAGAAGTTCATACTTGGTAAACAAAACACACACTAAATTAGACACCTATGCTCACCTTGCAAGCTTTTCCCTAATGATCCGAACTGCAGGAATTCATACACAACAAACTTTTCTCTTTGGTCGGCACATGACCCTAGAAGCTTCACTATATTGATGTGATCTAAGTTGGTTAGTAAATAGAATTCGTTGTAAAATTCTTTCAGGGACTGGGGAGTGTCCGAGACAAGTTTCTTCACAACGATTTCCTGTGAAAATAATGTCCCAATTAAAAATTTAAAAACAAAACCATCTAGATAATAAAACAAAAATTCATTCGACCAAATTGTTGAAGTCATCTCTCCTGTCGTCCCAAGACACCCTTATGCACTCCTTCACTGAGATAGTTAGCTTGAGCAAAGTCATTATTTACACGATAATATTTTGTTGCCGTGTAAACCTAAGCAAGCCACAACAGGTTTTAGGATCTACTTGCAACAATCACACATTTAGTCAGCCACAACTTTACCAATTTAGGCGTCATATTAACTAATATAGATGAGACACTGTACTGCATCTACATTTAGTCATATTTTCTTAACTAATATACATTTAGTCAGCCACAGAATTGGTTTCATGTCTGACAAATAGATAACTGATGTTCACAATTTCATTTCAATTAGTTTCATTCATCCTTTTACAGTTTTCAGTTAATGGTCACACTATAATTGGTTGTTATCTCATATGTTTTTATGCATACTACATAGACTGCTGTATAGACATTGACTGAAGAATAGATAACTGATATTCTGTAGGCGTAGTTCCATTTATATATTGGCTGATTCTTTTTAACTTAATTTTTTTTTTTTAAATATTTTTGCTTTTAAAATGTATGGTACAATAAATTGATATATCAATTTTCTCTATATTTATCAGTCAAATTGTTAAATCAAACAAATATCAAGAAGGCCAACGTAAACGAAGAAAAAGAGAATTATCTGAAAGGAATGCATCCAACAATTTTGTAACTCAAAATAAAGAAGCCGAGCCAAAGTAATTAGTTCACCCACGGATAATGTTATTTCCACATTGCTTTAATTATTATACCGTTGAAATTTTTCACAGATTTTCACACATATTTCTTCTACAGGAAAATAAAGCGCTCTCGAAAAAATAAAAAAATAAATTGATAGACTAGATTATTCTTGCTCAATGGATGGTATAAACAATAGGATATCAGCTGCAGGTAAAGGGGAAAAAATAGTTGTCCTTCAAATTTTGGTAATATCATTATAATGGTTGTTCAATGTTCAATCTTCATTTTTTACTTCTTCCCTAATATGGTAGCAATTTTTTTTTATTATGTGTTTGTTGAAATTTATTCATTCATTTTGTTAATAACCCATTAGGTTTTAATTTATGACTGGATGGTTTGGTACCATCAATTCCAGTGTGGTTAGATACTGTTCAACAGCAAAAGAATTAGAAGCACATCTTTTGTTGTTTTCACTGTTTAAAGTGATTGTTTATACCACGAAGAAACGACAAATCCCAACCACGGATATATATGTGCCATAACTGCTAAAGGCCTTCAAATCTGCTTAAGCATCTGGATAAAAATGATATTTGGAATTTATAAAATATATTAAAAAAAAAATTTGATAATTTTGTAATTTCATTAAAAATACTATTTATAATTTTTATTTATAATTTCATTGGCAATTTACAAAACCTAAAAATTATTAGTAAAATGAACAGTATAAACTATCGTGGCGAAACCACGGGTACAACTAGTAATTATATATAGTTAAGATGGCCATATAAAGCATATATATTGATTCAGAAAAATGAACTTACACTAACAAAACAATCATGGAAAAATAGACGTAAAATTGATGCACCCATTCAACCATCTCTATTGATGACAGACCGGGTGGCTGATCGAACAGTGTCAAACACTGATGGGGATGTACTGGCATAAATGGAAACTGAAAGCTGTGCTAAAGCTGGAAATGAAAAGGTGGTTAAAAGGACCATAACAAGACTTAGGGTGTGTTTGTTTGAAATGCTGAATACTGGTTGCTGAATGCTGGATGCTGAATGCTGGATGCTGAAGACTGAATGCTGAAAAAATTGTTTGTTTATCATTTTTCAAAACTTCTGTTTTACAATTGATTATTTTAAATTTGACAAATTTATCCTCTTTTATTCTAGTCTTTGGATGCATCTTAATGAAACTGAAATTTTAAATTTGAAAAACATGAATCTGAAGTTCTTTGCGAAAAAATGACATCACGAAATAATAATTGAACATTTAAGAAATACTTATAGAAAACATGGTTAAAAAAATCAAACAAAATAAAAACATATTAAAAAATCGAGACAATTAATTGCATTTATATACATCATTTTCATTTTTATAATAATTAAACCCAATGCATATGATATAACTAATGAATTATCATAGAAAGAACACATTTAATGGATCTTTCATGACTAATAACTATTATTGACTTATATACTGCACATTCATCCACAATCTACAAACAGATAGGACCTTATTTTATAAAGATCAATAAGTAGATTATGTATTTATGATTATATAATAAAATATAATATGTATTAATCAGTTAGCTTGGAAGGGTCAAGAGTGCAAGTCGATTCCTCATGAGATTAGAGAAGAAGGAATCCTATGTGGACTTTGGACATACGTATAATGAAAGGTATTATACATGGGTATAATTGTCATAAAATTATAATAAGCATTAAGAAGATAAATTAAGCATGAGATTTGTGCTGGTTCAAAATGGCTGAAAAAGTCCATTATGTTCTGAACACTGGTTCTAAACAAACAACATAAAAATCACTTTTCACTTATTATTAGCCTGGTCCACCACTTAAAAATCACTTATTGCTGAACACTTGTTGAAACAAACACTACCTTATTGAGAGAACTGAACAAGTACTAGTAGCCATTTGAGAATGATAAAGAACACCCCTTCTTATCTCTTTTTTATTTTGATTCAAGAAAGATAAGATATGGCCCATATATATAGTGGCCCAATTTGAATGAATGTTTTTAAGATTGATTAAGCCTTAAGACCACTCCTCTGTACAAGTTCTAACCAAAATAAGGTCGATTAGGCATTTATCTTCAACTTCTAGATAAAGTTGTAATATCTCTGGTAATAACCACACTGTATTCCAAATAAATCCCATTTCTGTGAAAACTTTCTCAATTAAGTATAGCTCCAAAAAATACTCAAAAGAGTTTGATAAATCACATTTGTAATAGTTGAATCGTCATCAGTGATAATCATCTGAGGCACATCGATCACCATACATATAGCTTCTATAGTAGTTTGACAATGATTATTGTTGTGCACAATCATCCGTAAACTCATCTAGCTAGAGGTGGTATCAGCCGAAACAACATGAGTAACCATTTCCTCATGAATACTGTAACGGTGAAAGTGAAACACAGATTCATTTTTTTGTTTTTTTAACAAAAATAAATTTTATTGATAAAAATTTGAGGAATTACACAAAAGTAGAGAACAAACGCGCTACAAACTGCGCTGCAAGTCCTTTCTAAATAGCAAACTCGATTATCTTAAATACATATTCGTTCGAACCCGCAGTCATCACGTTGCTATCCATTACCTTTTGCACTCTCTTGAGGAGCTCAACTGCTTTTGAGCTTAGCAATACAAATGTGTCAAATGCAAAAAGGGATGAAAATATGTTGGTTAGCCCTACAAACTCATGTTGGAAATATATTTTCTAATAAAATATTTTGTTATGAGTGAAAATTAAGGAGAAAAGATATCCATTGGATAATACCTTTTAGGCGGAATTGGTGTGACCAAATTCAGTGTATTTTCATAATTGGGTAATTTCCAGAGAATTTTATATGTGTAGCTTACTTGTATGTGGGTGTTTACACCCAATCACAAAATGCCATGTGGCAATAATAATATAACCTAGTATGGGTTTAGTTAACCCTAGTGGGTTTGATCAGTTTTTCAACCACTTTATAGACACGTGGGATCATATGATTGGGTGTACACACCCACATAGAAGTTGGCTACACATATAAATATTTTTGGGTAATTTCTCGAATAAGCACAACATCTTGCCTAACTTTCCCAAAAACGCAACAAGTCTTAAGTTCTTCCCATGCAAGCACATATACTTTCTAGTTTCCATTCCTACCCTTCTTACACATCTTACCTAACTTTTAAAACATCACTATCATTCTCTCTCTTATGTACTTGTTCATTAAACATGACAATGACATGCAAAGAACACTATCTCCCTTAGATCTTATTTTTTCATCTCAACCGTCCATCTCTTATGTAAACCTTAAACAAGTACCCATCATCTTCTTCTTCTTCTTCCTCTTTCACTTTTTATTTTTCTGTTTGTTGTTCATCTGCTAGAAGTGAAAAACGATTTTCCTATTTCAAGGTTTTAATCTATCATTTTGTTGTTAGGTTGTTGTTATCCTACAATTTTGATTTTTCTGTGGTACCATCATCGACATAAAGTGTTTTAGGTACTGTTCCTCACTGTTTTAATGGAGAAACAAAAGACAACCAAGAAGAAAGTTAATGTTCTCGAGGAAATATCCATACCCGGTATGCATTTAAACCCTTAATGTAATGATTGATATTTAATAGGGCTTGCTATTCAATTTGATACTGTTTTCGCATTAAATTCGTTATGGTTTGCTATTGTTTAAGTTTTTTCAAGTAAGTGTGTATTTGTTCATTTTGAAAGCTTTGATTTTGAAAGATTTTAAGATGAAAGCTTTCCCAAAGTATGAATTGATTTTTAAAGTGTTCTGATTTTGAAAGTTGGGCCAAGATGCAAGATTTGATTTTAAAGGTTTTTTTATAGATGCGAGCTTTGTTGTTGAAGATGCAATTACGTAGGGGTGGGAATTTCTGCCGATTTTCCGATCCAATTTTTTCCGAATGTGGAATGGATTATTGTAGTTCCGATTTCCAAATTTCTGATTTCCGATTTTTCCGAAAAAAGATGGAATGGAATTGGAACTAATTATGTGATTCCGATCCGATCCGATTTCCGATCCGATTTTTCCGATTGTTAATCCGATTTGTTTTTCCGATAAATATTCCGAAATTTCCGATAATTTAAGAGATTTAACTATTCTTATTTTTGAAAATATATGTATATATAGACATAAAAATAATATACCAAATTTAAAATCACATGACAACTCAATAACAAATTATAATTAGTCTCAAATCTTAATGTTATTAAATATCAATATATGGTTCAACAAAAAAAATAATGTAATAGTAAATTATTGGTTAGTTTATACTTCCGATTGAAGGTCCATGCTTATTACTCAGATCAATTATTTTCTTGTTCATACAATTATATTATTATATAAATTTTACATTATAATTGAGTTTTATAAGATGCTATACGCAAGAACTTTGATCCATCATATTGGGGTGGTATGTTACTATGTTAGATAAAAACACCCTAATAAACAAATCAACTCAGTAAAAAAAGTGGATTTTCAAGTTTCCAAAACGGATAACATCCATTATTTTCGATTTGGAATTCCAATCAATTTCGATATATTTTCAAGTTGGAATTCCGATTTTTTTATGTTTGAATTCCGATTGATCCGAATTTATTTTTTTTCGATTTTTTCCGATATTCCGAATATTTTCGATATTCCAAAATTGGAATAAATTTTATTGTTCTGAAAAAACATGGAATGGAACTGGAAGAAATTTTTTGATTCTGATTTCCGATTTATTTTTTCCGAACATGCCATTTCCGATCCGTTCCGTCTGATTTCCACCCCTACAATTAGGTTTAAAGATGCAAACTTTGCTTTTTAAAGATTTTAAGATTTCAGTTTGTAAGTAGCAGATAGATTTGCTATATAAAGCAACAGTTCTTGACAGTGGCAGATAGAATTAAAATGTAGCAGATAGAATTTAAAAAGCATGAAAAACTTTGAATAACTACTATAACACTGTGATACTAATCCAAATTATTAACATGTGGATACTTTCAGCGAATACTTTCAATGTAATTTATCGATTTGGTGGTCTGTTGGAGGTTACAGCTGAGGGGGAAGAGGTTAGATATGTGGATGGAGAGTCAAGAATAAGGATTGTTGATATTAAGACAACCTATGCAGACTTCCTCAAACAGGTATCTTCCTTATGCAATCCTCCAAAAGGAACATGGTCACTTCGAGCAATAGTCAACCTCAGGGTATCCAGACTTGAATTTGAAGATCATTATAATGCAATGTTAGCTTCCATATACAATTCAGCTGCAATGTGCATATCTGTTTGGATTGTTGATCATAGAAAACCACCTATACTGAAGATTGTGCCTGAAATAGCAAGGAGTGAAGAGAGGGAGATACCATTTGTGTTACAAAATGAGGCTCCCAAAAGCAAAGGGAAAAGAAAACTTTTTCCTGAAGCTATTCCTTCTTATACACCTTTGAGTAAGAAACCTGAAATAATAAGAAGGGAAGAAAGAGAGATACCAATGCGGTTACAAAAGAAGGCTCCAAAAAGTAAACCCGATTACTCTACTTATCGTACACCCACCAAACCTGTTAATGTTCCAGATGAATATAGATTGGAGACTCTTACTCAAGACCCAAGTGCTGATATGATAGTCAAGGGAATGGGGCATGCAAATGACCCTGTAGTTTTGGAAACCCCTCCCCCTAGAGGTGTATATATTCCTAAACCTCCAGTCCAACATACTCCCACATCTTCTACCAATCCATGTCCATCTTCTATTTGTACACCACTATCTGTTAAAAGCAAAGGTTTCATGGATGCAGCTGGAATTCTTTATGCCATGCAAAAAGATGATGGTTTTTGGGATTCACTTTCATTACAAGAAGTTGATGCTGTTCTTCAATCTGCACAGGAGATCCAACCAACATTAATAAATGATGATAGTGAGGACTCTCAATCGCCTAGGTGTGAGGAATACCATTGGGATACAGATCCAGAAGTCTTCGACTCACCTGCATCTTGGAATACTGAAGATGAGCTCGAGGATAAAATGTGGGATGATAGTCAACCAATGTTTGGTCCTTCTAGACCAATCTCTGAAGAAGGCAGCCCAAATGTTGGTGATAATGCAGACACGCAACAAGGTGATAATGTGGCCGATGAAAGTGCGACGACAGAGGGAGTTAGGTGCAATCTCGCCGATAGGTTTGATAATCTAGACGATATGTTTGCTAATCAACCATCAGAACACAATATGCCATCTCAAGCCAATAATGTGCCTCCTCAGAACAATGTACCTCCTCAGAACAATGTGCCATTTCCTAGCAATGTACCACTGCAGCATAATATTAGGGTTGAGGAAAATCGTGATTTCGATGAGGTAAAGCGCGAACTCAACAATATTTTTTCCTCCTATATTGCGACTAAAAGGGCAAGTGTAGGTTGTGCTCCTCATACAGAGCCTGCACACAACGACTATGTGCAACCTAAACGAGGAGTAATCTACAATAATCGAGATGAGGTTGAAAGGGATGTCCAAACATACACGATTAAAAGGGCAAAAGATCTAAAACATGGAAGCACAAACAGTAAGAGGTTGATTTTTAGGTGTCCAGCTGATGGGTGCAAATGGTATCTGTATGCAACCCCAAATGGTTTTGATGGAAGTTGGATAATAAAAACACTAATTGATGACCACTCGTGCGGTAACTTTAGAGTTGGAAATAAAAACCGCCAAGCAAACAGTGATTGGGTTTCAAGAGTTTGTATAAGAAGGTTGAGGGACAACCCAGACTTACCACCCCTAAAATTGGTGAGTGCAATCAATGAAGACTACTTGGTAAAGATTTCTTACAAAGTTGCGTGGTTAGCTAAAAGAGAAGGCAATAAGGAAGGTAAGGATATTCTTTATCATCTTCAATCTTAATTCTATCCCTTAGAATGACCACTTTATCTGTTAGTGTTATAAGAATATCGTCTACAACGTGCAAACTATCGTCTACAAATGGTCTAATTGTTTATCTTTTTTACAGATAAGAGGAAGCTATAGCCACTCATACCAAATGCTTGAAACATACTGCAATGAGCTGAAGAAGGTGGATCCAGATGCAGTAATAGACATTCTGACCAATCCATTGGGTAATTTTGAATGCATATTTTGGACATATGGTATTACAGTTAGAGCTTACAAGAGGACTCTACATCCCATAATCTTGGTTGATGGAACTTTTCTTAAGGGAAGATACCCTGGCACAATTCTTACAACAATTGCAGTTGATGACAACAACCATATCTTCCCCATCGCTTTCGCAATTGTTATGAAAGAGAAAAATGAAAGTTGGGACTGGTTTTTCACAAAGTTAAGGGACCATGTTGTTGGGGAGGATCATGAGTTTATTTTGTTATCTGATAGGCACAAAAGTACCATCCAGGGTGTCCCTAAAATCTTGTCAAAAGCTATCCATATGTATTGTTCTTATCACTTGAGTGGCAAGTTTGGTAACAAGAAAATCAAGTTCTTGGTCCAAGAAGGTGCAAAAACTCTCAACCAAGAAGAATTTTGGGGAATTATGCTTAGAATCTGGTGTATGTCAAGCAAGGCACATGAAAAACTTATGGATGTTGGGCCTGTAGAAAGATGGGCAAGTGTTTTTCAAGAAAAATCAAGGTCAGTCAATCCAAATGTCTGCTAGATATTTAATTCATTTTTCTACATATAAACTACTATCTGCCAGATATAAACTCCTATCGCCTACATTTATCCCTTGACTATGTCTTGCAGGTATGGAATTGTGTCCACAAATCATGTGGAGTCCTGGAACAAAATGATTGTTGGGGAGAGAATGATTTCAATTACTACTGTTGTGTCAATGATAAGAGACAATGTGATTAGGCATTATCGCGATTATCGCAATGACTCCTTGAAGTTCAACTCACCAGTTACAAAATGGTGTCAGGAGCTAATAATTCACAATGTTTCCACAACAAGAAGATGCACACTTAAAGAGTTTCAGCCGGAATTTGGACTGTTACAGGGCTGGTTAGGTCATGTGTAGTCGATCTTAACAAGAGAACATGTACATGCAAATGGTTTCAACACATGGGGATACCATGTGCGCATGCCATGGCAGCCATAAAGGATGTAGGCCATGATCCATACAAGTTTGTTGAAGTTTTTTACTTGAAAGAAACATACATGGAAACCTACAAGGAAGAATGGATTCCCACTGCTGGAAAGGAATCATGGCCAACTGCACGACCAACAAGAAAAATATTGCCACTACTTAAAGTTTGCATGCCAGGTCGACCTAAAGTGGTCAGGAAGAGAGGTAAAGCTGAAGGTATCCCAGACCAGAGTAGAAGATGCTCAAGGTGTAAACGGAGAGGTCACAACAAAAAAACTTGCATTGATTCATAGATGACTATGAACTTTTCACTCCAATGCAGTTTGGAGAAGGACCTCCTCTCTCTCCTCTCCCTCAAACAACATAGGAGGTTTTCTAAGTATTTTTTTTTTTGTGTTTTGGTATTCTCTACATCATTGTGTATTAGACTTCACATACTATCTCCTATTAAGAGCATTTTATCTACTAGACTGATTCTACTATCTGTTATTTGGTATCTTTGCTAACATGTTCAACAGATGTTTAAGGGTAATCCAATATACTGAACAAGGTGTCTACCATAAGTTAAAAGGTTCATAAGTTTCAGAATACAATAAATTCAGAAACATGTCTTCACAAAACAAAAAATACATAAGTCTTCACAAACATGTCAATAGGTTCATAAGTTAGGTCTTTCTCTTTGGTGGTAGCTCTCCACAATCAATTAGGTCTCTAGCAATGCGGTAGCGCATCTGCAAAGGATCTGCTTCAAATACCGGTGGTATTCCTCGAAGGACACATTCGACGAAAGCAAGAAGGAATACCCCACAAGTACAAAAGTCTGGTTGTGTAACACAAGATATATACTCACGCTTCCATTTCCTTCCCAAATCAAAATGAATCTGCGATGGGTCCGCAGCATAAATAACATACGGCAACATCTTCTCCATGTTTCGCAGTTCAGCAGTTGCCCTTTTGTAGCACAAAGAATCATAAATCCTAATTATTCTCTCTCTGAAACTAAATGAGAGCAGAATCCAGTGGTTGTTATCCACCTGCATTTAATAATAAATATGAAAGATATGGTAGATGACATGTACATCATAGAAGATACACACATTAATATCTAGCAGATATTATGTACAATGTGGCAGATACAAGTAGAAGATAAAATGTGTCTAACATGAAGTAGTAGATGGACATTAATATCTAGCAGATACTCAGTAACATCTAGCAGTTATGCTAAACAATGTAGCAGATAAGGTAGTATAAATGAAGAAAAATACCTATAAAGGAACAAGAAGTGCCTTAGCTTTCAAAGGGTGTACTTGATTGCGGAGGCCTATCCATGGATCAACAAGAGAAGTAATATTTGATGGAATCCTACATCTCCCAGACAATATTCTATCTTGTGGCTTCATTTTGGCAAAACTTTTGTCCTTCATTAAAGCATCAAACTGAGGCTTCACATAAGAGGCGATTTGGGTCTAGACAGATGAAAACAAGAATAAGAACATGTTTACATGTAGAAATACAAGAATATAACTATGGAAGAATAAATATTCAGAAGAATATACTTACATGTAGAAATACATTTGGAGCCACAACATATTGATCTTCTTCCTTGTAATCTTGTGGCCTCTTTCCAATCATCCAACGAACTAACAACCTCAAATAAACATCAATAATCTCATCATTAAGCCAGTTTTCTTTATAGAGTGTGTTGAAAGCACTCACAGGGCATGATTGAAGATAACCATAAACCCTCACATACTGCCTCAACCTTAAAGGTTCCTTAGCCAATCTCCAGAAATAATGAAGAAGGTCTGCTTCTTCCTTTTCAATTTGCCTAATGAAGAATGGATCCCTCATTATATCTTGAATCCTTGCATCACACCTAAGACCAATCTGAACCTCCTCAGGTGACATTTTGGCCAAGTATTCTGCCTCCTGTTGCCTCTTTCTATCCCTAAATAACTGAAGATCCCAGTTTGACATCATCATCATCATCTTCACAGACACCAAGATAAACAAAGGAAGCTTGATCTTTGTTGGGACTAACAATTGGATCCTTGTTGGGACTAGAATCTTGATCTGAAAGTTCAGGAGTTTCAAGTCTATAATTGTGTGTGCATATCTGCGCTTTTACACACCTATCTTGCCTTCTGACCGTTAATATATCTGTTGCATACTAAAATGTGATCTTTATTTCTTAGGGAGGAAAAAATATCAGGGTTTAAAGAAGGTTCTCAAGACAAAGGTTAGTAATTCATCTGGCAGATTTCTTTTTGTAATATGTATTTTGCATGGTAGCTTTGATGTTGATTTCCTGAAAACCGTTTATATAGATGGAAAAGATTTGGAAAATGGAGATGTTAATGTCGAGAAGGCAAAATTCGGAACTGCAAGCTTTCTCATTGAACTTGAAAATAGAAGAGCAATAAAGGTTGGCCATCTTAGTACAGAGTGTTTAATTGATTAAACTGCATGAGTGGATCAGTTTCCTGTGTCCCATTATGTTATGTCCCACTCTCTTTTAACTTAGACATAAGGTCTATATCCATGCATGTTGTCTGTGTATTTAGACTCGGGGTATAGTTGGGCACATACCTACCTTTTTGCTATTAAGTTGATCTGCTTGTGATATTTTTATCCGCAGGTGTTTGGAAAGAGCACTGTCATTGGTCTGGCCCTAACATTTTTTGCTGGTGTTTGCTTTTCCCTCTTCTCACCAGCATTTAACCTGGCAACAAATGACCAGTGGCATTTAATGAAGGATCGAGTTCCTCATTTGGTCGTATACACAGCCTTCTTCTACTTTTCAGTCGTTTGTTTTGTCATTGCCATCATTCTGAGCATTACTTTTCTGTACCACCCAATGCTCAACCTACTGAGGTCATCTCTGAAGACATATCTAAGTGACTGGAACGGAAGAAAGTGGGCTTTTTTGGCTGGTATATTATGCGGATTTGACAATGGGCTCGAGTTTATGGGGGGTCAAGCTGCAGGATATGCAGCAGCTGATTCTGTTCAGGTTAGTGTCTTCATATGAATTAATGTGTTGCTAATAACATAATTTCAGAAAATGTACAAATCATGTTTCCATTGAAATAATTATGTGCATAATCTTACCAGGCACTTCCACTTGTTAGCACCTTTTGGGGCATACTTTGGTTTGGAGAGTACAGAAGATCATCAAGAAGAACTTACGTATTGCTTGTGAGCATGTTGTTAATGTTTGTCGTGGCCGTAGCTACCCTTATGGCATCATCAGGGCATCAGAAGTAATGGGACAGGGCAAAAACATATATGACATATCCCCTGTTCGCACAAACTAAAGAAAATCACGACATGGCAAAATTGCGAAAACAGTGGTATAGTGATCTCAGTTACTGAGGGTAAACTAACCCTATGAAGAAAATAACAATTTTTTTTTTTTTTTTTTTTTTTTGAAAGGTAATTAGGTTGTTTTGTTGTTTTGATGGACTGCAGATCTACTATTGTAATTAATGATCTGGAGAATGGAGGCATTCAGGACATAGTGTTAATTGTGGAATGACGCGCGCCAAGTTGCCAGGTTTTCCCCCTCAGTTTTTCTCATACTCTATTGAATTGAGATGTGTATTTTGATTTTGATTTGTTTCTCTCTTCGAGGGATCGATTTTTCGATCATTGAACAATATTGAAAAGAACATTAATGGAGTTCCATTGGTATGTTCTTGTGTTATATTTTAAACTCTGCATCCTAATTTCTAGTAAAGTTTCTGTTGATATTAGAATGGATGTCCAAGATATTGTAGTAGTTGTTCTGATGTATGGGTTTGTAGAAAAGGCAATGGAGGCCATCTAATTGCAGGTGCATGTGGAAACCATTAATGGAGAATAGCAAAAATATATATTTGTTTTTCTTATAATTTGTAACGCCTTATAGGCATTACAAATACATGTTGCAAAGCAAATTTTTTTTTTTTTAATAATTTGCAACGCCTAACAGGCATTACAAATACATGTTGCAAAGTACCAGGTTACCGTTATTACAAACATTTGCAACGCCTACTGGCGTTGCATTTTCAAATATTTATCAATTTAAAAACAGTTATGCAACAACAATAACCGTTGCAAAATAAAATAAATGCAACCCACTATGGGCGTTGCAATTATAGAAAAAGCAATGCCAACAAGACGTTGCAAATACAAACATAGCAATGCCAAACAACTGTTGCAAATATTTGCAACGGTATTTGTAACACTGTAGTTGCAATGGCATAAAGGCGTTGCAAATAAATTTTGCAATGCCATATTACCATTGCAAACCGCTTGTTATGGTGTAGTGAGATGGAGGGTCATCTGTAGCAGGTGGCTGAACATCTGTAGCAGAAGGAATAGTATCTGTGGAAGATGGTTGACTAGATGTAGCAGATGGATGAACTACCTATTGTTGATGAATCAACCTTCATTGAAGCAAGAATAGAAAGTTCTTTCAACTTTGACATCTCTATGTCAAGAGGATTAGCTCCTTCTTTAAATTTTTTAAACCATAACTTCAAAACTTTCATGATCACTACTATCATCATGATCCCAAAAACTCAACTTTCTTGCTTTCTTAGAGCTGGGGACATCATCATCATCTGATTGTGTCTTTCTTGCTTCAAGTGCCCTTTTCTTCTTTGCCTCATTTCTCCTTCTTATATCTTTCCTCCATGTAAGTTGTTTTGCTTCACCCTTAACCTTTTTTTTAGGTTGTAGTCCTGAAGGAGGAACTCCAACTTTTGTTTTCTTCCTCTTTGTTTCTTTCACCTCCAATTCTGTAATCTTTGTTCCTTCTCCATCCTTATTATTATCTTCTTGCTCATACCAGCTAAGTAGAAGGACTTTAGGGGGCTTGAACAATTCCATGTCTATCATTTCTTCACTTTCATAAACATCACCCTCCTTCAGTTCACCATTACCACTTTTTCCCTCATTTTTACCCTTTTTACCCTCCTTTTTACCCTTCCGAACTTCCTCAACTTTATCCCCCATTTTCACCTTTTTGGTATCCTTCTTAACTTCTTTATCTGATCTTTTCCTCTTTTTAACTTCTGCAGCTTTTGGTTGTATTGGTTCCCTTCTTCTTAACTCATACTTACCAACTGTTGTAACATTATCCTCCAAGGATTTCCTTCTGGTAGTTCTAACTGAAGTTGGTGATGTTGTTGGCTTTGGAATATTCTTCTGGAATGTAGGCAGTGATGAATCACTCTTAGATTTTGATTCCTTTTTAGGGTTGGTCGTAGGGGGTTTCTTCTTAGGTGGAAGTTTCACTCTTCCAACTGGTTTGGGTGAAACACTAACTTTTGGGGTTGGAACAATGGGTTTCTTGGCTGTAGCCTTTTTCTTAGGTGTAGGTTTGTGAGGTGAAGGTTTGTGACTTGAAGGTTTGTGAGGTGAAGGTTTCTTGGTTTTAACTGGCAAGTTGGTCTTGGGTTTGGCTTTTGGTGTTGCCTTTGATGAGGTACTTGACTTCTTTTTTGTTGTTGCCTTAGATTTGGATGCCCGCTTATCAAACTCACCTAAAGCATCACTCACAAATTGTTTTGCATTAAGTTCCTCACCACTCTGTAGAAATGGACACAAAACATTGTAGCAAATAAAATGCATAAATGTAACGGATATTACACAAAATATGTTGACAAAATCCAAGTTTCTAGCAGATAAGAGTCCAATATTGACAAACACATTTAATAGTATCTAGCAGATATTAATACTAATGTAACAAATAAAATATACATTGTAGTAGATATCACAGTTCAACAGTACAATTCATCAATATAACAAGTGGCAGATATAATACAACAAGTATCATACAAATGGCAGATATCATAAAACAAGTAGCAGATATTATATCAAAACATGAACATGGAAAATTTAGTTGTAGCAAACAACATACCTTTTGAGTCATGCATGCCTTAACTACTCCACTCAGAATTGTCTCAAGGAAATCCTTGGGAATTGTAACCAAATCTGAACCTCCACCTCTTGTTGAAGATGCTGGATAAGATGTAATGGAAGGAATAGATGGCCTAGAAGAAGCAAACTCTTCATGTTCTGCTTTATATTGAGCTTCAAACTGCAAATAAAATGTAGCAGATAAATGTTGTATTCTAGAAAATAGATATTACAATATAGCAGATTAAGTTAATACAGAAAGGGAATTGATTGTTTTATAGAAAATAAAAAAAAATTTGAAGGGGATTTACATTTGCAACCTGTTGTAGATTAGCTAGATCTTTTTCTTCCTAGGTGACATATAATGGATATGCCACAGTACATTTACCTTTCTTGGGAAACAACTTCAGAGCAATTTTATTTCTAGTTTTGTTTTTGTTCAGCAACTCAGACCATCCAAGCATCTATGGAAATCCAACACTTCGATCCCTCATAGGACCCAATTCAGGGAAGTGCAAATATGCCCAAATGATGAAAGCCAACACACACCCATTGATGCAATAACTAGGATTATCCTCAATGACTTTGGGATATATTTCTTCAAGGGAAGTCTCAAGCAATTGAAAAGTCACAGTACCCCATGGAAAATTATCAAAGGCATTCAAATCTTCAGCCAAATCAATATATTTTACACTCAGATTTTTAGATGACTCGGCAAGAAGAAAAATACACAGAAAATATAACTTGTTCAAACGATGAACATCATTTGAATCTGCTTCTCTCTTAGTAATAAATCTCCTTGCTTCAGTAATTGCACTCAGAATGTGATCATCCCTTATATGCAGATTCGTACCAAAGTACTTGGTCCTGAATGCACTATATTCTTTAGGCTTCCTCATAAGAAAATCAACCGGATGTTCTTGAAATTTTAAAGGCCCTAAAATCATAGCGACGTCAGACATTTTGAATTCAACAACTCTTCCTCCTATTCCATATTTCAACCTCCCTATTCTACATCTAACAATTTCGGTGATAACAGATGTTATCATATGAACATCCTCGGACTTAAAATCTAGAAATTGACCAAAGGGAGAATTTCTAAATGACTCGTACTCTAAAGGTGGGATTTTATCTGTTGGGTGTTGAAACTGATCAAAAATTTTAGTTGTTGAACACCTTATTGTAAGGGTAAATTGCTTACCTTTTTCATTGATCTCGTTTTCATCATCTTTAATTTGCTTCATTTTTCCTCCGAAATTGAGAACTTTGAGAACTTTGGATTATAAATAGTGACTATCGAAGTTAGGCAAGAGTGGCGACGGTTGGGGAAGAAGAAGATGAGAGGGAGGTGTTGTTGTCAAGTGAAATTGAAATTGAAATCCCTAAAATTTTGCTTTCCCTAAACTAAAAGCCCGCCTCTTTGTTCCCTAAACAGCTTATGCCACGTGTTATCCTAAGGTAGCAGATAGTTAGGGTTTTATTACAAATAAGCCCAACTTAACTTTAGATCCAACGGTCAGATATAATCAATCGAATCCAATGGTCCTCATTTAATGAAGAATCATTTTCTCACTTGTCACATCTGTCAGTCAAACCCAAAATATTAAACCAAAATATTATTTAAGTAATAAGGGTACAATGGGGATAAAAATTAACTAAAAGACAAAAAAAAAAATTGCTAGAGAATATATGTGCTTGCATAGGAAGAACTTAAGACTTGTTGTGTTTTTGGGAAAGTTAGGCAAGATGTTGTGCTTATTCGAGAAATTACCTTTCATAATTCTTATGAAAAAACATATCTTTTCCTTTAGTCTACAATAGGTGCTTACTGTGAAAAGACACTTTAAAACAACTTATCACCTTTTTGTAAAATGTGTATGTATGTGAGAAGACACCTATGAAGAGACACTTATATGACTATAAATAATGTGCTAATCTGGCCAATTAGTATACAATTAATTAGACAAAGTCTTCTTCATTTCTCTACAATAATTTGAAGAGTTCTTCATATTCGTTCGCTAGTACTCTATTATTACAGTGCAATTTAGTAGAGTGAAGAACTGTTGTATCTTGGGAGACCAATCGTCCAGAGACTGTTTGCACCATAGCAGGGACGTAATATTGTCTTAAAGAAATTATTTCGGCAAGCCTCAGTTCATTTTCTTCTTCAAATCTTTATGCGAAAAGTGTAGTAAGTGTTTATTTATTTATGAGTTTATCGAGTATAAATTCTTTTGAGTTTTATTCTTTAGTAGAATCAAGTTTGTAATGTGTATTACAATGATATTCATGTGTTATTTTATGAGTTCACACATATCGTTACCAACAGCTCCATCATGTTTCTCCACTTTTGCTGTTGCTGCATTGCTAGCTGCTAGTCCAACCTAAAAATCCCATCACCCAACGCGACCATCGAAGATGCCCCCTGTAACATCAACACAAACATGTTTGTCTTTAGACCAGTTGTAGACCAGAATATCAGCAGGATGTAATGTCAATCTTCCTTCTTTAGGATCAGTAAGGAAGTTAACATGAGCTTCTTTCTTAACCGGCCTGTACTCTAACCCGCCAGAACACATCACTCAAGATATCTCTAACGTGGTCATGTTTGTACTTGAAGCTTGAGTAATGCTTGCAATGAGCCGCATGATCCCCGAAAGCATCAAGTCTGCTCCTCTTGCCTACCGGACAAAGCTCACCATCTGTAAATACAGGGATCATCAACCGATAACAAAAATATTTGGCAAGGAAGAAATGCGTTGTCCAAGCCCTTCCATCGGAATAGCAAGGAGAAAATCTTTGGCATGTTCCGACTGCACACATCCAATCACAGCCTTTTGTTTAGTTGACAGCTCAAATTCCCTTTCAAGACCAAAACTAATCTTGCTGTAGTATATGCTTCCGCCAAGACATGCTGGGGTCTGAAAGGGACGGTAGCAGTTGGAGCAAAATTACTGAGATCAAAATCAGGCAAAGAAAGATGTAAACTAGCAATGGCATCATAAAAAATATTACCCATAGGTACAGTCTCACAACCTCGAAGAATGTGGTCTTGAAGATCTTTGGTTTGAGTACGTGAAGCTACGAAAACAAACTTCATAACATCAGTGGCACAATAAATACCAAATCCATCCATACGCAATGGAAGGGTTGACATATGCCATTGTAGATCGCCAAAACCAAGCCCATCAGAAACCACAATATTCTGAAGGGTTGCATGAAGCTTGTGGTCAAACCATACAGCTGTTTCTTGACAAGTACGAAGAGCAAAAGTGAGTTTAGATAATCCCATACAAAAACGTAAAAGTGCCAACTCACATTGCGAAACATTTAGTTGTGGTAATAGATTCATAAGCTGAAGTGTCTTATCTACTCGCTGACGAACATTACCGACAATAAATGATGCATCTATACTTATAGCCTCTCCAAGCAACTTAACCCCTTGTTGGGGACATGATATACCAACCGGAAAGATATCTGGATAAGAGCAACCATGATCAACATAAGGCCAGAACAAGTCTGTCTTAGACATATTAAGAACGAGCCCAAAAGATGGTCCTTTTTTCTGAATGATACGAATAGCAAGAGATGGTCCTATTTTCTGAATGATACGAATAGTTGTAGCCACATGTTCTGTACTACCAATCAGAGTCCCATAATATAAGTACCATGCCTGTAACTCCAAGTGGCATTCTGACTGGATGCGGTGTATCAACAGATGTAAGACCAAAGCAAAGAGAAGAAGCCCCAAAGAGTTCCCCTGCTGTATCCCAGCTGTTGACCAAATATGAGTAAACCCTAAATACAATCGAGCAGGTTGGCAATAGAGACATTCGACCTATAGAGCAATAGACGGACAATGATTGCGTATGTGACGCCCCCAAAATCCAATCCTAGTTGATCAGGCTAAGACCAGACTCTAGAGTTGTAATGTTCTCCATATGTTCACCATTGACCGTAGGTTCACACTACTGCCACGTGACACCAAGCTCCAAATCCAATATCCATGTAAGGACAGAATGATAAAATATAACACGAACAATATTCGAACAAAACAATAGCGGAAGATTTATTTCAAAACCAAACTTTGTATATACATATATACAAGGATTGAACTGAAAGAAAAACACACAACTGAAAGGATAACATACTGTGTCTACCCCAAAGGCTACACCTGATAATAAAGACTAACTACAACTTAGAGCACCTTTACCTATCTAACTATCTCCAACTAGATCCTCTTCGCACGCTCCGAGAATCGCTTTACCTGTTTTCTGAAAGGAGGGAAAAAAGGAGCGATTAAACGCTAGCAAGTTACACAACTTGATATCCGATCTTGATCCCAGGGACGGAATCAGCGCACCCAATAATATAACAATACAATACATGTCTCAATTATAATCATTATATCAATTCCAGTAACTCGAATTAATAAACAATTATATAAACAATCCAATCATCACATATATGGCATAAAGCCAATCCATCTGATATCAAACCATCTGGTACCGCAGTACCCCAGTGTAATACCCAAGAATCTGCAGATTCAGATGGAGAAGAAGGTTCAGTCGGTTGAACCAAATGAGCCGAACTGACCCGTTTCATGTTTTTGACCCATTTTCTGTTTTTGACCCGTTTTACGGTTTTGACCCGTTTTCATGTTATAAAAACCAGATCTGATTTTCAGCAGGAATTTTCTTATTAAAAATCAATTAAGAAGCTTAAGAAGAAGAAGAAAAACCTTCTAAAACCTAGGGTTTTGATTGGGTATTGCTTGCTTACATTGTTTTGATTAATTGGTGGCTTGGAATTGAATTTTCTTTCTTGTTTGTGCATCTTGGTTGTGTTCATCTTCAAAGGTAAGTTATATTACTTGATGTTTTCTCTTACTTTCTAGATTAGATTGAAGTAACCCCTTGTTAGCATGTTTAATTCGTTTATTATAATTGAATTGCATGATAAAGTATGATTTAGTAAGTAGAACTCAATAAAGTTACAATCTTGTTGATATTTAACTATGTATTAATGCTGAAATTTAACTTTAAGAACATATTAATGTAGGAATTGGTGATTTAAAATATGCTTAATGTTAATTTAATGTCCCAAAGCATAATAGATGATTATATTGCTTAATTATATGGACAATGAATGGAATAGAATGGTTGGATTGAACCATGTGTTGGATTAGATTTGGGCGTGTTAAACAAATTAACACAAGACCCGTATGATGGGGAGACGTCCCGGAGTGTTGTCACATGACATAGCTCGATGAGTGTATGGCTATGATGCGTACGACTCGGTGCTACTGCACAACTTTGTATATGAATTTCATTTATTTAATTTAATGGATTTGGATGGACTTGATGATTTGGTTTGAGATTGAAATTGATGGACTTTGATTGATTAGATTGATTTGGGCGTGTTAGTTATACTAACACAGGACCCGTGGATTTTGGGCGTTTTAATTCTTGTAACACAGGACCCGTTGGGAGACGTCCCTAAGTTATGTCAAATAACATAGCTTGATAAGTGTATGGCTGTGATGCGTACGACTCGGTGCTACTGCACAACTTGGCACTTGATGCATGGATTTGAATTGACGTAATATGATGGATTAGAATTACTGGATAATGACTTGATCTGATATTGCAGATTGATTGATTGATTGAAATAGATTTAGATTATTTGATTATTGGAACTGGAAACATGATTAACATTGCGGATTTAAAGAAAATGATCTTGTTGATTTAGTTATCATTGTTTTAAATGTTAGAATAAATTGATTAGTATTTATAATTGTTTATCTCTAGGATGCACGGATTCCTTTTCTGGGAATTAAGATCGAACCTCAAGTTTTGTAACTTGATGGTGTTTAACGTCTTCCCTTTTTCCCTTTTCAGGATACAAGTTTTTTAGAGATGAAATATTCGGTAAGAGCTTGGTGGAGGTTGTCTTGAGTTGCTCATATGTGTAGTTGGAGTTTGATGAGTTTTAACCTTCGGGCATGACTTTGATGTATATTTATATTTATATAGTTTGTATTTTGTTTAGTCTTCCGCTGTTAGTTTAGTATTTGTTGTTTATTTTATTATGTTCTTCTGTCGTCTAGAGGTGTGACGTCACGTGACAGTAGTGTGACCCTACGGTCCATGGAGGACATATGGAGATCATTATGACTCTGTTGCCCGGTTTTGGCCTGGCCAGCTAGGATCGGATTTCAGGGGCGTTACACCCAGCCATGCATCTGTATGCGACACCGAGCAATACTCTCCGCAGGCTCATATGGTTGGTGACATAGCACCACTAAGTGTACTTCTGTATGCGACACCGAACAATACTCTCCGTACACTCCAGGGACGTCTCCCCAAATTCAGACTGTTCAAAACAGTCTCTGGCTCGAAAGCCCTTTTCACACAAATCAATCCATCCATTCAAATTAAATGCATCTTAACTATCAATACGCATAAAATTCAAAATATGCAATCTCACCTTTATCATAAAAATTATACATGAATAATATCACTAATAATCAAATAATTCATTGCAGCGTCAATTAAGATTTATGACAATCAATATCATGTTAGAATCAAATAAACACACTAACATGCTTTCCTATCAATTTTCCAACAATAACCGAATAATGATATCAATTATATGAAATCAAAATTAAACAAATTCAATTAATATGCATAGTCAAAACTGTAGTATAACAATAGCATACTCTTACACCCACTAACCTCATCTATCTCCTAAAAGCAAGAGAAGATATCAAATCATGCAACTTACCTCGCTTCGCGAAGAAAACACTACAACAACGAGCTATTAACGAGAAATTCGCCAATTAGAGATTCCAAGTATCGAAATCTTTATCTTATAAGAAGTTCTTCTTCTTCTTATAAATTTCTGCAACTCTCTCTTTCAAATTCTCTGCAACTCTCTCTTTCTCTTTGAAGTATATAGTGTGAACTCACTAAACAGATTTTTTTCTCTTATAAACTGAGTACAAAGAATAGTCAGGTTACTTCTTAATCTTTATACCAATTGTTAACCAAGTAAAGTCGGTTTCCAATACTTGCTAACTAAGCTAAGTTATTAGCAAACAACATAAGGTCAAGGTCGGTTCGCATTCTAATGTGAACACAACTGGTTCTAATCTTTATATTCTCTGGTGTGAACTGGTTTGGTCTAAAGTCAGAACAATAAACTGCCACCTAAGCATATCAAATTAAACAACATGAAATTCAACATACTAAGAACTAACTAGCAAGGAGGTCACTGTACAAGGTATACAATCTACCCCCCTTAAATAGGAATCTCGTCCTCGAGATTCACATGTACCTTATCAAAGAAAACCGGATAGTCGCGACGAACATCCTCTTCACGTTCCCAAGTAGCTTCACGTTCTCTACGTCCAGTCCATAGAACCTGAACAGAAGGAATCTTCCTTCTACGGAGTTCACGTTCTTCCCTCTTGAGAAGCTTCACTGGTTTCTTCACATAGGACATCTCTGGAGTTATCTGAAAGTCCGCCAAATTAATTTGCATGTCCTTCTGATTATGTCGTGCTTTCTTGTCATCCTTCTTAAAGAATCTCAACATAGATATGTAGAAGACATTATGCACATCTGCCAACGCTGGAGGTAATTCGATCCTGTAAGCCACCTTCCCAATCCGTTCAAGAACATTGAAAGGCCCAATGAAACGTGGTGCCAACTTCCCTCTTTTTCCAAAGCGTCGTACCCCCTTCATAGGAGAGACCTTCAATAGAACAGGGTCTCCAACCTGATACTCAATCGGTCGTCTTCCCTTATCTGCATAACACTTTTGGCGTTCCTGGGCAGCCACAATTCGATCTCGATCCAATACAATTTTCTCAGTAGTGTCTTTGACCATATTTGGTCCTCCCATAAGAATGCGATCATGATATTCTGCGCAACACACTGGAGTCCTACAGGGTCTACCATATAGAGCCTCAAATGGTGCCATCCCAATACTAGCATGATAACTGTTATTATAAGCAAACTCTGCCAAATGCAAATGCTCAGCCCATTGACCCTTAAAGTCAATTATACATGCATGTAACATATCCTCAAGGACCTGATTTACACGCTCAGTCTGTCCATCAGTCTGAGGATGAATTGATGTACTGAAGTTCAAGACAGTTCCAAAAGCTTTCTGAAGTCCTCGCCAAAATTTGGAAGTAAATTGAGTACCTCTATCCGAAATAATGGTCATAGGAATGCCATGAAGCTTCACTATCTTCTGAACATACAAGGTTCCCAAGTCACTGGCAGTATAAGTATTACTAATAGGTAGGAAATGAGATACCTTAGTCAAACGATCTACGATTACCCAAATAGAGTTATGGCCGTCAGAAATAGGTAATCCCTCGATAAAATCCATCGAAATACTGTCCCACTTCCACTCCGGAATGGGTAAAGGTTGTAATTCACCAGCTGGCGTCATATGTTCTGCCTTAACTCTCTGACAAGCATCACACTTGGAGACATATTCAGCCACATCCCTCTTCATGGTTTTCCACTAGAAGTGTTGCTTCAAACCCTTATACATCTTAGTAGTTCTTGGATGAACAGTGTATCTCGTACGATATGCCTCATCGAATAACTCTTCCCTCAACTGAGAATTATCAGGAACAACAAGACGATTCTGAAATCTCAAACCTCTATCGTTACCAATACTCCAACCTGGAGTTGGTGTATCAACCAGAGCATCCTTCTGAGCCTGAATCCACTCATCTAAAACCTGTGCATCAACCAATCGACTAATGAAGGTAGACTGTAAAGTCATACTACCCAGATAGGCAACTCAGGTAAACTGCTGACCTTCAAGTCTAGGGCAAAACTCGAAGTCACTAAGTGTCTCAACCATACGCCATAACTGGATGGCTGCTAAACGAGCTTTCGGTTTTCTACTCAAGGCATCAGCTACAACATTAGCTTTCCCCGGATGATATTGTTAGGAAAAATCATAATCCTTAATCAATTCCATCCATCGACGTTGTCTCATATTCAACTACCTCTGAGAAAACAAATACTGCAGACTCTTGTGATCAGTGAATAAATCAAACCGAACACCATATAAATAATGCCTCCATACCTTAAGTGCAAATACTACTGCTGCTAGCTCAAGGTCATGAGTAGGATAGTTCATCTCGTGGATCCTCAGCTACCTCGAAGCATAGGCCCCAACCCTTTCTATCTGCATTAAGACACCGCCTAATCCCAACAAAGATGCATCAGTATAAACCATGAAAAGTATATCAGTACGAGGTAACATCAGTACTGGAGCAGAAGTAAGCCTCTGCTTCAACTCCTCAAAAGCAAGCTGGCAATCTCTGTTCCAAATGAAAGGAACATCCTTCTTCGTCAAATGGGTCAAAGCTGTGGCAATCTTGGAAAACCCCTGAATGAAATGACGATAATACCCAGTGAGTCCAAGAAAACTACGTATCTCCTGAACTGTAGTAGGTTGCTTCCAGTCAAGCACTGCCTCAACCTTAGATGGATCTACAGGAAGACCATCTCCAGAAATCACATGCCCCAAGAATTTGACTTCTCGAAGCCAAAACTCACATTTAAAGAACTTTGCATACAACTGGTGTTCCCTCAATGTCTGTAAGACAATTCTCAAATGCTCTGCATGCTCCGCCTCAGAACGAGAATATATCAGTATATATCATCAATGAAGACTATCACGAACTACTCGAGGTATGGTCGAAAAATGCGGTTCATGAGATCCATGAAAAATGTTGGTGCATTGGTCAACCCAAAAGGCATAACTAGGAACTCATAAGAACCATAACGTGTCAAAAAAGCTGTCTTAGGGATATCCTCTTCCCTAACCCTCAGCTGATGATACCCAGATCTCAAGTCGATCTTGGAAAACCACTGTGCTCCTCGAAGCTGATCGAAAAGGTCATCAATACGCGGTAGAGGATATTTATTCCTCACCGTCATCTTATTCAACTCTCTGTAATCAATACACAGACGAAGAGTCCCATCCTTCTTCTTAACGAACAACACCGGTGTACCCCAAGGTGAGTGACTCGGCCTGATGAAACCCTAACTCTCAAGGTCCTTGAGTTCCGCCTGCAACTCCTTCGTCTCTGTTGGTGCCATACGATAGGGAGCGCGGGAAATGGGTATTGTACCCAGAACCAAATCTATGCCAAATTCCACAACACGGAGGGGAGGCAAACCAGGAATGTCCCCAAAGACAACCTCAAAATCACAAACCACTGCCATACCAGACAATGCGAAATCAACCTTCCCAGATGCTCCCAACTCGATATGCGCCAGAAAAACCTCAGCTAACTCAGTACCTCGAGGGGTAGCTATGGTCACATCATGACCATCCACACGCAAAGTAACTGTCTTTGCTATGGTATTTATCTTCCCCTGATAACTCTGCATCCATCTCAGACCCAAAATTACATCGAAACTCTTCATGTCATAGACAATCAAGTTCGCACGAAACTCATGCTCCTCAAGACTAACCCGACAATCCCAACACATAGAATCTAGATACTGATAAAACTCACCAGGAAGCTCAGCAATCATAAGAGACTCGAGTTTCTCACAAACAAGACCAACGGTATGAGCAAAAGAAAGTGCAATGAAAGAATACTTTGCACCCGTATCAAACAAAACCTTAGCAGGCATATCATTAACACAAAACGTACCTTCCAAGAGTGTTCCATCAGTAGCATCTCTAGGAATCATCGTATACACACGACCATATGCAGGTGGTGATAGTGATATCGCTACAGTAACTGGTGCAGGTGGTGCCTGCTGTTGCAAGGGAACTGTAGTTGGAACCATCTCTCCTGGCTGATAATAGTATGGTAGAGTATACAACTGTCCCGTACCTGATGACTGGCCGTGAGTCTGACCCGTAGACTGGGTTGAACCTTTACTCTTCCATGTGCCACTGCTACCCGCAGATTTCTGATCAGTTCCACTATTCTTATCATTATCTTTCAGATTCTTCTTAGGACACTCAAAAGCACGATGTCCCTTTTCACCGCAGTTAAAGCAAGCTCCACTCTTGAACTTTTCATAGTCTGCCATCTTATGTCCTGGTCCTTTACAAGCATTGCAAGTCACTGTATACCTCGAATTGCTACCCGAACTGTCTGATTTGAAATTCTTCTCATTACCATTTTTCTGCCCATCAGACAGTTGATGGTGCTTATGAGACTTACCACCATCGAACCCTTTATCACTAGCTTCGTTCAACTCTTGGGTATGGATGATATCTGCCTCAGTAATCATAGCAGACTCTGCAACCTGCCTAACTGTAGGATGTTGCTGATTCTGCATTGCTCGCGTCAAATTGGTTCTCAAACCATCCTCAAACTGTCGAGCCAAACGCCAATCAGAAAACCGCAGATCTGTACAAAACCTGGCCAGACGAATGAATCTGTGCTCATACTCTGTAACAGTGTCTTCACCCTGCTGAATAGTCAGTAACTCCTTTTCTGTAATGGTCTTTGCTGTCCGAGAGATGTACTGCTTATCAAAGAGTCACTCAAAATCTGACCATTCCATCGTATCCTCATCTTCTTCAGATACTACACTGTTCCACCACATCCTGGCTCCACCCTTAAGTTGTAGGGCTGCTAGGAGTTGTTGTTATACTGGGTTCACCTTCATAATGCGCAACACGTTCTTGATCTCTGCTTTCCATTCACCTGCCACCAAATGATTGCCTTTACCGTCAAAAGTAGGTGGTTTATGCTTCTGAAATTTCTCTATCACCCGCAGCCATGACTCTAATTGGCCTGTTTCTAATTCTTCTTCTGTGATGTCTGGTTCACCTGCTGGTACCCCTGGCTGACGTGTCGTATTACCCTGTTGTGGATTTGCACCCATGTTCCTCAAAGCTACTAACTCTGTTGTAAGATTAGTAAGCGAAGTCATCATGGGTTGCATCCAAGCTGGAATCGCAACTCCAGTCCCACTCGTATCAGTCCCCTCCCCTGCATGTTCCTCTTGTCCCGCCATTAGTCACTGTAGCAACATAAGCAGGAAACATGAGAAACAATCCAGGAATAGAGAACTGAATATTAAATGAAACGGAACGTAAACGTAACGTCCTCACTCAATCTATACTAACATACGAACATACTCCTATGGTGCTCTAATACCTATAGACTCTAGGAATATCCCACTAGGACAAATGAACTCTAAGCTCTAATACCAACTGTGACACCCCCAAAATCCAATCCTGTTGATCAGGCTAAGAACAGACTCTAGAGTCGTAATGCTCTCCGTATGTCCACCATGGACCGTAGGTTCACACTACTGCCACGTGACACCAAGCTTCAAATCCAATATCCATGTAAGGACAGAATAATAAAATATAACACGAACAAAATTCGAACAAACAACAGCGGGAGATTTATTTCAAAACCAAACTCTGTGTATACATATATACAAGGATTGAACTGAAAGAAAAACACACAACTGAAAGGATAACATACTGTGTCTACCCCAAGGGCTACACCTGATAACAAAGACTAACTACAACTTAGAGCACCTTTACCTATCTAACTATCTCCAACTAGATCCTCTTCGCACGCTCCGAGAATCGCTTTACCTGTTTTCTGAAAGGAGGTGAAAAATGAGCGATTAAACGCTAGCAAGTTACACAACTTGATATCCGATCTTGATCCCAAGGACGGAATCAGCGCACCCAATAATATAACAATACAATACATGTCTCAATTATAATCATTATATCAATTCCAGTAACTCGAATTAATAAACAATTATATAAACAATCCAATCATCACACATATGGCATAAAGCCAATCCATCTGATATCAAATCATCAGGTACCGCAGTACCCCAGCCATGCATCTGTATGCGACACCGAGCAATACTCTCCGCAGGCTCATATAGTTGGTGACATAGCACCACTGAGTGTACTTCTGTATGCGACACCGAGCAATACTCTCCGTACACTCCAGGGACGTCTCTCCAAATTCAGACTGTTCAAAACAGTCTCTGGCTCGAAAGCCCTTTTCACACAAATCAATTCATCCATTCAAATTAAATGCATCTTAACTATCAATACACATAAAATTCAAAATATGCAATCGCACCTTTACCATAAAAATTATACATGAATAATATCACCAATAATAGAATAATTCATTGCAGCGTCAATTAGAATTTATTACAATCAATATCATGTTAGAATCAAATAAACACACTAACATGCTTTCCTATCAACTTTCCAACAATAATCGAATAATGATATCAATTATATGAAATCAAAATTAAACAAATTCAATTAATATGTATAGTCGAAATTGTAGTATAACAATAGCATACTCTTACACCCACTAGCCTAATCTATCTCCTAAAAGCAAGAGAAGATATCAAATCATGCAACTTACCTCGCTTCGCGAAGAAAACACTACAACAACGAGCTATTAACGAGAAATTCGCAAATTAGAGATTCCAAGTATCGAAATCTTTATCTTATAAGAAGAAGTTCTTCTTCTTCTTATAAATTTCTGCAACTCTCTCTTTCAAATTCTCTACAACTCTCTCTTTCTCTTTGAAGTATATAGTGTGAACTCACTAAACAAATTTTTTTTTCTCTCTTATAAACTGAGTACAAAGAACAGTTAGGGTACTTCTTAATCTTTATACCAATTATTAACCAAGTCGGTTTCCAATACTTGCTAACTAAGCTAAGTTATTAGCAAACAACATAAGGTCAAGGTCGGTTCTCATTCTAATGTGAAGACAACTGGTTCTAATCTTTATATTCTCTGGTGTGAACTGGTTTGGTCTAAAGTCAGAACAATAAACTGCCACCTAAGCATATCAAATTAAACAACATGAAATTCAACATACTAAGAACTAACTAGCAAACATGTCACTGTACAAGGTATTACAGCGTACCTCCTGTAGCATAGCAGAACGTTCAACAAGGTTGAAGGCGTTCTGAAAGTCCACAAGCAGCATAGCAAGGGATGTGTCATCCTTGTTGGCATGAACCAACCGATTAACAGCATGTAAAATTGCCTCTACTCCACCTGGCACACTAACCCCGAACTAAAAATCCTCTAGGTATGAGACAATATCATTAGAAAACGCCTCTCATGGCAATCTTAGACACCAGGCGACGCCAAACCATACCCACAACTATTAGATGAATATTGTTACCTACCTTAAGAAGTGGAGTAAGAGACACACTAGCTATAAATTCTGCCAAGACCCGTGGGTATCGACCTTGTAGCCATAAGTTCATAACCGGTGTCAAGGCCTCCATAAGATCTCCGGCTACAGCGGATGCAACCTTACTAATAGCATCCAATAGGTGTTGGGTGCAGAGACCTTCTTGCCCACAAGATGTCCCTTTGGGAAATGACCTGATGCATGATAAGATCCCATCCCTCTGAACTGATAGAGGTGGCTCAACTAAAGGAATGTCTGGGAGAGATGGTGATGGATATTTTGGGTGTTTATGCTCTAAAGTCTGTTGCGTCTCTAGAGTGTTTGGAGCATCCCCTGATGATGCCAACACCTTCACCGCTGCTGCAAAATTCCCGTCTGCAACCTTTTGCAAACACCGTCGTACATTCTTGCATGGGGACTACTGAGATGGTTGTTCCAGGGAAGGCTCTATGTGTGTGACGCTTTCAATCAAACGAAATATACCCTCAGGCTCATTCCAAATGGATAGGGCTTGCAAAATCTGATTCTGCTGGAGATATTTTCGACTACCGGATTGACGCTCTTGGAGATTCTGTAGATGGAACACTCGCAATGTACACGGAAGCAAGAGCAATATAACCCATGGCCCTATCAACACGGGATCCACAGTAACCTCATACAAGACCAACTTCAATGCACATGAAAATGCTAATCGACAAGGACATGGAATACTTTTCACTGTGCGAAAAGGACCTACAAAAAATATGATCAAGTAATAGCTCATCTAAAGAAGACGCAATAATAGAAATATGAGTATCGATACCAATGTACCCTCCTGCTGGAAGTGCGGGTGGATTATCAACCTGCACAAACTGTGGTCGTGGTATACCTACAATTGCACACTCTAACTCACCGGTCTCCTTTTGCGCAGGTGTTTTAATAACTGCATCATCCGAATGTTTACATTTTATTGTCGATGTATGGATACTGAAATAGTCACCACACATCCATTTGTTCATCCTTTTCAAAGTATCGTCAAACGTCGAAAATAAACCTATATCAACCTTGATCGCATATCTCAGCCTGTCGATGTCATTTACCCTCCTCAAATGATCTTTCTTAACATGCGTTGGGATGTAGGAAGACTTGTGTCCATTACCCTCATCAATTGTAAGTACCCATCTGAGATACCTATTGTGCATCCATCTCAGTAATCTTTGCCTGACTTTTTTTTTTTTCGACAAAATCAAATTTTATTGATAAGCTCAACGAATTACACAAAAGTAGAGGACAAACGCGCTACAAACTGCGCGGCAAGTCCTTTCTGGATAGCAAGGAAATCAAATTTTTTTTTTTTTTTTTTTTTGGCAATCGATAATCTGGTTTCCTTTTAATGGTTGCCTACTTTAAGGCGACTTAGATAGACATTCACTCTTCGTTTTCAACCTAATTTTAATTCGCTTTCAATTAAATATACTTTAATTCAATTCCTAATTTGATTTTGGTTCGCATTGAGCTTTAATCCAATACCAACCATGACTACTACTTCAAATTCTTTAAGGGTTTCTAAAAACCCTAACTCTAGAGAGGTTTTTGAATTTGTGAGAGAGAATGAGATCCAAACTCCTAGTGCCAATCAGAGTGAAAACTATGAGGATTTAGAAAGCTTAGAGGAAAAACTTCGTCGCAAATATGTAGTAGGTTTGATTAAGAGACTGGTTGAGAAGAGAATGATGGAGGCAAATCGAATAGAGGAAGAGAAACATGAATCCAAAATTTTGGCGTCTCCCAAAACTAATGTGAATGAAGAACTGCACATAGAAACCCTAGTTCAACGTAGCCATGATGATGATGGTGTGCAACAAGGGAAGCAGAACCAGTTGATGAACATACAAACGACTGAAGAATGGGCCAGTGGTGATGCTAATAGCAGACAAATAATACCAATGGTAGAAAACCCAAATGGTGGGAAGGAGAAATCTTGGGTTGACACTCTTGGGAGGAAGGTTGTTGGCCAAGAAAACCTCGAGTACGTTGCACCCAGCATAGTTGATGGGAAACCAGTGATACACTTCGAATCTAGTGAACTGGTTCATGTACAAGACAAGTTCTCTGACTTGGTAGTAGCATGTTTCGTAGGGAGACGGCCAGTTTATACATACATGAAAGAGACATGTACCGGGATGTGGAAGCCTAAAGAAGGGTTCACAATGCAGCCATACGAAGAGAAGATGTTTTCATTTATGTTTGAATCTGAAGATGGCAGGGTCAGTGTGTTGGAATTAGGGTCTTTTCATGTAGCAAGTCAGTTATGCGTCATAAGATCTTGGAAATTATTTTTGGAAGATGAAGTAAGGGAGATGAAGACTATACCTATTTGGGTAATTCTAAAAAATTATCAAATGGAGCTATGGGATCGAAAAGGGTTCAACAAGGTGTGCAGTGCCATAGGGAAGCCTCTTTTTGTTGACAAACTCAAATAGGAATGGAAAGGAACTTCATATGCCAGAGTATGTGTGGAGGTAGACGTTAACCGTAAGTACCATCTGAGATACCTATTGTGTTGAACAAGGTGAGATTAATCAAAATTCCGGTCGAATATAACTGGAAGCCACCCAAAGCAAGCATTGCAATGTATTTGGGCACCAGGATGCAAAATGCACAAAGAAATCAAGGAAAGTGGATAAAAATATAATGTTTGGATACAAAAAGAACATATAGTGTGGTGGAATTTTAAGAAAGATTCAATAAGGATTTCTAATCTATTAGAAATTTAAGTTTTTGTTTATTTAGGAATTGGGTTACCAATTGGATTAACCAAAGAGGTTATAAATATTGGTGTTGTGTAACCATAAGAATTGGAGCAAAGAAAAAGTATGAGTGAGGGAGATTTGTGAGGAAACCTAAACTAAGGTTTCATTAGTTATTGTGAGTTCACTTCTCAATTATCAATAAAGATATCTCTCTTTGTCCCGTGGATGTAGGCATATTGCCGAACCACGTATATTATTGTGTTTCCGTATTTCTGTTTTAGTTTACATCTTTTGTGTTTGTTTCTTCATTAATCATATCAAGATCCTCTGTATTTATCATGACAAATTGGTATCAAGAGCTGAAGGTTATTCTTTTGGGTTGAAGACGGGATTTGGGAACGATTTTGTTGGGTTTTAGGAATCTGTCCAGATTCGACACCCTGTAGTAAAACGACCATACCCTGTAGTAGATTCGACAAATTGGTTCCTCCGGCGGGAGCTCCAAATCGATGTGAACATGCGAGAGTGGTGGTTTTGACGGGTCTGGTTCGTCCGGTTCCGTCGAAGGTGGCATTGCTTCCATCCGGCCTCTAGTGAGGCAAGGATTCTAGTCTTCAAGCTATGATTCTGGTGGGTTCTATGTTTGACCCAGAGAAAGAGGATTTGGCTCGATCTGTGTGTCGGGCCCGAAGTCGAACTGAGAAGTTTTTTCGTTTCTCTTCCTTTTCTGTCCTCTGGTAGTGACCATGAGGACTTCCTTCCAATGCATGCATTCTAAAAGGCAGACTTCCGGTAATGGCATGTCCGGATCTTTGGGCCCGATACTCGGCTCTTTCTGATATCCGATTGACAGCTGTCAGGGCTCTATAGTGCTGATAGAAGAGGAAAGGTATGCCAAGGCTTCTGAATGCCTGACATCTATTCTTGGTCGATGCTCGACTGTGATGAACTCAAACTTTGCTACCAAGGACTGGACGACATCAAGATATTTCGCCATCCGGTCGTCCTTGTCTTGATCATGACTCTCCACGCCCCCAGTTGGAGTGCCGTCTGGAGACCATAAATCAAAGCTTCGTATTCAGCCTCGTTGTTGGAAGCCGTGAATCCCAATCTGACAGACTTTACTGTCTTCTGTCCGTCTAGGCTAATCAGGAGACAACCAATGTCGGATCCTATATAATTACTGAACCCCTCAGTGTAGATTATCCATGCTTCGTTATCTTCTTTGGCCGGAGACTCCTTCGTCTGGGGGGTATTGTTCGCCCCCAACGTATATTCTTCTAAATCTGAGTTGACCAGGATGTCCTCAATGGGAAAGTCTGCCATCAAGGAGGCTACTGCATGTCCCTATTCTTTGGTTCTGGGTTCATACTTGATGTGGTATGCACTCAGATAGTTGGACCACTCGATCAACTGATTAGATTCCTCCTATTTTCCAAGAGCTTTTTTTAGCGGATATTCAGTGTAGACCTTGACTGCTCTCCTTTGGAAATACGGCTTTAGCCTTCTGGCTGCATGAAACAGGGCTAAGGCGATTTTCTCGATTTTTGAATATCTTGTCTCAGCTCCCTGTAACACTTTGTTGATGAAGTACACTGGCTTCTCCTCCAGCTCTTCTTCGAATATGACCGCACTGACTGCAATATCGAATGCGGCCAGGTAGATACCGACTGGTTGCCCAGTTTGAGGTGATGTAAGGACCGGAGGTTGAGTAAGATATGCCTTGATCTCGTTGAAGGCTTACTGATAAGTAGGATTCCATTCTGCATTGGCTTTGATTGCATTGAAGAACGACTTGCATCGGTCTGAGTACTGGGAGATGAACCTGTTGAGAGCGGCTAGTCTTCCGGTTAACCTTTGAAAGTTTTTTACTGTCTTTGGGGCAGGCATCTCCAGGACTGCAAGAATCTGATCTGGATTGGCTTCTATGCCCCGGTTTGTCATTAGGAAGCCAAGAAACTTGCCAGAAGAAAAACCAAATGAGCATTTGGCTGGATTTAGCTTCATGTTGTATCGTGTCAGGATATCGAATGTCTACTGTAGATTCCGCAAATGATTGTTTTTCTCCTTGGTTTTGACCACCTTGTCGTCTATGTAGAGTTCCATGGTCCGGCCTATGTGCTCGCTGAAGATGGTGTTGACCAGCTTCTGGTACGTTGCTCCGACGTTCTTCAGACCAATTGGCATCACCCGGTAACAGTAAAGCCCCCAGTCAGTGATGAATGCGGTATGTTTCTGATCTTCTTCATGAAGTGAAATCTGGTTGTATCCAGAGTAGGCGTCCATGAATGACAACCTCTGGTAACCAACCGTGGCGTCCACCATGTCTGTGATCCTAGGGAGTGGATATGGGTGCACAAGACATGCTTTGTTAAGATTAGTAAAATTGATGCAAACTCAAATCTTACCATTCTTCTTTGGGACAACCACGATGTTGGAGACCCAGGTAGGGTAGATGACCGATTTGATGAAGTTGACTAACAGAGTAGCCGGTCGACTTCTTCATTGACTGCCAGCTTTCGATCTGGCGCCATCCGCCTTGATTTCTGCTTGACCGGCTTGTGCTGAGGATCGATGTCCAGTCCATGACAGGTGATTAAAGGGTCAATTCCTGGCATTTAGCTGACGCTTCATGCGAAAACATGGTGATTTTGCCGGAGCAGTGTGATTATGAGATCCTTCTCAGCTCATGGTAGGCCAGAAGTGATGTAAGTAGTTTTGCGAGACTCGAGTCTCACTATGACTTCTTCTAGCTCGTCGACCGCTGGTGATATCCCAGTTTTCAAGTCTGGCTTCCCCTTGACAGGCTTGCCGGGAGCTGGTTGCTATTGATGAGAGTCCGTCAGGAAAATAGTATTTCCCTTGGTCTCCGAAATAGACTTTCCTTTGACAATATCGAGGTGGCATTTGAAAGCCATCCCTTGATCTCCTTTAACCCAGCAGATTCCGTCGGGAGTAGGGAATTTGAGGTTTTGGTAGAAGGTGGACACGATTGCTTTCATCTGATGAATCCAGACCCTCACCAGGATGACATTGTACCAGGAGGGGGAGTCGACCAGCAGGAAGTCTATCCCGACCGTATTGAACCCTACCGTGATTGGCAGGTGGAACCGCCAGGAGGACTGATTTGGCTCCACGTTGAACCCATAGATATGAGTCTCATCAGATTCGATGAGACACCTTAGATAGCTCCATAGCTTTGTAAGCACATGAGAACATGACACTGGAGGTGTTACCGACGTCGACCATGACTCGTTAGACCCGGTAGACCCCATCCATGCTGTGATAACCAGGGCGTCATTGTGTGGATAATGCACGCCCTATTCGTCTTCTTTGGTGAATGTCAAACCCCCAGGGACAATGGGCTCAGTGTTTGTCCCTTCGTTGAAGCTGAGCTGTCCTACTTCGAGGAGACGGACTTGAAGATGGGGCTGAAGATGATTGGCTATCTCCAGCCCTGGTTCTCTTCTTCCTTCTTAGGTTTGCATTCTCTTTTGTCAGCCGCTTGATAATTGTAGTTGGGGATTCGGCCGCTGAGCCTTTTCCCTTCTGTTGCTCGGTGAAACCTCCCCCCGCGGCTTGGGGAATGGCTCTCTGGTCTCTTCTTGCTGTGGCTACTCTGGATGGTACAGGATCTTGCGATGTTGGTATCCTAACAGTCCGATTGACTGTATTCGGATCACCAGGATTGTTAGTGATTTGCACCACTATATTTTCTGCCTCCGGCTGTCCACTTTCAGAATGCTATGAGCCATGACCATGACCCTTACTCCCGAGAACTGACTCTTGATTGACGGGCTCTGTTGCTTTAAGGACCGGAGACAAAAAAGAAAGGTTCTCAGTCTGACTTTCAGTAACTTAGATTATTCCACTGTTGGAACGAGTTGGACGTCTCTTACTTCCAGCCATTACTGCAACAACTCTCCGTATGACTGGATTGAGATTTTTTCAAGGCTCTGAAACTGATGGGAGATTCAGCCCCACGGTGGGCGCCAAAGAGTGTGGGTGCAAAAACTTGATACACCAACTCGAGATGTGTATTGATTAATCGAAAGGTTACAATGAAAGCCTTGTAAAAACCAAGATGGGATGGGGGTATACATTGAGACTGGATCTGATAGGATCAGACTGCCTACGTATCCAACGTGATGAACTTGGAATCAAGTCTCTGCTTCCACTAAGCTCTAATGGAGTTGCTCAGTGAAAGACTTTTAATTTAGGAGGTTGAGAACTCCCGCATTTATAGTGGACCGGAGGAGGCTGGCTCAACCACCCCTCCGATTTTGACTCCATGAACTCAGGTAGTTCAAACTGTGAAGATGTTCCGGCAGAGATAGTGTGCATGCATGCTGCTTGGCAGTTATCTCTCGGTTTGAATCCCGTTTGACCAGGACGACTGCCACGTGGCATCCTCTGATAGGCTCTGGTTCAACCTGAGTCTTCCTTTATCTTCTCCAGCGGGCTAGAACAGTGAGTTCTGTTGGCCTGGAATCTTGTTGGACTTATCTAGTTAGTTGGGACTTGGATTTGACCAAGTTTGAAAGCAAAGACGTGGGATAGATTCCTCAGACCGGAGGCCCAATCTGCATTGCATACACCCTGGCCAGGTCCTTTGGACTATGATAAGCCTTTGGATGAGCCTTCATCGCTGATGGACTTCAATGGGCCGGACCCGACCTACTTGATTGAGGTGGGCCTGGCTGATGTATGGGAGCCCACGGTTCAACTTCTTATACAGTAACCGGTGCTCCATCCACTGATAGTGGACCATCCGGCGGATCAAGATCCACAGAGCGTATGTAGACTTCCCGAGACCGGGTTGGGCCCTACCCGATAGCCCAGGTCTGGCTGGCTAATGCTCAGGTGCTCTCGGTTTGGCTTCTTATACAGCCACAGATGACACATGTCGGGTATTTTACCTAGGGTACACACAAACCCTATAGGTGATGATACCAAAGGTTTGAGGTTCCCTTCTAGTACATTACTGATCTCATATTTTTATCAAAATTCAAAACACGCTTACCTCCAAAAATTTTACTAATAAAATAGTATCAATTAAAAATATAGATATCCAGATATGAAAACTTAGAAATATAAAATTTGCAAACAGCGGTCAAATTTTGAGAAACAAAAAATGCAAATTTTGTTCTAGATATCAATTATCAATAACATAGTTTGATTTAGTTGAGAGATATTTCAAATGATAGGATTCATTTCCAACTGATTGTTCTTCTGTTGAGATTTGTCTTCGGACTACTTCATATCATCTATACCAGTTTCCTCCTGAGAATCAAGTTTTTCTTTCAATGGATCTACTTCACCTTGTGCATTCTCTGATTCCTTATCAACTTTTGTTTGATCACTTTGGGTGACAATGTCATCTTGTGCATCCTTTTTTCCTTGTCAACAACTCTTGTTTCATCAGTTTGGGTGACAATGTCATCTTGTGCATCCTCTGATTCCTAATAAGCTTTTGTTTAATCACTGTGGGCGATAATGTCATCTTGTGCATCATTTGTTTCCTTATCAGTAGCTTTCGTTTCATCACTTTGGGTGGCATGTTATGTCGTACCATCTAGTGAAGATATTGATTAGCTGCCAGTGAAAATAATAAAACAATATGTGAAGTAATGAAGGCAAATTATATTTATCCCTAATTCATGGTTGAAAACGAACGTTAACATGCATGTACCCGAAATGGAATACATCCATAAAGTGATAAAGAGATTGTAAGTAATATTATTACACCAAGTTTATAGTTTTGGCACATAACATTTGGCACAGTTTCAAGTCGAACCAAAGTTTGGCACAGTTTGGGTGTGTCAGGCTCGTTGCAAGACCATCGAGCTATTTGAAACTGTGTCAAATTTAGTCGTGGGTGTTTCTTTTTTCACCTGGAATGACCAACGCCGAGCACTTGGGTCTTGGGGATAATACATTAGAAAATTTTAAACTAGTAAGTAATGAAGAGAAGATAAGACATTTTGTGAGAGATCTTCTATCAAATCAGCACCCATAATTATTTTCTCAACTATAACATCAAACGTTTGAATTGCTTTTTTCAGTTTTGAACCATCAGGTAGCTTTTCAGTCATATCATCGGCTATGTTGTCCACCTTCCTGGCCACGACTTCTATATCTTCTGTTAAAGTCTCTATGTTGTGTATAATTTTATCTGCTTTATCTATACATATATATTTTTTGTCACAAACAAATCAGTACAATATATTTCTGATTTGATTATAGTCCATTAAGAAAAATAATCAAATAAATGGGGAATTTCATGATAAGACATTTAATTGCCAAAATTCAAGATCGAACTACTTTTTTTTTGGCTAAGTAAGTAGTATATAGATAACAAAAAGATACAATTTGTGAGGTGGGTGTAACATATCTACCCTTCACCTAGTCAGATCTTACATTAGCACTATAAGTTAAGTAAATCTATAGTATATCATGTCAGGATTTTCCCACTTCTCAACCAGAGTGGTTTCCCAACATGTAAAAACAATTCCTGTGATGCCTCTCTCAAAGCATGTTTTGACGCCTTATCTGCTGAAAACTTTGCCTCCCTCCAAATTGACGAAAGCAAAAGAAATGATATCTTATTTCCAACTTTGTTCCATCTATTTCTCAGAGACCACGGAATTTTTTGTTGTCTAAAAGCACTAACCACTGATTCTGCATCCGTTTCAACCCATAAGTTGTTCCATCCCTTGTTGACTGCTATTTCACATGCTGTAACTATAGCAGTACATTCTACCATATAACTATCCATCACACCAATATTCTGCCATGCTACAATTTCAAATTCACAAAAATAATTTCTAAATACCATTCCAATCCTTGCTGAAAGGGTCATTGCTGCACCATCCGTATTAATCTTCATCATCATGGTGTCAGGTGGAAACCACCTACACTTTTTAACTTGGCTTTGTGGTCCATATCTAGCTCTAATACCCCAGTTGTCCATAATATCCCTTTCTAAGGCACAACAAAAAACATTAACCTTAGAAAGTCATGCAGCTAATTGAACTTGACCTGTAGTGAATGTCTGACAGTAACTTAACTGGGGATTAGTGTTATCCAGTACCATTGCATTTCTTTGTTGCTATATTGCCATCATACAACCAACCACTGCTGCTGAACATAATTGTTTAATAATAAAAGGGCTCCATTCTTTTTCCATTTTCATTGCTTGTTTTAAAGATCTCAATGAGTTTAAACATCTGAATCTTTGTCTAACCCACACCCAAGTAGCCTGTGCAAAAGAGCATTCCCACAAAACATGAGTTACATCATCCTCTCCATTATAGCAAGCTCTACAACATGATGCAAGCATCACACCCACTGATTGGGCTCTTGTTTCCGATGGAACTCCATTCCTGACAAGCTTCCAAACTATTGCTGAAACATTAGGGTGAATGGTAGTAGACCAAATAAAAGAACACCATTTAGCCTCATTACTTCTTCCCTTGACCTGATTAAAAGCAGAACTGGCAGAAAAAATGCCGTTGATATCTGGGCACCAAACCATAAAATCCTTCTCCTCATTTTTCCCTTTAAAAACATTGCAAATACTCAGTCCAGCAACTTGAAGAATGTCAACCAATTCAATAGGTAACTCAAAGCTTGAGTGTACAATGAGGCATTGAACATCAAAGCCACTTCCCACCAACTTTGAAGAATGTCAACCAGTTCAATGCCTCATTAAAAGCAGATATCTCGACTACGTAACTGTAGTGCTTCCTTCAAAGATACATTCCCTAAGCAGTTGTGTCTCCAGATGTCAACATCAGAGCCACTTCCCACCATCCACTGTGAACTGTCCAGAACCTCTTCTATGACCTTTTTTATTCCAGGCCATATTGTAGAAGCTCTATGAAATTGTATTATGTTTCCATGTTTGCTGAAAAATTTGCTTCTCATGAACACATCAAATTTATCAAAACCAGTCAGAATTCCCCATGCTAATTTCATTAGCATTGAAGAGATAATATCTTTCAATCTCTTTATGCGTAGTCCACCTTCCCTTGTAGGTCTGCAGACTTTATCCCAAGCCACTGTGATTGTCCTAAGCTTAGAAGGATTTCATGTCCAAAGAAAATTGCGCATTGCTGTCTCTGCTTCTTTGATAACACTTTGGGGCCACCTACATATAGCCATGTTATAGATAGTGCCACCAGAAATAACAGAATTGATAAGAACATTTCTTCCTTGGAAAGACAACAAATTGCCTTTCCAACTTGTCATTTTTAGTGTGATTTTATTCAAAACTGAGCTACAAAGGGATCTAGTAACCCTACCATGAGCTAAATAAACACCAAGATATTTCACTGGCAGCCTTCCTTCTTGCATGCCTAATACTTGACACGCTTTGTTTTTTCTATTTGTTGCGAACCTCCCAAAAAAAGCACTGCATTTCTCCTTATTCATAGCTTGGCCTGTAGCTAACTGGTATCTATCCAAAAACACTACTAAATGTTTGACAGCTGTAAGGTCACCATTCAAAAAAATCATCATATCATCAGCAAATAAGAGTTGACTAGGTGCATCACAACCCCTATACTACACCATTGGTTTAATGTACTTAGAGGAAGATAAATAATTCATTCCTCTACTAAACATATCTTCAGCAATTGCAAAAAGTAAAAGACATAGTGGGTCTCCTTGCTTAATGCCTTTATGGGTCTTGAAGTAGCCAATAGGACCACCATTGAGCAAAATTGATAAATGAGTTGATTTAGTGAGAGCCTCAATCCAGGCCACCCATTGAGAAGAAAAACCAACTCTATCAAGAACTTCCAAAAGATAGTCCCAATTCAAAGAGTCAAAGGCCTGTGAGATGTCTAATTTTAGAGCCAAGTTACCTCCAAATCTCCGCCCTTGTAATTCATTAAACATTTCCGACGCCAAACCAATGTTAGACTGAACACTCCTGTCAGAGATAAACTGTAACGCCCTGGGATTTCGTCCTCGCTCATCCCGGTGCGTCGAGCACCATACCGCTCGCTAATGTCAATATTGTCCCCCTTTAGTCACTGCGGATATCCAGCAGTAGAGGGTTTTGGATCAGGGCCCACCCATGTGGTTTACCCCAAAAGGCCTTGACATTAGTTAGAGTATGGTTAAGCTCTATATACTACCAATACAACCACTTCCTTGGCAATGTGGGACTAACACCAACTCATGGGTGTTACAATCTCACCACCTTAGAAATAGAGCCGTCCTCGGCTCTGCAGTACACTCAGTACAGTCCCAAAATCTCCGACGTTCCCTGCCAAGTGAGACAAGTACCTGGCGCTCCTCCGGCCCTTCCAGCGTACTTCCCACCTGCAACAGGCGACCCGTCGTCGGCTCTGATACCAAGAAAACTGTCACGACCCTAATATCCAAAAATTGGCAAAAAGAGAGAATTTACATAATTACCCTCGGTAAGCCAATAAAAGGACAAAGGTTCGGGACAGTAATCTAAATAAACATTTGCACAAGGTAAAAATCCATAACCATTAATGACAAATACTTCAACACAAATAATTTGAACTCCCAATAACTTCCATATATAATCCAAAACTCCAAATATCAAATTACACAACTCCAATAAGAAAATTCAACAACTTCTACTGAGGCATTGTCTTTCCCAAATCAACAATAATCCAATAAATGAAATAAACTGAATAATCAACTGACAACGAATCAAAGAACTAAACCTACTGTGAAAGGTAACTCCTGCGAATCTCAAACTCCCTCTCGAACAACTGGATCTACACGAGCCTCCTGATGTTGCTCCCGATCGTACTCAACTGGATGCTCTCCTCCGCCTACGCTCCATAAGGATACGTACCCACGTGCAAAACAAGCAACATGGGTCAGCAAATTATGCTGGTATGAGTGGACAAGGGTAGGGAACTCCATTCCCAAAAACAATAAAATAACAGACTCCGCGGTCTATATATATTTAGCTCGTTTACTAAATAAATATTATATATTATAATAATACATTACCTGAGCTGCACCTCCTATTAGGATAGGTCGAGCCCTGCAAGAAATGTTAATTGACCTATCCTCCTGCAAAACTGTGTTAGTACAATAATATATAATTCATGGCATCTCAAGTCTCCACACTATATCTCAATCACTACCAATCAATCATTACACACAAACAACACTTCACAACCTATACCCAATCACTAGTACACCTCCCACAGGATGCACTCCACACATTTGCCATACCCACACTGCACCAGTGTGCCTTGACCATGGTTAAGACCCTCTACGCGGAAATCAAAACACAAGTGGGTGCTCACCTGCAAGCTTTGGCTAGCCTCGACGTATGCCTAACTCATGGCCTCTACTAGCTCCCTTGAGCTTTCTAATGTGGCGCCCAGACCAACCCCGAAGGCTATGAAGGTCTGTAGGGTCAGTTCCGCAGGCTAAACCGTCTAGGAAATACCCAACAAAAAAAATGTTCCAAGTGTCAACCCGCAGGCTAAGCCATCTAGGGCAATATTTAATTTCTTAATCCTAATTCCACAGGTGCGGCAAATGTACTAATGGTTGGGCGACTATCAAACATCTAAACTATCAATCAATCAAGTAACACTCGACCATAAATTTCACATCAAATTCACATCAAATTCATTTTTGTATTCCTTTCGCATTTTCTAGATTAATCAAATACCGTCCATGGTATATAAAGCCATTCCAAGGCATTTATCAACTATATCCCAAGGTTTAGAAATAATCTTTTTTTTTTTTTTTTTTTTTTTTTTTTTATTATTATTACACCTTTTCTCTGTCGTCATTAAATTCCTTATCATGCATAGCCATATACTAGAAATTTATACACGCGTCGTGACAAATCCATCTATGTATAAATTTTATACTGTATAAATTAAATCTTGAGATCGATACCACGATAACTGGTGTGCCCAATCCTAATAAGACTATATAATCACTACCACCCAAATCTCATTATACTTTCATATATCAAAGATAAAATCAAATCAAGAGAATTGACACTAAGGAAAAGTCATAAATCGTCACAATGAGTGAAGAGTGAATACTGTGTACAGTAATTTAGCATTATCTGATCATCTCTAACTTAAATTTTTAATCACACAAGTGCATAACAACTAAGCTATATATAAGAAGAAGTTATATAAGTGAATACTGTGTACAGTACGTTATATATATCCAACTCTATATAAGTCCTTAAGTTCTCTGCTTCAATCAAACAGATGTAATCAATTTTTTTTTTAAAAGAAACATCAAGTCCACTCACAGTTATACCCCACCACCAAAGTTAAACTTACATAGTTTAATTAAATTAAACTAACTTAACCAAAATAACATCCACTCACCTGCTGCTATACCCACGCTACTGTTGATCTTCTTCCTCCTGTACAGGTCTGTAACTCCCAAAACAAAACACCGACACCAAACACTGCTTCTTCTCTCTTTTAATTTTTTTCGTTTGCGACTTCTTCTTCTTCAATTCTTCTTCAATTTCGATCACTCTAGTCGCAGCGCCGCCACTCTCAATCTCGATCTCTCTCTCTCTCTCTTTCGCAAACCTCTATTTTAAACTAAGCAAACAAAACCTTAATTAAATCTCTATATAATAGTGGTTAAGTCGGGCTGATCTAACGGTTTACAATTAATCCGATTCGCAATACCCCACATCTGATCGTGTTTTCCGAAATTCATAAGCCCAAACTGTTCGTGGGTGTTTTCTCCAAGTTTGAGTTATTTAAACCATAGTCCACTACTTTACAGTAATTATGCTTAAACCCTTGGTCCAGGGACTTTAACCCAATTACTTTTAATTCCAAATTAAAATTAGCATAAAACATAAAAGAGGGGGTTTACATAAACCCAGCTTGTTCTTCAACCACCACTTTATGAATCACCAGTTTCAGTCTGTTATGAAGAAGCTTTGAAATAATCTTAAACAGAAAATTTCCTAAGCAGATTGGCCTAAAATGACTCAACCTAGTAGGTTTTTTCTCTTTTGGAATTAAAGCAATAAAGTTTGCATTTAACCCACCTGGGACAACTGGGTTGAAAAAGAAGGACTGCACAACAAAACATACATCCAGTTTAATAATACTCCATGCCACTTGATAAAAATGTCCCTTGAAACCATCAGGTCCAAGTGAGCTATCAGCATTCATCTGGAAAAAAGTGAGCGCAATTTCATCATTACCAGGAATCACAGTCAACTGCACATTGTCTTCATCACTGATTGATTTTGGAATCAACTGTAGCATCTCCTCATCTCTAACACACTGTGTAGCCTTAAATTTATCATCAAAGAACTGCACCATGTAATCCTTGATCTCAGTCTGGTTTGTTAACAATCTACCATCCTCATTCTCAATCTGTGAAATAAGAGCATGGCCTTGCCTATTCTTCAACATGGTATGGAAAAAAGCCGTATTCCTTTCTCCTTCAATCTCCATTTTAACTCTACTTTTTTGCTTGATAAAAAAGGGCTTTATCAGACATAGCATTATCCAGAAAAAACTCCTTCTCTCTCAAAAGCAAAGCCATTTCCATATTATCAATATTTTGGTCAGCCCTAATCTGCATCTGGTAGAACTCATTCTTAGCAATTCTTATATTATTATCCAGATCACCAAACACAGTCTTGTTCCACTCTTTTAAAACACCTTTAAGTCTCTTCAGCTTCTTCGTGAGTCTAATCATAGGAGCACCCTCCATTGCTTGTTCCCAACTCTCTTTAACTAAAGCAAAAAAAGAGTCATGTTCATATTAGCAAACATTGAATCTAAAAGGGATATTAAAAGGTTTAGGACAGCTACAAGATTCCCCAAACAATGGAGAATGGTCTGATCCCAAACGAGCCAAAACCTTATTCTTCCATCCTGTGAATCTGGAAATCCAAGCCAAGTTATAGAGAGTTCTATCTAACTTGGCTAAAATTCTTCTTCTTCCCAATCTGTTGTTAGACCAAGAGACATCATTCCCAGATGAAGGACTTTCCTGGAGACTACAAAAGTTAATCATGTTATAGAACTCTTCCATAGCACCTCTAATTGGCAACCTACCACCCCTTTTTTCTTCATATCTCAAAACAACATTAAAATCTCCAATAATCAACCAAGGAAGCATTGTATTAATAGTGCACAATTCTTCCCATAATGGAATTCTGTTTGATCTCAATGAGGCAGCATGAACAAAAGTTATAAAACAATCATCCACCATAATGGAAATTTGTTGATCAGAAACAAAAATCGAGTTCACACTGAGACCTCTTTTCTGAAGTACCCAAAGATTACCCTTTCTTTCTTGCCTGTCATTATGTAAGAAGCAATCTTCAAAATTAACAAATCCTAAGCTAGAAAGAATTCCAAGCTTAGGTCTAACCTTTGGTTCCGCAATACAAACAATGTCAGGTTTGTACTCCACTAAAAGTTGTTGAAGTCTCTCCACAGCATTACTTTTAACTACTCCTCTAATATTCCAGTAAACTATCTTCATCCTAGCTAGTGAACTTCCTTGTTTTTTTTTTTGATCACTGAATAACTGTTGAATTGCTAGCACATGTCCTTGCCCTTGTATTCGGCAGGGCAAGTTCTTTATCCACAATCTTCCCCTTCTTACTTTCACTGTGCGAAAAGGTCTACAAAAAATATGATCAAGTAATAGCTCATCTAAAGAAGACGCAATAATAGAAATATGAGTATCGATACCAATGTACCCTCCTGTTGGAAGTGCGGGTGGATTATCAACCTGCACAAACTGTAGTCGTGGTATACCTACAATTGCACACTCTAACTCACCAGTCTCCTTTTGCGCAGGTGTTTTGATAACTGCATCATCCGAATGTTTACATTTTATTGTCGATGTATGGATACTGAAACAGTCACCACACATCCATTTGTTCATCCTTTTCAAAGTATCGTCAAACATCGAAAATAAACCTATATCAACCTTGATTGCATCTCTCAGCCTGTCGATGTCATTTACCCTCCTCAAATGATATTTCTTAACATGCGTTGGGATGTAGGAAGACTTGTGTCCATTACCCTCATCAATTGTAAGTACCCATCTGAGATACCTATTGTGCATCCATCTCAGTAATCTTTGCCTGATTTTTTTTTTTTTTTCGACAAAATCAACTTTTGTTGATAAGCTCAACAAATTACACAAAAGTAGAGGACAAACGCGCTACAAACTACGCGGCAAGTCCTTTCTGGATAGCAAGGAAATCAAATTTTTTTTTTTTTTTGCAATCGGTAATCTGGTTTCCTTTTAATGGTTGCCTACTTTAAGGCGACTTAGATAGACATTCACTCTTCGTTTTCAACGTAATTTTAATTTGCTTTCAATTAAATATACTTTAATTCAATTCCTAATTTGATTTTGGTTCGCATTGAGCTTTAATCCAATACCAACCATGACTACTACTTCAAATTCTTTAAGGGTTTCTAAAAACCCTAACTCTAGAGAGGTTTTTGAATTTGTGAGAGAGAATGAGATCCAAACTCCTAGTGCCAATCAGAGTGAAAACTATGATGATTTAGAAAGCTTAGAGGAAAAACTTCGTCGCAAATATGTAGTAGGTTTGATTAAGAGACTGGTTGAGAAGAGAATGATGGAGGCAAATCGAATAGAGGAAGAGAAACATGAATCCAAAATTTTGGCGTCTCCCAAAACTAATGTGAATGAAGAACTGCACATAGAAACCCTAGTTCAACGTAGCCATGATGATGATGGTGTGCAACAAGGGAAGCAGAACCAGTTGATGAACATACAAACGACTGAAGAATGGGCCAGTGGTGATGCTAATAGCAGACAAATAATACCAATGGTAGAAAACCCAAATGGTGGGAAGGAGAAATCTTGGGTTGACACTCTTGGGAGGAAGGCTGTTGGCCAAGAAAACCTCGAGTACGTTGCACCCAGCATAGTTGATGGGAAACCAGTGATACATTTCGAATCTAGTGAACTGGTTCATGTACAAGACAAGTTCTCTGACTTGGTAGTAGCATGTTTCGTAGGAAGACGGCCAGTTTATACATACATGAAAGAGACATGTACCGGGATGTGGAAGCCTAAAGAAGGGTTCACAATGCAGCCATACGAAGAGAAGATGTTTTCATTTATGTTTGAATCTGAAGATGGCAGGGTCAGTGTGTTGGAATTAGGGTCTTTTCATGTAGCAAGTCAGTTATGCGTCATAAGATCTTGGAAATTATTTTTGGAAGATGAAGTAAGGGAGATGAAGACTATACCTATTTGGGTAATTCTAAAAAATTATCCAATCGAGCTATGGGATCGAAAAGGGTTCAACAAGGTGTGCAGTGCCATAGGGAAGCCTCTTTTTGTTGACAAACTCAAATAGGAATGGAAAGGAACTTCACATGCCAGAGTATGTGTGGAGGTAGACGTTAACCGTAAGTACCATCTGAGATACCTATTGTGTTGAACAAGGTGAGATTAATCAAAATTCCGGTGGAATATAACTGGAAGCCACCCAAATGCAAGCATTGCAATGTATTTGGGCACCAGGATGCAAAATGCACAAAGAAATCAAGGAAAGTGGATAAAAATATAATGTTTGGATACAAAAAGAACATATAGTGTGGTGGAATTTTAAGAAAGATTCAATAAGGATTTCTAATCTATTAGAAATTTAGGTTGTTATTTATTTAGGAATTGGGTTACCAATTGGATTAACCAAAGAGGTTATAAATATTGGTGTTGTGTAACCATAAGAATTGGAGCAAAGAAAAAGTATGAGTGAGGGAGATTTGTGAGGAAACCTAAACTAAGGTTTCATTAGTTATTGTGAGTTCCCTTCTCAATTATCAATAAAGCTATCTCTCTTTGTCCCGTGGATGTAGGCATATTGTCGAACCACGTATATTATTGTGTTTCCGTATTTCTGTTTTAGTTTACATCTTTTGTGTTTGTTTCTTCATTAATCATATCAAGATCCTGTGTATTTATCATGACAAATTGGTATCAAGAGCTGAAGGTTATTCTTTTGGGTTGAAGACGGGATTTGGGAACGGTTTTGTTGGGTTTTAGGAATCTGTCCAGATTCGACACCCTGTAGTAAAACGACCATACCTTTGTACTCGGATATTGAAATAACGATTCGTGTTTTAGGTTGGAAAGTAGACTCGTCAGGCTTTCTAACAGTATATGGTACGTTTTGTGGTTCGAAGTATTATGTTCTCAGTACTTCGTTGAAGTTGACGGTTCCGATTGTCTTAGTTTGTTGAAAATCCAATCTTGGTTTTTTTAGTGGTATTGATTATTGAAGAGAAAGATGGTTGATTCGAATTCTTCGAATTCCAGCAGTAAGTACACAAAGGTGCATGGATTTGATATTATCAAATTCAATGGGAAGAATAACTTCACATCGTGGCAAACAGATGTGAAAGATATTTTTGTTAGTATGAAGCAAATCAAAGCCCTAAAGGGGAAACCTGAAACGACAAAGTTGCCAACAGGTTGGACGAATGATGATTGAGAAGAGTTTGATCAACAGGCATGCAGTACGATTAGTTTATATTTGACGAGGGATATCACATACAATTTTGCCTGTGAAACCTCGGCAAAGGAGTTATGGGAGAAGTTAGAGAATTGAAGCTCTATCTTAGTAAGGAATTGATGTCAGAACTCTATCTAAAGAGGCGTTTGTATTAGACAAGATTTACACCTGGTAAGTCTGTGATTGATCATATTAATGATTTTAATAAGATCTGTTCTGATTTAGCAAACATTGATGTGATGCTACCTGATGGTGAGAAAGCTATAATTTTATTATGTTCATTACCATCTTCGTGGGAAACAACAGTTGAATATTTTATTGCAAACAAAAAGACCACAAAGCAGTTGGTCTATGATAATGTTGTTTCGATGTTACAATCCAAAGCCATTAGAAAAAAGGAAGATGATGATGTAGTTCAGGCTGAGGGTATGTATGTTAGAGGTAGATCATCACATAGAGGTTCGTCGAGTTCTAAAAGTCGCTCTAAATCTCAGAAAAGAGATTTGAAGGATCTTGAGTGTTATTATTGTCATATCATGGGTTATTATAGTAAATATTGTCCTCAGGTTAAGGCTAAAGAAGAGAAGAGGAAGAAATCTAATCTGAACACTAAAGTTGCTAACATTGCTTAAAGTAGTGATAAGGTAGTAAAGTCTATTGGAGACAATGAGGATGAAGTGTTAACAGTTACATCAAATAGCTATTTAGCTGAAAGATGGTGTCTTGATTCAGCTGCTTCGTATCATATGTGTCCCGATAGGGAGTCTTTCACAACTTACAGAGAAGTAAATGGTGGTAAAGTCTTTATGGGCAATTCGAATGCCTGCAAGACAATTGGTGTTGGTACAGTACAGATCAAGACACATGATGGAGTTGTAAGAACCTTGACAGAAGTCAGGCATGTTCCTGATTTGAGAAAGGGTTTGATTTCGTTAGGTGTACTTGAAGATAGTGGTTTCAAGTTTACCAGTGAGAATGGTCTCTTGAAGGTATATTATGATGACAGGTTATATTTGATGGGCGAAAGACATGGAAACTTATATTTTCTTATTGGAGATATAATTTCAGGTGGAGCTATGGCTATGGTTTCTCAAGCGGTTGATGAGAAACAATTAACTTCTACTCAATTATGGCATATGCGGTTAGAGCATATGAATGAAAAAGGTTTATCTATATTGAGTAAAAAGGGTTTGCTTGGTGGCCAGAAAACTTGCAAGCTCGATTTTTGTGAGCATTGTGTATTTGGGAAGCAGTGCAAAGTTCGTTATGGTACCGTTGTTCACCGCACTAAGGGTACTTTAGATTATATACATTCAGATGTATGGGGTCCCTCTAGAACAATTTCTAAGGGAGGAGCAAGGTGGTTTGTGACCTTTATCGATGATTTCTCGCGGAGAGTTTGGTTGTACACCATGAAGCACAAAAACGAAGTCACCAATTTGTTTAAGAAGTGGAAAGTTATGGTTGAAAAACAGACTGGCCGTGTTGTGAAAAGAATACGTTCTGATCGACAATGGTGGAGAATACACTGAAGACCCATTGAAAGTTTATTGTGCAGAACAAGGTATCGTTAGACACTTCACAGTGAAAGGTACACCACAGCATGGGGTAGCTGAGCATATGAATCACACACTACTAGAGAAAGCACGGTGCATGTTATCCAATGCAGGTTTGGGTAAGGTATGGTGGGCTGAAACAGTAAATACGGCGTGCTATCTCCTGAATCGATCACCATCTACAACAATTGATTGTAAGACATCTATGGAAGTTTGGTCTGGTACACCTCCCGATTATTCAGATTTGAAGGTGTTTAGTTGTCCTGCTTATTTTCATATCAGAGAAGATAAGTTAAGAGTCAGGGCCAAGAAAGCTATTTTCTTGGGATATCCACAATGTATTAAGGGTTATCGTTTTTTTTTTTTTTTTTTTTTTTTTTTAGGTTGGTAAGGGAGGTTGTGGGGACCCCTACCCCTTTTAAATTACGTGTGGAAACTTATATCAACAATCCACTGTTGACGTGTTTCGAATCCACGACCTCTCCACTTTGTGAGAGGGGTGCTACCATTGAGCCACAGGCTCATTCGCAAGGGTTATCGTTTATGGTGCCCATAGTTGAATAAATTCCAGATCAATCGTGATGTGACCTTTAATGAGAAAGCAATATTTGATTCAAAAAAATTCACAGGTTGGGACTCTCAACATGAGGGTGATGATAATGACAGTGATGGTAACGATACCATGCAGGTGGAGCATAATGTTCTATATTCATCTACAATAGATAAAGAGGTGATTGTTGTACATGTACCTACAAGTTCAGAGGTTACACAGGTAACTACAGACTCATATCCAGACACAGAGAGTGTAGATGATGAGATTGAAGAGGAGGTTCTTCTTGAAGATACTTTACTGCAGCAACAATTAGAGCAGCATCATGAGCGGCCATCTTTAGCATCTCAACGTGAACCACGTTTGAGAAACGCACCAGTTCGACTTGGTTTTGAGGATAGTGCATCTTTCGCATTATCAGTATTTTGTGATGATGAGCCTTCTACCTTTAAAGGGGCAATGAGAGGTATGTATGTGTTCATTATGGTCAGCTCAGTTTTTTTTTTTTTTTTTTTACAATCTTCGCCGAGGTGGAGAATTGTAGAAAAGTGACATGTGGAGGTTACATGTAATGGATTCCTATTAGGAATCCGTTTCCTTATTTGGCAACAAGTTTGGTGGAATTCTAAGAAGGATTCAATAAGGATTTCTAATCTATTAGAAATTTAAGTTGTTGTTGATTTAGGAATTGGGTTACCAATTGGACTAACCAAAGAGGTTATAAATATTGGTGGTGTGTAACCATAAGAATTGGAGCAAAGAAGAAAGTATGAGTGAGGGAGATTTGTGAGGAAACCTAAACTAAGGTTTCATTAGTTATTGTGTAGTTCACTTCTCAATTATCAATAAAGCTATCTCTCTTAATTTGTCCCGTAGATGTAGGCATATTGCCGAACCACGTATATTATTGTGTTTCCGTATTTCTGTTTTAGTTTACATCTTTTGTGTAATCATATCAAGATCCTGTATATTTATCATAACAATTTTATGGCGACAAACTTAGGGTGTTGGAACATGCGAGGCTTTAATAAATCATCCAAACATACAGAAGTGTGAAGTCTAATGGTTAAGCATGAGCTGAGGATAATAGGTCTGGTAGAAACTAGAGTTAAGAAGGGAAAGATGCAAGATATCATGGCAAATATGTGCCCTGGTTGGTTGCACATGGAGAACTATTCTTTTAACCAACTAGGCAGAATTTGGCTATGCTGGAACCCCAATGAATGCACACTAAATAACTTTCTGTACGGATTGCAGCACATCACAGCCGAGGTATGTTCTTTTAGTGGTAAGATGTTTATGATAACTATTGTGTATGCCACTAATGATGCCTTGAGAAGAAGAGAATTGTGGACTCATCTTATGAATGTAGGCATGAGGTGCACGGTGCCTTGGCTAGTACTTGGGGACTTCAACACAGTTCTGAGTACCAAAGAGAAGGTAGAAGGCAGAAGGCGATGCGGTTCCAAATAATTATACTGAATTCTTACAGTGTGTGAACGTAGCTGGATTGATTGACATGAAATACACCGGTGATTACTTAACTTGGAATAATGGTCAGGATAACAGAACGTGGTGCAAGTTGGACAGGTCATTAATAAATTGTGAATGGGCTCTCACTTACCCAGAGCATGAGATGTTTAGATTCAACTTGCTATATAAAAAAATCTTGCTATACAATTCAACTTTTTTAACTATCATACCAACAGTATACAGATTCATACAATTTAATTGAGGAATTGTACATGGAAATGTTTACCACCACTGCCGTGAGGTCTAGATCAAGAGGCTAATTTACCCTTTGACAAGTTGTGCGTATCTCGCCTTGAGTACCAGTTAAGGGACTTAAGTTCCCCATTTTAACCATTGCATTCATGAAATCTGTTGAAAAGGCACTAGCAGCATTGGCATATGTCCTTACAATCGAATCGGTCGAGCCACCGTTAAACAACACCTGATCAGAGTTAAGAAGTCCTCTTCTGTTCATCAATGCCTGGAAATAATTGTTTCCAAAACGACCTGGGCTTTGAGGGTCTAGTGGTGCTAAGTTGCCATCTCCACCACTACGAGGACAAGTTGCCTGCCTAGACACTGCGAATGCGGGATCGATGTTGCTAGTATTACTATAGATTCGATCTCTAAAAGAAGAGCATTGGGCTTGGCCTATTGAGTGTGCTCCAGATAAAGCTACCATTTCTCGTTCACTAAAGCCTTTACGTTGAAATATGTCTATGATCCTTGGAAGATCGTGAAAGAAGGCGGGGAGATCGCTTCTTGCTCCTGCAATGTTTGGAGTTCTTGTATCTCTCCTTCCTACTGGAACTGAATAACTTGGTCCTCCAAGCTGAGATACAAAATGAAATTTTGGTTATAACTAATATATATGGGAATACAATTATGTTTTTGAATTCCATTATCTAAATTCATTCAATCAACGCCAGTTAGTTTACTTACTTCAACAATGGAGTCTCGGCTACTAATGGCTAGGATGTCTGCACATGAAACTACACTACGCCCACATGCTCTATCAACCTGTGCCTTTATGCTATCAATAACATCATACCCTCTTACCATAGCAATATTGCCTGGGGCATTTCTTTCACCGCCAGACAATAGAATTCCTCCATCACAACCCTGAAGCCATGAAAGCAATGCACCTTAATTAGATCATAAATACTACTTAACATAATTATATATAATTAAGACGACAATATAAACCATTTTGAGTAAGAAAATGAACTTACACTAACAAAACAATCATGAAAAAATAGACGTAAAATGGAAGCACCCATTCGACCATCTCTATTGATGACAGACCGTGTGGCTGACCGAACAGTATCAAAAACTGATGGGCATGTACTGGCATAGTAGGAGACTGAAAGCTGTGCTAAAGCAGCTGGTAAGGAAAAGGTGGTTAAAAGGACCATAACAAGACCTATTGAGAGAACTGAACTAGTACTGCTAGCCATTTGAGAATGATAAAGAACAAAACTTCTTATGTCTTTTGTTATTTTGCTTCAAAGCTAGAAAGAAAAGAAAGATTTTTTGTGAGTGATTTGCATGGATTGAAATAGCTTGTATTTATAATAATAGTAGATAGACAGTTGATAGAAATTAATACTTAAGAAAGGAAGGTGGTGTCCTGGTGACAAGTGACCAATTCTTTCATTAAAAAAAAAATGAAGGATAGGAAGACTAGTGACCAATTCTGTTGTCAGGGTTTGAAAAGATGTCTGGAGACAAATATATTGACCCAGCAATGAACTGAAATTTGACTCTAAGTTCAGTGTGGTTACAATGACGGCTAACTGGCTAAGATTTTCTTCTACGCGGTTCTAACCATTCTTTTTTAATAAAAAAAAATATCTTATCAAAAAATTAAATAAATAAATCCAGCACATGAAGTGATGGAGAAACATTATCAATATTTACACAACTAGTACATATTTTCCATTAGCACTTAATTGATATCATTTGGGTATCTGTAACTTTGAATTAAAATGTTTAGATAGTGAGTGCAAAAATGTTTTGAAGTACATTTTTATCAAACATTTTTGATGGGATGGCCACATTGTTTTCTGATTCACAGAAAAGCTTCGGTTAAACTTTCAGATTTTGCGCAAGGTTTCATCATAATAAAAAATAAATAGACGGGGGATACCTCTATGAATCCATCTCCGGGCTCCTTTGAGGATTTTGAGTATTTCGTCAAATGGGTAGCCGAGTGTTCACTAGCAGCAGACAGGTTGAAAGAAAGGCATCCGGAGGTATGGGCAGAAATCCAGCACCAGTGGACCAAAAAAGTTTCGGCGACGGTCAATAAAACCATTCACAAGTATCTAAATACTTGGAAACAAAATGGTACATGGAAACCATATCCATATTGTGACGACTCTTCGGATTCGGATATATATATATATATATTTTAATCCAGGATATATGGTGAAAACAGTAAATAAAGAACAGAACAAGAAAATAGAAGAACATGTACTATTCACATAAAACAGTAAAATTAAAAAAGTACAGAGTAAAAAGAAGAGAAAACTTACAGAAAGAAAGCTTTATTCACATAAAAGTTGTACTAATTGTACAACCAAGTAGTAGTTACACACCCCCTAAAGAAAGCTTTAAGTAAAAACTAAAGACCGAAAGATTGAAAAACCAAAAGATTTACAAGAAGAAAAGAAAAGATTACAAAAGAAGAGCAAAAGGGAGAAGAAGAGAGAAAGCTAAGCAAGTGTCGAAGCTTGTTCTCTTTCATTTACAAGGGCCTCTTATATAGGCAAAGTGAGAGGTGGGCCCTATTGAGCATCTTGTAAGTGGGTAGGTCCCATTGCGCACCTTGTGATGTGTGGGCCCCATTAAGCATCATGTAAGTAGGTGGGCCCCTTTGAGCACCTTGTGAGTGGGTGGTCCCCATTGAGCACCATGTGATGTGTGGACCCCATAGTCAGCTGATTGAACTGGTATGTGGACCCCATAATTTTTATCGGAGTCTGATAAATGGGCAGACATACTGTCCTGTGGATACTATTTTGTGGTCCCCTTATGATTTGCGGGATCTGATAAAGAAACCCTAATAAGGGAGATAATTGCTAAAGTTTAATTCTTTCTTTGGCTGTTATAGATGAAAAGTAAGATGAAGAAGCTGGAAAGACGATTGAAATTTTTCTAATAGTAGTGGTGGGTCCTGAGAAGGTAGACCCTATGTTACCCCATGGATGGGAAGTTTGGTTGCATTATTGGATGGAATAAATAATTCTTAAGGGTCAAATCATGGTAATAATTATTATAGGCATATAGAATAGGTAGTGTGAGTAAGGTTTTACTGAATTGAGGGTTTGTCTTTAAGCTGAAGAACCAACCGATGGCTAGAAATCAACAAGGGTTGGAAAGACACATGGGTCGTAACAATTTGTAGGCCTGTGATTAGGCGTGACATGGTATGATTGATAATTGAATTTGATAATCCGCCACGAGAAAGGAGAGTGGTGGGTGTCAATTCTATCTGATTAGAAGAATTTAATTTGAAATTGTAGTTCAGGGCTGTTAAATCGGAGGCGATAAGGTTTACGGCCGGGTCAAATTTAAACCACCAATTATCAAACCAGGTGGGAACTGAGTTTTTATTCTTTTCAAAATCAGAGGAAAAGTAGAAAACCCAGAAATATTCTTTTTGAGGGATTTGATGAAAAAAGGTATAAGTCCATGCATCCATATAATCCCAGTAATTAAAAGTCTGGTTACTAAAGCTATTAGCTTGAGTAAGGGGACCAATTAGGTCTTTGGTGGTAAGAGGATCACCCCATTCCACGTATTCCATTATATTATGGATAAAAGCTCTTCGATAAGGCATAGATGATTGGCCATTAATAATGGTTGGAGAATGATCCAAAGAGACGGGGGAAAGTTTTACCTTTTCCCTTATCAGAGCCCGAAATATGACCAGATTCCTGACCAGGAGAAGTCATTCCTGTAATGACAATAATAATGTCTGATTGCTTCAAAAGCATTGATAATGATGATATAATCATAATACTTGCATAACTTCAATTGGAAGTAATTAAATTATATAAAGATCATTTCATAAGAATTGAGAAATGGAGTTATGTCATTTGTAATTCTTCGACCATCATTGTGGCCAGTTCATAACATGACTATAAGTCAAAAATTCTTTGTAATTCTTCGACCATCATTGTGGCCAGTCCATAACATGACTATAAGTCAAAAAATCTTTATATTAAGAATTAGGTAAATATTCCCTCGATATCTAATAAGATTTTGAATCCATTGTCTATAAGACATTATGAGCTAATCCTTGTATTTGGATAAGACCATGGGAACATTGCAAATATTATCTTATAAGACAATAGGAATATTGCTATCTGATTCATAGGATAAAGAATTAGATTGTTCTTCATCAATTTGTTCTTCAAAAATCATTTTCTCTTTTAATTGTTGTATATACCCATTATTGGGTTTAATAGTGAATTCGAAAATAATTTTATTTCCCAAAAGGGTAGTATGAATACCTTCATCATCTACTCTTTCAATAGGCCAAATAAGGCTCAAGAAAGGTTTTCCTAAGATGACCATTTGAGATAGAGTATTAGATAGGACAAAAGGAGTTCTAATACGAATAGTATTATTACAGACTAGTACATCTGATAGTTTATAATTTATCTTCATAGAAGAACCATTTGCAGTATTCAAAGCATAATGAATTTTTTCAAAATATTTAGAAGGTACTAATCCTTCTCTTATGCAATTAAGATCTGACCCACTGTCTATCAGGGCAATGGTATCCAAAATAAAATCATGATTAATAATAAGTCTAGTATTAATATACCATTTCTGATTAATGCTATGATTCAGAGATAATAAATCCCCAATCTCTTCTTTAGTGATGGTAGGAGGAGGAAGAGTATTGTTGGTTTCAAGTTGGGAAATTCTCCACCTTAGATTTTCTATTTCAATTTTCAGATTATTCATTTCTCCTTTAAGATCAGACATAGTAGTTTCTTTAACCATAGTTCTTGATTCAATTCTATCAAAAACCTCTTGTAAAGAATAAGGTTTTAAAATACTGGAATTTAGATTAGTATTAGAAGAATTTTTTAAATATCTCTCAATAGCCTGTCTTTTTTCAATGGGATCGGATATCTTATCAATAATATCAAGAATTAAAGTCTGATTTTCAGATAGGACATTAATATTAAGCCCATTCATATCAATAATAGCTTTGTAATAGTCTTGGGAAGTCTTGCAATGTGTAGAACAACCTTTTCCAGACTGATTACCGCTACTAGAATCACTATTAGTGAGCTCTTCTATTTCCATAATATGGTCAGAAGAATCTTCAGAGTAATAACTACTAGAAGGTTCATAGTTATCAAGAATTTGATTGATTTATTTCTTAACATTGTCTTCAATGCTTAATTCATTGATTTGTTTACGAATATCAGTTTTAGAAGTACAACGGTTAGCATAATGACCTTTATTGCCACATTATTTATGGCAAGTAATATTTTTTAAATTCTTAGAATCCTTATTTGGGTAAGAATTTGATTTTTGCTTGGAAAAGACCTGGTCAGGTCTTTTATAAGTGTGACTTGAAGATTTCCTACGAAAAGGTTTCTTAAAAACTCTTTTTTGAGATATAACATTTTTATTTCTTTGTTTAGAACTAGGCATGTCATACCCAAATTGCTCACAAAATTGTCCTAATTCCTTTTTCCCAGTTAAATTCTAGGTTTTAAGCTGATTTTTAAGACGTTACAGAGGGCTAGCCCTTCAGAAGTGCATTCACTAATAAGTTCACCATAAGTATAAAAATCATAAGGGATCTGAATCCCATCATGCTTATTTTTAAGTCTATTTTTGACTTTTTCGGCAAATAGACGAGGTAAACCAGAAATGAATTTTTCTTTCCAAAAAGCATTATTACCATCATGCCTAACAGTGATTTTAGCCATGAAAACATCTTTATACCAACGGAAATGAGTCAACGTTGGACATTTTAAATTCATGAGCAAGTCTTTTCCCCGTTCATGGGCAGTCATAGTATTACCAATAAAATGTTTGATTATCGTTTGAATTAAGGTATAGACTGCATCCTCACTTTGAATAGGTTGTCCTGAGGTGCTGGGTTCTAGTTTTTTAGAACTATAAATTCCTTCTTTTTGACTAGGGGTAAGAATATTATCCCACCAGCCTTTTAATTGGCCCGTAAATCCGGCTATAATACAATTAGCTGTTTGTCTGTCCGTTTTATTGAAATTTTTACAAACAGTTGCAAACATAAGCATTCTATGTAGAGTGACATATATCAGATATTCAGATAAACTATCTATATTCCATTCGTAGATAGTTTTAACACTGTATGGAGTTTGTACAGCAATATAATCTTCTTCATTTAGAAGGTCTGTAGGAGTGGGCCTAGGATAATAGGTCCGAGTAGGCGGTATTTTAGCTTTATTAATTAGATTTGCTAAAATTTAGTTCATTAACTTCTTGTTCCATATTGTGCAAAATATTTTGAAATTCTTCAATATTTTCATCTGATAAATTTTTGTTAATAAAATTATCATTTTGTGATAAAACAACAATATGATTATCGGTTAATTTTATTCCTTTTAAGATATTGATTATTAGAAACAAATTATTGTTTGAAAAGGACTTGATTAGATCTACTATAGACAGATTTCTGACTAAAAGGTTTTTTGGAGACTTTTCTTTGAGAAATAATATTTTTAATACTAGGTGTTGAAACAAGTATAGTATTTTTGAATTGATTAGGATATTGTCCTGTTTCATAGTTCTCAGTTAATTTCTGAGTGTGAAGTTGATTTTGTAAAAGCACTTTATTACTAAAGGTTAACTTTGTAATAATAATTTCTTTACTAGAAGAGAAAAGGATAACATCATGTTTATCTTCTAGACTGACTTCGATATTAATATCTTCAGTATTCTTACTAGATATAATATTAATATTCTGTCATAATTCAATAATATTCTGTAATAATAATAATAATAAATTAGACTTATCCAACAAATTTATTAATTTAATTAGACTTACCCCACAGATTTCAACTTATTTAGAGAAACCCCACAGATTTATAACAGGTCAACCATCAGTTGACCAAGTCAAACCCATATTTGACATGTATTTTGACACAAACTATCCTAAATACCCTTAAACTTATTCACCCACCATTCCACTGATACTCATCTTCTTCTTCTCCAAAATTGGTTTTGTGCATCTTGTACACAGGAATTTGTGATACCAAACAATTAATATGTTGACCCATCATATAAAAAAAATAAAATTGGTACCTAAAACCCTAATTTAATTTACTTGATTTTACTTGAAGTGTTAGATATGCTCCATGTCTTGGTACTTTTTCATCTTGTTTTATCAACACTTTATTTTTTTTGTTTGGAATGTAGGGTTACATCTCCACCTTTGGATAAGAAATCAGATTTAACTTAATCTAAGAGTTGCAAAACCAAGTTATCATGGGTTTAAGTGAGTTTCTTGTCTATGTAAAATAGTTTAGGGGTATTTTAGGTACTTAATGTTAAAATACAAGTCAAATCTGAATTTTACTGGGTCAGCTGGCGGTTGACTAACAATTGTTATAAATCTGTGGGGTTTCTCTAAATAAGTTGAAATATGTGGGGTAAGTCTAATTAAATTGATAAATCTATGGGGTAAGTCCAATTTGCCCTAATAATAATAATAATAATAATCTTTTTTTTAAAAAAAAATCTATTTTGGAAGGGATGGGGATGTTTCAGACAAGAGAATGAGAAACGTGTTTCGATTCACCCTTATTTCGTATAGACAATCTGTTAGTCGTAAGATATAGGTAACCACAGTAATTTACAGGAATATAATGCAACACACTAACGGACTTTGTTGACTGTCTATTCTTCATGCTTATGGCTTCTTGTGTATTTCAGTTGTTAAACAATAATCAACTTGAAGGTCGACTTCCACAGAAAGTTTACTCTATTGGTGTTCATGGTGGAGCTATTGGCCAAGTTTCGAATCTCGTCAAAGTTTTGAGTAAGTTTCAATGGGAAGAATGCACATAGTTTACATTTAATGCTTAATAGGTGTGTATTTGTGAAAATTTGTCTTGACCTTTATCGACATCATTATGCTTTTATGTTGTGTCAGTGTAGAGTGCTTTATTCTTCCTAGCCAATTAAATATTGATTTTATAGTGCTATCAAATTGTATTAGTGTGTAATCTTTGATAGTAGACAATATTGGTTATCTGTACCTTGCCATATATCTCTTATAACATATTGATTTTTGCCCCATCTCCTATAAATTATTCATGTCCACCTATATGCATTATACAGTAGTTAAACCTTGCTTACATAACAAAAATTGTGTACGGTTGTTTTGTTTTTTTCCTATTTGATACATGATAAAAGTGTTGCAGAAGTTGAAATTGCAAGTAACACTGATCATCTTTATTCTAGATTTGAAGCGAAGTCCATTTATTTCTTTGTCTTGATATAACAACTTGATTGTGGCTACTAAATCTGAATTGTGAACCATAGGTAGTTGGAGTGATAAGAAGCTATTAAATATTAATATTAACTCAACTTCCAAATCAATTTGTGGTTTATGACCAACATAACTTGGTAAATTAAGCATTATTAGAGTGACGTGTTAAAGACCCCAAGGGAGCTCACAATAGTGCCTGATCATATCTTACATGCATCATGTATGCAACTCTAATTTTATTGATATCATTCTCCTTTCCCACTAACAATTCGCCTGTATCCATTTACTTAATTTATCTACAATCTGGCTAAGTCTACTAACACTTAAGAAAGTATCATCATTCACATACTATTACAAGACTCCTGGTGGTATCATTGTCAAGTTCGGTGGGTGATAAGTCCTCAAAAGTGTATATTTATCCCCCGAATAACACCTTGTTTGTTTAACACTTAGCTTATATTATTGTCTTATATCTTTTGATTAGTGTTTTCTTGTCTATTGTGTAGGTTTCATGAGCCGAAATGCGAATATTGTGTTAAAGCCCGAAAAAAGTCAAGAAAAGCCCACAAAAAGGAGAATTGATATTTGCACCCACAGATCTGCTGAGGGCACTCCACGGTCAGTCCTGTTGACTTGACTTTATGTCAAAGTGGGGTGGTCGAAATCTCAGCCCAAACCGGGTCCTATTGGAGCCCACAAGTCAGAATTTCAATTTAGGGCTTTATTTAAAGTCCAAACTTTAAAATGCTCTACAAGAAAATCCAGAAGTCTGATTTGGGCTCATGAGCTATCAAACTGAAGGTCTTGGTCCAAGCTACAACTTAAGCCCAAGAGATTTAAGTTTTGCTGAAGAGCTAATTCCTCTAGAAGACCAACAACAACAGCCATGAATTTGACCTAATTTGGAAGTCTTTGCATGTAAGTATTCTACTTTGTATTTTCTATATAAGAGAAGTAGTAGCTAAGGTTTAAGTAGATTTTTTATGAATTGAAGATTGAAGAAAAGTTCATCTTCTTCTTATTCTTTTGTATCAAACATAATATTCAATATCAATTCCATTATCTTTTCCATTATGATGACTTGTGATTTATTTATTTATTCCATGGTGTCATCATCAAGGATTAGTAGCTAAATCTCTTTAGGGGGATGGTTGAAGCACTCTAGATGATGCAAAAGCACCATGTTTGTTCTTATTGTTCTTTGTGATACAAAATACTTAATGCTTATTTACTTCTAATTTGCAGTATGAGGTAAGTATGATTATTTACATGTTCTTGTTATCCATGATGTTAAAATACTATTGTTAAGGTTTAGGGAGACCTAGCTTTAATGGTTTTATTTATATTGATTAAAGATGTGTAGTGAAATAACTGAGAGGTGATTATTAGATATCTGCAATTGATATCTTTTATTGGAACGTTTTTGTAATTAAGTTAAATAGCTGAGAGGTGATGATTTAGCTATGAATAAATATGTTGAGTTAATTAAATTGAATAGCTGAGAGATGATGGTTTGATTAATAAGACATATTCAATAGTATGCATAAGAAAATCCCGTTTTAATTGAGTGGAATAGCTCAGAGGTGACTACTTGATTGTTATAGGTATTAATGATTAATTGGAATAGGTGAGAGGTGACTAAATAATTGTTATAGATTGAACATGAAAGAACAACATGCTATGTTTGCATGGTTTACTTTGTGGATACCGATTCTTCCCCCTTTGTCATCATTAGTCTTCTTTACATCTCTACCATCTTCTTATAAGTTAGGGTTTATTTAATTATTGCCTGTAGGAAATTAGAATCAATCTCAATTCGTATTATTGATTCCCTTGGTGTTTCTAAACAATTGTTTTCTATTGTGTTTGAGCTAAGATCTCCCCCTCTGAGGTGGGTACGACCCTTGCTTATTACTTGTCTACTTTGATAACCAATTTATACAGGCACAAGAAGGAACTTCAAGTTAAAAAATATAATCTTTTGATAGAGATTAGAGATTAACATCCTTTGGTCTCTATCAAAATGACGTTGTTACCGGGGCAAGGTGTAACGCCCCGGGATTTCGTCCTCGCTCATCCCGGTGCGTCGAGCACCATACCGCTCACTAATGTCAATATTGTTCCCCTTTAGTCACTGCGGATATCCAGCAGTAGAAGGTTTTGGATCAGGGCCCACCCTTGTGGTTTACCCCAAAAGGCCTTGACATTAGTTAGAGTATGGTTAAGCTCTATATACTACCAATACAACCACTTCCTTGGCAATGTGGGACTAACACGAACTCATGGGTGTTACAATCTCACCACCTTAGAAATAGAGCCGTCCTCGGCTCTGCAGTACACTAAGTACAGTCCCAAAATCCTATATAAAAATTACAACCATTGATTTTGCTAGAAATGAGAGATTAAATCACAACCGTTTATTATTCAGATGTATTTACAAAACTACCCTTAACAGTTGTTTCCAACTAAATGACGTGTACGGCTGAGATTAAACATGGATTTGTGCATACAACGAAAAGAGGACACGTGTTTGTAGCCGTTTGGAGGGTAATTTTGGCGGGAAAATTTTGAGAAGATAATCACTTCCAAACAAGAACCCTAACTTACCAAAAACCATTTTTCTTCTTCCAACCGCCTCCATTAACACAGTTACCATTTCTTGTTGAAATTATACCGTTTCAATTATTTCTTTGTAGTTCTAGAACTTTTAATTTTGACAAAGAATGGTTGTTGAATCCACCACCTCCAAAACCCTAGAAACAGTATCAATGTCTCTTAATGAGAAGTTTGAAGGAGCAATTGAAGAAAAAATTGAAGAGCAAGTAGAAGAAACTGAAGAGAAAGAAGCAGAATTTGGAAAGAAAGGCGAAGAAGAAGAAGAAGAGAAACATGTAGAAGAAGAACAGCAAATTGCAGGCGAAGAACAGCAAACCGAAGTGGGAGAACAACAAATCAAAGTGGGAGAACAGCAATTTGAGGTGGGAGAACAGCAAATTGAGGTGGGAGAACAACAAATTGAAGGAGGAGAACAGCGAATTGAAGAAGAACAACAACAAATGGAAGAAGAAGTAGACAAAATTCAAGAGTAACATGATGAAATTCCAGAATCAAGTGGAGTAGAACAGATGAGAAAGAAATATGGCCGTAATTTCAATGTAACGGTAAGATGCTCAATGAAGAAGGTAGGTGATCATTTTGGGAGTAAATTACCTCTGTTGGAGAAGGAAAATTTTAGTTCTTCATGCTTTAGGTATTTCTTAGATGTTCAAACAGATAAATTGCACATGATTACATCTGTTGTTACACAAATTGTGAAAGCTAGAGTTGGTAAATTGAAGTACAAGATTGGGGGAAAGGAAATGCAGTTCAAACCATTTGATGTGACTTTAAATTTAGGATTGAAAATTGGTCATGTACCACATGAGTTCATTTTCATGGAATCAGAAGTTCCAAGTCCATTTAGGGAGAAATATTTTGGCAAGAGGAAAAGCATTAAGGAAAAGAACATGAAAGATACAATTGAAGTAGCACGAAATGATCATAATTCTGGTGATGATGTGCATCGTTTGAATCGTTTGTTGCTTCTGTTAACATGCCTACTACCAGATGCATCTAATACCATTGATGTCAGGTATGGCTAAAATTCACACATTTATCTTCAAGTTTGGTTATATTATCTGCTAAATATGTTCATGTTATCTTCTAAAATTCACACAATGTTATCTGGCAACATTGTGGTTTTTATTCTTATATGCTAAATAGTAATATTTAGGCTTCATATTTGTGTACTGTTATCGGCTAAAAATCAGCATGTTATCCTCTAGACTTTAATCATGTCTCCTCTACATTTAGTATATGCACAAGGTTTAGGGTAAATATGTTATGTTATATAATGTTAACATGGTTTATGTATACTGTAATAGTCTTGTAACATATATGACCATTGATCTTAGGTATGTCGACCTTGCATCAAATCTTCAGAAATTTGATGAATTTCCTTGGGGAACTGTTGTGTTCAATCTGTTAGAAAATGCTCTAGAAACAGCAGCAACAAATGAAGCAGCCCAAAAACTGAGTTACAATCTACCTGGGTGTGTGCTTGCATTTATTGTCTGGGCATACAGCCACATCCCATATCTAGGTCCTAGAAGGTAAGCTGATGTACCACCATTCCCTAGGATGCTTGGTTGGAAGAATCTTCCAGGAAAAACAACATGTAGAGAAACCATTGATAAGAAGTTTAACCCTCCTCGCGGAAAAGCAATCGAAGTTGCTCCCCCTTTCCTTACTCTTCAAGAATCTGGTGAAGCACTTGTTGTTGAAGCAGAAAAGGTATGTATACTACTCTCTAATTAGGTTTTATATCCCATACATTATGCCTAGTCTATCTTGTAGATAGTAAATTCCTACATTACATATAACAATCTATCTGCATCCTCAAATTATGTCTATCTTATCGGCTAAAATTACAATTATATCCTCTAGACTCTGAAATATTATTTGTTAATATTAGCATGTACATAATGTTGTTGTAGTGGCAACAAGAACTTGACAAGCAAGAAAAGGATATAGGTGTGGGTTCACTGGAAAGAATTCTGAAGGGAGTGGTAAAAGACATTGAGGAAGGAGTTGTTTCTGGTGTAAGCAAGATATTGAAACCCGAGGCACTGAAAGGGGGGGTCTTCATCTTCAACCCAGAATAGAAACATTCCTAAAGGAAGGAAACAGAAGAAGAACACTACCCCCACCAGAAAGAGGAAAGAACCAAGTACCTCCACCAAAAAGAAAAAGGAACCAAGTGGGGTCACCACAAAGAGGAAGGAACCAAGTACCCCCACCAAAAAGAGGAAGGAACCAAGTACCCCCAGTAAGAGAAATGAAACTAAGAAGAGTGCAACAGCTGTAGCCAAGTCTAAAACAACTGTACCTGCCCCCAAGGCTAACCCTAAAACAACTGCTACACCCAAGACCAAAACAACTTTGGCACCCAAGTCAGTTCTGAAGAAGGGCAACACAACTACCCCCACCACCAAAGCAGTCTCCAAGAGTGGTGTTAATACAAGGAGTCAAAGCATTTCCACTCCAACCAAGAGAAAGCCTACTCCATCTAAAACCAATGCAAAGACCATTTCAAGTCCTAGTGCAGATAGAAAAGGCAAGAAAATTGCCAGTGAGAAGTTAAGTTCACCAATTGCAACAACTCCAGAGAGGTCTCAAACTATACGACTCTCTTTAGGTGGGATGAGGGTCACAAGGAGCACAAGTCAAATTAGAGAACAGGAGAAGCAACAAGTGACCCCACCTCCACCTCCACCAAAGAAACAGAAGACCATCCCACCTCCTACCAGAAAACAACCTCTTAGGTATGAATTTCAGTTATATCCTCTATATCCCTAATTATTAGCAGCTAATTGTTAACTTTATACCATCTAATATTTGTCTTATATCCTCAGGCAAAGCAAAGTAGCAGGTCTTGACAGGTCATGGAGGAAAAATATTAAAGCCAAAGATGCAAGAATTGCTGAGAGGAAAAATGCCAAAGAAGAAACTAAAAAAAGAAGATTTATTCCAAGGCCAGATAGTGATGAAGATGAGGACATACATGTTCAAAAGAAAGGAAAAAGCACCCAAGGGGGGCTGAGATAGAAAAAAAAGGATGATGGAGCAGTTGAAGGAGCAGTTGAAGGAGAAGGAAAGAATGTTGAAGAAAAAGTTGAAGGAAAAGGAAAAATTGAAGGAGAAGTTGAAGGAAAACTTAGTAATGAAGGAAAAGTTGAAGGAGAAGAAAAAGTCCAAGGAGAAGGAGAAGAAAAAAAATGAAAGTGGAGGAAAGATTGCAGTAGAAGCTAATAATGAAGGAAATGTTAAAGGAGAAGAAAAGGTTGATGGAGAAGGACAAAATGAAAGTGAAGGAAAGGTTGCAGTGGAAAGTAATACAGCACAAGAAGTTATTGTTGCTGATGCAATGGCAATATTGGCCCAATCAGATATTCTTGATACTACCATGGAGCATGTGCAGGAGTTGGCCATCCTCAAGTCTGAGAATACTGATGTGCAAGATCTGAAAGAGTTGCCTACTAAAATTCAAGAGGTAGATGCTAAGGAGGATGAGCAAGATGAAGAAGATTATAGCTTTGATGATGACATTCCAGCTCCTAAGAATATTCCTCAAGAATATTTAGTGGAAATAGATGGTGCATCAGCTGGTGAGATGGGTAATCTTGAACACCATGAAGATGATATAGTTTTCACTGGTGATTTAGAAGAAGATGAAGAAGTGGATAAGCAAGCTATTGATGACTTTAACAACAGCCAGAAAAGATTGAGAAAAAAGAATCAGGGGAAGGAAGAGGGGAAAGAAGTTGATGCTCAGCTGATGATTACCATGGGCATGTCATTTCTAGACAGAACTACAACTCATAATGAGATAGATGTTTTGAACTATTACTGGTGGTTGGCGAAGGAGCCAAATTTTGAGCATAAAGTGATGAGAGTTTATGGATATGGACTGGAAGTCCATGTGAAGCAGTTTTACAGCCTATGGAACACTAATTGGGTGCATGGAGATATCATTGAAGCCTATGTTAGCTTGATCATTCGTTGGTATGGAATGATGAGGAGGCATATCAACCCACATAATCAGTATGCTATTGTTCCAACAATATATTTTGCTGTAAGTATTTTTTTTTTTTTTTTTTTTTTTTTTGTAAAGTTCTTATACTTGAACCTTTAAGTAGAGGATACAGTTTTGTTATTTAGAGTTTACACTATGAGTAATTTGGTGATACAAATATATTTGTTTGGTTGTGTCAGGGCATGCTTTATGGTGATGTTCAATATACATACAATAGGCGTATGAGGGATCCAACTTTTGCTGCACTATCACCAACAAACAGAGTTAGGAGTGGTGCCTTCAAAATTAAGATAGGTGCCATAAACATTATGAGCCCTACTGGTCATATGGAGAACCAAGTTTCCCCTTACCATGCAAAGGCTATACTTATTCCTTTACAAGTAAGAGTATTGACTTTGTACCCTCTAATGTACTTTAAGAACATCCTCTAACAACAAAGGTAATATCTGCTAAAACCTATGATATTTGTTAATAATGCTGGTCAATGATAACCACTGGGTGCTCTTGAGTTTCAGCTTTAAGGAAAAGAAGGTGAGAATATATGACTCTTTGGGCTTGAAGAGACCATCAAGACAACAGATAGGGTTGGAGAAAATGTTGCCTTATGTGGTCTTTGCTGCTGACCCTAACATTCCAGATTTTGACTTGGAATTTGCATGGGAAAGGGAGTTTGTGAATTGCCCAGAACAAGATGATGGTCACAGCTGTGGTGTTTTTTTGCTTGGTTACATTGATTGTATAGTCAGGGGTAGGGAACTTGATTTCAAGAGAAGGTCTGCTCTTATGAGGAAACGTGTTGCTATGGACCTTGTTCAGTGTGGATTGAAGCCACCAAGTAAGGGTGTATGAACAGTGTGACTAAACTTTTGTAAAACTAGATAAGTTTAATGTCCCGTCAATATTTACTTTCAGTTCAATGTATTTTGATACTTTTGAGGGATGTTCTTCAATGGTCATAAAGAATATTAGTTGGATGGTGAAAAAAATTAGTCAAATGCTTGGAATCCGCGTCTTGATCTACCACTTTATTAAATGTTACTAGTATAAATCCATGCAGAGGTTACAACTCAAACAAACCATTCTTGAGAGCATTTTTTTTTCAAAACTATGGCTTCTATTTCTGTTTCTCTACTCAAGGATGCAGATGAATGCTTTCTGAAGTTTCTCAAAATATCAGACCCTTTCCTTGGAAGTTTCAGTGATGATGAAGAAGATGATGATGACGAAGAAGAGTCTGATTCCTTGAATACCTCAGCAAGTGAAGAGAAGAAAGATGATGAGTCTGATTCCTTGAATACCTCAGATTATGTCTAGCCCAATCCTCTTGTTGAGTACCCTGATGACAGCGATGTGCCTTCTTCCCAAGAATGTGTTGCTGGAAAGGATAAGGACATAGCAGAGGAAGATGAGGTGCAGAGCAGCTTTTCTGGTGAAAATGAAGAAGAAGAAGACGAAGAAGAAGAAGAAGATTACGATGATGATGAGTGAAAGTTTTCTTTTATGTTTGCTGAAGTGTTTTCTGTTTTTTTTATGTTGTTGAAGTTTTTGTTTTTCTTGTCTTGTATGGATGTACAAACCCTTTTCCTTTCCCTTCCCTTATGCAAATTATGAAAGTATTATTATATTACATGTTCTGTTCGTCCAATATTTAGTATACGTTAGAGGATACATAATTACTAGTTAGAGATACTAATCATCACCATTAGAGGATACAGATGTGATATCTGGAAGATAAGCGAAGAAACATACAAATTAAAAGGCAATCTACAAAATGTGCCATATACAGGCAAACATAGAACAAAATGGTCAAAGTCTGGTACAACTTCCAAAACACTCCCAACACTTAATAGGAATCAGGTGGTCAAAAAATATTCAAAGTATGGTACACCTTGAGCTTTTTCACTCCTGTAATGTTGGATGTACAAATGATTTTCATTAATACAACAAGTTAGTATACATTAGATGGTAACGTTTCACTAGTTGGAGGATATTAATCCTTCAACTAGCGGATACATATTTGCCATATAAAAGGCAAACATAAAACAAAATGGTCAAAATCTGGTACACCTTCCAAAGGCATAACTTAGATAAAAAAACACCCAACACTTAATAGGAATCAGGTGGTCCATTAGGTAAAGGTTGGAAAAAATAGTCAAAGTCTGGTACAACTTCAATACATGTTGATTTGTTGTGTCCTGTACCCCTACACCTTGAGCATCTTCTCTCCTGTACTGGGATACCTTCAAGTTTGCCTCTCCTTCTCTTTTTCTTTGGACGTCCAGGCATAACACATGGTAGTGGTGGAAGAATCTTTCTGCCTACTCTATCCTTTGGCCATTCATCCTTTCCTCTTGTGGGTCTCCAATTGTCTTTGTAGGTCTCCATATATGTCTCCCTTCTGTAGTACACACCACAAAATGTGTATGGATCCATTTGACATTCTCTAATGACAGACATTGCGTGCTCACAGGGTATTCCCATAGTTTGCCACCATTTGCATGTACATTCTCTTGCATTCAAGTCCACCACACATGTCCTGCTCTCACCATAAACTGTCCAAATAGTTGGAGATATCTTCTCACGAGTGAAAGTTCTACCTCTCCAAGCATTATGCAAAATTTGTTCGTGGCACCACTTAGTTACAGGTGTCTAGAATTTCTCACCATCAACACGATAATCTCTGTGATGCCTCATGATGTTGGCATGAATTCTTTCGACCAGATTTGTAGCAGGAAGCATTCTTTCTAGTATAATCATTCTATTCCATGACTCCACATGATTAGTGTAAATAATTCCATATCTGCTTAAGAAGAGGAGAAAGATATACAATTAACCGGTATGATAACTATACTTAGACGGTAGAATGACTACTAGTAGAGGATATTGAAATGCATAGATACCGACCTGGGTTTCTCCTGAAACGCACTAGCCCACTTATTTAGTGGTCCAATTGCCATTAGGCTGTGGTATGCCTTTGGAGATATGGCCCATATTTGCAGCATCAAACCCCAGAACTCATTTTGATTGAGTGTCTTGGCAGCCTCTTTAAGCAACCACCTTACTTTTGCATTCCCATATTTAAGGGACATGTGTTGGGCACAATACATATGACAAGCCTTGGGCAAAATCTTTGGTACAGCTTGAATAATACTTTTGTGCCTATCTGAAAGAAGCACAAACTCGTGGTCAGTCCCAACCACATGGTCCCTAAGTTTTTCAAGAAACCATTCCCAATACTCATTGTTTTCTTTTTGCATAAGGGCAAAAGCAATAGGGAACACATGATTATTTCCTTCAATTCCAATTGCTGATAGTACAACTCCAGGATATCTCCTTTTCAGAAATGTTCCATCTATAATGATTACCGATCTTAATGTGTTTCTGTAAGCTCTCACAGTTATACCATATGACCAGAACATACATTGGAATTCATCACCAGGGCCTGTGATAATATCAGTCTGAGAATCTGGATCGACCAACTTAAGTTCATTACAGTATGTTTCAAGTTGTTGATATGACTCACTGAAGCTTCCCCTTAACTACAATTGGAGGATAAAAATGACTAATTAGAGGAGATGATAAAAGTAAGTAGCCGAGATATATGAATGAACTAGAGGATAAGATAGGAAGGTGCAATTTTAAATAGAACAATACCTTGGCCAATGCCTTTTCTTTAGCTCTCCAAGCAACTTTGTACGAAATCTGGGTAAGATATTCCTCCTCAATTTGGCTTTTTAGTTGTTTGGATGTAAGATCTTCATTATCCCGTAATTTTCTCGCAATTTTAGATGCAACCCAATCACTATCAGCTTGACGATTTTTTGATCCAAGTCTGAACTTCCCACATGTGTGACGCTCATCAATGCATCTTATTTGCCAAGTACCATTCAAATTTGGTGTAGCACGAACATACCATGGGCAAGTTGGAACTTTACATTTCCAATACACCATTTTCATCTCAGTTTTATACTTATTCAGGTCAAACTCCTCATCGATTGCAAAAGATTTCATGTCTCTCATAAAATCATCCCGACACAAATATATCTGCCCAATCTTAGGGAACAAGTACTTATTGTGTAAAGGTTCAGTGTGTGGAGCACAACCTCTATTGATCCGACGAAGATTTGCGTATATATTATGTAGTTCTTGTTTGATTTCATCATCTTCATCTCGATTGTTCTGAGATGGGTAATGCCTTTGACGTCGTACACTATCTTCATCCCGATTGTTCTGCTGCTGTGGAGGATTTGTCTAATTTTGAACATTGTCTTGTTGTTGTGGATCATTTGTTTGACTTGCGAAATTACCCTCCTCATGTTGAGCATTGTCATGGCTTGGAAAATGTTCTGGAACTTGTCCATGACTTGGTATATTGCTCTCATGTTGTGAAGCATTGTTGTCGCTAGATGCATGTCTGTATCTATCCTCTAAGTTGCTTCTAACATTGGCTAAACGTGTAGACGTACCTGCTACATCTAAGGGGTTTTCTTTTCCACCATAAAACCTTGACAGGGGTGTAGGGCCTTCTTCCTGGCTATCTGAATGTTGTGAACCAAACATAGGCGCAGAATCATCATACATCTGATCTTCCAATTCATCCTCTGTGGTCCAAATGATTGGTGAATCATGCACATCCAATAGAGATTTTGTATAAGTTGCATCGCTATCGTCGTCGGCTATCGAACAATCTTTACCTTCATCTTGTGGTTGCTCTTCACCTGCCCATTGAGCTTGATCTTTTAGTTGTGTTTGTTGCAGTGCATTATATTCTTCAATTTCCTCGGAGAATCCTTTCCAAAATCCATCATTATTACACATCTCAGAAAGAATTGCCGCTGCAGCACACTCCTTAGCGGATAGATTGGGAGAATTAGAGGATATATCCCCAGCATTAGAGGATATGTTATGAGAACTGTACCCAACTTTATTATCAGCTCCAATTTGCACAACATTAGCCACCAATGGAGATTCACTTCTAGATGAAACTCTAGAAGGAGCATGAGGGGAAGTTGTTATAACAGCTTGGGGATAAGTCCCAGGTGGGGTATCCAATACAAGAGGTTGTTGTTCATTCCCATCCCCCTTTGAGAAGATAACATGGCTCTTCTGTGCTGATGCAGGGTCTAGGAGATATTGGGAAGAAATACAACCTTGTTTTACAGGTGTGGAAAAATCTGAATAATCAGGTTGATTACCCCAATCTGTTGGAGGGGTAGGTTCTGGGAAAAGGTTAGGGTTCATAAAGATGGTATCTTTATAAAGATTCTATCTTTTCATGAGATACCATCTTTAAATCGCCAACACCTTCACCACATTTTTGTCATAAAACAGAACAAAACGTATGTTAAAATGCTTACACAAATCAACGACACCTACTGCATTCAAAGCCAAACAACAACACCTACTTTATTGTCCAAACATTGAAATCTGCAAATTTAAGAACATTTAAAGCTTACTTACCTAATTTACTGTTCATCTGGACTTCATTTGCAATTAGAGCTTTCGATTTTGCCTTTTTCTTTGGTGGCATTTTGGGTGTGAAGAAGTACAATGTTTGTGTGTTTAAGTTTGGGGAGAAGATTAGTGTAGAAGAAGGTGCAGAACAAAGGGAGAACAAACAATGTTAAGGTTCAGAGAAAAATCGAAAAAGTAGAAGAAGAGAAGAGATGAAGATGACGTGGTTGTATGTGCAATACATTAATTAGAAAATCCAACGGTAAGGATCTATTGTTTCCAATCCAACGGCTAAGTTTGATTTAATGTCCTTATCTAAAACTTAAATACAATAAAGGAATCTTTTCTTTTCAACCAAAAAGTTAATTTGATGGAGACAAGAGCAACAGATGTACAGAAGGGTATAATTGTAAAGAAAAAGTAGGCAAGTGGGGTAAGGTGGCTATTTGGGAAGATTAGCTCTCATTGGTGGCTATATGGGAAGAGACACCTAAAGGTGGTGGTTTTTTGAGAAATTTCCCTAATTGATATCATTAGGGTATCTGTAACTAATGTCAATATTGTCCCCCTTTAGTCACTGCGGATATCCAGCAGTAGAGGGTTTTGGATCAGGGCCCTCCCATGTGGTTTACCCCAAAAGGCCTTGACATTAGTTAGAGTATGGTTAAGCTTTATATACTACCAATACAACCATTTCCTTCGCAATGTGGGACTAACACCAAATCATTGGTGTTACACAAGGAACCGAGTTCATTCAAACACAAGCGAGAATAGTAGTTTTGGGACATCATCCCATTTCTATTCCTCCCACCCTTCTATTTTTATTTTTTTTATTTATTGTTTTTTATTTCTTGTTATTTAGTCCTCTTATTGATCTTGCAGCGAAGACGGATTGAAAAAAGCTCGAAGAACATAGTCAAAATCAAATTTTTAGAAAAATCACACATTCAGGATTTTTTCTGAAAAGTTACTGGTTCAACTTGGACCCGATCTCGAGTCGAGTTCTAATTGGCATACAACAATCTCGAGTCGAGTTCTCGGCATGAATTTTCCTCGTTTTGCGTAATTTTTCCAGGACGTTCCAGAGCAGTTTTTCAAGAAATCTTTTTTCCTATTGAGTCATGGAGAGGTGAACTAAGTAGGTTTATTTTTCCAGCATTTTTGGAGACTTGTAAGATATTTAATTATTCGATCCACGAAGGGGTCGCGGTTGTAATGTTTTTAAAGTAGGTGTTGTTAGGTTTTATTTTTTGTGTGCTCACGACGGATAGTAGAGTAAGGTTGTGGACCGGCGCCTCTCCCTCAAGGAAGTGGCGTATTACTGTGCCACCGAAGAGCTTCCACTGGCGAAGGCTGCCTATCAGAGGGAGAAGAAGGGCGGTGACGGCTCCGGTCCTTCTTCTGAACCTTAGCTTGGTTAGATTTTTGTAATAGGCTCATGTCCCAGTTTCCGGGGGACTCCCACTTGTGTATCTTTTTCCCTGAAAAAAAAATAAAAAATTTTGTTATGCAAAAACATCTTGTTAGATATCTTTATGTTAATTTCAGCATTTATTACAACTATCTATCTCCCTCGCCCCCTTATCATTTTAAGAAATTTTTCTTGGGACGATAACAGTTCTTTTTCTCGCTGACTTCATGGCGATCCATGGTTTGTTTCATGCTCAAAGGGGATTTGACCCTGCCTTGCAAGCTTTGATCCAGGGGCAGACTAGCTTGTCTAACATCCCCGGTTTTTAAGAGTGGATAGCCTCGCTCTTAAATTTTACCAAAATCGGGCTCAGCGACCCAATCGAACGTAACTGGTACTAGAACTGGAAATTTGTCCGAGCATTCTAGGCCTAGCCGCCCTGTAGAGGTTGGCAAAGGACTTGCTGGGTGGAGGTCGGTACTCTGTCACCCATTGTTTTAAGACTGGAAGCTAGGTCTAGGCATCTTAGGCCTAAAGGTTGCATAACTCTGCATTTAGGGCTTGTTAGGATCGGAAACTAGGTCCAGGCATCTTGGGTTGGATGGGGTTTTCGATCCATGTCATCCTTGGTTTCCAATACCGGAAGCTAGGTCCGGGTGTCTTGGGCCTAAAAGGAGCATGACTGTGCATTTAGGGCTTGTCAGGATCGGAAACTAGGTCCGGGCATCCCGGGTTGGATGGGGTTTTCGATCCCTGTCATCCTTGGTTACCAAGACCGGAACCTAGGTCCGGGCATCTTGGGCCTAAAAGAAAAATAACTCTGTATTTAGGACTTAGACAAGATCGGAAACTAGGTCTGGGCATCCTGGGTTGGATGGGGTTTTCGTTCCCTTTCATCCTTGGTTACCAGGACCAGAAGCTAGGTCCGAGTGTCTTGGGCCTAAAAGAAGCATAACTCTGTATTTAGGACTTAGACAGGATCGTAAACTAGGTCTGGGCATCCTGAACTTTAGTGGAGACATGATCCCAGTTTTCTCCGAGCTTGCCGGCTGTTGTATCTTTAGTCATGAATTTGACATTCCTCATGACCCAGTCGCCTGGATTGAACTTTCTCTCTACGACTCGCTTGTCGTATCCTCGTTTTATAGTTTCCTTGTACCGGAGGAGGTGTTGCAGGGCTTGTTCTCTTTTATCGTCAAGAACGGCATTTTCTCTTGCTAGGATCCCTTCATTCTCCCCGGTAAGGACTACATCAGTACGAGTTGTCGGAACTAGCAGTTCTGTTGGCATTACCGCTTCTTCTCGAAAGGTAAGCTGAAAGGGTGTCATCCCGGTGGACCTTCTTGGAGTGGTCCGGTATGCCCATAAGACCCCGGGAGTTGCATTACCCAGTTGTTTTTCGCTTTATCCAATCGCTTCTTGAGCGTATCCAAGATGACCCAGTTGGATGCTTCTGCTTGCCCGTTTCCCTGAGGGTAGTACGGGGCTGAGAAGTTGTGTTTGATCCCCAAAGACTTACAGATTAACCAGATATTATCGCAGTCGAACTGTTCCCCATTATCTGACACCAGCTCTTGGGGAATTCCAAACTTGCAGATTATATTTTTCCATAGAAATCTTCTCACATCGGAGGCGCATACCTGTACCAATGCTATGGTTTCGACCCATTTGGTGAAATAATCTGTAGCGACAAGTAAGAACCTGACTGAGTGTGGAGCCTTAGGGAGTTGTCTAGTCCCTACTTGGCGAAAGGCCATGCGCTCAGGATGGGGTGTAGTTCATTTGTCGAGGCATGACCGACCGGGGCATGCTTCTGATAAGGGAGGCATGCCTGGGTAAACTTCTTGGCGTCTGTCATCATGTGCAGCCACCATTATCCTTGGATCATTGTCTTATGTGCTAGATTCCTGCTCCCAGAATGGTTGCCGCAGATCCCAACATGGATTTCCTTTAGTATGATCAGGGTTCGTTCTGGAATGAGACACTTGAACAAGACCTCGGAGCCATGCCTCTTCATATATAGCCTGTGTGACTCCTGGTGTAGGATGACAGTGAACTTCCACGCATCCCTCCTAACTTTGGCTGATAGCTTTGGATCTTCGGGGAGTAGATGGTGGATGAGGAAGTTGATGTATGGCCTCCTCCAGTCGTGGTCGTTGCTGGACTGCAGTTCGGCGTCGATTCTGTGTACTTCCAAATTCAGGTTATCTAGAATTTCTTCGATTGGTTCCTCCGGCGGGAGCTCCAAATCGATGTGAACATGCGAGAGTGGTGGTTTTGACGGGTCTGGTTCGTCCGGTTCCGTCGAAGGTGGCATTGCTTCCATCCGGCCTCTAGTGAGGCAAGGATTCTAGTCTTCAAGCTATGATTCTGGTGGGTTCTATGTTTGACCCAGAGAAAGAGGATTTGGCTCGATCTGTGTGTCGGGCCCGAAGTCGAACTGAGAAGTTTTTTCGTTTCTCTTCCTTTTCTGTCCTCTGGTAGTGACCATGAGGACTTCCTTCCAATGCATGCATTCTAAAAGGCAGACTTCCGGTAATGGCATGTCCGGATCTTTGGGCCCGATACTCGGCTCTTTCTGATATCCGATTGACAGCTGTCGGGGCTCTATAGTGCTGATAGAAGAGGAAAGGTATGCCAAGGCTTCTGCATGCCTGACATCTATTCTTGGTCGATGCTCGACTGTGATGAACTCGAACTTTGCTACCAAGGAGTGGACGACATCAAGATATTTCGCCATCCGGTCGTCCTTGTCTTGATCATGACTCTCCGCGCCCCGAGTTGGAGTGCCGTCTGGAGACCATAAATCAAAGCTTCGTATTCAGCCTCGTTGTTGGAAGCCGTGAATCCCAATCTGACAGACTTTACTGTCTTCTGTCCGTCTAGGCTAATCAGGAGACAACCAATGTCGGATCCTATATAATTACTGGACCCCTCAGTGTAGATTATCCATGCTTCGTTATCTTCTTTGGCCAGAGACTCCTTCGTCTGGGGGGTATTGTTCGCCCCCAATGTATATTCTTCTAAATCTGAGTTGACCAGGATGTCCTCAATGGGAAAGTCTGCCATCAAGGAGGCTACTGCATGTCCCTATTCTTCGGTTCTGGGTTCATACTTGATGTGGTATGCACTCAGATAGTTGGACCACTCGATCAACTGATTAGATTCCTCCTATTTTCCAAGAGCTTTTTTTAGCGGATATTCAGTGTAGACCTTGACTGCATGAACCAGGGCTAAGGCGATTTTCTCGATTTTTGAATATTTGTCTCAGCTCCCTGTAACACGTTGTTGATGAAGTATACTGGCTTCTCCTCCAGCTCTTCTTCGAATATGACCGCACTGACTGCAATATCGAATGCGGCCAGGTAGATACCGACTGGTTGCCCAGTTTGAGGTGCTGTAAGGACCGGAGGTTGAGTAAGATATGCCTTGATCTCGTTGAAGGCTTACTGATAAGTAGGATTCCATTCTGCATTGGCTTTGATTGCATTGAAGAACGACTTGCATCGGTTTGAGTACTGGGAGATGAACCTGTTGAGAGCGGCTAGTCTTCAGGTTAACCTTTGAAAATTGTTTACTGTCTTTGGGGCAGGCATCTCCAGGACTGCAAGAATCTGATCTGGATTGGCTTCTATGCCCCGGTTTGTCATTAGGAAGCCAAGATACTTGCCAGAAGAAAAACCTAATGAGCATTTGGCTGGATTTAGCTTCATGTTGTATCGTGTCAGGATATCGAATGTCTACTGTAGATTCGGCAAATGATTGTTTTTCTCCTTGGTTTTGACCACCTTGTCGTCTATGTAGAGTTCCATGGTCCAGCCTATGTGCTCGCTGAAGATGGTGTTGACCAGCTTCTGGTACGTTGCTCCGACGTTCTTCAGACCAAATGGCATGACCCGGTAACAGTAAAGCCCCCAGTCAGTGATGAATGCGGTATGTTTCTGATCTTCTTCATGAAGTGAAATCTAGTTGTATCCAGAGTAGGCGTCCATGAATGACAACCTCTGGTAACCAACCGTGGCGTCCACCATGTCTGTGATCCTAGGGAGTGGATATGGGTGCACAAGACATGCTTTGTTAAGATTAGTAAAATCGATGCAAACTCGAATCTTACCATTCTTCTTTGGGACAACCACGATGTTGGAGACCCAAGTAGGGTAGATGACCGATTTGATGAAGTTGACTAACAGAGTAGCCGATCAACTTCTTCATTGACTGCCAGCTTTCGATCTGGCGCCATCCGCCTTGATTTCTGCTTGACCGGCTTGTGCTGAGGATCGATGTCCAGTCCATGACAGGTGATTAAAAGGTCAATTCCTGGCATTTAGCTGACGCTTCATGCGATAATATGGTGATTTTGCCGGAGCAGTGTGATTATGAGATCCTTCTCAGCTCGTGGTAAGCCAGAAGTGATGTAAGTAGTTTTGTGAGACTCGAGTCCCACTATGACTTCTTCAAGCTCGTCGACCGCTGGTGATATCCCAGTTTTCAAGTCTGGCTTCCCCTTAACAGGCTTGCCGAGAGCTGGTTGCTATTGATGAGAGTCCGTCAGGAAAATAGTATTTCCCTTGGTCTCCGAAATAGACTTTCCATTGACAACATCGAGGTGGCATTTGAAAGCCATCCCTTGATCTCCTTTAACCCAGCAGATTCCGTCGGGAGTAGGAAATTTGAGGTTTTCGTAGAAGGTGGACACGATTGCTTTCATCTGATGAATCCAGACCCTCACCAGGATGACATTGTACCAGGAGGGGGAGTCGACCAGCAGGAAGTCTATCCCGACCGTATTGAACCCTACCGTGATTGGTAGGTGGAACCGCCCGGAGGACTGAGTTGGCTCCACGTTGAACCCATAGATATGAGTCTCATCAGATTCGATGAGACACCTTAGATAGCTCCATAGCTTTGTAAGCACATGAGAACATGACACTGGAGGTGCTACCAACGTCGACCATGACTCGTTAGACCCGGTAGACACCAATCCATGCTGTGATAACCAGGGCGTCATTGTGTGGATAATGCACGCCCAGGGACAATGGGCTCAGTGTTTGTCCCTTCGTTGAAGCTGAGCTGTCCTACTTCGAGGAGACGAACTTGAAGACGGCGCTGAAAATGATTGGCTATCTCCAGCCCTGGTTCTCTTCTTCCTTCTTAGGTTTGCATTCTCTTTTGTCAGCCGCTTGATAATTGCAGTTGGGGATTCGGCCGCTGAGCCTTTTCCCTTCTGTTGCTTGGTGAAACCTCCCCCCGCGGCTTGGGGAATGGTTCTCTGGTCTCTTCTTGCTGCGGCTACTCTGGATGGTTCAGGATCTTGCGATGTTGGTATCCTAACAGTCCGATTGACTGTATTCGGATCACCAGGATTGTTAGTGATTTGCACCACTATATTTTCTGCCTCCGGCTGTCCACTTTCAGAATGCTGTGAGCCATGACCATGACCCTTACTCCCGAGAACTGACTCTTGATTGACGGGCTCTGTTGCTTTAAGGACCGGAAACAAAAAAGAAAGGTTCTCAGTCTGACTTTCAGTAACTTGGATTATTCCACTGTTAGAACGAGTCGGACGTCTCTTACTTCCAGCCATTACTGCAACAACTCTCCGTATGACTGGATTGAGATTTTTTCAAGGCTCTGAAACTGATGGGAGATTCAGCCCCACGGTGGGCGCCAAAGAGTGTGGGTGCAAAAATTTGATCCACCAACTCGAGATGTGTATTGATTAATCGAAAGGTTACAATGAAAGCCTTGTAAAAACCAAGATGGGATGGGGGTATACAATGAGACTGGACCTGATAGGATCAGACTGCCTACGTATCCAACGTGATGAACTTGGAATCAAGTCTCTGCTTCCACTAAGCTCTAATGGAGTTGCTCAGTGAAAGACTCTTAATTTAGGAGGTTGAGAACTCTCGCATTTATAGTGGACCGGAGGAGGCTGGCTCAACCACCCCTCCGATTTTAACTCCATGAACTCAGGTAGTTCAAACTGTGAAGATGTTCCCGCAGAGATAGTGTGCATGCATGCTGCTTGGCGGTTATCTCTCGGTTTGAATCCCCTTTGACCAGGACGACTGCCACGTGGCATCCTCTGATAGGCTCTGGTTCAACCTGAGTCTTCCTTTATCTTCTCCAGTGAAACCGGCACGAAGTGGTTTGACATCAATTTTGTGACAAAGTGTCTTTGGTTATCTCGCCTTGAATTCATTGTTAGGAAAACCAAGATGTACGCATGGTCGTCTCGTGTCCTTGTGTCTCTTAGGTCTGTCTAAGGAAAGTTATTGGGTTCTGGACGTACGTACCGAGTTAGGACGTACGTACGTTCACTGAAGCAGCGAACTTCTTTTGGTCAGGACGTACGTACTCAGTTAGGACGTTCGTACGTCCAGGTAGTCAGCAGACGTGTTTTCGTATGGAGACGTACGTACCGGTTTAGAGCGTTCGTACGTCATGTTAGGCAGCAGTCTTATTTTTGTGTGGCGACGTTCGAACGTCATATCGACGTACGAACGTCCAAAGTCGGTTTGCACAGTTTCGGCCCATTTTCCTAGGTTTTCAACCCTAAGTATAAATAGGGTTTCTCTTCTACAGAACAAGATAGTTCTTTGGCCGTCCATCCTTCTCCTTGTTCTTGTGTTTTGGTTAGGTTTTTGATATTAAACTTGTTTGTGGCTATTGAACTCAATTCCCTTTCTTCCCCCTTTTCTCAATTCATATCTGTGTGATCTTCAAGAGTTATTGTGAATTCGGCTTCGAGTCTTCTTGTGTGTTCATCAAGAAGTCGAGTGTCTTGTGCGTACATCAAGGTGCTCTGGTGAAGTTTCAAAAGTTTCCTTTGTTTGGTAGACTAGTTGGATAAAGGACGAAACAGGTTGTGTTGCGGTAATGTTACAACTGGAGTGACATAAGAAAGGTGGTTTTTAATCTAATTCTAAAGTAGTTATGTCTCTTCTAAAGAAGTTTCGGATGCCTTCATTGCCCCTGCTTTCTTCAGCAAGTTTGCTGGTCACCCAGTGCTGTGAATAGCTACTGGTGAAACCATTCACTGTACCTGTTATTAAAGCTATTGTAACCTTTTGTTTTAGTTAATAAAAATTTTATCTTTGATCAGGGAAGTTTTTCTTTGATTAAGGACTTCCTGTGCAGATTTGTTAGCAAACCTTAGCATTTGAGGTGTATTTTGAGTTCACGTTGGATCATGACTTGGTTACATAGAAGTGGTTTGACTGTATGACCAATCTGAGGTATTATAATAAAAATTGAACGTTAGAAGAAGTATGCATAGCACTGTACAAACATTATGTGTTGCGTTCTGATGTCAAGAGAAAAGTTTGGTTTTAAGAAGATAATAGAGTTTCTTAAGATATGTTTGAGGTAATGTACAAGACGTTGCGATGAAACATGTTCAAGTATTTATAGATTCTATGATTAATCAAAAGCAAAGTTCTCTGTTCCCCATATTTCACTTTTCATTGCTAGTGAAAATGTATGCCGGTAGCTTAATAGGATGTTTTTTTCCAGATAAAAAAAAACATCCCACCATGGCGATGAATGCTTCGTGCATGCGAAGTAATGAGGCTTGAAGAATGAAATATGTTTGTCTACGAGTGGGCCATGGCTGTAGACAACAGTCTAATTGAGCATTCTTTTCAAAAAAAAAAAAATTAAAATTTTTGGAGAGCATTCTTTTAAAAAAAAAAAAAAATTAAAATTTTTGGATTTTTTAAAATAAAAAGTAAGTAGACTCAAACCAGGTAGAAACATAAAAAACCTGTTAGAGCTGAATCCTTTCGCTTTAGACAGTAAAGCAGACGCAAGCTATGTAGTTTTTTTTTTTTGATAAATTTCCGGTTTTATTGAGAAAATATCTAAGGTTACAAAAACAATTCTGCACAGTGAGAGAGAGGTAGAACAGCATGCTCATGGTCTATAGATCGAGAGACTGGTTCTTATTGAATAATTGAATTAGGGCTCCTATCACCTTCTTAAAGAGGAGGCACCGACTTGTGAAATTTAATTTAACTTTTTTTGTTTTTTTTAATGGCGTACCCTTTTATAAATTTACGAAAGAGGGATGCAACTGCTGAGCCACAGCCTCATGTTCAAGAATGAAGATTTCTTTACTTTCTTTGACTTACAAGAATGAGAATTTTTTTTCCAATCTTGTTGGAGAGTAGAAGTAACTCGTTTGGAACGAATAATTATATTCCCATTAAACCAATCTTGAAATACAATTCCTTTTTTAAGTACCATACCAAACTAGAGAAGTATTGCAATTCATACAATTTTAATTGATGAATTATAGAAATGTGTGGCGATGAGATCTAGATCAGGAGGCTAATTTACCCTTTGACAAGTTGTGCGTATCTCGCCTTGAGTACCAGTTAAGGGACTTAAGTTCCCCATTTTAACCATTGCATTCATGAAATCTGTTGAAAAGGCACTAGCATCACCGGCATATGTCCTTACTATAGAATCGGTCGAGCCACCATTAAACAACACCTGATCAGAGTTTAGAAGTCCTCTTCTGTTCATCAATGCCTGGAAATAATTGTTTCCAAAACGACCTGGGCTTTGAGGGTCTAGTGGTGCTAAGTTTCCATCTCCACCACTACGAGGACAAGTAGCCTGCCTAGACACTGCGAATGCGGGATCAATGTTGCTAGTATTACTATAGATTCGATCTCTAAAAGAAGAGCATCGAGCTTGGCCTATTGAGTGTGCTCCAGATAAAGCTACCATTTCTCGTTCACTAAAGCCTTTGCCTTGAAATATGTTTATGATCCTTGGAAGATCGTGAAAGAAGGCGGGGAGATCGCTTCTTGCTCCTGCAATGTTTGGTGTTCTTGTATCTCTCCTTCCTAATGGAACTGCATAACTCGGTCCTCCAAGCTGAGATAAAAACAAAGAATGAAATGTTGGTTATTATATTATTAATAATATAGATAGGAGCATATACAATATAGGAATATATTATGTTTCCAAATTCCATTTATCTAAGTTCATTTAATATACACCAGTAATTAGTTTACTTACTTGGACAATGGAGTCTCGGCTACTAATGGCTAGAATGTCTGCACATGAAACTACACTGCGCCCACACGCTCTATCAACTTGTGCCTTTATGCTATCAATAGTATCGTACCCTCTTACCATATCTACATTCCCTGGGGCAGTTCTTTCACCGCCGGACAAAAGAATACCTCCATCGCAACCCTGAAGCCATTAAAAACCATGCATTTTCAGATCATGCATATTATAATTACATAATTATATTATAAATAGTTAAGATGACGATATAAAGCATATTCAGTCAGGAAAATGAACTTACACTAACAAAACAATCATGGAAAAATAGTCGTAAAATTGATGCACCCATTCGACCATCTCTATTGATGACAGACCGTGTGGCTGATCGAACAGTATCAAACACTGATGGGCATGTACTGGCATAAAAGGAAACCGAGAGTTGTGCTAAAGCTGGAAATGAAAAGGTTGTTAACAGAACCATAACAAGACTTATTGAGAGAACTGAACAAGTATTAGTAGCCATTTGAGAATGATAAATAATACTGCTATTTTGATTCAAGTAAGGAAAGAAAGATAGTTTGGTGAGTGAATTGCATGGATTGGGATAAGGTATTTATAAGAAAAAAAAAACTAGTTGTAAAGAAGGAAATTGGCGTGTGGTTAATTGTGACCAATTCTTTCATCAGTGTGTTGAAAAGAGACAAAAATATTGACCCAGCAATGAAAGGAGAGAGGACTTTTTAAGTTCATTTTGGTTTGAATGATATAGCTGTTGCCATTATAGCACAGGCCCACTGCCATTGCATTGCAGGTGCTCCAAAGAAAAGTTAGGCCAGGAAATTAAGAGAATTGATGCTCTAACTAATAAGCAGAAAATAGAACTGCAACTTGAAATCAAAGTTTTTTTTTTTTTTTTGCAAAACTAATAAGTGGACTCACAATTTACAGCTTAAGGGCTAAGTCTAATGTTTTGTAGGTGTAATATTTCCTTAGTAAGTAGTGCATCATTACTTGGACTCGGCAGTCGACATGATCACTATTCACTTGCCTAACATACCTAGGCAACTTGATAAGAAGACTTACCTTTCCTGGCCACCCATTTCGGCACTAACCCCATACAAGGTATTTGGGTATGTGACTGTGTATGTGTGTATCTTTCATGGAGGCTTCATACAATTTGTCAGACATTTCAAGCTTCCATCATAAAAGATATGGCCCATATATATAGTCACCCAATTTGAACGAATGTTAAGATTGATTAGGCATTTATGGTCACTAAGCCGACTCTTCTTTACAAGTTCTGATATTTTTGGTAATAAGCACACTATATTCCACATAATCCCATTTTTCTGAAAACTTTCTCAATATATACCAGTTTCGATAGCTGTAAATCACATTTGTAATAGTTGGATCTTCATCATAGGAGGCGCATCACCTTAATTACATAGCTTCTGTAAATTATTTAATTAAATATGAGTGGTCTCATCTATTAAAAATACACTTGCAATGATAGTAGTTTGACAATGATTATGTGTACACCCATTCACACAACTCGTCGTCAACCCAATTCTATTCGACCATACTCGACGTAACACTATTTTTACTCGAGCTCACTTCGTGACCACAAATACAAATCCGATTCGACCTTAAAAGGACTTCATTCGGCATAAGCCTATTTTTATCCGAGCTCACCCGACGTGGAGCTACTTTTATTCGACCTTCATCGTTCTTAGTCAAACACTATACGTTTTGATCCTCTTCAGTTACAATATATTTTCAGATCCAAAATATCCGCCCATTAATTGACCACACCGTTGGGCAATTAATGAGCTATCCGTTGTCCCAATCACCTATATATATGAACTACGTAGGTTTGCTTCTGGGACTTGGTCACTCTCAGATACGTAGGCAACTATCTAAATTAGATAGCTCAGCCATTTTCATAACTTCATCTCCTCCTCCTCTATTTTCCGATCATCTTCTCCGACCTGCCTAAACCCAAAAATAACTACATTTACATTGGCGTCGACTGATTCGTGAACGAATAATAACCTGACAACCGACCATGGCAACAATCACTAATGAGCAGTTTGAGCAACTCCAGAATCAAATGGCCGACCAACAAGAGCAGATCAACAGACTAGTGGCTGAAAACATCCACCTTAAGAGCACAACCACCACCACTAATGGCACACCGCTCAACGGAGTTGCTACCAATATGCTCAACACTGAAGAAGTCACAACAACCGTCAACAACCCTGCCCTACCCACCTCCAGTAATACCACCGCTCCAACCATGGCTGATCTTCAAGCTGCTCATGACAGAATCCTCCAACTGTCAGAAAACTCGACAAGAATCACCAAGACTCACTCAAGGCCAATACAGCACAGAAGGTAGCATCAACAACCCTTGAACGTTACAAAATCGAACCTCTTCATGATGACCTACTACAACAAGAACCACCACCAAACTTCATACCTCCAAAGTTCACCACTTACGACGGAAGTGGAGACCCAATGGACCACGTCCTACAGTTCAAGACAAGCATGGCCCTATGGCCAAAGTACAAGGATATTTTCTACCGATTGTTTTCTGCATCACTCCGTGGGAGTGCAATAGATTGGTATCATCGACTGCCAGAAAGGTCCATTACCTCGTATGACCAACTGGAGTCACTTTTTGTCACCCAATATATCCACAACAAGAGGAGAAGAATCGAGGTTACTGCCCTTTTTCGTATCAAGCAGGACGAAACTGAGACAACAAAGAAATTTATGTCAAGGTTCAAAAATGGAATGCCTGCGAGCCGAGAATCCAGATGAATACTCATGTCTCTTGGCATTCATATCTGCTGTCAACCCCAATACGGCACTAGGAAAGAATATTATCCTAGACGCCCCTGCAACGTTGGAAGACTTGTATGCACGCACTGACAAGTACATCAAACTGGAAGAAGCCCTCACAAAATCTAAAGAAAGAGTGGCTGTTGTCCAAACAACAGAGTCCACTTACTCCAAACGAAAGACGAATCGATCATAATACAAAGAAAAGGCCACATCCAATGCCAAATCCAAATTCCCGAATCCCTTCAAGTGCTCATACAATCAACTCTTTGACCTCATCAAAGATGAGGATTACTTCCAGCCTCAAGTTCACGACCTCGAACCGATTGAAGGAAAACCATACTGTAAGTTACATAAGTGTCGCCACCATCTCACTGAAGATTGCCGTATTCTACGAGCTTACTGTCACAAGCTTAAGGAGGAGGGTCACCTCGATGATTTCCTCTCCGAAAATGAACCCGACCTCAGCAGCAAACTAGAGGCCAAACGACAAAAGACCTCGACAGAGAAAGGTAAAAAGCCTAAGGGAACCATCAATATGATCATGGATGCTCGACCTCCCAAATGGTCAGCTCGTTCTAAGAAGCAGAAGATTCATCACATCCACCATACCTTCCACTTGACTCACAAAGCGATTGTGGCTAAACAAGTCACAGGTAACAATGCTCTGGTCTTCTCTGACCTCGACCTCAAAAAAGTATGTCTCCCTCACAACGACGCATTGGTCGTCCATATCAACATTGGGGGGTGGATAATGAAAAAAGTGCTTATCGACCCCGGAAGTTCTTGTGACGTAATATTTAACAAGGCATACAGTCAGATGCAAATGCCCAACTCGGTCCTCCAAAAACCGCAAGTCACCCTTTTTGCATTTAACTCGACCGAAACTGAGGCAAAAGGTGAAATTTGCCTTCCTGTGGCAACTGGTGAAAATGAAGATGAAGTGACTATGTACTGCACCTTTTTCGTCCTTGATGTCCCTACTCAGTTCAATGCAATTCTCGGACAAAAATGGATTCATAAAATGAAAGCAGTACCATCGACATATCACCAGGTCATCAAATTTCCTGGCCCCAGAGGCATCATGGAATTACGAGGTGACCAGATCGAAGCACATGGATGTCATGCCATACCCGAGGTCATCCCACTTCCTAATAAAGTGGATACCCCCACAGTGGCGAGCTCATCTAAGCCCACTGTCAATATGATCTCTGCATTCTGCAATGCAGTCGAAGAATCTGCTCAACCCACTGGGGATGAGATCTCACAAGCTCAAAACGGCAAGGAAATTGTTCATCCATCCGACCCACCTGTCATTGAACAAGGTGAAAAGGTCAACATAGGATCGGATGACGATCCAAAATATGTCTATGTCGGGGCTAACTTGGACCCCATTGTAAAACAGCAACTTATTGCTACTCTGAAAATGAATAAAAACGTTTTCGCTTTTGCTTATACCGACATGCCAGGGATCAATCCCACTATTGCTTGTCACAGGTTAAATGTAGATACCAACAAAAAGCCTGTGAAACAAAAAGCTCGCAAACTAGCAGCTCATCTCGCCAATGCAGTTAATGCAGAGATACAAAAGTTAAAAAATGCAAAATTCATTTGTGAGGTCGCATACCCTGACTGGCTCTCTAACATTGTCGCAGTCATAAAACCTAACGGTAAAGTCAGAGTATGTATCGACTTCACGGACCTTAACAAAGCTTGCCCAAAAGATAGCTTTCCTCTCCCTCGAATAGACAAGCTCGTTGACTCAACAGCAGGTCACGGACTCATTTCCTTAATGGATGGCTATTCAGGATACAATCAAATAAAACTAGCAGACGAAGATCAAGAGAAAACTGCGTTCGTCACTGAGCAAGGTACCTTTTGTTACACAATCATGCCATTTGGACTAAGAAATGCATGAGCCACGTATCAACGACTTGCAACCAGAATGTTCCACGATATGATTGGTAACACAATGGAAGTTTACGTAGATGATATGATTGTCAAAAGCAAGCACAAAGCTACCCATGTCATCGACCTCGAAAAAACATTCCTCCGACTTCATGAGTACAACATGAAACTCAATCCGGAAAAATGTTTGTTCGGCGTCGCCTCGGGAAAATTCTTGGGTTACCTCATCACACAAAAGGGTATCGAAGCCAACCCAGAAAAAATCAAAGCCATACTTGAGATGCCGAGCCCAAAAACCAAGAAACAAGTTCAAAAGCTTAACGGCATGATAGCAGCCTTAAACAAGTTCATAGCCCGGGCATCAGACAAACAACGCACACTGCTTCAACTACTAAAGAAAGGGTCAACTTATAACTGGACACCTGAATGCCAGCAAGCATTCGACGAACTCAAATTATACTTGGCTACTCCACCAGTCATCACACGGTACCACAAGATGGCGACGTGCTGGGGCTCTACCTCGGCACGTCAGAACATGCAATTAGTGGAGTATTGTTCCGAGACGAAAGTGGTATAGAAAGACCAATATACTTCATCAGTAAGACATTGCTGTCTTCCGAAGCTCGGTATTCAAGCCTCGAGAAGGTAGGTTTAGCTTTATTATTCGCCTCACGAAAGTTGAAGCCGTACTTCCAATGACACAAAATAAGAGTCATCACAGATGCACCTCTTCGGCAAGTACTGGAAAGCAGAAACAAATCTACATGAATGGCAAAATGGGCCCAAGAACTCGGAGACCACGAGCTCATTTTCACTCCGCGAAGTAGCATAAAAGGGCAAATCGTGGCCGACCTCCTGGTCGATTACGCCATTGACGACAACTCATGGATACTCGATAATGAGGTCATTGACCAACCAACACCAAAAACTCCAATATGGAAACTCTACGTCGATGGCTCCAACAACTCCAATGGCTCAGGGGTGGGAGCCACACTAATCTCACCGGACGACGCCATCATAGAAAAGTCACTCCGATTAAATTTCACCTCAAGCAATAATGACGCAGAATACGAGGCACTCCTCACTGGCATACAAATGGCCATAACTTTACAGGTCAAAGAATTGCGAATCCTAAGTGACTCACAGTTGATAGTTAGCCAAATTATCAGCGACTACGAAACAAGGGAAAAGACTCTGAAGTTGTACTTGGAACATACCAAAAAATTATTAAGTTACTTCAACAAGTGGGAAATTCAACATGTCCCACGAGATGACAACCGTCATGCCGATAGCTTGGCATATCTAGCCTCGCAAATCGACACCGAGTCACCGTGAACAATACAAATTGACATACAGTCAGCTCCGGCATATGAGGCACAGATACATCAGGTAAATGAAGTTTCAGACTTCATAGATATCCCACCAAGTGACATAGAAAACTCGTGGATGGGACCAATCATCAATTACTTAAAAGGAACATACCCAGATGATGATTTCGAATTACGTAAACTCGAACGAAAAGCTAAAAGCTACATCTTACTCGACAACAGACTATACATAAAGTCAACTCGAGGGCCATATCTGCGGTGTCTCCCACCAAAACAAGCACACACAATTCTTGCTGAGATCCACCACGGAGAATGTGGAAACCATGCAGGGGATAGGTCTTTAGCCCAAAAAGCAAGAAATCAAGGTTACTTTTGGCCATACATGCAGTCAGATTCAGACAAGTTTGTCAAACACTGTGACAAGTGCCAAAGATTTGCACCATTAATCCACCAGCCAGCTCGAGAACTCAAGACAATCTCAAGCCCATGGCCTTTTGCAATATGGGGGCTCGACATTGTGGGCCCCATCTTAAAGGATAAATCCAAAAAATGATTCTTACTTGTGGCAACCGACTACTTCACCAAATGGGTCGAAGCAATACCCCTACGACGTATACGCTAACAAGATGTTAAAAACTTCATCTGGAAATTCATTATCACCAGATTCGGACTACCACATACTCTAGTCACCGACAATGGTCAACAATTCTGTGGAACTGTAATCGAGGAATTCTACCTCGATTGGAGAATCAACCACGCACTCTCAACACCTCGCTACGCTCAAAGCAACGGTCAGGCTGAAGCCACCAACAAGACTATCATGAATAATCTTAAGAAAAAACTTGAAGCACACAAAGAGAAATGGATAGAGGAACTCGATAGGGTACTATGGGTTACAGAAGGACACCGCGCACATCTACAGGAATGTCCCCATTTGCCTTATGTTATGGAACAGAAGCTATCATACCAACTGAGCTAAACTTCCTCACTACTCGATCTGAGCTCGTACAATCCAAGGAAAATGAAGATTTATGGGCCCACGAAGTCGACATGCTCGAAGAAAAACGAGACCAAACCACAATTACCACTGCTCGTTACCAACAAGTTTTAAAAAGGAGTTACAACCAAAAGGTCCGATCAAGGGAATTTCAAAGTGGAGACCTCGTCCTCAGACAAGTTTTCCCAAATACTAAGAAGCCTGGGGACGGAAAGCTAAATCCTAATTGGGAAGGACCATACATTATCAAAAACAACTTAGGAAATGGCGCATACACACTCATTGATGCCGAAGGGGAGCAGGTGCCTCGACCTTGGAACTCCAAATTTCTAAAAGTCTATCTACCCTGATCACCTTCAAGGGTTGACATCTTTCATTCCCTCACAACAAGGTTAAGCAATAAAACCATAAGGGATTCATACTACAAAACAATCTATTTTGAAAATGGCATTGAACAACAAGTTGTAACGGGAACCAAGCATTTTCAATTCAGCATACATTTCTGCAAAGGTAAAGTCAAAATAGTGGATTGCAAAATATAACGGATGTAGGGCCAACCGAAGTCGAAATTCCCTAATTATGTTTTACAACACCAAAAGAAACCTCACCACTCTCAGAATTACAAATATAACAATAACTATCAAGATTGCCCCTCAGGAAGATCTGGGGTCGCTGCACCAGCATTCTCTTCAGCTCGGGGAGAGGGTTCCTTGTCAGCCTCCACATTCGAAGGAGCAGCTTCGGCGTTCTTCTCCTCTTCCATGTCGTGACGAAAACACTCAAGAGCGGAACCTTTGATGGCTTCCCTATCTGCAGAGGCATCAAAATTTTCTATCAACGACGCAAGATGAGCCTCACGACGAAGGCATCTCTCCTCCCAGCCATAAGCTATTTGCCTCCACCCCGAGATGCTCTCAACAGACTTTTGGGCATCAGCTTCCCAGCTCGCATTCACACTGGCAAGCTGACCTTGAAGAGTCATCACAAACCTCTGGGCCTCATCCAGATTCGCACCGTATTCGGCACACTCTTTCTGGGAAGCATCGAGCTTGCCCTTCAGACTCTGGACTTCAGCTCGCAATGCCTTGTTCTCAACATTGGCCTTTTGCAGAGCTTCAGCCTTCTTCCTTGCATTCTCGAGCTTCGTAATCCACTTGTTATGGATCACATTCATCTGACATACAGAAAGGGAAAAATCAAAAAACCAAGCAAATGACAGATAGAAGGATAAACCAAATCATAACTGGCTAAGTAAAACTCACCCTATACGCGCAAGACGCAAATTCCTAGGAATCCTCCACAAGAGACCGGGGCTAAATCTTCTTCGCATCCTCAAAGAGAAAACAATTCTCCATCAACGAAAGGCTCATCTCCTTATCATCCCAAGCCGAGTCATCGGCCTTCACATAAGCCTCACGGCAAGGAAACACCGGCGAAAACTGATTCGCCTCACCGGCACAAAAATCTTCACTCACGTCGATAGCCGACGGCTTAGTCGACTTCGAAGAGGGAACTTGGGCTTTTCCTTTCCCCTTATCCTGAGCTGGTTTATCGACCTTCGACGTGGTCACAGGCCCAGATGCCCTAGCCGGGGCTTTCCTCTTATTAGACTGCGGGGCAGGAGCAAGAGATCTCGACCCAAAAATGTCACTCATATTAGGTGCATTGGGGACCTTACTCAGTAGGGGGACCACACCACCGGTCAACGGAAACTCAAGAGAATTCTTTGGTGGAGACATAGGTAGTGCTGGCAAAGCTTCAACAATCAAGTCACCAGGTCGACCCGAAACCAACTCAGCAACTAGAATGGCTACTGCGAGCTCACTCCTCCTTCTCCGCTTCCTTTTGGGAACACTAGCACTCATTCCACCAACCTCGACCTGAGTACCCTTGGGCAATTTTGCTCGAGGTTCACGAAATAAGTGAGCAAGGTGGGGCAACAGCTTCCTTTTTTCTTCCCACGATTTTTTGGCAAAGTCGATGATGTTACCTGGACGCAAGCAACTGTCTATGTGCTCGTTATAATCTTTCGTTTGACCTGTGGCAAATAACATAAGTCTAAAGATTAGACACATATTCGACTTCACAAGATAAGAGAAAAGTTACAGACATACGTTCACCTATGCTGGGGATGGCATATCGACACAAGTACGCACTGGGCTGTACAAACTGACCACGGATTCGGAAAACGGGCGAGTTTTTCCACCCATCATTTGAGGTGGGAGGGTTAAAAAGTTTCGCTAGCCCACAACTTCGCCTCCTATTCAGGGAACACACATAATCCCCACTACGGCCAGTTACACACATAAAGTATGCCACGACGTCCGACATCACTATATCAGCATGGTATAGCCTATTTAACTCTTCAAATATTAACATAGATGTCCAAAAACTAGTGGGCATCATAATGGGAGCTACGTCGTAGTGATTGAGCACGTCACACACGAATTTGCTAAAAGGAAGGCGCATACCACCCCTAAGCTGCGGAAGACAAATCAGGGTCGATGTTGTATCTCCACACAAATCGAATAACCTATCATTAACCCTATGCATCTCAAGGTCGGGTATCCTTATATTGAACTCAACGTGAATTTCAGGAAACGACCTACGAGCTTCCTCTACAGAAAGGACCCTTCCGCTCGTAATCTCCCCCTCATTCAACAAAGACCGACTACCACTTACACTAACCTGAACCTCTTCCTCATTCTCACTTATACTTTCCGACCCCTGTCACTCATTTTTCCGATGGATATATAATTACAGTTGCGACAAATCAACGGGAAAACACTTTCCGGCAAGAATCAATAGCAATTACAGACACAGAAAACTTTAAAAAGCTTCAACAATGGCGGAAAACACTCAGAACACAAACAAACTTCAAAAGACAACTCAGATATTTGATAATTCTCAAACACCAGAGCAAGATTTCAACCACCAGTTGATTGATCAACTCAAAATTCAACAACAATACAACGAAAATCTCACCGGAAACACAAGAACATCAACGGAAGAAGAAGAAAACAAGAAAGAAGTGCAGAAAAATACCTCAATGAAGTGCAGCAGATGTCTTTTAAAGCAAAACGATGACCAAAACCCTTGGTTTTCCAACCTCAGGGTTAGGTTTTATAAAACCCAACCACTACATCTCCAACGTCCAATCCATTCCACATCAACGGCCAGATCTGGCAATACCAATCCAACCGCTGAAACCCTTGATTTCCCCCCACTTTCGGTTACACTTGTCTTCAATTCAATTTCAAAATACAATCCACGTGGCTTACATAGCACGTCCCCCCATAACTACAATCATTTCTCTTATCTCGAAAACCCACACTTACTTACTGCAGCACGTAATGGAATCTTTGCTTGCATCATAAATCAAGAGAGAACAACTTAGTAGTGTTCTCACAATTTACAGCTTAAGGGCTAAGTCTAATGTTTTGTAGGTGTAATATTTCCTTAGTAAGTAGTGCATCATTACTTGGACTCGACAGTCGACATGATCACTATTCACTTGCCTAACATACCTAGGCAACTTGATAAGAAGACTTACCTTTCCTGGCCACCCATTTCGGCACTAACCCCATACAAGGTATTTGGGTATGTGACTGTGTATGTGTGTATCTTTCATGGAGGCTTCATACAATTTGTCAGACATTTCAAGCTTCCATCATAAAAGATATGGCCCATATATATAGTCACCCAATTTGAACGAATGTTAAGATTGATTAGGCATTTATGGTCACTAAGCCGACTCTTCTTTACAAGTTCTAATATTTTTGGTAATAAGCACACTATATTCCACATAATCCCATTTTTCTGAAAACTTTCTCAATATATACCAATTTCGATAGCTGTAAATCACATTTGTAATAGTTGGATCTTCATCATAGGAGGCACATCACCTTAATTACATAGCTTCTGTAAATTATTTAATTAAATATGAGTGGTCTTATCTATTAAAAATACACTTGCAATGATAGTAGTTTGACAATGATTATGTGTACACCCATTCACACAACTCGTCGTCAACCCAATTCTATTCGACCATACTCGACGTAACACTATTTTTACTCGAGCTCACTTCGTGACCACAAATACAAATCCGATTCGACCTTAAAAGGACTTCATTCGGCATAAGCCTATTTTTATCCGAGCTCACCCGACGTGGAGCTACTTTTATTCGACCTTCATCGTCCTTAGTCAAACACTATACGTTTTGATCCTCTTCAGTTACAATATATTTTCAGATCCAAAATATCCGCCCATTAATTGACCACACCGTTGGGCAATTAATGAGCTATCCGTTGTCCCAATCACCTATATATATGAACTACGTAGGCTTGATTCTGGGACTTGGTCACTCTCAGATACGTAGGCAACTATCTAAATCAGATAGCTCAGCCATTTTCATAACTTCATCTCCTCCTCCTCTATTTTCCGATCATCTTCTCCGACCTGCCTAAACCCAAAAATAACTACATTTACAATTATTATGCACGATCGTCCGTAGCTATTGAGGTTATATGTAGGACTAAATACAACTGCATCAACATACAAAGTGTAACTCATCTAGAGAGTAGAGGCTGTCTTGGCCGAAACAACATGAGTAACCCCTTTGCTCAAGAATCTTAATGGTGAAAGTGAAAGACAAATTCTTCCATTCTTATAATTTTAAGAGATTTTTGGACATACCCCCCATTTAAAAGTCAAAATTTGAGATACCCCCATTTGAAATTTTTTTTGAGATACCCGCCAATTCAAGACAGAAGAGCTTTACAGCCGTAGGTAAGGGCATCTCTAATGGTTGGGCAAAATTGATGGTCCACGTATACACATTTGATGATAGTTTGATGAAAATTTTGCTTTGAAAATGTGCTCCATCTAATGGTTCATCAACTAAAGCGGCTAATGGATGACCGCTTCACTAAAGCGGGCCCCCAACACCCACTTCACTTAGTTAAAGCGGCTAATGGATGACCGCTTCACTAAAGCGGGCCCCCAACACCCACTTCACTTAGTTAAAGCGGCTAATGGATGACCGCTTCACTAAAGCGGGCCCCCAACACCCGCTTCACTTAGTTAATGGGGCTGTCCAAGTGCCACTTAGTTAAAGCGGGCTTTGAAGTGCCACTTTAAGCGGCACTTCATTAGCCGCTTTAAGTGAAGCGGTCTTCTCTTGCCCGCCTCACCCAGTATCAAACCTTAAGCTTTTCATCAAAATTTCATCAAATTTGATGAACTTTTGATGATTTTTGCTAAAATATCAAATTTGAAAAACTTTTGATGGTCCATTAGATGGAGTTTTTTTCACTTTTTCATCAAATTTGAATTTGATGATAGATTTGAAGAACCATTAGAGATGCCCTAAGTTTTATGATGGATTATGATGGACGGCTAAGATAACACCACATCTTGAATTGGGGGGTATCTCAAATTTTTTTTCAAATGGGGGTATCTCAAATTTCGACTTTCAAATGAGGGGGTATGTCCAAAAATCTCTAATTTTAATTACTACTTCTGAGTATTCTTAATACTTAATAGTATGTCTTAAGAATATAGAAGAATGTTTTGATTTGCCATTGAGTTATATACGATGAAAAGAGGCGTTACTCAACTTTCTAGGCTAGCTAACGTACAAAACCTCTCTAAAAGAGATTACCTGTTATATGTAGATGTAGCTGTATTTGATTCTACATATAGAACACCAATAGCTACAGGTACACTACTATCTGGAATAGAAGAATAGTGCAGCCTTATACAACCAACAAAAAAGTACTGACAATGGAGGGCATATCGTAGTCTGTTACACAGGAAGACGTGAATCACAAACTGTGATTAGCGATTGAAGTGGGCCGTAATTTGGCACTTGAAATGGGTCATACACAACTATCGATAGCTTCAGACTCTCTAAATGCAAGGTAAGATACTAAAGAAGGAAGATGAACCACCAATCCACCATGGTGTTGCTTGAACAAGCTTGACACACTGTGTACTGTATATTTCATGGGAAAATCTACAAAGGGCTGAAATTCAACATGTCTAACATCCACACAGAAAGCTTAGTCTCTGGATACATTTGAAACAAAAATAAGCATGAGGATCATATTCCTAGTTGGAAAATTTTATATGCTTGGAAACTTTGGTGGAACTGGAATGGGCTTGGAGGGAAATCTATGCATTATCTAATCAATAATAATTACCATCACCATCAGATTTAATCCTAGCCACATCATCATCATGGGAGAACACCTAACCACATATCATCATCATAAGAGCACGGGCCTCCCAATCTCGAACCAGGCCCGAAGGCTGACCCACCTAAGAATTACATGAGAAATTCTCTCAAACACTGTTGATGGGAATTGAACTCATAACCTTTCACTCGTGGGAGTGTTTGAGAGGGATAACAAACCAACTGAGCTAGCAGTTCTTTGTTTTTGTTCTTAATTCAATGTACCTTAATATAACGTAGATGAGGTGGATTCACTTTCTTCATTAAAGAGGGGCAGCTCAATCGCGACTTTTGGCTGGCCAATCTAATAAGTGTACTGAAACTAAAAAAAAAAAAAAATCTAGCTTGTCTCTTTGGAATCCTACTTAGTTCATTTTCACAGTGTGTAGCCCATTTGTGATTATTTTTCTTTAGCTGAATAAACTTGATAATGAGAAAGTACTTCCCCAACATATTACATATATCTGGTAGTTTTAAATAGAAATTACCCATTTAAGTTTAAACTTTAGAGATTTTTGGACATACCCCTCATTTGAAAGTCGAAATTTGAGATACCCCTTATTTGAATTTTTTTTTGAGATACCCCCCAATTCAAGACAGAAGAGCTTTACAGCCGTAGGTGAGTTTTATGATGGATTATGATGGACGGCTAAGATAACACCACATCTTGAATTTGGGGTATCTCAAATTTATTTTCAAATGGGGGTATCTCAAATTTCGACTTTCAAATGGGGGGGGGGTATGTCCAAAAATCTCTAAACTTTAAATGAATTTTTTTTTTTTCAAATCACAAAGCTAAAAAAAATGAATTAATATTCCACAAGGAATCCACGGACATTACATTAACTGGCATCTGATAGACTAATTACATTAATCAAAATAATTTTGACATATACTATTTAATTGAGGAATTATACATGGAAATGTTTACCACCATGAGATCTACAGAAGGCTAATTTACCCTTTGACAAGTTGTGCGTATCTCGCCTTTACCAGTTAAGGGACTTAAGTTCCCCATTTTAACCATTGCATTCATGAAATCTGTTGAGAAGGCACTAGCAGCATTGGCATATGTCCTTACAATAGAATCAGTGGAGCCACCATTAAACAACACCTGATCAGAGTTTAGAAGTCCTCTTCTGTTCATCAATGCCTGGAAATAATTGTTACCAAAACGACCTGGGCTTTGAGGATCTAGTGGAGCTAAGTTGCCATCTCCACCACTACGAGGACAAGTAGCCTGCCTAGACACTGCAAACGCAGGATCGATGTTGCTAGTATTACTATAGATTCGATCTCTAAAAGATGAGCATCGGGCTTGGCCTATTGAGTGTGCTCCGGATAAAGCTACCATTTCTCGTTCACTAAAGCCTTTTCGTTGAAATATATCTATGATTGTTCGAAGATCATGAAAGAAGGCGGGAAGATCGCTTCTTGCCCCTGCAATGTTTGGTGTTCTTGTATCTCTCCTTCCTAATGGAACCGAATAACTTGGTCCTCCAAGCTGATATACACAATGAAATGTTGGTTATTAACAATTTATATGGGAATACAATTATGTTTCCGATTTCCATTATCTAAATTCATTCATTTCAGACCAGTTAGTTTACTTACTTGGACAATGGAGTCTCGGCTACTAATGGCTAGAATGTCTGCACATGAAACTACACTACGCCCACACGCTCTATCAACCTGTGCCTTTATGCTATCAATAGTATCATACCCTCTTACCATATCCACATTGCCTGGGGCATTTCTTTCACCGCCAGACAAAAGAATACCTCCATCGCAACCCTGAAGCCATTAAAAACCATAAATCTTCAGATCATACATATTATAGTTACATCTATATTATACTGTGAGGATGGGACAAACACAGTTTGTCTTGATAAAACAAACAAGGGTATAGATCATCTAAAGATTTGTGCATGAGGGGAGATCTGTGGGTGAGATTAGATCAATAGTTGGGTCCAAATTTAAGTTGTGTTCAATAGTTAGGATCGTTTTCAGATGTGCTGATCTGTGGGTGAGATTCAATTCGTGGTTGGGTCTAAAATTTAAGTTGTGTTCAATGGTTAGGATCGTCTTGAGATCTATGTGAGAGTAGATCTGTGGGTAAGATTAAATCAATGCTTGGGTCCAAACTTAAATTGTGTTCAATGGTTAGGATAGCCTTGAGCTCATCTAGAGATGTGTTGATAATAATAGATGGGTGAGATTAAATCCGTGGTTGGGTCCAAACTTAAGTTGTGTTCAATGGTTAGGATCGTCTTGAGATCTATGTGAGAGTAGATGTGGGTGAAATTAAATCAATGCTTGGGTCCAAACTTAAGTTGTGTTCAATGGTTAGGATAGCCTTGAGATCCATATGTGAAATTTTGATAGGAGGCTTAGATTAAAGTGATTTAACAGGGAAATTATGTGTAAAAGTTTTTTATATTAAAACTATTTTTTCTTCTTCTTCTTCCTTTGCTCCAATCTTCCTGCACTTCAAAGCCGACTCCTTTACAACTTCGAATCAATTACAACTTCAAATCAATTAGGGTGTGTTTGATTGCAGAGTGGAAAAAAAAGGAGCGGGAATTATTTCAGTGGGAATTCTAATTAATTTTCTACTATAGTGGGAATGACTTAAAAAAAATTCCCACTTCAGTGTGAAAATATTTTTAAGTTTTTCCACTTGATCAAATAAGGGTGTTTGATTGACAATGAGAATTCTAATTATTTTTTCACGTGTTTTGTTTGGTTACAACGAGAAATTAAAAACGAATTGATGAAATAATCCACCAAAATCATAGATCCACCACCTAAACTTTGAAATCAACCTCCACAATCATAGATTTTGAAATCAAAATGTTAAATTTCCAAGTTTAAAACATGAAATTAACACCAACAATATATAATTCATCATTTAAATGATTAAATTTGGCTTAAACATCATGAAAATACACCAACCACCACCTCAAAATTTTATCTCCACCACTAAAAACCCTAATACCCATATCTCAAAACTTTAAATCTACTCACAAAACAATAAACCAACTAACTCAATGTTTGATTTCACCACCCAAAAGTTGAAACCAACCACCACCCAAAACTCCATATCTACCACCATTAAAGTTGAAAGCAACAATTTAAAACTTCAAATGTATAATCATAATGTAATCAATGGCTAGATATCCTTCAATATCAATCCAATGGTTTGTAAGAGGTGAGAAAATGCTTAAGTTATTTTCTCACTCAAGTGAGAAAATAAGCTTTTTCACCTTTTAAATTACTAGGGGGTAGATACAAATAAAAATAGAAATTGATTTATAATAAAAATTGTACTTCTTATTTCTTCACTTAAAAGAAATAAGAAATTGATTTATAATGGAAATCGATCTACTTCTTCTTCCTTCATTTCTATATAATGGTTTTAACCCAATCAACAAACCTAATCAAAGCTTTTCGAATAAACACCAAATTCAACAAATCGATCTCAATCACAAAGACTTCTACAAAACTTTTGTCAGGTACAAATTTCTTATCTCTAATTTTTCAAATTTTGTCAGGTATATATTCATATCTTATATGTTGACAAAAACAAATTTCTTATGAAGATGCACAATTTTTTTCTTAGATAGTCACCTATCCAATTTTTATGAGATACCTAATTTTAACTTATTTTGGTGATCCGAGACCCCTGCAATTCTAGGCTTCCCATGTACAATTCTTATGAGATGTATAATTTTAACTTTTTTAGGTGATCCAATCCAAGTACCCTGTGCAATTCTAGGAATGTGCCATGTGTTTACGACTGTACAGGAAAATTCATGTACAATAGATCGATGTAAATCTCAAATTCTTTTATGTAGAATGGTTATTATACATATCTGGTGCTCATCGTTATAAATTTTCATATAACTTATATGAAGAAACAATAATATTTCTTAAATTATTATATACAAACATATAATTGTATGTGCACTCTAATATTTTGAAAGAGAATAACGATTATATTGATAATTAAGAATTGATAATATAGACATATAATTTATATTACATTGTAATGTAATATAATTAAATTGAAAGAGAGAGATGAAGAAAATTATCAATAACGATTACATACATTTTTTATTATATACGCACTCTAATATTTCTTAAATTGTGTTTATCATTACAAACAATGCAATATACAACAAATTCTGAAGAATATGGTAGGAAACAAAGAGAACCAAAGAAAGCAAAAAATCTCACCATTACAGAAGAGTTGACTCCAAATAAACGTCAACAAGCCCAATGTAAAAAGAGACTAATAGAATCAATGAGCCAAAAAAATAATACAACATCAAAGAAACCCAAAAATAATGAAGTTTCTGAAGAGTTAGCTCCTAATAAACGCAAAATAGCGCAACGTGAAAAGAAGATAAGAGAAAAAAGACAAATATTGAAGAATACAAGCAATGATGGATTAAGGTTTGTTATTCTAAATATTATTTTATGTTTTTTATATATAATTGGCAGAAAATATTTTGTTACCATGTAGATCTAAGCAAGCCACAACGGGTTTTAGGATCTACTTGCAACAATCACACATTTAGTCAGCGACAATTTTACCAATTTAGGTGTCATATTAACTAATATTAATAAGACATTGTACTGCATCTACATTTAGATTATACCCTTGCCTTCACTAATAATTATCCCTCTCACACATCTGACCCCGACTGTGCAAGAAGAAATAGTCTTACTGGGAACAGTTTATCCTCAAAGTAGTTTGTCAGATATTACACGTTGGCATCTCTTACCATGAAAAACAATCATGCCGCTTCTCATTCCAGGGCTGGGCTCTATTCAAATTTGCATTGAAGCGCAATGACTAATACACCACAAACTGTATGGCATTGACCATGGTGCTTGTGGAAGGTCGATTCTGCCTATGCGTATTCAAGCACATTTCAGTTACAGCTCCAAAGACAGCTAGCCGTCTTCTAGGGTATCTCCCATGAAGCCTTAGGTCTACCAGGTTATGACGCTCCCTGAACCTTAGTCTTGCCTGTATACACAAAATGACAAAAATTTAGTTCCAAACTATATAACACCACTTGGCTTGGTGGAAGCAAATTTCTTTTTGTCCAAATGGCCATAGGACCATGTTGCAGTTAGAAATAAGTAGTGGACCAGATATTGGTATAAGCAGAACTTACTCAAGTAACCAGATCCCCATCAGGATATGCTTTGCGCCCAGAGATGATCTCTAGCAAGATGATGCCAAGATTGTACATCTCATCCTTTTTCTCTGTTGCTGAACCAACCCATACAATTCGGAAGTTTGAAATATTAGCAATATGTCCTGTGCCAACAAGGATCTTATCGGACCTAAGATTTCCGTGAATAATATTCATCTTATGTAAGAAATCAAGGCCTTTGATAATTCCCTGGGCAATTCGAACTCTCTAATTCCAGTCACCGAGAAAGGTGAATTCCTCACCACCATCTATAAAATGCAATCAAATTAAAATTAGGATGCATAGAAAACAAAATTTCCACTCCATTTAAACTCAAGAGAAGTTCATACTTGGTAAACAAAACACACACTAAATTAGACACCTATGCTCACCTTGCAAGCTTTTCCCTAATGATCCGAACTGCAGGAATTCATACACAACAAACTTTTCTCTTTGGTCGGCACATGACCCTAGAAGCTTCACTATATTGATGTGATCTAAGTTGGTTAGTAAATAGAATTCGTTGTAAAATTCTTTCAGGGACTGGGGAGTGTCCGAGACAAGTTTCTTCACAACGATTTCCTGTGAAAATAATGTCCCAATTAAAAATTTAAAAACAAAACCATCTAGATAATAAAACAAAAATTCATTCGACCAAATTGTTGAAGTCATCTCTCCTGTCGTCCCAAGACACCCTTATGCACTCCTTCACTGAGATAGTTAGCTTGAGCAAAGTCATTATTTACACGATAATATTTTGTTGCCGTGTAAACCTAAGCAAGCCACAACAGGTTTTAGGATCTACTTGCAACAATCACACATTTAGTCAGCCACAACTTTACCAATTTAGGCGTCATATTAACTAATATAGATGAGACACTGTACTGCATCTACATTTAGTCATATTTTCTTAACTAATATACATTTAGTCAGCCACAGAATTGGTTTCATGTCTGACAAATAGATAACTGATGTTCACAATTTCATTTCAATTAGTTTCATTCATCCTTTTACAGTTTTCAGTTAATGGTCACACTATAATTGGTTGTTATCTCATATGTTTTTATGCATACTACATAGACTGCTGTATAGACATTGACTGAAGAATAGATAACTGATATTCTGTAGGCGTAGTTCCATTTATATATTGGCTGATTCTTTTTAACTTAATTTTTTTTTTTTAAATATTTTTGCTTTTAAAATGTATGGTACAATAAATTGATATATCAATTTTCTCTATATTTATCAGTCAAATTGTTAAATCAAACAAATATCAAGAAGGCCAACGTAAACGAAGAAAAAGAGAATTATCTGAAAGGAATGCATCCAACAATTTTGTAACTCAAAATAAAGAAGCCGAGCCAAAGTAATTAGTTCACCCACGGATAATGTTATTTCCACATTGCTTTAATTATTATACCGTTGAAATTTTTCACAGATTTTCACACATATTTCTTCTACAGGAAAATAAAGCGCTCTCGAAAAAATAAAAAAATAAATTGATAGACTAGATTATTCTTGCTCAATGGATGGTATAAACAATAGGATATCAGCTGCAGGTAAAGGGGAAAAAATAGTTGTCCTTCAAATTTTGGTAATATCATTATAATGGTTGTTCAATGTTCAATCTTCATTTTTTACTTCTTCCCTAATATGGTAGCAATTTTTTTTTATTATGTGTTTGTTGAAATTTATTCATTCATTTTGTTAATAACCCATTAGGTTTTAATTTATGACTGGATGGTTTGGTACCATCAATTCCAGTGTGGTTAGATACTGTTCAACAGCAAAAGAATTAGAAGCACATCTTTTGTTGTTTTCACTGTTTAAAGTGATTGTTTATACCACGAAGAAACGACAAATCCCAACCACGGATATATATGTGCCATAACTGCTAAAGGCCTTCAAATCTGCTTAAGCATCTGGATAAAAATGATATTTGGAATTTATAAAATATATTAAAAAAAAAATTTGATAATTTTGTAATTTCATTAAAAATACTATTTATAATTTTTATTTATAATTTCATTGGCAATTTACAAAACCTAAAAATTATTAGTAAAATGAACAGTATAAACTATCGTGGCGAAACCACGGGTACAACTAGTAATTATATATAGTTAAGATGGCCATATAAAGCATATATATTGATTCAGAAAAATGAACTTACACTAACAAAACAATCATGGAAAAATAGACGTAAAATTGATGCACCCATTCAACCATCTCTATTGATGACAGACCGGGTGGCTGATCGAACAGTGTCAAACACTGATGGGGATGTACTGGCATAAATGGAAACTGAAAGCTGTGCTAAAGCTGGAAATGAAAAGGTGGTTAAAAGGACCATAACAAGACTTAGGGTGTGTTTGTTTGAAATGCTGAATACTGGTTGCTGAATGCTGGATGCTGAATGCTGGATGCTGAAGACTGAATGCTGAAAAAATTGTTTGTTTATCATTTTTCAAAACTTCTGTTTTACAATTGATTATTTTAAATTTGACAAATTTATCCTCTTTTATTCTAGTCTTTGGATGCATCTTAATGAAACTGAAATTTTAAATTTGAAAAACATGAATCTGAAGTTCTTTGCGAAAAAATGACATCACGAAATAATAATTGAACATTTAAGAAATACTTATAGAAAACATGGTTAAAAAAATCAAACAAAATAAAAACATATTAAAAAATCGAGACAATTAATTGCATTTATATACATCATTTTCATTTTTATAATAATTAAACCCAATGCATATGATATAACTAATGAATTATCATAGAAAGAACACATTTAATGGATCTTTCATGACTAATAACTATTATTGACTTATATACTGCACATTCATCCACAATCTACAAACAGATAGGACCTTATTTTATAAAGATCAATAAGTAGATTATGTATTTATGATTATATAATAAAATATAATATGTATTAATCAGTTAGCTTGGAAGGGTCAAGAGTGCAAGTCGATTCCTCATGAGATTAGAGAAGAAGGAATCCTATGTGGGCTTTGGACATACGTATAATGAAAGGTATTATACATGGGTATAATTGTCATAAAATTATAATAAGCATTAAGAAGATAAATTAAGCATGAGATTTGTGCTGGTTCAAAATGGCTGAAAAAGTCCATTATGTTCTGAACACTGGTTCTAAACAAACAACATAAAAATCACTTTTCACTTATTATTAGCCTGGTCCACCACTTAAAAATCACTTATTGCTGAACACTTGTTGAAACAAACACTACCTTATTGAGAGAACTGAACAAGTACTAGTAGCCATTTGAGAATGATAAAGAACACCCCTTCTTATCTCTTTTTTATTTTGATTCAAGAAAGATAAGATATGGCCCATATATATAGTGGCCCAATTTGAATGAATGTTTTTAAGATTGATTAAGCCTTAAGACCACTCCTCTGTACAAGTTCTAACCAAAATAAGGTCGATTAGGCATTTATCTTCAACTTCTAGATAAAGTTGTAATATCTCTGGTAATAACCACACTGTATTCCAAATAAATCCCATTTCTGTGAAAACTTTCTCAATTAAGTATAGCTCCAAAAAATACTCAAAAGAGTTTGATAAATCACATTTGTAATAGTTGAATCGTCATCAGTGATAATCATCTGAGGCACATCGATCACCATACATATAGCTTCTATAGTAGTTTGACAATGATTATTGTTGTGCACAATCATCCGTAAACTCATCTAGCTAGAGGTGGTATCAGCCGAAACAACATGAGTAACCATTTCCTCATGAATACTGTAACGGTGAAAGTGAAACACAGATTCATTTTTTTGTTTTTTTAACAAAAATAAATTTTATTGATAAAAATTTGAGGAATTACACAAAAGTAGAGAACAAACGCGCTACAAACTGCGCTGCAAGTCCTTTCTAAATAGCAAACTCGATTATCTTAAATACATATTCGTTCGAACCCGCAGTCATCACGTTGCTATCCATTACCTTTTGCACTCTCTTGAGGAGCTCAACTGCTTTTGAGCTTAGCAATACAAATGTGTCAAATGCAAAAAGGGATGAAAATATGTTGGTTAGCCCTACAAACTCATGTTGGAAATATATTTTCTAATAAAATATTTTGTTATGAGTGAAAATTAAGGAGAAAAGATATCCATTGGATAATACCTTTTAGGCGGAATTGGTGTGACCAAATTCAGTGTATTTTCATAATTGGGTAATTTCCAGAGAATTTTATATGTGTAGCTTACTTGTATGTGGGTGTTTACACCCAATCACAAAATGCCATGTGGCAATAATAATATAACCTAGTATGGGTTTAGTTAACCCTAGTGGGTTTGATCAGTTTTTCAACCACTTTATAGACACGTGGGATCATATGATTGGGTGTACACACCCACATAGAAGTTGGCTACACATATAAATATTTTTGGGTAATTTCTCGAATAAGCACAACATCTTGCCTAACTTTCCCAAAAACGCAACAAGTCTTAAGTTCTTCCCATGCAAGCACATATACTTTCTAGTTTCCATTCCTACCCTTCTTACACATCTTACCTAACTTTTAAAACATCACTATCATTCTCTCTCTTATGTACTTGTTCATTAAACATGACAATGACATGCAAAGAACACTATCTCCCTTAGATCTTATTTTTTCATCTCAACCGTCCATCTCTTATGTAAACCTTAAACAAGTACCCATCATCTTCTTCTTCTTCTTCCTCTTTCACTTTTTATTTTTCTGTTTGTTGTTCATCTGCTAGAAGTGAAAAACGATTTTCCTATTTCAAGGTTTTAATCTATCATTTTGTTGTTAGGTTGTTGTTATCCTACAATTTCGATTTTTCTGTGGTACCATCATCGACATAAAGTGTTTTAGGTACTGTTCCTCACTGTTTTAATGGAGAAACAAAAGACAACCAAGAAGAAAGTTAATGTTCTCGAGGAAATATCCATACCCGGTATGCATTTAAACCCTTAATGTAATGATTGATATTTAATAGGGCTTGCTATTCAATTTGATACTGTTTTCGCATTAAATTCGTTATGGTTTGCTATTGTTTAAGTTTTTTCAAGTAAGTGTGTATTTGTTCATTTTGAAAGCTTTGATTTTGAAAGATTTTAAGATGAAAGCTTTCCCAAAGTATGAATTGATTTTTAAAGTGTTCTGATTTTGAAAGTTGGGCCAAGATGCAAGATTTGATTTTAAAGGTTTTTTTATAGATGCGAGCTTTGTTGTTGAAGATGCAATTACGTAGGGGTGGGAATTTCTGCCGATTTTCCGATCCAATTTTTTCCGAATGTGGAATGGATTATTGTAGTTCCGATTTCCAAATTTCTGATTTCCGATTTTTCCGAAAAAAGATGGAATGGAATTGGAACTAATTATGTGATTCCGATCCGATCCGATTTCCGATCCGATTTTTCCGATTGTTAATCCGATTTGTTTTTCCGATAAATATTCCGAAATTTCCGATAATTTAAGAGATTTAACTATTCTTATTTTTGAAAATATATGTATATATAGACATAAAAATAATATACCAAATTTAAAATCACATGACAACTCAATAACAAATTATAATTAGTCTCAAATCTTAATGTTATTAAATATCAATATATGGTTCAACAAAAAAAATAATGTAATAGTAAATTATTGGTTAGTTTATACTTCCGATTGAAGGTCCATGCTTATTACTCAGATCAATTATTTTCTTGTTCATACAATTATATTATTATATAAATTTTACATTATAATTGAGTTTTATAAGATGCTATACGCAAGAACTTTGATCCATCATATTGGGGTGGTATGTTACTATGTTAGATAAAAACACCCTAATAAACAAATCAACTCAGTAAAAAAAGTGGATTTTCAAGTTTCCAAAACGGATAACATCCATTATTTTCGATTTGGAATTCCAATCAATTTCGATATATTTTCAAGTTGGAATTCCGATTTTTTTATGTTGGAATTCCGATTGATCCGAATTTATTTTTTTTCGATTTTTTCCGATATTCCGAATATTTTCGATATTCCAAAATTGGAATAAATTTTATTGTTCTGAAAAAACATGGAATGGAACTGGAAGAAATTTTTTGATTCTGATTTCCGATTTATTTTTTCCGAACATGCCATTTCCGATCCGTTCCGTCTGATTTCCACCCCTACAATTAGGTTTAAAGATGCAAACTTTGCTTTTTAAAGATTTTAAGATTTCAGTTTGTAAGTAGCAGATAGATTTGCTATATAAAGCAACAGTTCTTGACAGTGGCAGATAGAATTAAAATGTAGCAGATAGAATTTAAAAAGCATGAAAAACTTTGAATAACTACTATAACACTGTGATACTAATCCAAATTATTAACATGTGGATACTTTCAGCGAATACTTTCAATGTAATTTATCGATTTGGTGGTCTGTTGGAGGTTACAGCTGAGGGGGAAGAGGTTAGATATGTGGATGGAGAGTCAAGAATAAGGATTGTTGATATTAAGACAACCTATGCAGACTTCCTCAAACAGGTATCTTCCTTATGCAATCCTCCAAAAGGAACATGGTCACTTCGAGCAATAGTCAACCTCAGGGTATCCAGACTTGAATTTGAAGATCATTATAATGCAATGTTAGCTTCCATATACAATTCAGCTGCAATGTGCATATCTGTTTGGATTGTTGATCATAGAAAACCACCTATACTGAAGATTGTGCCTGAAATAGCAAGGAGTGAAGAGAGGGAGATACCATTTGTGTTACAAAATGAGGCTCCCAAAAGCAAAGGGAAAAGAAAACTTTTTCCTGAAGCTATTCCTTCTTATACACCTTTGAGTAAGAAACCTGAAATAATAAGAAGGGAAGAAAGAGAGATACCAATGCGGTTACAAAAGAAGGCTCCAAAAAGTAAACCCGATTACTCTACTTATCGTACACCCACCAAACCTGTTAATGTTCCAGATGAATATAGATTGGAGACTCTTACTCAAGACCCAAGTGCTGATATGATAGTCAAGGGAATGGGGCATGCAAATGACCCTGTAGTTTTGGAAACCCCTCCCCCTAGAGGTGTATATATTCCTAAACCTCCAGTCCAACATACTCCCACATCTTCTACCAATCCATGTCCATCTTCTATTTGTACACCACTATCTGTTAAAAGCAAAGGTTTCATGGATGCAGCTGGAATTCTTTATGCCATGCAAAAAGATGATGGTTTTTGGGATTCACTTTCATTACAAGAAGTTGATGCTGTTCTTCAATCTGCACAGGAGATCCAACCAACATTAATAAATGATGATAGTGAGGACTCTCAATCGCCTAGGTGTGAGGAATACCATTGGGATACAGATCCAGAAGTCTTCGACTCACCTGCATCTTGGAATACTGAAGATGAGCTCGAGGATAAAATGTGGGATGATAGTCAACCAATGTTTGGTCCTTCTAGACCAATCTCTGAAGAAGGCAGCCCAAATGTTGGTGATAATGCAGACACGCAACAAGGTGATAATGTGGCCGATGAAAGTGCGACGACAGAGGGAGTTAGGTGCAATCTCGCCGATAGGTTTGATAATCTAGACGATATGTTTGCTAATCAACCATCAGAACACAATATGCCATCTCAAGCCAATAATGTGCCTCCTCAGAACAATGTACCTCCTCAGAACAATGTGCCATTTCCTAGCAATGTACCACTGCAGCATAATATTAGGGTTGAGGAAAATCGTGATTTCGATGAGGTAAAGCGCGAACTCAACAATATTTTTTCCTCCTATATTGCGACTAAAAGGGCAAGTGTAGGTTGTGCTCCTCATACAGAGCCTGCACACAACGACTATGTGCAACCTAAACGAGGAGTAATCTACAATAATCGAGATGAGGTTGAAAGGGATGTCCAAACATACACGATTAAAAGGGCAAAAGATCTAAAACATGGAAGCACAAACAGTAAGAGGTTGATTTTTAGGTGTCCAGCTGATGGGTGCAAATGGTATCTGTATGCAACCCCAAATGGTTTTGATGGAAGTTGGATAATAAAAACACTAATTGATGACCACTCGTGCGGTAACTTTAGAGTTGGAAATAAAAACCGCCAAGCAAACAGTGATTGGGTTTCAAGAGTTTGTATAAGAAGGTTGAGGGACAACCCAGACTTACCACCCCTAAAATTGGTGAGTGCAATCAATGAAGACTACTTGGTAAAGATTTCTTACAAAGTTGCGTGGTTAGCTAAAAGAGAAGGCAATAAGGAAGGTAAGGATATTCTTTATCATCTTCAATCTTAATTCTATCCCTTAGAATGACCACTTTATCTGTTAGTGTTATAAGAATATCGTCTACAACGTGCAAACTATCGTCTACAAATGGTCTAATTGTTTATCTTTTTTACAGATAAGAGGAAGCTATAGCCACTCATACCAAATGCTTGAAACATACTGCAATGAGCTGAAGAAGGTGGATCCAGATGCAGTAATAGACATTCTGACCAATCCATTGGGTAATTTTGAATGCATATTTTGGACATATGGTATTACAGTTAGAGCTTACAAGAGGACTCTACATCCCATAATCTTGGTTGATGGAACTTTTCTTAAGGGAAGATACCCTGGCACAATTCTTACAACAATTGCAGTTGATGACAACAACCATATCTTCCCCATCGCTTTCGCAATTGTTATGAAAGAGAAAAATGAAAGTTGGGACTGGTTTTTCACAAAGTTAAGGGACCATGTTGTTGGGGAGGATCATGAGTTTATTTTGTTATCTGATAGGCACAAAAGTACCATCCAGGGTGTCCCTAAAATCTTGTCAAAAGCTATCCATATGTATTGTTCTTATCACTTGAGTGGCAAGTTTGGTAACAAGAAAATCAAGTTCTTGGTCCAAGAAGGTGCAAAAACTCTCAACCAAGAAGAATTTTGGGGAATTATGCTTAGAATCTGGTGTATGTCAAGCAAGGCACATGAAAAACTTATGGATGTTGGGCCTGTAGAAAGATGGGCAAGTGTTTTTCAAGAAAAATCAAGGTCAGTCAATCCAAATGTCTGCTAGATATTTAATTCATTTTTCTACATATAAACTACTATCTGCCAGATATAAACTCCTATCGCCTACATTTATCCCTTGACTATGTCTTGCAGGTATGGAATTGTGTCCACAAATCATGTGGAGTCCTGGAACAAAATGATTGTTGGGGAGAGAATGATTTCAATTACTACTGTTGTGTCAATGATAAGAGACAATGTGATTAGGCATTATCGCGATTATCGCAATGACTCCTTGAAGTTCAACTCACCAGTTACAAAATGGTGTCAGGAGCTAATAATTCACAATGTTTCCACAACAAGAAGATGCACACTTAAAGAGTTTCAGCCGGAATTTGGACTGTTACAGGGCTGGTTAGGTCATGTGTAGTCGATCTTAACAAGAGAACATGTACATGCAAATGGTTTCAACACATGGGGATACCATGTGCGCATGCCATGGCAGCCATAAAGGATGTAGGCCATGATCCATACAAGTTTGTTGAAGTTTTTTACTTGAAAGAAACATACATGGAAACCTACAAGGAAGAATGGATTCCCACTGCTGGAAAGGAATCATGGCCAACTGCACGACCAACAAGAAAAATATTGCCACTACTTAAAGTTTGCATGCCAGGTCGACCTAAAGTGGTCAGGAAGAGAGGTAAAGCTGAAGGTATCCCAGACCAGAGTAGAAGATGCTCAAGGTGTAAACGGAGAGGTCACAACAAAAAAACTTGCATTGATTCATAGATGACTATGAACTTTTCACTCCAATGCAGTTTGGAGAAGGACCTCCTCTCTCTCCTCTCCCTCAAACAACATAGGAGGTTTTCTAAGTATTTTTTTTTTTGTGTTTTGGTATTCTCTACATCATTGTGTATTAGACTTCACATACTATCTCCTATTAAGAGCATTTTATCTACTAGACTGATTCTACTATCTGTTATTTGGTATCTTTGCTAACATGTTCAACAGATGTTTAAGGGTAATCCAATATACTGAACAAGGTGTCTACCATAAGTTAAAAGGTTCATAAGTTTCAGAATACAATAAATTCAGAAACATGTCTTCACAAAACAAAAAATACATAAGTCTTCACAAACATGTCAATAGGTTCATAAGTTAGGTCTTTCTCTTTGGTGGTAGCTCTCCACAATCAATTAGGTCTCTAGCAATGCGGTAGCGCATCTGCAAAGGATCTGCTTCAAATACCGGTGGTATTCCTCGAAGGACACATTCGACGAAAGCAAGAAGGAATACCCCACAAGTACAAAAGTCTGGTTGTGTAACACAAGATATATACTCACGCTTCCATTTCCTTCCCAAATCAAAATGAATCTGCGATGGGTCCGCAGCATAAATAACATACGGCAACATCTTCTCCATGTTTCGCAGTTCAGCAGTTGCCCTTTTGTAGCACAAAGAATCATAAATCCTAATTATTCTCTCTCTGAAACTAAATGAGAGCAGAATCCAGTGGTTGTTATCCACCTGCATTTAATAATAAATATGAAAGATATGGTAGATGACATGTACATCATAGAAGATACACACATTAATATCTAGCAGATATTATGTACAATGTGGCAGATACAAGTAGAAGATAAAATGTGTCTAACATGAAGTAGTAGATGGACATTAATATCTAGCAGATACTCAGTAACATCTAGCAGTTACGCTAAACAATGTAGCAGATAAGGTAGTATAAATGAAGAAAAATACCTATAAAGGAACAAGAAGTGCCTTAGCTTTCAAAGGGTGTACTTGATTGCGGAGGCCTATCCATGGATCAACAAGAGAAGTAATATTTGATGGAATCCTACATCTCCCAGACAATATTCTATCTTGTGGCTTCATTTTGGCAAAACTTTTGTCCTTCATTAAAGCATCAAACTGAGGCTTCACATAAGAGGCGATTTGGGTCTAGACAGATGAAAACAAGAATAAGAACATGTTTACATGTAGAAATACAAGAATATAACTATGGAAGAATAAATATTCAGAAGAATATACTTACATGTAGAAATACATTTGGAGCCACAACATATTGATCTTCTTCCTTGTAATCTTGTGGCCTCTTTCCAATCATCCAACGAACTAACAACCTCAAATAAACATCAATAATCTCATCATTAAGCCAGTTTTCTTTATAGAGTGTGTTGAAAGCACTCACAGGGCATGATTGAAGATAACCATAAACCCTCACATACTGCCTCAACCTTAAAGGTTCCTTAGCCAATCTCCAGAAATAATGAAGAAGGTCTGCTTCTTCCTTTTCAATTTGCCTAATGAAGAATGGATCCCTCATTATATCTTGAATCCTTGCATCACACCTAAGACCAATCTGAACCTCCTCAGGTGACATTTTGGCCAAGTATTCTGCCTCCTGTTGCCTCTTTCTATCCCTAAATAACTGAAGATCCCAGTTTGACATCATCATCATCATCTTCACAGACACCAAGATAAACAAAGGAAGCTTGATCTTTGTTGGGACTAACAATTGGATCCTTGTTGGGACTAGAATCTTGATCTGAAAGTTCAGGAGTTTCAAGTCTATAATTGTGTGTGCATATCTGCGCTTTTACACACCTATCTTGCCTTCTGACCGTTAATATATCTGTTGCATACTAAAATGTGATCTTTATTTCTTAGGGAGGAAAAAATATCAGGGTTTAAAGAAGGTTCTCAAGACAAAGGTTAGTAATTCATCTGGCAGATTTCTTTTTGTAATATGTATTTTGCATGGTAGCTTTGATGTTGATTTCCTGAAAACCGTTTATATAGATGGAAAAGATTTGGAAAATGGAGATGTTAATGTCGAGAAGGCAAAATTCGGAACTGCAAGCTTTCTCATTGAACTTGAAAATAGAAGAGCAATAAAGGTTGGCCATCTTAGTACAGAGTGTTTAATTGATTAAACTGCATGAGTGGATCAGTTTCCTGTGTCCCATTATGTTATGTCCCACTCTCTTTTAACTTAGACATAAGGTCTATATCCATGCATGTTGTCTGTGTATTTAGACTCGGGGTATAGTTGGGCACATACCTACCTTTTTGCTATTAAGTTGATCTGCTTGTGATATTTTTATCCGCAGGTGTTTGGAAAGAGCACTGTCATTGGTCTGGCCCTAACATTTTTTGCTGGTGTTTGCTTTTCCCTCTTCTCACCAGCATTTAACCTGGCAACAAATGACCAGTGGCATTTAATGAAGGATCGAGTTCCTCATTTGGTCGTATACACAGCCTTCTTCTACTTTTCAGTCGTTTGTTTTGTCATTGCCATCATTCTGAGCATTACTTTTCTGTACCACCCAATGCTCAACCTACTGAGGTCATCTCTGAAGACATATCTAAGTGACTGGAACGGAAGAAAGTGGGCTTTTTTGGCTGGTATATTATGCGGATTTGACAATGGGCTCGAGTTTATGGGGGGTCAAGCTGCAGGATATGCAGCAGCTGATTCTGTTCAGGTTAGTGTCTTCATATGAATTAATGTGTTGCTAATAACATAATTTCAGAAAATGTACAAATCATGTTTCCATTGAAATAATTATGTGCATAATCTTACCAGGCACTTCCACTTGTTAGCACCTTTTGGGGCATACTTTGGTTTGGAGAGTACAGAAGATCATCAAGAAGAACTTACGTATTGCTTGTGAGCATGTTGTTAATGTTTGTCGTGGCCGTAGCTACCCTTATGGCATCATCAGGGCATCAGAAGTAATGGGACAGGGCAAAAACATATATGACATATCCCCTGTTCGCACAAACTAAAGAAAATCACGACATGGCAAAATTGCGAAAACAGTGGTATAGTGATCTCAGTTACTGAGGGTAAACTAACCCTATGAAGAAAATAACAATTTTTTTTTTTTTTTTTTTTTTTTGAAAGGTAATTAGGTTGTTTTGTTGTTTTGATGGACTGCAGATCTACTATTGTAATTAATGATCTGGAGAATGGAGGCATTCAGGACATAGTGTTAATTGTGGAATGACGCGCGCCAAGTTGCCAGGTTTTCCCCCTCAGTTTTTCTCATACTCTATTGAATTGAGATGTGTATTTTGATTTTGATTTGTTTCTCTCTTCGAGGGATCGATTTTTCGATCATTGAACAATATTGAAAAGAACATTAATGGAGTTCCATTGGTATGTTCTTGTGTTATATTTTAAACTCTGCATCCTAATTTCTAGTAAAGTTTCTGTTGATATTAGAATGGATGTCCAAGATATTGTAGTAGTTGTTCTGATGTATGGGTTTGTAGAAAAGGCAATGGAGGCCATCTAATTGCAGGTGCATGTGGAAACCATTAATGGAGAATAGCAAAAATATATATTTGTTTTTCTTATAATTTGTAACGCCTTATAGGCATTACAAATACATGTTGCAAAGCAAATTTTTTTTTTTTTAATAATTTGCAACGCCTAACAGGCATTACAAATACATGTTGCAAAGTACCAGGTTACCGTTATTACAAACATTTGCAACGCCTACTGGCGTTGCATTTTCAAATATTTATCAATTTAAAAACAGTTATGCAACAACAATAACCGTTGCAAAATAAAATAAATGCAACCCACTATGGGCGTTGCAATTATAGAAAAAGCAATGCCAACAAGACGTTGCAAATACAAACATAGCAATGCCAAACAACTGTTGCAAATATTTGCAACGGTATTTGTAACACTGTAGTTGCAATGGCATAAAGGCGTTGCAAATAAATTTTGCAATGCCATATTACCATTGCAAACCGCTTGTTATGGTGTAGTGAGATGGAGGGTCATCTGTAGCAGGTGGCTGAACATCTGTAGCAGAAGGAATAGTATCTGTGGAAGATGGTTGACTAGATGTAGCAGATGGATGAACTAACTATTGTTGATGAATCAACCTTCATTGAAGCAAGAATAGAAAGTTCTTTCAACTTTGACATCTCTATGTCAAGAGGATTAGCTCCTTCTTTAAATTTTTTAAACCATAACTTCAAAACTTTCATGATCACTACTATCATCATGATCCCAAAAACTCAACTTTCTTGCTTTCTTAGAGCTGGGGACATCATCATCATCTGATTGTGTCTTTCTTGCTTCAAGTGCCCTTTTCTTCTTTGCCTCATTTCTCCTTCTTATATCTTTCCTCCATGTAAGTTGTTTTGCTTCACCCTTAACCTTTTTTTTAGGTTGTAGTCCTGAAGGAGGAACTCCAACTTTTGTTTTCTTCCTCTTTGTTTCTTTCACCTCCAATTCTGTAATCTTTGTTCCTTCTCCATCCTTATTATTATCTTCTTGCTCATACCAGCTAAGTAGAAGGACTTTAGGGGGCTTGAACAATTCCATGTCTATCATTTCTTCACTTTCATAAACATCACCCTCCTTCAGTTCACCATTACCACTTTTTCCCTCATTTTTACCCTTTTTACCCTCCTTTTTACCCTTCCGAACTTCCTCAACTTTATCCCCCATTTTCACCTTTTTGGTATCCTTCTTAACTTCTTTATCTGATCTTTTCCTCTTTTTAACTTCTGCAGCTTTTGGTTGTATTGGTTCCCTTCTTCTTAACTCATACTTACCAACTGTTGTAACATTATCCTCCAAGGATTTCCTTCTGGTAGTTCTAACTGAAGTTGGTGATGTTGTTGGCTTTGGAATATTCTTCTGGAATGTAGGCAGTGATGAATCACTCTTAGATTTTGATTCCTTTTTAGGGTTGGTCGTAGGGGGTTTCTTCTTAGGTGGAAGTTTCACTCTTCCAACTGGTTTGGGTGAAACACTAACTTTTGGGGTTGGAACAATGGGTTTCTTGGCTGTAGCCTTTTTCTTAGGTGTAGGTTTGTGAGGTGAAGGTTTGTGACTTGAAGGTTTGTGAGGTGAAGGTTTCTTGGTTTTAACTGGCAAGTTGGTCTTGGGTTTGGCTTTTGGTGTTGCCTTTGATGAGGTACTTGACTTCTTTTTTGTTGTTGCCTTAGATTTGGATGCCCGCTTATCAAACTCACCTAAAGCATCACTCACAAATTGTTTTGCATTAAGTTCCTCACCACTCTGTAGAAATGGACACAAAACATTGTAGCAAATAAAATGCATAAATGTAACGGATATTACACAAAATATGTTGACAAAATCCAAGTTTCTAGCAGATAAGAGTCCAATATTGACAAACACATTTAATAGTATCTAGCAGATATTAATACTAATGTAACAAATAAAATATACATTGTAGTAGATATCACAGTTCAACAGTACAATTCATCAATATAACAAGTGGCAGATATAATACAACAAGTATCATACAAATGGCAGATATCATAAAACAAGTAGCAGATATTATATCAAAACATGAACATGGAAAATTTAGTTGTAGCAAACAACATACCTTTTGAGTCATGCATGCCTTAACTACTCCACTCAGAATTGTCTCAAGGAAATCCTTGGGAATTGTAACCAAATCTGAACCTCCACCTCTTGTTGAAGATGCTGGATAAGATGTAATGGAAGGAATAGATGGCCTAGAAGAAGCAAACTCTTCATGTTCTGCTTTATATTGAGCTTCAAACTGCAAATAAAATGTAGCAGATAAATGTTGTATTCTAGAAAATAGATATTACAATATAGCAGATTAAGTTAATACAGAAAGGGAATTGATTGTTTTATAGAAAATAAAAAAAAATTTGAAGGGGATTTACATTTGCAACCTGTTGTAGATCAGCTAGATCTTTTTCTTCCTAGGTGACATATAATGGATATGCCACAGTACATTTACCTTTCTTGGGAAACAACTTCAGAGCAATTTTATTTCTAGTTTTGTTTTTGTTCAGCAACTCAGACCATCCAAGCATCTATGGAAATCCAACACTTCGATCCCTCATAGGACCCAATTCAGGGAAGTGCAAATATGCCCAAATGATGAAAGCCAACACACACCCATTGATGCAATAACTAGGATTATCCTCAATGACTTTGGGATATATTTCTTCAAGGGAAGTCTCAAGCAATTGAAAAGTCACAGTACCCCATGGAAAATTATCAAAGGCATTCAAATCTTCAGCCAAATCAATATATTTTACACTCAGATTTTTAGATGACTCGGCAAGAAGAAAAATACACAGAAAATATAACTTGTTCAAACGATGAACATCATTTGAATCTGCTTCTCTCTTAGTAATAAATCTCCTTGCTTCAGTAATTGCACTCAGAATGTGATCATCCCTTATATGCAGATTCGTACCAAAGTACTTGGTCCTGAATGCACTATATTCTTTAGGCTTCCTCATAAGAAAATCAACCGGATGTTCTTGAAATTTTAAAGGCCCTAAAATCATAGCGACGTCAGACATTTTGAATTCAACAACTCTTCCTCCTATTCCATATTTCAACCTCCCTATTCTACATCTAACAATTTCGGTGATAACAGATGTTATCATATGAACATCCTCGGACTTAAAATCTAGAAATTGACCAAAGGGAGAATTTCTAAATGACTCGTACTCTAAAGGTGGGATTTTATCTGTTGGGTGTTGAAACTGATCAAAAATTTTAGTTGTTGAACACCTTATTGTAAGGGTAAATTGCTTACCTTTTTCATTGATCTCGTTTTCATCATCTTTAATTTGCTTCATTTTTCCTCCGAAATTGAGAACTTTGAGAACTTTGGATTATAAATAGTGACTATCGAAGTTAGGCAAGAGTGGCGACGGTTGGGGAAGAAGAAGATGAGAGGGAGGTGTTGTTGTCAAGTGAAATTGAAATTGAAATCCCTAAAATTTTGCTTTCCCTAAACTAAAAGCCCGCCTCTTTGTTCCCTAAACAGCTTATGCCACGTGTTATCCTAAGGTAGCAGATAGTTAGGGTTTTATTACAAATAAGCCCAACTTAACTTTAGATCCAACGGTCAGATATAATCAATCGAATCCAATGGTCCTCATTTAATGAAGAATCATTTTCTCACTTGTCACATCTGTCAGTCAAACCCAAAATATTAAACCAAAATATTATTTAAGTAATAAGGGTACAATGGGGATAAAAATTAACTAAAAGACAAAAAAAAAAATTGCTAGAGAATATATGTGCTTGCATAGGAAGAACTTAAGACTTGTTGTGTTTTTGGGAAAGTTAGGCAAGATGTTGTGCTTATTCGAGAAATTACCTTTCATAATTCTTATGAAAAAACATATCTTTTCCTTTAGTCTACAATAGGTGCTTACTGTGAAAAGACACTTTAAAACAACTTATCACCTTTTTGTAAAATGTGTATGTATGTGAGAAGACACCTATGAAGAGACACTTATATGACTATAAATAATGTGCTAATCTGGCCAATTAGTATACAATTAATTAGACAAAGTCTTCTTCATTTCTCTACAATAATTTGAAGAGTTCTTCATATTCGTTCGCTAGTACTCTATTATTACAGTGCAATTTAGTAGAGTGAAGAACTGTTGTATCTTGGGAGACCAATCGTCCAGAGACTGTTTGCACCATAGCAGGGACGTAATATTGTCTTAAAGAAATTATTTCGGCAAGCCTCAGTTCATTTTCTTCTTCAAATCTTTATGCGAAAAGTGTAGTAAGTGTTTATTTATTTATGAGTTTATCGAGTATAAATTCTTTTGAGTTTTATTCTTTAGTAGAATCAAGTTTGTAATGTGTATTACAATGATATTCATGTGTTATTTTATGAGTTCACACATATCGTTACCAACAGCTCCATCATGTTTCTCCACTTTTGCTGTTGCTGCATTGCTAGCTGCTAGTCCAACCTAAAAATCCCATCACCCAACCCGACCATCGAAGATGCCCCCTGTAACATCAACACAAACATGTTTGTCTTTAGACCAGTTGTAGACCAGAATATCAGCAGGATGTAATGTCAATCTTCCTTCTTTAGGATCAGTAAGGAAGTTAACATGAGCTTCTTTCTTAACCGGCCTGTACTCTAACCCGCCAGAACACATCACTCAAGATATCTCTAACGTGGTCATGTTTGTACTTGAAGCTTGAGTAATGCTTGCAATGAGCCGCATGATCCCCGAAAGCATCAAGTCTGCTCCTCTTGCCTACCGGACAAAGCTCACCATCTGTAAATACAGGGATCATCAACCGATAACAAAAATATTTGGCAAGGAAGAAATGCGTTGTCCAAGCCCTTCCATCGGAATAGCAAGGAGAAAATCTTTGGCATGTTCCGACTGCACACATCCAATCACAGCCTTTTGTTTAGTTGACAGCTCAAATTCCCTTTCAAGACCAAAACTAATCTTGCTGTAGTATATGCTTCCGCCAAGACATGCTGGGGTCTGAAAGGGACGGTAGCAGTTGGAGCAAAATTACTGAGATCAAAATCAGGCAAAGAAAGATGTAAACTAGCAATGGCATCATAAAAAATATTACCCATAGGTACAGTCTCACAACCTCGAAGAATGTGGTCTTGAAGATCTTTGGTTTGAGTACGTGAAGCTACGAAAACAAACTTCATAACATCAGTGGCACAATAAATACCAAATCCATCCATACGCAATGGAAGGGTTGACATATGCCATTGTAGATCGCCAAAACCAAGCCCATCAGAAACCACAATATTCTGAAGGGTTGCATGAAGCTTGTGGTCAAACCATACAGCTGTTTCTTGACAAGTACGAAGAGCAAAAGTGAGTTTAGATAATCCCATACAAAAACGTAAAAGTGCCAACTCACATTGCGAAACATTTAGTTGTGGTAATAGATTCATAAGCTGAAGTGTCTTATCTACTCGCTGACGAACATTACCGACAATAAATGATGCATCTATACTTATAGCCTCTCCAAGCAACTTAACCCCTTGTTGGGGACATGATATACCAACCGGAAAGATATCTGGATAAGAGCAACCATGATCAACATAAGGCCAGAACAAGTCTGTCTTAGACATATTAAGAACGAGCCCAAAAGATGGTCCTTTTTTCTGAATGATACGAATAGCAAGAGATGGTCCTATTTTCTGAATGATACGAATAGTTGTAGCCACATGTTCTGTACTACCAATCAGAGTCCCATAATATAAGTACCATGCCTGTAACTCCAAGTGGCATTCTGACTGGATGCGGTGTATCAACAGATGTAAGACCAAAGCAAAGAGAAGAAGCCCCAAAGAGTTCCCCTGCTGTATCCCAGTTGTTGACCAAATATGAGTAAACCCTAAATACAATCGAGCAGGTTGGCAATAGAGACATTCGACCTATAGAGCAATAGACGGACAATGATTGCGTATGTGACGCCCCCAAAATCCAATCCTAGTTGATCAGGCTAAGACCAGACTCTAGAGTTGTAATGTTCTCCATATGTTCACCATTGACCGTAGGTTCACACTACTGCCACGTGACACCAAGCTCCAAATCCAATATCCATGTAAGGACAGAATGATAAAATATAACACGAACAATATTCGAACAAAACAATAGCGGAAGATTTATTTCAAAACCAAACTTTGTATATACATATATACAAGGATTGAACTGAAAGAAAAACACACAACTGAAAGGATAACATACTGTGTCTACCCCAAAGGCTACACCTGATAATAAAGACTAACTACAACTTAGAGCACCTTTACCTATCTAACTATCTCCAACTAGATCCTCTTCGCACGCTCCGAGAATCGCTTTACCTGTTTTCTGAAAGGAGGGAAAAAAGGAGCGATTAAACGCTAGCAAGTTACACAACTTGATATCCGATCTTGATCCCAGGGACGGAATCAGCGCACCCAATAATATAACAATACAATACATGTCTCAATTATAATCATTATATCAATTCCAGTAACTCGAATTAATAAACAATTATATAAACAATCCAATCATCACATATATGGCATAAAGCCAATCCATCTGATATCAAACCATCTGGTACCGCAGTACCCCAGTGTAATACCCAAGAATCTGCAGATTCAGATGGAGAAGAAGGTTCAGTCGGTTGAACCAAATGAGCCGAACTGACCCGTTTCATGTTTTTGACCCATTTTCTGTTTTTGACCCGTTTTACGATTTTGACCCGTTTTCATGTTATAAAAACCAGATCTGATTTTCAGCAGGAATTTTCTTATTAAAAATCAATTAAGAAGCTTAAGAAGAAGAAGAAAAACCTTCTAAAACCTAGGGTTTTGATTGGGTATTGCTTGCTTACATTGTTTTGATTAATTGGTGGCTTGGAATTGAATTTTCTTTCTTGTTTGTGCATCTTGGTTGTGTTCATCTTCAAAGGTAAGTTATATTACTTGATGTTTTCTCTTACTTTCTAGATTAGATTGAAGTAACCCCTTGTTAGCATGTTTAATTCGTTTATTATAATTGAATTGCATGATAAAGTATGATTTAGTAAGTAGAACTCAATAAAGTTACAATCTTGTTGATATTTAACTATGTATTAATGCTGAAATTTAACTTTAAGAACATATTAATGTAGGAATTGGTGATTTAAAATATGCTTAATGTTAATTTAATGTCCCAAAGCATAATAGATGATTATATTGCTTAATTATATGGACAATGAATGGAATAGAATGGTTGGATTGAACCATGTGTTGGATTAGATTTGGGCGTGTTAAACAAATTAACACAAGACCCGTATGATGGGGAGACGTCCCGGAGTGTTGTCACATGACATAGCTCGATGAGTGTATGGCTATGATGCGTACGACTCGGTGCTACTGCACAACTTTGTATATGAATTTCATTTATTTAATTTAATGGATTTGGATGGACTTGATGATTTGGTTTGAGATTGAAATTGATGGACTTTGATTGATTAGATTGATTTGGGCGTGTTAGTTATACTAACACAGGACCCGTGGATTTTGGGCGTTTTAATTCTTGTAACACAGGACCCGTTGGGAGACGTCCCTAAGTTATGTCAAATAACATAGCTTGATAAGTGTATGGCTGTGATGCGTACGACTCGGTGCTACTGCACAACTTGGCACTTGATGCATGGATTTGAATTGACGTAATATGATGGATTAGAATTACTGGATAATGACTTGATCTGATATTGCAGATTGATTGATTGATTGAAATAGATTTAGATTATTTGATTATTGGAACTGGAAACATGATTAACATTGCGGATTTAAAGAAAATGATCTTGTTGATTTAGTTATCATTGTTTTAAATGTTAGAATAAATTGATTAGTATTTATAATTGTTTATCTCTAGGATGCACGGATTCCTTTTCTGGGAATTAAGATCGAACCTCAAGTTTTGTAACTTGATGGTGTTTAACGTCTTCCCTTTTTCCCTTTTCAGGATACAAGTTTTTTAGAGATGAAATATTCGGTAAGAGCTTGGTGGAGGTTGTCTTGAGTTGCTCATATGTGTAGTTGGAGTTTGATGAGTTTTAACCTTCGGGCATGACTTTGATGTATATTTATATTTATATAGTTTGTATTTTGTTTAGTCTTCCGCTGTTAGTTTAGTATTTGTTGTTTATTTTATTATGTTCTTCTGTCGTCTAGAGGTGTGACGTCACGTGACAGTAGTGTGACCCTACGGTCCATGGAGGACATATGGAGATCATTATGACTCTGTTGCCCGGTTTTGGCCTGGCCAGCTAGGATCGGATTTCAGGGGCGTTACACCCAGCCATGCATCTGTATGCGACACCGAGCAATACTCTCCGCAGGCTCATATGGTTGGTGACATAGCACCACTAAGTGTACTTCTGTATGCGACACCGAACAATACTCTCCGTACACTCCAGGGACGTCTCCCCAAATTCAGACTGTTCAAAACAGTCTCTGGCTCGAAAGCCCTTTTCACACAAATCAATCCATCCATTCAAATTAAATGCATCTTAACTATCAATACGCATAAAATTCAAAATATGCAATCTCACCTTTATCATAAAAATTATACATGAATAATATCACTAATAATCAAATAATTCATTGCAGCGTCAATTAAGATTTATGACAATCAATATCATGTTAGAATCAAATAAACACACTAACATGCTTTCCTATCAATTTTCCAACAATAACCGAATAATGATATCAATTATATGAAATCAAAATTAAACAAATTCAATTAATATGCATAGTCAAAACTGTAGTATAACAATAGCATACTCTTACACCCACTAACCTCATCTATCTCCTAAAAGCAAGAGAAGATATCAAATCATGCAACTTACCTCGCTTCGCGAAGAAAACACTACAACAACGAGCTATTAACGAGAAATTCGCCAATTAGAGATTCCAAGTATCGAAATCTTTATCTTATAAGAAGTTCTTCTTCTTCTTATAAATTTCTGCAACTCTCTCTTTCAAATTCTCTGCAACTCTCTCTTTCTCTTTGAAGTATATAGTGTGAACTCACTAAACAGATTTTTTTCTCTTATAAACTGAGTACAAAGAATAGTCAGGTTACTTCTTAATCTTTATACCAATTGTTAACCAAGTAAAGTCGGTTTCCAATACTTGCTAACTAAGCTAAGTTATTAGCAAACAACATAAGGTCAAGGTCGGTTCGCATTCTAATGTGAACACAACTGGTTCTAATCTTTATATTCTCTGGTGTGAACTGGTTTGGTCTAAAGTCAGAACAATAAACTGCCACCTAAGCATATCAAATTAAACAACATGAAATTCAACATACTAAGAACTAACTAGCAAGGAGGTCACTGTACAAGGTATACAATCTACCCCCCTTAAATAGGAATCTCGTCCTCGAGATTCACATGTACCTTATCAAAGAAAACCGGATAGTCGCGACGAACATCCTCTTCACGTTCCCAAGTAGCTTCACGTTCTCTACGTCCAGTCCATAGAACCTGAACAGAAGGAATCTTCCTTCTACGGAGTTCACGTTCTTCCCTCTTGAGAAGCTTCACTGGTTTCTTCACATAGGACATCTCTGGAGTTATCTGAAAGTCCGCCAAATTAATTTGCATGTCCTTCTGATTATGTCGTGCTTTCTTGTCATCCTTCTTAAAGAATCTCAACATAGATATGTAGAAGACATTATGCACATCTGCCAACGCTGGAGGTAATTCGATCCTGTAAGCCACCTTCCCAATCCGTTCAAGAACATTGAAAGGCCCAATGAAACGTGGTGCCAACTTCCCTCTTTTTCCAAAGCGTCGTACCCCCTTCATAGGAGAGACCTTCAATAGAACAGGGTCTCCAACCTGATACTCAATCGGTCGTCTTCCCTTATCTGCATAACACTTTTGGCGTTCCTGGGCAGCCACAATTCGATCTCGATCCAATACAATTTTCTCAGTAGTGTCTTTGACCATATTTGGTCCTCCCATAAGAATGCGATCATGATATTCTGCGCAACACACTGGAGTCCTACAGGGTCTACCATATAGAGCCTCAAATGGTGCCATCCCAATACTAGCATGATAACTGTTATTATAAGCAAACTCTGCCAAATGCAAATGCTCAGCCCATTGACCCTTAAAGTCAATTATACATGCATGTAACATATCCTCAAGGACCTGATTCACACGCTCAGTCTGTCCATCAGTCTGAGGATGAATTGATGTACTGAAGTTCAAGACAGTTCCAAAAGCTTTCTGAAGTCCTCGCCAAAATTTGGAAGTAAATTGAGTACCTCTATCCGAAATAATGGTCATAGGAATGCCATGAAGCTTCACTATCTTCTGAACATACAAGGTTCCCAAGTCACTGGCAGTATAAGTATTACTAATAGGTAGGAAATGAGATACCTTAGTCAAACGATCTACGATTACCCAAATAGAGTTATGGCCGTCAGAAATAGGTAATCCCTCGATAAAATCCATCGAAATACTGTCCCACTTCCACTCCGGAATGGGTAAAGGTTGTAATTCACCAGCTGGCGTCATATGTTCTGCCTTAACTCTCTGACAAGCATCACACTTGGAGACATATTCAGCCACATCCCTCTTCATGGTTTTCCACTAGAAGTGTTGCTTCAAACCCTTATACATCTTAGTAGTTCTTGGATGAACAGTGTATCTCGTACGATATGCCTCATCGAATAACTCTTCCCTCAACTGAGAATTATCAGGAACAACAAGACGATTCTGAAATCTCAAACCTCTATCGTTACCAATACTCCAACCTGGAGTTGGTGTATCAACCAGAGCATCCTTCTGAGCCTGAATCCACTCATCTAAAACCTGTGCATCAACCAATCGACTAATGAAGGTAGACTGTAAAGTCATACTACCCAGATAGGCAACTCAGGTAAACTGCTGACCTTCAAGTCTAGGGCAAAACTCGAAGTCACTAAGTGTCTCAACCATACGCCATAACTGGATGGCTGCTAAACGAGCTTTCGGTTTTCTACTCAAGGCATCAGCTACAACATTAGCTTTCTCCGGATGATATTGTTAGGAAAAATCATAATCCTTAATCAATTCCATCCATCGACGTTGTCTCATATTCAACTCCCTCTGAGAAAACAAATACTGCAGACTCTTGTGATCAGTGAATAAATCAAACCGAACACCATATAAATAATGCCTCCATACCTTAAGTGCAAATACTACTGCTGCTAGCTGAAGGTCATGAGTAGGATAGTTCATCTCGTGGATCCTCAGCTACCTCGAAGCATAGGCCCCAACCCTTTCTATCTGCATTAAGACACCGCCTAATCCCAACAAAGATGCATCAGTATAAACCATGAAAAGTATATCAGTACGAGGTAACATCAGTACTGGAGCAGAAGTAAGCCTCTGCTTCAACTCCTCAAAAGCAAGCTGGCAATCTCTGTTCCAAATGAAAGGAACATCCTTCTTCGTCAAATGGGTCAAAGCTGTGGCAATCTTGGAAAACCCCTGAATGAAATGACGATAATACCCAGTGAGTCCAAGAAAACTACGTATCTCCTGAACTGTAGTAGGTTGCTTCCAGTCAAGCACTGCCTCAACCTTAGATGGATCTACAGGAAGACCATCTCCAGAAATCACATGCCCCAAGAATTTGACTTCTCGAAGCCAAAACTCACATTTAAAGAACTTTGCATACAACTGGTGTTCCCTCAATGTCTGTAAGACAATTCTCAAATGCTCTGCATGCTCCGCCTCAGAACGAGAATATATCAGTATATATCATCAATGAAGACTATCACGAACTACTCGAGGTATGGTCGAAAAATGCGGTTCATGAGATCCATGAAAAATGTTGGTGCATTGGTCAACCCAAAAGGCATAACTAGGAACTCATAAGAACCATAACGTGTCAAAAACGCTGTCTTAGGGATATCCTCTTCCCTAACCCTCAGCTGATGATACCCAGATCTCAAGTCGATCTTGGAAAACCACTGTGCTCCTCGAAGCTGATCGAAAAGGTCATCAATACGCGGTAGAGGATATTTATTCCTCACCGTCATCTTATTCAACTCTCTGTAATCAATACACAGACGAAGAGTCCCATCCTTCTTCTTAACGAACAACACCGGTGCACCCCAAGGTGAGTGACTCGGCCTGATGAAACCCTAACTCTCAAGGTCCTTGAGTTCCGCCTGCAACTCCTTCGTCTCTGTTGGTGCCATACGATAGGGAGCGCGGGAAATGGGTATTGTACCCAGAACCAAATCTATGCCAAATTCCACAACACGGAGGGGAGGCAAACCAGGAATGTCCCCAAAGACAACCTCAAAATCACAAACCACTGCCATACCAGACAATGCGAAATCAACCTTCCCAGATGCTCCCAACTCGATATGCGCCAGAAAAACCTCAGCTAACTCAGTACCTCGAGGGGTAGCTATGGTCACATCATGACCATCCACACGCAAAGTAACTGTCTTTGCTATGGTATTTATCTTCCCCTGATAACTCTGCATCCATCTCAGACCCAAAATTACATCGAAACTCTTCATGTCATAGACAATCAAGTTCGCACGAAACTCATGCTCCTCAAGACTAACCCGACAATCCCAACACATAGAATCTAGATACTGATAAAACTCACCAGGAAGCTCAGCAATCATAAGAGACTCGAGTTTCTCACAAACAAGACCAACGGTATGAGCAAAAGAAAGTGCAATGAAAGAATACTTTGCACCCGTATCAAACAAAACCTTAGCAGGCATATCATTAACACAAAACGTACCTTCCAAGAGTGTTCCATCAGTAGCATCTCTAGGAATCATCGTATACACACGACCATATGCAGGTGGTGATAGTGATATCGCTACAGTAACTGGTGCAGGTGGTGCCTGCTGTTGCAAGGGAACTGTAGTTGGAACCATCTCTCCTGGCTGATAATAGTATGGTAGAGTATACAACTGTCCCGTACCTGATGACTGGCCGTGAGTCTGACCCGTAGACTGGGTTGAACCTTTACTCTTCCATGTGCCACTGCTACCCGCAGATTTCTGATCAGTTCCACTATTCTTATCATTATCTTTCAGATTCTTCTTAGGACACTCAAAAGCACGATGTCCCTTTTCACCGCAGTTAAAGCAAGCTCCACTCTTGAACTTTTCATAGTCTGCCATCTTATGTCCTGGTCCTTTACAAGCATTGCAAGTCACTGTATACCTCGAATTGCTACCCGAACTGTCTGATTTGAAATTCTTCTCATTACCATTTTTCTGCCCATCAGACAGTTGATGGTGCTTATGAGACTTACCACCATCGAACCCTTTATCACTAGCTTCGTTCAACTCTTGGGTATGGATGATATCTGCCTCAGTAATCATAGCAGACTCTGCAACCTGCCTAACTGTAGGATGTTGCTGATTCTGCATTGCTCGCGTCAAATTGGTTCTCAAACCATCCTCAAACTGTCGAGCCAAACGCCAATCAGAAAACCGCAGATCTGTACAAAACCTGGCCAGACGAATGAATCTGTGCTCATACTCTGTAACAGTGTCTTCACCCTGCTGAATAGTCAGTAACTCCTTTTCTGTAATGGTCTTTGCTGTCCGAGAGATGTACTGCTTATCAAAGAGTCACTCAAAATCTGACCATTCCATCGTATCCTCATCTTCTTCAGATACTACACTGTTCCACCACATCCTGGCTCCACCCTTAAGTTGTAGGGCTGCTAGGAGTTGTTGTTATACTGGGTTCACCTTCATAATGCGCAACACGTTCTTGATCTCTGCTTTCCATTCACCTGCCACCAAATGATTGCCTTTACCGTCAAAAGTAGGTGGTTTATGCTTCTGAAATTTCTCTATCACCCGCAGCCATGACTCTAATTGGCCTGTTTCTAATTCTTCTTCTGTGATGTCTGGTTCACCTGCTGGTACCCCTGGCTGACGTGTCGTATTACCCTGTTGTGGATTTGCACCCATGTTCCTCAAAGCTACTAACTCTGTTGTAAGATTAGTAAGCGAAGTCATCATGGGTTGCATCCAAGCTGGAATCGCAACTCCAGTCCCACTCGTATCAGTCCCCTCCCCTGCATGTTCCTCTTGTCCCGCCATTAGTCACTGTAGCAACATAAGCAGGAAACATGAGAAACAATCCAGGAATAGAGAACTGAATATTAAATGAAACGGAACGTAAACGTAACGTCCTCACTCAATCTATACTAACATACGAACATACTCCTATGGTGCTCTAATACCTATAGACTCTAGGAATATCCCACTAGGACAAATGAACTCTAAGCTCTAATACCAACTGTGACACCCCCAAAATCCAATCCTGTTGATCAGGCTAAGAACAGACTCTAGAGTCGTAATGCTCTCCGTATGTCCACCATGGACCGTAGGTTCACACTACTGCCACGTGACACCAAGCTTCAAATCCAATATCCATGTAAGGACAGAATAATAAAATATAACACGAACAAAATTCGAACAAACAACAGCGGGAGATTTATTTCAAAACCAAACTCTGTGTATACATATATACAAGGATTGAACTGAAAGAAAAACACACAACTGAAAGGATAACATACTGTGTCTACCCCAAGGGCTACACCTGATAACAAAGACTAACTACAACTTAGAGCACCTTTACCTATCTAACTATCTCCAACTAGATCCTCTTCGCACGCTCCGAGAATCGCTTTACCTGTTTTCTGAAAGGAGGTGAAAAATGAGCGATTAAACGCTAGCAAGTTACACAACTTGATATCCGATCTTGATCCCAAGGACGGAATCAGCGCACCCAATAATATAACAATACAATACATGTCTCAATTATAATCATTATATCAATTCCAGTAACTCGAATTAATAAACAATTATATAAACAATCCAATCATCACACATATGGCATAAAGCCAATCCATCTGATATCAAATCATCAGGTACCGCAGTACCCCAGCCATGCATCTGTATGCGACACCGAGCAATACTCTCCGCAGGCTCATATAGTTGGTGACATAGCACCACTGAGTGTACTTCTGTATGCGACACCGAGCAATACTCTCCGTACACTCCAGGGACGTCTCTCCAAATTCAGACTGTTCAAAACAGTCTCTGGCTCGAAAGCCCTTTTCACACAAATCAATTCATCCATTCAAATTAAATGCATCTTAACTATCAATACACATAAAATTCAAAATATGCAATCTCACCTTTACCATAAAAATTATACATGAATAATATCACCAATAATAGAATAATTCATTGCAGCGTCAATTAGAATTTATTACAATCAATATCATGTTAGAATCAAATAAACACACTAACATGCTTTCCTATCAACTTTCCAACAATAATCGAATAATGATATCAATTATATGAAATCAAAATTAAACAAATTCAATTAATATGTATAGTCGAAATTGTAGTATAACAATAGCATACTCTTACACCCACTAGCCTAATCTATCTCCTAAAAGCAAGAGAAGATATCAAATCATGCAACTTACCTCGCTTCGCGAAGAAAACACTACAACAACGAGCTATTAACGAGAAATTCGCAAATTAGAGATTCCAAGTATCGAAATCTTTATCTTATAAGAAGAAGTTCTTCTTCTTCTTATAAATTTCTGCAACTCTCTCTTTCAAATTCTCTACAACTCTCTCTTTCTCTTTGAAGTATATAGTGTGAACTCACTAAACAAATTTTTTTTTCTCTCTTATAAACTGAGTACAAAGAACAGTTAGGGTACTTCTTAATCTTTATACCAATTATTAACCAAGTCGGTTTCCAATACTTGCTAACTAAGCTAAGTTATTAGCAAACAACATAAGGTCAAGGTCGGTTCTCATTCTAATGTGAAGACAACTGGTTCTAATCTTTATATTCTCTGGTGTGAACTGGTTTGGTCTAAAGTCAGAACAATAAACTGCCACCTAAGCATATCAAATTAAACAACATGAAATTCAACATACTAAGAACTAACTAGCAAACATGTCACTGTACAAGGTATTACAGCGTACCTCCTGTAGCATAGCAGAACGTTCAACAAGGTTGAAGGCGTTCTGAAAGTCCACAAGCAGCATAGCAAGGGATGTGTCATCCTTGTTGGCATGAACCAACCGATTAACAGCATGTAAAATTGCCTCTACTCCACCTGGCACACTAACCCCGAACTAAAAATCCTCTAGGTATGAGACAATATCATTAGAAAACGCCTCTCATGGCAATCTTAGACACCAGGCGACGCCAAACCATACCCACAACTATTAGATGAATATTGTTACCTACCTTAAGAAGTGGAGTAAGAGACACACTAGCTATAAATTCTGCCAAGACCCGTGGGTATCGACCTTGTAGCCATAAGTTCATAACCGGTGTCAAGGCCTCCATAAGATCTCCGGCTACAGCGGATGCAACCTTACTAATAGCATCCAATAGGTGTTGGGTGCAGAGACCTTCTTGCCCACAAGATGTCCCTTTGGGAAATGACCTGATGCATGATAAGATCCCATCCCTCTGAACTGATAGAGGTGGCTCAACTAAAGGAATGTCTGGGAGAGATGGTGATGGATATTTTGGGTGTTTATGCTCTAAAGTCTGTTGCGTCTCTAGAGTGTTTGGAGCATCCCCTGATGATGCCAACACCTTCACCGCTGCTGCAAAATTCCCGTCTGCAACCTTTTGCAAACACCGTCGTACATTCTTGCATGGGGACTACTGAGATGGTTGTTCCAGGGAAGGCTCTATGTGTGTGACGCTTTCAATCAAACGAAATATACCCTCAGGCTCATTCCAAATGGATAGGGCTTGCAAAATCTGATTCTGCTGGAGATATTTTCGACTACCGGATTGACGCTCTTGGAGATTCTGTAGATGGAACACTCGCAATGTACACGGAAGCAAGAGCAATATAACCCATGGCCCTATCAACACGGGATCCACAGTAACCTCATACAAGACCAACTTCAATGCACATGAAAATGCTAATCGACAAGGACATGGAATACTTTTCACTGTGCGAAAAGGACCTACAAAAAATATGATCAAGTAATAGCTCATCTAAAGAAGACGCAATAATAGAAATATGAGTATCGATACCAATGTACCCTCCTGCTGGAAGTGCGGGTGGATTATCAACCTGCACAAACTGTGGTCGTGGTATACCTACAATTGCACACTCTAACTCACCGGTCTCCTTTTGCGCAGGTGTTTTAATAACTGCATCATCCGAATGTTTACATTTTATTGTCGATGTATGGATACTGAAATAGTCACCACACATCCATTTGTTCATCCTTTTCAAAGTATCGTCAAACGTCGAAAATAAACCTATATCAACCTTGATCGCATATCTCAGCCTGTCGATGTCATTTACCCTCCTCAAATGATCTTTCTTAACATGCGTTGGGATGTAGGAAGACTTGTGTCCATTACCCTCATCAATTGTAAGTACCCATCTGAGATACCTATTGTGCATCCATCTCAGTAATCTTTGCCTGACTTTTTTTTTTTTCGACAAAATCAAATTTTATTGATAAGCTCAACGAATTACACAAAAGTAGAGGACAAACGCGCTACAAACTGCGCGGCAAGTCCTTTCTGGATAGCAAGGAAATCAAATTTTTTTTTTTTTTTTTTTTTGGCAATCGATAATCTGGTTTCCTTTTAATGGTTGCCTACTTTAAGGCGACTTAGATAGACATTCACTCTTCGTTTTCAACCTAATTTTAATTCGCTTTCAATTAAATATACTTTAATTCAATTCCTAATTTGATTTTGGTTCGCATTGAGCTTTAATCCAATACCAACCATGACTACTACTTCAAATTCTTTAAGGGTTTCTAAAAACCCTAACTCTAGAGAGGTTTTTGAATTTGTGAGAGAGAATGAGATCCAAACTCCTAGTGCCAATCAGAGTGAAAACTATGAGGATTTAGAAAGCTTAGAGGAAAAACTTCGTCGCAAATATGTAGTAGGTTTGATTAAGAGACTGGTTGAGAAGAGAATGATGGAGGCAAATCGAATAGAGGAAGAGAAACATGAATCCAAAATTTTGGCGTCTCCCAAAACTAATGTGAATGAAGAACTGCACATAGAAACCCTAGTTCAACGTAGCCATGATGATGATGGTGTGCAACAAGGGAAGCAGAACCAGTTGATGAACATACAAACGACTGAAGAATGGGCCAGTGGTGATGCTAATAGCAGACAAATAATACCAATGGTAGAAAACCCAAATGGTGGGAAGGAGAAATCTTGGGTTGACACTCTTGGGAGGAAGGTTGTTGGCCAAGAAAACCTCGAGTACGTTGCACCCAGCATAGTTGATGGGAAACCAGTGATACACTTCGAATCTAGTGAACTGGTTCATGTACAAGACAAGTTCTCTGACTTGGTAGTAGCATGTTTCGTAGGGAGACGGCCAGTTTATACATACATGAAAGAGACATGTACCGGGATGTGGAAGCCTAAAGAAGGGTTCACAATGCAGCCATACGAAGAGAAGATGTTTTCATTTATGTTTGAATCTGAAGATGGCAGGGTCAGTGTGTTGGAATTAGGGTCTTTTCATGTAGCAAGTCAGTTATGCGTCATAAGATCTTGGAAATTATTTTTGGAAGATGAAGTAAGGGAGATGAAGACTATACCTATTTGGGTAATTCTAAAAAATTATCAAATGGAGCTATGGGATCGAAAAGGGTTCAACAAGGTGTGCAGTGCCATAGGGAAGCCTCTTTTTGTTGACAAACTCAAATAGGAATGGAAAGGAACTTCATATGCCAGAGTATGTGTGGAGGTAGACGTTAACCGTAAGTACCATCTGAGATACCTATTGTGTTGAACAAGGTGAGATTAATCAAAATTCCGGTCGAATATAACTGGAAGCCACCCAAAGCAAGCATTGCAATGTATTTGGGCACCAGGATGCAAAATGCACAAAGAAATCAAGGAAAGTGGATAAAAATATAATGTTTGGATACAAAAAGAACATATAGTGTGGTGGAATTTTAAGAAAGATTCAATAAGGATTTCTAATCTATTAGAAATTTAAGTTTTTGTTTATTTAGGAATTGGGTTACCAATTGGATTAACCAAAGAGGTTATAAATATTGGTGTTGTGTAACCATAAGAATTGGAGCAAAGAAAAAGTATGAGTGAGGGAGATTTGTGAGGAAACCTAAACTAAGGTTTCATTAGTTATTGTGAGTTCACTTCTCAATTATCAATAAAGATATCTCTCTTTGTCCCGTGGATGTAGGCATATTGCCGAACCACGTATATTATTGTGTTTCCGTATTTCTGTTTTAGTTTACATCTTTTGTGTTTGTTTCTTCATTAATCATATCAAGATCCTCTGTATTTATCATGACAAATTGGTATCAAGAGCTGAAGGTTATTCTTTTGGGTTGAAGACGGGATTTGGGAACGATTTTGTTGGGTTTTAGGAATCTGTCCAGATTCGACACCCTGTAGTAAAACGACCATACCCTGTAGTAGATTCGACAAATTGGTTCCTCCGGCGGGAGCTCCAAATCGATGTTAACATGCGAGAGTGGTGGTTTTGACGGGTCTGGTTCGTCCGGTTCCGTCGAAGGTGGCATTGCTTCCATCCGGCCTCTAGTGAGGCAAGGATTCTAGTCTTCAAGCTATGATTCTGGTGGGTTCTATGTTTGACCCAGAGAAAGAGGATTTGGCTCGATCTGTGTGTCGGGCCCGAAGTCGAACTGAGAAGTTTTTTCGTTTCTCTTCCTTTTCTGTCCTCTGGTAGTGACCATGAGGACTTCCTTCCAATGCATGCATTCTAAAAGGCAGACTTCCGGTAATGGCATGTCCGGATCTTTGGGCCCGATACTCGGCTCTTTCTGATATCCGATTGACAGCTGTCAGGGCTCTATAGTGCTGATAGAAGAGGAAAGGTATGCCAAGGCTTCTGAATGCCTGACATCTATTCTTGGTCGATGCTCGACTGTGATGAACTCAAACTTTGCTACCAAGGACTGGACGACATCAAGATATTTCGCCATCCGGTCGTCCTTGTCTTGATCATGACTCTCCACGCCCCCAGTTGGAGTGCCGTCTGGAGACCATAAATCAAAGCTTCGTATTCAGCCTCGTTGTTGGAAGCCGTGAATCCCAATCTGACAGACTTTACTGTCTTCTGTCCGTCTAGGCTAATCAGGAGACAACCAATGTCGGATCCTATATAATTACTGAACCCCTCAGTGTAGATTATCCATGCTTCGTTATCTTCTTTGGCCGGAGACTCCTTCGTCTGGGGGGTATTGTTCGCCCCCAACGTATATTCTTCTAAATCTGAGTTGACCAGGATGTCCTCAATGGGAAAGTCTGCCATCAAGGAGGCTACTGCATGTCCCTATTCTTCGGTTCTGGGTTCATACTTGATGTGGTATGCACTCAGATAGTTGGACCACTCGATCAACTGATTAGATTCCTCCTATTTTCCAAGAGCTTTTTTTAGCGGATATTCAGTGTAGACCTTGACTGCTCTCCTTTGGAAATACGGCTTTAGCCTTCTGGCTGCATGAAACAGGGCTAAGGCGATTTTCTCGATTTTTGAATATCTTGTCTCAGCTCCCTGTAACACTTTGTTGATGAAGTACACTGGCTTCTCCTCCAGCTCTTCTTCGAATATGACCGCACTGACTGCAATATCGAATGCGGCCAGGTAGATACCGACTGGTTGCCCAGTTTGAGGTGATGTAAGGACCGGAGGTTGAGTAAGATATGCCTTGATCTCGTTGAAGGCTTACTGATAAGTAGGATTCCATTCTGCATTGGCTTTGATTGCATTGAAGAACGACTTGCATCGGTCTGAGTACTGGGAGATGAACCTGTTGAGAGCGGCTAGTCTTCCGGTTAACCTTTGAAAGTTTTTTACTGTCTTTGGGGCAGGCATCTCCAGGACTGCAAGAATCTGATCTGGATTGGCTTCTATGCCCCGGTTTGTCATTAGGAAGCCAAGAAACTTGCCAGAAGAAAAACCAAATGAGCATTTGGCTGGATTTAGCTTCATGTTGTATCGTGTCAGGATATCGAATGTCTACTGTAGATTCCGCAAATGATTGTTTTTCTCCTTGGTTTTGACCACCTTGTCGTCTATGTAGAGTTCCATGGTCCGGCCTATGTGCTCGCTGAAGATGGTGTTGACCAGCTTCTGGTACGTTGCTCCGACGTTCTTCAGACCAATTGGCATCACCCGGTAACAGTAAAGCCCCCAGTCAGTGATGAATGCGGTATGTTTCTGATCTTCTTCATGAAGTGAAATCTGGTTGTATCCAGAGTAGGCGTCCATGAATGACAACCTCTGGTAACCAACCGTGGCGTCCACCATGTCTGTGATCCTAGGGAGTGGATATGGGTGCACAAGACATGCTTTGTTAAGATTAGTAAAATTGATGCAAACTCAAATCTTACCATTCTTCTTTGGGACAACCACGATGTTGGAGACCCAGGTAGGGTAGATGACCGATTTGATGAAGTTGACTAACAGAGTAGCCGGTCGACTTCTTCATTGACTGCCAGCTTTCGATCTGGCGCCATCCGCCTTGATTTCTGCTTGACCGGCTTGTGCTGAGGATCGATGTCCAGTCCATGACAGGTGATTAAAGGGTCAATTCCTGGCATTTAGCTGACGCTTCATGCGAAAACATGGTGATTTTGCCGGAGCAGTGTGATTATGAGATCCTTCTCAGCTCATGGTAGGCCAGAAGTGATGTAAGTAGTTTTGCGAGACTCGAGTCTCACTATGACTTCTTCTAGCTCGTCGACCGCTGGTGATATCCCAGTTTTCAAGTCTGGCTTCCCCTTGACAGGCTTGCCGGGAGCTGGTTGCTATTGATGAGAGTCCGTCAGGAAAATAGTATTTCCCTTGGTCTCCGAAATAGACTTTCCTTTGACAATATCGAGGTGGCATTTGAAAGCCATCCCTTGATCTCCTTTAACCCAGCAGATTCCGTCGGGAGTAGGGAATTTGAGGTTTTGGTAGAAGGTGGACACGATTGCTTTCATCTGATGAATCCAGACCCTCACCAGGATGACATTGTACCAGGAGGGGGAGTCGACCAGCAGGAAGTCTATCCCGACCGTATTGAACCCTACCGTGATTGGCAGGTGGAACCGCCAGGAGGACTGATTTGGCTCCACGTTGAACCCATAGATATGAGTCTCATCAGATTCGATGAGACACCTTAGATAGCTCCATAGCTTTGTAAGCACATGAGAACATGACACTGGAGGTGTTACCGACGTCGACCATGACTCGTTAGACCCGGTAGACCCCATCCATGCTGTGATAACCAGGGCGTCATTGTGTGGATAATGCACGCCCTATTCGTCTTCTTTGGTGAATGTCAAACCCCCAGGGACAATGGGCTCAGTGTTTGTCCCTTCGTTGAAGCTGAGCTGTCCTACTTCGAGGAGACGGACTTGAAGATGGGGCTGAAGATGATTGGCTATCTCCAGCCCTGGTTCTCTTCTTCCTTCTTAGGTTTGCATTCTCTTTTGTCAGCCGCTTGATAATTGTAGTTGGGGATTCGGCCGCTGAGCCTTTTCCCTTCTGTTGCTCGGTGAAACCTCCCCCCGCGGCTTGGGGAATGGCTCTCTGGTCTCTTCTTGCTGTGGCTACTCTGGATGGTACAGGATCTTGCGATGTTGGTATCCTAACAGTCCGATTGACTGTATTCGGATCACCAGGATTGTTAGTGATTTGCACCACTATATTTTCTGCCTCCGGCTGTCCACTTTCAGAATGCTATGAGCCATGACCATGACCCTTACTCCCGAGAACTGACTCTTGATTGACGGGCTCTGTTGCTTTAAGGACCGGAGACAAAAAAGAAAGGTTCTCAGTCTGACTTTCAGTAACTTAGATTATTCCACTGTTGGAACGAGTTGGACGTCTCTTACTTCCAGCCATTACTGCAACAACTCTCCGTATGACTGGATTGAGATTTTTTCAAGGCTCTGAAACTGATGGGAGATTCAGCCCCACGGTGGGCGCCAAAGAGTGTGGGTGCAAAAATTTGATACACCAACTCGAGATGTGTATTGATTAATCGAAAGGTTACAATGAAAGCCTTGTAAAAACCAAGATGGGATGGGGGTATACATTGAGACTGGATCTGATAGGATCAGACTGCCTACGTATCCAACGTGATGAACTTGGAATCAAGTCTCTGCTTCCACTAAGCTCTAATGGAGTTGCTCAGTGAAAGACTTTTAATTTAGGAGGTTGAGAACTCCCGCATTTATAGTGGACCGGAGGAGGCTGGCTCAACCACCCCTCCGATTTTGACTCCATGAACTCAGGTAGTTCAAACTGTGAAGATGTTCCGGCAGAGATAGTGTGCATGCATGCTGCTTGGCAGTTATCTCTCGGTTTGAATCCCGTTTGACCAGGACGACTGCCACGTGGCATCCTCTGATAGGCTCTGGTTCAACCTGAGTCTTCCTTTATCTTCTCCAGCGGGCTAGAACAGTGAGTTCTGTTGGCCTGGAATCTTGTTGGACTTATCTAGTTAGTTGGGACTTGGATTTGACCAAGTTTGAAAGCAAAGACGTGGGATAGATTCCTCAGACCGGAGGCCCAATCTGCATTGCATACACCCTGGCCAGGTCCTTTGGACTATGATAAGCCTTTGGATGAGCCTTCATCGCTGATGGACTTCAATGGGCCGGACCCGACCTACTTGATTGAGGTGGGCCTGGCTGATGTATGGGAGCCCACGGTTCAACTTCTTATACAGTAACCGGTGCTCCATCCACTGATAGTGGACCATCCGGCGGATCAAGATCCACAGAGCGTATGTAGACTTCCCGAGACCGGGTTGGGCCCTACCCGATAGCCCAGGTCTGGCTGGCTAATGCTCAGGTGCTCTCGGTTTGGCTTCTTATACAGCCACAGATGACACATGTCGGGTATTTTACCTAGGGTACACACAAACCCTATAGGTGATGATACCAAAGGTTTGAGGTTCCCTTCTAGTACATTACTGATCTCATATTTTTATCAAAATTCAAAACACGCTTACCTCCAAAAATTTTACTAATAAAATAGTATCAATTAAAAATATAGATATCCAGATATGAAAACTTAGAAATATAAAATTTGCAAACAGCGGTCAAATTTTGAGAAACAAAAAATGCAAATTTTGTTCTAGATATCAATTATCAATAACATAGTTTGATTTAGTTGAGAGATATTTCAAATGATAGGATTCATTTCCAACTGATTGTTCTTCTGTTGAGATTTGTCTTCGGACTACTTCATATCATCTATACCAGTTTCCTCCTGAGAATCAAGTTTTTCTTTCAATGGATCTACTTCACCTTGTGCATTCTCTGATTCCTTATCAACTTTTGTTTGATCACTTTGGGTGACAATGTCATCTTGTGCATCCTTTTTTCCTTGTCAACAACTCTTGTTTCATCAGTTTGGGTGACAATGTCATCTTGTGCATCCTCTGATTCCTAATAAGCTTTTGTTTAATCACTGTGGGCGATAATGTCATCTTGTGCATCATTTGTTTCCTTATCAGTAGCTTTCGTTTCATCACTTTGGGTGGCATGTTATGTCGTACCATCTAGTGAAGATATTGATTAGCTGCCAGTGAAAATAATAAAACAATATGTGAAGTAATGAAGGCAAATTATATTTATCCCTAATTCATGGTTGAAAACGAACGTTAACATGCATGTACCCGAAATGGAATACATCCATAAAGTGATAAAGAGATTGTAAGTAATATTATTACACCAAGTTTATAGTTTTGGCACATAACATTTGGCACAGTTTCAAGTCGAACCAAAGTTTGGCACAGTTTGGGTGTGTCAGGCTCGTTGCAAGACCATCGAGCTATTTGAAACTGTGTCAAATTTAGTCGTGGGTGTTTCTTTTTTCACCTGGAATGACCAACGCCGAGCACTTGGGTCTTGGGGATAATACATTAGAAAATTTTAAACTAGTAAGTAATGAAGAGAAGATAAGACATTTTGTGAGAGATCTTCTATCAAATCAGCACCCATAATTATTTTCTCAACTATAACATCAAACGTTTGAATTGCTTTTTTCAGTTTTGAACCATCAGGTAGCTTTTCAGTCATATCATCGGCTATGTTGTCCACCTTCCTGGCCACGACTTCTATATCTTCTGTTAAAGTCTCTATGTTGTGTATAATTTTATCTGCTTTATCTATACATATATATTTTTTGTCACAAACAAATCAGTACAATATATTTCTGATTTGATTATAGTCCATTAAGAAAAATAATCAAATAAATGGGGAATTTCATGATAAGACATTTAATTGCCAAAATTCAAGATCGAACTACTTTTTTTTTGGCTAAGTAAGTAGTATATAGATAACAAAAAGATACAATTTGTGAGGTGGGTGTAACATATCTACCCTTCACCTAGTCAGATCTTACATTAGCACTATAAGTTAAGTAAATCTATAGTATATCATGTCAGGATTTTCCCACTTCTCAACCAGAGTGGTTTCCCAACATGTAAAAACAATTCCTGTGATGCCTCTCTCAAAGCATGTTTTGACGCCTTATCTGCTGAAAACTTTGCCTCCCTCCAAATTGACGAAAGCAAAAGAAATGATATCTTATTTCCAACTTTGTTCCATCTATTTCTCAGAGACCACGGAATTTTTTGTTGTCTAAAAGCACTAACCACTGATTCTGCATCCGTTTCAACCCATAAGTTGTTCCATCCCTTGTTGACTGCTATTTCACATGCTGTAACTATAGCAGTACATTCTACCATATAACTATCCATCACACCAATATTCTGCCATGCTACAATTTCAAATTCACAAAAATAATTTCTAAATACCATTCCAATCCTTGCTGAAAGGGTCATTGCTGCACCATCCGTATTAATCTTCATCATCATGGTGTCAGGTGGAAACCACCTACACTTTTTAACTTGGCTTTGTGGTCCATATCTAGCTCTAATACCCCAGTTGTCCATAATATCCCTTTCTAAGGCACAACAAAAAACATTAACCTTAGAAAGTCATGCAGCTAATTGAACTTGACCTGTAGTGAATGTCTGACAGTAACTTAACTGGGGATTAGTGTTATCCAGTACCATTGCATTTCTTTGTTGCTATATTGCCATCATACAACCAACCACTGCTGCTGAACATAATTGTTTAATAATAAAAGGGCTCCATTCTTTTTCCATTTTCATTGCTTGTTTTAAAGATCTCAATGAGTTTAAACATCTGAATCTTTGTCTAACCCACACCCAAGTAGCCTGTGCAAAAGAGCATTCCCACAAAACATGAGTTACATCATCCTCTCCATTATAGCAAGCTCTACAACATGATGCAAGCATCACACCCACTGATTGGGCTCTTGTTTCCGATGGAACTCCATTCCTGACAAGCTTCCAAACTATTGCTGAAACATTAGGGTGAATGGTAGTAGACCAAATAAAAGAACACCATTTAGCCTCATTACTTCTTCCCTTGACCTGATTAAAAGCAGAACTGGCAGAAAAAATGCCGTTGATATCTGGGCACCAAACCATAAAATCCTTCTCCTCATTTTTCCCTTTAAAAACATTGCAAATACTCAGTCCAGCAACTTGAAGAATGTCAACCAATTCAATAGGTAACTCAAAGCTTGAGTGTACAATGAGGCATTGAACATCAAAGCCACTTCCCACCAACTTTGAAGAATGTCAACCAGTTCAATGCCTCATTAAAAGCAGATATCTCGACTACGTAACTGTAGTGCTTCCTTCAAAGATACATTCCCTAAGCAGTTGTGTCTCCAGATGTCAACATCAGAGCCACTTCCCACCATCCACTGTGAACTGTCCAGAACCTCTTCTATGACCTTTTTTATTCCAGGCCATATTGTAGAAGCTCTATGAAATTGTATTATGTTTCCATGTTTGCTGAAAAATTTGCTTCTCATGAACACATCAAATTTATCAAAACCAGTCAGAATTCCCCATGCTAATTTCATTAGCATTGAAGAGATAATATCTTTCAATCTCTTTATGCGTAGTCCACCTTCCCTTGTAGGTCTGCAGACTTTATCCCAAGCCACTGTGATTGTCCTAAGCTTAGAAGGATTTCATGTCCAAAGAAAATTGCGCATTGCTGTCTCTGCTTCTTTGATAACACTTTGGGGCCACCTACATATAGCCATGTTATAGATAGTGCCACCAGAAATAACAGAATTGATAAGAACATTTCTTCCTTGGAAAGACAACAAATTGCCTTTCCAACTTGTCATTTTTAGTGTGATTTTATTCAAAACTGAGCTACAAAGGGATCTAGTAACCCTACCATGAGCTAAATAAACACCAAGATATTTCACTGGCAGCCTTCCTTCTTGCATGCCTAATACTTGACACGCTTTGTTTTTTCTATTTGTTGCGAACCTCCCAAAAAAAGCACTGCATTTCTCCTTATTCATAGCTTGGCCTGTAGCTAACTGGTATCTATCCAAAAACACTACTAAATGTTTGACAGCTGTAAGGTCACCATTCAAAAAAATCATCATATCATCAGCAAATAAGAGTTGACTAGGTGCATCACAACCCCTATACTACACCATTGGTTTAATGTACTTAGAGGAAGATAAATAATTCATTCCTCTACTAAACATATCTTCAGCAATTGCAAAAAGTAAAAGACATAGTGGGTCTCCTTGCTTAATGCCTTTATGGGTCTTGAAGTAGCCAATAGGACCACCATTGAGCAAAATTGATAAATGAGTTGATTTAGTGAGAGCCTCAATCCAGGCCACCCATTGAGAAGAAAAACCAACTCTATCAAGAACTTCCAAAAGATAGTCCCAATTCAAAGAGTCAAAGGCCTGTGAGATGTCTAATTTTAGAGCCAAGTTACCTCCAAATCTCCGCCCTTGTAATTCATTAAACATTTCCGACGCCAAACCAATGTTAGACTGAACACTCCTGTCAGAGATAAACTGTAACGCCCTGGGATTTCGTCCTCGCTCATCCCGGTGCGTCGAGCACCATACCGCTCGCTAATGTCAATATTGTCCCCCTTTAGTCACTGCGGATATCCAGCAGTAGAGGGTTTTGGATCAGGGCCCACCCATGTGGTTTACCCCAAAAGGCCTTGACATTAGTTAGAGTATGGTTAAGCTCTATATACTACCAATACAACCACTTCCTTGGCAATGTGGGACTAACACCAACTCATGGGTGTTACAATCTCACCACCTTAGAAATAGAGCCGTCCTCGGCTCTGCAGTACACTCAGTACAGTCCCAAAATCTCCGACGTTCCCTGCTAAGTGAGACAAGTACCTGGCGCTCCTCCGGCCCTTCCAGCGTACTTCCCACCTGCAACAGGCGACCCGTCGTCGGCTCTGATACCAAGAAAACTGTCACGACCCTAATATCCAAAAATTGGCAAAAAGAGAGAATTTACATAATTACCCTCGGTAAGCCAATAAAAGGACAAAGGTTCGGGACAGTAATCTAAATAAACATTTGCACAAGGTAAAAATCCATAACCATTAATGACAAATACTTCAACACAAATAATTTGAACTCCCAATAACTTCCATATATAATCCAAAACTCCAAATATCAAATTACACAACTCCAATAAGAAAATTCAACAACTTCTACTGAGGCATTGTCTTTCCCAAATCAACAATAATCCAATAAATGAAATAAACTGAATAATCAACTGACAACGAATCAAAGAACTAAACCTACTGTGAAAGGTAACTCCTGCGAATCTCAAACTCCCTCTCGAACAACTGGATCTACACGAGCCTCCTGATGTTGCTCCCGATCGTACTCAACTGGATGCTCTCCTCCGCCTACGCTCCATAAGGATACGTACCCACGTGCAAAACAAGCAACATGGGTCAGCAAATTATGCTGGTATGAGTGGACAAGGGTAGGGAACTCCATTCCCAAAAACAATAAAATAACAGACTCCGCGGTCTATATATATTTAGCTCGTTTACTAAATAAATATTATATATTATAATAATACATTACCTGAGCTGCACCTCCTATTAGGATAGGTCGAGCCCTGCAAGAAATGTTAATTGACCTATCCTCCTGCAAAACTGTGTTAGTACAATAATATATAATTCATGGCATCTCAAGTCTCCACACTATATCTCAATCACTACCAATCAATCATTACACACAAACAACACTTCACAACCTATACCCAATCACTAGTACACCTCCCACAGGATGCACTCCACACATTTGCCATACCCACACTGCACCAGTGTGCCTTGACCATGGTTAAGACCCTCTACGCGGAAATCAAAACACAAGTGGGTGCTCACCTGCAAGCTTTGGCTAGCCTCGACGTATGCCTAACTCATGGCCTCTACTAGCTCCCTTGAGCTTTCTAATGTGGCGCCCAGACCAACCCCGAAGGCTATGAAGGTCTGTAGGGTCAGTTCCGCAGGCTAAGCCGTCTAGGAAATACCCAACAAAAAAAATGTTCCAAGTGTCAACCCGCAGGCTAAGCCATCTAGGGCAATATTTAATTTCTTAATCCTAATTCCACAGGTGCGGCAAATGTACTAATGGTTGGGCGACTATCAAACATCTAAACTATCAATCAATCAAGTAACACTCGACCATAAATTTCACATCAAATTCACATCAAATTCATTTTTGTATTCCTTTCGCATTTTCTAGATTAATCAAATACCGTCCATGGTATATAAAGCCATTCCAAGGCATTTATCAACTATATCCCAAGGTTTAGAAATAATCTTTTTTTTTTTTTTTTATTATTATTACACCTTTTCTCTGTCGTCATTAAATTCCTTATCATGCATAGCCATATACTAGAAATTTATACACGCGTCGTGACAAATCCATCTATGTATAAATTTTATACTGTATAAATTAAATCTTGAGATCGATACCACGATAACTGGTGTGCCCAATCCTAATAAGACTATATAATCACTACCACCCAAATCTCATTATACTTTCATATATCAAAGATAAAATCAAATCAAGAGAATTGACACTAAGGAAAAGTCATAAATCGTCACAATGAGTGAAGAGTGAATACTGTGTACAGTAATTTAGCATTATCTGATCATCTCTAACTTAAATTTTTAATCACACAAGTGCATAACAACTAAGCTATATATAAGAAGAAGTTATATAAGTGAATACTGTGTACAGTACGTTATATATATCCAACTCTATATAAGTCCTTAAGTTCTCTGCTTCAATCAAACAGATGTAATCAATTTTTTTTTAAAAGAAACATCAAGTCCACTCACAGTTATACCCCACCACCAAAGTTAAACTTACATAGTTTAATTAAATTAAACTAACTTAACCAAAATAACATCCACTCACCTGCTGCTATACCCACGCTACTGTTGATCTTCTTCCTCCTGTACAGGTCTGCAACTCCCAAAACAAAACACCGACACCAAACACTGCTTCTTCTCTCTTTTAATTTTTTTCGTTTGCGACTTCTTCTTCTTCAATTCTTCTTCAATTTCGATCACTCTAGTCGCAGCGCCGCCACTCTCAATCTCGATCTCTCTCTCTCTCTCTTTCGCAAACCTCTATTTTAAACTAAGCAAACAAAACCTTAATTAAATCTCTATATAATAGTGGTTAAGTCGGGCTGATCTAACGGTTTACAATTAATCCGATTCGCAATACCCCACATCTGATCGTGTTTTCCGAAATTCATAAGCCCAAACTGTTCGTGGGTGTTTTCTCCAAGTTTGAGTTATTTAAACCATAGTCCACTACTTTACAGTAATTATGCTTAAACCCTTGGTCCAGGGACTTTAACCCAATTACTTTTAATTCCAAATTAAAATTAGCATAAAACATAAAAGAGGGGGTTTACATAAACCCAGCTTGTTCTTCAACCACCACTTTATGAATCACCAGTTTCAGTCTGTTATGAAGAAGCTTTGAAATAATCTTAAACAGAAAATTTCCTAAGCAGATTGGCCTAAAATGACTCAACCTAGTAGGTTTTTTCTCTTTTGGAATTAAAGCAATAAAGTTTGCATTTAACCCACCTGGGACAACTGGGTTGAAAAAGAAGGACTGCACAACAAAACATACATCCAGTTTAATAATACTCCATGCCACTTGATAAAAATGTCCCTTGAAACCATCAGGTCCAAGTGAGCTATCAGCATTCATCTGGAAAAAAGTGAGCGCAATTTCATCATTACCAGGAATCACAGTCAACTGCACATTGTCTTCATCACTGATTGATTTTGGAATCAACTGTAGCATCTCCTCATCTCTAACACACTGTGTAGCCTTAAATTTATCATCAAAGAACTGCACCATGTAATCCTTGATCTCAGTCTGGTTTGTTAACAATCTACCATCCTCATTCTCAATCTGTGAAATAAGAGCATGGCCTTGCCTATTCTTCAACATGGTATGGAAAAAAGCCGTATTCCTTTCTCCTTCAATCTCCATTTTAACTCTACTTTTTTGCTTGATAAAAAAGGGCTTTATCAGACATAGCATTATCCAGAAAAAACTCCTTCTCTCTCAAAAGCAAAGCCATTTCCATATTATCAATATTTTGGTCAGCCCTAATCTGCATCTGGTAGAACTCATTCTTAGCAATTCTTATATTATTATCCAGATCACCAAACACAGTCTTGTTCCACTCTTTTAAAACACCTTTAAGTCTCTTCAGCTTCTTCGTGAGTCTAATCATAGGAGCACCCTCCATTGCTTGTTCCCAACTCTCTTTAACTAAAGCAAAAAAAGAGTCATGTTCATATTAGCAAACATTGAATCTAAAAGGGATATTAAAAGGTTTAGGACAGCTACAAGATTCCCCAAACAATGGAGAATGGTCTGATCCCAAACGAGCCAAAACCTTATTCTTCCATCCTGTGAATCTGGAAATCCAAGCCAAGTTATAGAGAGTTCTATCTAACTTGGCTAAAATTCTTCTTCTTCCCAATCTGTTGTTAGACCAAGAGACATCATTCCCAGATGAAGGACTTTCCTGGAGACTACAAAAGTTAATCATGTTATAGAACTCTTCCATAGCACCTCTAATTGGCAACCTACCACCCCTTTTTTCTTCATATCTCAAAACAACATTAAAATCTCCAATAATCAACCAAGGAAGCATTGTATTAATAGTGCACAATTCTTCCCATAATGGAATTCTGTTTGATCTCAATGAGGCAGCATGAACAAAAGTTATAAAACAATCATCCACCATAATGGAAATTTGTTGATCAGAAACAAAAATCGAGTTCACACTGAGACCTCTTTTCTGAAGTACCCAAAGATTACCCTTTCTTTCTTGCCTGTCATTATGTAAGAAGCAATCTTCAAAATTAACAAATCCTAAGCTAGAAAGAATTCCAAGCTTAGGTCTAACCTTTGGTTCCGCAATACAAACAATGTCAGGTTTGTACTCCACTAAAAGTTGTTGAAGTCTCTCCACAGCATTACTTTTAACTACTCCTCTAATATTCCAGTAAACTATCTTCATCCTAGCTAGTGAACTTCCTTGTTTTTTTTTTTGATCACTGAATAACTGTTGAATTGCTAGCACATGTCCTTGCCCTTGTATTCGGCAGGGCAAGTTCTTTATCCACAATCTTCCCTTTCTTACTTTCACTGTGCGAAAAGGTCTACAAAAAATATGATCAAGTAATAGCTCATCTAAAGAAGACGCAATAATAGAAATATGAGTATCGATACCAATGTACCCTCCTGTTGGAAGTGCGGGTGGATTATCAACCTGCACAAACTGTAGTCGTGGTATACCTACAATTGCACACTCTAACTCACCAGTCTCCTTTTGCGCAGGTGTTTTGATAACTGCATCATCCGAATGTTTACATTTTATTGTCGATGTATGGATACTGAAACAGTCACCACACATCCATTTGTTCATCCTTTTCAAAGTATCGTCAAACATCGAAAATAAACCTATATCAACCTTGATTGCATCTCTCAGCCTGTCGATGTCATTTACCCTCCTCAAATGATATTTCTTAACATGCGTTGGGATGTAGGAAGACTTGTGTCCATTACCCTCATCAATTGTAAGTACCCATCTGAGATACCTATTGTGCATCCATCTCAGTAATCTTTGCCTGATTTTTTTTTTTTTTTCGACAAAATCAACTTTTGTTGATAAGCTCAACAAATTACACAAAAGTAGAGGACAAACGCGCTACAAACTACGCGGCAAGTCCTTTCTGGATAGCAAGGAAATCAAATTTTTTTTTTTTTTTGCAATCGGTAATCTGGTTTCCTTTTAATGGTTGCCTACTTTAAGGCGACTTAGATAGACATTCACTCTTCGTTTTCAACGTAATTTTAATTTGCTTTCAATTAAATATACTTTAATTCAATTCCTAATTTGATTTTGGTTCGCATTGAGCTTTAATCCAATACCAACCATGACTACTACTTCAAATTCTTTAAGGGTTTCTAAAAACCCTAACTCTAGAGAGGTTTTTGAATTTGTGAGAGAGAATGAGATCCAAACTCCTAGTGCCAATCAGAGTGAAAACTATGATGATTTAGAAAGCTTAGAGGAAAAACTTCGTCGCAAATATGTAGTAGGTTTGATTAAGAGACTGGTTGAGAAGAGAATGATGGAGGCAAATCGAATAGAGGAAGAGAAACATGAATCCAAAATTTTGGCGTCTCCCAAAACTAATGTGAATGAAGAACTGCACATAGAAACCCTAGTTCAACGTAGCCATGATGATGATGGTGTGCAACAAGGGAAGCAGAACCAGTTGATGAACATACAAACGACTGAAGAATGGGCCAGTGGTGATGCTAATAGCAGACAAATAATACCAATGGTAGAAAACCCAAATGGTGGGAAGGAGAAATCTTGGGTTGACACTCTTGGGAGGAAGGCTGTTGGCCAAGAAAACCTCGAGTACGTTGCACCCAGCATAGTTGATGGGAAACCAGTGATACATTTCGAATCTAGTGAACTGGTTCATGTACAAGACAAGTTCTCTGACTTGGTAGTAGCATGTTTCGTAGGAAGACGGCCAGTTTATACATACATGAAAGAGACATGTACCGGGATGTGGAAGCCTAAAGAAGGGTTCACAATGCAGCCATACGAAGAGAAGATGTTTTCATTTATGTTTGAATCTGAAGATGGCAGGGTCAGTGTGTTGGAATTAGGGTCTTTTCATGTAGCAAGTCAGTTATGCGTCATAAGATCTTGGAAATTATTTTTGGAAGATGAAGTAAGGGAGATGAAGACTATACCTATTTGGGTAATTCTAAAAAATTATCCAATCGAGCTATGGGATCGAAAAGGGTTCAACAAGGTGTGCAGTGCCATAGGGAAGCCTCTTTTTGTTGACAAACTCAAATAGGAATGGAAAGGAACTTCACATGCCAGAGTATGTGTGGAGGTAGACGTTAACCGTAAGTACCATCTGAGATACCTATTGTGTTGAACAAGGTGAGATTAATCAAAATTCCGGTGGAATATAACTGGAAGCCACCCAAATGCAAGCATTGCAATGTATTTGGGCACCAGGATGCAAAATGCACAAAGAAATCAAGGAAAGTGGATAAAAATATAATGTTTGGATACAAAAAGAACATATAGTGTGGTGGAATTTTAAGAAAGATTCAATAAGGATTTCTAATCTATTAGAAATTTAGGTTGTTATTTATTTAGGAATTGGGTTACCAATTGGATTAACCAAAGAGGTTATAAATATTGGTGTTGTGTAACCATAAGAATTGGAGCAAAGAAAAAGTATGAGTGAGGGAGATTTGTGAGGAAACCTAAACTAAGGTTTCATTAGTTATTGTGAGTTCCCTTCTCAATTATCAATAAAGCTATCTCTCTTTGTCCCGTGGATGTAGGCATATTGTCGAACCACGTATATTATTGTGTTTCCGTATTTCTGTTTTAGTTTACATCTTTTGTGTTTGTTTCTTCATTAATCATATCAAGATCCTGTGTATTTATCATGACAAATTGGTATCAAGAGCTGAAGGTTATTCTTTTGGGTTGAAGACGGGATTTGGGAACGGTTTTGTTGGGTTTTAGGAATCTGTCCAGATTCGACACCCTGTAGTAAAACGACCATACCTTTGTACTCGGATATTGAAATAACGATTCGTGTTTTAGGTTGGAAAGTAGACTCGTCAGGCTTTCTAACAGTATATGGTACGTTTTGTGGTTCGAAGTATTATGTTCTCAGTACTTCGTTGAAGTTGACGGTTCCGATTGTCTTAGTTTGTTGAAAATCCAATCTTGGTTTTTTTAGTGGTATTGATTATTGAAGAGAAAGATGGTTGATTCGAATTCTTCGAATTCCAGCAGTAAGTACACAAAGGTGCATGGATTTGATATTATCAAATTCAATGGGAAGAATAACTTCACATCGTGGCAAACAGATGTGAAAGATATTTTTGTTAGTATGAAGCAAATCAAAGCCCTAAAGGGGAAACCTGAAACGACAAAGTTGCCAACAGGTTGGACGAATGATGATTGAGAAGAGTTTGATCAACAGGCATGCAGTACGATTAGTTTATATTTGACGAGGGATATCACATACAATTTTGCCTGTGAAACCTCGGCAAAGGAGTTATGGGAGAAGTTAGAGAATTGAAGCTCTATCTTAGTAAGGAATTGATGTCAGAACTCTATCTAAAGAGGCGTTTGTATTAGACAAGATTTACACCTGGTAAGTCTGTGATTGATCATATTAATGATTTTAATAAGATCTGTTCTGATTTAGCAAACATTGATGTGATGCTACCTGATGGTGAGAAAGCTATAATTTTATTATGTTCATTACCATCTTCGTGGGAAACAACAGTTGAATATTTTATTGCAAACAAAAAGACCACAAAGCAGTTGGTCTATGATAATGTTGTTTCGATGTTACAATCCAAAGCCATTAGAAAAAAGGAAGATGATGATGTAGTTCAGGCTGAGGGTATGTATGTTAGAGGTAGATCATCACATAGAGGTTCGTCGAGTTCTAAAAGTCGCTCTAAATCTCAGAAAAGAGATTTGAAGGATCTTGAGTGTTATTATTGTCATATCATGGGTTATTATAGTAAATATTGTCCTCAGGTTAAGGCTAAAGAAGAGAAGAGGAAGAAATCTAATCTGAACACTAAAGTTGCTAACATTGCTTAAAGTAGTGATAAGGTAGTAAAGTCTATTGGAGACAATGAGGATGAAGTGTTAACAGTTACATCAAATAGCTATTTAGCTGAAAGATGGTGTCTTGATTCAGCTGCTTCGTATCATATGTGTCCCGATAGGGAGTCTTTCACAACTTACAGAGAAGTAAATGGTGGTAAAGTCTTTATGGGCAATTCGAATGCCTGCAAGACAATTGGTGTTGGTACAGTACAGATCAAGACACATGATGGAGTTGTAAGAACCTTGACAGAAGTCAGGCATGTTCCTGATTTGAGAAAGGGTTTGATTTCGTTAGGTGTACTTGAAGATAGTGGTTTCAAGTTTACCAGTGAGAATGGTCTCTTGAAGGTATATTATGATGACAGGTTATATTTGATGGGCGAAAGACATGGAAACTTATATTTTCTTATTGGAGATATAATTTCAGGTGGAGCTATGGCTATGGTTTCTCAAGCGGTTGATGAGAAACAATTAACTTCTACTCAATTATGGCATATGCGGTTAGAGCATATGAATGAAAAAGGTTTATCTATATTGAGTAAAAAGGGTTTGCTTGGTGGCCAGAAAACTTGCAAGCTCGATTTTTGTGAGCATTGTGTATTTGGGAAGCAGTGCAAAGTTCGTTATGGTACCGTTGTTCACCGCACTAAGGGTACTTTAGATTATATACATTCAGATGTATGGGGTCCCTCTAGAACAATTTCTAAGGGAGGAGCAAGGTGGTTTGTGACCTTTATCGATGATTTCTCGCGGAGAGTTTGGTTGTACACCATGAAGCACAAAAACGAAGTCACCAATTTGTTTAAGAAGTGGAAAGTTATGGTTGAAAAACAGACTGGCCGTGTTGTGAAAAGAATACGTTCTGATCGACAATGGTGGAGAATACACTGAAGACCCATTGAAAGTTTATTGTGCAGAACAAGGTATCGTTAGACACTTCACAGTGAAAGGTACACCACAGCATGGGGTAGCTGAGCATATGAATCACACACTACTAGAGAAAGCACGGTGCATGTTATCCAATGCAGGTTTGGGTAAGGTATGGTGGGCTGAAACAGTAAATACGGCGTGCTATCTCCTGAATCGATCACCATCTACAACAATTGATTGTAAGACATCTATGGAAGTTTGGTCTGGTACACCTCCCGATTATTCAGATTTGAAGGTGTTTAGTTGTCCTGCTTATTTTCATATCAGAGAAGATAAGTTAAGAGTCAGGGCCAAGAAAGCTATTTTCTTGGGATATCCACAATGTATTAAGGGTTATCGTTTTTTTTTTTTTTTTTTTTTTTTTTAGGTTGGTAAGGGAGGTTGTGGGGACCCCTACCCCTTTTAAATTACGTGTGGAAACTTATATCAACAATCCACTGTTGACGTGTTTCGAATCCACGACCTCTCCACTTTGTGAGAGGGGTGCTACCATTGAGCCACAGGCTCATTCGCAAGGGTTATCGTTTATGGTGCCCATAGTTGAATAAATTCCAGATCAATCGTGATGTGACCTTTAATGAGAAAGCAATATTTGATTCAAAAAAATTCACAGGTTGGGACTCTCAACATGAGGGTGATGATAATGACAGTGATGGTAACGATACCATGCAGGTGGAGCATAATGTTCTATATTCATCTACAATAGATAAAGAGGTGATTGTTGTACATGTACCTACAAGTTCAGAGGTTACACAGGTAACTACAGACTCATATCCAGACACAGAGAGTGTAGATGATGAGATTGAAGAGGAGGTTCTTCTTGAAGATACTTTACTGCAGCAACAATTAGAGCAGCATCATGAGCGGCCATCTTTAGCATCTCAACGTGAACCACGTTTGAGAAACGCACCAGTTCGACTTGGTTTTGAGGATAGTGCATCTTTCGCATTATCAGTATTTTGTGATGATGAGCCTTCTACCTTTAAAGGGGCAATGAGAGGTATGTATGTGTTCATTATGGTCAGCTCAGTTTTTTTTTTTTTTTTTTTACAATCTTCGCCGAGGTGGAGAATTGTAGAAAAGTGACATGTGGAGGTTACATGTAATGGATTCCTATTAGGAATCCGTTTCCTTATTTGGCAACAAGTTTGGTGGAATTCTAAGAAGGATTCAATAAGGATTTCTAATCTATTAGAAATTTAAGTTGTTGTTGATTTAGGAATTGGGTTACCAATTGGACTAACCAAAGAGGTTATAAATATTGGTGGTGTGTAACCATAAGAATTGGAGCAAAGAAGAAAGTATGAGTGAGGGAGATTTGTGAGGAAACCTAAACTAAGGTTTCATTAGTTATTGTGTAGTTCACTTCTCAATTATCAATAAAGCTATCTCTCTTAATTTGTCCCGTAGATGTAGGCATATTGCCGAACCACGTATATTATTGTGTTTCCGTATTTCTGTTTTAGTTTACATCTTTTGTGTAATCATATCAAGATCCTGTATATTTATCATAACAATTTTATGGCGACAAACTTAGGGTGTTGGAACATGCGAGGCTTTAATAAATCATCCAAACATACAGAAGTGTGAAGTCTAATGGTTAAGCATGAGCTGAGGATAATAGGTCTGGTAGAAACTAGAGTTAAGAAGGGAAAGATGCAAGATATCATGGCAAATATGTGCCCTGGTTGGTTGCACATGGAGAACTATTCTTTTAACCAACTAGGCAGAATTTGGCTATGCTGGAACCCCAATGAATGCACACTAAATAACTTTCTGTACGGATTGCAGCACATCACAGCCGAGGTATGTTCTTTTAGTGGTAAGATGTTTATGATAACTATTGTGTATGCCACTAATGATGCCTTGAGAAGAAGAGAATTGTGGACTCATCTTATGAATGTAGGCATGAGGTGCACGGTGCCTTGGCTAGTACTTGGGGACTTCAACACAGTTCTGAGTACCAAAGAGAAGGTAGAAGGCAGAAGGCGATGCGGTTCCAAATAATTATACTGAATTCTTACAGTGTGTGAACGTAGCTGGATTGATTGACATGAAATACACCGGTGATTACTTAACTTGGAATAATGGTCAGGATAACAGAACGTGGTGCAAGTTGGACAGGTCATTAATAAATTGTGAATGGGCTCTCACTTACCCAGAGCATGAGATGTTTAGATTCAACTTGCTATATAAAAAAATCTTGCTATACAATTCAACTTTTTTAACTATCATACCAACAGTATACAGATTCATACAATTTAATTGAGGAATTGTACATGGAAATGTTTACCACCACTGCCGTGAGGTCTAGATCAAGAGGCTAATTTACCCTTTGACAAGTTGTGCGTATCTCGCCTTGAGTACCAGTTAAGGGACTTAAGTTCCCCATTTTAACCATTGCATTCATGAAATCTGTTGAAAAGGCACTAGCAGCATTGGCATATGTCCTTACAATCGAATCGGTCGAGCCACCGTTAAACAACACCTGATCAGAGTTAAGAAGTCCTCTTCTGTTCATCAATGCCTGGAAATAATTGTTTCCAAAACGACCTGGGCTTTGAGGGTCTAGTGGTGCTAAGTTGCCATCTCCACCACTACGAGGACAAGTTGCCTGCCTAGACACTGCGAATGCGGGATCGATGTTGCTAGTATTACTATAGATTCGATCTCTAAAAGAAGAGCATTGGGCTTGGCCTATTGAGTGTGCTCCAGATAAAGCTACCATTTCTCGTTCACTAAAGCCTTTACGTTGAAATATGTCTATGATCCTTGGAAGATCGTGAAAGAAGGCGGGGAGATCGCTTCTTGCTCCTGCAATGTTTGGAGTTCTTGTATCTCTCCTTCCTACTGGAACTGAATAACTTGGTCCTCCAAGCTGAGATACAAAATGAAATTTTGGTTATAACTAATATATATGGGAATACAATTATGTTTTTGAATTCCATTATCTAAATTCATTCAATCAACGCCAGTTAGTTTACTTACTTCAACAATGGAGTCTCGGCTACTAATGGCTAGGATGTCTGCACATGAAACTACACTACGCCCACATGCTCTATCAACCTGTGCCTTTATGCTATCAATAACATCATACCCTCTTACCATAGCAATATTGCCTGGGGCATTTCTTTCACCGCCAGACAATAGAATTCCTCCATCACAACCCTGAAGCCATGAAAGCAATGCACCTTAATTAGATCATAAATACTACTTAACATAATTATATATAATTAAGACGACAATATAAACCATTTTGAGTAAGAAAATGAACTTACACTAACAAAACAATCATGAAAAAATAGACGTAAAATGGAAGCACCCATTCGACCATCTCTATTGATGACAGACCGTGTGGCTGACCGAACAGTATCAAAAACTGATGGGCATGTACTGGCATAGTAGGAGACTGAAAGCTGTGCTAAAGCAGCTGGTAAGGAAAAGGTGGTTAAAAGGACCATAACAAGACCTATTGAGAGAACTGAACTAGTACTGCTAGCCATTTGAGAATGATAAAGAACAAAACTTCTTATGTCTTTTGTTATTTTGCTTCAAAGCTAGAAAGAAAAGAAAGATTTTTTGTGAGTGATTTGCATGGATTGAAATAGCTTGTATTTATAATAATAGTAGATAGACAGTTGATAGAAATTAATACTTAAGAAAGGAAGGTGGTGTCCTGGTGACAAGTGACCAATTCTTTCATTAAAAAAAAAATGAAGGATAGGAAGACTAGTGACCAATTCTGTTGTCAGGGTTTGAAAAGATGTCTGGAGACAAATATATTGACCCAGCAATGAACTGAAATTTGACTCTAAGTTCAGTGTGGTTACAATGACGGCTAACTGGCTAAGATTTTCTTCTACGCGGTTCTAACCATTCTTTTTTAATAAAAAAAAATATCTTATCAAAAAATTAAATAAATAAATCCAGCACATGAAGTGATGGAGAAACATTATCAATATTTACACAACTAGTACATATTTTCCATTAGCACTTAATTGATATCATTTGGGTATCTGTAACTTTGAATTAAAATGTTTAGATAGTGAGTGCAAAAATGTTTTGAAGTACATTTTTATCAAACATTTTTGATGGGATGGCCACATTGTTTTCTGATTCACAGAAAAGCTTCGGTTAAACTTTCAGATTTTGCGCAAGGTTTCATCATAATAAAAAATAAATAGACGGGGGATACCTCTATGAATCCATCTCCGGGCTCCTTTGAGGATTTTGAGTATTTCGTCAAATGGGTAGCCGAGTGTTCACTAGCAGCAGACAGGTTGAAAGAAAGGCATCCGGAGGTATGGGCAGAAATCCAGCACCAGTGGACCAAAAAAGTTTCGGCGACGGTCAATAAAACCATTCACAAGTATCTAAATACTTGGAAACAAAATGGTACATGGAAACCATATCCATATTGTGACGACTCTTCGGATTCGGATATATATATATATATATATTTTAATCCAGGATATATGGTGAAAACAGTAAATAAAGAACAGAACAAGAAAATAGAAGAACATGTACTATTCACATAAAACAGTAAAATTAAAAAAGTACAGAGTAAAAAGAAGAGAAAACTTACAGAAAGAAAGCTTTATTCACATAAAAGTTGTACTAATTGTACAACCAAGTAGTAGTTACACACCCCCTAAAGAAAGCTTTAAGTAAAAACTAAAGACCGAAAGATTGAAAAACCAAAAGATTTACAAGAAGAAAAGAAAAGATTACAAAAGAAGAGCAAAAGGGAGAAGAAGAGAGAAAGCTAAGCAAGTGTCGAAGCTTGTTCTCTTTCATTTACAAGGGCCTCTTATATAGGCAAAGTGAGAGGTGGGCCCTATTGAGCATCTTGTAAGTGGGTAGGTCCCATTGCGCACCTTGTGATGTGTGGGCCCCATTAAGCATCATGTAAGTAGGTGGGCCCCTTTGAGCACCTTGTGAGTGGGTGGTCCCCATTGAGCACCATGTGATGTGTGGACCCCATAGTCAGCTGATTGAACTGGTATGTGGACCCCATAATTTTTATCGGAGTCTGATAAATGGGCAGACATACTGTCCTGTGGATACTATTTTGTGGTCCCCTTATGATTTGCGGGATCTGATAAAGAAACCCTAATAAGGGAGATAATTGCTAAAGTTTAATTCTTTCTTTGGTTGTTATAGATGAAAAGTAAGATGAAGAAGCTGGAAAGACGATTGAAATTTTTCTAATAGTAGTGGTGGGTCCTGAGAAGGTAGACCCTATGTTACCCCATGGATGGGAAGTTTGGTTGCATTATTGGATGGAATAAATAATTCTTAAGGGTCAAATCATGGTAATAATTATTATAGGCATATAGAATAGGTAGTGTGAGTAAGGTTTTACTGAATTGAGGGTTTGTCTTTAAGCTGAAGAACCAACCGATGGCTAGAAATCAACAAGGGTTGGAAAGACACATGGGTCGTAACAATTTGTAGGCCTGTGATTAGGCGTGACATGGTATGATTGATAATTGAATTTGATAATCCGCCACGAGAAAGGAGAGTGGTGGGTGTCAATTCTATCTGATTAGAAGAATTTAATTTGAAATTGTAGTTCAGGGCTGTTAAATCGGAGGCGATAAGGTTTACGGCCGGGTCAAATTTAAACCACCAATTATCAAACCAGGTGGGAACTGAGTTTTTATTCTTTTCAAAATCAGAGGAAAAGTAGAAAACCCAGAAATATTCTTTTTGAGGGATTTGATGAAAAAAGGTATAAGTCCATGCATCCATATAATCCCAGTAATTAAAAGTCTGGTTACTAAAGCTATTAGCTTGAGTAAGGGGACCAATTAGGTCTTTGGTGGTAAGAGGATCACCCCATTCCACGTATTCCATTATATTATGGATAAAAGCTCTTCGATAAGGCATAGATGATTGGCCATTAATAATGGTTGGAGAATGATCCAAAGAGACGGGGGAAAGTTTTACCTTTTCCCTTATCAGAGCCCGAAATATGACCAGATTCCTGACCAGGAGAAGTCATTCCTGTAATGACAATAATAATGTCTGATTGCTTCAAAAGCATTGATAATGATGATATAATCATAATACTTGCATAACTTCAATTGGAAGTAATTAAATTATATAAAGATCATTTCATAAGAATTGAGAAATGGAGTTATGTCATTTGTAATTCTTCGACCATCATTGTGGCCAGTTCATAACATGACTATAAGTCAAAAATTCTTTGTAATTCTTCGACCATCATTGTGGCCAGTCCATAACATGACTATAAGTCAAAAAATCTTTATATTAAGAATTAGGTAAATATTCCCTCGATATCTAATAAGATTTTGAATCCATTGTCTATAAGACATTATGAGCTAATCCTTGTATTTGGATAAGACCATGGGAACATTGCAAATATTATCTTATAAGACAATAGGAATATTGCTATCTGATTCATAGGATAAAGAATTAGATTGTTCTTCATCAATTTGTTCTTCAAAAATCATTTTCTCTTTTAATTGTTGTATATACCCATTATTGGGTTTAATAGTGAATTCGAAAATAATTTTATTTCCCAAAAGGGTAGTATGAATACCTTCATCATCTACTCTTTCAATAGGCCAAATAAGGCTCAAGAAAGGTTTTCCTAAGATGACCATTTGAGATAGAGTATTAGATAGGACAAAAGGAGTTCTAATACGAATAGTATTATTACAGACTAGTACATCTGATAGTTTATAATTTATCTTCATAGAAGAACCATTTGCAGTATTCAAAGCATAATGAATTTTTTCAAAATATTTAGAAGGTACTAATCCTTCTCTTATGCAATTAAGATCTGACCCACTGTCTATCAGGGCAATGGTATCCAAAATAAAATCATGATTAATAATAAGTCTAGTATTAATATACCATTTCTGATTAATGCTATGATTCAGAGATAATAAATCCCCAATCTCTTCTTTAGTGATGGTAGGAGGAGGAAGAGTATTGTTGGTTTCAAGTTGGGAAATTCTCCACCTTAGATTTTCTATTTCAATTTTCAGATTATTCATTTCTCCTTTAAGATCAGACATAGTAGTTTCTTTAACCATAGTTCTTGATTCAATTCTATCAAAAACCTCTTGTAAAGAATAAGGTTTTAAAATACTGGAATTTAGATTAGTATTAGAAGAATTTTTTAAATATCTCTCAATAGCCTGTCTTTTTTCAATGGGATCGGATATCTTATCAATAATATCAAGAATTAAAGTCTGATTTTCAGATAGGACATTAATATTAAGCCCATTCATATCAATAATAGCTTTGTAATAGTCTTGGGAAGTCTTGCAATGTGTAGAACAACCTTTTCCAGACTGATTACCGCTACTAGAATCACTATTAGTGAGCTCTTCTATTTCCATAATATGGTCAGAAGAATCTTCAGAGTAATAACTACTAGAAGGTTCATAGTTATCAAGAATTTGATTGATTTATTTCTTAACATTGTCTTCAATGCTTAATTCATTGATTTGTTTACGAATATCAGTTTTAGAAGTACAACGGTTAGCATAATGACCTTTATTGCCACATTATTTATGGCAAGTAATATTTTTTAAATTCTTAGAATCCTTATTTGGGTAAGAATTTGATTTTTGCTTGGAAAAGACCTGGTCAGGTCTTTTATAAGTGTGACTTGAAGATTTCCTACGAAAAGGTTTCTTAAAAACTCTTTTTTGAGATATAACATTTTTATTTCTTTGTTTAGAACTAGGCATGTCATACCCAAATTGCTCACAAAATTGTCCTAATTCCTTTTTCCCAGTTAAATTCTAGGTTTTAAGCTGATTTTTAAGACGTTACAGAGGGCTAGCCCTTCAGAAGTGCATTCACTAATAAGTTCACCATAAGTATAAAAATCATAAGGGATCTGAATCCCATCATGCTTATTTTTAAGTCTATTTTTGACTTTTTCGGCAAATAGACGAGGTAAACCAGAAATGAATTTTTCTTTCCAAAAAGCATTATTACCATCATGCCTAACAGTGATTTTAGCCATGAAAACATCTTTATACCAACGGAAATGAGTCAACGTTGGACATTTTAAATTCATGAGCAAGTCTTTTCCCCGTTCATGGGCAGTCATAGTATTACCAATAAAATGTTTGATTATCGTTTGAATTAAGGTATAGACTGCATCCTCACTTTGAATAGGTTGTCCTGAGGTGCTGGGTTCTAGTTTTTTAGAACTATAAATTCCTTCTTTTTGACTAGGGGTAAGAATATTATCCCACCAGCCTTTTAATTGGCCCGTAAATCCGGCTATAATACAATTAGCTGTTTGTCTGTCCGTTTTATTGAAATTTTTACAAACAGTTGCAAACATAAGCATTCTATGTAGAGTGACATATATCAGATATTCAGATAAACTATCTATATTCCATTCGTAGATAGTTTTAACACTGTATGGAGTTTGTACAGCAATATAATCTTCTTCATTTAGAAGGTCTGTAGGAGTGGGCCTAGGATAATAGGTCCGAGTAGGCGGTATTTTAGCTTTATTAATTAGATTTGCTAAAATTTAGTTCATTAACTTCTTGTTCCATATTGTGCAAAATATTTTGAAATTCTTCAATATTTTCATCTGATAAATTTTTGTTAATAAAATTATCATTTTGTGATAAAACAACAATATGATTATCGGTTAATTTTATTCCTTTTAAGATATTGATTATTAGAAACAAATTATTGTTTGAAAAGGACTTGATTAGATCTACTATAGACAGATTTCTGACTAAAAGGTTTTTTGGAGACTTTTCTTTGAGAAATAATATTTTTAATACTAGGTGTTGAAACAAGTATAGTATTTTTGAATTGATTAGGATATTGTCCTGTTTCATAGTTCTCAGTTAATTTCTGAGTGTGAAGTTGATTTTGTAAAAGCACTTTATTACTAAAGGTTAACTTTGTAATAATAATTTCTTTACTAGAAGAGAAAAGGATAACATCATGTTTATCTTCTAGACTGACTTCGATATTAATATCTTCAGTATTCTTACTAGATATAATATTAATATTCTGTCATAATTCAATAATATTCTGTAATAATAATAATAATAAATTAGACTTATCCAACAAATTTATTAATTTAATTAGACTTACCCCACAGATTTCAACTTATTTAGAGAAACCCCACAGATTTATAACAGGTCAACCATCAGTTGACCAAGTCAAACCCATATTTGACATGTATTTTGACACAAATTATCCTAAATACCCTTAAACTTATTCACCCACCATTCCACTGATACTCATCTTCTTCTTCTCCAAAATTGGTTTTGTGCATCTTGTACACAGGAATTTGTGATACCAAACAATTAATATGTTGACCCATCATATAAAAAAAATAAAATTGGTACCTAAAACCCTAATTTAATTTACTTGATTTTACTTGAAGTGTTAGATATGCTCCATGTCTTGGTACTTTTTCATCTTGTTTTATCAACACTTTATTTTTTTTGTTTGGAATGTAGGGTTACATCTCCACCTTTGGATAAGAAATCAGATTTAACTTAATCTAAGAGTTGCAAAACCAAGTTATCATGGGTTTAAGTGAGTTTCTTGTCTATGTAAAATAGTTTAGGGGTATTTTAGGTACTTAATGTTAAAATACAAGTCAAATCTGAATTTTACTGGGTCAGCTGGCGGTTGACTAACAATTGTTATAAATCTGTGGGGTTTCTCTAAATAAGTTGAAATATGTGGGGTAAGTCTAATTAAATTGATAAATCTATGGGGTAAGTCCAATTTGCCCTAATAATAATAATAATAATAATCTTTTTTTTAAAAAAAAATCTATTTTGGAAGGGATGGGGATGTTTCAGACAAGAGAATGAGAAACGTGTTTCGATTCACCCTTATTTCGTATAGACAATCTGTTAGTCGTAAGATATAGGTAACCACAGTAATTTACAGGAATATAATGCAACACACTAACGGACTTTGTTGACTGTCTATTCTTCATGCTTATGGCTTCTTGTGTATTTCAGTTGTTAAACAATAATCAACTTGAAGGTCGACTTCCACAGAAAGTTTACTCTATTGGTGTTCATGGTGGAGCTATTGGCCAAGTTTCGAATCTCGTCAAAGTTTTGAGTAAGTTTCAATGGGAAGAATGCACATAGTTTACATTTAATGCTTAATAGGTGTGTATTTGTGAAAATTTGTCTTGACCTTTATCGACATCATTATGCTTTTATGTTGTGTCAGTGTAGAGTGCTTTATTCTTCCTAGCCAATTAAATATTGATTTTATAGTGCTATCAAATTGTATTAGTGTGTAATCTTTGATAGTAGACAATATTGGTTATCTGTACCTTGCCATATATCTCTTATAACATATTGATTTTTGCCCCATCTCCTATAAATTATTCATGTCCACCTATATGCATTATACAGTAGTTAAACCTTGCTTACATAACAAAAATTGTGTACGGTTGTTTTGTTTTTTTCCTATTTGATACATGATAAAAGTGTTGCAGAAGTTGAAATTGCAAGTAACACTGATCATCTTTATTCTAGATTTGAAGCGAAGTCCATTTATTTCTTTGTCTTGATATAACAACTTGATTGTGGCTACTAAATCTGAATTGTGAACCATAGGTAGTTGGAGTGATAAGAAGCTATTAAATATTAATATTAACTCAACTTCCAAATCAATTTGTGGTTTATGACCAACATAACTTGGTAAATTAAGCATTATTAGAGTGACGTGTTAAAGACCCCAAGGGAGCTCACAATAGTGCCTGATCATATCTTACATGCATCATGTATGCAACTCTAATTTTATTGATATCATTCTCCTTTCCCACTAACAATTCGCCTGTATCCATTTACTTAATTTATCTACAATCTGGCTAAGTCTACTAACACTTAAGAAAGTATCATCATTCACATACTATTACAAGACTCCTGGTGGTATCATTGTCAAGTTCGGTGGGTGATAAGTCCTCAAAAGTGTATATTTATCCCCCGAATAACACCTTGTTTGTTTAACACTTAGCTTATATTATTGTCTTATATCTTTTGATTAGTGTTTTCTTGTCTATTGTGTAGGTTTCATGAGCCGAAATGCGAATATTGTGTTAAAGCCCGAAAAAAGTCAAGAAAAGCCCACAAAAAGGAGAATTGATATTTGCACCCACAGATCTGCTGAGGGCACTCCACGGTCAGTCCTGTTGACTTGACTTTATGTCAAAGTGGGGTGGTCGAAATCTCAGCCCAAACCGGGTCCTATTGGAGCCCACAAGTCAGAATTTCAATTTAGGGCTTTATTTAAAGTCCAAACTTTAAAATGCTCTACAAGAAAATCCAGAAGTCTGATTTGGGCTCATGAGCTATCAAACTGAAGGTCTTGGTCCAAGCTACAACTTAAGCCCAAGAGATTTAAGTTTTGCTGAAGAGCTAATTCCTCTAGAAGACCAACAACAACAGCCATGAATTTGACCTAATTTGGAAGTCTTTGCATGTAAGTATTCTACTTTGTATTTTCTATATAAGAGAAGTAGTAGCTAAGGTTTAAGTAGATTTTTTATGAATTGAAGATTGAAGAAAAGTTCATCTTCTTCTTATTCTTTTGTATCAAACATAATATTCAATATCAATTCCATTATCTTTTCCATTATGATGACTTGTGATTTATTTATTTATTCCATGGTGTCATCATCAAGGATTAGTAGCTAAATCTCTTTAGGGGGATGGTTGAAGCACTCTAGATGATGCAAAAGCACCATGTTTGTTCTTATTGTTCTTTGTGATACAAAATACTTAATGCTTATTTACTTCTAATTTGCAGTATGAGGTAAGTATGATTATTTACATGTTCTTGTTATCCATGATGTTAAAATACTATTGTTAAGGTTTAGGGAGACCTAGCTTTAATGGTTTTATTTATATTGATTAAAGATGTGTAGTGAAATAACTGAGAGGTGATTATTAGATATCTGCAATTGATATCTTTTATTGGAACGTTTTTGTAATTAAGTTAAATAGCTGAGAGGTGATGATTTAGCTATGAATAAATATGTTGAGTTAATTAAATTGAATAGCTGAGAGATGATGGTTTGATTAATAAGACATATTCAATAGTATGCATAAGAAAATCCCGTTTTAATTGAGTGGAATAGCTCAGAGGTGACTACTTGATTGTTATAGGTATTAATGATTAATTGGAATAGGTGAGAGGTGACTAAATAATTGTTATAGATTGAACATGAAAGAACAACATGCTATGTTTGCATGGTTTACTTTGTGGATACCGATTCTTCCCCCTTTGTCATCATTAGTCTTCTTTACATCTCTACCATCTTCTTATAAGTTAGGGTTTATTTAATTATTGCCTGTAGGAAATTAGAATCAATCTCAATTCGTATTATTGATTCCCTTGGTGTTTCTAAACAATTGTTTTCTATTGTGTTTGAGCTAAGATCTCCCCCTCTGAGGTGGGTACGACCCTTGCTTATTACTTGTCTACTTTGATAACCAATTTATACAGGCACAAGAAGGAACTTCAAGTTAAAAAATATAATCTTTTGATAGAGATTAGAGATTAACATCCTTTGGTCTCTATCAAAATGACGTTGTTACCGGGGCAAGGTGTAACGCCCCGGGATTTCGTCCTCGCTCATCCCGGTGCGTCGAGCACCATACCGCTCACTAATGTCAATATTGTTCCCCTTTAGTCACTGCGGATATCCAGCAGTAGAAGGTTTTGGATCAGGGCCCACCCATGTGGTTTACCCCAAAAGGCCTTGACATTAGTTAGAGTATGGTTAAGCTCTATATACTACCAATACAACCACTTCCTTGGCAATGTGGGACTAACACGAACTCATGGGTGTTACAATCTCACCACCTTAGAAATAGAGCCGTCCTCGGCTCTGCAGTACACTAAGTACAGTCCCAAAATCCTATATAAAAATTACAACCATTGATTTTGCTAGAAATGAGAGATTAAATCACAACCGTTTATTATTCAGATGTATTTACAAAACTACCCTTAACAGTTGTTTCCAACTAAATGACGTGTACGGCTGAGATTAAACATGGATTTGTGCATACAACGAAAAGAGGACACGTGTTTGTAGCCGTTTGGAGGGTAATTTTGGCGGGAAAATTTTGAGAAGATAATCACTTCCAAACAAGAACCCTAACTTACCAAAAACCATTTTTCTTCTTCCAACCGCCTCCATTAACACAGTTACCATTTCTTGTTGAAATTATACCGTTTCAATTATTTCTTTGTAGTTCTAGAACTTTTAATTTTGACAAAGAATGGTTGTTGAATCCACCACCTCCAAAACCCTAGAAACAGTATCAATGTCTCTTAATGAGAAGTTTGAAGGAGCAATTGAAGAAAAAATTGAAGAGCAAGTAGAAGAAACTGAAGAGAAAGAAGCAGAATTTGGAAAGAAAGGCGAAGAAGAAGAAGAAGAGAAACATGTAGAAGAAGAACAGCAAATTGCAGGCGAAGAACAGCAAACCGAAGTGGGAGAACAACAAATCAAAGTGGGAGAACAGCAATTTGAGGTGGGAGAACAGCAAATTGAGGTGGGAGAACAACAAATTGAAGGAGGAGAACAGCGAATTGAAGAAGAACAACAACAAATGGAAGAAGAAGTAGACAAAATTCAAGAGTAACATGATGAAATTCCAGAATCAAGTGGAGTAGAACAGATGAGAAAGAAATATGGCCGTAATTTCAATGTAACGGTAAGATGCTCAATGAAGAAGGTAGGTGATCATTTTGGGAGTAAATTACCTCTGTTGGAGAAGGAAAATTTTAGTTCTTCATGCTTTAGGTATTTCTTAGATGTTCAAACAGATAAATTGCACATGATTACATCTGTTGTTACACAAATTGTGAAAGCTAGAGTTGGTAAATTGAAGTACAAGATTGGGGGAAAGGAAATGCAGTTCAAACCATTTGATGTGACTTTAAATTTAGGATTGAAAATTGGTCATGTACCACATGAGTTCATTTTCATGGAATCAGAAGTTCCAAGTCCATTTAGGGAGAAATATTTTGGCAAGAGGAAAAGCATTAAGGAAAAGAACATGAAAGATACAATTGAAGTAGCACGAAATGATCATAATTCTGGTGATGATGTGCATCGTTTGAATCGTTTGTTGCTTCTGTTAACATGCCTACTACCAGATGCATCTAATACCATTGATGTCAGGTATGGCTAAAATTCACACATTTATCTTCAAGTGTGGTTATATTATCTGCTAAATATGTTCATGTTATCTTCTAAAATTCACACAATGTTATCTGGCAACATTGTGGTTTTTATTCTTATATGCTAAATAGTAATATTTAGGCTTCATATTTGTGTACTGTTATCGGCTAAAAATCAGCATGTTATCCTCTAGACTTTAATCATGTCTCCTCTACATTTAGTATATGCACAAGGTTTAGGGTAAATATGTTATGTTATATAATGTTAACATGGTTTATGTATACTGTAATAGTCTTGTAACATATATGACCATTGATCTTAGGTATGTCGACCTTGCATCAAATCTTCAGAAATTTGATGAATTTCCTTGGGGAACTGTTGTGTTCAATCTGTTAGAAAATGCTCTAGAAACAGCAGCAACAAATGAAGCAGCCCAAAAACTGAGTTACAATCTACCTGGGTGTGTGCTTGCATTTATTGTCTGGGCATACAGCCACATCCCATATCTAGGTCCTAGAAGGTAAGCTGATGTACCACCATTCCCTAGGATGCTTGGTTGGAAGAATCTTCCAGGAAAAACAACATGTAGAGAAACCATTGATAAGAAGTTTAACCCTCCTCGCGGAAAAGCAATCGAAGTTGCTCCCCCTTTCCTTACTCTTCAAGAATCTGGTGAAGCACTTGTTGTTGAAGCAGAAAAGGTATGTATACTACTCTCTAATTAGGTTTTATATCCCATACATTATGCCTAGTCTATCTTGTAGATAGTAAATTCCTACATTACATATAACAATCTATCTGCATCCTCAAATTATGTCTATCTTATCGGCTAAAATTACAATTATATCCTCTAGACTCTGAAATATTATTTGTTAATATTAGCATGTACATAATGTTGTTGTAGTGGCAACAAGAACTTGACAAGCAAGAAAAGGATATAGGTGTGGGTTCACTGGAAAGAATTCTGAAGGGAGTGGTAAAAGACATTGAGGAAGGAGTTGTTTCTGGTGTAAGCAAGATATTGAAACCCGAGGCACTGAAAGGGGGGGTCTTCATCTTCAACCCAGAATAGAAACATTCCTAAAGGAAGGAAACAGAAGAAGAACACTACCCCCACCAGAAAGAGGAAAGAACCAAGTACCTCCACCAAAAAGAAAAAGGAACCAAGTGGGGTCACCACAAAGAGGAAGGAACCAAGTACCCCCACCAAAAAGAGGAAGGAACCAAGTACCCCCAGTAAGAGAAATGAAACTAAGAAGAGTGCAACAGCTGTAGCCAAGTCTAAAACAACTGTACCTGCCCCCAAGGCTAACCCTAAAACAACTGCTACACCCAAGACCAAAACAACTTTGGCACCCAAGTCAGTTCTGAAGAAGGGCAACACAACTACCCCCACCACCAAAGCAGTCTCCAAGAGTGGTGTTAATACAAGGAGTCAAAGCATTTCCACTCCAACCAAGAGAAAGCCTACTCCATCTAAAACCAATGCAAAGACCATTTCAAGTCCTAGTGCAGATAGAAAAGGCAAGAAAATTGCCAGTGAGAAGTTAAGTTCACCAATTGCAACAACTCCAGAGAGGTCTCAAACTATACGACTCTCTTTAGGTGGGATGAGGGTCACAAGGAGCACAAGTCAAATTAGAGAACAGGAGAAGCAACAAGTGACCCCACCTCCACCTCCACCAAAGAAACAGAAGACCATCCCACCTCCTACCAGAAAACAACCTCTTAGGTATGAATTTCAGTTATATCCTCTATATCCCTAATTATTAGCAGCTAATTGTTAACTTTATACCATCTAATATTTGTCTTATATCCTCAGGCAAAGCAAAGTAGCAGGTCTTGACAGGTCATGGAGGAAAAATATTAAAGCCAAAGATGCAAGAATTGCTGAGAGGAAAAATGCCAAAGAAGAAACTAAAAAAAGAAGATTTATTCCAAGGCCAGATAGTGATGAAGATGAGGACATACATGTTCAAAAGAAAGGAAAAAGCACCCAAGGGGGGCTGAGATAGAAAAAAAAGGATGATGGAGCAGTTGAAGGAGCAGTTGAAGGAGAAGGAAAGAATGTTGAAGAAAAAGTTGAAGGAAAAGGAAAAATTGAAGGAGAAGTTGAAGGAAAACTTAGTAATGAAGGAAAAGTTGAAGGAGAAGAAAAAGTCCAAGGAGAAGGAGAAGAAAAAAAATGAAAGTGGAGGAAAGATTGCAGTAGAAGCTAATAATGAAGGAAATGTTAAAGGAGAAGAAAAGGTTGATGGAGAAGGACAAAATGAAAGTGAAGGAAAGGTTGCAGTGGAAAGTAATACAGCACAAGAAGTTATTGTTGCTGATGCAATGGCAATATTGGCCCAATCAGATATTCTTGATACTACCATGGAGCATGTGCAGGAGTTGGCCATCCTCAAGTCTGAGAATACTGATGTGCAAGATCTGAAAGAGTTGCCTACTAAAATTCAAGAGGTAGATGCTAAGGAGGATGAGCAAGATGAAGAAGATTATAGCTTTGATGATGACATTCCAGCTCCTAAGAATATTCCTCAAGAATATTTAGTGGAAATAGATGGTGCATCAGCTGGTGAGATGGGTAATCTTGAACACCATGAAGATGATATAGTTTTCACTGGTGATTTAGAAGAAGATGAAGAAGTGGATAAGCAAGCTATTGATGACTTTAACAACAGCCAGAAAAGATTGAGAAAAAAGAATCAGGGGAAGGAAGAGGGGAAAGAAGTTGATGCTCAGCTGATGATTACCATGGGCATGTCATTTCTAGACAGAACTACAACTCATAATGAGATAGATGTTTTGAACTATTACTGGTGGTTGGCGAAGGAGCCAAATTTTGAGCATAAAGTGATGAGAGTTTATGGATATGGACTGGAAGTCCATGTGAAGCAGTTTTACAGCCTATGGAACACTAATTGGGTGCATGGAGATATCATTGAAGCCTATGTTAGCTTGATCATTCGTTGGTATGGAATGATGAGGAGGCATATCAACCCACATAATCAGTATGCTATTGTTCCAACAATATATTTTGCTGTAAGTATTTTTTTTTTTTTTTTTTTTTTTTTGTAAAGTTCTTATACTTGAACCTTTAAGTAGAGGATACAGTTTTGTTATTTAGAGTTTACACTATGAGTAATTTGGTGATACAAATATTTTGTTTGGTTGTGTCAGGGCATGCTTTATGGTGATGTTCAATATACATACAATAGGCGTATGAGGGATCCAACTTTTGCTGCACTATCACCAACAAACAGAGTTAGGAGTGGTGCCTTCAAAATTAAGATAGGTGCCATAAACATTATGAGCCTTACTGGTCATATGGAGAACCAAGTTTCCCCTTACCATGCAAAGGCTATACTTATTCCTTTACAAGTAAGAGTATTGACTTTGTACCCTCTAATGTACTTTAAGAACATCCTCTAACAACAAAGGTAATATCTGCTAAAACCTATGATATTTGTTAATAATGCTGGTCAATGATAACCACTGGGTGCTCTTGAGTTTCAGCTTTAAGGAAAAGAAGGTGAGAATATATGACTCTTTGGGCTTGAAGAGACCATCAAGACAACAGATAGGGTTGGAGAAAATGTTGCCTTATGTGGTCTTTGCTGCTGACCCTAACATTCCAGATTTTGACTTGGAATTTGCATGGGAAAGGGAGTTTGTGAATTGCCCAGAACAAGATGATGGTCACAGCTGTGGTGTTTTTTTGCTTGGTTACATTGATTGTATAGTCAGGGGTAGGGAACTTGATTTCAAGAGAAGGTCTGCTCTTATGAGGAAACGTGTTGCTATGGACCTTGTTCAGTGTGGATTGAAGCCACCAAGTAAGGGTGTATGAACAGTGTGACTAAACTTTTGTAAAACTAGATAAGTTTAATGTCCCGTCAATATTTACTTTCAGTTCAATGTATTTTGATACTTTTGAGGGATGTTCTTCAATGGTCATAAAGAATATTAGTTGGATGGTGAAAAAAATTAGTCAAATGCTTGGAATCCGCGTCTTGATCTACCACTTTATTAAATGTTACTAGTATAAATCCATGCAGAGGTTACAACTCAAACAAACCATTCTTGAGAGCATTTTTTTTTCAAAACTATGGCTTCTATTTCTGTTTCTCTACTCAAGGATGCAGATGAATGCTTTCTGAAGTTTCTCAAAATATCAGACCCTTTCCTTGGAAGTTTCAGTGATGATGAAGAAGATGATGATGACGAAGAAGAGTCTGATTCCTTGAATACCTCAGCAAGTGAAGAGAAGAAAGATGATGAGTCTGATTCCTTGAATACCTCAGATTATGTCTAGCCCAATCCTCTTGTTGAGTACCCTGATGACAGCGATGTGCCTTCTTCCCAAGAATGTGTTGCTGGAAAGGATAAGGACATAGCAGAGGAAGATGAGGTGCAGAGCAGCTTTTCTGGTGAAAATGAAGAAGAAGAAGACGAAGAAGAAGAAGAAGATTACGATGATGATGAGTGAAAGTTTTCTTTTATGTTTGCTGAAGTGTTTTCTGTTTTTTTTATGTTGTTGAAGTTTTTGTTTTTCTTGTCTTGTATGGATGTACAAACCCTTTTCCTTTGCCTTCCCTTATGCAAATTATGAAAGTATTATTATATTACATGTTCTGTTCGTCCAATATTTAGTATACGTTAGAGGATACATAATTACTAGTTAGAGATACTAATCATCACCATTAGAGGATACAGATGTGATATCTGGAAGATAAGCGAAGAAACATACAAATTAAAAGGCAATCTACAAAATGTGCCATATACAGGCAAACATAGAACAAAATGGTCAAAGTCTGGTACAACTTCCAAAACACTCCCAACACTTAATAGGAATCAGGTGGTCAAAAAATATTCAAAGTATGGTACACCTTGAGCTTTTTCACTCCTGTAATGTTGGATGTACAAATGATTTTCATTAATACAACAAGTTAGTATACATTAGATGGTAACGTTTCACTAGTTGGAGGATATTAATCCTTCAACTAGCGGATACATATTTGCCATATAAAAGGCAAACATAAAACAAAATGGTCAAAATCTGGTACACCTTCCAAAGGCATAACTTAGATAAAAAAACACCCAACACTTAATAGGAATCAGGTGGTCCATTAGGTAAAGGTTGGAAAAAATAGTCAAAGTCTGGTACAACTTCAATACATGTTGATTTGTTGTGTCCTGTACCCCTACACCTTGAGCATCTTCTCTCCTGTACTGGGATACCTTCAAGTTTGCCTCTCCTTCTCTTTTTCTTTGGACGTCCAGGCATAACACATGGTAGTGGTGGAAGAATCTTTCTGCCTACTCTATCCTTTGGCCATTCATCCTTTCCTCTTGTGGGTCTCCAATTGTCTTTGTAGGTCTCCATATATGTCTCCCTTCTGTAGTACACACCACAAAATGTGTATGGATCCATTTGACATTCTCTAATGACAGACATTGCGTGCTCACAGGGTATTCCCATAGTTTGCCACCATTTGCATGTACATTCTCTTGCATTCAAGTCCACCACACATGTCCTGCTCTCACCATAAACTGTCCAAATAGTTGGAGATATCTTCTCACGAGTGAAAGTTCTACCTCTCCAAGCATTATGCAAAATTTGTTCGTGGCACCACTTAGTTACAGGTGTCTAGAATTTCTCACCATCAACACGATAATCTCTGTGATGCCTCATGATGTTGGCATGAATTCTTTCGACCAGATTTGTAGCAGGAAGCATTCTTTCTAGTATAATCATTCTATTCCATGACTCCACATGATTAGTGTAAATAATTCCATATCTGCTTAAGAAGAGGAGAAAGATATACAATTAACCGGTATGATAACTATACTTAGACGGTAGAATGACTACTAGTAGAGGATATTGAAATGCATAGATACCGACCTGGGTTTCTCCTGAAACGCACTAGCCCACTTATTTAGTGGTCCAATTGCCATTAGGCTGTGGTATGCCTTTGGAGATATGGCCCATATTTGCAGCATCAAACCCCAGAACTCATTTTGATTGAGTGTCTTGGCAGCCTCTTTAAGCAACCACCTTACTTTTGCATTCCCATATTTAAGGGACATGTGTTGGGCACAATACATATGACAAGCCTTGGGCAAAATCTTTGGTACAGCTTGAATAATACTTTTGTGCCTATCTGAAAGAAGCACAAACTCGTGGTCAGTCCCAACCACATGGTCCCTAAGTTTTTCAAGAAACCATTCCCAATACTCATTGTTTTCTTTTTGCATAAGGGCAAAAGCAATAGGGAACACATGATTATTTCCTTCAATTCCAATTGCTGATAGTACAACTCCAGGATATCTCCTTTTCAGAAATGTTCCATCTATAATGATTACCGATCTTAATGTGTTTCTGTAAGCTCTCACAGTTATACCATATGACCAGAACATACATTGGAATTCATCACCAGGGCCTGTGATAATATCAGTCTGAGAATCTGGATCGACCAACTTAAGTTCATTACAGTATGTTTCAAGTTGTTGATATGACTCACTGAAGCTTCCCCTTAACTACAATTGGAGGATAAAAATGACTAATTAGAGGAGATGATAAAAGTAAGTAGCCGAGATATATGAATGAACTAGAGGATAAGATAGGAAGGTGCAATTTTAAATAGAACAATACCTTGGCCAATGCCTTTTCTTTAGCTCTCCAAGCAACTTTGTACGAAATCTGGGTAAGATATTCCTCCTCAATTTGGCTTTTTAGTTGTTTGGATGTAAGATCTTCATTATTTCGTAATTTTCTCGCAATTTTAGATGCAACCCAATCACTATCAGCTTGACGATTTTTTGATCCAAGTCTGAACTTCCCACATGTGTGACGCTCATCAATGCATCTTATTTGCCAAGTACCATTCAAATTTGGTGTAGCACGAACATACCATGGGCAAGTTGGAACTTTACATTTCCAATACACCATTTTCATCTCAGTTTTATACTTATTCAGGTCAAACTCCTCATCGATTGCAAAAGATTTCATGTCTCTCATAAAATCATCCCGACACAAATATATCTGCCCAATCTTAGGGAACAAGTACTTATTGTGTAAAGGTTCAGTGTGTGGAGCACAACCTCTATTGATCCGACGAAGATTTGCGTATATATTATGTAGTTCTTGTTTGATTTCATCATCTTCATCTCGATTGTTCTAAGATGGGTAATGCCTTTGACGTCGTACACTATCTTCATCCCGATTGTTCTGCTGCTGTGGAGGATTTGTCTAATTTTGAACATTGTCTTGTTGTTGTGGATCATTTGTTTGACTTGCGAAATTACCCTCCTCATGTTGAGCATTGTCATGGCTTGGAAAATGTTCTGGAACTTGTCCATGACTTGGTATATTGCTCTCATGTTGTGAAGCATTGTTGTCGCTAGATGCATGTCTGTATCTATCCTCTAAGTTGCTTCTAACATTGGCTAAACGTGTAGACGTACCTGCTACATCTAAGGGGTTTTCTTTTCCACCATAAAACCTTGACAGGGGTGTAGGGCCTTCTTCCTGGCTATCTGAATGTTGTGAACCAAACATAGGCGCAGAATCATCATACATCTGATCTTCCAGTTCATCCTCTGTGGTCCAAATGATTGGTGAATCATGCACATCCAATAGAGATTTTGTATAAGTTGCATCGCTATCGTCGTCGGCTATCGAACAATCTTTACCTTCATCTTGTGGTTGCTCTTCACCTGCCCATTGAGCTTGATCTTTTAGTTGTGTTTGTTGCAGTGCATTATATTCTTCAATTTCCTCGGAGAATCCTTTCCAAAATCCATCATTATTACACATCTCAGAAAGAATTGCCGCTGCAGCACACTCCTTAGCGGATAGATTGGGAGAATTAGAGGATATATCCCCAGCATTAGAGGATATGTTATGAGAACTGTACCCAACTTTATTATCAGCTCCAATTTGCACAACATTAGCCACCAATGGAGATTCACTTCTAGATGAAACTCTAGAAGGAGCATGAGGGGAAGTTGTTATAACAGCTTGGGGATAAGTCCCAGGTGGGGTATCCAATACAAGAGGTTGTTGTTCATTCCCATCCCCCTTTGAGAAGATAACATGGCTCTTCTGTGCTGATGCAGGGTCTAGGAGATATTGGGAAGAAATACAACCTTGTTTTACAGGTGTGGAAAAATCTGAATAATCAGGTTGATTACCCCAATCTGTTGGAGGGGTAGGTTCTGGGAAAAGGTTAGGGTTCATAAAGATGGTATCTTTATAAAGATTCTATCTTTTCATGAGATACCATCTTTAAATCGCCAACACCTTCACCACATTTTTGTCATAAAACAGAACAAAACGTATGTTAAAATGCTTACACAAATCAACGACACCTACTGCATTCAAAGCCAAACAACAACACCTACTTTATTGTCCAAACATTGAAATCTGCAAATTTAAGAACATTTAAAGCTTACTTACCTAATTTACTGTTCATCTGGACTTCATTTGCAATTAGAGCTTTCGATTTTGCCTTTTTCTTTGGTGGCATTTTGGGTGTGAAGAAGTACAATGTTTGTGTGTTTAAGTTTGGGGAGAAGAATAGTGTAGAAGAAGGTGCAGAACAAAGGGAGAACAAACAATGTTAAGGTTCAGAGAAAAATCGAAAAAGTAGAAGAAGAGAAGAGATGAAGATGACGTGGTTGTATGTGCAATACATTAATTAGAAAATCCAACGGTAAGGATCTATTGTTTCCAATCCAACGGCTAAGTTTGATTTAATGTCCTTATCTAAAACTTAAATACAATAAAGGAATCTTTTCTTTTCAACCAAAAAGTTAATTTGATGGAGACAAGAGCAACAGATGTACAGAAGGGTATAATTGTAAAGAAAAAGTAGGCAAGTGGGGTAAGGTGGCTATTTGGTAAGATTAGCTCTCATTGGTGGCTATATGGGAAGAGACACCTAAAGGTGGTGGTTTTTTGAGAAATTTCCCTAATTGATATCATTTGGGTATCTGTAACTAATGTCAATATTGTCCCCCTTTAGTCACTGCGGATATCCAGCAGTAGAGGGTTTTGGATCAGGGCCCTCCCATGTGGTTTACCCCAAAAGGCCTTGACATTAGTTAGAGTATGGTTAAGCTTTATATACTACCAATACAACCATTTCCTTCGCAATGTGGGACTAACACCAAATCATTGGTGTTACACAAGGAACCGAGTTCATTCAAACACAAGCGAGAATAGTAGTTTTGGGACATCATCCCATTTCTATTCCTCCCACCCTTCTATTTTTATTTTTTTTATTTATTGTTTTTTATTTCTTGTTATTTAGTCCTCTTATTGATCTTGCAGCGAAGACGGATTGAAAAAAGCTCGAAGAACATAGTCAAAATCAAATTTTTAGAAAAATCACACATTCAGGATTTTTTCTGAAAAGTTACTGGTTCAACTTGGACCCGATCTCGAGTCGAGTTCTAATTGGCATACAACAATCTCGAGTCGAGTTCTCGGCATGAATTTTCCTCGTTTTGCGTAATTTTTCCAGGACGTTCCAGAGCAGTTTTTCAAGAAATCTTTTTTCCTATTGAGTCATGGAGAGGTGAACTAAGTAGGTTTATTTTTCCAGCATTTTTGGAGACTTGTAAGATATTTAATTATTCGATCCACGAAGGGGTCGCGGTTGTAATGTTTTTAAAGTAGGTGTTGTTAGGTTTTATTTTTTGTGTGCTCACGACGGATAGTAGAGTAAGGTTGTGGACCGGCGCCTCTCCCTCAAGGAAGTGGCGTATTACTGTGCCACCGAAGAGCTTCCACTGGCGAAGGCTGCCTATCAGAGGGAGAAGAAGGGCGGTGACGGCTCCGGTCCTTCTTCTGAACCTTAGCTTGGTTAGATTTTTGTAATAGGCTCATGTCCCAGTTTCCGGGGGACTCCCACTTGTGTATCTTTTTCCCTGAAAAAAAAATAAAAAATTTTGTTATGCAAAAACATCTTGTTAGATATCTTTATGTTAATTTCAGCATTTATTACAACTATCTATCTCCCTCGCCCCCTTATCATTTTAAGAAATTTTTCTTGGGACGATAACAGTTCTTTTTCTCGCTGACTTCATGGCGATCCATGGTTTGTTTCATGCTCAAAGGGGATTTGACCCTGCCTTGCAAGCTTTGATCCAGGGGCAGACTAGCTTGTCTAACATCCCCGGTTTTTAAGAGTGGATAGCCTCGCTCTTAAATTTTACCAAAATCGGGCTCAGCGACCCAATCGAACGTAACTGGTACTAGAACTGGAAATTTGTCCGAGCATTCTAGGCCTAGCCGCCCTGTAGAGGTTGGCAAAGGACTTGCTGGGTGGAGGTCGGTACTCTGTCACCCATTGTGTTAAGACTGGAAGCTAGGTCTAGGCATCTTAGGCCTAAAGGTTGCATAACTCTGCATTTAGGGCTTGTTAGGATCGGAAACTAGGTCCAGGCATCTTGGGTTGGATGGGGTTTTCGATCCATGTCATCCTTGGTTTCCAATACCGGAAGCTAGGTCCGGGTGTCTTGGGCCTAAAAGGAGCATGACTGTGCATTTAGGGCTTGTCAGGATCGGAAACTAGGTCCGGGCATCCCGGGTTGGATGGGGTTTTCGATCCCTGTCATCCTTGGTTACCAAGACCGGAACCTAGGTCCGGGCATCTTGGGCCTAAAAGAAAAATAACTCTGTATTTAGGACTTAGACAAGATCGGAAACTAGGTCTGGGCATCCTGGGTTGGATGGGGTTTTCGTTCCCTTTCATCCTTGGTTACCAGGACCAGAAGCTAGGTCCGAGTGTCTTGGGCCTAAAAGAAGCATAACTCTGTATTTAGGACTTAGACAGGATCGTAAACTAGGTCTGGGCATCCTGAACTTTAGTGGAGACATGATCCCAGTTTTCTCCGAGCTTGCCGGCTGTTGTATCTTTAGTCATAAATTTGACATTCCTCATGACCCAGTCGCCTGGATTGAACTTTCTCTCTACGACTCGCTTGTCGTATCCTCGTTTTATAGTTTCCTTGTACCGGAGGAGGTGTTGCAGGGCTTGTTCTCTTTTATCGTCAAGAACGGCATTTTCTCTTGCTAGGATCCCTTCATTCTCCCCGGTAAGGACTACATCAGTACGAGTTGTCGGAACTAGCAGTTCTGTTGGCATTACCGCTTCTTCTCGAAAGGTAAGCTGAAAGGGTGTCATCCCGGTGGACCTTCTTGGAGTGGTCCGGTATGCCCATAAGACCCCGGGAGTTGCATTACCCAGTTGTTTTTCGCTTTATCCAATCGCTTCTTGGGCGTATCCAAGATGACCCAGTTGGATGCTTCTGCTTGCCCGTTTCCCTGAGGGTAGTACGGGGCTGAGAAGTTGTGTTTGATCCCCAAAGACTTACAGATTAACCAGATATTATCGCAGTCGAACTGTTCCCCATTATCTGACACCAGCTCTTGGGGAATTCCAAACTTGCAGATTATATTTTTCCATAGAAATCTTCTCACATCGGAGGCGCATACCTGTACCAATGCTATGGTTTCGACCCATTTGGTGAAATAATCTGTAGCGACAAGTAAGAACCTGACTGAGTGTGGAGCCTTAGGGAGTTGTCTAGTCCCTACTTGGCGAAAGGCCATGCGCTCAGGATGGGGTGTAGTTCATTTGTCGAGGCATGACCGACCGGGGCATGCTTCTGATAAGGGAGGCATGCCTGGGTAAACTTCTTGGCGTCTGTCATCATGTGCAGCCACCATTATCCTTGGATCATTGTCTTATGTGCTAGATTCCTGCTCCCAGAATGGTTGCCGCAGATCCCAACATGGATTTCCTTTAGTATGATCAGGGTTCGTTCTGGAATGAGACACTTGAACAAGACCTCGGAGCCATGCCTCTTCATATATAGCCTGTGTGACTCCTGGTGTAGGATGACAGTGAACTTCCACGCATCCCTCCTAACTTTGGCTGATAGCTTTGGATCTTCGGGGAGTAGATGGTGGATGAGGAAGTTGATGTATGGCCTCCTCCAGTCGTGGTCGTTGCTGGACTGCAGTTCGGCGTCGATTCTGTGTACTTCCAAATTCAGGTTATCTAGAATTTCTTCGATTGGTTCCTCCGGCGGGAGCTCCAAATCGATGTGAACATGCGAGAGTGGTGGTTTTGACGGGTCTGGTTCGTCCGGTTCCGTCGAAGGTGGCATTGCTTCCATCCGGCCTCTAGTGAGGCAAGGATTCTAGTCTTCAAGCTATGATTCTGGTGGGTTCTATGTTTGACCCAGAGAAAGAGGATTTGGCTCGATCTGTGTGTCGGGCCCGAAGTCGAACTGAGAAGTTTTTTCGTTTCTCTTCCTTTTCTGTCCTCTGGTAGTGACCATGAGGACTTCCTTCCAATGCATGCATTCTAAAAGGCAGACTTCCGGTAATGGCATGTCCGGATCTTTGGGCCCGATACTCGGCTCTTTCTGATATCCGATTGACAGCTGTCGGGGCTCTATAGTGCTGATAGAAGAGGAAAGGTATGCCAAGGCTTCTGCATGCCTGACATCTATTCTTGGTCGATGCTCGACTGTGATGAACTCGAACTTTGCTACCAAGGAGTGGACGACATCAAGATATTTCGCCATCCGGTCGTCCTTGTCTTGATCATGACTCTCCGCGCCCCGAGTTGGAGTGCCGTCTGGAGACCATAAATCAAAGCTTCGTATTCAGCCTCATTGTTGGAAGCCGTGAATCCCAATCTGACAGACTTTACTGTCTTCTGTCCGTCTAGGCTAATCAGGAGACAACCAATGTCGGATCCTATATAATTACTGGACCCCTCAGTGTAGATTATCCATGCTTCGTTATCTTCTTTGGCCAGAGACTCCTTCGTCTGGGGGGTATTGTTCGCCCCCAATGTATATTCTTCTAAATCTGAGTTGACCAGGATGTCCTCAATGGGAAAGTCTGCCATCAAGGAGGCTACTGCATGTCCCTATTCTTCGGTTCTGGGTTCATACTTGATGTGGTATGCACTCAGATAGTTGGACCACTCGATCAACTGATTAGATTCCTCCTATTTTCCAAGAGCTTTTTTTAGCGGATATTCAGTGTAGACCTTGACTGCATGAACCAGGGCTAAGGCGATTTTCTCGATTTTTGAATATTTGTCTCAGCTCCCTGTAACACGTTGTTGATGAAGTATACTGGCTTCTCCTCCAGCTCTTCTTCGAATATGACCGCACTGACTGCAATATCGAATGCGGCCAGGTAGATACCGACTGGTTGCCCAGTTTGAGGTGCTGTAAGGACCGGAGGTTGAGTAAGATATGCCTTGATCTCGTTGAAGGCTTACTGATAAGTAGGATTCCATTCTGCATTGGCTTTGATTGCATTGAAGAACGACTTGCATCGGTTTGAGTACTGGGAGATGAACCTGCTGAGAGCGGCTAGTCTTCAGGTTAACCTTTGAAAATTGTTTACTGTCTTTGGGGCAGGCATCTCCAGGACTGCAAGAATCTGATCTGGATTGGCTTCTATGCCCCGGTTTGTCATTAGGAAGCCAAGATACTTGCCAGAAGAAAAACCTAATGAGCATTTGGCTGGATTTAGCTTCATGTTGTATCGTGTCAGGATATCGAATGTCTACTGTAGATTCGGCAAATGATTGTTTTTCTCCTTGGTTTTGACCACCTTGTCGTCTATGTAGAGTTCCATGGTCCAGCCTATGTGCTCGCTGAAGATGGTGTTGACCAGCTTCTGGTACGTTGCTCCGACGTTCTTCAGACCAAATGGCATGACCCGGTAACAGTAAAGCCCCCAGTCAGTGATGAATGCGGTATGTTTCTGATCTTCTTCATGAAGTGAAATCTAGTTGTATCCAGAGTAGGCGTCCATGAATGACAACCTCTGGTAACCAACCGTGGCGTCCACCATGTCTGTGATCCTAGGGAGTGGATATGGGTGCACAAGACATGCTTTGTTAAGATTAGTAAAATCGATGCAAACTCGAATCTTACCATTCTTCTTTGGGACAACCACGATGTTGGAGACCCAAGTAGGGTAGATGACCGATTTGATGAAGTTGACTAACAGAGTAGCCGGTCAACTTCTTCATTGACTGCCAGCTTTCGATCTGGCGCCATCCGCCTTGATTTCTGCTTGACCGGCTTGTGCTGAGGATCGATGTCCAGTCCATGACAGGTGATTAAAAGGTCAATTCCTGGCATTTAGCTGACGCTTCATGCGATAATATGGTGATTTTGCCGGAGCAGTGTGATTATGAGATCCTTCTCAGCTCGTGGTAAGCCAGAAGTGATGTAAGTAGTTTTGTGAGACTCGAGTCCCACTATGACTTCTTCAAGCTCGTCGACCGCTGGTGATATCCCAGTTTTCAAGTCTGGCTTCCCCTTAACAGGCTTCCCGAGAGCTGGTTGCTATTGATGAGAGTCCGTCAGGAAAATAGTATTTCCCTTGGTCTCCGAAATAGACTTTCCATTGACAACATCGAGGTGGCATTTGAAAGCCATCCCTTGATCTCCTTTAACCCAGCAGATTCCGTCGGGAGTAGGAAATTTGAGGTTTTCGTAGAAGGTGGACACGATTGCTTTCATCTGATGAATCCAGACCCTCACCAGGATGACATTGTACCAGGAGGGGGAGTCGACCAGCAGGAAGTCTATCCCGACCGTATTGAACCCTACCGTGATTGGTAGGTGGAACCGCCCGGAGGACTGAGTTGGCTCCACGTTGAACCCATAGATATGAGTCTCATCAGATTCGATGAGACACCTTAGATAGCTCCATAGCTTTGTAAGCACATGAGAACATGACACTGGAGGTGCTACCAACGTCGACCATGACTCGTTAGACCCGGTAGACACCAATCCATGCTGTGATAACCAGGGCGTCATTGTGTGGATAATGCACCCCCAGGGACAATGGGCTCAGTGTTTGTCCCTTCGTTGAAGCTGAGCTGTCCTACTTCGAGGAGATGAACTTGAAGACGGCGCTGAAAATGATTGGCTATCTCCAGCCCTGGTTCTCTTCTTCCTTCTTAGGTTTGCATTCTCTTTTGTCAGCCGCTTGATAATTGCAGTTGGGGATTCGGCCGCTGAGCCTTTTCCCTTCTGTTGCTTGGTGAAACCTCCCCCCGCGGCTTGGGGAATGGTTCTCTGGTCTCTTCTTGCTGCGGCTACTCTGGATGGTTCAGGATCTTGCGATGTTGGTATCCTAACAGTCCGATTGACTGTATTCGGATCACCAGGATTGTTAGTGATTTGCACCACTATATTTTCTGCCTCCGGCTGTCCACTTTCAGAATGCTGTGAGCCATGACCATGACCCTTACTCCCGAGAACTGACTCTTGATTGACGGGCTCTGTTGCTTTAAGGACCGGAAACAAAAAAGAAAGGTTCTCAGTCTGACTTTCAGTAACTTGGATTATTCCACTGTTAGAACGAGTCAGACGTCTCTTACTTCCAGCCATTACTGCAACAACTCTCCGTATGACTGGATTGAGATTTTTTCAAGGCTCTGAAACTGATGGGAGATTCAGCCCCACGGTGGGCGCCAAAGAGTGTGGGTGCAAAAATTTGATCCACCAACTCGAGATGTGTATTGATTAATCGAAAGGTTACAATGAAAGCCTTGTAAAAACCAAGATGGGATGGGGGTATACAATGAGACTGGACCTGATAGGATCAGACTGCCTACGTATCCAACGTGATGAACTTGGAATCAAGTCTCTGCTTCCACTAAGCTCTAATGGAGTTGCTCAGTGAAAGACTCTTAATTTAGGAGGTTGAGAACTCTCGCATTTATAGTGGACCGGAGGAGGCTGGCTCAACCACCCCTCCGATTTTAACTCCATGAACTCAGGTAGTTCAAACTGTGAAGATGTTCCCGCAGAGATAGTGTGCATGCATGCTGCTTGGCGGTTATCTCTCGGTTTGAATCCCCTTTGACCAGGACGACTGCCACGTGGCATCCTCTGATAGGCTCTGGTTCAACCTGAGTCTTCCTTTATCTTCTCCAGTGAAACCGGCACGAAGTGGTTTGACATCAATTTTGTGACAAAGTGTCTTTGGTTATCTCGCCTTGAATTCATTGTTAGGAAAACCAAGATGTACGCATGGTCGTCTCGTGTCCTTGTGTCTCTTAGGTCTGTCTAGGGAAAGTTATTGGGTTCTGGACGTACGTACCGAGTTAGGACGTACGTACGTTCACTGAAGCAGCGAACTTCTTTTGGTCAGGACGTACGTACTCAGTTAGGACGTTCGTACGTCCAGGTAGTCAGCAGACGTGTTTTCGTATGGAGACGTACGTACCGGTTTAGAGCGTTCGTACGTCATGTTAGGCAGCAGTCTTATTTTTGTGTGGCGACGTTCGAACGTCATATCGACGTACGAACGTCCAAAGTCGGTTTGCACAGTTTCGGCCCATTTTCCTAGGTTTTCAACCCTAAGTATAAATAGGGTTTCTCTTCTACAGAACAAGATAGTTCTTTGGCCGTCCATCCTTCTCCTTGTTCTTGTGTTTTGGTTAGGTTTTTGATATTAAACTTGTTTGTGGCTATTGAACTCAATTCCCTTTCTTCCCCCTTTTCTCAATTCATATCTGTGTGATCTTCAAGAGTTATTGTGAATTCGGCTTCGAGTCTTCTTGTGTGTTCATCAAGAAGTCGAGTGTCTTGTGCGTACATCAAGGTGCTCTGGTGAAGTCAAGGTGTTAGAGATAACCAGGAGTATCAACTCGCAGTGAGTGCAGGTAGTTGATAGGTTTGTACATCTCTTTTCATCTAGTGGATTATTTTGTTGTCGCGAGGACAACCGTGGACGTTTCCCAGTTTGGGTTTTACCACGTTAAAAACTTCTGTGTGTTATTTACTTTCTGCGTATTGTTTGTTTGCTTGTTTTGAATTCACATTTGTTATACTAGCACTATTTGTAGTTTCTCATCCAGTGGGCTAGAACAGTGAGTTCTGTTGGCCTGGAATCTTGTTGGACTTATCTAGTTAGTTGGGACTTGGATTTGACCAAGTTTGAAAGCAAAGACGTGGGATAGACTCCTCAGACCGGAGGCCCAATCTGCATTGCATACACCCTGGCCAGGTCCTTTGGACTATGATAAGCCTTTGGATGAGCCTTCATCGCTGATGGACTTCAATGGGCCGGACCCGGCCTACTTGATTGAGGTGGGCCTGGCTGATGTATGGGAGCCCACGGTTCAACTTCTTATACAGTAACCGGTGCTCCATCCACTGATAGTGGACCATCCCGCGGATCAAGATCCACAGAGCGTATGTAGACTTCCCGAGACCGGGTTGGGCCCTACCCGATAGCCCAGGTCTGGCTGGCTAATGCTCAGGTGCTCTCGGTTTGGCTTCTTATACAGCCACAGATGACACATGTCGGGTATTTTACCTAGGGTACACACAAACCCTATAGGTGATGATACCAAAGGTTTGAGGTTCCCTTCTAGTACATTACTGATCTCATATTTTTATCAAAATTCAAAACACGCTTACCTCCAAAAATTTTACTAATAAAATAGTATCAATTAAAAATCTAGATATCCAGATATGAAAACTTAGAAATATAAAATTTGCAAACAGCGGTCAAATTTTGAGAAACAAAAAATGCAAATTTTGTTCTAGATATCAATTATCAATAACATAGTTTGATTTAGTTGAGAGATATTTCAAATGATAGGATTCATTTCCAACTGGTTGTTCTTCTGTTGAGATTTGTCTTTGGACTACTTCATATCATCTATACCAGTTTCCTCCTGAGAATCAAGTTTTTCTTTCAATGGATCTACTTCACCTTGTGCATTCTCTGATTCCTTATCAACTTTTGTTTCATCACTTTGGGTGACAATGTCATCTTGTGCATCCTTTTTTCCTTGTCAACAACTCTTGTTTCATCAGTTTGGGTGACAATGTCATCTTGTGCATCCTCTGATTCCTAATAAGCTTTTGTTTAATCACTGTGGGCGACAATGTCATCTTGTGCATCATTTGTTTCCTTATCAGTAGCTTTCGTTTCATCACTTTGGGTGGCATGTTATGTCGTACCATCTAGTGAAGATATTGATTAGCTGCCAGTGAAAATAATAAAACAATATGTGAAGTAATGAAGGCAAATTATATTTATCCCTAATTCATGGTTGAAAACGAACGTTAACATGCATGTAGCCGAAATGGAATACATCCATAAAGTGATAAAGAGATTGTAAGTAATATTATTACACCAAGTTTATAGTTTTGGCATATAACATTTGGCACAGTTTCAAGTCGAACCAAAGTTTAACACAGTTTGGGTGTGTTAGGCTCGTTGCAAGACCATCGAGCTATTTGAAACTATGTCAAATTTAGTCGTGGGTGTTTTTTTTTTCACCTGGAATGACCAACGCCGAGCACTTGGGTCTTGGGGATAATACTTAGAAAATTTTAAACTAGTAAGTAATGAAGAGAAGATAAGACATTTTGTGAGAGATCTTCTATCAAATCAGCACCCATAATTATTTTCTCAACTATAACATCAAACGTTTGAATTGCTTTCTTCAGTTTTGAACCATCAGGTAGCTTTTCAGTCATATCATCGGCTATGTTGTCCACCTTCCTGGCCACGACTTCTATATCTTCTGTTAAAGTCTCTATGTTGTGTATAATTTTATCTGCTTTATCTATACATATATATTTTTTGTCACAAACAAATCAGTACAATATATTTCTGATTTGATTATAGTCTATTAAGAAAAATAATCAAATAAATGGGGAATTTCATGATAAGACATTTAACTGCCAAAATTCAAGATCGAACTACTTTTTTTTTGGCTAAGTAAGTAGTATATAGATAACAAAAAGATACAATTTGTGAGGTGGGTGTAACATATCTACCCTTCACCTAGTCAGATCTTACATTCTATAAGTTAAGTAAATCTATAGTATATCATGTCAGGATTTTCCCACTTCTTCAACCAGAGTGGTTTCCCAACATGTAAAAACAATTCATGTGATGCCTCTCTCAAAGCATGTTTTGACGCCTTATCTGCTGAAAACTTTGCCTCCCTCCAAATTGACGAAAACAAAAGAAATGATATCTTATTTCCAACTTTGTTCCATCTATTTCTCAGAGACCACGAAATTTTTTGTTGTTTAAAAGCACTAACCACTGATTCTGCATCCGTTTCAACCCATAAGTTGTTCCATCCCTTGTTGACTACTATTTCACATGCTGTAACTATAGCAGTACATTCTACCATATAACTATCCATCACACCAATATTCTGCCATGCTACAATTTCAAATTCACAAAAATAATTTCTAAATACCATTCCAATCCTTGCTGAAAGGGTCATTGCTGCACCATCCGTATTAATCTTCATCATCATGGGGTCAGGTGGAAACCACCTACACTCTTTAACTTGGCTTTGTGGTCCATATCTAGCTCTAATACCCCAGTTGTCCATAATATCCCTTTCTAAGGCACAACAAAAAACATTAACCTTAGAAAGTCATGCAGCTAATTGAACTTGACCTGTAATGAATGTCTGACAGTAACTTAACTGGGGATTAGTGTTATCCAGTACCATTGCATTCCTTTGTTGCTATATTGCCATCATACAACCAACCATTGCTGCTGACCATAATTGTTTAATAAAAGGGATCCATTCTTTTTCCATTTTCATTGCTTGTTTTAAAGATCTCATTGAGTTTAAACATCTGAATCTTTGTCTAACCCACACCCAAGTTGTAAAACCCGTTTATAGTATAAATTTTTGTTTGTTAAATTTTATTGGATTATGAAATATTGCATAGATGTCTTTAAGGGTTTAGAGTTAATTTTCTATTAAGTTGAAGGATGATATATTAAATATAAAAAAAAAATAGATAGAATTGGGTTGGGTAACAGATTCATTTATGGTCCTAAAATAAAGCCCATTAACTTCTCTCTATAGTATTTATATTAAAATAGTAGGGTTTCATTCATTTTTTTATAACACCATATATGGGAGAAGAAAAATTGGAAGAAAGCTAAAAGGAGATTTGGATTTTTATGCTTATACAAGTGAGTAGACGTTTCTTTGTTATTGTTTCTATTTCTGTTTTCTGAAATTTCAGATTGTTGACTCATCTTTGACAAATCATAGAAAATTCGTTTGAAAAGCTTTTTAATTGATTCCAAAAACCCTGAACACTATATTGAAATGTCTTCGTTCGATTAATTAATACCAATTTACGAAGGTTATGTTAATAGGGTGAAAAACGACTTGCAATTATGACAACCGTTGCGGTTTTTAGTTTCTGTACCATTTTAGTATCGTAAGGTTTTGATCCCTCTAGACTTAATAATATTTAACAACATATATAAATTTCAGAATTTACTGCAAGGTAATTAATTCTAAATAATTTATTCAACGTAGTTATTTTCAGATATCCAGTATAATTTTACTGCTACCTTTCTGTTTGCGTGGCTGTCATAGAAAAATCATAGAAGACTCGTTACTCAACATATATTGATGAATTTACTTGTTTTAGAAAATAGACCTTCTGAACTATAATTTCTATGTTTAGAAATACTTTAAATTATGAGGGTAATATGGTGAAAAATGGTCAGGAAGTCTGACGTAGATTATTTTGGGATTTCTTTCTGAAATCTGGTAGGATTGAGTAAAACAATTGTTTAATTATTTTCTATATATCGAAACTATTCCAGATTTTTATGCCAAGTAATATTTTCATAGTAAAAGGTTGTATTAAAATTTTATAAGATTTGAGTAATTATTTTTAGATGTGTGAATTTGAAAGATGAATGTTATTGTTTGGCAGATTTATGTAAAGAGTTTCTTTTTAGCATATATGTTTTCCTTTGGGTTTGTCCTTTTGTTTGATTGTCAAGTTGAAAGAAATAGACACAACTAAAAGTAGTCTAAATATGGAAGTAGATTAGTATATAATGACATGTTAATTGATTAATTATGTTTAAAGTAACCTAGAAAGTTATATTGATGAACGCCTAGATATGGCTCCATACCAATGGATGGTATATGAATAGAGAAACGAAATGCGTACTGGACTTGAGATTTAATTATAAATGATTTGGAATGGTTTGATACGATGGACGGTATACATTCGATTTGAAAAATAAGAACGGAATACGAAATGGACTTGAAATTTAATTGTTGGACAATGGTTGTGTGATTGCTTGATTAGTTTAGTTGTTTTGGTAGTCGCCCAAGCATTAGTACATTTGTCGCACCTCTGGACTTAGGTTAAAGAAATTAATTATCACCCTAGACGGCTTAGCCTGCGGGTTGACTCTTTGATTATATTTGGGTATTTCCTAGACGGCTTAGCCTGCGGAACTGACCCTTCAGACCTTCATAGCCTTCGGGGTTGGTCTGGGCGCCACATTAGAAAGCTCAAGGGAGCTATTAGAGATCATGAGTTAGGCATACGTCGAGGTTAGCTAAAACTTGCAGGTGAGCACCCACTAGGGTTTTGGTTTCCACGTAGAGGTTCTTAACCATGGTCAAGGCACACTGGTGCAGTGTGGGTATGGCAAATGTGTGGAGTGCATCCTGTGGGAGGTGTACTAATGATTGGGCATAGGTTGTAAGTTTTAGGATTGTTAAACCCGAGCACCGGCTAGAGGCCAGGACGTGGTTTTGTAACTTTAGATTCGTTGTTTGGTAGTGTGCTAAGGCTTTTGATATTGTAATGCTTGGTGCTAATTAATGTTATGGGTAAATTTTATATACTTTGATTATGAATCGAAGGTAACTATGATTATGTGGAAGAACTGCGTTGTTTTATTTATTATGGGTATTAATAGTCGTAATTGAACTTGTCATTTTGGTAGATTATAACTTATGGAGAGTTAGAATGAATCATTATTAATGGTTTGAATGAACGGAATGTACTTTCGGATTGATACAAAGTATTAGAAAACATGTAACGTGTAGGTGATTTGCTTTATTTTTATTATATTTGTGTATTATGTATTAACTTCATTTTGCAGGTGGATAGGTCAACTAATTTATTTTGTGCAGGTGGATAGACCTATCCTTAAAGACAATTGCTGCTTAGGTAATGTATTTGTATTATCGATCAATTAACATCGTAAATAGATAAATTAGAAGTGAATAATAGAATTAAACATGTGATTAAATAATGGATAAAGGGTTTAAATATAATGGAATTGATATGGTTTTTTGGCGTATGCTTATTGTCCCAGCATGGAAGAATTGTTCTTGAAGGTTAATTATGTTGTCAATCATATGTTGGAGCTGTATATTTATTACGTTATTTTATGGGAATAGATTTCCCCCTTGTTTACTCATACCAACTTTCATGCTGACCCATGTTGCTTTGTTTTGCACGTGGGTGTGTTTCATTTGGAATTCCATTTGGAATGCAGGCAGGAGAGGTTAGAGCTATGGAGCTGTGACAAACCGCTTGTTGGGACCAGTAGAGATCTTTAGATATTTCAATCATGTATTTTATTTGAAAGTGGTATTCATGTATTTTGTTGGAGTAAGTTATGTTGTATAATAAGATGGAATCAGGAGTACTTTTATCGTTTGGATTTTTCTTCACTATATTTTAGTTAAGATTTTTATTGTACCTGGTTTATGAGTTAGAAATTGTTGCGACCTGGGTTTATTTTATTATTTTTAAATTCGGGTCGTGACACAAGTAGCCTGTGCAAAAGAGCATTCCCACAAAACATGAGTTACATCATCCTCTCCATTATAGCAAGCTTTACAACATGATGCAAGCATCACACCCACTGATTGGGCTCTTGTTTCCAATGGAACTCCATTCCTGACAAGCTTCCAAACTATTGCTGAAACATTAGGGTGAATGGTAGTAGACCAAATAAAAGAACACCATTTAGCCTCATTACTTCTTCCCTTGACCTCATTAAAAGCAGAACTGGCAGAAAAAATGTCGTTGATGTCTGGGCACCAAACCACAAAATCCTTCTCCTCATTTTCCCCTTTAAAAACATTGCAAATACTCAGTCCAGCAACTTGAAGAATGTCAACCAATTCAATAGGTAACTCAAAGCTTGAGTTTACAATGAGGCATTGAACATCAGAGCCACTTCCCACCAACTTTGAAGAATGTCAACCAGTTCAATGCCTCATTAAAAGCAGATATCTCGACTACGTAACTGTAGTGCTTCCTTCAAAGATACATTCCCTAAGCAGTTGTGTCTCCAGATGTCAACATCAGAGCCACTTCCCACCATCCACTGTGACCTGTCCAGAACCTCTTCTATGACCTTTTTTATGCCAGGCCATATTGTAGAAGCTCTATGAAATTGTATTATGTTTCCATGTTTGCTGAAAAATTTGCTTCTCATGAACACATCAAATTTATCAGAACCAGTCAGAATTCCCCATGCTAATTTCATTAGCATTGAAGAGATAATATCTTTCAATCTCTTTATGCGTAGTCCACCTTCCCTTGTAGGTCTGCAGACTTTATCCCAAGCCACTGTGATTGTCCTAAGCTTAGAAGGATTTCATGTCCAAAGAAAATTGCGCATTGTTGTCTCTGCTTCTTTGATAACAATCTGGGGCCACCTACATATAGCCATGTTATAGATAGTGCCACTAGAAATAACAGAATTGATAAGAACATTTCTTCCTTGGAAAGACAATAAATTGCCTTTCCAACTTGTCATTTTTCGTTTGATTTTTAGTTTGATTTTATTCATAGCTTGGCCTGTAGCTAACTGGTATCTATCCAAAAACACTACTAAATGTTTGACAGCTCTAAGGTCACCATTCAAAAAAATCATCATATCATCAGCAAATAAGAGGTGACTAGGTGCATCACAACCCCTATACTACACCATTGGTTTAATGTACTTAGAGGAAGATAAATAATTCATTCCTCTACTAAACATATCTTCGGCAATTGCAAAAAGTAAAGGAGATAGTGGGTCTCCTTGCTTAATGCCTTTATGGGTCTTGAAGTAGCCAATAGGACCACCATTGAGCAAAATTGATAAATGAGTTGATTTAGTGAGAGCCTCAATCCAGGCGACCCATTGAGAAGAAAAACCAACTCTATCCAGAACTTCCAAAAGATAGTCCCAATTCAAAGAGTCATAGGCCTGTGAGATGTCTAATTTTAGAGCCAAGTTACCTCCAAATCTCCGCCCTTGTAATTCATTAAACATTTCCGACGCCAAACCAATGTTAGACTGAACACTCCTGTCAGAGATAAACCCAGCTTGTTCTTCAGCCACCACTTTATGAATCACCAGTTTCAGTCTGTTATGAAGAAGCTTTGAAATAATCTTAAACAGAAAATTTCCTAAGCAGATTGGCCTAAAATGACTCAACCTAGTAGGTTTTTTCTCTTTTGGAATTAAAGCAATAAAGTTTGCATTTCACCCACCTGGGACAAGTGGGTTGACAAAGAAGGACTGCACAGCAAAACATACATCCAGTTTAATAATACTCCATGCCACTTGATAAAAATGTCCCTGGAAACCATCAGGTCTAAGTGAGCTATCAGCATTCATCTGGAAAAAAGTGAGCGCAATTTCATCATTACCAGGAATCACAGTCAACTGCACATTGTCTTCATCACTGATTGATTTTGGAATCAACTGTAGCATCTCCTCATCTCTAACACACTGTGTAGCCTTAAATTTATCATCAAAGAACTGCACCATGTAATCCTTGATCTCAGTCTAGTTTGTTAACAATCTACCATCCTCATTCTCAATCTGTGAAATAAGAGCATGGCCTTGCCTAATCTTCAACATGATATGGAAAAAAGCCGTATTCCTTTCTCCTTCAATCTCCATTTTAACTCTACTTTTTTGCTTGATAAAAGAGGGCTTTATCAGACATAGCATTATCCAGAAGAAACTCCTTCTCTCTCAAAAGCAAAGCCATTTCCACATTATCAATATTTTGGTCAGCCCTAATCTGCATCTGGTAGAACTCATTCTTAGCAATTCTTATATTATTATCCAGATCACCAAACACAGTCTTGTTCCACTCTTTTAAAACACCTTTAAGTCTCTTCAGCTTCTTCGTGAGTCTAATCATAGGAGCACCCTCCATTGCTTGTTCCCAACTCTCTTTAACTAAAGCAAAAAAAGAGTCATGTTCATACCAGCAAACATTGAATCTAAAAGGGATATTAAAAGGTTTAGGACAGCTACAAGATTCCCCAAACAATGGAGAATGGTCTGATCCCAAACGAGCCAAAACCTTATTTTTCCATCCTGTGAATTTGGAAATCCAAGCCAAGTTATAGAGAGTTCTATCTAACTTGGCTAAAATTCTTCTTCTTCCCAATCTGTTGTTAGACCAAGAGACATCATTCCCAGATGAAGGACTTTCCTGGAGACTACAAAAGTTAATCATGTTATAGAACTCTTCCATAGCACCTCTAATTGGCAACCTACCACCCCTTTTTTCTTCATATCTCAAAACAACATTAAAATCTCCAATAATCAACCAAGGAAGCATTGTATTAATAGTGCACAATTCTTCCCATAATGGAATTCTGTTTGATCTCAATGAGGCAGCATGAACAAAAGTTATAAAACAATCATCCACCATAATGGAAATTTGTTGATCAGAAACAAAAATCGAGTTTACACTGAGACCTCTTTTCTGAAGTACCCAAAGATTACCCTTTCTTTCTTGCCTGTCATTATGTAAGAAGCAATCTTCAAAATTAACAAATCCTAAGCTAGAAAGAATTCCAAGCTTAGGTCTAACCTTTGGTTCCGCAATACAAACAATGTCAGGTTTGTACTCCACTAAAAGTTGTTGAAGTCTTTCCACAGCATTACTTTTAACTACTCCTCTAATATTCCAGTAAACTATCTTCATCCTAGCTAGTGAACTTCCTTTTTTTTTTTTTGATCACTGAATAACTGTTGAATTGCTAGCACATGTCCTTGCCCTTGTATTCGGCGGGGCAAGTTCTTTATCCACAATCTTCCCCTTCTTACTTTCACTGTGCGAAAAGGTCTACAAAAAATATGATCAAGTAATAGCTCATCTAAAGAAGACGCAATAATAGAAATATGAGTATCGATACCAATGTACCCTCCTGCTGGAAGTGCGGGTGGATTATCAACCTGCACAAACTGTGGTCGTGGTATACCTACAATTGCACACTCTAACTCACCGGTCTCCTTTTGCGCAGGTGTTTTGATAACTGCATCATCCGAATGTTTACATTTTATTGTCGATGTATGGATACTGAAACAGTCACCTCACATCCATTTGTTATTCCTTTTCAAAGTATCGTCAAACGTCGAAAATAAACCTATATCAACCTTGATCGCATCTCTCAGCCTGTCGATGTCATTTACCCTCCTCAAATGATCTTTCTTAACATGCGTTGGGATGTAGGAAGACTTGTGTCCATTACCCTCATCAATTGTAAGTACCCATCTGAGATACCTATTGTGCATCCATCTCAGTAATCTTTGCCTGATTTTTTTTTTTTTTTTTTTTTTTTCGACAAAATCAACTTTTATTGATAAGCTCAACGAATTACACAAAAGTAGAGGACAAACGCGCTACAAACTGCGCGGCAAGTCCTTTCTGGATAGCAAGGAAATCAAATTTTTTTTTTTTTTTTTGCAATCGGTAATCTGGTTTCCTTTTAATGGTTGCCTACTTTAAGGCGACTTAGATAGACATTCACTCTTCGTTTTCAACGTAATTTTAATTCGCTTTCAATTAAATATACTTTAATTCAATTCCTAATTTGATTTTGGTTCGCATTGAGCTTTAATCCAATACCAACCATGACTACTACTTCAAATTCTTTAAGGGTTTTTAAAAACCCTAACTCTAGAGAGGTTTTTGAATTTGTGAGAGAGAATGAGATCCAAACTCCTAGTGCCAATCAGAGTGAAAACTATGAGGATTTAGAAAGCTTAGAGGAAAAACTTCGTCGCAAATATGTAGTAGGTTTGATTAAGAGACTGGTTGAGAAGAGAATGATGGAGGCAAATCGAATAGAGGAAGAGAAACATGAATCCAAAATTTTGGCGTCTCCCAAAACTAATGTGAATGAAGAACTGCACATAGAAACCCTAGTTCAAAGTAGCCATGATGATGATGGTGTGCAACAAGGGAAGCAGAACCAGTTGATGAACATACAAACGACTGAAGAATGGGCCAGTGGTGATGCTAATAGCAGACAAATAATACCAATGGTAGAAAACCCAAATGGTGGGAAGGAGAAATCTTGGGTTGACACTCTTGGGAGGAAGGCTGTTGGCCAAGAAAACCTCGAGTACGTTGCACCCAGCATAGTTGATGGGAAACCAGTGATACATTTCGAATCTAGTGAACTGGTTCATGTACAAGACAAGTTCTCTGACTTGGTAGTAGCATGTTTCGTAGGAAGACGGCCAGTTTATACATACATGAAAGAGACATGTACCGGGATGTGGAAGCCTAAAGAAGGGTTCACAATGCAGCCATACGAAGAGAAGATGTTTTCATTTATGTTTGAATCTGAAGATGGCAGGGTCAGTGTGTTGGAATTAGGGTCTTTTCATGTAGCAAGTCAGTTATGCGTCATAAGATCTTGGAAATTATTTTTGGAAGATGAAGTAAGGGAGATGAAGACTATACCTATTTGGGTAATTCTAAAAAATTATCCAATGGAGCTATGGGATCGAAAAGGGTTCAACAAGGAGTGCAGTGCCATAGGGAAGCCTCTTTTTGTTGACAAACTCAAATAGGAATGGAAAGGAACTTCACATGCCAGAGTATGTGTGGAGGTAGACGTTAACCGTAAGTACCATCTGAGATACCTATTGTGTTGAACAAGGTGAGATTAATCAAAATTCCGGTGGAATATAACTGGAAGCCACCCAAATGCAAGCATTGCAATGTATTTGGGCACCAGGATGCAAAATGCACAAAGAAATCAAGGAAAGTGGATAAAAATATAATGTTTGGATACAAAAAGAACATATAGTGTGGTGGAATTTTAAGAAAGATTCAATAAGGATTTATAATCTATTAGAAATTTAAGTTGTTATTTATTTAGGAATTGGGTTACCAATTGGATTAACCAAAGTGGTTATAAATATTGGTGTTGTGTAACCATAAGAATTGGAGCAAAGAAAAAGTATGAGTGAGGGAGATTTGTGAGGAAACCTAAACTAAGGTTTCATTAGTTATTGTGAGTTCCCTTCTCAATTATCAATAAAGCTATCTCTCTTTGTCCCGTGGATGTAGGCATATTGCCGAACCACGTATATTATTGTGTTTCCGTATTTCTGTTTTAGTTTACATCTTTTGTGTTTGTTTCTTCATTAATCAAATCAAGATCCTGTGTATTTATCATGACAAATTGGTATCAAGAGCTGAAGGTTATTCTTTTGGGTTGAAGACGGGATTTGGGAACGGTTTTGTTGGGTTTTAGGAATCTGTCCAGATTCGACACCCTGTAGTAAAACGACCATACCTTTGTACTCGGATATTGAAACAACGATTCGTGTTTTGGGTTGGAAAGTAGACTCGTCAGGCTTTCTAACAGTATATGGTACGTTTTGTGGTTTGAAGTATTATGTTCTCAGTACTTCGTTGAAGTTGACGGTTCTGATTGTCTTAGTTTGTTTAAAATCCAATCTTGGTTTTTTTAGTGGTATTGATTATTGAAAAGAAAGATGGTTGATTCGAATTCTTCGAATTCCAGCAGTAAGTACACAAAGGTGCATGGATTTGATATTATCAAATTCAATGGGAAGAATAACTTCACATCGTGGCAAACGGATGTGAAAGATATTTTTGTTAGTATGAAGCAAATCAAAGCCCTAAAGGGGAAACCTGAAACGACAAAGTTGCCAACAGGTTGGACGAATGATGATTGAGAAGAGTTTGATCAACAGGCATGCAGTACGATTAGTTTATATTTGACGAGGGATATCACATACAATTTTGCCTGTGAAACCTCGGCAAAGGAGTTATGGGAGAAGTTAGAGAATTGAAGCTCTATCTTAGTAAGGAATTGATGTCAGAACTCTATCTAAAGAGGCGTTTGTATTCGACAAGATTTACACCTGGTAAGTCTGTGATTGATCATATTAATGATTTTAATAAGATCTGTTCTGATTTAGCAAACATTGATGTGATGCTACCTGATGGTGAGAAAGCTATAATTTTATTATGTTCATTACCATCTTCGTGGGAAACAACAGTTGAATATTTTATTGCAAACAAAAAGACCACAAAGCAGTTGGTCTATGATAATGTTGTTTCGATGTTACAATCCAAAGCCATTAGAAAAAAGGAAGCTGATGATGTAGTTCAGGCTGAGGGTATGTATGTTAGAGGTAGATCATCACATAGAGGTTCGTCGAGTTCTAAAAGTCACTCTAAATCTCAGAAAAGAGATTTGAAGGATGTTGAGTGTTATTATTGTCATATCATGGGTTATTATAGTAAATATTGTCCTCAGGTTAAGGCTAAGTAAGAGAAGAGGAAGAAATCTAATCTGAACACTAAAGTTGCTAACATTGCTTAAAGTAGTGATAAGGTAGTAAAGTCTATTGGAGACAATGAGGATGAAGTGTTAACAGTTACATCAAATAGTTATTTAGCTGAAAGATGGTGTCTTGATTCAGCTGTTTCGTATCATATGTGTCCCGATAGGGAGTCTTTCACAACTTACAGAGAAGTAAATGGTGGTAAAGTCTTTATAGGCAATTCGAATGCCTGCAAGACAATTGGTGTTGGTACAGTACAGATCAAGGCACATGATGGAGTTGTAAGAACCTTGACAGAAGTCAGGCATGTTCCTGATTTGAGAAAGGGTTTGATTTCGTTAGGTGTACTTGAAGATAGTGGTTTCAAGTTTACCGGTGAGAATGGTCTCTTGAAGGTATATTATGATGACAGGTTATATTTGATGGGCGAAAGACATGGAAACTTATATTTTCTTATTGGAGATATAATTTCAGGTGGAGCTATGGCTATGGTTTCTCAAGCGGTTGATGAGAAACAATTAACTTCTACTCAATTATGGCATATGCGGTTAGAGCATATGAATGAAAAAGGTTTGTCTATATTGAGTAAAAAGGGTTTGCTTGGTGGCCAGAAAACTTGCAAGCTCGATTTTTGTGAGCATTGTGTATTTGGCAAGCAGTGCAAAGTTCGTTATGGTACCGTTGTTCACCGCACTAAGGGTACTTTAGATTATATACATTCAGATGTATGGGGTCCCTCTAGAACAATTTCTAAGGGAGGAGCAAGGTGGTTTGTGACCTTTATCGATGATTTCTCGCGGAGAGTTTGGTTGTACACCATGAAGCACAAAAACGAAGTCACCAATTTGTTTAAGAAGTGGAAAGTTATGGTTGAAAAACAGACTGGCCGTGTTGTGAAAAGAATACGTTCTGATCGACAATGGTGGAGAATACACTGAAGACCCATTGAAAGTTTATTGTGCAGAACAAGGTATCGTTAGACACTTCACAGTGAAAGGTACACCACAGCATGGGGTAGCTGAGCATATAAATCACACACTACTAGAGAAAGCACGGTGCATGTTATCCAATGCAGGTTTGGGTAAGGTATGGTGGGCTGAAACAGTAAATACGGCGTGCTATCTCCTGAATCGATCACCATCTACAACAATTGATTGTAAGACATCTATGGAAGTTTGGTCTGGTACACCTCCCGATTATTCAGATTTGAAGGTGTTTAGTTGTCCAGCTTATTTTCATATCAGAGAAGATAAGTTAAGAGTCAGGGCCAAGAAAGCTATTTTCTTGGGATATCCACAATGTATTAAGGGTTATCGTTTTTTTTTTTTTTTAGGTTGGTAAGCGAGGTTGTGGGGACCCCTACCCCTTTTAAATTACATGTGGAAACTTATATCAACAATCCACTGTTGACGTGTTTCGAATCCACGACCTCTCCACTTTGTGAGAGGGGTGCTACCATTGAGCCACAGGCTCATTCGCAAGGGTTATCGTTTATGGTGCCCATAGTTGAATAAATTCCAGATCAATCGTGATGTGACCTTTAATGAGAAAGCAATATTTGATTCAAAAAAATTCACAGGTTGGGACTCTCAACATGAGGGTGATGATAATGACAGTGATGGTAACGATACCATGCAGGTGGAGCATAATGTTCTATATTCATCTACAATAGATAAAGAGGTGATTGTTGTACATGTACCTACAAGTTCAGAGGTTACACAGGTAACTACAGACTCATATCCAGACACAGAGAGTGTAGATGATGAGATTGAAGAGGAGGTTCTTCTTGAAGATACTTTACTGCAGCAACAATTAGAGCAGCATCATGAGCGGCCATCTTTAGCATCTCAACGTGAACCACGTTTGAGAAACGCACCAGTTCGACTTGGTTTTGAGGATAGTGCATCTTTCGCATTATCAGTATTTTGTGATGATGAGCCTTCTACCTTTAAAGGGGCAATGAGAGGTATGTATGTGTTCATTATGGTCAGCTCAGTTTTTTTTTTTTTTTTTTTACAATCTTCGCCGAGGTGGAGAATTGTAGAAAAGTGACATGTGGAGGTTACATGTAATGGATTCCTATTAGGAATCTGTTTCCTTATTTGGCAACAAGTTTGGTGGAATTCTAAGAAGGATTCAATAAGGATTTCTAATCTATTAGAAATTTAAGTTGTTGTTGATTTAGGAATTGGGTTACCAATTGGACTAACCAAAGAGGTTATAAATATTGGTGGTGTGTAACCATAAGAATTGGAGCAAAGAAGAAAGTATGAGTGAGGGAGATTTGTGAGGAAACCTAAACTAAGGTTTCATTAGTTATTGTGTAGTTCACTTCTCAATTATCAATAAAGCTATCTCTCTTAATTTGTCCCGTAGATGTAGGCATATTGCCGAACCACGTATATTATTGTGTTTCCGTATTTCTGTTTTAGTTTACATCTTTTGTGTAATCATATCAAGATCCTGTATATTTATCATAACAATTTTATGGCGACAAACTTAGGGTGTTGGAACATGCGAGGCTTTAATAAATCATCCAAACATACAGAAGTGTGAAGTCTAATGGTTAAGCATGAGCTGAGGATAATAGGTCTGGTAGAAACTAGAGTTAAGAAGGGAAAGATGCAAGATATCATGGCAAATATGTGCCCTGGTTGGTTGCACATGGAGAACTATTCTTTTAACCAACTAGGCAGAATTTGGCTATGCTGGAACCCCAATGAATGCACACTAAATAACTTTCTGTACGGATTGCAGCACATCACAGCCGAGGTATGTTCTTTTAGTGGTAAGATGTTTATGATAACTATTGTGTATGCCACTAATGATGCCTTGAGAAGAAGAGAATTGTGGACTCATCTTATGAATGTAGGCATGAGGTGCACGGTGCCTTGGCTAGTACTTGGGGACTTCAACACAGTTCTGAGTACCAAAGAGAAGGTAGAAGGCAGAAGGCGATGCGGTTCCAAATAATTATACTGAATTCTTACAGTGTGTGAACGTAGCTGGATTGATTGACATGAAATACACCGGTGATTACTTAACTTGGAATAATGGTCAGGATAACAGAACGTGGTGCAAGTTGGACAGGTCATTAATAAATTGTGAATGGGCTCTCACTTACCCAGAGCATGAGATGTTTAGATTCAACTTGCTATATAAAAAAATCTTGCTATACAATTCAACTTTTTTAACTATCATACCAACAGTATACAGATTCATACAATTTAATTGAGGAATTGTACATGGAAATGTTTACCACCACTGCCGTGAGGTCTAGATCAAGAGGCTAATTTACCCTTTGACAAGTTGTGCGTATCTCGCCTTGAGTACCAGTTAAGGGACTTAAGTTCCCCATTTTAACCATTGCATTCATGAAATCTGTTGAAAAGGCACTAGCAGCATTGGCATATGTCCTTACAATCGAATCGGTCGAGCCACCGTTAAACAACACCTGATCAGAGTTAAGAAGTCCTCTTCTGTTCATCAATGCCTGGAAATAATTGTTTCCAAAACGACCTGGGCTTTGAGGGTCTAGTGGTGCTAAGTTGCCATCTCCACCACTACGAGGACAAGTTGCCTGCCTAGACACTGCGAATGCGGGATCGATGTTGCTAGTATTACTATAGATTCGATCTCTAAAAGAAGAGCATTGGGCTTGGCCTATTGAGTGTGCTCCAGATAAAGCTACCATTTCTCGTTCACTAAAGCCTTTACGTTGAAATATGTCTATGATCCTTGGAAGATCGTGAAAGAAGGCGGGGAGATCGCTTCTTGCTCCTGCAATGTTTGGAGTTCTTGTATCTCTCCTTCCTACTGGAACTGAATAACTTGGTCCTCCAAGCTGAGATACAAAATGAAATTTTGGTTATAACTAATATATATGGGAATACAATTATGTTTTTGAATTCCATTATCTAAATTCATTCAATCAACGCCAGTTAGTTTACTTACTTCAACAATGGAGTCTCGGCTACTAATGGCTAGGATGTCTGCACATGAAACTACACTACGCCCACATGCTCTATCAACCTGTGCCTTTATGCTATCAATAACATCATACCCTCTTACCATAGCAATATTGCCTGGGGCATTTCTTTCACCGCCAGACAATAGAATTCCTCCATCACAACCCTGAAGCCATGAAAGCAATGCACCTTAATTAGATCATAAATACTACTTAACATAATTATATATAATTAAGACGACAATATAAACCATTTTGAGTAAGAAAATGAACTTACACTAACAAAACAATCATGAAAAAATAGACGTAAAATGGAAGCACCCATTCGACCATCTCTATTGATGACAGACCGTGTGGCTGACCGAACAGTATCAAAAACTGATGGGCATGTACTGGCATAGTAGGAGACTGAAAGCTGTGCTAAAGCAGCTGGTAAGGAAAAGGTGGTTAAAAGGACCATAACAAGACCTATTGAGAGAACTGAACTAGTACTGCTAGCCATTTGAGAATGATAAAGAACAAAACTTCTTATGTCTTTTGTTATTTTGCTTCAAAGCTAGAAAGAAAAGAAAGATTTTTTGTGAGTGATTTGCATGGATTGAAATAGCTTGTATTTATAATAATAGTAGATAGACAGTTGATAGAAATTAATACTTAAGAAAGGAAGGTGGTGTCCTGGTGACAAGTGACCAATTCTTTCATTAAAAAAAAAATGAAGGATAGGAAGACTAGTGACCAATTCTGTTGTCAGGGTTTGAAAAGATGTCTGGAGACAAATATATTGACCCAGCAATGAACTGAAATTTGACTCTAAGTTCAGTGTGGTTACAATGACGGCTAACTGGCTAAGATTTTCTCTACGCGGTTCTAACCATTCTTTTTTAATAAAAAAAAATATCTTATCAAAAATATAAATAAATAAATCCAGCACATGAAGTGACGGAGAAACATTATCAATATTTACACAACTAGTACATATTTTCCATTAGCACTTAATTGATATCATTTGGGTATCTGTAACTTTGAATTAAAATGTTTAGATAGTGAGTGCAAAAATGTTTTGAAGTACATTTTTATCAAACATTTTTGATGGGATGGCCACATTGTTTTCTGATTCACAGAAAAGCTTCGGTTAAACTTTCAGATTTTGCGCAAGGTTTCATCATAATAAAAAATAAATAGACGGGGGATACCTCTATGAATCCATCTCCGGGCTCCTTTGAGGATTTTGAGTATTTCGTCAAATGGGTAGCCGAGTGTTCACTAGCAGCAGACAGGTTGAAAGAAAGGCATCCGGAGGTATGGGCAGAAATCCAGCACCAGTGGGCCAAAAAAGTTTCGGCGACGGTCAATAAAACCATTCACAAGTATCTAGATACTTGGAAACAAAATGGTACATGGAAACCATATCCATATTGTGACGACTCTTCGGATTCGGATATATATATATATATTTTAATCAAGGATATATGGTGAAAACAGTAAATAAAGAACAGAACAAGAAAATAGAAGAATAGGTACTATTCACATAAAACAGTAAAATTAAAAAAGTACAGAGTAAAAAGAAGAGAAAACTTACAGAAAGAAAGCTTTATTCACATAAAAGTTGTACTAATTGTACAACCAAGTAGTAGTTACACACCCCCTAAAGAAAGCTTTAGGTAAAAACTAAAGACCGAAAGATTGAAAAACCAAAAGATTTACAAGAAGAAAAGAAAAGATTACAAAAGAAGAGCAAAAAGGAGAAGAAGAGAGAAAGCTAAGCAAGTGTCGAAGCTTGTTCTCTTTCATTTACAAGGGCCTCTTATATAGGCAAAGTGAGAGGTGGGCCCTATTAGCATCTTGTAAGTGGGTAGGTCCCATTGAGCACCTTGTGATGTGTGGGCCCCATTAAGCATCATGTAAGTAGGTGGGCCCCTTTGAGCACCTTGTGAGTGGGTGGTCCCCATTGAGCACTATGTGATGTGTGGATCCCATTGGATTTCTTGTGAATAGTGGGCCCCTTTGAGCACCATGTGATGTGTGGACCCCATAGTCAGCTGATTGAACTGGTATGTGGACCCCATATTTTTTATCGGAGTCTGATAAATGGGCAGACATACTGTCCTATGGAGACTATTTTGTGGTCCCCTTATGATTTGCGGGATCTGATAAAGAAACCCTAATAAGGGAGATAATTGCTAAAGTTCAATTCTTTCTTTGGCTGTTATAGATGAAAAGTAAGATGAAGAAGCTGGAAAGACGATTGAAATTTTACTAATAGTAGTGGTGGGTCCTGAGAAGGTAGACCGTATGTTACCCCATGGATGGGAAGTTTGGTTGCATTATTGGATGGAATAAATAATTCTTAAGGGTCAAATCATGGTAATAATAATTATAGGCATATAGAATAGGTAGTGTAAGTAAGGTTTTACTGAATTGAGGGTTTGTCTTTAAGCTGAAGAACCAACCGATGGCTAGAAATCAACAAGGGTTGGAAAGACACATGGGTTGTAACAATTTGTAGGCCTGCGATTAGGCGTGACATGGTATGATTGATAATTGAATTAGATAATCCGCCACGAGAAAGGAGAGTGGAGGGTGTCAATTCTATCTGATTAGAAGAATTTAATTTGAAATTGTAGTTCAGGGCTGTTAAATCGGAGGCGATAAAGTTTACGGCCGGGTCAAATTTAACTTGGATTATTCCACTGTTAGAACGAGTCGGACGTCTCTTACTTCCAGCCATTACTGCAACAACTCTCCGTATGACTGGATTGAGATTTTTTCAAGGCTCTGAAACTGATGGGAGATTCAGCCCCACGGTGGGCGCCAAAGAGTGTGGGTGCAAAAATTTGATCCACCAACTCGAGATGTGTATTGATTAATCGAAAGGTTACAATGAAAGCCTTGTAAAAACCAAGATGGGATGGGGGTATACAATGAGACTGGACCTGATAGGATCAGACTGCCTACGTATCCAACGTGATGAACTTGGAATCAAGTCTCTGCTTCCACTAAGCTCTAATGGAGTTGCTCAGTGAAAGACTCTTAATTTAGGAGGTTGAGAACTCTCGCATTTATAGTGGACCGGAGGAGGCTGGCTCAACCACCCCTCCGATTTTGACTCCATGAACTCAGGTAGTTCAAACTGTGAAGATGTTCCCGCAAAGATAGTGTGCATGCATGCTGCTTGGCGGTTATCTCTCGGTTTGAATCCCCTTTGACCAGGACGACTGCCACGTGGCATCCTCTGATAGGCTCTGGTTCAACCTGAGTCTTCCTTTATCTTCTCCAGTGGGCTAGAACAGTGAGTTCTGTTGGCCTGGAATCTTGTTGGACTTATCTTGTTAGTTGGGACTTGGATTTGACCAAGTTTGAAAGCAAAGACGTGGGATAGACTCCTCAGACCGGAGGCCCAATCTGCATTGCATACACCCTGGCCAGGTCCTTTGGACTATGATAAGCCTTTGGATGAGCCTTCATCACTGATGGACTTCAATGGGCCGGACCCGGCCTACTTGATTGAGGTGGGCCTGGCTGATGTATGGGAGCCCACGGTTCAACTTCTTATACAGTAACCAGTGCTCCATCCACTGATAGTGGACCATCCGGCGGATCAAGATCCACAGAGCGTATGTAGACTTCCCGAGACCGGGTTGGGCCCTACCCGATAGCCCAGGTCTGGCTGGCTAATGCTCAGGTGCTCTCGGTTTGGCTTCTTATACAGCCACAGATGACACCTGTCGGGTATTTTACCTAGGGTACACACAAACCCTATAGGTGATGATACCAAAGGTTTGAGGTTCCCTTCTAGTACATTACTGATCTCATATTTTTATCAAAATTCAAAACACGCTTACCTCCAAAAATTTTACTAATAAAATAGTATCAATTAAAAATATAGATATCCAGATATGAAAACTTAGAAATATAAAATTTGCAAACAGCGGTCAAATTTTGAGAAACAAAAAATGCAAATTTTGTTCTAGATATCAATTATCAATAACATAGTTTGATTTAGTTGAGAGATATTTCAAATGATAGGATTCATTTCCAACTGGTTGTTCTTCTGTTGAGATTTGTCTTTGGACTACTTCATATCATCTATACCAGTTTCCTCCTGAGAATCAAGTTTTTCTTTCAATGGATCTACTTCACCTTGTGCATTCTCTGATTTCTTATCAACTTTTGTTTCATCACTTTGGGTGACAATGTCATCTTGTGCATCCTTTTTTCCTTGTCAACAACTCTTGTTTCATCAGTTTGGGTGACAATGTCATCTTGTGCATCCTCTGATTCCTAATAAGCTTTTGTTTAATCACTGTGGGCGACAATGTCATCTTGTGCATCATTTGTTTCCTTATCAGTAGCTTTCGTTTCATCACTTTGGGTGGCATGTTATGTCGTACCATCTAGTGAAGATATTGATTAGCTGCCAGTGAAAATAATAAAACAATATGTGAAGTAATGAAGGCAAATTATATTTATCCCTAATTCATGGTTGAAAATGAACGTTAACATGCATGTAGCCGAAATGGAATACATCCATAAAGTGATAAAGAGATTGTAAGTAATATTATTACACCAAGTTTATAGTTTTGGCACATAACATTTGGCACAGTTTCAAGTCGAACCAAAGTTTAACACAGTTTGGGTGTGTTAGGCTCGTTGCAAGACCATCGAGCTATTTGAAACTATGTCAAATTTAGTCGTGGGTGTTTTTTTTTTCACCTGGAATGACCAACGCCGAGCACTTGGGTCTTGGGGATAATACTTAGAAAATTTTAAACTAGTAAGTAATGAAGAGAAGATAAGACATTTTGTGAGAGATCTTCTATCAAATCAGCACCCATAATTATTTTCTCAACTATAACATCAAACGTTTGAATTGCTTTCTTCAGTTTTGAACCATCAGGTAGCTTTTCAGTCATATCATCGGCTATGTTGTCCACCTTCCTGGCCACGACTTCTATATCTTCTGTTAAAGTCTCTATGTTGTGTATAATTTTATCTGCTTTATCTATACATATATATTTTTTGTCACAAACAAATCAGTACAATATATTTCTGATTTGATTATAGTCTATTAAGAAAAATAATCAAATAAATGGGGAATTTCATGATAAGACATTTAACTGCCAAAATTCAAGATCGAACTACTTTTTTTTTGGCTAAGTAAGTAGTATATAGATAACAAAAAGATACAATTTGTGAGGTGGGTGTAACATATCTACCCTTCACCTAGTCAGATCTTACATTAGCACTATAAGTTAAGTAAATCTATAATATATCATGTCAGGATTTTCCCACTTCTTCAACCAGAGTGGTTTCCCAACATGTAAAAACAATTCATGTGATGCCTCTCTCAAAGCATGTTTTGACGCCTTATCTGCTGAAAACTTTGCCTCCCTCCAAATTGACGAAAACAAAAGAAATGATATCTTATTTCCAACTTTGTTCCATCTATTTCTCAGAGACCACGAAATTTTTTGTTGTTTAAAAGCACTAACCACTGATTCTGCATCCGTTTCAACCCATAAGTTGTTCCATCCCTTGTTGACTACTATTTCACATGCTGTAACTATAGCAGTACATTCTACCATATAACTATCCATCACACCAATATTCTGCCATGCTACAATTTCAAATTCACAAAAATAATTTCTAAATACCATTCCAATCCTTGCTGAAAGGGTCATTGCTGCACCATCCGTATTAATCTTCATCATCATGGGGTCAGGTGGAAACCACCTACACTCTTTAACTTGGCTTTGTGGTCCATATCTAGCTCTAATACCCCAGTTGTCCATAATATCCCTTTCTAAGGCACAACAAAAAACATTAACCTTAGAAAGTCATGCAGCTAATTGAACTTGACCTGTAATGAATGTCTGACAGTAACTTAACTGGGGATTAGTGTTATCCAGTACCATTGCATTCCTTTGTTGCTATATTGCCATCATACAACCAACCATTGCTGCTGACCATAATTGTTTAATAAAAGGGCTCCATTCTTTTTCCATTTTCATTGCTTGTTTTAAAGATCTCAATGAGTTTAAACATCTGAATCTTTGTCTAACCCACACCCAAGTTGTAAAACCCGTTTATAGTATAAATTTTTGTTTGTTAAATTTTATTGGATTATGAAATATTGCATAGATGTCTTTAAGGGTTTAGAGTTAATTTTCTATTAAGTTGAAGGATGATATATTAAATATAAAAAAAAAATAGATAGAATTGGGTTGGGTAACAGATTCATTTATGGTCCTAAAATAAAGCCCATTAACTTCTCTCTATAGTATTTATATTAAAATAGTAGGGTTTCATTCATTTTTTTATAACACCATATATGGGAGAAGAAAAATTGGAAGAAAGCTAAAAGGAGATTTGGATTTTTATGCTTATACAAGTGAGTAGACGTTTCTTTGTTATTGTTTCTATTTCTGTTTTCTGAAATTTCAGATTGTTGACTCATCTTTGACAAATCATAGAAAATTCGTTTGAAAAGCTTTTTAATTGATTCCAAAAACCCTGAACACTATATTGAAATGTCTTCGTTCGATTAATTAATACCAATTTACGAAGGTTATGTTAATAGGGTGAAAAACGACTTGCAATTATGACAACCGTTGCGGTTTTTAGTTTCTGTACCATTTTAGTATCGTAAGGTTTTGATCCCTCTAGACTTAATAATATTTAACAACATATATAAATTTCAGAATTTACTGCAAGGTAATTAATTCTAAATAATTTATTCAACGTAGTTATTTTCAGATATCCAGTATAATTTTACTGCTACCTTTCTGTTTGCGTGGCTGTCATAGAAAAATCATAGAAGACTCGTTACTCAACATATATTGATGAATTTACTTGTTTTAGAAAATAGACCTTCTGAACTATAATTTCTATGTTTAGAAATACTTTAAATTATGAGGGTAATATGGTGAAAAATGGTCAGGAAGTCTGACGTAGATTATTTTGGGATTTCTTTCTGAAATCTGGTAGGATTGAGTAAAACAATTGTTTAATTATTTTCTATATATCGAAACTATTCCAGATTTTTATGCCAAGTAATATTTTCATAGTAAAAGGTTGTATTAAAATTTTATAAGATTTGAGTAATTATTTTTAGATGTGTGAATTTGAAAGATGAATGTTATTGTTTGGCAGATTTATGTAAAGAGTTTCTTTTTAGCATATATGTTTTCCTTTGGGTTTGTCCTTTTGTTTGATTGTCAAGTTGAAAGAAATAGACACAACTAAAAGTAGTCTAAATATGGAAGTAGATTAGTATATAATGACATGTTAATTGATTAATTATGTTTAAAGTAACCTAGAAAGTTATATTGATGAACGCCTAGATATGGCTCCATACCAATGGATGGTATATGAATAGAGAAACGAAATGCGTACTGGACTTGAGATTTAATTATAAATGATTTGGAATGGTTTGATACGATGGACGGTATACATTCGATTTGAAAAATAAGAACGGAATACGAAATGGACTTGAAATTTAATTGTTGGACAATGGTTGTGTGATTGCTTGATTAGTTTAGTTGTTTTGGTAGTCGCCCAAGCATTAGTACATTTGTCGCACCTCTGGACTTAGGTTAAAGAAATTAATTATCACCCTAGACGGCTTAGCCTGCGGGTTGACTCTTTGATTATATTTGGGTATTTCCTAGACGGTTTAGCCTGCGGAACTGACCCTTCAGACCTTCATAGCCTTCGGGGTTGGTCTGGGCGCCACATTAGAAAGCTCAAGGGAGCTATTAGAGATCATGAGTTAGGCATACGTCGAGGTTAGCTAAAACTTGCAGGTGAGCACCAACTAGGGTTTTGGTTTCCACGTAGAGGTTCTTAACCATGGTCAAGGCACACTGGTGCAGTGTGGGTATGGCAAATGTGTGGAGTGCATCCTGTGGGAGGTGTACTAATGATTGGGCATAGGTTGTAAGTTTTAGGATTGTTAAACCCGAGCACCGGCTAGAGGCCAGGACGTGGTTTTGTAACTTTAGATTCGTTGTTTGGTAGTGTGCTAAGGCTTTTGATATTGTAATGCTTGGTGCTAATTAATGTTATGGGTAAATTTTATATACTTTGATTATGAATCGAAGGTAACTATGATTATGTGGAAGAACTGCGTTGTTTTATTTATTATGGGTATTAATAGTCGTAATTGAACTTGTCATTTTGGTAGATTATAACTTATGGAGAGTTAGAATGAATCATTATTAATGGTTTGAATGAACGGAATGTACTTTCGGATTGATACAAAGTATTAGAAAACATGTAACGTGTAGGTGATTTGCTTTATTTTTATTATATTTGTGTATTATGTATTAACTTCATTTTGCAGGTGGATAGGTCAACTAATTTATTTTGTGCAGGTGGATAGACCTATCCTTAAAGACAATTGCTGCTTAGGTAATGTATTTGTATTATCGATCAATTAACATCGTAAATAGATAAATTAGAAGTGAATAATAGAATTAAACATGTGATTAAATAATGGATAAAGGGTTTAAATATAATGGAATTGATATGGTTTTTTGGCGTATGCTTATTGTCCCAGCATGGAAGAATTGTTCTTGAAGGTTAATTATGTTGTCAATCATATGTTGGAGCTGTATATTTATTACGTTATTTTATGGGAATAGATTTCCCCCTTGTTTACTCATACCAACTTTCATGCTGACCCATGTTGCTTTGTTTTGCACGTGGGTGTGTTTCATTTGGAATTCCATTTGGAATGCAGGCAGGAGAGGTTAGAGCTATGGAGCTGTGACAAACCGCTTGTTGGGACCAGTAGAGATCTTTAGATATTTCAATCATGTATTTTATTTGAAAGTGGTATTCATGTATTTTGTTGGAGTAAGTTATGTTGTATAATAAGATGGAATCAGGAGTACTTTTATCGTTTGGATTTTTCTTCACTATATTTTAGTTAAGATTTTTATTGTACCTGGTTTATGAGTTAGAAATTGTTGCGACCTGGGTTTATTTTATTATTTTTAAATTCGGGTCGTGACACAAGTAGCCTGTGCAAAAGAGCATTCCCACAAAACATGAGTTACATCATCCTCTCCATTATAGCAAGCTTTACAACATGATGCAAGCATCACACCCACTGATTGGGCTCTTGTTTCCAATGGAACTCCATTCCTGACAAGCTTCCAAACTATTGCTGAAACATTAGGGTGAATGGTAGTAGACCAAATAAAAGAACACCATTTAGCCTCATTACTTCTTCCCTTGACCTCATTAAAAGCAGAACTGGCAGAAAAAATGTCGTTGATGTCTGGGCACCAAACCACAAAATCCTTCTCCTCATTTTCCCCTTTAAAAACATTGCAAATACTCAGTCCAGCAACTTGAAGAATGTCAACCAATTCAATAGGTAACTCAAAGCTTGAGTTTACAATGAGGCATTGAACATCAGAGCCACTTCCCACCAACTTTGAAGAATGTCAACCAGTTCAATGCCTCATTAAAAGCAGATATCTCGACTACGTAACTGTAGTGCTTCCTTCAAAGATACATTCCCTAAGCAGTTGTGTCTCCAGATGTCAACATCAGAGCCACTTCCCACCATCCACTGTGACCTGTCCAGAACCTCTTCTATGACCTTTTTTATGCCAGGCCATATTGTAGAAGCTCTATGAAATTGTATTATGTTTCCATGTTTGCTGAAAAATTTGCTTCTCATGAACACATCAAATTTATCAGAACCAGTCAGAATTCCCCATGCTAATTTCATTAGCATTGAAGAGATAATATCTTTCAATCTCTTTATGCGTAGTCCACCTTCCCTTGTAGGTCTGCAGACTTTATGCCAAGCCACTGTGATTGTCCTAAGCTTAGAAGGATTTCATGTCCAAAGAAAATTGCGCATTGTTGTCTCTGCTTCTTTGATAACAATCTGGGGCCACCTACATATAGCCATGTTATAGATAGTGCCACCAGAAATAACAGAATTGATAAGAACATTTCTTCCTTGGAAAGACAATAAATTGCCTTTCCAACTTGTCATTTTTCGTTTGATTTTTAGTTTGATTTTATTCATAGCTTGGCCTGTAGCTAACTGGTACCTATCCAAAAACACTACTAAATGTTTGACAGCTCTAAGGTCACCATTCAAAAAAATCATCATATCATCAGCAAATAAGAGGTGACTAGGTGCATCACAACCCCTATACTACACCATTGGTTTAATGTACTTAGAGGAAGATAAATAATTCATTCCTCTACTAAACATATCTTCGGCAATTGCAAAAAGTAAAGGAGATAGTGGGTCTCCTTGCTTAATGCCTTTATGGGTCTTGAAGTAGCCAATAGGACCACCATTGAGCAAAATTGATAAATGAGTTGATTTAGTGAGAGCCTCAATCCAGGCCACCCATTGAGAAGAAAAACCAACTCTATCTAGAACTTCCAAAAGATAGTCCCAATTCAAAGAGTCATAGGCCTGTGAGATGTCTAATTTTAGAGCCAAGTTACCTCCAAATCTCCGCCCTTGTAATTCATTAAACATTTCCGACGCCAAACCAATGTTAGACTGAACACTCCTGTCAGAGATAAACCCAGCTTGTTCTTCAGCCACCACTTTATGAATCACCAGTTTCAGTCTGTTATGAAGAAGCTTTGAAATAATCTTAAACAGAAAATTTCCTAAGCAGATTGGCCTAAAATGACTCAACCTAGTAGGTTTTTTCTCTTTTGGAATTAAAGCAATAAAGATTGCATTTAACCCACCTGGGACAACTGGGTTGACAAAGAAGGACTGCACAGCAAAACATACATCCAGTTTAATAATACTCCATGCCACTTGATAAAAATGTCCCTGGAAACCATCAGGTCCAAGTGAGCTATCAGCATTCATCTGGAAAAAAGTGAGCGCAATTTCATCATTACCAGGAATCACAGTCAACTGCACATTGTCTTCATCACTGATTGATTTTGGAATCAACTGTAGCATCTCCTCATCTCTAACACACTGTGTAGCCTTAAATTTATCATCAAAGAACTGCACCATGTAATCCTTGATCTCAGTCTAGTTTGTTAACAATCTACCATCCTCATTCTCAATCTGTGAAATAAGAGCATGGCCTTGCCTAATCTTCAACATGATATGGAAAAAAGCCGTATTCCTTTCTCCTTCAATCTCCATTTTAACTCTACTTTTTTGCTTGATAAAAGAGTGCTTTATCAGACATAGCATTATCCAGAAGAAACTCCTTCTCTCTCAAAAGCAAAGCCATTTCCACATTATCAATATTTTGGTCAGCCCTAATCTGCATCTGGTAGAACTCATTCTTAGCAATTCTTATATTATTATCCAGATCACCAAACACAGTCTTGTTCCACTCTTTTAAAACACCTTTAAGTCTCTTCAGCTTCTTCGTGAGTCTAATCATAGGAGCACCCTCCATTGCTTGTTCCCAACTCTCTTTAACTAAAGCAAAAAAAGAGTCATGTTCATACCAGCAAACATTGAATCTAAAAGGGATATTAAAAGGTTTAGGACAGCTACAAGATTCCCCAAACAATGGAGAATGGTCTGATCCCAAACGAGCCAAAACCTTATTTTTCCATCCTGTGAATTTGGAAATCCAAGCCAAGTTATAGAGAGTTCTATCTAACTTGGCTAAAATTCTTCTTCTTCCCAATCTGTTGTTAGACCAAGAGACATCATTCCCAGATGAAGGACTTTCCTGGAGACTACAAAAGTTAATCATGTTATAGAACTCTTCCATAGCACCTCTAATTGGCAACCTACCACCCCTTTTTTCTTCATATCTCAAAACAACATTAAAATCTCCAATAATCAACCAAGGAAGCATTGTATTAATAGTGCACAATTCTTCCCATAATGGAATTCTGTTTGATCTCAATGAGGCAGCATGAACAAAAGTTATAAAACAATCATCCACCATAATGGAAATTTGTTGATCAGAAACAAAAATTGAGTTCACACTGAGACCTCTTTTCTGAAGTACCCAAAGATTACCCTTTCTTTCTTGCCTGTCATTATGTAAGAAGCAATCTTCAAAATTAACAAATCCTAAGCTAGAAAGAATTCCAAGCTTAGGTCTAACCTTTGGTTCCGCAATACAAACAATGTCAGGTTTGTACTCCACTAAAAGTTGTTGAAGTCTTTCCACAGCATTACTTTTAACTACTCCTCTAATATTCCAGTAAACTATCTTCATCCTAGCTAGTGAACTTCCTTTTTTTTTTTTTGATCACTGAATAACTGTTGAATTGCTAGCACATGTCCTTGCCCTTGTATTCGGCGGGGCAAGTTCTTTATCCACAATCTTCCCCTTCTTACTTTCACTGTGCGAAAAGGTCTACAAAAAATATGATCAAGTAATAGCTCATCTAAAGAAGACGCAATAATAGAAATATGAGTATCGATACCAATGTACCCTCCTGCTGGAAGTGCGGGTGGATTATCAACCTGCACAAACTGTGGTCGTGGTATACCTACAATTGCACACTCTAACTCACCGGTCTCCTTTTGCGCAGGTGTTTTGATAACTGCATCATCCGAATGTTTACATTTTATTGTCGATGTATGGATACTGAAACAGTCACCACACATCCATTTGTTCATCCTTTTCAAAGTATCGTCAAACATCGAAAATAAACCTATATCAACCTTGATTGCATCTCTCAGCCTGTCGATGTCATTTACCCTCCTCAAATGATATTTCTTAACATGCGTTGGGATGTAGGAAGACTTGTGTCCATTACCCTCATCAATTGTAAGTACCCATCTGAGATACCTATTGTGCATCCATCTCAGTAATCTTTGCCTGATTTTTTTTTTTTTTTCGACAAAATCAACTTTTGTTGATAAGCTCAACAAATTACACAAAAGTAGAGGACAAACGCGCTACAAACTACGCGGCAAGTCCTTTCTGGATAGCAAGGAAATCAAATTTTTTTTTTTTTTTGCAATCGGTAATCTGGTTTCCTTTTAATGGTTGCCTACTTTAAGGCGACTTAGATAGACATTCACTCTTCGTTTTCAACGTAATTTTAATTTGCTTTCAATTAAATATACTTTAATTCAATTCCTAATTTGATTTTGGTTCGCATTGAGCTTTAATCCAATACCAACCATGACTACTACTTCAAATTCTTTAAGGGTTTCTAAAAACCCTAACTCTAGAGAGGTTTTTGAATTTGTGAGAGAGAATGAGATCCAAACTCCTAGTGCCAATCAGAGTGAAAACTATGATGATTTAGAAAGCTTAGAGGAAAAACTTCGTCGCAAATATGTAGTAGGTTTGATTAAGAGACTGGTTGAGAAGAGAATGATGGAGGCAAATCGAATAGAGGAAGAGAAACATGAATCCAAAATTTTGGCGTCTCCCAAAACTAATGTGAATGAAGAACTGCACATAGAAACCCTAGTTCAACGTAGCCATGATGATGATGGTGTGCAACAAGGGAAGCAGAACCAGTTGATGAACATACAAACGACTGAAGAATGGGCCAGTGGTGATGCTAATAGCAGACAAATAATACCAATGGTAGAAAACCCAAATGGTGGGAAGGAGAAATCTTGGGTTGACACTCTTGGGAGGAAGGCTGTTGGCCAAGAAAACCTCGAGTACGTTGCACCCAGCATAGTTGATGGGAAACCAGTGATACATTTCGAATCTAGTGAACTGGTTCATGTACAAGACAAGTTCTCTGACTTGGTAGTAGCATGTTTCGTAGGAAGACGGCCAGTTTATACATACATGAAAGAGACATGTACCGGGATGTGGAAGCCTAAAGAAGGGTTCACAATGCAGCCATACGAAGAGAAGATGTTTTCATTTATGTTTGAATCTGAAGATGGCAGGGTCAGTGTGTTGGAATTAGGGTCTTTTCATGTAGCAAGTCAGTTATGCGTCATAAGATCTTGGAAATTATTTTTGGAAGATGAAGTAAGGGAGATGAAGACTATACCTATTTGGGTAATTCTAAAAAATTATCCAATGGAGCTATGGGATCGAAAAGGGTTCAACAAGGTGTGCAGTGCCATAGGGAAGCCTCTTTTTGTTGACAAACTCAAATAGGAATGGAAAGGAACTTCACATGCCAGAGTATGTGTGGAGGTAGACGTTAACCGTAAGTACCATCTGAGATACCTATTGTGTTGAACAAGGTGAGATTAATCAAAATTCCGGTGGAATATAACTGGAAGCCACCCAAATGCAAGCATTGCAATGTATTTGGGCACCAGGATGCAAAATGCACAAAGAAATCAAGGAAAGTGGATAAAAATATAATGTTTGGATACAAAAAGAACATATAGTGTGGTGGAATTTTAAGAAAGATTCAATAAGGATTTCTAATCTATTAGAAATTTAAGTTGTTATTTATTTAGGAATTGGGTTACCAATTGGATTAACCAAAGAGGTTATAAATATTGGTGTTGTGTAACCATAAGAATTGGAGCAAAGAAAAAGTATGAGTGAGGGAGATTTGTGAGGAAACCTAAACTAAGGTTTCATTAGTTATTGTGAGTTCCCTTCTCAATTATCAATAAAGCTATCTCTCTTTGTCCCGTGGATGTAGGCATATTGCCGAACCACGTATATTATTGTGTTTCCGTATTTCTGTTTTAGTTTACATCTTTTGTGTTTGTTTCTTCATTAATCAAATCAAGATCATGTGTATTTATCATGACAAATTGGTATCAAGAGCTGAAGGTTATTCTTTTGGGTTGAAGACGGAATTTGGGAACGGTTTTGTTGGGTTTTAGGAATCTGTCCAGATTCGACACCCTGTAGTAAAACGACCATACCTTTGTACTCGGATATTGAAACAACGATTCGTGTTTTGGGTTGGAAAGTAGACTCGTCAGGCTTTCTAACAGTATATGGTACGTTTTGTGGTTTGAAGTATTATGTTCTCAGTACTTCGTTGAAGTTGACGGTTCTGATTGTCTTAGTTTGTTTAAAATCCAATCTTGGTTTTTTTAGTGGTATTGATTATTGAAAAGAAAGATGGTTGATTCGAATTCTTCGAATTCCAGCAGTAAGTACACAAAGGTGCATGGATTTGATATTATCAAATTCAATGGGAAGAATAACTTCACATCGTGGCAAACGGATGTGAAAGATATTTTTGTTAGTATGAAGCAAATCAAAGCCCTAAAGGGGAAACCTGAAACGACAAAGTTGCCAACAGGTTGGACGAATGATGATTGAGAAGAGTTTGATCAACAGGCATGCAGTACGATTAGTTTATATTTGACGAGGGATATCACATACAATTTTGCCTGTGAAACCTCGGCAAAGGAGTTATGGGAGAAGTTAGAGAATTGAAGCTCTATCTTAGTAAGGAATTGATGTCAGAACTCTATCTAAAGAGGCGTTTGTATTCGACAAGATTTACACCTGGTAAGTCTGTGATTGATCATATTAATGATTTTAATAAGATCTGTTCTGATTTAGCAAACATTGATGTGATGCTACCTGATGGTGAGAAAGCTATAATTTTATTATGTTCATTACCATCTTCGTGGGAAACAACAGTTGAATATTTTATTGCAAATAAAAAGACCACAAAGCAGTTGGTCTATGATAATGTTGTTTCGATGTTACAATCCAAAGCCATTAGAAAAAAGGAAGCTGGTGATGTAGTTCAGGCTGAGGGTATGTATGTTAGAGGTAGATCATCACATAGAGGTTCGTCGAGTTCTAAAAGTCGCTCTAAATCTCAGAAAAGAGATTTGAAGGATGTTGAGTGTTATTATTGTCATATCATGGGTTATTATAGTAAATATTGTCCTCAGGTTAAGGCTAAGTAAAAGAAGAGGAAGAAATCTAATCTGAACACTAAAGTTGCTAACATTGCTTAAAGTAGTGATAAGGTAGTAAAGTCTATTGGAGACAATGAGGATAAAGTGTTAACAGTTACATCAAATAGCTATTTAGCTGAAAGATGGTGTCTTGATTCAGCTGCTTCGTATCATATGTGTCCCGATAGGGAGTCTTTCACAACTTACAGAGAAGTAAATGGTGGTAAAGTCTTTATAGGCAATTCGAATGCCTGCAAGACAATTGGTGTTGGTACAGTACAGATCAAGGCACATGATGGAGTTGTAAGAACCTTGACAGAAGTCAGGCATGTTCCTGATTTGAGAAAGGGTTTGATTTCGTTAGGTGTACTTGAAGATAGTGGTTTCAAGTTTACCGGTGAGAATGGTCTCTTGAAGGTATATTATGATGACAGGTTATATTTGATGGGCGAAAGACATGGAAACTTATATTTTCTTATTGGAGATATAATTTCAGGTGGAGCTATGGCTATGGTTTCTCAAGCGGTTGATGAGAAACAATTAACTTCTACTCAATTATGGCATATGCGGTTAGAGCATATGAATGAAAAAGGTTTGTCTATATTGAGTAAAAAGGGTTTGCTTGGTGGCCAAAAAACTTGCAAGCTCGATTTTTGTGAGCATTGTGTATTTGGCAAGCAGTGCAAAGTTCGTTATGGTACCGTTGTTCACCCCACTAAGGGTACTTTAGATTATATACATTCAGATGTATGGGGTCCCTCTAGAACAATTTCTAAGGGAGGAGCAAGGTGGTTTGTGACCTTTATCGATGATTTCTCGCGGAGAGTTTGGTTGTACACCATGAAGCACAAAAACGAAGTCACCAATTTGTTTAAGAAGTGGAAAGTTATGGTTGAAAAACAGACTGGCCGTGTTGTGAAAAGAATACGTTCTGATCGACAATGGTGGAGAATACACTGAAGACCCATTGAAAGTTTATTGTGCAGAACAAGGTATCGTTAGACACTTCACAGTGAAAGGTACACCACAGCATGGGGTAGCTGAGCATATGAATCACACACTACTAGAGAAAGCACGGTGCATGTTATCCAATGCAGGTTTGGGTAAGGTATGGTGGGCTGAAACAGTAAATACGGCGTGCTATCTCCTGAATCGATCACCATCTACAACAATTGATTGTAAGACATCTATGGAAGTTTGGTCTGGTACACCTCCCGATTATTCAGATTTGAAGGTGTTTAGTTGTCCTGCTTATTTTCATATCAGAGAAGATAAGTTAAGAGTCAGGGCCAAGAAAGCTATTTTCTTGGGATATCCACAATGTATTAAGGGTTATCGTTTTTTTTTTTTTTTTTTTTTTTTTAGGTTGGTAAGGGAGGTTGTGGGGACCCCTACCCCTTTTAAATTACGTGTGGAAACTTATATCAACAATCCACTGTTGACGTGTTTCGAATCCACGACCTCTCCACTTTGTGAGAGGGGTGCTACCATTGAGCCACAGGCTCATTCGCAAGGGTTATCGTTTATGGTGCCCATAGTTGAATAAATTCCAGATCAATCGTGATGTGACCTTTAATGAGAAAGCAATATTTGATTCAAAAAAATTCACAGGTTGGGACTCTCAACATGAGGGTGATGATAATGACAGTGATGGTAACGATACCATGCAGGTGGAGCATAATGTTCTATATTCATCTACAATAGATAAAGAGGTGATTGTTGTACATGTACCTACAAGTTCAGAGGTTACACAGGTAACTACAGACTCATATCCAGACACAGAGAGTGTAGATGATGAGATTGAAGAGGAGGTTCTTCTTGAAGATACTTTACTGCAGCAACAATTAGAGCAGCATCATGAGCGGCCATCTTTAGCATCTCAACGTGAACCACGTTTGAGAAACGCACCAGTTCGACTTGGTTTTGAGGATAGTGCATCTTTCGCATTATCAGTATTTTGTGATGATGAGCCTTCTACCTTTAAAGGGGCAATGAGAGGTATGTATGTGTTCATTATGGTCAGCTCAGTTTTTTTTTTTTTTTTTTTACAATCTTCGCCGAGGTGGAGAATTGTAGAAAAGTGACATGTGGAGGTTACATGTAATGGATTCCTATTAGGAATCTGTTTCCTTATTTGGCAACAAGTTTGGTGGAATTCTAAGAAGGATTCAATAAGGATTTCTAATCTATTAGAAATTTAAGTTGTTGTTGATTTAGGAATTGGGTTACCAATTGGACTAACCAAAGAGGTTATAAATATTGGTGGTGTGTAACCATAAGAATTGGAGCAAAGAAGAAAGTATGAGTGAGGGAGATTTGTGAGGAAACCTAAACTAAGGTTTCATTAGTTATTGTGTAGTTCACTTCTCAATTATCAATAAAGCTATCTCTCTTAATTTGTCCCGTAGATGTAGGCATATTGCCGAACCACGTATATTATTGTGTTTCCGTATTTCTGTTTTAGTTTACATCTTTTGTGTAATCATATCAAGATCCTGTATATTTATCATAACAATTTTATGGCGACAAACTTAGGGTGTTGGAACATGCGAGGCTTTAATAAATCATCCAAACATACAGAAGTGTGAAGTCTAATGGTTAAGCATGAGCTGAGGATAATAGGTCTGGTAGAAACTAGAGTTAAGAAGGGAAAGATGCAAGATATCATGGCAAATATGTGCCCTGGTTGGTTGCACATGGAGAACTATTCTTTTAACCAACTAGGCAGAATTTGGCTATGCTGGAACCCCAATGAATGCACACTAAATAACTTTCTGTACGGATTGCAGCACATCACAGCCGAGGTATGTTCTTTTAGTGGTAAGATGTTTATGATAACTATTGTGTATGCCACTAATGATGCCTTGAGAAGAAGAGAATTGTGGACTCATCTTATGAATGTAGGCATGAGGTGCACGGTGCCTTGGCTAGTACTTGGGGACTTCAACACAGTTCTGAGTACCAAAGAGAAGGTAGAAGGCAGAAGGCGATGCGGTTCCAAATAATTATACTGAATTCTTACAGTGTGTGAACGTAGCTGGATTGATTGACATGAAATACACCGGTGATTACTTAACTTGGAATAATGGTCAGGATAACAGAACGTGGTGCAAGTTGGACAGGTCATTAATAAATTGTGAATGGGCTCTCACTTACCCAGAGCATGAGATGTTTAGATTCAACTTGCTATATAAAAAAATCTTGCTATACAATTCAACTTTTTTAACTATCATACCAACAGTATACAGATTCATACAATTTAATTGAGGAATTGTACATGGAAATGTTTACCACCACTGCCGTGAGGTCTAGATCAAGAGGCTAATTTACCCTTTGACAAGTTGTGCGTATCTCGCCTTGAGTACCAGTTAAGGGACTTAAGTTCCCCATTTTAACCATTGCATTCATGAAATCTGTTGAAAAGGCACTAGCAGCATTGGCATATGTCCTTACAATCGAATCGGTCGAGCCACCGTTAAACAACACCTGATCAGAGTTAAGAAGTCCTCTTCTGTTCATCAATGCCTGGAAATAATTGTTTCCAAAACGACCTGGGCTTTGAGGGTCTAGTGGTGCTAAGTTGCCATCTCCACCACTACGAGGACAAGTTGCCTGCCTAGACACTGCGAATGCGGGATCGATGTTGCTAGTATTACTATAGATTCGATCTCTAAAAGAAGAGCATTGGGCTTGGCCTATTGAGTGTGCTCCAGATAAAGCTACCATTTCTCGTTCACTAAAGCCTTTACGTTGAAATATGTCTATGATCCTTGGAAGATCGTGAAAGAAGGCGGGGAGATCGCTTCTTGCTCCTGCAATGTTTGGAGTTCTTGTATCTCTCCTTCCTACTGGAACTGAATAACTTGGTCCTCCAAGCTGAGATACAAAATGAAATTTTGGTTATAACTAATATATATGGGAATACAATTATGTTTTTGAATTCCATTATCTAAATTCATTCAATCAACGCCAGTTAGTTTACTTACTTCAACAATGGAGTCTCGGCTACTAATGGCTAGGATGTCTGCACATGAACTACACTACGCCCACATGCTCTATCAACCTGTGCCTTTATGCTATCAATAACATCATACCCTCTTACCATAGCAATATTGCCTGGGGCATTTCTTTCACCGCCAGACAATAGAATTCCTCCATCACAACCCTGAAGCCATGAAAGCAATGCACCTTAATTAGATCATAAATACTACTTAACATAATTATATATAATTAAGACGACAATATAAACCATTTTGAGTAAGAAAATGAACTTACACTAACAAAACAATCATGAAAAAATAGACGTAAAATGGAAGCACCCATTCGACCATCTCTATTGATGACAGACCGTGTGGCTGACCGAACAGTATCAAAAACTGATGGGCATGTACTGGCATAGTAGGAGACTGAAAGCTGTGCTAAAGCAGCTGGTAAGGAAAAGGTGGTTAAAAGGACCATAACAAGACCTATTGAGAGAACTGAACTAGTACTGCTAGCCATTTGAGAATGATAAAGAACAAAACTTCTTATATCTTTTGTTATTTTGCTTCAAAGCTAGAAAGAAAAGAAAGATTTTTTGTGAGTGATTTGCATGGATTGAAATAGCTTGTATTTATAATAATAGTAGATAGACAGTTGATAGAAATTAATACTTAAGAAAGGAAGGTGGTGTCCTGGTGACAAGTGACCAATTCTTTCATTAAAAAAAAAATGAAGGATAGGAAGACTAGTGACCAATTCTGTTGTCAGGGTTTGAAAAGATGTCTGGAGACAAATATATTGACCCAGCAATGAACTGAAATTTGACTCTAAGTTCAGTGTGGTTACAATGACGGCTAACTGGCTAAGATTTTCTTCTACGCGGTTCTAACCATTCTTTTTTAATAAAAAAAAATATCTTATCAAAAAATTAAATAAATAAATCCAGCACATGAAGTGATGGAGAAACATTATCAATATTTACACAACTAGTACATATTTTCCATTAGCACTTAATTGATATCATTTGGGTATCTGTAACTTTGAATTAAAATGTTTAGATAGTGAGTGCAAAAATGTTTTGAAGTACATTTTTATCAAACATTTTTGATGGGATGGCCACATTGTTTTCTGATTCACAGAAAAGCTTCGGTTAAACTTTCAGATTTTGCGCAAGGTTTCATCATAATAAAAAATAAATAGACGGGGGATACCTCTATGAATCCATCTCCGGGCTCCTTTGAGGATTTTGAGTATTTCCTCAAATGGGTAGCCGAGTGTTCACTAGCAGCAGACAGGTTGAAAGAAAGGCATCCGGAGGTATGGGCAGAAATCCAGCACCAGTGGACCAAAAAAGTTTCGGCGACGGTCAATAAAATCATTCACAAGTATCTAAATACTTGGAAACAAAATGGTACATGGAAACCATATCCATATTGTGACGACTCTTCGGATTCGGATATATATATATATATATATTTTAATCCATGATATATGGTGAAAACAGTAAATAAAGAACAGAACAAGAAAATAGAAGAACATGTACTATTCACATAAAACAGTAAAATTAAAAAAGTACAGAGTAAAAAGAAGAGAAAACTTACAGAAAGAAAGCTTTATTCACATAAAAGTTGTACTAATTGTACAACCAAGTAGTAGTTACACACCCCCTAAAGAAAGCTTTAGGTAAAAACTAAAGACCGAAAGATTGAAAAACCAAAAGATTTACAAGAAGAAAAGAAAAGATTACAAAAGAAGAGCAAAAAGGAGAAGAAGAGAGAAAGCTAAGCAAGTGTCGAAGCTTGTTCTCTTTCATTTACAAGGGCCTCTTATATAGGCAAAGTGAGAGGTGGGCCCTATTAGCATCTTGTAAGTGGGTAGGTCCCATTGAGCACCTTGTGATGTGTGGGCCCCATTAAGCATCATGTAAGTAGGTGGGCCCCTTTGAGCACCTTGTGAGTGGGTGGTCCCCATTGAGCACTATGTGATGTGTGGATCCCATTGGATTTCTTGTGAATAGTGGGCCCCTTTGAGCACCATGTGATGTGTGGACCCCATAGTCAGCTGATTGAACTGGTATGTGGACCCCATATTTTTTATCGGAGTCTGATAAATGGGCAGACATACTGTCCTATGGAGACTATTTAGTGGTCCCCTTATGATTTGCGGGATCTGATAAAGAAACCCTAATAAGGGAGATAATTGCTAAAGTTCAATTCTTTCTTTGGCTGTTATAGATGAAAAGTAAGATGAAGAAGCTGGAAAGACGATTGAAATTTTACTAATAGTAGTGGTGGGTCCTGAGAAGGTAGACCGTATGTTACCCCATGGATGGGAAGTTTGGTTGCATTATTGGATGGAATAAATAATTCTTAAGGGTCAAATCATGGTAATAATAATTATAGGCATATAGAATAGGTAGTGTAAGTAAGGTTTTACTGAATTGAGGGTTTGTCTTTAAGCTGAAGAACCAACCGATGGCTAGAAATCAACAAGGGTTGGAAAGACACATGGGTCGTAACAATTTGTAGGCCTGTGATTAGGCGTGACATGGTATGATTGATAATTGAATTAGATAATCCGCCACGAGAAAGGAGAGTGGTGGGTGTCAATTCTATCTGATTAGAAGAATTTAATTTGAAATTGTAGTTCAGGGCTGTTAAATCGGAGGCGATAAAGTTTACGGCCGGGTCAAATTTAAACCACCAGTTATCAAACCAGGTAGAAAACCCAGAAATATTCTTTTTGAGGGATTTGATGAAAAAAGGTATAAGTCCATGCATCCATATAATCCCAGTAATTAAAAGTCTGGTTACTAAAGCTATTAGCTTGAGTAAGGGGACCAATTAGGTCTTTGGTGGTAAGAGGATCACCCCATTCCACGTATTCCATTATATTATGGATAAAAGCTCTTCGATAAGGCATAGATGATTGGCCATTAATAATGGTTGGAGAATGATCCAAAGAGACGGAATTGGTCTCAATTAAAATAGACTCGTAGAAATTTCTAAGATTATAAATTTGGGATGGACTATTTGACCGAGTTTCCTTGTACCGAGATAAATAGGCTTTTTTACCCATTTTTCATCGTCAGTAGTTAAGGTAAAAAGTAATTCATTGGAATCCTTAAGGAATAACCGGGTACCATTATCCCATTCTGAGGATTTACTAATTTTCATTTTTCTGTCTTTTAAGGCAGGAGGAAAAATTGCCAATTTGGGAGAGAGGGGGAAAGTTTTACCTTTTCCCTTATCAGAGCCCGAAATATGACCAGATTCCTGACCAGGAGAAGTCATTCTTGTAATGACAATAATAATGTCTGATTGCTTCAAAAGCATTGATAATGATGATATAATCATAATACTTGCATAACTTCAATTGGAAGTAATTAAACTATATAAAGATCATTTCATAAGAATTGAGAAAAGGAGTTATGTCATTTGTAATTCTTCGACCATCATTGTGGCCAGTTCATAACATGACTATAAGTCAAAAATTCTTTGTAATTCTTCGACCATCATTGTGGCCAGTCCATAACATGACTATAAGTCAAAAATTCTTTATATTAAGAATTAGGTAAATATTCCCTCGATATCTAATAAGATTTTGAAACCATTGTCTATAAGACATTATGAGCTAATCCTTGTATTTGGATAAGACCATGGGAACATTGCAAATATTGTCTTATAAGACAATAGGAATATTGCTATCTGATTCATAGGATAAAGAATTAGATTGTTCTTCATCAATTTGTTCTTCAAAAATCATTTTCTCTTTTAATTGCTGTATATACCCATTATTGGGTTTAATAGTGAATTCAAAAATAATTTTATTTCCCAAAAGGGTAGTATGAATACCTTCATCATCTACTCTTTCAATAGGCCAAATAAGGCTCAAGAAAGGTTTTCCTAAGATGACCATTTGAGATAGAGTATTAGATAGGACAAAAGGAGTTCTAATACGAATAGTATTATTACAGACTAGTACATCTGATAGTTTATAATTTATCTTCATAGAAGAACCATTTGCAGTATTCAAAGCATAATGAATTTTTTCAAAATATTTAGAAGGTACTAATCTTTCTCTTATGCAATTAAGATCTGACCCACTGTCTATTAGGGCAATGGTATCCAAAATAAAATCATGATTAATAATAAGTCTAGTATTAATATACCATTTCTGATTAATGCTATGATTCAGAGATAATAAATCTCCAATCTCTTCTTTAGTGATGGTAGGAGGAGGAAGAGTATTGTTGGTTTCAAGTTGGGAAATTCTCCACCTTAGATTTTCTATTTTAATTTTCAGATTATTCATTTCTCCTTTAAGATCAGACATAGTAGTTTCTTTAACCATAGTTCTTGATTCAATTCTATCAAAAACCTCTTGTAAAGAATAAGGTTTTAAAATACTGGAATTTAGATTAGTATTAGAAGAATTTTCTAAATATCTCTCAATAGCCTGTCTTTTTTCGATGGGATCAGATATCTTATCAATAATATCAAGAATTAAAGTCTGATTTTCAGATAGGACATTAATATTAAGCCCATTCATATCAATAATAGCTTTGTAATAGTCTTGGGAAGTCTTGCAATGTGTAGAACAACCTTTTCCAGACTGATTACCGCTACTAGAATCACTATTAGTGAGCTCTTCTATTTCCATAATATGGTCAGAAGAATCTTCAGAGTAATAACTACTAGAAGGTTCATAGTTATCAAGAATTTGATTGATTTATTTCTTAACATTGTCTTCAATGCTTAATTCATTGATTTGTTTACGAATATCAGTTTTAGAAGTACAATGGTTAGCATAATGACCTTTATTGCCACATTATTTATGGCAAGTAATATTTTTTAAATTCTTAGAATCCTTATTTGGGTAAGAATTTGATTTTTGCTTGGAAAAGACCTGGTCAGGTCTTTTATAAGTGTGACTTGAAGATTTCCTACGAAAAGGTTTCTTAAAAACTCTTTTTTGAGATATAACATTTTTATTTCTTTGTTTAGAACTAGGCATATCATACCCAAATTGCTCACAAAATTGTCCTAATTCCTTTTTCCCAGTTAAATTCTAGGTTTTAAGCTGATTTTTAAGACGAATATCATTACAGAGGGCTAGCCCTTCAGAAGTGCATTCACTAATAAGTTCACCATAAGTATAAAAACCATAAGGGATCTGAATCCCATCATGCTTATTTTTAAGTTTATTTTTGACTTTTTCGGCAAATAGACGAGGTAAACCAGAAATGAATTTTTCTTTCCAAAAAGCATTATTACCATCATGCCTAACAGTGATTTTAGCCATGAAAACATCTTTATACCAACGAAAATGAGTCAACGTTGGACATTTTAAATTCATGAGCAAGTCTTTTCCCCGTTCATGGGCAGTCATAGTATTACCAATAAAATGTTTGATTATCGTTTGAATTAAGGTATAGACTGCATCCTTACTTTGAATAGGTTGTCCTGAGGTGCTGGGTTCTAGTTTTTTAGAACTATAAATTTCTTCCTTTTGACTAGGGGTAAGAATATTATCCCACCAGCCTTTTAATTGGCTCGTAAATCCGGCTATAATACAATTAGCTGTTTGTCTGTCCGTTTTATTGAAATTTTTACAAATATTAGCAAACATAAGCATTCTATGTAGAGGACATATATCAGATATTCAGATAAACTATCTATATTCCATTCGTAGATAGTTTTAACACTGTATGGAGTTTGTACAGCAATATAATCTTCTTCATTTAGAAGGTCTGTAGGAGTGGGCCTAGGATATTAGGTCCGAGTAGGCGGTATTTTAGCTTTATTAGATTTGCTAAAATTTAGTTCATTAACTTCTTGTTCCATATTGTGCAAAATATTTTGAAATTCTTCAATATTTTCATCTGATAAATTTTTGTTAATAAAATTATCATTTTGTGATAAAACAGCAATATGATTATCGGTTAATTTTATTCCTTTTAAGATATTGATTATTCGAAATAAATTGTTGTTTGAAAAGGACTTGATTAGATCTACTATAGACAGATTTCTGACTAAAAGGTTTTTTGGAGACTTTTCTTTGAGAAATAATATTTTTAATACTTGGTGTTGAAACAAGTATAGTATTTTTGAATTGATTAGGATATTGTCCTGTTTCATAGTTCTCAGTTAATTTCTGAGTGTATGCAACTCTAATTTTATTGATATCATTCTCCTTTCCCACTAACAATTCGCCTGTATCCATTTACTTAATTTATCTACAATGAGGCTAAGTCTACGAACACTTAAGAAAGTATCATCATTCACATACTATTACAAGACTCCTGGTGGTATCATTGTCAAGTTCGGTGGGTGATAAGTCCTCAAAAGTGTATATTTATCCCCCGAATAACACCTTGTTTGTTCACTTAGCTTATATTATTGTGTTATATCTTTTGATTAGTGTTTTCTTGTCTATTGTGTAGGTTTCATGAGCCGAAATGCGAATATTGTGTTAAAGCCCGAAAAAAGTCAAGAAAAGCCCACAAAAAGGAGAATTGATATTTGCACCCACAGATCTGCTGAGGGCACTCCACGGTCAGTCCTGTTGACTTGACTTTATGTCAAAGTGGGGCGGTCCAAATCTCAGCCCAAACCGGGTCCTATTGGAGCCCACAAGTCAGAATTTCAATTTAGGGCTTTATTTAAAGTCCAAACTTTAAAATGCCCTACAAGAAAATCCAGAATTCTGATTTGGGCTCATGAGCTATCAAACTGAAGGTCTTGGTCCAAGCTACAACTTAAGCCCAAGAGATTTAAGTTTTGCTGAAGAGCTAATCCCTCTAGAAGACCAACAGCAACAGCCATGAATTTGACCTAATTTGGAAGTCTTTGCATGTAAGTATTCTACTTTGTATTTTCTATATAAGAGAAGTAGTAGCTAAGGTTTAAGTAGATTTTTTATGAATTGAAGATTGAAGAGAAAAGTTCATCTTCTTCTTCTTCTTTTGTATCAAACATAATATTCAATATCAATTCCATTATCTTTTCCATTATGATGACTTGTGATTTATTTATTTATTCCATGGTGTCATCATCAAGGATTAGTAGCTAAATCTCTTTAGGGGGATGGTTGAAGAACTCTAGATGATGCAAAAGCACCATGTTTGTCCTTATTGTTCTTTGTGATACAAAATACTTAATGCTTATTTACTTCTAATTTGCAGTATGAGGTAAGTATGATTATTTACATGTTCTTGTTATCCATGATGTTAAAATACTATTTTTAAGGTTTAGGGAGACCTAGCTTTAATGGTTTTATTTATATTGATTAAAGATGTGTAGTGAAATAACTGAGAGGTGATTATTAGATATCTGCAATTGATATCTTTTATTGGAACTTTTTTGTAATTAAGTCAAATAGCTGAGAGGTGATGATTTAGCTATGAATAAATATGTTGAGTTAATTAAATTGAATAGCTGAGAGATGACGGTTTGATTAATAAGACATATCCAATAGTATGCATAAGAGAATCCCGTTTTAATTGAGTGGAATAGCTCAGAGGTGACTACTTGATTGTTATAGGTATTAATGATTAATTGGAATAGCTGAGAGGTGACTAAATAATTGTTATAGATTGAACATGAAAGAACAATATGCTATGTTTGCATGGTTTACTTTGTGGATACCGATTCTTCCCCCTTTGTCATCATTAGTCTTCTTTACATCTCTACCATCTTCTTATAAGTTAGGGTTTATTTAATTATTGCCTGTAGGAAATTAGAATCAATCTTAATTCGTATTATTGATTCCCTTGGTGTTTCTAAACAATTGTTTTCTATTGTATTTGAGCTAAGATCTCCTCCTCTGAGGTGGGTACGACCCTTGCTTGTTACTTGTCTACTTTGATAACCAATTTATACAGGCACAAGAAGGAACTTCAAGTTAACAAATATAATCTTTTGATAGAGATTAGAGATTAACATCCGTTGGTCTCTATCAAAATGGCGCTGTTACCGGGGCAAGGTGTAACGCCCCGGGATTTCGTCCTCGCTCATCCCGGTGCGTCGAGCACCATACCGCTCATTAATGTCAATATTGTTCCCCTTTAGTCACTGCGGATATCCAGCAGTAGAGGGTTTTGGATCAGGGACCACCCATGTGGTTTACCCCAAAAGGCCTTGACATTAGTTAGAGTATGGTTAAGCTCTATATACTACCAATACAACTACTTCCTTGGAAATGTGGGACTAACACGAACTCATGGGTGTTACAATCTCACCACCTTAGAAATAGAGTCGTCCTCGGCTCTACAGTACACTCAGTACAGTCTCAAAATCTCCGACGTTCTCTGCCAAGTGAGACAAGTACATGGCGCTCCCTGGGCCTTTCCAGCGTACTTTCCCACCTGCAACAGGCGACCCGTCGTCGACTCTGATACCAACTGTAACGCCCCGGGATTTCGTCCTCGCTCATCCCGGTGCGTCGAGCACCTTACCGCTCACTAATGTCAATATTGTCCCCCTTTAGTCACTGCGGATATCCAGCAGTAGAGGGTTTTGGATCAGGGCCCTCCCATGTGGTTTACCCCAAAAGGCCTTGACATTAGTTAGAGTATGGTTAAGCTTTATATACTACCAATACAACCATTTCCTTGGCAATGTGGGACTAACACCAACTCATTGGTGTTACACAAGGAACCGAGTTCATTCAAACACAAGCGAGAATAGTAGTTTTGGGACATCATCCCATTTCTATCCCTCCCACCCTTCTATTTTTTTTTTTTTTATTTATTGTTTTTAATTTCTTGTTATTTAGTCCTCTTATTGATCTTGCAGCGAATACGGATTGAAAAAAGCTCGAAGAACAGAGTCAAAATCAAATTTTTAGAAAAATCACACATTCAGGATTTTTTCTGAAAAGTTACTGGTTCAACTTGGACCCGATCTCGAGTCGAGTTCTAATTGGCATACAACAATCTCGAGTCGAGTTCTCGGCATGAATTTTCCTCGTTTTGCGTAATTTTTCCAGGACGTTCCAGAGCAGTTTTTCAAGAAATCTTTTTTCCTATTTAGTGATGGAGAGGTGAACTAAGTAGGTTTATTTTTTCAGCATTTTTGGAGACTTGTAAGATATTTAATTATTCGATCCACGAAGGGGTCGCGGTTGTAATATTTTTAAAGTAGGTGTTGTTAGGTTTTATTTTTTGTGTGCTCACGACGGATAGTAGAGTAAGGTTGTGGAGCTATCCTTGAGTCTACTAAGGAACGACTCCTAAGGACGATTGAAACCCAAGGAGCGATTTCCCCTTAGTCGACTTCAACTCGTCTTCTCCCCACTTTTGTGCGATTGTTTGGCATTTTTTATTTTTTTAGCACAAAGTGGGAGGTAAGCATTCTCCTAATCCTCCTCAAATCCTCTGCAAGAGGAGTTTCTGTATTGATTAACATGACCTTGATTGTTGCTTGATTTTAAATTATAATTTTACTTGTTAAACCGGACTGCAAGGCGGACCTGGCCTAAAAGTGAAACCTAATATCAATTGATTGCAATATCCTATGCTTTAAAATTGAACCAGCTAAATCCATGCTATCACGATGTTCATTTGAGACCTTGAGCAGATATTTCAACTAGTACTGCGTGAAATATTCTTTGATTGGAGCACAAGTTAGGAATTGGGTCTGAAACCCCTACAGATTACGTCTGTAGAATCACTGTGGTTATTTAATTAAGGAACGTTGCTTACCCACGGAAAACCTCCCACACTGGTTATTCGCTGCTTGACTCTCGAAATATAGGGAGAATTCACATGGGCGAAGCTTGGAAAGAACTCATTGACTTATGTGAACACAAAATTGAGTCAGTTTTTGAGCCCCTTGTTAGATGCTTTTGAATGGTTAGGATTTCTGTGGCATATGTAATGCGCATGTTGCATGCATCTTAGATCAGGTAAAATCTTGTTCAAACCAACTCCAATCTACACAAAGACCACAATCACGGACCTCACTCCTTCTCTTGGGGAAAAGTTTATCGACTCAACCTCCATACCTTCTGAAGAAGAGTTCAACGACTCAACTTCAATTTCTGAAGTAACTCCTGCACCTATGGCTCAAGAAGCTACCCTTCGAGATTACTTTTCACCTTTGGCCACTGGGCTACCTACCTGCATAGTCTTGCCCGAGACAACTGCAGATAGCTATGGCATTCGCCCACAAATTGTGGCCATTTTGCCTAAGTTCCATGGACTTCCATGGGAAGATCCATATCAGTACCTCAATAAGTTTCTGACCGTTCTTAATACTTTTAAGGAGAAACATTTGTCTGAGGAGGAAGTTAGCTTTAGATTGTTCCCCTTTTCTCTTGAGGATAGAGCATCTCACTGGTTACATGACCTTCCTTCCAATTCTATTGCCACCTGGGCTCAACTAAGTAAAATGTTTTTGACCAAATTCTTTCCTATTACCAGAACTAATGACATAGTTGATGCCATAAGAAGTTTCCCGCAGAAAGAGGGCGAGGTATTCTTTGATGCATGGGAGCGGTTTTAAGACCTATTTCTTCGGTGTCCACACCACAAAGTCGATGACACTGAAAAAGTTAGGATTCTATATAGAGACATTAATACTCTCACTAGAAACACGGTTGAGAGCATGAGCAGTGTGGATCCCTTGATTATTCCACCACCAAGGCTCTGGCTTTCCTTGAAAAGATTGCTACTAATAGCCAACAGTGGGACATACCTGGACATACCCCGAGAAACACTACCCCAAACTCATTTGATATACCTAGAGGTATATATGAAGTCAAACCTGACTCTGAGCTTAAAACTTTACTTCATGGTTTAGTAAAATAGGTAGAAGCACTTGGCGTGTCCTTAAAACCCACATCACCTGTTAGGAGTGCCTCCACTCTCCAATGTGATGCTTGTCATGACCAGACCCATACTGCCGAATTTTTCCCTAGCCTTTATAATTCACCAGAAACTGAGGAAGCCTGTGCGTTTAACTACACCGGGAGAACCAACTTTACTAAGGGCAATGCTACGTACCCATACATGGACCGCTCCAATCTGTCTTATTCTAATAATCATCATGCGACTCCACCTAGTTTTAATAACTCTTATGTGCAACGTAGCAATGCCACGTATGTTGGTAATACTGATAATCAGAACTGGGCACCGGTCCCCCCTTACTCGAACAATGCTCATCACATGAGTGGTTCCAGGGACCATATGCCACCTAATCAATCTGCCCCTCCTTAGACCTCTCTTAAGGATATTCTTGCACGTTTCATTCAACAGACCCAGACGTCCATTGAGTCAAATGCCCAAGCCATCCAGAGGATTGAACAAAAACTTGATGAAAAGGGTAGATTTTCTGGACAGTCCATCCCGAATCGCAAAGGCAAGGAAGTTGCCTTGGTGACGGACACTTCATCTCCGTCTGTACCGCTTGTTGAAGTTAAATCGGTTTCCACCCTTAGGTTAGGAAAACAGGTTGATAATCAACTTAATTATATACCGAGTCCTAACATTGTGACCCTGGTTACCTCTGCACCTGTTTCCCCACCTAAAGCTCCGACTAATTAGGCGACCACCCCTAAGCTGAAGAATACTTCCCGTGAGTTTGTGGACCCTCAACGAACTTACAACCCGCCTGTACCTTACCCCAGAGACTCAAAAGGTCTCTAAAGGAAGTCCAAGCAGAGGAAGTACTTGATGTGTTCAAACATGTAAATATTAATATACCCTTCCTCAAGGCTATTAGACAAATACCTTCCTATTCTAAGGTTTTGAAAAACTTGTGCACCGCCAAGAGAAAAAAAAAATGTGCCTAAAAACGTGTTTGTGGCGAAAGAATTCTCTGCACTTGTCCAACATAACGGCGTGGTAAAATATAAGGACCCTGGAAAATCGACCATACCTTGCAAGCTTGGTGACAAGTTCATGGGAAAAACTTTTCTAGACTTAGGAGTTAGTGTTAACCTTTTGCCTTACTCCTTGTACCTCAGCCTGAGTCTAACAAACATGAAACCCACGAAAATGTCATTACAACTGGCCGACAGATCATTGAAAGAACCTAGAGGTATAGTTGATGACCTGTTAGTTAAAGTGTCTGACTTTTACTATCCTGTTGACTTTGTGGTTTTGGATACTGAGCCTACTGCTGATGACTCGGTACCCATCATCCTTGGTCGTCCATTTTTTGCCACCTCTAATGCTCTCATAAACTGCCATAACGGTTCCATGGTTCTCACTTTTGGCTCTATGACTGTTGAAGTAAATATATTTAATCTTAGCTAACAACCCCTTGATCTTTCCTTATCTGAAGATTTGTGCCTTGTTGACTCATTACCTTATGAGATGGTACACAGTTATTATCCTGAAGATCCGGTTGTTCACTGCTTTGCCATGCATAATGTAGACTTTGACATTGATCAATCTATTCCCCAAACCAATGCTCTTACTACCGAACAGGAGAGTTAACTGTTAGAAGTTATCTTAGAGCATCGTTCCGTTATTGCCTTGTCTATCCACGACATTAAAGGCATTAGCCCTTTTGTTTGTTCTCATCATATTCATCCTGAGGATGATGCTAAAACTTCTCGTGAACCTCAGAGACGTCTTAACCCTGCGATGAAAGAAGTTGTCCGAGCAAAGATTCTGAAACTTCTTGATGCAGGTGTGATTTATCCCATTTCAGATAGTCCCTGGGTTAGTCCTATTCATGTGGTTCCTAGGAAGGTTGAGATGAGTGTAGTTACCAATGATAAGAACGAACAAGTCGCCACTAGAGTTCCAACCAAGTGGCGTGTTTGTATCGACTATAGGAAGCTTAATATAGTCACCCGGAAGGACCATTTTTCTCTCCCCTTCATAGACCAGATGTTGGAATACCTGGCTGGTCATTCCTTCTATTGTTTCTTGGATAGTTACTCCGGTTACAATCAGATTCCCATCGCCCCTGAAGATCAAGAGAAGACAACATTTACTTGTCTTTTCGGCACTTTCGCCTATGCCCGTATGCCTTTTGGTCTGTGTAATGCACCTATTACTCTCCAGAGGTGTATGTTACACATCTTTAGTGATATGGTAGAACGATTTATGGAGTTGTTTATGGATGACTTATCCATATATGGTTCATCTTTTGAAGAGTGTCTTAGTCATCTTTCCTTGGTTTTTAAGCGTTGCATCGAAAAGAATTTGGTACTTAACTGGGAAAAGTACCATTTCATGGTTAGAAAGGGAATAGTTCTGGGTCATATCGTCTCTCCTGAGGGTATCCAGGTAGATAAAGCTAAAGTAGATCTAATTTAATCCTTGCCTATTCCTAAGTCTAAGATAGCTCGGCCCTTAACCAATTTATTGCTTAAGGATGCACCTTTTGATTTCACAAAAGAATGCAAGAGCGCTTTTAAAAATCTTAAGACCGCTTTCACGACTGCACCCATCATTAGAGTAATCCCTTTGAGCTGATGTGTGATGCATCAGACTTTGCTGTTGGTTCTGTTTTAGGTCAACGTCTAGATGGTAAGCCCCATGTCATATATTATGCTAGCAAGACTCTAATGATGCTCAACGTAATTATACCACGACAGAGAAAGAATTGTTAGCCATAGTATATGCTCTTGATAAGTTTCGTTCCTACCTTTTAGGTACTCGTACTGTCATCTTCATGGATCATGCTGCTATTAGATTCCCTCTATCCAAGAAGGAAACTAAGCAGCGTCTAATTCGTTGGATTTTGTAGCTTCAAGAGTTTGACCTTGATATTAGAGATAAAAAAATGACCAAAAATGTAGTAGTCGACCACTTGTCTAGACTCGACCGTCCTGAAGATTCTAGTGTCATTTCTGAGAACTTTCCTGATGAGCTTCTTTTTGCAATATCGAATGCTCCATGGTTCGCAGATATAGTTAATTACTTGGCTAACAACCAGTTTCCAAGTAATTGGAACAAGCAAGATAGATCCAAATTCCTTGCTAATGCCAAGCATTATTTCTGGGATGAGCCTTACCTTTTTAAGTACTGTCCTGACTAGATCATTCGTTGTTGTATTCCCGACTGGGAGCAACAAGAGGTCCTTAAGTTCTGCCATGAACATGCTTGTGGTGGATATTTTAGTGCCCAAAAGACAACTGCTAAAGTATTGCAGTGTGGTTTTTATTGGCCAACTCTTTTTAAAGATGCTCACATGGATTGTACTGTCTACACTCGTTGTCAACAACTAGTGAAAATCAATACGCGACACATGATGCCCTTACAGCCAATTCTTCCTGTAGAAGTGTTTGATGTATGGGCCATTGATTTCATGGGCCTTTTCCCTGGTTGTCATGGTTTTTTGTACATTCTGGTCGCAGTAAACTATGTTTCTAAATGGGTCGAGGCCATTCCCACAAAGCACAACGATAAAGAAACTGTAGTAAATTTTCTAAAAGAGTACATATTTGCCCGTTTGGCGCACCTCGTGTGATCATTAGTGATGGGGGGAGCCATTTCTGCAATAAAGCTTTTCAAGAACTTGTCCAAAAGTATGGATTTACTCACAAAGTGGCCTTTGCATACCATCTGCAAACCAATAGCCAAGTTGAGGTTTCCATAAAGAGATTAAAAACATTTTGCAAAAAACAATTGACCCTGAAAAGGCTGATTGGTCTCGTAGAGTCAGTGATGCATTATGAGCCTATCGTACTACTTTCAAAACTCCCATAGGCATGTCTCCCTTTCGTCTGGTATTTGGAAAACCCTGTCAATTACCTGTAGAGCTTGAGCACCGAGCCTTCTGGGTAATGACAAACCTCAATTTTAATCTCGACCAGGCAGTTAAGAGGAGAAAACTCCAGCTTTCTTTGCTTGAGGAACTTCAGAATGAGGCTTATGATCCTTCCCAGTCCTATAAAGCTAATATGAAAAAACTACATGATCGTCAGATCCTACGTAGAGATTTTTAAATTGGGGACAAAGTTTTATTGTACAACTCTAGGTTGTATTTATTTCCTGGTAAACTATAATCTCGTTGGTCGGGTCCCTTTGTTGTGTATGCAGTGACGCCTTTTGATGCTATCACTTGTCTAAACCCTGTAGACAATTCTGAATTTCAAGTCAATGGTCAACGTCTTAAGCATTTCCATGAATTAAGGTCCTCTGAAGTTGAGGAAACTCTCTTAGAGGACCCTACCTATTTAGACTGACCCTTGACCTGCTGGTATCCGGACCTTCTCTTACTCTACTCCGTTGTCTCTTTTTTAGAGGTGTGGTTAAAAGTGTCGGGGCCATAGTCTACGAACTCTTACTGGTTGAGTATAATTGATCCAGTAGACGCTTTTCTCTTGAGCGTCATCACCAAATAGACCTGTTTCTCGCTCTGTTTGGGGGTGGGGAGTCGTTTCCCATCTTCTTTTAAGTCTCGAGTATTTGACTTTAAAAGATTCTTTGTTATATATTAGACATCAGGATTTCGGGCATTTCACTGTAGCGTTTTATATCTTCTGTATCTTTGTTTAGAGTAGCGTTTATCTAGGGAGTGAATCCTGGTTGTCCGCCTTTTTGGCTGAAAACGTTAAACTTAGCGCTCCTGGGAGGCAGTCCTGTGTATCTTCTAAGTTCGATCATGCTTTAGTGCTTCTTATTAGTTGTCGGGTTTAGTGGTTTTTAGGGAATTAAACTATCTCTTGAATATGTGCGGTAGTTCTGTTTGGGGGTGGAGGCGGCCCACCATTCTCTGTTGCGGTTGCTTGGTTAAATAATTATTAATGGTACTATATTCGCGAGAATATATTTATACATTATCACAAAATTTCCAAAATTAAATTGAATTATTTCTCGCCTTTACGCTATCTAGGGGTAAAACCGTCATTTCCACTAATTCCGGTAGTGGGGGATGCATCTAGGGGAAGTTACATATCCTTAAGAAAAGTCACAAGTCACTTTTAATTCAAAAGTCAAACCAAGTCAACTTGGGTCAACCTTAGTCAACAAACCAGTCACCCTCTCCAGAACTCGACTCGAGTTCAATACAGTGCATTCGGAACTTGACTCGAGTTTCGAGTCAAATCTTGTTTCTCTCTCTTCATTTCTCCCTCATTTGTTATCCAAATTCAATAATTCTTGCGGGGTTTTGTTCCTCTCTTTGTCCTCTTCATTTCCATACCAATATCTTCGAGAATCATGCCTCCTAGAGTTAGATCTAGAGTAATCATTCGTGAGCGCGATTATTCTCGTCTCTTCGACGATAATCGCTTCGGGAGTGGGTTTGTGGAGAGAATTCACGCCCGAGGTTAGGATGTACTCTTTGGCTCTGATTACGAGCCATTTGATCCTCAAATGGTTCGTCGATTTTACGAGTCAATGGAGTTGACCGATGATGGCGTTTTCATCAACTGGGATCCGACCTATCACTGCTTGCTCACGCCGGAGACTGTCACCTTAGTCACGGCTCGAGCTTGACGAGGCTCCTCTACAACAGGAGGCTGCGCTGGTGACCCCGGACATCACCGAGGCTGTCCTCGTCGATGATCGGGCAGTTCACCAGTATAGCAGTCACATTTCGATCGGTTGGCTCTAAGTCAACCAAAGATTGGTGGCACACTAGCTGACCACCAATGTCCATGGGACAACGAGGACGAGTGAGCTGTTCTCGGGGGGATTCATATCCTCTGGCTACTTCAGGAGGACCTCCAGGACTACTACATTGTCAGCCGACTTTTCGCTACCATCACCGGGGCTCGATCCACTTGTGCTCCTCTTCCTAGCCTGGTGATGAGTATTCTGCGCTACTGGGAGGTGCCTCTTCTTCGTGCTCTTTCTCTGGAGTCAGTCGTCCGGCTCGAGGTCTCCAACCCGGGACTGTCTGCTTGTAGACAGTTGTTATGGGACCCTCAGGAGGAGATGCCCATTCAGTACAGGCCCGACGACCAACGGGCATTTCATCAACTCCATATCAATGAGGAGCCGTTCCTGCTTCTTTGGAGGGGTATGGGCGAGATTTTGGACGCGGTCGAGGACTTGCAGCGTCGCGTTGACGAAGGCCAGGTGCAATCTCGTCGACGACGGGGTTGAAATTTCTGTTTATTAGCCATTGTAATTTTTTATGTATTTTGTTTTATTTTAGTTCTTGCACTCTTGTATTAAAATTTCAACCATTGTACTTTATTTCCAAATATTAATGAAAATGGTAGAGTTTTTAATTTTTCCAAACTTTTGTCCTTTTCTGAAATTTGTTAGCCATTCTTGAGCTTCATTGCAAAAATCAGGACTTGTGGATTTATTTTGAAAATTTTCTGGTCCTAGGGACCTAAGTCCAAATATTTTAAAAGAAAAGATATTAGGGTTTGATTTTTGGAAACCTTAATGTTTTAGGTAATTTTTGGAGTCCTATTAGGGCTCAAAGTCTTTATTTTTGGCCTATATATACCAAACCATGTTTAGGAGACCATCTTTTAAAATCAGAAAACTTTTATTTATTTGGAAACTGGCCCGAACTCGAGTTGAGTTTCTTATAGGCTTAACCAAACTCGAGTCGAGTTTGGATCTGGCAGCAGTTTTTTGAGCTCGTTTTGTGTGATTTCTTCTCGGTTTTCGCGCTGGTTTTTGGTGTTTTCTCTTTTCTTTTGCAATGGCTAATGTTGAGAATGGGTTGCGGATGCCGGACGACATGGATATTATCCCCGAGATGGATTTTTCGAGAATTATGGATAGTCCTCATGGAGCTTTTTTTCGGGATGTGATTTTCGACAAAGGTTGGGAAGGTTTTCTTTATGATTCTACTGCTGTGTATTCCCCTTCTATGGTAAGACACTTTTACCTTATGTTACCCTTTGCCGACCCTCTTCCCTTTGATGGTTTCCAAGTTCACATGCATGGTTCCCCGGTGGTTTTTAATGCTACTGTCGTCTCTATTGCCATAGGTAATCCTTTTGTCTTTCAACCGGTTGTGCCCTATGACAATTATGTTCGCGATAACCGTGTAAAAATCATAGACACCTACCTTAATCACTTTGGCCCTTGTACCTTCTCCTTCCAACCCGAAGGATACCCTAGTATTGCACCTACCACTTGCCTTCCTGCTAATGTAGCTACTGTTGCTTTATGGGTTTTGCATAATTTGTTGGGTGTTGAGAAGATGCATTATGTCAATGATAGTACTATGCATGCCGTCGTTGGTATTGTTACAAATTTTTATGCTCTAGACTTATCCACTTGGATTTTAGATGGTATTAGGAATGTATTTGTATTCAGTGAAGATAAGCTTGTTTTCCCTACTGCTATCTGTAAGACCATCCTTCGTACCTATCCTAATTGGAGGAACAAGTACAATGATTGGACTCATCTTATCCCTATGGATCCAACTCATCGTTTTATCAGGAGAAGTCGCCTATTCACTTAGGTGCCTAACACTGAATACGTAGAGTTTCCTTCTTTGCATAGAAACGATAATTTTATGAATAAGGGTGAGGGTCCTTGGAATGAGATTAGGGAGGTTTTAGTTCATTGGCGTGATAGTATGGATCGTTTCCCAGTAGGACAAGTTTGAAACAAAGAGTGTAAAGTAGGATTTCCCTTTTATGTTGAGTCAGTCCTTTATTTCTGTATATTTTATTTCAGTTGTGTCATAGTATAGAATTCCTTGTAATCTCAATGTGGAGATAATTTTGTTTGGCAGGAGTTTATAAAGCGGTTTGAATTTTTAGTATATTCATGGTAATATCTTGAGGACAAGGCAATCATTTTGTTTGGGGGTGGAGAAGTATTACAACCTTTTTGCAAAAGATTTTCAAACTTCTTTATCCATGTAAAAATTCAAATTTTTTGAAAAATCAACAAAAATCTTTGTTAAAATTTTTTTTCCAAAAACATTAGGATAAGTACACCATCAATGATGAATATAATGGTTGAATTCCATCCTTTTCAAGTTTAAGGACATTTATTGCTTTACCAAGTAGTTGAGTCTTATACTACATTTGCATGAGCATAAACATGACATGCATCTACATTTATTACAGATTACATGTGCAAATACAACTACACCTTGAGAAACTTGAGGAATAAGTTTGGAGACTTAACCTAGTGAGCTTTTGAGCTCTGTTCGTTTCTTGGAGAGATATTACATCAATCTGGAGTCAAAAGACTGAACCTCTCAGTTTTGTCTGTTTTTAGTCTCATATTCATTTTTATAGTTAGCCTTGAGATGACCTCAAGTGGGTGTAATATAAACTTGGGTCTTGTAGCTTATTCAAGATGTGATCACCATATCAGTACTTGGAGATGATACAAAGACATTTAGATAAACCCTGTTTACCTTAGCCTACCCTGATGATACATTATCCCTTAGGTTGACCATTCTGAACCTTTTTGTTACTTATCCTTTTTCTTGACTCTATTATCCTTACCCAACTCCATTGTAGGAGTAAATACCCTTACAATGTGTAGGTCCTTTTACCCATTGTTTTTGGAAGATGAGGATGATTGTTTATGTGGTTACAAGAAGAAAGGAGAAATGCAAAAACAATCGCCAAACTAGTGAGATGAACTAAATATTGAAAATCAAAAAGTTTGAAGAAATTCCAGAAAAAACCAGAATCTTCCAAAACCATTTCAAATCCAAAAAGAAAGGAAGATTCGAAAATATTGGCTAGTGCTTCATTGAAATTTTCCCAAAGAAGATGAGAAACACTTCTTCTCAAAAGAAAAATTCCAAAAATTTCTCCATGTGTTGTTATTACAAATCACAAGTGTTGAAGGCCCGAATGTTCCAAAAATATTTCGCAAAAGCCTTTTCCATTTCTAGCCCTGTCCTAAGCCAAGTTATAACCCATTACTGTCTTTTGTAGATCTAAGCTGATACGGTAGGATGTGCCGAGTAAGTGAGAAGGTGCTAAGGTGAAAAACCCGACATCTCCAGCAAGGCTAATTCTTCCATTCTTTGAGACTAAGTTCATTCCATTACACCAGTCCGTTCTTATTGATATATGTGAGATGATTGTCCATCTTCTTTGCTCACATAGAGGTAAAATGATAAACAACATCTCTAAGTGATTTTTATTTTTGAGTGTATGTCTGTGAGGCAGAAGTCAAAGCAACCTTTTTTATGGTAACTTAAGACCCGTGGTAGTCTTTAATGCATTTGAGACCGTTATGCTTGGTTTATATTTCATATCTTATTCATGCATTTATAATATGCTATCTCATATGAACGGTTAGCAATACTTATCCTTATTTTTGATACAACCGTTTCTGAGGTAAATCGTAGAAAGTCCTATTATTTGGATTAATCATTGTAATAAGTTTATGGGTATCTTCTCTGGAAAACCCTCAGGAAACTATAACTCCTCCACTTGGGAAATCTTTGTGGTTGAAAGTCTTGATGCATATGGTTAATGCAATCCCCTTAGTTTTACTTCTCTTTTGAGTCCTTAATTCTTTTTCTTCTCACCTTTGTATTTTCTATATAAGAGAAGTAGTAGCTAAGGTTTAGGTAGCTTTTTATGAATTAAAGATTGAAGAGAAAAGTTCATCTTCTTCTTTTTCTTTTGTATCAAACTCAATATTCAATATCAATTCCATTATGATGTCTTGTGATTTATTTATTTATTCCATGGTGTCATCATCAAGGATAAGTAGCTAAATCTCCTTAGGGGGATCGTTGAAGCACTCTAGATGATGCAAAACACTATGTTTGTTGTTATTGTTCTTTGTGATTCAAAATACTTAATTCTTATTTACTTCTAATTCGCGATATGAGGTAAGTATGATTATTTGCATGTTATTGTTATCCATGATGTTAAAATACTATTGTTAGGGTTTAGGGAGACCTAGCTTTAATGGTTTTATTTATATTGATTAAAGATGTGTAGTGAAATAGCTGAGAGGTGATTATTACATATCTGCAGTTGATATCTTTTATTCAATAGCATGCATAAGAGAATCCCGTTTTAATTGAATGGAATAGCTGAGAGGTGACTACTTGATTATTATAGGTATTAATGATTAATTGGAATAGATGAAAGGTGACTAATTAATTGTTATAGATTGAACATGAAGGAACAACATGTTATGTTTGCATGATTTAGTTTGTGGATACCGATTCTTCCCCCTTTGTCATCATTAATCTTCTTTACATCTCTACCATCTTCTTATAAGTTAGAATTTATTTAGTTATTGCCTGTAGGAAGTTAGAATCAATCTCAATTCTTATTATTGATTCCCTTGGTGTTTCTTAACAAACTATTGTGTTTGAGCTAAGATCTCTTCCTCTGAGGTGGGTACAACCCTTGCTTGTTACTTGTCTACTTTAATAACCAATTTATACAGGCACAAAGAAGGAACTTCAATTTAAAAAATATAATCTTTTGATAGTGATTAGATATTAACCCCCTTTGGTCTCTATCAGTGGGTAATATTCCAATCATAATGACAAGCCAACCCCCAACTTCTACCCTTCATTACCATTATGATCACCACAAGCACTTTCTTCCATTTATTTGGGAAAATTGGTCAAAACCCCCCAAGCTTTGACCGGGTTTGGCGAGAACCCTCTAATGTTATCCAAGCTTGGCGTAAGCCCCCTTCTGTTAAGCACCCCCCAAGTTTCCGTCCATTAATAGTTTGTCCCCCCCCCCCCCCCCCCCCCAAGCAAACCCCCTTCTTTTGTTGGCGGTAAGATGTACAGCTTATAACTTCCAGTGAAAGTTTGTGACTCCTCGCTGATCAAGTCATTAAACTTGATGATTTGGACCATTAGCCGGTGGACCCTGGACTCCGCTTATAAAAGAAAGAACTTTAGAGAAGAGAAGGTCACCTCTCTCTCTCTCTCTCTCTCTCTCTCTCTCTCTCTCTCTCTCTCTCTCTCTCTCTCTCTCTCCTCTCTTTCTCTTCTTCATTTTTTTCTTTTAGTGTCGTCGGAACCCTAGGTTCTGATTTCTTTGATTCCGGTGCAATCTTGACAGATCCTTCTTAAAAAATGAGAAGAAACATCATGCTAAGCTCCAGTAGTGATGAGAAACCTCAGACTTCGGTTCCTCGTCCCGATGCTGATGCAGGCGGACCTAGCGAAATTCCTGATTCTGAACTGAATTCTCCTGCCGGCGTATAGGAGGTGGCGCGGTCGACCCATCGACGAAAAGACCCGGGAGGACGTGGCAAGCCTCCTCTAACCTTCCTAGAAATTCAGTGCTTGAGCGACTGAGTGCGGCGGAAGTCCAGGAGCAGCTTGGACGGAGGGGAGTCAAGTTCGGCTCCCACCCTTCAATTTCGGATGGCTGTTCCGGTAACCTGATCAAGGTGAGCCTCTATCAACTTTTGTATGGTATGCAACTCCCACTGCCTCCTAGGATCTTGCGATTGCTGTCATGGTGGAGAAACCCACCGGGTCAGATGCATGTGTCTTTCTGGATAATCGTGCACAGGATAGGGCTGATTGCACATTACTTCAGGGTCCCCTTCGGCCCGGTTGAGATGTTCATGCTGATAAGTCGGTTGCTCGAGTGGCCAAGGAGTGCTGCTTCCCGGAGGCTGTCTGGGTTTCTTAATCACTACGGGAACTGGTTCGAGCCCTGCTACCGGGTGTCAGGGTGATCGTCTGACCGCATCATCCAGGTGCCGCGAGACTTCATAGGTACGCACGTATCTGACCTTGCCTTCATTCTTTTTGTCCTTATGCTTTGCGTGCTTGCTGAGCTCCGGCTCAAGATTAGTTCTGTGCTTTTGGTTGCAGGGAAACGCTAGCTCCAGGTATCGCTGCCGGTGGGCAAAGACTCTTCTGGGGATGAAGGCAATATTGAGCGTTTCTTTGGCCTACCTGCAGACTTGCGGGATTTGACGCTCCCGGATCAGATTGTAGTGCACCTCCGTTTCCCATCCCGACTTGCGGCCTTGTCGGTTCTTCCCCAAGTCGTGCAGGTCGACTCTAGCTCCGGTGAGGGTGATGTCCCCCGCGGAGAGTGTGGTTCCCAGTGCTAGGGAGGAGCCTTCGGTCGAGAGTGAAGTTGTCGATCTCAGGGGAGAGATGGACAATTGGCCCGACGAGGCTGTTCCAGTCGAGGGAAGATCTCCTCCTGATGAGCCAATGCCGAACGTTCTGCCGGAAGTCATCCCGGTTGTCGGGGATGTCCAGGTCAGTGATGCTAGCTCTGTTTGTCATTCAAACCCTCCCTTGGGTCGCCGGGGGAGGCCACATGTTTTTTATGGCTCATCTGACTCCTCCGGTGATCCAAGCCTGATGTCGAGGGATAGCGGACTACTGCTTTCCCGTGGGTCTGGCGAATCAGCTACTGAGGGATTCTTTCATACCCCGGTGCAAGTACATGCTGAGGTGGACAACCTGGCCCAGCTGAAGATGGTGGGAGGTGTGTCCGCCGGATGAAGTGGACGCCCCCAGTGCTGAAGACGCTGGTGTTGAGGCCTCCATGGAGGTAAGACCTTCCCAGCCTCTTACTGTTGAAGTTGTTTCTGTCCAGTCCCCTGCCCCGGTTGATCCAAGGGACAAGGCTGTTGTTGATGAGTCTGCCAGGGGCTCGAAGAGAGCTATTTTTGCCTCCCCTACTGACCAAGGGGTGACTGTTCGCCTGAGAAGGGAAGATCCCATTCCTCGGACGCTGAGGGGACCGGTGACGGGGACTACCCGGATTGGTAGTGGCTCCCGCGTCCCTGTCGAAGATGCCCTCGTTGTCGAGGATATCCGGACTGAGGTGGAGTTTACTGTGCCCGACACTACTGATGATGAAGCTCCGGTTTAAGGGTGGGGTGATCAGGTTCCATACACCGATCTGCCCACTGGGCCAACTGTGCAACTGGTCCCCGAACCGGGTGAGTACCAGCCTGAGGCTACCCCGGAGTTTCCACTGCCGACATTCTCCATTCATCCTGCATTTCTGAATGGGGAACCAATGTCGATTGGGGACTCTGGTATAATGAACATCCACACCGCTTTCGATTACATCTTCCAGAATCTGTTTCCGGAAGACCAGGTGTACTACAGTCGTTTCTCTCGCAACTAGGCGATGAGGGTAGCTGTTTAGAACCTCATTGCGGTATGGTTTTCTTCCTTGAGTTATGACTTTATCTTTGTAGATGTCTGTATATCTGTTTCTGACTCTTGTTTTTCTTTTTCTGTCAGATGCAAGCTGCCAAGGCCTGGGTCTTTGAGCTGAGTGTCAGACCCCAGCCTTCTGCCTTGGAGGATCTGGAGCGCCTTCGAGGATCTGGAGCGCCTTCGAGATGAGAACCGTCATCTCGAGAAGGATCTGACGGCAGCGAACACCGACCGGTGGGCATTGGAGGAAGTCAAGCGATTCATGGCAGCTGATTATCATAACCTGGACTTTACCCTGACCGCTGCTCTTCAGAGAGAGGAGGATGCCATGGTTTCCCTGGCGGAGCTGGAGGCCACTTGTGGGAAGTTGACCAGAGAAAAACTAGAGTTGGACCGACGCCTCTCCCTCAAGGAAGTGGCGTATTACTGTGCCACCGAAGAGCTTCCACTGGCGAAGGCTGCCTATCAGAAGGAGAAGAAGGGCGGTGACGGCTCCGGTCCTTCTTCTCAACCTTAGCTTGGTTAGATTTTTGTAATAGGCTCATGTCCCAGTTTCCGGGGGACTCCCACTTGTGTATCTTTTTCCCTGAAAAAGAAATAAAAAATTTTGTTATGCAAAAACATCTTTTTAGATATCTTTACGTTAATTTCAGCATTTATTACAACTATCTATCTCCCTCGCCCCCTTATCATTTTAAGGAATTTTTCTTGGGACGATAACAGTTCTTTTTCTCGCTGACTTCATGGCGATCCATGGTTTGTTTCATGCTCAAAGGGGATTTGACCCTGCCTTGCAAGCTTTGATCCAGGGGCAGACTAGCTTGTCTAACATCCCCGGTTTTTAAGAGTGGATAGCCTCGCTCTTAAATTTTACCAAAATCGGGCTCAGCGACCCAATCGAACTGGTACTAGAACTGGAAATTTGTCCGAGCATTCTAGGCCTAGCCGCCCTGTAGAGGTTGGCACAGGACTTGCTGAGTGGAGGTCGGTACTCTGTCACCCATTGTGCTAAGACCGGAAGCTAGGTCCAGGCATCTTAGGCCTAAAGGTTGCATAACTCTGCATTTAGGGCTTGTTAGGATCGGAAACTAGGTCCAGGCATCTTGGGTTGGATGGGGTTTTCGATCCATGTCATCCTTGGTTTCCAATACCGGAAGCTAGGTCCGGGTGTCTTGGGCCTAAAAGGAGCATGACTGTGCATTTAGGGCTTGTCAGGATCGAAAACTAGGTCCGGGCATCCCGGGTTGGATGGGGTTTTCGATCCCTGTCATCCTTGGTTACCAAGACCGGAACCTAGGTCCGGGCATCTTGGGCCTAAAAGAAAAATAACTCTGCATTAAGGAGTTAGACAAGATCGGAAACTAGGTCCGGGCATCCTGGGTTGGATGGGGTTTTCGTTCCCTTTCATCCTTGGTTACCAGGACCGGAAGCTAGGTCCGGGCGTCTTGGGCCTAAAAGAAACATAACTCTGTATTTAGGACCTAGACAGGATCGTAAACTAGGTCCGGCATCCTGAACTTTAGTGGAGACATGATCTTGCACTAGGATTTTCAGTAGTAAACAATACAAAGTACTCAAATTCTTGTGGGAAAGAATCTTTATTGAAATCATCAAATGGAGTACATTACATGTAGAATTTCTTGAGGTGGAAAGCGTTCCATGGTCTAGAAAAGAGGTCACCAGTCAGAGTTCTGAGGTATGTCTATGATATAGGGTCCTTCCCAGTTTTCTCCGAGCTTACCGGTTGTTGTATCTTTAGTCATGAATTTGACATTCCTCATGACCCAGTCGCCTGGATTGAACTTTCTCTCTACGACTCGCTTGTCGTATCCTCGTTTTATAGTTTCCTTGTACCGGAGGAGGTGTTGCAGGGCTTGTTCTCTTTTATCGTCAAAAACGGCATTTTCTCTTGCTAGGATCCATTCATTCTCCCCGGTAAGGACTACATCAGTACGAGTTGTCGGAGCTAGCAGTTCTGTTGGCATTACCGCTTCTTCTCCAAAGGTAAGCTGAAAGAGTGTCATCTCGGTGGACCTTCTTGGAATGGTCCGGTATGCCCATAAGACCCCGGGAGTTGCATTACCCAGTTGTTTTTCGCTTTATCCAATCGCTTCTTGAGCGTATCCAAGATGACCCAGTTGGATGCTTCTGCTTGCCCGTTTCCCTGAGGGTAGTACGGGGCTGAGAAGTTGTGTTTGATCCCCAAAGACTTACAGATTAACCAGATATTATCGCAGTCGAACTGTTCCCCATTATCTGACACCAGCTCTTGGGGAATTCCAAACTTGCAGATTATATGTTTCCATAGAAATCTTCTCACATCGGAGGCGCATACCTGTACCAATGTTATGGTTTCGACCCATTTGGTGAAATAATCTGTAGCGACAAGTAAGAACCTGACTGAGTGTGGAGCCTTAGGGAGTGGTCCCACAATGTCTAGTCCCTACTTGGCGAAAGGCCATGCGCTCAGGATGGGGTGTAGTTCATTTGTCGAGGCATGACCGACCGGGGCATGCTCCTAATAAGGGAGGCATGCCTGGGTAAACTTCTTGGCGTCTGTCATCATGTGCAGCCACCAGTATCCTTGGATCATTGTCTTATGTGCTAGATTCCTGCTCCCAGAATGGTTGCCGCAGATCCCAACATGGATTTCCTTTAGTATGATCAGGCTTTGTTCTGGAATGAGATACTTGAACAAGACCTCGGAGCCATGCCTTTTCATATATAGCCTGTGTGACTCCTAATGTAGGATGACAGTGAACTTCCACGCATCCCTCCTAACTTTGGCTGATAGCTTTGGATCTTCGAGGAGTAGATGGTGGATGAGGAAGTTGATGTATGGCCTCCTCCAGTCGTGGTCGTTGCTGGACTGCAGTTCGGCGTCGATTCTGTGTACTTCGAAATTCAGGTTATCTAGAATTTCTTCGATTGGTTCCTCCAGCGGGAGCTCCAAATCGATGTGAACATGCGAGAGTGGTGGTTTTGACGGGTCCGGTTCGTCCGATTCCGTCGAAGGTGGCATTGCTTCCATCCGGCCTCTAGTGAGGCAAGGATTCTAGTCTTCAAGCTATGATTCTGGTGGGTTCTATGTTTGACCCAGAGAAAGAGGATTTGGCTCGATCTGTGTGTGGGGCCCGAAGTCGAACTGAGAAGTTTTTTCGTTTCTCTTCCTTTTCTGTCCTCTGGTAATGACCATGAGGACTTCCTTCCAATGCATGCATTCTAAAAGGCAGACTTCCGGTAATGGCATGTCCGGATCTTTGGGCCCGATACTCGGCTCTTTCTGATATCCGATTGACAGCTGTCGGGGCTCTATAGTGCTGATAGAAGAGGAAAGGTATGCCAAGGCTTCTGCATGCCTGGCATCTATTCTTGGTCGATGCTCGACTGTGATGAACTCGAACTTTGCTACCAAGGAGTGGACGACATCAAGATATTTCGCCATCCGGTCGTCCTTGTCTTGATCATGACTCTCCGCGCCCCCAGTTGGAGTGTCGTCTAGAGACCATAAATCAAAGCTTCATATTCAGCCTCGTTGTTGGAAGCCGTGAATCCCAATCTGACAGACTTTACTGTCTTCTGTCCGTCTAGGCTAATCAGGAGACAACCAATGTCGGATCCTATATAATTACTGGACCCCTCAGTGTAGATTATCCATGCTTCGTTATCTTCTTTGGCCGGAGACTCCTTCGTCTGGGGGGTATTGTTCGCCCCCAACGTATATTCTTCTAAATTTGAGTTGACCAGGATGTCCTCAATGGGAAAGTCTGCCCTGCATGTCCCTATTCTTCGGTTCTGGGTTCATACTTGATGTGGTATGCACTCAGATAGTTGGACCACTCGATCAACTGATTAGATTCCTCCTATTTTCCAAGAGCTTGTTTTAGCGGATATTCAGTGTAAACCTTGACTGCTCTCCTTTGGAAATACGGCTTTAGCCTTCTGGCTGCATGAACCAGGGCTAAGGCGATTTTCTCGATTTTTGAATATCTTGTCTCAGCTCCCTGTAACACTTTGTTGATGAAGTATACTGGCTTCTCCTCCAGCTCTTCTTCGAATATGACCGCACTGACTGCAATATCGAATGCGGCCAGGTAGATACCGACTGGTTGCCCAGTTTGAGGTGCTGTAAGGACCGGAGGTTGAGTAAGATATGCCTTGATCTCGTTGAAGGCTTACTGATAAGTAGGATTCCATTCTGCATTGGCTTTGATTGCATTGAAGAACGACTTGCAGCGGCTAGTCTTCCGGTTAACCTTTGAAATTTTTTTACTGTCTTTGGGGCAGGCATCTCCAGGACTGCAAGAATCTGATCTGGATTGGCTTCTATGCCCCGGTTTGTCATTAGGAAGCCAAGAAACTTGCCAGAAGAAAAACCAAATGAGCATTTGGCTGGATTTAGCTTCATGTTGTATCGTGTCAGGATATCGAATGTCTACTGTAGATTCCGCAAATGATTGTTTTTCTCCTTGGTTTTGACCACCTTGTCGTCTATGTAGAGTTCTATGGTCCGACCTATGTGCTCGCTGAAGATGGTGTTGACCAGCTTCTGGTACGTTGCTCCGACATTCTTCAGACCAAATGGCATCACCCGGTAACAGTAAAAGCCACCAGTCAGTGATGAATGCGATATGTTTCTGATCTTCTTCATGAAGTGAAATCTGGTTGTATCCAGAGTAGGCGTCCATGAATGACAACCTCTGGTAACCAACCGTGGCATCCACCATGTCTGTGATCCTAGGGAGTGGATATGGGTGCACAAGACATGCTTTGTTAAGATTAGTAAAATCGATGCAAACTCGAATCTTACCATTCTTCTTTGGGACAACCACGATGTTGGAGACCCAGGTAGGGTAAATGACCGATTTGATGAAGTTGACTAACAGAGTAGCCGGTCGACTTCTTCATTGACTGCCAGCTTTCGATCTGGCGCCATCCGCCTTGGTTTCTGCTTGACCGGCTTGTGCTGAGGATCGATGTCCAGTCCATGACAGGTGATTAAAGGGTCAATTCCTGGCATTTAGCTGACGTTTCATGCGAAAACATGGTGATTTTGCCGGAGCAGTGTGATTATGAGATCCTTCTCAGCTCGTGGTAGACCAGAAGTGATGTAAGTAGTTTTGTGAGACTCGAGTCCCACTATGACTTCTTCTAGCTCGTCGACCGCTGGTGATATCCCAGTTTTCAAGTCTGGCTTCCCCTTGACAGGCTTGCCGGGAGTTGGTTGCTATTGATGAGAGTCCCTCAGGAAAATAGTATTTCCCTTGGTCTCCGAAATAGACTTTCCTTTGACAACATCGAGGTGGCATTTGAAAGCCATCCCTTGATCTCATTTAACCCAGCAGATTCCGTCGGGAGTAGGGAATTTGAGGTTTTGGTAGAAGGTGGACACGATTGCTTTCATCTGATGAATCCAGACCCTCACCAGGATGACATTGTACCATGAGGGGGAGTCGACCAGCAGGAAGTCTATCCCGACCGTATTGAACCCTACCGTGATTGGCAGGTGGAACCGCCCAGAGGACTGAGTTGGCTCCACGTTGAACCCATAGATATAAGTCTCATCAGATTCGATGAGACACCTTAGATAGCTCCATAGCTTTGTAAGCAGATGAGAACATGACACTGGAGGTGCTACCGACGTCGACCATGACTCGTTAGACCCGGTAGACGCCAATCCATGCTGTGATAACCAGGGCGTCATTGTGTGGATAATGCACGCCCTATTCGTCTTCTTTGGTGAATGTCAAACCCCCAGGGACAATGGGCTCAGTGTTTGTCCCTTCGTTGAAGCTGAGCTGTCCTACTTCGAGGAGACGGACTTGAAGATGGGGCTGAAGATGATTGGCTATCTCCAGCCCTGGTTCTCTTCTTCCTTCTTAGGTTTGCATTCTCTTTTGTCAGCCGCTTGATAATTGCAGTTGGGGATTCGGCCGCTGAGCCTTTTCCCTTCTGTTGCTCGGTGAAACCTCCCCCCGCGGCTTGGGGAATGGTTCTCTGGTCTCTTCTTGCTGCGGCTACTCTGGATGGTTCAGGATCTTGCGATGTTGGTATCCTAACAGTCTGATTGACTGTATTCGGATCACCAGGATTGTTAGTGATTTGCACCACTATGTTTTCTGCCTCCGGCTGTCCACTTTCAGAATGCTGTGAGCCATGACCATGACCCTTACTCTCGAGAACTGACTCTTGATTGACGGGCTCTGTTGCTTTAAGGACCGGAGATAAAAAAGAAAGGTTCTCAGTCTGACTTTCAGTAACTTGGATTATTCCACTCTTGGAACGAGTCGGACGTCTCTTACTTCCAGCCATTATTGCAACAACTCTCCGTATGACTGGATTGAGATTTTTTCAAGGCTCTGAAACTGATGGGAGATTCAGCCCCACGGTGGGCGCCAAAGAGTGTGGGTACAAAAATTTGATCCACAACCTCGAGATGTGTATTGATTAATCGAAAGGTTACAATGAAAGCCTTGTAAAAACCAAGATGGGATGGGGGTATACAATGAGACTGGACCTGATAGGATCAGACTGCCTACGTATCCAACGTGATGAACTTGGAATCAAGTCTCCGCTTCCACTAAGCTCTAATGGAGTTGCTCAATGAAAGACTCTTAGTTTAGGAGGTTGAGAACTCCCGCATTTATAGTGGACCGGAGGAGGGTGGCTCAACCACCCCTCCGATTTTGACTCCATGAACTCAGGTAGTTCAAACTGTGAAGATGTTCCCGCAGAGATAGTGTGCATGCATGCTGCATGGCGGTTATCTCTCGGTTTGAATCCCCTTTGACCAGGACGACTGCCACGTGGCATCCTCTGATAGGCTCTGGTTCAACCTGAGTCTTCCTTTATCTTCTCCAGCGGGCTAGAACAATGAGTTCTGTTGGCCTGGAATCTTGTTGGACTTATCTAGTTAGTTGGGACTTGGATTCGACCAAGTTTGAAAGCAAAGACGTGGGATAGACTCCTCAGACCGGAGGCCCAATCTGCATTGCATATACCCTGGCCAGGTCCTTTGGACTATGATAAGCCTTTGGATGAGCCTTCATCGCTGATGGACTTCAATGGGCCGGACCCGGCCTACTTGATTGAGGTGGGCCTGGCTGATGTATGGGAGCCCACGGTTCAACTTCTTATACAGTAACCGATGCTCCATCCACTGATAGTGGACCATCGGCAGATCAAGATCCACAGAGCGTATGTAGACTTCTCGAGACCAGATTGGGCCCTACCCGATAGCCCAGGTCGAGCTGGCTAATGCTCAGGTGCTCTCGGTTTGGCTTCTTATACAGCCACAGATGACACATGTCGGATATTTTACCTAGGGTACACACAAACCCTTTAGGTGATGATACCAAAGGTTTGAGGTTCCCTTCTAGTACATTACTGATCTTATATTTTTATCAAAATTCAAAACACGCTTACCTCCAAAAATTTTACTAATAAAATAGTATCAATTAAAAATATAGATATCCAGATATGAAAACGGGTTGGAACTTAGAAATATAAAATTTGCAAACAGCGGTCAAATTTTGAGAAACAAAAAATGCAAATTTTGTTCTAGATATCAATTATCAATAACATAGTTTGATTTAGTTGAGAGATATTTCAAATGACAGGATTCATTTCCAACTGGTTGTTCTTCTGTTGAGATTTGTCTTCGGACTACTTCATATCATCTATACAAGCTTCCTCTTGAGAATCAAGTTTTTCTTTCAATGGATCTACTTCACCTTGTGCATTCTCTGATTCCTTATCAACTTTTCTTTCATCACTTTGGGTGACAATGTCATCTTGTGCATCCTTTTTTCCTTGTCAACAACTCTTGTTTCATCAGTTTGGGTGACAATGTCATCTTGTGCATCCTCTGATTCCTTATAAGCTTTTGTTTAATCACTGTGGGCGACAATGTCATCTTGTGCATCATTTGTTTCCTTATCAGTAGCTTTCGTTTCATCACTTTGGGTGGCATGTTATGTCGTACCATCTAGTGAAGATATTGATTAGCTGCCAGTGAAAATAATAAAACAATATGTGAAGTAATGAAGGCAAATTATATTTATCCCTAATTCATGGTTGAAAACGAACGTTAACATGCATGTAGCCGAAATGAAATACATCCATAAAGTGATAAAGAGATTGTAAGTAATATTATTACACCAAGTTTATAGTTTTGGCACATAACATTTGGCACAGTTTCAAGTCGAACCAAAGTTTGGCACAGTTTGGGTGTGTTAGGCTCGTTGCAAGACCATCGAGCTATTTGAAACTGTGTCAAATTTAGTCGTGGGTGTTTTTTTTTCACCTGGAATGACCAACGCCGAGCACTTGCGTCTTGGGGATAATACATTAGAAAATTTTAAACAAGTAAGTAATGAAGAGAAGATAAGACATTTTGTGAGTCTTCTATCAAATCAGCACCCATAATTATTTTCTCAACTATAACATCAAACGTTTGAATTGCTTTCTTCAGTTTTGAACCATCAGGTAGCTTTTCAGTCATATCATCGGCTATGTTGTCCACCTTCCTGGCCACGACTTCTATATCTTCTGTTAAAGTCTCTATGTTGTGTATAATTTTATCTGCTTTATCTATACATATATATTTTTTGTCACAAACAAATCAGTACAATATATTTCTGATTTGATTATAGTCTATTAAGAAAAATAATCAAATAAATGGGGAATTTCATTATAAGACATTTAACTGCCAAAATTCAAGATCGAACTACTTTTTTTTTGGCTAAGTAAGTAGTATATAGATAACAAAAAGATACAATTTGTGAGATGGGTGTAACATATCTACCCTTCACCTAGTCAGATCTTACATTAGCACTATAAGTTAAGTAAATCTATAGTATATCATGTCAGGATTTTCCCACTTCTTCAACCAGAGTGGTTTCCCAACATGTAAAAACAATTCCTGTGATGCCTCTCTCAAAGCATGTTTTGACGCCTTATCTGCTGAAAACTTTGCCTCCCTCCAAATTGACGAAAGAAAAAGAAATGATATCTTATTTCCAACTTTATTCCATCTATTTCTCAGAGACCACAGAATTTTTTGTTGTCTAAAAGCACTAACCACTGATTCTGCATCCGTTTCAACCCATAAGTTGTTCCATCCCTTGTTGACTGCTATTTCACATGATGTAACTATAGCAGTACATTCTACCATATAACTATCCATCACACCAATATTCTGCCATGCTACAATTTCAAATTCACAAAAATAATTTCTAAATACCATTCCAATCCCTGCTGAAAGGGTCATTGCTGCACCATCCATATTAATCTTCATCATCATGGGGTCAGGTCGAAACCACCTACACTCTTTAACTTGGCTTTGTGGTCCATATCTAGCTCTAATACCCCAGTTATCCATAATATCCCTTTCTAAGGAACAACAAAAAACATTAACCTTAGAAAGTCATGCAGCTAATTGAACTTGACCTGTAATGAATGTGTGACAGTAACTTAACTGGGGATTAGTGTTATCCAGTACCATTGCATTCCTTTGTTGCTATATTGCCATCATACAACCAACCACTGCTGCTGACCATAATTGTTTAATAAAAGGGCTCCATTCTTTTTCCATTTTCATTGCTTGTTTTAAAGATCTCAATGAGTTTAAACATCTGAATCTTTGTCTAACCCACACCCAAGTAGCCTGTGCAAAAGAGCATTCCCACAAAACATGAGTTACATCATCCTCTCCATTATAGCAAGCTCTACAACATGATGCAAGCATCACACCCACTGATTGGGCTCTTGTTTCCGATGGAACTCCATTCCTGACAAGCTTCCAAACTATTGCTGAAACATTAGGGAGAATGGTAGTAGACCAAATAAAAGAACACCATTTAGCCTCATTACTTCTTCCCTTGACCTCATTAAAAGCAGAACTGGCAGAAAAAATGCCGTTGATGTCTGGGCACCAAACCATAAAATCCTTCTCCTCATTTTCCCCTTTAAAAACATTGCAAATACTCAGTCCAGAAACTTGAAGAATGTCAACCAATTCAATAGGTAACTCAAAGCTTGAGTTTACAATGAGGCATTGAACATCAGAGCCACTTCCCACCAACTTTGAAGAATGTCAACCAGTTCAATGCCTCATTAAAAGCAGATATCTCGACTACGTAACTGTAGTGCTTCCTTCAAAGATACATTCCCTAAGCAGTTGTGTCTCCAGATGTCAACATCAGAGCCACTTCCCACCATCCACTGTGACCTGTCCACGACCTCTTCTATGACCTTTTTTATGCCAGGCCATATTGTAGAAGCTATATGAAATTGTATTATGTTTCCATGTTTGCTGAAAAATTTGCTTCTCATGAACACATCAAATTTATCAGAACCAGTCAGAATTCCCCATGCTAATTTCATTAGCATTGAAGAGATAATATCTTTCAATCTCTTTATGCGTAGTCCACCTTCCCTTGTAGGTCTGCAGACTTTATCCCAAGCCACTGTGATTGTCCTAAGCTTAGAAGGATTTCATGTCCAAAGAAAATTGCGCATTGCTGTCTCTGCTTCTTTGATAACACTCTGGGGCCACCTACATATAGCCATGTTATAGATAGTGCCACCAGAAATAACAGAATTGATAAGAACATTTCTTCCTTGGAAAGACAACAAATTGCCTTTCCAACTTGTCATTTTTAGTTTGATTTTATTCAAAACTGAGCTACAAAGGGATCTAGTAACCCTACCATGAGCTAAATAAACACCAAGATATTTCACTGGCAGCCTTCCTTCTTGCATGCCTAATACTTGACACGCTTTGTTTTTTCTATTTGTTGCGAACCTCCCAAAAAAAGCACTGCATTTCTCCTTATTCATAGCTTGGCCTGTAGCTAACTGGTATCTATCCAAAAACACTACTAAATGTTTGACAGCTCTAAGGTCACCATTCAAAAAAATCATCATATCATCAACAAATAAGAGGTGACTAGGTGCATCACAACCCCTATACTACACCATTGGTTTAATGTACTTAGAGGAAGATAAATAATTCATTCCTCTACTAAACATATCTTCGGCAATTGCAAAAATTAAAGGAGATAGTGGGTCTGCTTGCTTAATGCCTTTATGGGTCTTGAAGTAGCCAATAGGACCACCATTGAGCAAAATTGATAAATGAGTTGATTTAGTGAGAGCCTCAATCCAGGCCACCCATTGAGAAGAAAAAACAACTCTATCAAGAACTTCCAAAAGATAGTCCCAATTCAAAGAGTCATAGGCCTGTGAGATGTCTAATTTTAGAGCCAAGTTACCTCCAAATCTCCTCCCTTATAATTCATTAAACATTTCCGACGCCAAACCAATGTTAGACTGAACACTCCTGTCAGAGATAAACCCAGCTTGTTCTTCAGCCACCACTTTATGAATCACCAGTTTCAGTCTGTTATAAAGAAGCTTTGAAATAATCTTAAACAGAAAATTTCCTAAGCAGATTGGCCTAAAATGACTCAACCTAGTAGGTTTTTTCTCTTTTGGAATTAAAGCAATAAAGTTTGCATTTAACCCACCTGGGACAACTGGGTTGACAAAGAAGGACTGCACAGCAAAACATACATCCAGTTTAATAATACTCCATGCCACTTGATAAAAATGTCCCTGGAAACCATCAGGTCCAGGTGAGCTATCAGCATTCATCTGGAAAAAAGTGAGCGCAATTTCATCATTACCAGGAATCACAGTCAACTGCACATTGTCTTCATCACTGATTGATTTTGGAATCAACTGTAGTATCTCCTCATCTCTAACACACTGTGTAGCCTTAAATTTATCATCAAAGAACTGGACCATGTAATCCTTGATCTCAGTCTGATTTGTTAACAATCTACCATCCTCATTCTCAATCTGTGAAATAAGAGCATGGCCTTGCCTAATCTTCAACATGGTATGGAAAAAAGCCGTATTCCTTTCTCCTTCAATCTCCATTTTAACTCTACTTTTTTGCTTGATAAAAGAGGGCTTTATCAGACATAGCATTATCCAGAAGAAACTCCTTCTCTCTCAAAAGCAAAGCCATTTCCACATTATCAATATTTTGGTCAGCCCTAATCTGCATCTGGTAGAACTCATTCTTAGCAATTCTTATATTATTATCCAGATCACCAAACACAGTCTTGTTCCACTCTTTTAAAACACCTTTAAGTCTCTTCAGCTTCTTCGTGAGTCTAATCATAGGAGCACCCTCCATTGCTTGTTCCCAACTCTCTTTAACTAAAGCAAAAAAAGAGTCATGTTCATACCAGCAAACATTGAATCTAAAAGGAATATTAAAAGGTTTAGGACAGCTACAAGATTCCCCAAACAATGGAGAATGGTCTGATCCCAAACGAGCCAAAACCTTATTCTTCCATCCTGTGAATCTGGAAATCCAATCCAAGTTATAGAGAGTTTTATCTAACTTGGCTAAAATTCTTCTTCTTCCCAATCTGTTGTTACACCAAGAGACATCATTCCCAGATGAAGGACTTTCCTGGAGACTACAAAAGTTAATCATGTTATAGAACTCTTCCATAGCACCTTTAATTGGCAACCTACCACCCCTTTTTTCTTCATATCTCAAAACAACATTAAAATCTCCAATAATCAACCAAGGAAGCATTGTATTAATAGTGCACAATTCTTCCCATAATGGAATTCTGTTTGATCTCAATGAGGCAGCATGAACAAAAGTTATAAAACAATCATCCACCATAATGGAAATTTGTTGATCAGAAACAAAAATCGAGTTCACACTGAGACCTCTTTTCTGAAGTACCCAAAGATTACCCTTTCTTTCTTGCCTGTCATTATGTAAGAAGCAATCTTCAAAATAAACAAATCCCAAGCTAGAAAGAATTCCAAGCTTAGGTCTAACCTTTGGTTCCGATATACAAACAATGTCAGGTTTGTACTCCACTAAAAGTTGTTGAAGTCTCTCCACAGCATTACTTTTAACTACTCCTCTAATATTCCAGTAAACTATCTTCATCCTAGCTAGTGAACTTCCTTTTTTTTTTTTTTTGATCACTGAATAACTGTTGTATTGCTAGCACATGTCCTTGCCCTTGTATTCGGCGGGGCAAGTTCTTTATCCACAATCTTCCCCTTCTTACTTTTATTAGCTGGAGTATTTGTTGTTCCTCTATCCTGAACCATTTCTTGCCTATTAGCCTCCAATTCAGCCAACCTCAACTTAATTGCATTCGCCTCCTGTGCAGCCAATTTAGAAGAGTCCACACTACTTACTGCTTGATTTAAAACCATGTCCACTATCAAAGTTGAACTCCCAACTTCAAGTGGATTCTCATCTGGTGGTAAATCAGGTGGGATATCAATAACAAGTGTTTCAACCAGATCATCCTGCCCATTAGTCAGCAACAAGACCTCTGAGTGAATTATCGCAGCCTCATCCCCTTGCTTCTCTTCATTCTCCACTGTATTTTCAGTATCAATATTCTCAACTTGTTCCTCCAGAACTGCAAACTGATTGTTAAGAACTGTTGTATTACCATGATTCATGTGGATGTGAGAAGTGGTTCCCACCTCCAACACTTGTGTTACATTATGCTCCTCCATGTCCACAGCTTGCTCCTCTATAGCTGTGTTAACTTCCACTTGTTGCTCATCACGATTTTCAACTCCCTCCTTATTAGTATCATCCCTATTTCTCCTATTATCATTCCTTCTTTGGTTTCGATTATTTGCCCCTGCTTCCACATTACCTACTGCTTCTACTCGATTTTGTTTAGCCATTGCATCCTTCACTATCCTGCACTCTACTAATGAGTGACCCACTTTCTTGCAATTCATACAAAATTTAGGCAATTTCCCAAATTCTGCTGCCTGCCAAAAGGCAATATTTGTATCTTCAACTTCAACCCACACTTTATCTGGAACAGGTTCAGCTAGATCTACATCCACCAAACTGCAGCAAAGTAACCAAAGCTTCGTTTCACAGTGTTGTCATCCAGGTGTAACGGCCTACCAAATGCTTGAGCGAGAGACATTAGTGTTCTCACCTCCCAATATTCCTGACTAAGACCTAGGAATTTAACCCAAACCAGCGCATGTGATGTGGATTGACTAGCAGTGTTGAAATTTGGTGTCCAAATGCTCAACCTGAGCGCTTGCCCATCCAGAATCCAAGTGCAACGATGCCAAATCCGAATATAATCTTCTTCAACTTCAAATTTAATCATCACATATCCTCTACCCAACGGAATCGCTTTATAAACACCTGTGAGTTTCCACTTTAAATCAATTTCAGATCTAACCTTTGTAATATTAGTCCTTGAGAAATCCAAACGACCCACTAAAGACCATTTGCACTGCTCGAGTCCTTTCAAGACATCAGCTTTGGCTAATTTCACTGTCGGAAAGCTTCCTTGTTTGCCTAGAATTGGCAACGAAGACAGATCTACTTCTCTACCAACCTTAATTTGTGAAATCGATGCAATCTCCGCAAAGGAAAGCACCGGTTGCTTCTCCACCAATGGAATAACTACTTCCTCACTCCTCTTTTCATCACTACTAACAAAGTTTTGAGAAAACAAACAGTGATTAGATCGAACCCAAAAACCGAAAGGGATTCCGACCATTACAGAAACATGAACTTTTCCTTCGCAAAATGCCCAAAGATCCAACCTATATCTCACTAAATCGCCAGCAATAGAAGAACCAGGAAAAGAGGTACAGAGGGTAATGATTATCCAGGCTTCCCTCACCCTCGGTCCTCAGCTACCCCTGTATGGGTCCTCAATCCCTAGAGTCACAGTCTCCGATGCCTTCAAAAATTGCCTTATAATCGCCTTCTAAAAGGCTCATACATTAAAATATGGACACAATTTCTATAATAAACTGCTTATTAATATGAAAAAATAATGTCTAGCTCGAAACTTGAATGAGCCTGTGGCTCAATGGTAGCACCCGGCCCTCTCACAAAGGGGAGAGGTCATGGGTTAGAAACACGTCAACAGCGGATTGTTGATATAAGTTTCCACACGTAATTTAAAAGGGGTAGGGGTCCCCTCAACCTTGCTTGCCAACCAAAAAAAAAAAAAAAACAACTTCAAACTTGTTTGTTTATCTGATGCATTATCAATACCAAAAGAAACACTACAATATCAATTTCTAATGGAAGTATTTTTAAACTAAATTTAAATTGTACCATACCAACAAATAAATTCATACATATGTATTTTGTTTTCGAAGGTACTTACTTTTGATCTCACTTAATGGACCCCATTTGCTTTTGATGAAAGGTAATATCATGGGTATCAGAGTTAGCAACCCACTTTGACCTAATTCAAACAGTTATTAACGTTGTGTATTGTTAAAAAATAGAAGTTTCAACACAATTAAGTAGAGGTTACCATGTAGGAAAATGACGTTCAGAAGAGGTTGGAGGTTCTGGAGGACGGTTGTTAACAACCTTTAGATCCCTACACAAAGTGTCGATACTAACAATTATGATCATGATCATCATATTATCAAAGAAGAGATTAATAAGAGCTTGTAATAATCAATGAGATATTGCATGCATTACATCCATATAGTAGGATTCATGGCCCGCCCTTTACCATTGATGGCGAGCAAGTACAAATGTTTTCTGGTCGAATCACCATATCTATTCTTCGTGTCGAGAATTAGTGGAACACAACATGTAGTATGGACAACAAGACATGATCTTTTCCCAGTGTATTAACCTATTTCTAGATTAATGTACTTACAAGATCAGGTTGCAGTTGGACTTGACCAAGGGGGGATTTGAGATCGGGAGTGGCTGCACCTCGTTGAGATCGAGATTGCCTACGTACTCTAGCTCGTGGGGGTAGAACTTAGAGATCAAGCCATCGTAGTTCTGTTTATATAGAATGTGAAGGGGCGAAGATCATGAGATCTTGCAGATTCTCCGACATCTTTATGATTGTGTAATATTCTCCAATGATTGTGTAATATCTTCAATGAATGTATAATAACTGCAATGATTAGGCGACAGCTGGAGATATTCTCTATGCGTTGAATTAGGGCATGTGCATATGCAGAGGTCGTTGTCGATCATGTAGTCGAGCTGCTCTGGGCGGCCTCCAAGTAGGTCGAGTAATGAGCGACCTGTGAGATTTGATGAGTATGCCACGTGGTGTGTTTTTATTGGTTGGAGTATATAGTACCCCTAGATAAGCCCCCTCTTTTTAGGTCGATGTAGATATCGGGCTAAAAAGACTTTTGGAGCTCTGATCGATGTTTGCTGATTTGAAGTTTGTTTTTTGAATTTCAGATTTGCGCATGTGGCGCCCATGCATGGCTATCTCATACCATCATTGCATCTTTACGGGGAAGTGGAGAAGCTTCCTCGAGCAGTTACCCATGATGTTTTGGCAACTGAAGCACTCCTTGACTTATTTCCCTTTGCTGAACATGTGAATTCATCCAACGGTGGATACGAATCGTCGAAGAGTGGGTAATAACTGCAGAGGTCGTGGGTACCCTTGTTTGATCTTGCCCGTTGATTTTATCTGAATCGATGGCTGGGATCTCCTTTGCTTTAGTATTTAAACTATAGTTTGTGAACAAGTTTTTACTTTCTTCATTTGCTCTCTTGAACAGCTGCTGCATTTTCGTTGCGACCTGAGGATCTTGAGAGATTGTGAGGTTAGTTTCTTCTGCTTTATTTTCCTTTTTCTTTCTTCGCTTTCTTTTGCATATTTCCTTGTTTTCGAGAGATGTCTGAGGGCAGTTATTCCCAAAACGACCACCTTAGTGATGATAACGTTGCTGAGTATGAGTCTGATGATGAGCGGACTCATTCTGGTGATGAAGCTGGCTCTCCTAACCGAGAGGAAGAGAGTGGAGATGAGGGGAGCCCTGGGAGTAGTGGTCCCCATGGTGAAGACTCATCGGATGACAAGATGGTGGAAGGTGAAGATGGGTCGCTCTATCGTGTAGTTAACCACACGTATGTGAACAGACATATCACGTTTAGAAAGAAGTACGGGTTAGACTCCATCAAACACCTTGAAATTAGGTTTTTAGGAGATCGTTTGGTCACTGAGGAGTATCGACCTAATAACCCTTTTTTCGTTGTTTTTACCTTGGCCCAATTTCGAGCTGGGCTTAGGTTACCTTTGTCTTTTCTGGTAGTCGACCTCCTGAATGCCATCAAGCGAGCTCCTTGCCAAATGAATGGTAACTTCTGGAGGAATATGAGGGTTATAGACGACCTGAACAAGCTGCATGGGTGGAATATTAGTGTAGAGAATGTGTTAGACCACTTCTGCTTTAAATGATCTGCGAGGCCGGGTCTGGCGGGCTATAATATGCAGGTCAGGCCAGATCATTTACCCTTGATTCACCCTGTGAGTAGTGAGCAATGGTGGAAGGATCCCATGCTTGTTACTGGGTCGATCACTGAAGGGAATATTCATTTACGTTATGTTACTAGAAACGTGAATGATAATCGTAAGTTGCTGGTCGTTTTGTCTTAGATCGTTGCATTGGTGATCTAATTTTGGCTTTGCCTGTTGATTGACTTTGCTTGTTTCTTTTTGCAGCTATCAGGGACGACCAGCTTGTGAAGAAGAACGATCTGAAGTCTTCGTTGAACGCATTTGGGTTTTGGTCAGACGATCGAAAGGCAAAGTTTCTTCCTCACTTGAAGGAGTACTTTGTGCCCAAGGGTGGTGCCAAGACTGTTGCTGACGAATTGGAGAGAAGGAGATTGTTGAGGAAGAATTTTATGACTTCGGTGGATAAAGCTGATAAGTCTCGATCTGTGCAGTGGAGTGAGAAGTCTCGGACTGGTGGTAGCTCGAGGCAACGTGATCGAGCTGCGAGCCCCCAGATCGTGTCTCCTCCGGCCTCTCTCCCTAAGCTGCCACCTGGCTCGGGCAAGAAGAGGTCCTCTTCTGGAAATATCAAGCTGATGGAGCCTCCACCAGTGATGCCCTCTCCTGCTCCTTTGAAAGCTATGCGATCTCCTGACCCTACTCCCTTGTCCAAGAAGACTGCTGCACGACCTTTGAACAAGGGTAAACGAGTGTCGTCTCAATTCCGACCTGGCCCTTTCGACTATCTGGACGGCCAAGGAGGGAAACACGTTGTCTATGACAATGATAGTGTTATAGATGACCCCTGTGTTGCCCGAGCTGTGAATGAGGGCACTATTCTTGATGCTGACTCTCGGATGGTGAAGTCGCAGACCCTCCTGGTGACTTGTTCGAGGATAAACTCGGCTCTTTCTCTAGTGAGTGTTGTCCAGATTGTATGTCTAAACTTTTGCACATGTCGTATTTTAACTGATTTATACGTGTAGCTCAATGCTAGCTTCCAGGAAGTTTGCCTGGTCGCTGAGGTTGGAGCTCGAGCTGAGATACCTGAACGAGAAGCTCGAGCAGGCTAAGAATATTGCCCTTGTTGCTGAGGGGAAGGTGAGGGATAGGAATGGGGAGATCGTTCAGCTGAAGGAGGTCCTCGAGAACCTTAGAGGTGAGGTCGATGCTGCCAAGGACTCTGCTGCGTACTGGGAGGACGCGTACCAGAAGAATGGTGTTGCGTGGAAGGCGTACTGTTATGGCCTCAAGAAGCAGTTGATAGGATCGCCCGAAGGAGAGGAGACGCGAGTTGGTAAAGAGGGTGCTATAGTACCAACTCAGGATAGCTTGATGGGCCCTGTTGATGGAGTGAGAGATGTTCAGGACGAGCTGGTCGAGCAAGGCGACCAGATTGCGCAGCAGTGACCTCCTTTCTGTCTTCAGTGATTCTTGGTGTTTGGTGAGACGCGTCCTGATAGCACGAGTCTTCACTACACCAATAGCTCATCTTGCTTTCTTCTTCTTCTTTTTATAAATATCTCTCATTGTTTGGCCAGTACACCTCCTTTTTCTTCTCCCTTTCAGTTTCCAGCTCGAGTGTTTGTGAGGTCGTGTGAATATGTCTTCATTGGATGTTTTGATGAGTTGTAATCGTAAACAATAGTGGTCGATCTGCTTTGGCAGGACGATTTCGCCTTTTACTTTTTTGCACTTATGTTTCTTGTTTTATGGATGATGTACTTTTGTCGATCTGAGCGGCTAGTTTCCAGGGAGTCCTGGTAGCTCGTTCAGAAGGCAGGTAGACGAGATGAATGGCTGCAAGCAGAGCGGACTGAAATGCTTCCTCTTATATGCCTTAGTTTAATGAAATTGCTTTCTGTTCTCATCATTTGTGGTTTTGTTTTATCTGTTGCAGGTGACCTCTTTCTTGCGAGCTGGATTTGCGTAGCCCCCAAGTAGTTTAGGTCGATTATTTTCCTGTAATAGTTAGTCGTTTGGATAAATAAATAAAATGAAATTTCATTCGTTTACCTCGCTCGCCTTTTCTATTTTGTATTGCCTGCTTGACTTGATGTGCAAACAACAAATATTAAGTATAAAATTCGACCTGTTTCGAGATGTGGTCGATTGAATATGAGCTCGATTGTACTTAGGTCGTGGGGGAGTTAAGACCTAAGTACAAAGTGTTAGTGGAGTTTAACACTTAAAAAATTACCAAAGGGACTAGAGTATTGATAATTTAGAGGTCGAGGGATTGAGTTAGACCTATTCAAGCCATTCATGTTTGAACTGAGATGAAGGCAAAATTGAGCTCATTTATTGAAATATTAGAATGCATCTTTACATTTTACTGGTAAAACTTCTTGAGATGATAAGCATTCCAAGGATTCTTGACATCTTCTCCTTCTGGAGTTTGTAAGCGATAAGATCCATTGCTCTGAACTTTTTTGATGATCTAAGGACCTTCCCAGTTGGCATTGAGCTTTCAACATTTGCTTTTCTTTTGTTGTGGAACATTTTCCTCAACACGAGCTCACCAGGTTGGAAAGATCGAAGTCGAACACCCTTGTTATAAGCTCGTTTGAGCCTTTGTTGGTATTGCTCGAGCTTGATAGTGGCGTGGTTCCTTCTTTCCTCAACTAGGTCTACTCTGAACGACCAGGCCTGGTTATTGAGCTCGGTATCGACCAGTAGTGACTTGGTCGTGCCAAATGTCAGCTCGGTGGGAATAACAGCTTCAACTCCATAGCAAAGGCTGAATGGGGACATTCCTGTTGATGTTCGTGGAGTCGTTCTGTAGGCCCATAGGATGTTTTCTAGCTGTTGTGGTCACTGGTCTTCCTGATCTTCAAGTTTTTTCTTTAAGTGTTCAGAATTTGTCTATTTGCAACTTCGACCTGGCCATTGGCTTGTGGATATCGAGGAGTCGATCTGGAGTGCTCGATCTTCCATAGCGCATAGAAAGCCTTGATGTTTTTACCCACGAACTGAGTGCCATTGTCAGTGACAATTCTTTTGGGTAAACCAAATCTTGTGATTATGTTTTCCAACATGAATCTTTGCACATCAGCTTGAGTAATGTTGGTGAGGGCAACGACCTCTACCCACTTGGTGAAGTAGTTTACTGCAACTAGAACGTATCTTTTCTCAGATTTCTTTTCCTTGACCAATGGACCCATGATGTCAAGCCCCCACATGTGAAATGGCCAGGGTGCAGTGATGTTGATGAGGTCGTTGGGATGCTGATGTGTGTTATCAGCAAAATGTTGACACTCCGTATATTTCAGTACAAACATTTTAGCATCCTCCTTCATTCTCGGCCAGAAATATCCTTCTGAGATCGCCTTATGAGCAAGTGTGCGACCTCCCGAATGATTTTCGCATTCTTCTTCATGGATTTCTTGAAATATGATTTTCCCATGCTTTGGGATTAAGCATCTTAGGAGCAAACCAGTTGCTGATTTTCTGAATAATTTTCCTTCATGTAACCTGTACATTGTGACCTTGTGGAATAACTGGTTGGCTTCGTTTTTGTTTAATGGGAGCTCGCCAGTCTGTAGATAGTTGAGGAAATGTTCCATCCAGGTCCCCTTGATGTCTTCTGAGGTCGTGGCTAGCAGATCGCTAATTTGGTTGACCACTTCCTCCTTTTGCAGATACGCAGGTAGTGTGTTGACTGCGATGGTTAGAGCTCTAGGTCGCTCTGATTCGACTTTAGAAGTAAGGAATGCTAGTGAGTCAGCATGGCGGTTATCATCTCTTGGAATGTGTTCGATGATGAAGAAACTGAACTTGCTGATCAACTCTTTTGCTTTGCTAGCATATCTTATCAAATTGACTCCATGTATCTGGTAGTTGTTTGTGATCTGATTTACTACCAGCTGTGAATCGCTGAATGCTTTGAGTCGAACTGCTTGCAGGTCGATGGCTATTTGTAGACCCTGGATTAGAGCTTCGTATTCGGCCTCATTGTTGGAGGTCGAGAAGTCTAACAAAGTTGACCTTTCGAGTTGTGAGCCCTCAGGTGAGATGAGTACTGCACCGATGCCACTTCCACTTGAGTTGTATGAACCATCAACGTAGAGTTGCCAAGTGTCTGGTGGATCGACTTGGACTTGCCTGGTTTCTGGTTCTGGTTCCGAACTAAAATCTTCAGCAGGGTAATCTGCTAAGAAATCAGCTACGACCTGGCCCTTGACGGTCTGACGGGGTATGAACTCAAATGTGTAATCACCGAGCTCTGCTGCCCATCGAGCCATACGACCTGTTTTGTTTTTTTTTCTCTAGTATGTGGCGTAATGGCTGGTTGGTGATTACTTTAATGGTGTGTGCTTGGGAATAAGGTCTAAACTTGTATGCAGCGTAAAGAAGAGCTAATGCTAACTTTTCTAGAGGTGTATACCTTATTTCTGCTTGTTGCAACACCTTACTTGTGAAGTAAATTGGTCGCTCGAAACCACAGGTTTGATCGACTAACCTATCGATTCGTGGTAGTGGGAATGAATCTTTAGGGCAAGCTTTGTTCAAGCTTGTAAAGTCGATGCAAACTCCTGTTTTCCCGTTCTTCTTCAAGACTGGAACTATGTTGGCCAATACTTTGGAGCAAGTCGTCTTGGTTTTTGCTTGACAAGTCGGTAATTTGGATTGACGTGTAGTTTATGGCATGCAATTGATGGGTCTATCCCAGGCATATCGATATACGACCAAACAACAACATCTTTATTCATTGAAAGAAAGTTTACAAAGTTGTTATACTTATCTCCCTCTAACTCCGAGCCCACATAAACATATCTTGGGTCGTCCTCTGACCCTAAATTCACTCGCACTCCTGGATCTGTGCTTCCGAGTGACAGCTGGGGGGGAGCTCGCTTGCTCCTTCTGTAATTGCTATTTGGCTGCTTCAGCCTTTCCCTTTGACGGGCTATTTGGTTGTTTGTCACCCTCCTTGACTTCTGAGGGTTGCGGGCTCTTTCCTTTTTGTTCAGCTTCCATGGCTCCAGAGGTAGATGGCTTTTCAGGCGCCACAACTTGAAGAATTCCATGACATTCTTGTGCAGCGTTATGATTGCCCCTGAGTTCCATTATCCCATTGGGTCCAGGATAACGGAACACTTGATGATATTTTGATGGAACACCTCACATGGCATGAATACATTTACGGCCAAGTATCGCGTTGTACTTACTTGCGATGTTGAGGATGTTGAACTTTGCGGTCACAACGACCTTGTCTTCCTTTCTGCCCATAGTAACGGGCAACAGTATTTCTCCTTTGGGATCTTCTCTCGAGCTGTTGAAACACAAGATTGGTGTGAAATCAGGGATGAGGACTGAATCAGGCAGCCTCATATCCTTGAAGGTCTTGTACATCAGAATGTTACAGAATGGACCTGGGTCAATGAGAACCCTCTTGATGATGTAGTTTGCTACTCTTAACTCAACGACCAGAGCATCGTTGTGTGGTGTTACGACCTTGTTGAGATTGTCTTCAGTGAAGGTGATATATGTTTCCTGCTGAGCTGGGATATTGAATCGAGCTGCTCGGCCTGTAAGTGAGTAGACGTGGTGGAGATGCTCTACTCGCCTCTTCTTTTCTCTGGATACTGGGGTGGAGTTGGACTCATAGATCATGTACACTACATGACCTTCTGATTCACTTTCATTGTCTACCTTATTTGCGACCTGCTTGTTAATTTGGTCACGTAGGTCACCTGTTGGACCTAATCTTTGTGAGAGACTACGCCCTCTACTGCGTGCTAGGCTATTGGATCCCGTTCTAGCCTTGCTGTGAGATCGTTTTGCTGATCTTGGAGACGATCTTGATCTTTTCTTCTTTCTTTTGTCACTGGATTCTTCATTCCTGTCGTAGATCCAGTTATTGAGCCTTTTCTCGTCGGCCCAAGTCTGAAAAGCTCGCTTCAGAATGCGGCAATCATCAGTTTGATGATACCTTACCTTGTGAACCTTGCAGTATGGACGACCAGATGTGTCTTCCAATTGAGTCAAGTCTGGAATCTTGCACCAATGGTTGTGCTTGATGCGCTCATAGATGTAACATGCTGGTCTAGTGAACCGGTGATACTCTCGTTGCTCTGTGGGCAACGACTTAGCTTTGAATCTTTTGTTATCAGATCGAGGCTTTTTGGTGGGGCCTCCTTCCACATTTCAGACGACATGAGTTTTTGTTCCACCAACTAGGGCTTCCTCGAGCTTGATGTAATGATCTACCTTGAGGTAGAGCTCGTCGAGAGATGATGGCCGCTTCATGGCCAAAGACTTGCGCAGATCTGACCTTTGGATCAGACCGTGAGAGAATGCGATCATTGCGAAGGTCTCATGTTCCTTTGCAAAATCCTGGATGGAGTGCAGTTCTGCTTTAAATCGAGCAAAGAAATTGCTCAGTGACTCTCCATCTCGTTGCTTCACTTTGAACATAGTGTCGATGGTGACTGGACATTTTTTGTTGTGAATGTAGAAAATAACGAACTATTTTTCTAGATTGGCAAACGAGCTGATTGACCCTGGCTTCAAACGGTGAAACCAGTTGAGAGCAGGTCCGGTGAGGCTGGACTGGAATAGCAAACATAGAAGGTGATCCTCCTTGATTAGAGGAAGTGACTTACGGAATCCCTTGATGTGATCTATTGGGTCTCCGATTCCTGCATACTGATCGAACTTTGGAGCGTTGAGTTTGTTTGGCAACTCGTGCTCAAGAATTTCTTTGGTGAAAGGAGATTCTTGGAATTCCTGTAGAGATTGGATAGCGAACTGTTCGGCTGTGTGCCCTTTGCTAAGTTGAATGGCGACCTGAGAAGCTTTGAACTCGGCGAGCTGCTGACTGAGTTCCTCATATTTCCGGTTGCTGTCGTCAGTGGCGACAATCCCCTGTTCAAGGTTTGCTGTTTGCGCAGCTTGTCCTGTTTGTGCCACTTGTGCGGCCTTCAATTGAGCGTTTTCTTCCTGGAGACGATTGAGTTGGTCTCGCAGATCTTGGATTGTGACTTCTTGGATAGTCATTTGGGGAAATGGTAATGGTGAAATGACTTTGATTTGGGTGGGAGGGTTGGGTTTTTCGATATAATCGAATTCCTTTCAGTCGGCGCCAAATGTATTAGCCTATTTCTAGATTAATGCACTTACAAGATCAGGTCGCAGTTGGACTTGACCAAGGGGGGATTTGAGATCGGGAGTGGCTGCACCTCGTTGAGATCGAGATTGCCGACGTACTCTAGCTCGTGGGGGTGGAACTTAGAGATCAAGCCATCGTAGTTCTGTTTATATAGAATGTGAAGGGGCGAAGATCATGGGATCTTGCAGATTCTCCGACATCTTTATGATTGTGTAATATTCTCCAATGATTGTGTAATATCTTCAATGAATGTATAACAGCTGCAATGATTAGGCGACAGCTGGAGATATTCTCTATGCTTTGAATTAGGGCATGTGCATATGCAGAGGTCGTTGTCGATCATGTAGTCGAGCTGCTCTGGGCGGCCTCCATGTAGGTCGAGTAATGAGCGACCTGTGAGATTTGATGAGTATGCCACGTGGCGTGTTTTTATTGGTTGGAGTATATAGTACCCCTACACCCAGGAATAGGTTGGAATTTTTCCAACTAGTAAGGGCAAAAAGATATTGCTGCAGTAATCGACATTACAATTAAAACTCTTGCTAGCAATTTGTTAAGGATGATAGAGGTCTTTTAATAAAAATAAAGACAAATGACTTGAGCTTAGTAGACTTCTTAATAATTATATTAACTATAACCATACGATGCCATGATTCTTAATTAAACGTACCACTATCGTAATCCTAATATCTTAATCCACTTGACCAACTTGGCATTGATTGTTCACTAAGTTTTTGTTGGTTTTAGAATGATTAATGGAAAGCAAATCAGAAAAATAGAGAACTTTGAATGGAAATAATAAGGACTTGTATTGATCAAAGTCTGACAAATTGAACTCAAATTTGCCGAATACAAATGACCCAGATTACAACTTATTTATAGACTCAGAAATCATTATGGATAATCCTACTTCACAGAACGTGTATCCACAACTCCACTTCCCTCAACTCTAAGCCATAAACCTTAATACTAGGAACACAACTCAACTAAATAACTACTACTTAGACTCAGTCATTGGACTAATGACATGGACTTCTGACCTGGACAAATAGCCTACTAGGACTGACCTGGACTAATTAATCTGACATGGAAGAATGACGCATCAATTCTCAACACTCCCCTTTGATGCAAATTCCGAAACTCCAAGCGACGATCTGAATATAGCAAACTTTGGATATGAAAGTGCCTTAGTGAAACCACCTGCAACTTGTTCATTCGTAGGACAATACTTCAACACGATCATTTCCTTGGAAACGAGATCTCGAATGTAATGGTGATAGATCTCGATATGTTTTGTCCTGCCATGAAAAATTGGGTTCTTTGTCATCGCAATTGTAGCTTTGTTGTCGCAGTAAATCACTGTCGCACCTTCTTGAAACTGCTTCAAGTCTTCCATAATTCTCTGCATCCATATAGATTGACAAGCAGCTGAAGTAGCTGCTGCATATTCATCTTCTGACGATGAGAGTGCAACTGTTGCTTGCTTCTTCGCACTCCATGATATAGGACCTGAACCAAGACTGAAAATAAAGCCACTTGTACTCTTCATGTCATCCAAAAAACCAACCCAATCGCTGTCAGTAAACCCAAGCAAACTGAACTTACAAACTGTTTTGTACCATATGTCGTAGTTGCTTGTTGCTCGAACATAACGAAGGATTCTCTTGGCAGCTCCAAGATGATGAATAGAAGGATTATGCATTAACCTTGACACCAGACTGACTGAAAACATAATATCAGGTCGCGAGTTTGTCAAGTACATCAATCCACCAACAATACCGCGAAAGAACGTCTCATTAGCCCTTGCAGTCCCATCATTCATTGATAACTTCTCACTTGTGTTCATAGGAGTGGATGAGGTCTTACAATTCAGCATGATATACTTCTTAAGTAAATCCAATGCATACTTCTCTTGACAAATAAATATGCCATTATCAGTTTGTTGAACTTAAAGACCAAGAAAATAATGCAGTAATCCCAAATCTGACATATCAAATTCATGCATCATACTCTCCTTAAACTCTTTGATAAGAACACTAGATGATCCAATATATCATCCACATGAACACACACAACAAGAATTTCTTTACCTTTCACCTTCACATAGAGAGTTGGCTCATTTACGCTACGCTGAAAATTTGATTTGTGAAAGTAAGAGTCAAGTCGACTGTACAATGCTCTCGGGGCCTGCTTAAGTCCATACAACGCCTTCCTTAATTTGTAGACTTTCTCCTCCTGCCCTTCTACAACGAATCCCTGTGGTTGTTCGACATACACATCTTCTTCCAAGAAACCATTAAGACAGATTTAACATCAAACTGAAAAACTTTCCACTTCATTTGAGCAACAAAAGCTAAAATAAATCGAACAGTTTCAAACCGAGCAACGGGAGAGTAAGTGACAAAGAAATCTACCCCATACTGTTGGACATACCCTTTAGCAACAAGTCAAGCTTTCAGTTTCTGATTTTTCTCATTGGCATCAATTTCTGCCTGCATAGAGGTCTCCCATTCTTCTTTACCTTGAGCCTCGTCATAACTCATAGGTTCTGCAATCATAAGAGCAAAGTTGCATCATTCATAAACATCTTTCAAAGATCGATACCTGAGTGGGGGTGTATCAGTATCAAGGATAGGATAAAAATTGTTGTTGCCTTCACTACTTGGGCTGTTTGGAGCATATTTCGCTCGAGATGGTGGTGGTGAAACAGTAGCTTGCTTCGAATTTGGAGATTCGCCTTCACTATCAACAAAAGGAGCATGCTTATTTTTTGAGACATTCCAATCCCAAAAACTGCCTTCATCAAATACAACATCTCGACGAATAATTACCTTCCTACTTTTCGGATTATACAACCGATAACCCTTCGTCTCGTCGCTATACCCAACAAAAATGCATTTCTCGCTTTTCTTATCAAGCTTGGTGCGCTCACTAGAATCAATCAAAGAATAAGAAATGCATCCAAAGATTTTTAAATAACTCACACTGGGTTTTCGCTGCCACCACGCTTCGTATGGAGTTATGTTGCGTACCGCCTTAGTTGGAGAGATGTTTAGAAGGAAAATTGATGTAGCTATTGCTTCAGCCCAGAAATCATTAGGTAGTTTCTTCTCATTCAGCATACTTCGAGCAATTTCTACCACGGTTCTGTTCTTCCTTTCGGCAATCCCATTCTGTTCAGGTGTTCTCCTCACAGTTAAGTCCCTGCGAATGCCATGCCTTGTGTAAAAATCAGTAAATTCAGTGGACAAGAACTCTCCCCCTCTATCCGTTCTAAAGAATTTGATGAATTCGCCACTTGATTTTTCTGCAAAAGCTTTAAATTCCTGAAACTTATCAAATGCTTCAGATTTATAAGTAAGAAAATAAACCCAACTCATGCGAGTATAGTCATCAATAAAGAGTAAGAAGTATCGACTCTTATTGAATGACGGAGTATTTGTCGGGCCACAAATATCAGCATGAATGAATTCAAGAGGTCTTTTTGCACGCCATGACTTGCCAACAGGAAATGATAATCGATGTTGCTTCCCATAGACACAACCTTCACAAACATCATCAATACCATCTATAAAGGGCAAACCAAACACCAAATTTTTCTGCCTTAACAACTTCAGCCCATTATAATGTAAATGACCATAACGTAAGTGCCAAATCTTGGAATTATCATTAATACTAGCAGCGAATGCACAAGTATCAAGGCATGAAAAAACAATATGTTTTGAGTCATATGAATCTTGATAGGAGGCGCATCTAAATTTCGCTTCTTAATTTCACACATATCACAATCAAACAGGAATGAAAAACCACTTTCAATCAACTGACCCACACTAAGCAAGTTATGAGCTAAACCAGGAGTATAATAAACATCATGGATTATATTTTTGATACCTGATTTAGTCGAAACTGCAACTGTCCCTTTGCCTTCAATATGAACTTGCTTGTCATCTCCAAGACGAACTTGCAGCTTCACAGATTCATTGAGACTACGAAAAATACTCCCTTCTCCTGTCATATGGTTACTACAACCACTATCAAGAAACCAGAGATCAGTCTTACTTTCTTGTGCCATTAGACAAGTACGAAACAAATTACTTGCTTCCTTTTTTTCATCGCAGTAATTAGCTTGTGATTTTTCCTTCTTCTTCTCCCAACAATTTGCTTCAATATGACCCCACTTCTTGCAGAAATGGCACTGCTTCCCCCTGTAATTCTTCCTCGAATGGTATCTATCGCTGTAATCTGAATTGTGACGACCAAAGTCAGATTTTCGACGGCCTCTACCATGGCCGCAATAACCCTCTTCCACGACCACGACTTGCAAATTTATTAGCGGAAGAACCTTCAAATTTCTTTTCCTTGTCAAAAATCTCTACCTTCGACTGGAAAGCTTGCTCAATATTCTTCTCCATTGATCTGCTTTGTATCCTTTCTTCACTAGCAGTCAGAGAACCAATTAGTTTATTAAGAGAATAATCAGACAAATTCTTAGACTCTTCAATGGCAGTAACTGTAGAAAAGTGACATGTGGAGGTTACATGTAATGGATTCCTATTAGGAATCGGTTTCCTTATTTGGCAACAAGTGTGGTGGAATTCTATTAGGATTCAATAAGGCTTCTAATCTATTAGAAATCTAAGTTGTTATTGATTTAGGAATTGGGTTACCACTTACCAATTGGATTAACTAAAGATGTTATAAATATTGGTGTTGTGCAACCATAAGAATTTAAAGCAAAGAAGAAAGTATGAATGAGGAAAATTTGTGAGGAAACCAAAACTAAGGTTTCATTAGTTATTGTGTAGTTCACTTCTCAATTATCAATAAAGCTATCTTTCTTTGTCCCGTGGATGTAGACATATTGTCGAACCACGTATATTATTGTGTTTATGTATTTCTGCTTTAGTTTACATCTTTTGTGTTTGTTTCTTCATTAATCATATCAAGATCATGTGTATTTATCATAACAAATTGGTATCAAGAGCCGAAGGTTATTTTCTTTGGGTTGAAGACGGGATTTCGGAATGGTTTTGTTGGGTTTTAGGAATCTGTCCAGATTCGAAACCCTGTAGTAAATCGGCTATAACTTTGTGCTCGGATATTGAAACGTCGAGCCATTTTTGGGGCTGGAAAGTAAACTCCTCAGGCTTTCTAACACGATATGGTACGTTCTGTGGTTTCAAGTATTCTGTTCTCAGTACTTCGTTGAAGTTGTCGGTTCCGATTTTCTTAGTTTGTTGGAAATCCAATCTTGGATTTTTTTTTGAGTTGTATTGATTATTGAAGAGAAGATGGCTGATTCAAATTCTTCGAAGTCCAACAGTAAGTACACAAAGGTTCATGGATTTGATATTATCAAATTCAATGGGAAGAATAACTTCACATCGTGGCAAACGGATGTGAAAGATATTCTTGTTAGTATGAAGCAGATCAAAGCCCTAAAGGGGAAACCTGAAATGGCAAAGTTGCCAACAGGTTGGACGAATGATGATTGGGAAGAGTTTGATCAACAGGCCTACAATACGATTAGGTTATGTTTGACGAGGGATATCACACACAATTTTGCCGGTGAAACCTCGGCAAAGGAGTTATGGGAGAAGTTAGATAAGCTCTATTTTAGTAAGGACTTGACGTCAGAACTCTATCTAAAGAGGCGTTTATATTCAACAAGATTTACACCTGGTAAATCTGTGATTGATCATATTAATGATTTTAATAACATTTGTTCTGATTTAGCAAACATTGTTGTGATACTACCTGATGGTGAGAAAGCAATAATTTTATTATGTTCATTACCATCTTCGTGGAAAACAACAGTTGATTATTTTATTGCAAACAAAAAGACCACAAAGCAGTTGGTCTATGATGATGTTGTTTTGATGTTACAATCCAAAGCCATTAGAAAAAAGGAAGCTGATGATGAAGTTCAGGCTGGGGGTATGTATGTTAGAGGTAGATCATCACATAGAGGTTTGTCGAGTTCTAAGAATCGCTCTGAATCTTAGAAAAGAGATTCGAAGGATGTTGAGTGTTATTATTGTCATAACATGGGTCATTATAGTAAAGATTGTCCTAAGGTTAAGGCTAAAGAAGATAAGAAGAAGAAATCTAATCCGAACACTGAAGTTGTTAACATTGCTCAAAGTAGTGATGAGGTAGCAAAGTCTATTGGAGACAATGAGGATGAGGTGTTAACAGTTATGTCAAATTGCTATTTAGCTGAAGGATGGTGTCTTGATTCAACTGTTTCGTACCATATGTATCTCGATAGGAAGTCTTTCACAACTTACAGAGAAGTAAATGGTGGTAAAGTCTTTATGGGCAATTTGAATACCTGCAAGACAGTTGGTGTTGGTACAGTACGGATCAAGGCACATGATGGAGCTGTAAGAACCTTGACAGAAGTCAGGCATGTTCCTGATTTGAGAAAGGGTTTGATTTCGTTAGGTGTACTTGAAGATAGTGGTTTTAAGTTTACCGGTGAGAATGGTCTCTTGAAGGTTTACTATGATACAGGTTATATTTGATGGGCGAAAGATATGGAAACTTATATTTTCTTATTGGGGATATAGTTTTAGGTAGAGCTGTGGCTATGGTTTCTCAAGTGATTGATGAGAAACAATTAATTTCTACTCAGTCATGGCATATGCGACTAGGGCATATGAGTGAAAAAGGTTTGTCTATATTGAGTAAAAAGGGTTTACTTGGTGGCCAGAAAACTTGCAAGCTCGATTTTTGTGAGCATTGTGTATTTGGCAAGCAATGCAGAGTTCGTTTCGGTACCGCTATTCACCGCACTAAGGGTACTTTAGATTATATACATTCAGATGTATGGGGTCCCTCTAGAATAGTTTCTAAGGGAGGAGCAAGGTGGTTTGTGACCTTTATCGATGATTTCTCGCAGAGAGTTTGGTTGTACACCATGAAGCACAAAAACGAAGTCACCGATTTGTTTAAGAAGTGGAAAGTTATGGTTGGAAAATAGACTAGCCGTGTTGTGAAAAGGATACGTTCTGGCAATGGTGGAGAATACACTGAAGACCCATTGAAAGTTTATTGTGCAAAACAAGGTATCGACTTCACAGTGAAAGGTACACCACAGCAGAATGGGGTAGCTGAGCGTATGAATCACAGACTACTAGAGAAAGCACGGTGCATGTTATCCAATACAGGTTTGGGTAAGGTATGGTGGGCTGAAGAAGTAAATACGGCGTGCTATCTCATGAATCCATCACCATCTACAACCAACCATTGATTGTAAGACACCTACGAAAGTTTGGTCTGGTACACCTCCTGATTATTCAGATTTGAAGGTATTTACCTTAACGTTGTGTTAGCATCCTAGCTTGCAATTTTTTTATATATTGGGTTGTCCTGAAATAAAAATTTATTAGTAATTTATTTACTCCTCCCTTACCAGTTACCATCCTCTTAGATACATAATACCATGTGTGAGCCTTTGATACGGGGATAGAGAGATTTCAAATTCTAGAATGTGGCCAACTAATACTGCACGTTTTACTTACACAACAACAACACCTACATTGTAAATCCTCAGCTCAGATGAACAGTACCTACCCTCACTTATTCTTGCCTTCCCTAAATCCCCTTTGTGTCCCCAACCCAAATCTACCTAGCCCAAATTAGGCCCAACCCAATTTATTCCTTCTTCTATCTTTACATTTCACTGTGTCCACTTTAGCCAAACCCACCTTCTTCCACCTCTTATCTTTACTCTTCCCTGTGTTCACTCTGTGTCCAATTTACTAATTCCTTTATTTTTTTAACTTTCGCATAGTTTCCGACAACTTCAATTTCTGACTTTGAAATCTACTTTGATTCTTACATTGAAATTCTGATTTTCCAATTTGATTTTGTGATGCACTTTCAATATGTTTTCCCTTTGCTTCCATTTGCTTCCATTTTTCTATACTTTGATTCTTATATTTTTCCCATATATTTTTCCATAATACAATTTTAGTCATCAATCAACTTCCAATTTCACTTCAAAACTGATTTCTCCTCCAATTAATCATCAATATGTTTTCCCTTTACTTCCATTTTTGGACGCACTTTCCATATGTTTTTCCTTTACTTCCATTTTTCTATTCAACTTTGCCAATCCGATTTCTCCTTCGATTGGGAATTTGTAATGCAAATAAGTTGAGTTCCTCACTTTGAAATCTATTTTGTAATCAAATTTTTATTTTTTTAATTTCTTAAATTTTAACTTTCACTTTACTTTAATTTTTCTAATTCCTACCTCCACTTATAGGACAGTGTTCCATCTTTCACTTTACTTTAATTTCTCTAATTCCTGCTTCCTCTTATAGGACAGTGTCCCATCATGGAAAATTTCGTGAAATCGGCGTAGGCAAAGGAGATCAGAAATGACTCCTGAACGTCTTGCATTAGAGCGGTCCCGTGAACGCGCTCGATGCAGAGACCGTCTTGCCAACATGAGTCCACAACAGCTTCCCTCACATAGAGAACAACAACAAAACTATCAAAGGTTGCAAGCCCAAAATATGACCGGTGCTGAAAGAGCTGCGCAAAGAGAAGGACAACGTATTCTCTCCAGAGAACGCAGACTCCATGCACGCTCCAATCATTCAAGCCAGATCAGTGAAACATCCGATGTCTTGCATTCTTCTACTCAACATGACCTTCTCAGTAGGAACAAAATTCTTTCTCGCATGGAGAGCCATGCATAATCTGAGGTTGCTCGATTTAGTGGAAATTAATCAACCATCAATCTCAACGTTGATACTGGTGTTCTAAATCTCACCATCGATCATGGTAATGTTTATATGTTCTATCAATTTCACTTCATTTGATATATGTCAATATTTGTTAGTTGCACAATTTGAAGCGTTTGTTTCATTTTTTTCATAAGCTTAACAACCCTATTTCATTTTTTACTATTTTGTTTCCATTGCATTTTCCTATCAATTTTACAGGCCAAACCAGCTCATCCCACGACCAACAAGGTCCACGTGGTGATGCTCCAAATATAAACGATATTTCCAATCTATGGAGTCTTGACCCCTACCAGCCTAATATCACCTCAGAAGCAGGTTCCAACTGTTTTTCTTTTCCCTTTATTTTTTCATTTGATTTCCCAAATTTAAGTGAGTGTAACTTTGTATTTTGTTTTTCTTTTCCCTTTATTTATATGCAATCGTCGTTAGGAAATCAAAATGCACTTCTTACTATTGACAATCCTCCAACCAAAAGAAGAAGAATTCCAACATTGCAGATATTGTCTCACAACTATGCGAAAGATTTTGTTGATTTCTCTGAATTCCAGCAATTTCGACTTGGTCCTCTCTCTACCTGTTACCATTGTAAGGCAAGATTATTCCCATTTGAAATGCAAAACATGTGTTGTTTAAACAGAAGTCTGAGTTTGCCGTTGATAGCCCCACCACTAGAGTTAATGCAGTTGTATACTGCGAATTCCCCAGAGGCTATCCATTTTAGGCAAAATATACGTGCATACAACCACGTCTTTGCCTTCACATCAATGGGCGTGAACATTGATGATACACTTGCAAATGCTATGGATGGTGTCTACACTTATCGTGCTCAAGGAGCGATCTACCATAGGATTGGTTCACTTCTTCCAGAAGGCGGTAATCGTCCTCGATATATGCAAATGTATATCTTTGATACCGATCATGAGCTTCAACATCGAATGGATGAAAACAATTTAGTCAACCGTCTAGTGCTAGCCATCCTAAAACAAATCCTGGACACCTACAACCCTTATGTTCAAGTCTTGAGACAAATATCTCAACATGAACAGATGCAGAATATTCGATTGCATATCAAAGAACTGCCTCCAAATGAACGTCAATACAACATGCCAACATTCTCCCAAGTTGCTGCTATCTTAGTGGGTGAGGAAGATCCCAATGATAGAAATGATGGAGATATTATTGTTCAAACGGCAAATGGTGACCTCTTAAATGTTCCAGACACTGCAGGTTTTTACGACCCTTTGCAATACCCTCTACTTCATCCTCATGGGAATTTTGGTTGGGATTTGAATGTTTTCGATAATTACTTCCACAGTGTCACTTGCAGAGCTTATTATTCCTATCTACTTTAGGTTGATTTTTTTTCCATTACATTATTCATTTATTTTGTTTAACTTCTTCCATTTTATATCTTTTCTCATTATTTTCTCTGACTTACAATATTTTTAACTATCCCATTATTTTCAGATTAGGAGTAACCATGATTCCGTGGTTTTACGTGGTGGTCATCTACTTCAGCAATATGCAGTCGACAACTACGTGAAAATCTCAACTTAGCGGCTTTGTTACCTAAGTGACAACAAACATACATTAAGAACTGAAATATATCAAACTATTCAACAGACTATACGTGCAGGAGAAACTAATACAGGTTTAGTATACTCTAATAATATTCAAACTATTCCAATTGAAATTCAATTAATAGCTTTTTATATTAACTACTTACTCTTTTTTTTTTCCAGCTAATATCAGTCGAAGAACAATCCTACCCGCTTCCTATATTGGAAGCCCCCGTGATATGCATAAGAGGTATCTAGATGCTATGGCTTTGGTTCAAAAAATCGGAAGCCAGATATTTTCTTGACCATGACATGCAACCCGAACTGGGACGAAATTACAGATAACTTGCTTCCTGGTCAGACACCATCAGACAGACCCGACTTAACAACAAGGGTATTCCATGCCAAATGTGAAGAACTGAAAAAAGACCTCTTCAGTAAGTCAGCTTTGCGTAAAGTTGCAACATGTGTTCATGTCATCGAGTTTCAAAAAAAAAGTTTACTGCATGCTCACATGTTGATTATCTTTGACCATCCTGACAAACTTGCTAGCCCTTTACAGTATGACAAGATTGTTCGTGCTGATATCCCTGATCCTGCTGTAGAACCAGTATGTCATCCGTCATATGATCCATGGACCCTGTGGAAAACTCAATCCTCGGTGTGTTTGTATGTGCAACGACATCTGCAAGAAGTTTTTTCCAAAACGTTTTCATCAGCAACTGTGCAAGGTAATGATTCTTACGCCATTTATAAGAAACCAAAAAATGGTCGTTCCTTCATCAATAGTCGTGGTATTCAAGTTTATAACAGTTGGATTGTTCCATATAATGAATGGTTACTGAGAAAGTACAACTACCACATTAATGTGGAAATATGCTCGACCATTAAATGCGTCAAGTATTTGTGCAAATATGTCTACAAAGGTCCAAATCAGGTGTCTATAGAAGTCAGATCAACTGATAATACTGAAAGAGATGAAATTAAACAATTTATTGATCCAAGATGGGTGTGCCCCCACAAGAATCTGTATGGAGGATCTTCATGTTCCCACTTAATAAGATGTACCCTTCAGTATACTCTTTGGATGTCCCCACGCCAAACATGCATGAGCTTCTCTTCTCTGAAAACCAAGCTACAAGTGATCTGGTAGAAGACGAAGATTTATCTCGCACTATGCTCATTGAATTTTTCATGAAGAACTCTAATGATCCTCTTGCTCAACAGTACCTCTACAGAGAATTTCCCGAACATTATATTTGGTCACCAACTAATAAATGTTGGGAAGAAAGACGAGGATATCAGCGAGTTATTGGTAGGCTACACCGGCTTCACTTTCTGATTGAGAAAAATTTTATTTGAGGTTGCTACTAATTCATAAGAGAGGCCTAACTTCTTTCGATGATCTTAAAACAGTTGAAGGAGTAATGCACACTACATTCAAGGAAGCAGCTGAACATATGGATTTGTTTGAAAAACAGTGCAATTTTTGATTGCTTGACAGAAGCCTCTATCTCACACATGTAAACAACTCTAAGAGGATTATTTGCAAGCATATTGGTTTTTTGCAATCCTGCTGGTGTTCGCCATTTATGGGATGAATTCTATCAGTACATGATTGAAGATTATCCATCTTCCTCTGCTTCCGTACATGCAACAGATTCCTTACTTATGGACCTGGACTATATATTATCTCCGCATGACAAATCGACTGCTGACTATGTTCTCCCACCTATAAACGATAACTTCTTAGGGCATCTCTAATGGTTCATCAAATCTATCATCAAATTCAAATTTGATGAAAAAGTGAAAAAAACTCCATCTAATGGACCATCAAAAGTTTTTCAAATTTGATATTTTGCCAAAAATCATCAAAAGTTCATCAAATTTGATGAAATTTTGATGAAAAACTTAAGGTTTGATACTGGGGTGAGGCGGGCAAGAGAAGACCGCTTCACTTAAAGCGGCTAATGTAGTGCCGCTTAAAGTGGCACTCCAAAGCCCACTTCAATTAAGTGGCACTTGGATGTCCGCCTCAACTGAATTCTTATTTAGCTTTTTCTTAAAGCGGCACTTCATGGCCCGCCTCAACTAACTGTTGGGTTAAGTGGCACTTGGATGTCCGCCTCAACAAAAAATTTCATTTAAATGGCTCTTCAAAGCCCGCCCAACTCAAGTGGCACTTCATTACCCGCCTCAATTTGGTGAACCATTAGAAACTGAAGTTTTTTTCATCAAATGATCCATCAAATAGGCACCAAATCTGCTGAGGTGGTCCATCAAATTTGGTGAACCATTAGAGATGCCCTTAGATCAATCAAGTATATCAGATCCAATCGCTCTTGAACAGTCTATCACTGTTTCTGCACGGGACTTACAGTCAATACATTCCTTGAATGAAGGTCAGAAACTTGCTTTCAACCAACTTGTGCATTCAATTGAACAAAATGAATCTATTCTCTACTTTGTTGGTGGAACAAGTCAAAACATTTTTATATCGAGCTATCTTAGCACACATTCGAAGTCAAGGAAAAATTGCTCTTGCAACTGCAAGATCAGGTCTTGCAACCAGCATAATGTCTGGAGGTCGTACAACACACTCGCGGTTCCAACATTATCGTCTTCAATATGCAAAACCGGTGAACGGTCCAACTTAGCTCAGCTCTTGCGTGAGGCTTCCGTTATTCTTTGGATGATGCCACTATGAGTCATTGTTTTGCGTTCGAATGTCATGATAAAAGTTTGCAAGATATCACTGATATTCATCTTCCATTTGGAGGCAAAGTCGTTGTATTGGGTGGTGATTTCCGCGAAGTACTTCCTATTGTTCAACATGGAACAGTAGCTCAAACTATCAATGTGTGTGCATCACAAGTTCATCATTATGGAAAGTTGTGCATATCCTTAAGCTCACTGAAAACATGCACGCCCGATCTGATCATTCGTTCTCAGAATATTTATTACGTGTAGGTGATGGTTTGCAGCCTTGCATATTGGACGACATGATCCAACTTCCTCATGATATGCTTATTCCTTGGAAAGGTGAGAATCCATTGTCTGACTTAATACTTGCAATATTTCCTTCATTACAAGACAATGCATTTGATAGAAACTACGTAATTCAACGGGCAATCATAACAACTACAAATCAACATGCTGACATCGTCAACGACAAGATTATTTGCAGTTTTCTAGGTTAAGAATACACATATTTGACTTAGTGCAAGACGATGATGAACATGTGTACTAGCAGGACTATCTTAATTCTCTATGTCTGAATGGCTTACCGCCTCATAAATTAATTTTAAAAGTTGGCGTTCCAATTATTCTTTTGAGAAATCTTGATCCTTCTGGTGGATTGTGTAACAGAACAGTTTGTCGATGGTTTAAGCACATTGTTATTTGCGCAGAGATTCTAACTGGTAGTTTCTATGGTAAACCGGCTTTCATACATCGAATCCCGCTTAAACCCTCACAAGACACTGATCTTCCGCTCACTTTATTGAGGCACCAATTCTCTATACCACTGAGTTTTGCCCTAACAATCAACAAATCACAAATCACAAATCACAAGAACAAACCATCCCTCATGTTGGATTCTATCTTCCAGATTATGTTTTCAGTCATGGGCAGCTATATGTAGCTCTATCAAGAGGAACAACAAAAGCCACAACAAAATTTTTGGTCAATGGAGGTATTTTTGAAGGATTCCCCAAATTTATGCAAGAAATGTGGTTTATCGCGAAATCCTCGATTCGTATATCTCACAATCAACATTGCTCGCCTCATTTTGCACTAGGTACATTTTATGTTTTTCAAGTTATATTTATTTATTGTGTTTTCATCTTATATCTATTTATTGTATTTTCATCTTACATCTATTTATTGTATTTTCATCTTATATCTATTTATTGTATTTTCATAATCCGTTTTCTTCAATAAGTTTGACATTGTGCCATTGAACAATCGTAAACCTTCCTCTATACCTCATTGATTTTACCAAGCCAATTTATATTATTTTCCTTTCTAACCATGCCCATTTAAATTAAAATTGATTCATTTTATAACAACTATTCCCATTTGTATTTGGCAGTTCACCTAAGGAAAACTGCAGAATATTAATGTAAGTGATATGTTGCATATGATCCCAACTTTGTATAATATTTTTTGTCCAAAGAAGTCCTGACATATAGCGTCTACGAATGTCAATGTTAAGTTGCAAATCGTATGATAATGTAGTCATTTCTTATTTCACACATCTGTAAGCTACTATGCTCTGTAATAACAACTTTTGTCTTGTATTTTGCTATTCCTTAACACATTTAATAGCCTAGAGCTCAAATCAGGTTATCATACTCTACTATTTTGCTTCCATAGATAAACTCAAACTGACTTGACTAGCTTGAATTCTCTGTTTACTGTTAGATTAGCATTAATACAACAATTTTATCAGACTTGATGAAATTAGTTTGACGAAATTTTATCAGACCAATCTAAAGCAGCCATGTTTTCTTGCCAATCTAACTAGATCTGAAATTGTGATTATGCTCAATAATATTTTCTTTTCTCGCCTACCTCGGTTAAGCTAAGATTTCGAAATTGCACTGCATGCATATAGAATTCAGAGAAGTGTGAGAACCTAAGTACAACACAATGTTAATTTATGTCAATAATTACAGTATATTTAAAACTAACACGATATTTCTTCAAAAAATTATGTAAACTACTTACTACTCCACTGCAGGTCACATAACCAGTACAAGTTAGTGCTCCAACCAACTATAACAATTAGTAGGTAAATCCTTTTAAATAACCATTATATTCATTTACTCTTTATTTTAACCTCAATTTATTTTAGTAAGGTTGTAAATTATTTACTAGATATAAAGCCCGTGCAATGCACGGATATTATTAATTAGTGTAAATTAGACGTAGTCTCTTGAAAAGGTTTTGTTAATGTATGTCATTGGTTTAATTGTCATTTTCATAGTTTTATTACAACACTAATTTTTATTTTTATTTTCGTGAATATGGTTGATTACAATTTTTGAAATAGTTTCTCGTCAAATGCTCGTTGTTTGAATGTTTGACTGGGATTTGAGCTAAATATAATGTAGAGCAATTATTGAATTTTTCATTATGTTTTTACTTCATTGTGATAGTAAACCATGGTATGATTAATCTTATAAATATTCAAACCATGAATTAGACTGATCATATGGTTTTAGTCATTTTTTGTTTGGAGTCTAGGCCTATGTTTTGAATATAAAAAGAGGTTTAGCAAGAACATAGTATATAGTAACTTGCAGTAGTAAAATAACTTTTCATAACTAATGCACCCAACAAAATTACTGAAAGATCAAGTTGAAGCATAGGATAAAATTTTGGATTGCAAAATATATGTGCTTATTGAAGTTTATTATAGTTGGTAACGTAATTTTTTTTTCTTCTTATTATTATTGGTAAGCGAGGTTTAGAGGAACACTACCCCTTTTAAATTTATGTGGGGAAACTTGTAATCAAACAATCAACTACTGATGTGTTTCGAACCCACAACATCTCCACTTTGTGAGGATGTATGCTACCTTTGATCCACATGCTTATCGACATATCTATGTATAGATTTGCTATAATAAGTACTAGTTGTACCCGTGGCTACGCCACGTTAGTTTCGACCAGATAAATAGCTTTTGATTCTCAGAAAGTGGTAAATAATAGATAGCAAGACTAAACTTAAATCTTAGGAACTTGGACTATGGGAGTAAGATAAATAAATCTAAAAATCAAGTATTAAAAATATATATTTTTGTCATTGTTCCATTACATCTATTGTTGCTTCAAGTATGTTTGTTTCCAATTTTTGTTTGAACTTCCATATGTTCCATACCAATATTGTTTATTTTGGTTGTCGAAGTATTTTCTAAGCTTTTATTTTTTCGATATATGTATTTGTGGATGTACTTTATTGCTTTGTATCCGAACGTTGGATTGAAGATTTTATTGTTGTTTATGTTTGTGTTGATTGTTAACAGACCTTTTGGATTCATGGTTTTCTTGAGAATTTTTTAGTAGTTTTGTCCCCGTAAATGGCAAAAATTTTATCCAAATCTTGTCATATCCCGGATGGTTTTAAGTCACTTTTAATAACATCATGTTTAGAACTATAATCATCGCTGTCTTTGGTTCATGGAATTTAAATTCCAAATAAATGAAGGGTACTAATGTAACAGTGAATGATAGGAGAGGGAGAGAGAGTGGGCAGAAAAGGGAGAGAAATAGAGACAAAGATTGACGAAATTCTTACTAAAGTGAAACACTTGTCTGCTTTGTCCTAATAATTATATAAAATGGGTTTTTTTTTTGTTTTTTTTTTAAATGAAAATCGTATTCAAATAAAATAGCTATGCCCGGAATCTGAATTCCGATCTCCTACTCAAAATCTTTTAAAACTTAGCCATTTCTATTCATTTTCCCGGGAACCAAATGCATGCGAATCAAACACATCCTATCAACTCATATATTTTATAGAACCAAAAATATATTCTTGTTCATTCTGATCACTTTTAATAATTTCAGATGGAGTATTGTGACATCAAGTGTGACTGTAAAGGCAGTAGAAGGATACCAAGCAAGTGGATTGTTAGTTTTCAGCATCAGTAGGCTGATAGGGTGGTCATTTCTTTCTTCGTAACTGTAGCAATGGTCTCTAACATAGATGGACAAATTGAAGATTTAAGGCATCATTTGATGGTCTACATAGTAGTTTGTATTTTATTAAACACTAAAAAAAACCAAACCATATATAAAGTCTGATGAGCACATATAGTTTAAATGCACCATCAAATACCTCCCAGAGGACATGCTCCTCTTCGTACAGAATTATACATAACCCACCCATAAAACAGAAACAACATAGAGTACACATACAAAACATATCTACCAGCATAGACAAAACCTACAACTAACCAGACATGATTAACTACATGTTTATTCATACTCTAGTTGTCAAGAAACTATGTTGCACTCTGTCCCTGCAATTTACAAACTAACTGCAGCCTGCAAAAATCAGTTGAAAGGCACCCTACAATATACCACTCAGCAGCACAGTCTTCCCAGTTCCTGTTACCACACCATTACACACAACAGAATTACAACTGATCAACATGCAGTTCATCAATGGGCTGATAGGGTAGTTATATCCATCGTTGTATCTCTGCAAGTCTGCAACCATTGCTTTGAACAATGTTGTACGATGTTTAAATTGAGAATTAAAAATTGAGTAGGATCCCTTACCACTTGAGATACAACTGGTAACAAACAATTGAGTATGATCACCTTACCAAAAAAAAATAAAAAATGCAACAAACTCCTAATAAAATACAAACTTATTGAGAATATAAAACACGTTAGAAAACATTAACATCAATATAATCAAATATGTTTTTCACATTTATTGGAGCGACTTTGCTCATAGCAGAACTAAAGAAAAATTGGATCACATTTTCCTTACATCTCTCGCATATAGTGCATCCAAACACAAAATTGATATGATATTTGCACTATTGTATTGGATCTCACATGTAGTCCAACATGACTACATGTGTTGAGGACCCTTATGAATGTAACACTCTCAGAGATTTCTCCTGCACACAACATTAAAGCAAGTGCAACTTTGTGTTCCCATACATAAATTGCAAATCCCTCAATCATTTTGTTCCAGGAAACAACATCATTATTTTGTTAATCCATAATATTTTAGACTCACATCCAAAACTGGATTGATTATAGTGTCTGATTTTGTTTGGATTATAGTGAGGATTAGGGCTTTGATTGTTATAATGCAACATCAAAACTGGCCCTTTTTCTATCCGAAATGAGTCCAAGCCCATTAAAACACCTGGACCATCCACTTAAGTTAAAAATCTAATCTATGTCGTCCATCTAAAATCAGACGGTCCAAAATATCTCTCAAAATTGTCTTTTCGTCAAAACTGTCTCCCCAACTTATGTACCCTTTGTGTCTTATAACTTAGATTTCATCTACACAAATCTTTACTTGGTATAAAGACGCATTTAGTAAGCTACAATAAAAGCCCACCTGCTAGCTAATCAAAAACATTTGTTGGACTTTGGTTTTAATTTTAGTAAAAAACAAATAGTGGGACCTATATATAAATTATATCTTCTGATTCTCCCAGTCCCTACTTTCACGACAAAAATCAGAAAAAAAAAAAAACGTCAAAATTTATATTTAGGTAATCCGCAAAGAAAGGACTTGCCCTAACCGAAGGACTTGCAGCGCAGTTTGTAGCGTGTTTATTCTCTACTTTTGTGTAATTCTTTGAGCTTATCAATAAAATAGTTTTTCTTTAACAAAAAAAAAAAAATCACTTCAATGTCAAGTTATTGGGTTGAGCTTTTGTTATGTCTAGACGATATATCATTGCAGAAAACGCTATTGAATTGATATCTTGGGGTAAGCTTTGGCCGAAGGTAGGGCTGGAAGTGGATGCGGATTTATCCGAATTAACCGAATCTGAATATGTCGGATTCAGATATAAGAATACAGCCGAATTAAAATACGGATTCGGATTTATAATAAGAGACCTATTCAGATCTGGATTCAGATTTTAATCTGTTTTTTAAAGATTTTATATTGAAAATTTTTGGATTTAGTCGGGTTTTTGGATAAATCTCGGATTCATATTAATTATTTAAACCCGAATCGAATTCTTATCCAACTTCGAATTTTTTACATCGTTCCGAATTTGACCCATATTTTGCCCTAACCGAAGGCCAGCTTTTCAAATAATATTTGAGTATAATTGATAAATAAAATTAAACTAATCTCAAAAATCACGCTATAATTATGCAATATAATCATGTTATATAGTTATAAAACTTATATAATTTTATTTCTAACCTGTACTAAAAAGAAAATGGAAGATGCAAGTATTGTAATTTGTACTATTGCATGCATATATTCACATAGTCTATCGTAATGAACATTGTGTGTGTACTTTTTTTTCCAACCATTATTTGGAGAAGGAATAGATGATAGATTGAATTTGATGTATGAGGAATATGGGTAAATATTGAGGAAAGAAGAAGGTAAGTATGAAATTATATGTTTTTATTTTTTATTTTTTATTTTTTATTTTTTATTTTTTATTTTTTATTTTTTATTTTTTATTTTTTTGGCTAATAAGATAAATATAGCCCTATTGCCATTAAATTTATTGGTTAACCACTAATATATTTGTGAAAAAGACAAATATGCCCATAGTACTATTAAATGTAGCCATCTAGCTATTTAAGCCATATTAGATATAAATTTACAATAATAACCCTTTAAATTACGAAACATATAGTACTATTAAATGTATTTTGAAGAACAAATACAAAATACGAAACACATACCTATGTAATCAACAACATTCAAATATATATACTATAACCACTTCATTTTCTCTTTGATCAGGTCAAACAAACCAACCCCAAAAAGAAGCTTCCCACAACATAATGTCAGCCAAATCTCTGAAATGGAAGCACTCATAACAGAGGCAACTAGGGTACTATATTTATTAAAGACATACTCTTCAAACTTTTGACAATTAAGCATATTAGTTATTAATGTGCTTCAACAACCTTTAAAAAAATTCTTTTGCATTTATCAAACAAATTATTTTTCTAATTTATTATCTTCTTATTTGTCCTACAGCCTTTTAGCATTCTCTGCCAAGGAACTATCACAGTTGTTCATACTAACGAAGGATTTTATTACGATGTGTGACAACGTGTACTAAAGGAGTTACAAAAAGAGGTCCTTCGTATTGGTGCTACAAATGTAGGGAAACAATTGAAGAACCAGAGATCGGGTTTGCCACCAATAAAAACATTTGCAACTTATAACATTCAATCTCACAACACATTAACTATACATTCTTACTACCTTTACAGCTAAGAATCCAGTTCAACATGAAACAGGAACCAAAGATATCACGACTTTTGAAGAACAAGCCGAAGCTCTATTGGAGAAACAATTTGACGACATGTTAAATCTAAGTCTTGAGGTAAAATCTCATCACTACTTTGGGTAAAATCTCATTACTACTTGTAGACCTGCAATTATACTTACTCACATACGTACCTTTCCCATTATACTAACATCCGACACCTCGATCTACAGGAAAATGGAAATACATTAGTAAACCAAGCACTAAAAAAGATCATTGGCAAGAAATACATTTTTGTCATAAGAATATCAGACTTCAACCTTCAACATCCAGAATCACCTCCTACAACAAAAAAAAATCTTTGAAATAACTCAACATCAACAGAAAAAGGCAAAGCAAACTTAGTGCAAAGGCTGCAGACTGTTTTGTATATATTTAACTTTTTGTTTCTATTTTGTGGCATTTTATGGTCCTTAACTATGTTAACACTTTTGTTATGACCAAAAAAAGAAAAGAGAATATGTACTCCTCTTTTGTTGTATCTATATAATTCTACACTTTTTGTCTTTTTGTCTTTTTATTTTATTTTATTTTTTTTTCCGGTTAGAAATTCTACTTTTTTGTCAATATACTTTAGCTCATTACTCAAGTACAACACATATTATTATAACAATGTATCTCTTACTCTACACAGTTTTCCCCTTCTTATTCATATTAACATGGCTCGGGCTCTCCCCGGGCCTCTCCTGCTAGTATATATGAAATGAAAAGCACAAATCCCACTTTTTAATGAGTGTTGGTGACAAATTAGGGTGGGAATAAAGGGCAATATTCTGGTGGCCGCCTGGGTGGTGGTGGTCGTAGTTTGTAAATTCTATTACAAGTTGTTTTAGAAAGTCTCTGGTGGCCACGTAGGTGGTGGTGGTAGTAGTTTGTAATACCTATTACAAGTTATTTTAGAAAGTCTTATATGACAAATAACCCACCGTGTAACACTTCCAGAATTTTGCCATAATTCATTATTGAGATAATTATACAAAATTCCTGTGTAGCAGTATTGCTTGAGCAGTAAAATGGCAATGTGGACACTTAGGTGACAACAACAGTAGTATTTCTAGCCATCGGGCTATGTCTTTGTAAGCCCTCGGCTCCTATCTGATAAACCTCCCGACCATGATATTAACAATTTTTTTAATTTTTTAAAATAAAAATAAAAATAAATTATTACGGGAAATAAAAAATGGACCCCAATAAGACAAAAGAACGTTTGGCCCGGTTAAGAAACTCGTTGTAAAATAGGCCCTGTTTTCTCATGGACTAATATACCCCCACTTTATCTCACCTGTCACGTATTCTTTTCTCTCTCTCTCTCTCTCCTGTTTTAGTGTCTTTTTTTATTCTAAATTCAAACTGTTAACTCTCATATTTCTTAATATTTTCTAAAATCTCTCAACAAAACACTAAAACATATATTAATTAAAATTTGAAATTTGTATGACTTGAGCCATAGTTATTTTTTATTTGTAACAATTTCATGGTACCATAGTACCATAGTTTCATCGCATATTAATTTGAGTGCCATAAGCTTATGGCATATGTAAATTAAATATGTAAAGAGTTCATGGTATATGTTCCAAAGACCTCATGGCATTAAAATTTGTAAAACTTTACTGGCTATATAATTCTAAGAGTTCATAGCACAGTCGCAAAGATCTTTTGGCATAATTATTTTTAAAATTCCCCAAGTCATATGATGTTGAGAGTTAGTAACATAATATGCAAAGAAATCGTGGCACGTTATGCATTGCAATGCATATATGTCAATGCATTCGATATATATAGCTTTTTTGCAATTCTTATCTTGTTGGGATATCTTGTACTCGATACATAGAGTATGACGCGTACAACTCTTTGCAATCCATAGATGTCATTGCATTAGATGTATTTAACTCTGTACTAGATAAAACTGTTTGCTATTATCAAATTTTTTTTTTTTTTTTTTTGAACTTAAAAACAATCTAACTATAACTTACGCACAATGAAGTAATGAATAGTAGAACCAATAGGTTTTACACAATCTTAAATGTGTCCACAGACATTAGATCAAATAATCTGACATAACAACATTTGAATTTGAAGTTTCTAATATCTGTTCTTCTTACTCCCTCACTATTCTCTGCCTCTCCTCCCTATTTTACATGCCTCCTTGAGGTGAGAAACCTATTTACATAACCAATAATGAATAAAATATAAAGGCTAAATTTATATGTAACGATCCGCTTGGATGTTGATACTCATTCGCAGGTAGAAATTGAAATTAAAACAGCTAACGAACAGTACTAAAGAGACAGAAAAAATGCAATAGTACAATAAAACTAGCCCAGGTTCAAAGCTTGCCAAACACCACTTGACCATGGAGACTTGAAAGATCAGATCTTCATAGGAAAAAAATGAACACAATAAAGAAACAAAGAGAAATATCGCGAACAAAAATTGGAATACGGCGAATTGAAACACTTCAAAATTAGAGGCATAACTGTGTCAGACACCATTTCTTAATATGTCGGTGTCTGGCCTGTAAGTATATAACATATGATATATACACCAATAATAACTCAGTCAGTAATCTTCCACATGAACAAGCTTACTCTTGAAAGATGTATATTGATTTTCAAGTGGATCATCAATGAAATTGCAGAACTCCCATGCATGATTATTAAAACTGCAGGCATGGAACTTGTGGAATACAAACAGAGGAATGGATTTCATAGACCCATTGTTGCAGATTGATTCATGTTCTAAACTAGAAGTATTAAGATGTATCCATATTGGGCTTCTTTGTGTTCAAGAAGATGCAGCTTATAGACCTACTATGTCACATGTTCTCTCAACTTTGGAAACTGAATCAATTGAACTTCCTATACCCACACAGCCTGCATTTTCGGTTGGAAAAATACCTATCCGAGCAAGTCATTCCACAAGCTCCTCACTTTGTTCTGTTAACGAGATAACTCTATCTGGTGTTTCGGCAAGGTGAATTTTTCGAATGGATGGAATTTTCTGGTCTACTGTTTTGTCAATTATCTAACTCTTAATACTTGATCAGAGATTGGTTATAGAAAATAAAAAAAACATACAGCAACAGGCAGTAGGGAAAAAATAAGGTAGTAACAAAATTTCCCAGTTTCTGACCATGTCTCCAAAGGTGTAATCCCTATGCACTGCACTTCCACCAATCCAAAACCACAGTAGAGATTTTATGTTTGTGCAGATGTTCTCCAGGTTAGGGTCTGTAAGTCTAAACACCTTGTCGTTTCGAGCTAGCCAGATGGACCAGATGATGGCATAGGGCAGTAAAGACCACAGTTGAGCTCCCATTATTGCAAAATTATGTCTAGGCCATTGCCGAGCAGCTATTCCAAGTTCATTGCTCTGTTCATGTCCACAATGTCTATAGCATAATCCACGAGCTCCATCCAGATTGATTGACACACCACACAGTACATGAAGAAAATGATCAAGGGTCTGAATACAGCCTTGTAGTGCATACCAGAAAAAAAATTAATTTTAGATGGCACAGGGGAACTGTCCAGACCAGGTTGTGGGGGAAAGGGTGTTGGTCACTGTAGGGGGACTATATACTCCAACCAATAAAAAGCAGCCACGTGGCATAGTCGTTAATCCGTCAGGTCGCTACGATCTCAACTTACTAGTAGCTCGACCACAACGACTCGACTACATAATCAGCAGCGGTCTGCTAATACGCACGTGCCCTAATTCGGCGCCAAGATACTCTCTCCAGCCGTTGTCCAATTACTACAACCGTTACACAATCACTGGAGAATATCATATCATCATAAATGTGTCGGAGAATCTGCAGGATCCCATGATCTTCGCCTCTTCACCTTCTATATAAACAGAACTACAATGGCTTGATCTCTAAGTTCAATCCCCACGACTTAGAGTACGTAGGCAATCTCAATCTCAACGAGGTGCAGCCACTTCGATCTAAAACTCCCCCCATTCGTCAAATCGATCTGCTAACGACCTGACCTAGTGAATGCATTGATCTAGAAATAGGTTAATACATTTGGCGCCGACTGTAAGGAATTCGATTATATCGAAAAACCCAAACCCTCCCACCCAACTCAAAGTCATTCATTCAAATGGCTACCCATGAATTAACCATCCAAAATCTGCAAGACCAAATCAATCGTCTTCAGGCAGAAAACGCACAGTTAAAGGCTGCACAAACTACCAACCCAGCACCAGTAGCAAATGGAGGACATAGAGTCGTTGATGTTGACGACTCCAATCTCGACCAGGCATTCAAAAGGTTAAGACAATATAGAATGTGTCTCAACCCAGAGAAATGCCTGTTCGGGGTTGCATCAGGAAAATTTCTCGGCTATCTAGTTACAAGACGAGGTATTGAAGCAAATCCCGACCAGATCAAATCCCTGATCGACATGCCCAGCCCAAAAACAAAGAAGCAGATCCAAAAACTCAACGGCATGGTGTCAGCTCTCAATAGATTTATTTCTAGAGCATCAGATAAATGTCGACCAATGCTTCATATTCTCAAAAAGGGGGTTTCATATCAATGGACAGAAGAATGTGAGAAAGCCTTCACCGTCCTCAAGGCATATTTATCTACTCCACCAGTTCTCACAAAGCCTAATGATGGAGACACTCGGCGTCTACCTCGCAACGTCAGATTTTGCGATCAGCGCAGTACTTTTCAAGGAGGAAAATCAGGTCGAACGCCCAATTTACTTCACAAGCAAAGTATTGCAGCAGGCCGAAATAAGATACACACCTCTAGAGAAATTATCATTAGCTCTCATCTACGCTGCATGCAAATTCAGACCTTATTTCCAACCCCACACTGTCAAAGTAATCACCGACCAGCCGTTACGCCATATATTAGAAAAGAAGAACAAAACAGATCGTATGGCTCGATGGGCAGCCGAACTGGGTGATTACACATTTGAGTTCGTCTCTCGACAGGCCGTCAAAGGCCAGGTCGTCGCAGATTTCTTAGCAGACTATCCAGCAGAGGATATCAATTGGAAACCAGAACCAGAAACAAAAAAAGTCCAGGACAGTCCTCCCGACACTTGGCAACTATATGTTGATGGTTCACATAACTCAAACGGAAGTGGCATAGGTGATGTACTCATTTCACCTGAGGGTTCACAGCTCGAGAGAGCAACTTGTCTCGACTTCTCGACCTCCAACAATGAGGCCAAATACGAAGCTCTAGTCCAGGGCATAAATGGCTATCGACTTACAAGTAGTTCGCCTCAAGGTATTCGTGATTCTCAACTTGTAGTCAATCAGATCACCAATAATTACTAGATCAATGGTGTCAACTTAATCAGATATGCTAGCAAAGCAAAAGAACTCATCAGCAAACTAAGTTATTTCACAATCGATCACATCCCTAGAGATGACAACAGACATGCTGATTCATTGGCGTTCTTAGCATCTAAGATCGAGTCAGATCAACCGCGAGCTCTAACTATAGCAATCAGTACACAGCCTGCATATCTACTCAAAGAAGAAAATGTTCACCAAATCTGCGATCTACTAGCAACAACACCAGCAGACATCCAAGGGACTTGGATGGAACCTTTCATCACTTATCTTCAAACTGGTGTGTTACCATCCAACAAAAAGGAAGCTAATCAGTTATTACATAAAGTCACTATGTATAAACTTCATGAGGGTAAGCTATTCAGAAAATCTGCAACTGGTCTGTTATTACGGTGTTTGATCCCCAAGCATGGGCAAATCATCTTCCAAGAAATCCATGAAGGAGAATGCGGAAACCACTCCGGAGGTCGAACATTAGCTCATAAAGCGATCTCCCAGGGATATTTCTGGCCAAGAATGAAAGAAGATGCCAAGAAATTTGTGTTGAAGTGTAAAGAATGCCAACGTTTTGCTGATAACCAACATCAGCATCCCAACGATCTCATCAACATCACAGCACCATGGCCATTTCACATGTGGGGGCTCGATATCATGGGCCCTTTAATCAAAGAAAAGAAATCTGAAAAGAGATTTGTTCTAGTCGGCATTGACTACTTCACCAAATGGGTAGAAGCCGTTGCACTCGCCAACATCACTCAAGCCGATGTTCAAAGATTCATGTGGGAAAACATTATCACACGATTTGGTTTACCAAAACGAATAGTCACCGATAATGGCACTCAGTTCGTCGGCAAAAACATCAAGGCTTTCTACGAACTATGGAAAATTGATCATTCTAGGTCAACACCTAGATATCCACAGTCCAACGGCCAAGTCGAAGCTACAAATCGATAGATCCTGAACAACTTAAAGAAAAAGCTTGAGGATCAACACGATCAATGGCCACAACAGCTAGAAAATATTCTGTGGGCTTACAGAACAACTCCTCGTACATCCACAGGGATGTCACCATTTAGTCTTTGCTATGGAGTTGAGGCCGTTATTCCCACCGAGTTAACATTTGGCACGACCAAATCCCTTCTGGTGGACACAGAACTTAACAATCAGGTCTGGTCGTTTGGAATAGATCTCCTCGAAGAACAACGAAACCACGCTGTTATAAAACTCGAGCAATATCAGCAACAACTCAAGCGAGCTTATAACAAAGGCGTACGTCCTAAAGCTTTTCAACCGGGAGAACTAGTTCTAAGAAAAATGTTCCACAACAAAAGGAAGGATACTATTGGCAAACTCAATGCCAATTGGGAAGGCCCTTATATTATCACCAAGGTTCAAAGCAACAGTTCTTATCGTCTTCAAACACCAGAAGGGGAGATCGTTAAGAACCCATGGAATGCTTATCACTTGAAGAAGTTTTATCAATGAAATGTAAGCATCCATCTATTACATTTCAATATACAAACTCATTTATGCCTTCATCTCAGCTTAAACATGAATGGCTCTTAAAGGTCTAATCTAATCCCTCGACCTAAAAATTATCAAAACTCTAGTCCCTTTGATAATTTTAATTTTGTTAAGTTCAAACATTTACAACTTAACTTGGTGCATTGGTCATATCATTCCCACGATCCATGTACAACCCAGCTAGCATGCATACGACCTCATCCACCAGCAGGTCCAGCACTATGATTATTACTTATTGTTTGCAAAACCCATACAAGCAGACAACGTAACAAGAATGAGAATGCAAGGTAAATAAGTGAAATTTCTTTTTACTTCATGAAATTCTAACTATTACAGGTAAAACGATCTACAAGTAACATTAAACTAAGGCATACAAGAAGAACTGTTTCAGTCCGTCCTGTTTGCAGCCATTCATCTCGTCTACCTGCCTTCTGAACGAGCTACCAGGACTCCCTGGAAACTAGCTGATCAGAACGACTTAGCTACAAGCTCATCAAATAAATAATCAAATACTGCTGTTCATTACAACCTCAAATAAAACAAGTTAGTGTTCACTCGACCTCACAACATTGGTGCTCGTATGCTTACAAACTCAGAAGGATACTTTGAGGAATGCGTACAAAAACAAGAAGCTTTTTGCCTTTGGATCTTAGGCCAAAAAAAAGACTCGCACTATCAGGAGGCGCCTCACCAAGCACCAAGCATCATTGAAGACAGAAACGGAGAAGAAGATGGAGATGTACTTTCCCATGAGCAGGCAACCATCAAAATGCAAACAAGAAGACCTGGTGGGAATCCAGGACGCCTTACTAATCATCAGGCCTCCCCAAAGACCGAGACGAGCTCACTGCTGCATAGGCTGATCGCTAGGTTCATCCACCTCCATCCGGCCATTTGCGACCTCAACATTAGGGCCCGTCAAGGTGTCCTGAGCTAGTACTGAAGCTTCTTCAGCACCACCTCGCGTCTCCTCTCCTTCGGACGACCCCATTAAAGCTTTCTCCAGATTGTCGCAATAGGCCTTCCAAGCTGCGCCATTCTTATGACATGTGCACTCCCAGTGGGCAGCAGACGACCTAGCAGCAGCAAGGTCTCCCCTTACCTGCTCCAACATCTCCTTCAGCATCACGTTCTCCGCCTCCTTATCCTTGAACTTGCACTCGGCAACAACAGCAACATTCTTCGCCTGCTCGAGCTTCTCATTGAGATGCTTCAAGTCAATCTCAGCTCGAGCTCCAACCTCAGTGACCAGACGAACCTCTTGGAAGCTGGCGTTGAGCTACACATACAAACATCGTTTAGACAATAATAACTCAGTACAGACAAAGAAAGAGGAATCAACAACCCCACTCACCAAAGACATTGCTGCGTTTATCTTCGACCAAGTCACCAGCAAAGTTTGAGACTTCACTGCTCGAGCATCAGCATCCAAGACAATGCCCTCATTTACAGCTCGGGCAACGCAGGGATCGTCAATTGCACTGTCGTTCTCATACAGGACATGCTTTTCACCACGACCATCCAAATAATCGAACGGCTCAGGGCGAAACTCAGACAATACCCCCTTGCCTTTATGCAAAGGCCGAGCAGCAGTCTTCCTGGACACCAAGGAAGGCTCAGGAGATCTCACAGACTTCGGAAGAGGGGAGGTAGGCAGAGTTGGGCGCTCCATCAGCTTCAGGTTCCCAGAGAACGGCCTCTTCTTCCCCGACCCGACAGGTAGTCTGGGAAGTGAGGTCGGAGGGGATACGACTTGGGGGCTCGCCCCTATCTCCCCCTGGCGCAAGCTAACATCAGATCGTTCATTCTCCGAACGGCGGGAACCACCACTAGCTCGCTCCTTCTCATCATGTCGTGAGCTACCACTAGCTCGCTCCTTCTCCCCAGGGCACGAACTGCCACCAGCTCGTCCCGCCTCAGCTTTATGTACAGACGACATAGAGGTCTTCTTCAGCGACTTCCTCCTCTCGAGTTCCTCTTCAACTGTTTTCGGACCACCTTTGGGAATAAAATGCTCCCTCGGGTGGGGGTAAGAACTGTATCTTCTGACTATCAGCCCACAAACCGAAGACGTTCAGAGCAGACTTCAGATTGTTCTTTCTCAACGAGTGATCGTCCCTGATCGCTGCAAATACAATACAAAGTCAGCAAGTTTGGAAGTAAGAAAGTCGTCTACAATCCTAAGACTAACAACCAGAAACTTACGAGTATCATTCCTAGTCACATGACGCAACTGGATACTCCCTCCAGTAATCGACCCAGTAATCAGCATGGGATCCTTCCACCATTGCTCACTACTCACCGGATAGATCAAAGGCAGACGTTCTGGGCTAACTTGCATATTATAACCCGTAACTCGGCCTTCGAAGAACGTTTAAACCTAAAGTGGTCCAATACATTATTTACAGTGATGTTCCACTTATGCAACTTGTTGAGGTCATCAATTACCCTCATGTTTCTCCAGAAATTGCCATTCATCTGGCAAGGAGCTCGACCGGTAGCATTCAACATGTCGACCACCAAACAAGATAAAGACAACCTCAGCCCAGCTCGGAATTGCATCATGGTAAACACAGTGGAGAAAGGGTTCTTAGGTCGATACTCAGCAGAAAGTAAACGATCTCCTAAAAACCTAATCTCCAAATGCTCAATCGAACTAAGCCCATACTGCTTCCTAAACGCCATATGCCTATGGACATACTTCGGATTCACTACTCTACAGAAGGAACCTTCGTCTCCTTCCACCATTTCATCATCAGATGTGTCCTCCCCATGAGAACCACTACTCTCGGGGCTTTCAGGATCTAAATCTCCTTCACCCCGACTAGGAGACGCAGTCTCAGAATGAGTCCTTTCAGACTCATACTCCTCACCACCATCACCACTCAAGTTCTCATTCTGAGAGTCACTTGCCTCAGACATCTCTCTCAAGCAACAGAAAACAAAACAAAAGGACGCAAAAAGAAGAAAAATTCAAGAAACAAAGAAACAGAAGCAACTAACCTCACGAGCTCTCAAAGATCTTCAGATCGCAAGAGAAAGCGGCAACAATTCAACAAAGAAAACGAGATAGGTAAACCCTTCTCAAGCAAGCCACAGTTTAAATACTGTAGCACATGTCATCCCAGCCATCGGTTCGAAACAGATGAACGGCCGAGATCGAGCAAGGGAGCCACGTTCCTTGCAGTTATTTTCCATTCACTAAATGATTCACATCCACCATCGGATCAATCCACGTCCCACACAAAGACCTAATCAAGCAAGAAGTGCGTCAGTTGCCATAACTACACGGCTAACTGCTCGAGGAAACTCCTCCACTTCCCCGTAAGAGCGCCATGATTAGTACAGACAAGCCTGCATGACTGCCACGTCCGCAAATTCAAAAAGCAAACTTCAAATCAACATCGATCAGAGTTCTTAGTCTTTTCAGCCCGACTTCTACAGCCGACCTAAAAAGAGGGGGCTTATGTAGGGGGACTATATACTCCAACCAATAAAAAGCAGCCACGTGGCATAGTCGTTAATCCGTCAGGTCGCTACGATCTCAACTTACTAGTAGCTTGACCACAACGACTTGACTACATAATCAGCAGCGGTCTGCTAATACGCACGTGCCCTAATTCGGCGCCCAAGATACTCTCTCCATCCGTTGTCCAATTACTACAACCGTTACACAATCACTGGAGAATATCATATCATCATAAATGTGTCGGAGAATCTGCAGGATCCCATGATCTTCGCCTCTTCACCTTCTATATAAACAGAACTACGATGGCTTGATCTCTAAGTTCAATCCCCACGACTTAGAGTACGTAGGCAATCTCAATCTCAACGAGGTGCAGCCACTTCGATCTAAAACTCCCCCCATTGGTCAAGTCTGCTAACGACCTGACCTAGTGAATGCATTGATCTAGAAATAGGTCAATACAGTCACTGCATTGGGGCTTCTTCTTTCCGTGTCCAGTTGACGGTAAAAACTCTTGACGGTAAAAACATCCTTGTCAGACAGATTCCGACACCACTTATCTTCTTCATTCTGTAATCTTTGACGACCTAGTAATGAGTGCAGGTTCTGAACATCACTTTCCTCCCAATTTCTTGGACTTCTTCCCAGTTTTAGATCCCAGGTCAGCTGGTCTTTTTCTCTATTGATCAGAAAAAAGTGATTAACTGAATTTGCAATCTTCAAAGTTCTGACAGAAGAGTCCACTGCTGCCCCATGTATGTATCAGCACAGTGGATTCTACTAGGACATGGTTTGATATATGTCATTGTATATACCCATTACCGAGTTCCTTCACTCGGAATACAAAACACCGACTTGACACTTATTTCATCCGACTTCATATCCAATCACACTTCCCTCATTTCCATCTTAATCTTACCAACTCGGTATGTAAAACACCGACTTGGCACTTATTTCATCCGACCTCGTACATAACCATATTTCACTCATTTCCATTCAAATCCTAATCTCATAAAGTATCCGAGCACACCCGACTTGGGGCTAACTCACTCTGAATACCGAGTTCGACACATTCAAACTCCAAACCAAACGACGGTTACGAATCTATTCCATTAAATCCCTGAATATCCGCACACTTTATGATCCGAACGTTGAGCCATTATTGATCCACAACCTAAGCCACCTATAAAAGGAACTACGTTTGGCTTGATTCTGGATCGCCCCTTCCAGATACGTAGGCAGCTATCCACGCTCAGATAGTTCAGCCACTTTCAATCATTCAAAACCTTCCTCTCTCCGATCATCTTCTCCAACTTTCCGGTTAAAATTCCTACTACATTTACATTGGCGCCGACTGACTGTGAACGAATCATAACCTGACGAAGACCATGGCTGGAATCACACAAGAGCAATTTGAGACCTTCCAACGACAACTTACTGAACAACAGGAGCAGATTAACAAGTTGCTAGCTGAAAACGCTCAACTGAAAAACCCTACCATCCCTCCGGCAGCTGGCCAAGTAACTGATGAAATCAACACCAACAACCCTATCCTCATACCAACTTCCAGCAACACCACCGCCCCCACCATGGCTGAAATGCAAGAAACCCACAACCGCCTCCTACAACTTTCAGCCCAGCTTCATAAGAACAACCAGGAATCTGGTAAGACCAATACAGCTCAAAGGGTGGCCAACACCACCTTAGAAAAATATAGGACAGAGCCCTTGCATGATGACCTCCTTCATCAGGAACCACCCCCACACTTCATTCCCCCTAAGTTCACAACCTATGATGGAAGTGGTGACCCCATGGACCACGTCCTGCAATTCAAGACCAGCATGGCACTATGGCCCAAGTACAAGGATATCTTCTGCAGACTCTTTTCTGCCTCACTCCGAGGTAGTGCTATCGACTGGTACCACCGACTCCCAGAACGCTCAATCACGTCGTACGACCAGCTTGAGGCACTCTTCGTCACCCAGTACATCCACAATAAGCGGCGAAAAACTGAGGTAACCGCTTTATTCCGACTTAAGCAGGGTGACACCGAAACAACCAAAAAATTCATGGCTCGCTTTAAGAAGGAGTGCCTCAAGGCAGATAGTCCAGATGAGAACGCATGCCTGTTAGCATTCATCTCGGCTGTTCACCCCGAAACCGCCTTAGGGAAAAATATCATCCTTGACGCCCCACCGACACTGGAAGACCTGTATGTCCGTGCTGATAAGTACATCAAACTTGAAGAGGCATTGGCGAAAACAAGAGAGCATGTCTCTGCCGTACAGACGGTCAATTCCAAAAATCCAGAGCCCAAAACAACAAAAGGTCCCCCCCCGAGGTAAGCAATCTAACAGCTCGGTTAAGCACAGATTTCCTAACCCGTTCAAATGTTCATATACGCAGCTGTATGAACTAATCAAAGAAGAAGATTACTTCAAGCCAACAATCCATGACCTTGAACCCATAGAAGAAAATCCATACTGCAAGTTACACAATTGCCGACATCATGCAACAGAAGATTGTCGGTATCTCCGAACCTATTGCCACAAGCTCAGGATGGATGGACACTTGAATGACTTCTTGGCAGAAGAATCTGATGACCTCCGCCAGAAGATTAATGATAAGCGCAAAAGAACAGACAACACCTCCAAGGCAAAAGGAACGATAAACATGATCATGGATACTCGTCCACCTGAATGGACATCCCGAGCTAAGCGACAGAAAGTGAATCATATTCACCATATATTCCAGCTCACTCATCAGGCAGTGATAGCCAAGCAGGTGCAAGGAAATAATGCACTGATCTTTTCTGACTACGACTTGAAGAAGGTATGCTTGCCACATAATGACGCACTAGTTGTCCATATCCGAATTGGTGGATGGACCACTAAGAGAGTGCTAATAGATCCAGGGAGCTCTTGTGACGTGCTATTTAACAAGGCTTTCGCTCAAATGCTCATGCCCGACTCGGTCTTACAGACCCCCAACGTCACACTCTTTGCTTTCAACTCGACAGAGACAACAGCAAAGGGCCAGCTTACCCTCCCTGTCGCCACAGGAGAGGATGAGAATGAGGTCACAGTTGAATGCCTCTTTTATGTCCTTGATGTTCCGACGCAGTTCAATGCTATCCTTGGTCGGAAATGGATTCACAGGATGGGAGCTGTTCCGTCTACATACCACCAGGTCATCAAATTCCCTGGACCAAATGGTATAATGGAACTCCGGGGTGACCAAATTGAGGCACATGGCTGCCATGCCATTCCTGAGGTCATACCCCTCCCTAATAAGGAAGCAAAAAAGGTGACAGTCGTTAGCCCTGAAAAGCTCACTGTCAACCAAATTTCTGAAGCCACTGACGGCAAGGCCATTACTGAGCCAATTTCTGAAGCCACTGACGGCAAGGCCGCTACTGAGCCGGTCTCTGAAGTCCTTTACGGCAAAGTCGGTACTGAGCCAATTTCTAAAGCCACTGATGGCATGGCCGCTACTGAGCCGATCTCTGAAGCCCTTGACGGCAAGGTCGGTACTGAGCAAATTTCTGAAGCCACTGACGGCAAGGCCATTTCTGAGCCACTCACTGACGCCACTGAAGGCAAGCTTGTCACCGACTCCCCAACCATCGAGAAGGGTGAGCCAGTCAACATAGGCACTGAAGCCGAACCTAGAGTTGTATATGTAGGAGCTAATTTAGACCCTATTGTAAAAGAGCAACTCATTGCAACTTTGAAAATGAATAAGAATATATTTGCTTGGTCGTATATTGACATGCCTGGTATAGATATTAATGTTGCATGCCATAAACTTCATGTCGATCCAACGAAAAGACCAGTAAAACAAAAGGCACGGAAATTGGCACCCCACTTAGCAAAGGCGGTCAATACCGAGGTCCAGAAACTAATTGATGCTAAATTCATACGCGAAGTCAGATATCCCGACTGGCTCTCAAACATAGTAGCCGTCGTGAAGCCTAACGGCAAAATTCGAGTATGCATAGACTTCACAGACCTAAATAAGGCATGCCCAAAGGATAGCTTTCCACTACCAAGGATAGACCAACTAGTGGATGCTACTGCGGGCCACGAGCTCCTCTCAATGATGGATGGTTACTCAGGGTATAACCAAATTAAGCTCGCAAAAGAAGATCAGGAAAAAACAGCATTCATTACGGAAAGAGGTACGTATTGCTACACGGTCATGCCCTTTGGCTTACGCAATGCCGGGGCTACATATCAACGACTTGCAACACGAATGTTCGATGATATGATAGGTGATACCATGGAGGTATATGTAGATGATATGATAGTTAAAAGTAAACTCAAATCATCTCACATATCTGACCTCGAAAAGACCTTCAAAAGGCTACGTGACTTCAACATGAAGCTTAACCCACAAAAATGCCTATTCGGAGTAGCATCAGGCAAATTTTTGGGCTATCTCATCACACAACGAGGAATTGAAGCTAACCCCGAGAAAATCAGAGCAATATTGGACATGCCGAGTCCCTCAACGAAGAAGCAAGTCCAAAAGTTAAACGGAATGCTAGCTGCACTAAACAGGTTCATTGCTCGTGCATCCGACAAGCAAAGACCATTGCTACAGCTACTCAAGAAAGGTTCCAAGTACGAGTGGACGACAGAATGCCAGCAGGCATTCGACGAACTAAAGCTTTACTTGGCAACCCCGCCAGTCATAACAGTACCCCAGCCAGGGGACGTACTCGGGTTATACCTTGGCAGCTCCGACCATGCAATCAGCGCTGTTCTCTTCAGAGACGAACAAGGTAACGAACGACCCATTTATTTCATTAGTAAAACTCTGCTACAATCCGAACTCAGGTACTCTAGCCTCGAGAAAGTAGGACTGGCCCTATTATTCGCATCTAGGAAGCTGAAACCATACTTTCAGTCACACAAGATTAGAGTTATAACTGATGCCCCATTAAGGCAAGTGTTAGAAAATAGGAACAAGTCATGTCGAATGGCTAAATGGGCCCAGGAACTGGGGGATCACGAACTCATTTTCACGCCCCGAAGTAGCAAGAAAGGCCAGGTCGTCGCCGACCTACTAGTTGACTATCCAATCGAAGATATCACCTGGATACCCGAGGAAGAACCGCGGGACAATTTCCCACAAGGAGAACCCATGTGGAAGCTATATGTAGACGGATCAAAAAACAATAACGGAGTCGGGATAGGTATAACACTTATATCTCCGGAGAAGGTAATAATCGAGAAGTCAATCCGACTGAACTTCACCTCTTCGAATAACGATGCGGAATACGAGGCCCTTGTAATGGGCTTACGAATGGCAAAGGATATTAACTTGCAAAAAATCAAGATTTACAGTGATTCCCAGTTAGTAGTAAGTCAACTACTTGGGGATTATGAAACAAGGGAAGAAACACTTAAGTTATATCTTCATTACACAAAGTGCTTGCTAAGCACTTTTGAGAAATGGGAAATCCAACATATTCCCCGGGATGAAAACCGTCATGCGGATAGTCTCGCCTACCTGGCATCCCAGGTCGACACGGAAACAACCAGGGAAATACAGGTCGAAGTAAGGAATACTCCAGCATACGAAGATAAATCCCTTCACGTCAATACAATATCAGACTTCATTGACATACCTGAACAGGAAATCCAGGACTCGTGGATGGCCCCCATAATGAATTACCTAAAGGGAGTCTATCCAGACGACGAGTCGGAAATTAGAAAACTGGAACGAAAAACCAAGAGTTACTTGATCCTCGATGGAAGACTTTACAGAAAATCGGTCCGAGGACCTTACCTCAGATGCTTACCACCTCGTCAAGCTCAGATGATCCTAGCAGAAATCCACCAAGGAGAGTGTGGAAACCATGCCGGGGCTCGTTCCCTAGCACAGAAAGCAAGAAACCAAGGATACTTCTGGCCCTACATGCAGGCCGACTCGGAGATCTTTGTGCAACATTGCGACAAATGTCAACGATTCTCACCTCTACACAATCAACCCCCAAGAGATCTAAAAACGATATCCAGCCCATGGCCATTTGCCATGTGGGGGCTCGATATTGTAGGACCACTTTCGAGGGATAGGAGTAAGAAACGATATCTCTTGGTTGCCACGGATTACTTCACTAAATGGGTGGAGGCAATTCCACTTCGGAAAATTAGACAACAAGAGGTCAAAAACTTCATTTGGAAATACATAATCACTCGATTTGGCTTACCACACACATTGGTCACGGATAATGGCCAACAATTTTGCGGTAACACGATTAAGGAGTTTTACTCGGATTGGCGAATCAATCACGCACTATCTACACCAAGATACGCACAAAGTAACGGCCAGGCTGAAGCCACTAACAAGACAATAATGAATACGCTCAAGAAAAAGTTAGAGGCGGAAAAAGATAAGTGGATACAGGAGCTTGATAGAGTCCTATGGGCCTACAGAACGACTCCACGTACATCAACAGGCGTCTCACCGTTTGCATTATGCTACGGTACTGAAGCCGTTATACCTACCGAGTTGACTTACTTAACAACTAGGTCCGAATTGGTGGAGTCAGAGGAAAACGAAAATCTCCTAGCACATGAGGTAGATATGTTAGAGGAAAGGCGAGATAAGGCTATCATACAAACAGCTCGTTACCAGCAAATATTAAGGAGGAGCTACAATCAAAGAGTAAAACCAAGGACTTTCCGAACAGGAGACTTGGTCTTAAGACAAACCTTTGAGAATACCAAGATCGCGGCAGACGGAAAATTCAACTCCAATTGGGAAGGACCCTACATTATTCAATCCGACTTGGGTAATGGTGCATACAAGCTAATTGATCATGAAGGAAACCGAGTCAATAGACCGTGGAATGGAAAATATCTTAAGGCATACATTCCATAGGATACAAACTTCAGACTAGAGCATCAACTCTATACTTAGAATATTTAAGACAGGCAATAGGATGCGTACATGAATAAAATAGATTCTTTCAAAACAAAGTGTATATTCAAAACATTCATATTCGAAGGACCGACCTGAGTCGAAATTATCCCTCTTCAGTTTCATACAGCCAAGTGCTTGAAAGCAAAAACCTCACATCTCTCAAACAAAGAAAATAACTACGCAACCGCCTCATGATCCATGGCCTCAGCTCCTTCCCCGCTCGGCACAACGACCTCATCAACCTGCGCACCAGCCTCGTCCGCTCCATCATCACGCTCGAGTTCGCTAGCCAGGTTAGCAACTCTCTCCATCTCCACTTGTTGATCCGAGTCGAACTGTGCTTGTGCTTCAGCATTGATTTGCTGGTTATCTGCTAAAGGATCAAAGTCGGAAATGATTTCCTTTAGCTTCAGCTCGCGACAGATTCCTCGACGCTGCCAGTAATACGCCATCTTCTGCCAAGCGGTGATACTTTCGACCGACCTGGCATTATCGGCCTCATACCTCTCATTGGTATCCTTTAACTCGGCGTCGAGCTCATCATTCTTCTTCTTCACCTCCACCACTTCCTTGTTTACCTCCAACACTTCACTGTTGAGGACTCTCACTTTCTTCTCCTCCTTCTCCAGCCGATCGCGCAGCTTCTTGAGCTCGGCACGTTCGGCAGCAAGCGCTTCCTTAGCCTTCCTGGCCTCACGCTCCTTCTCATTAGCTCTCTCAAGCAGAGCCATCCACTTGCAATGGATAATGTTCATCTGAAACGAAGGACCACCAGAGGTTAGCAAGCAAAAATATCGAGGAAGGAATATAAAGTTCGAAAAATAATTTACCTTGTACATGGACGAGCTCAGATCCTTCAAGTCGTCCATGATCGAACGCTCGCATACCCGAGCCCCATCAGCGTCTAGTGCAAGGTGTTCCATCAAGGTGATGCACATATCCTCATCTTCCCAAGCAGCATCGCTGGATCTCACATACGTATCCTTATAAGGGAATACAGGTGCAAAGTGACCATCAGCAGGGCAAGTCGGTGGAACGTCTTCATCTACCTGGACCGACTTCCCTTTCTGTTGCTTCGCCTGCTGTGCACGGAGTCGCTGGGCCTCCCTCTCTTTCCCAGCCCTCTCAGCATCGCTGAGGATTGTTATGCCAGGTGCAGCAACGGTTACACCCGCAGACTTAGAAGTTTTCCTCTTCTTCGAGGCTTCCAACTCGATCTCAACCCTCCCGAACTGGCTGCCCGGTGGGCCAGGAATAGGCTTTGGAGGCATCGGTAGAGCGGCTCGAGGAACGATAGGGATATCTCCGGGTCGGGGACAGGCAATTGTGGCAACTGCCACAGCGGTAGGTAAGTCCTTCTTCTTTCTGACCGACTTCACCTTCGAAACGACTGGCTCGGTACGTCCACCACCAGCAACTCTCTTTGGACGGGGATCCTTAAACAAGTGTGCAAGGTGAGGCAGGATCGCACGCTTGCGTTCCCAGGACTCTTCCGCAAACTCGATGATATTACCCGGACGGATGCGCCCGTCAAGCTTCTGATTATAATCCCGAGTATAATCTACAGCACCTACCAAGAGAAAAGTCAGAGACCATGGAGGAACAAAGAAATAAAGCAAGTACAAAATACAAATCGAACGACCTAATTACCTATGCGAGGAATGCGTAAGTGCTTCAGGTAGGCACTAGGCTTGATAAATGACCCCCTAATCCTATAACATGCCGACTTCTTCCAATTATCATTGGAACTCGGTGCATTGTAAAGTTCATGAGGACCATGCTCAGCCCTCCTATTCAGTGAAAAGGAAAAGTCACCAGACCGACCCTCTACACATGTGAAATATGCTACGACGTCGGGCTTGCATATGTCATAGCCGAGCTTGTTCAGCTCCTCAAAGATTAGCATAACCCGCCAGAAGCTGCTGTTCATCATTATTGGGGCTTTCTCATAATGATTGAGGACGTCACAGACAAACTTCGAGAAGGGAAGTCGCATCCCCGCCCGCAATTGACCCTCACAGATAAGAGTCGACGTGTCATCTCCACCGAGATCAAACAGCCGACTATCTACCCTATACATCTCAAGATTGCGAATCCGGATGTCATATGCTTCCCTAACCTTTGGAAATGCTTTCCGAGCTCTATCTATTTCTATCTCGTGACGGCTAATTATTTCTTCTTCATCCCCAGCTCGACTAGTACTCGGCTCACCACCACCAGTATTCTCGCTAACTCGCTCACTACTACTCATCTTCACCAAATTAAATGAAGAACAGAAAAAGAACAACAATGGCGGAAAGCAGTAAAAGGAAAAGGAAAATCAAGCAAAAAGCGATAAACAGAAGCAAAAAACAAAAAAAGCAAACACCGGAAACAGATTCAAGCAACAAATTCCGGCAACTTCAACGGAAAAAACAAGAACTTCAAGGCAAATCAGGCAAGGAATGTGAAGAGAGAAAAAAGAAAATGAAGATGAAGAAGAAAGAGTTACCTTCAAAATAACTCAGCAGCGTAGCTTTAAACCTTTGCAAAAAACCCTTGGCCTCTTCCAGCAGTTACAAGCAATGAGTTTTATAAGACCTTGTGCACAATCTCAGCCGTACATCTTCAACAATCAACGGTCAGATGTTATCCCTAAAATCTAACCGTCAAACCGTTCAATCTCCAACCAAACCACGATCGATTTTTCAAATTCAAATCACCTCCACGTGTACAACCACAACGCGTATCTCAAGGAGCAATCATGACATAAACCTCGAAACTATAAGCTAGCAATCAAACCAGCACACAATGGAATCTTTGCCTCTTGGCGTTCCATAAAGCATCCCTCCACAGCCGACTTGATTTCCATTTACCCTAAAGGCAATAACTTACCTTCAGCCCAAATGGAAAGGGGCTATGTATATACCCATTACCGAGTTCCTTCACTCGGAATACAAAACACCGACTTGACACTTATTTCATCCGACTTCATATCCAATCACACTTCCCTCATTTCCATCTTAATCTTACCAACTCGGTATGTAAAACACCGACTTGGCACTTATTTCATCCGACCTCGTACATAACCATATTTCACTCATTTCCATTCAAATCCTAATCTCATAAAGTATCCGAGCACACCCGACTTGGGGCTAACTCACTCTGAATACCGAGTTCGACACATTCAAACTCCAAACCAAACGACGGTTACGAATCTATTCCATTAAATCCCTGAATATCCGCACACTTTATGATCCGAACGTTGAGCCATTATTGATCCACAACCTAAGCCACCTATAAAAGGAACTACGTTTGGCTTGATTCTGGATCGCCCCTTCCAGATACGTAGGCAGCTATCCACGCTCAGATAGTTCAGCCACTTTCAATCATTCAAAACCTTCCTCTCTCCGATCATCTTCTCCAACTTTCCGGTTAAAATTCCTACTACATTTACAGTCATTATTAATTAAGGATTTATATGTATAACTTAATTTTCTTTTGCTGCATGCTTAAAATGTGGAAGAAATTTTATTGGAAAAAAAGAATTCTCGGAAATTTCTACTTCTTCCTTTTCCCTATTATCACTAGATTCAGATTCTTCTTGTAGCTAAGCAAAGGGTTATTAATGTCCCTGGCTCTTAATACTTGACCAACAAATTAAAAATGATCCTATACGAGTCCAAGTGTCCAACAAGAAGCCTAGTAACCAACGACAACCCACACAAAAAGACACATTGAAAGCCGGCCTGCAGGGCATCCATGCTTTAGTTTCAACAGACCAGGTTGATATCATCAACAATTATCTACATTAAGGTTTTTAACAAAGAATCTTTCTCTAAAATAGGTCTCAACAAACATGGAGACTGGCAAGTATTTTTGTTTTTTGGATCTGGTTGCTATGGATTTTGAGTCTGGGAAACATGGTGAAGGGTTTGGAGCAGCCCTGTACATTTCCGGCCATTTATAATTTCGGTGACTCCAACTCTGATACTGGTGGAATATCAGCGGCATTTATTCCTGTCCCTCCGCCATATGGCAAGTCATTCCCTGGGCAGCCTGCAGGAAGATATTGTGATGGGCGTCTAATAATAGACTTCTTTGGTATGCAGTTGTATATAATAAAAAGCATCATTACATGGATACACTTCTCTAAATAGTGCTTACTTTACAATCTAAATAGTAAATACTATCTTTGTGTTTAAACTTGAGACTTTTTCGCAGCTAAACGTTTGGGGTTACCGTACTTGCATGCATACTTGGACTCTATTGGAGCAAATTTTCGACATGGGGCGAATTTTGCAACAGGAGGTTCGACCATTCAGCAGCCAAACGAGACCATTACTGAAGATGGTCCTAGTCCTATCTCTCTTAAAATTCAGCTCATGCAGTTCCTTCAGTTCAAAGCACGGACCAGAGAACTATATAAGCAAGGTATGTGGCAAATCGCTTTTATTATGTGTCAAATTTTCATAACCATTTTTTAGCTTGTAATTGAAGTAAAATCAATTGCTTTTTTCCTCAGCTAGGAGCCCCTCTGAAAGAGGGCATTTACCAAATCCTGATGACTATTCGAAGGCTCTTTACACGATTGATATTGGTCAAAACGATCTTTCATCGGGATTCGATAAAAAGTCTGATAAAGAACTGCGCGCATCCATTCCAAGCATGATTGATATTGTCTCACTTGCTATACAAGTAAGTCATTTTTCCACATTGGGTAAACACAGTGCGCAACCCAACCAAAGGATCTTACTGTCAGCATTGTCAGGCAGTTCAGGTAACCTGCACCGGCCAGCAGGGATCAACCCAGACCTAAAATAGCCTCCTCAATGTTGGGCAGGCAGTGGGCCACCTTGAAACACGACGCAGCACTAACTGCACGTCTGAAGCTAAAGATTTTTAGTACTAGTGCTCTGTTTTGTTCTGTTATTTGGAAAACCCTCTCTCCATAAAAAAAAAAAAAAAAAAAAAAAACCTTGTGCACCTAAAGTCATGCAAAAAGTCGAGCTAATAGGAAGTTATGGTTTTCCACCGCTCCTCAAAGCAAATAGCATACCTTCTGCCCATCTGGTTTTGGTTATTCCAAATGATCTAATCATCTAAATCACACCATAAGAAACTAAATCAAGATTTGAATCTTCATTATCTGCATCTTTCCGATGCATCCATCCATGTATGGTTGTGACCCTGCACTGATTAGCTTAATTTGTATAAAAATCAGCTCCCTAGGTCATGTATGGATCAGAGATATCAGTACCACTACCAACTCTTCTTGGGAAACCTTCCTCAAACATAAAAGCAACTTAAGCAATACTTCTCAGAATTATATTGTTATAACTTATAAGGAAAAGGTTTTCTCTCTTATATGTATAGGAAGCCACTAGCCAGGATGCATGTGTATATGCTGATGCTTACAGGCACTTGCTGTCACCTAATCAGTAATTTGAGATGCTTATATTGTATGCAGACACTTTATCAGGAAGGAGCAAAAACAATTTGGATACATAATACAGGCCCTATAGGTTGCTTGCCAGCATACCTTCTATCTTTCTCCGGGGGACCAGGTTTGCTTGACAAAAATGGCTGCATCAAGTCTCACAACAATATTGCGGTGGAGTTTAACAGGCAATTGAAAGAACGAGTTCTACAATTGAGGACGCAGTTCCAAGATGCTGCACTGACTTACGTTGATATGTATACCTTGAAATATCAACTAATCAGTGATGCTAAAAATCAAGGTAAGCCGAAATAATCCATTTTTATTATAACCTCTTTCAAATGTTTTTCAACAATATCACTTTATGATGGCAGGATTCGTTGAACCGCTTAACATATGTAACATATGTTGCTTTGGCCAAGATGGGGTTCATTTTGTCGCATGTGGAAAGAGAAAAAATTTCAGTGGTACTGAAATTTACGGGGGTTCATGCGCAAAACCAGGGATGTATATCAGCTGGGATGGTGTACACTATTCGCAAGCGGCAAATTATTGGGTGTCCAATCATATTATCAATGGTGCACTGTCTGATCCATCAATTGCACAACCCTGTCTGATCCACCAATGAGAGGAATGCATAAAACATTTACTTAAATAAAAGTATAAAATATCATCACATAATATTATGAAATTCGATCTCAAAAGGGTTCATATAATATTCATTCAAAAACACTAAAAAAATAATTCAAATAATCAAAGTGACTTGGGTGAAAAACCCCTAATATCACTAATAAAAGGTCAAGATTCTTATCAGATGAACCATCACAGGCCACTGCTTTCCTTGCGGCATCCTTCCAATGAGTTGCATTTTTCTTGAATTCCTTTGCCATTGGCCCTTCTGTTATTTCCAAGATGCATCTCTCCACTTCATCTTTGCTAATAATCCCATTAGCTTCTTGTCGCAATTTGATTCCCATCTTGAATACATGAATCAACATCTTGGCATTCGCAGGTTGATCAGTCCATTGTGGTAAAGCAATCACTGGTACGCCCAAAGTTACTGCCTCCAACAAAGAATTCCATCCACAATGGCTCATAAAACATGCTATAGATGGATGACTGAGTACCTTGGCTTGGCTACACCAAGTTACTACAAGTCCTTGTTGTTGTATATCTTCAGGGTTTGTGATTGTTTATGTAAATAAATAACTATATTACAAGCTTAATCAATCATATCCATAGTGACTTTTGATTCATGCCTTGTCCCACATTACCTCTTTTATCCTTATCTCATCAGCAACAACCCATTTATTTCCGTTGTAAGAGCCGTTATTAACATTTTTGGCAAGGCCTACGCCCACCTCCACCGGTGTGGCGATGGCTTCGGCCAAAGAATCACCACCTTCCACCACCTTACACTCGATTCTACCACTAAAAACACCAATTCACATTTATATTACCCCCCAATCCAACCTTTATCCCATTTAGTTATTCAATCTCCAGCACAACCTTCAATCATCACAGATCTGACCAACACCCCCCAAATTCTCGAAACCACATGTCCCCTCCCACCACCCAACCCTTCAGCTGTGGTTACGACCCATGAATCTATTCAGAAAGAAGCCGCGAAGGAGGGAGAAATAGGAACTAAGCGTTGGTGTTCCCTTTTGAAAACCAGTCCTCCCTCAGCTGGTAAAGAAGAACTTAGCTTCATTGAACCGGTTTTCAAAGATGGCGTTTTACAGATCGAAGAGGAAATCCTTAACATTGGTACCAAAGAATGGGAAGATCGAGTGGTGGGTTTTTTCCTAGACAAGAAGCTCCCATTCACTATCGTTAAGGAAGCTATTCATAAAAAGTGGAAATTCACAGGTCATGTTGACATCTCCCTTGATATGGATACATATTATTTCAAATTTCACAGTCCATGTGATCGTGAAACTGTCCTAGAAGAAGGCACTATAATTATTACAAGCAAGATGTTTGTTTTGAGGCCTTGGACCAGAGAAGTAGAAGAAAGCAAAGGTATGATCAAATCTGTCCCTATTTGGGTCAATATGCATAGAGTTCCTAAACACCTATGGCACCCCAAGGGGTTCAGCTCTATTGCAAGTGCTATTGGGAAGCCATTATGCCTTGACAGAGCCACTGAAACTAGGTTGATGCTCTCGTACGCAAGAGTATGTATCGAAGTTAAGCCTGATGCGGACTTACCGAAAACAATTCTGGTTGACATGAGAACCCCAAATCCTACTGTGATAGAGTTAGAGTATCAATGGAAACCGTTGATCTGTACCACTTGTAAAGTCTTTGGTCACTCTTTAGCAAAATGCCCGAAGCACAAGCCAGAGAAAGAGGTAAGTAAACCTCCACCGCCCACTTTGGCTGATAACAGAAGAAATGATTGGCAGTCTTATAGAACCAAATCTAAATGGATTAGCAAAGGAAACAACTCAGAGAGACATACTAGAAACAGCTTTGTGAATGGAAGAGAAGGGAAAGCTCATGATAACCAGGTAAATAGAAAAGGAGGAGAATGGAACAAGAGGAAACCAGGCCAAGATAATAACACTCACAAGAATATGAGTAAAAACCAGCCGCATAGCAGTGGGTTTAATGGTAAAGAACAGAATGGAGATTCAGCCTCCTATGGAATTTTACAAAAGCCTCAAGACCAAGAAAATTCAGCCAATAGATATGCAACACTGGCAGAGAATCACAGCGACACTGAGAATGTTAACAACACGGAGAAAGGCAATAACGTCGATGAGGCCTTCAAGACTCCAATACAAGGCCCGAGAATTGGGGAACCAATCCCGCAATCCTTACGGAGACTAACAGAACTATCAGATGAGGAAGATGACCCTAGTGATGAAGAACCAGAGCTAGATGATGGTATAGCAAATGAGCTGCAAAAACGCAGGGAGAAATTCATGGACAAAGATGAAGCGCCCTCCTTTATAGATGCAGATAACAAAAATGCTAAGAAAAAAGAGAAAGCTCAAACGAGCAAGACTACATCAGCTCCTACTGCAGTGAGGGGCAAGACAACAAATCCAAAAAATAATTAATTAATGGCTTGTGCCATTGCCGTGCGGAACATAAGAGGACTGAATGACCCAAGGAAGCAAGAGGAAGTGAAGGCAATAGTGCGTAGTGAGAGTCTTGATTTTATTGGCCTAACTGAAACGAAGGTCAAATCCTACAACTATGATCTTATACACAGGAATATGTTACCCCATTGGAGGCAGGTTAGCAATAACGACTGTGATCACAGGGGAAGAGTACGTATGGTTATTATGGAATCATAAAGTAATGGATGTATTGATCTTAGGAATGACAGACCAATACATCCACACCAGAATCAAAGAATTGGGAACTAAGAAAGTATACTTATTGACAGTTGTGTATGGTAGGAATGGCATAGCTGAAAGAGGTAAGTTGTGGGAGGATTTATCGGCAATTTCCAACTCTGTTACTGAACCGTGGGCACTTATTGGAGATTTCAACGCATGTAAAGACTCAAATGAAAAGATTGAAGGCAATCCTTTGCACCCTAGAGAGGTAGTGGATTTTAAAGACTTTATGATCAACAATGAATTAGATGACCTGCCAAGCAAGGGAGCTTTTTATACATGGTCAAATCACAGCCACAATAACACAAGAACTCTCACAAGAATCGACAGATGTCTGGTAAACCCCCTTTGGCAATTTCAGTTTAAAGATTCTTTTGCTGATTTCATAAATCCAGGAGTTTCAGATCATTGCCCCATTGTAATGCGATGGAATGAACGAAAGAGGAAGTATGGGAGCTTTAAATTCTTCAATCATTGGATCGGAAACCCCACCTTCTTACCGTTGGTCGAGGATGTGTGGAAGTCTAAGCAATGTGGCAACCCAATGATGAGACTCACCTCAAAGCTAAGACTACTGAAGTATAACTTGAAGGAATGGAGCAAGACCCACTATTCAAACCTAGGAGAACGAACTGCACAGGCCAAAGATGAGATGGACAAAATTCAAAGCGAGATTCAAAATAGACCCCTTGATCTTCAGTTGGCAGAAATGAAAAGCATAGCAATTCAGAAATATACGCAGTTAGCAAGGGATGAGGAAGCATCATTACGACAGAAAGCTTCAGCCACTAACATCAAACTTGGAGACCAAAACAATGCTTATTTCCACAGAATGGTTCAGAGTAAGAAATCAAGCTACAAAATATTTTCGATCACAGATGAGGCAAACAATCTCCTGGAAACTGATGAAGAGATTAAAGAATGGTTTTTATCTTATTATAAGAGTATGATGGGTGAGCAACACTCAAGCACCTTCCCACTAGAAATAGTGCAACACATGAACATAAAACAATTGTGCAGTGAAGAAGAGTTGGTTGAACTCGGTCACAATGTCACCACTGAAGAAATCACTAGAGCTCTTTTCTCAATCAAGGACTCTAAGGCACCTGGGCCGGACGATTTCAATGCTTGTTTCTTCAAAAAATGTTGGGCTATTGTCGGCGAGGACTTCATTAAAGCTATTAACAATTTCTTTCGCACCGGGCAAATGCTAAGGGGGGTAAACTCTACACTTGTAAGTTTAATTCCTAAAAAGCATGATCCTATTTTTATTACTGATTATAGACCCATATCATGTTGTAATCTCATTTATAAATGCATTTCTAAAATAATTGTGAATAGGCTCAAACACTTATTCCCTAATAGCATCAGCCCAAATCAATCGGCTTTTGTTGAAGGGAGAAGTATCACACACAATATAATGATTTCTCATGAATTGCTAAGAAGTTATGGCAGGAAAGGAATATCTAGAAGGAGTACCATTAAAATTGACCTGAGGAAAGCATTTGATATGGTAAGGTGGGAGCTCATCATTCATTTGTTAGAAAAAGTTGGTGTGCCTCGTAGAATGATAGGCTGGATTAGCTCTTGCATCTCCATTGTGCACTACTCCCTCATGATCAATGGCCAAGCTCATGGTTTTTTCAAAGGACAACGGGGAATTCGTCAGGGTGACCCTTTATCTCCCCTGTTGTTTGTTTTAATTATGGACATGTTTGGCATTTTAATTGAGAAACAATTAATGGAGGGAAATTTTTCTTTACACCCTAAATGTTATAACCCTGTTATTACACACTTATGTTTTGCTGATGATTTACTAGTGTTTTGCAAGGGTGATAGTAATTCAGGTATGGCAATCAACAATACTCTAGAGGCTTTCTACTCAGTGTCAGGGCTACAAGCTAATCCATTTAAGAGCTCAGTTTTATATGGAGGTGGAACTAAACAAGAAAGTGTAGCTTTTGCTCAGATGTTAGGAATGCCATTGGAAACCCCCCCAATCAAGTACCTTGGTCTGCCACTCATCTCTACCAGGCTTACCAGAACAGACTGTATGCCTCTCATCAAAAGAATGACAGCTAAGATCACGTCATGGGCAGCAAGAGCCTTATCTTACGCCGACAGAATCCAACTTTTAATTCAGTGTTAACAAACACACAAGTCTACTGGTGCAGTGTTTATCTCTTACCCAAGGAGGTCATCAATGAGCTAACTAGGCTATGCAGCAATTTTCTGTGGGCAGGAGCAACAATGGAAAGAAAGCCTCACAGAATTAGTTGGACCAACATATGTCGGCCAAGAACAGAGGTCGACTTGGAGTCAAGGATTTCAAAACATGGAATAAGGCGGCTATTAGTAAGATCACTTTTAATGTAGCTAAAGGTGATAATACTATGTGGAATCTTTGGACGAAGAACCATCTCATTAAATCCAACTACTTTTGGACTATGGAGATTCCAACTGATTGCTCCTGGATTTGGAGAGGGATTTTGAAAGGAAGAGCATACACTAAGGGGTATACTCAGAGCATAGTGGCAAATGGTGTTTCACTGAACTTCTGGCATGACCCTTGGTCGCCTATGGGGATTCTAAGGGACAAGTTTTCTACTCAGTTGAGACAGAGATCAAGAATTAGGGACTCCGCAAAGGTCTGCAACTTTCTTGAGGATGGTGTATGGAGGCCACCTACAGACATACCTGAAGAAATGAAAGAACTTTGGGATGTTATTTGAACTATCCGACCTATATCACAGGATCCTGACCAGCTCATTTGGAAGCCTCACCCAAGGGGGAGATTCACTATTAAAACTGCATACACAGTACTCAGGAGCCACCACCCCGAAACAGCTTGGACAAAGTTATTCTGGAATGATGCTTGCATACCTAGGCAAGCTTCAATAGCTTGGATGGCAGCACAAGACGCTTTGATGACCCAAGATAAGCTTGTGCAATGGAAATCTCTTAAAGTTTCTAACTGTATTCTATGTAATGCTCACATTTCTGACAGGGTCAATAGCATAAACACTAGCAATGCCACTTCTACTACTGCAGCCCCAACTGTTCAGAAGCCAAGCAACCAAGGAATTGTGCTTCCTGCCTTATGCAACATGGAGCTCTTCAACTATTACAAACAGACGACCGCTTCATTTATGTATCATTGGAGCCAACAACAAGCCAGCTCAAGTACTTGTCCAATTCCTGAAAATGCATTTCATCTCTGCTTTGAATGTAATTTCTCTAGCAACATTTGGAAATAAGTCCTTGCATGGTGTGGTATAACTAGAAAACATGTGAATCCGGTCAAGGAATGGAAGTGGATTTTGAAAAGGCTGAGAGGTCGATCACTTCACAAAACTCTCTCACAAACTGCATTGGCTGCCACCATCTATTGGATATGGGGAGAACGGAACGCGCGCATTTTCAGGAAGCAAGCTAGACAAGAGCACCAAGTCAAACAACTCATTGTGAGAGATGTGAAGATCAAAGTGGGTTCAGTTCAGAGTGCATACATCGACAACTGTTGGAACAGGTTTGCTGCTACCCAAATTGGGCAGAACATGACCTTTAGCTATCAACAACAACTCAGAGTCGCCTGGATCCCACCCCCTAGTGGATGGACAACACTGAATACTGATGGAGCAATGGGACAACACGGCACTGGATATGCAGGTGTATTGCGGAATGAGCAAGGGAAAGTATTACAAGCTTATATTGCAGGTTCATCATCAAATTCGGTTCTCTTTCTTGAGATGATAGCAGTTGAGAAAGGGCTTGAGCTACCTAAGGATATGGGACTGAAGAAGATCATGGTACAGACTGATTCTATGCAAGTTTCCAGAATTCTAAATGACTTAACATCTCCAACCTGGAGGACTGTTAGCATGGTTCAGTATATCAACACTCTTAGGATTTCTTTTGAAGAGGTAATTATCCAACATGTGTTTAGGGAATCTAATAAAGTTGCTGATGCTTTGGCTACAACATACCCTGACACTGAGAACATTATCTTCTTTGCCTACCCCATAGGGGATGTAATTGACAAGTTCCTGGAAAGCGATGCCAATAATGTAATCTGATTTTTCTTCAAATTTAATAATATCTGATTGGGGTCTGCCTAAACCCCACGCTTGCTTTTTGCAAAAAAAATGAACCCTTCTGGCAGTTCACCCTTACCATCTGCGGTTGGATTCTCTGGAGGCTTAACCACCCAAAGAAATGGCCTATTGGTTTTCTTTAAACCCAATGCTATATTCTCCATTTGTTCTGCTGACAACACACTTAAGCTTCCAAATGATATATAGATGACAGACATATTAGACTTCTTGTCAAGCCACTCTAAACAAGAATCATCGGCATTCCACATATCAGCATTGCCCTTGACAGATTCTTCCTTGCCTAGTATTATTGGTGGCACCAATGGGCATACCGGAGTTATTGGATGTAATTGATCAATAGCATCAATCACGTTCTTCTCTAAGTCATAAAATGAACTCCCTAATACCCATTTCACCTTGTCGAGATTCTTAATCATACTTGTCAACAACGTCTTACATAAAGGAAAAGGAGTAGAAGGATGAATAAATGATGGCATATCATCCATACATAAAACAGGGAGTCCAGGTAACTCAATGGGAATATTGGGATTTTCCATAGTTGGGAACGGACTCAAATCATTATAGAAATGGTAATACATGGCGTACAATGCACACGGTTGAATCCAAAGCATAGCACAAGGTATGTTGTGCTCTACTGCAACATCAAATGCCCATGGGACAAAAGGATTATAAATGACATATGAAAATTTGCGAACATCACCGGAGTTTCTTGATTATGTTAGACACACTTGGAGGAGAATATGTAAATATGGATTTGACACCTACCTCAATGTTGTTAATCCGATCAAAATCATCGCTCAAGCCATCAGAATAGAATTCCCAATAGAACTTGGAATTGGTAGAACTGCTGGTGATGGAAGAAGCACAACTGTTAAGTAAACGTTTACGCGAGGCTTCTGTGGTGGCTAGAGTAACATGAATACCCTTTGATAAAAGGACCTTTGCTAACATGATCATGGGGTTTATGTTACCTTGAGCTGCTAATGTTAGCATGAGCACATGTACTTCTTCATTCTCTTGCACCATTGCTTCACTAGCATGTAAATCTCCCATTCAAAAAGAGAAAGAGAATTAGATGTTGATTTGTTTGGTTGCTTATATGGCTTATGGGAAGGAGAGTTATATAGTTGTTTGTTTGTAACTTTCCATAGAAATGAGGTAAATTTTGTGGTGAAGCTGATAAGCACTTATTACCAAAATTTATTGCTAATTGCTTATTAGCAAGAATTAATGCTGGCATTGCGTCTAGTATCAAGAATTAATGCTGTCATTGCATCTCCACCATCCATCAAAGTTTGATGGTTGTTAATGTATGGTGGAGATTTACTTAAGGAATCAATTTGCTCATTAGAGCTTAGTATTAATTAAGAAAATATTTATCATGACCCTTGTGTATATTATGGTAATATGGTATGTCTTATGTGACTCCTTTCTTTTGTTGCAAACAAATGCATTTAGACTCTTTTTTTTTTTTTTTGCTGCAAACAAATGCGTTTGATTCAAATGTATGAATTGATTAGCTTCTACATACATATAGGAAAATTCTATGAACCATCAGCTTAAATTTTCAAAGTTTGAAGTACTGTACTAATTGAGCCCAGTTTACCTAATAGTCGATCTACTGTGAATTTGGGCCCAAATTGTGCAATCCAGTAAATACAAGTTTAGACTTTAGACTTTAATCGATTAAACTAGAAACCAAAGTTGATCTATTTTATTGATAAAATAAGTAACATGTTGTTACTAACTCTAAGTTGCCATCCTTAGGATGACTTTCATCTTGACAGCCCATTGAATGAGTTTGTTTACTAAAAATCTAATGGTTAAGATTAATTATTTAATCATAACTTAAATGCTATAGGATAAATTTGTAATTCAAATTAATTCATATCTGATGTACAAGATAAAAGTCTAAAAACAAGAAGAGTCGAAGAGATTTTGGTCTCCCAACTTAAGGGTGAACACGGTTCGGTGAAACCGGAAACCGAACCGTGGAGTACGGTTTCAAATTTTTTAAAACTGAATGGTAAGACCTTAGAAACCGGTCACAAACTGAATCGATTTTTACGGTTCGATTAAGTTGGTTTTTACGGTTTAGGCTTTTTTTAGGTTTTAAGCTTAGAACCTTAATACATTGTGGGCTTCCAGACTTTACTTAATATTAAATCCAAAAAATCTATTGGACCAATCATATTAACATATCTTAACTCTTAATATACTAATATACTACTATTACAAGTGCCTTAGCCGGTGCTACGCACCGGTTAATTTTAATTTATCCGTGTCTGATTACCATTTGAGTTTTAAGTTATTAATAAGTAATTTTATTAAATATTACAAATTACATTAATTTATTAAATCTTATAAAATAATTATTTCTTAAGGTTCTCATTATATTTTGTTAATTTAATTATTTTTTTAATAAAAGTTCAGTCTATAAATTAAAAATATGTTAAATTACAATAAAACTATTATTTAAAAGGTATTATATAAATTTACCAAAAAACCATGACTAAAAAGGTATTTTAGTCAGAATTAGGTGACAAGATTCTAAAGCTCAATTCTCATTAACCGGACTTACCCCTGAATTTTATTCAGGTTTATAATAGATTATTCAACACAATATTTTGAAGAGAGAAACCGTAAACCGAACCGTATATACTGGTTCTATAACTTTAAAACCGTAAATCGAACCGACACTTCTAAGAATCGTTAAAAACCAAAACGTATGTACCAGTTCGGTTCGGTTTTTCAGTTTTTCGAATTTTTTGCTCACCCTTATCCGAACTCGACAATTCAATCTCCATGAACTACCACATGGCTTTATATCTTCTTCTTCTTCACACTTTGATGATTAGGAGGTCCATTTCACTCGGGTGGTAAAAAAACAATGTCCGTCCGTCCATTTCAAAAAAAAAAAAAAACCTCTTCTCCATTTCTTCTATGTCTTTTTTTCTATCTTCTTTTCATCTCTCTCAATTCTCTTTCTTTCTCTATTTTATCTTCTTCCTCTCCCTTTCTCTCTCTCTCAATTCTCCTTCTTTTTGTCCCTTTCCAATTTTTCTTCTAACCTCTCCAATTTTTCTTCTAAAGTCGATCCCCACCGTCTCACGGTTCTATATTATAGTCAACATATATTGCTGGTAATTGGGTTTACAAATCAATCTTAAATTGAATCCAAATAATACGAAGAGGTATAAAGTCTGAACAATAATTTTCCAAAATGGGATTTTGGGATTTGTGTTTTCACCCCCATTAGGTTTGAAGTTGTGTTTAAATGATTACCACCGCATCTAATACCTTTTTTAGGAAATTTGTGTTTAAATCTATTAAAATTTTATATCATCAAATCAGAATTTGATTAGTAAACGAAAAAACTATTAGAATTTCAATAATTGCAACTGATCTGTTCTGCAAGTTGCAAACGGGTTCGAAATCAAATTCAAGGACCATGCTGTATTTTGTGATTTAAAATAATGTGTATTTTGGGATCAAAGACTAGACCTTCTGGCTTCAGTGAATAGAAAATTTAACAACTCCATTAGAAAATTTAAAGTCTATTTTGTTTAAATGTGAAGCTTAAAAAGAAAGAGAGAGATCTAAATCATGGTTGGTCGGCATGGTTGAACAAAAACATGAGCTGAATTGCTAAAATGCCATTTTAGTTAATAATAATAGAATAAATCTAAGTAATTTGTCTGGGCAATGTCTAAACCCAATTTTCTTTCTTTTAAGTCTAACTCCAGCTAATTCCTTCTCGAGTTTTTTCTAACTCAATTCACTCCAACATCTTAAGTCTTAAACTCTTAACCCAATGTTGCATACCATTAGTAAAAACTTAACAGAAAATCATTGATCTAAGAATCTCATGACATTCTATCTTTTCCCACTTTGTATTTGTAAAAAAAAAAAAACATTCCATTTTGTTTGATCACACTATAACCTTGATAGTTGTATATTTATGTGCAATTTCATAACAATCAGTCACTCGGTCATTCTAAAGTCATGGATTTGATTCAAATGACAAATGCATGAAATTTTATGGGGAAGTATGGAAAAACATTGTATGTATATGTAGGCCAGGCTTAGTTCGGACTATTCCAACTAAATGTAAACAGCCCAACCCAATGGGGTATATGAAGAACATACCAATTCCAACTAGAAAACACCAGACATGTTTTGAGGCTATGGTGGTATGGTGTTATATAATTAGAAATCCAAATTCAATTCGAGCTCATCGTTTGGATTATTATAAAAAAAAAAACTGTCTTTCTTAGTTTAGTTTTGGTGTTGGTTTTGGTTAAGAAAAATTAAGAAACAGACTACTTCAGCATTGTTATAGTTGCAACCATGCCTCTACTTTCAAGATCAAACATAACAAAAACTATTAGCAAGAAAAGTCACCATAATCGTGATCGCGATAATCTACATTATAGAAAAGGTACTACATATGTTGATCAATTCTAAATACAGTAGTTCAAAACTTCAAACACTTTAATAATAAAACACTTATATGTTATGTTGTTGTTTGTTAACTTAATAACTCTTTTGGTTTTGACAAATAAAAAGGTCGTTGCAAGTCATTCGTAGACTCTATTGACGATGACGATGAAGTGCCTACAATGAGAAAAACTTGGAGAAAAGAAGGTATTGATTTCTTAACAGTTCAATTCAAACCCTTTGATCACATTGTATATGGCTATATATATGCTGTTGTTGCTTTGTGTTAACTCTAGCTAGCTTGCTTCTTTTGTGGTTTTACTTTCAAAAAAGAACGTAGAAAGGCATTCGTTTGTACTATTGATGAAGATATATCATGAATTTACTACAAAGAGGAAAACTTCTAAAAAAGTGGACTACTCAGATGATGACCATGCAGAAGATTTGCCTTCAAAAAAGTCATTGAGTGCTTGTCTTGAGGACTTGTTCCAGAAGAAGTAAAACATCTTTGAACTCGAATTTTTTATTTTTTTTTTGCTTTTAATTGTTTTTTCTCTTACGTTGATCATGTGATTTTTTATTTAAAAACAACAGGGGTCCTAGAAGAGAGAAGGCATTGACAATAATTTGTGATAAATTTAATATCGACTATGACCAAGAGTTCGCAGAAAAAAAGTAATTTTCTGATCTTTCCAACTGTAATATTCGATCAACTGCATGTGATTATATTTCTTCTGATAATGGTGTGCTTGCAGCGCTATAACGCTACTTCATCGTTGCCTTCACTGCATCAAATCTACTGATCTCAAAAAGGGAAAGTGTACTAAGGAGACCTTTTTAGCCTCACGCATCATCGGTAATATTATTAGACTTTTTCCAGTTTAAATAACAGTCCTTCGTTCAAACAATGCATCATCGGTAATATTATAGGATTATTGTCACTTAATGTGGAGTACGGGAATAGCGTAACTCATGAAATATTTGAAGACTCAATTGGAATACTCCAAAGCTCCATATCCAAATTTTATCAAGCTTTAAAACCTGGTTCTGATCCTTCGACTATATTAAATGTAAGTATGATGTGAATTGCCATGATTTTTTACGTTTCTTGTGGCCTAACACCCTAACATATGTTGATTTTTTCTGCCTTACAGTTGCTGGATGTTTTGGCTGTCATTACTTTTGTGGGTGGAAAAGGTGCTGCCGACACACAAAGATCAATGCAAATCATTTGGAAATTTCTTCGTGAAGAACTGGTATGAATGGTTGTTATTTCCTTGAAAACAGCTATCAATATGAGTAAAATGAATTGGATTATTGTTGATGGTGCTTTTTATTATATAGGTTGTTGCAAGTGAACCAAATACTCGAGTAATCATTTCAGCAATATCAGCTTGGTCATTTCTGTTAGCAAGTATTGACAAATGGAATATTAGTTCGAAAGCTTGGAAAGAATGAGTACATCATGATGTGTTTCACAGGTTGTTTGGGGTTTTTTGTTGTTCTTTTGGATGCAAAAATGTTTACAGGCATTTGCAATTCGTTGCAGGTCGATATGGTACCTAGGCAACCTGCTCACGAAGTCTAGTCAATCTGGCCTGCGCATCGTAGCTGCTGAGACATTAGCGCATATTGTTGAAATAAATGTTATAGAAAAGTTCTCTGTTAGTGCTTTGGATAAGTATGACAACCTGACCTGCAAAAGCAATGGTGGATCTATATGCAAGCAAATAACGAAAACAATGATGGATCAGGTCAAGAATGTTGAGTAGATCTGATTTATCTGAGAAAGATCTGATAATAGATCATCACAGCTTATCTACAGATATTGTAGCGTTTCTGAAGGTATGCTTAATGTACCATATGTTTGGAATGCTTACATATTACACAATATTCAGTATGCTAACAGTATGTATTACCAATGTGGATTTCAGAGAGGCTGTTGTCCAGAAACATCAATACAGATTGGTCGTGATGTCTTGCCTATATCAAAGTGGTCGCAGTTGATACAAGTAAAATATTTTTTTTCCCAATGCTGCAATTATCATCTGTTGGTCTCAAGCTCCCTGGTTTCTGTAGTGTAATATAATTTTTTCTTGTGCAGGTGGACTTTTTAAAACGGTTCTTGGGAACTCCATTTGTTCGATATGTTGAGGTTTGATTCTTAAGAATTATAAAATTTCCTTACACATTTTCTTCTTTACTATGATTGATTAAGGGCTTGGAATCTGTTGATTCAAATTTATAAATGATTCCAATTTGATTGAACAGAAAAATGAACTGTTCCAAGACTTCTATGACTTCACACCAAAGGTAGAGCAACATCAACCGGAGCTATATATATCAAGCAATGAGGAGAGTGGTATCCGCTACGTTTATCAACCCGAAATATCACCCAAAAACCCTCACTACAAGGTAACTGTATAACAATTGTGAATGATACAGAAAATTATCTTAATTTAGAAGAGGCATGCACTAAATATTTTGGATTTTCATTGTTTAAACAGAGAATCTGCATCTCTTCCAATTCCGTGTTGAACAAAAACAAAACACAACTAATGAAGAAGCAACAAATTCTATCTACGGTATGTGGTTAATGGAAATCGCCTACAAAAAAACCATGTTCAGTAAAGGCTCTTAAGTTTCCAAATTTATACACTATTTAGGTAAATTATCTAACTATTATATTATTAATCTATCTGCAGGCCAAAAATGTTGGTTATTATTCTGCAAGTTATGAGAACGAGGAATGCTAGAACAGATGAAGCAGAAGCAGTGAACAAATTGAATTAAAGATGTGTGGAGTTTGAGTTTCCTTTTGTCCTCAAAACATGAATTACAGTATCATATTAATTTATACATCATATTTTTATTACCAACAATATTCCATTAAATGCATTCAACTAATTTTAACTTCTCCATATAGAATTTCTTTGTAATAATATATGTAAAAGATAATAAGTAGCACAAACGAGAAGTTTGCAGAGAAGATGTCAGATGCATGCTGAATGCTGAGTCAAAGTCCAGAAAAAAAAATTATATATATTTTAGCTCCAGTCATTTTATAAATCCTTACTTCCCCAAAAGTATATCTCTATGGTAATAGGAACAACCTGTTGTCTTCACTCTTCACATGTTTTGGCTGAACAAGATATAGCTCCAAACAGAGGACAGGGTGAACACTTGCATATCGAGAATGGACATTCATGACCTCATCGGCTACTGCGAGTTCCTCATAAGGTACGAAATTACACATCCAAGGATAGCACCTGCAACCACCTGCAGCAAATTGAAAGATTTGTCCTAAACATCTATATGGCAAATATTATTTTATATAAATGCCTACTTTTTCCTCCTTATATAAAGAGGTTGTTGCTTAAAGCCTTAAACTAAGCAACAGAATGATAGATAAATGAAAATCCCCCAACCCAAAGTAAGTAGTGGAATCAAACCCTGAACCCAGTACGCCTTCAGAGACTGACCAGATGAACTGCTCGACAATTGAGTAAAATCCGAATACATATCTCCATGGTAGTTTCAAGGAGCAACCACAGTTACAAGGTTTGTGTGTTTAGCGTTTATGGACCAAAGTGCTTGTTTGTATTTCACAGCCCTCTAAATGCAACAACTATCTCTATGAACACTTTAAGGATCATCAGACAACAGTATCAATGTGCACCATAGAAATTTCAACCATTATTAATCAGTAACGAACTTGAGATACAGAAAAAATAACACAATGAACCTTTTCGACAAAAATATAAATACTGGAGTGAGCCTGACCTGAAGTAGAGTATGCCAAAGTAGCTCACGCAAAGGTCTAACATTAGATGAAGGGTGCTCTGGAGGTAGCTCGCATACTATTTGGTTCAGCAAATGCGATTACATCAAAATAAAAACTCATTTAAGAAAGTATTAAACAGGAGAAAAAAGAAATCCACTATCTCTCAAAAAATATAAATAAATAATAAATAAAAACAATCCACTTCTCTGTAGAAAGCCAGGATGAGAGGATTTAACAGTTCCACCGTCATTCTTAATAAAAAAATTATCACTTAAAATGTCAGATAGTATTATATATTAATGATCTCCAAGTATCCATCACGTTTAATGTCAATTTGAGGCTTTTTATCCTTACTCACTGGCACTAAAATAAATAAAACCCAACCAAGAGAAGGGAAGCGGACCAGGGGTACAAAATCTCATGTGTAAAAAAGTTTACAATAGACATTATTGAAAACATATCCAACACTTCTATATCATTGGCAATTAAAGCTTAATTTTCACACCATGTCTTGATTTTGGTAGGAGTGTCTATCAGATATTCACTATTTAACAGGTTCTTAGCTTTCAAACCCCTCTAGTTCTAGGCACAGCAATTAAGATTTACTGACAAAGGGTCATATCACATAATATTTTAAGCAATACTAACATCTGATGGAAAAGATTGCAAAAGCGTAAAATTAATAAGAACCAATGACGAACAATAACTAAAACTCAATAACAAAACAAAGAACCAAAACTCATAACCCAATCAAGATTCAAAGTATTCATCAGCACCCCACCCCCAACAAAGGAGGCCTAGTGCCTTATTTGTAACATATATTACTTACTAATCAAGAAACTCAAACCCTAATGGACTCAATCCCAAAACGGAAACATATAATAATCTGTGGATAGCACAATACATCAACATCTTGATGTGTCTACATCAATATCTCTTTCCAAATGAACTTGCTGAGTCCAATAAATCTGAAGGAAGCATTTAGATACAGGGACACTAACTGTGTTTACTTGTAAACCAGGATTTTATATCAAATACTTGCATGGCCATAACGCCCATAACTTCAGACATTTAATCTGGAATCATTTGCATTGGTTTTCTTCAATCTCACAACCCGCAGTCAAATGTCATTTGATACAGAAAGTTCTGCATCCTCGTTAAGATGAATATCGGTAAACTCATCTCAAAATCATCTAAGAATAAACTCTTGTTGTTCAGTTTGAAACTGATATATAGCACTATTCACCATAATATGAGCAAACGATTAAACATGCAATTGGTCATACCGCGGATTAGCAAATGAGCAAACCACTTTTTGCTATCACAGGAGCCTAGTTGATGAAGTCTACAGAGTAAAAAGATGACCCAAACTGCCAAATTAATATTCCTATCCTATACATTGTCATGAATTTGTTTTTACACCAAGATTTCATTATCCTCAATATTTTCTACCCATCAAGCGGCAAGACTAGGAAAACCCAGACTAAGGCAAAGAAGTAATAACAGGTGTTATGATTCAAAAAGTAACTGAACAAGCAAGGAAGGCACAACTACTATGTGAACAATATGCAGAATTTCACTCACAGAAAGGTATGTATGTTACATAAGTTCTGGAACGAAATGTTGCGAACATAGATGCTATTTATCAGGGGTCAACATATGGATATGGTTCAGAAACTCTGAATTAGAGGCTAGGGCTAGGAAGCAAGTAATATTTTATGTTTGGCCATTTCTTACATTAGTTATAGGTACCTCTAAAAGCAATAACTAGTTCATCGTCAGAAACAATTTAAAGCAGCTATTGATTCATTCATAATCTCAAAGAATATAAGTTAAAATCTAAAACTGTTGGCGAATTGGTTTCATCCAACCAAATATTCGTCTCCAATCACGTTTTGACCTAGAGTTATAAGGATGGGACGAACAAGAAATGGGATATTGAACCTGAAAACACTTGTATAGCTAGAAGATAAGTGGGGCATTCGGCTGTGAGATTAGAATACACCATTAACTATGGTAATGTTTTTATAAATAATACTATGAGAGATGGGTAAGAATACTGCATCATTTTCCCAAAAAAATCAAGTTGTGTTGATGAGAATGTTCCTTACGATTATATATATAGTTCAAAGAAAACCCGAAATAGTATACAAATTTGCATACCCCCAACATACTAGGTACCGTGGAAGAAGCATATGGCCTACAAGATGCACATGCAATCCTACGACATAACCCACACGGCCCGTGAATAGAGAAAGACTTTGCAAGTGTTTATTCTATTTAAAGATAGTATTTTCAATGTAACTGTACCCTTTAATATATATTTTATTTTCTACAATTTCAAAATGAAAAGTAAATGCAATACCTCTCATCAATATTTGGGTATCCCATCAGCCTGAGACGCTAGTATTAATAATATTATGCAGAAGTATATGAAAACAACCATTTCCATGCATTTTGAGGGAAAACATGTAACATTTAGTTTAAATTCAGGCAAACAAAAAAACACTTGCATAATAATGATGACTGAATTTGTTTTCATAATGCAATAGAAATCTTACCTCAGCTTGTCTCCCTGCATGAAGTCTAACTCCAGAAGCATCATACATCACCTGTATATATTCAACAGTGATTAATCCTGAATATATTTTTGGTAAGCACAAATCTTACATTAACTTTCAAATAGAATATAGTAAACAAACATTTATTTCCGTGAAGGATAGGTCTAGAACCTAAGAATCTAACCTACAAACACAATCGGCTTCATTTGATTACAGTACAATCCAACTCATGCTGGCATAAACACAGAATAAGTCGTATTGCACTCCACTAGATTCTACCTCATTCGATAACAAAATATATAGAATCATTACTTTCCAAATATGTTTCAAAACTACATATATCAGTATATAACACTCACTAATAGGTACATGGAATTTCCAAAAAAATATTAGTAGATATTAAATAAAAAATCAAAGCACATGTCCATGGAGTGGTATTCATGTAACAGCCAAATGTGTGTGTCTGTAGCATTCCTATACACCCATTCCTAGGCATCAATATAGATTACTATTCAAAGAAGCAAATCGACCCCGATTAGGCCAATCACACAAAATGAATGAATGGTCGAATTAACATATACTTATCTTGGAACTTTGATTAACCACTCAATTAAGTAACATCTAGCACGTAATTCTATTACGTCTAATCCAAACCATAGTACAAAATGTTGCGAAACTTGAAAATGTTATGTAAAGAGACTCGCTTTTTATAAAAACGGTAATGATATTGTAGTGAGATTCATAGTGTTTAAACACATGACACTGATTGTTTTTGTAATAAAAGAAACTAACAATCTATATATAGATTAATACACTTTCCTAGTACGGAATAACTACCCCAACTTCTAGCCGAATGATCATAAATATAAAAGTTAACTACTTCCATACGAGAAATGCCCAGATCGGTGATGTAAAAATTCTCTATCATTAATAGCAAAGGACAGCACCATCCCACTGGATTGGCATAATGTTTCATATGTTTGAAGCATGATGCAAATTTTATTTAAGATGGCCAAAACCTTATTTACGATTTCTTAGTTGAAAGTTTGACATAATAATGAACAGCTGTACTACTATCATAAGAGACCTATGTGACTGTTGTTTGGTTGTTTCACCTTGTGTGGTGCCCTTAGAAGAATTATGTATATTGACAATCTCCGTAGACGTAGGAAGGATCTTCCATCAGGCAAGGAAGAGGTTGTTATCGAAAACTCGCGTAACAATACTTTGGGGATTTTATTTAGAGTAGAACTATATTACACTTTTAGGTTCAGCTACATGACATTGGTTAAATTGAAATCTAAATATTCCAGGCAATAAAACAGCAAAAGCGGCTGAACTATTGTACTACCCTAATGACATTGCAGTAGTGTAGTTGGAAAAAATTCAAAAAAAAATCTACTTATTCTGCGTCACGAAATGAAGTTATCCAAACAAATTGAATGAAAAAATAAAACACAACAGTAAGTAAGTAAGTAAGTGATTCTTACAACGAGTGCCAAAACAACAAAAATAGAAAATGAAGAAGTTTGAATGCCATGTTGGAAACTGATAGCGACAGCAAGAGCAGAAACAGTTGCTAAATGTGATGATGGCATTCCACCAGACCCAAATATTCTCTTTGAATCCTATTTCTTCTCTTTAAACCTGCTTGTCTAATTTTTAATTTCAAAAAATAATAATAATAATAATTAAAATTAATCTTTATTAATTAAATTAGAATTGAAATGAATTGTGAGAAAAGTGAAACGTACCAAGTAGCAACAGTTTGAGAAATTGAGCAACAGAGAATGCAAACAAAGCAGTAAGAAGAGGAAGATTGGAAGGAAGGATCGATGGTTGATATTCATTTGATCGAAAGAATGAAGATGCATCGGCGACGGTGATCACCTCATCCATGATCGGAGAAACTGAGAAATCATTTTAACGGTATTAAACGCCTAGATGGGTCACCATACGAGCCCAGTGGGCTAGAGTCCATTAACCGAAGAATTGGCTTGCAAACTCTACGAGAACAAGTTTCGAGAATTCCGCCGAACCCTAGATCACTACGCCCTGTTCTTCCTCTTTTTTTTTCTTCTTCACTTCATTCACTCTCCTTTCTTCAATAACTTTACTTCTTCTTCAGTTTCTCTCATAACACTTCTATCAAATTATCATGGGTAATCACTTCGTCTTTCTTCATCATCATCATGAGTTTTCTTCAAAGCTTGATCTAACTGTTTGATTTGATTTTGGTGTTTTTTTTTTCTCATATACAGGTGGAAAGATCAAGATCGGAATCAATGGTACTTTATCTGATCATTTCTCTTATTGTTTTGATTGAATTTTGAATCTTATTAGTGAGATGATTGATCTGATTGAATTTGATTTGAGCATATGTAGAGCATCCATCAGTTTTGTCCCAAACCATCAATGTACTGTTGAAAGAAAATGAAAACCTATATGGATTAAATCATTAGAGGACTGATGTGGGTTGAGTAAATAGACATATTTCGTACGCAAAATTTAGCATCTAGTTTACATTCACACAAAAACACATGTTTTACGCAAAATTGGTTGCAATACTGTTCTAGTTGTCTATCACTAACAACATTTTATACTATAAATTGCAAAACTAACAATAAAACATGAACTCAATAAGTTTAATTGATGCATATTATAGAACAAGGATGCAAAGAAACAAAAAAGAGTTCCGGTACCTGATATACTTGGACTTGGACTACGAGCAACCTTAGCTTCACTCACCCGATTCTTCTTCGTTGACCGTTTGTTTGTGTCAACCTTCTTTTCAGGTTTTCTATTTCTCTTCAAACCTCCTTAGAAACAATTGTAAAATAACAAATCAGAGAAAGAAAGAGAATGATAAATCTATACAAATAAGTGTATTAATTATTAGAAAAAACATCAATATTGTGCTCTTATGATGATAACAAGAGTATTTGCAAGGTCATCAAAGTTCCAGCCCAAAGCCAAGGAAACTTGAGTCGTGACAGTTCAACTGGCCCTAAGATATGCAATTACAACATGTAAAACTCGGCCAAGGTGAATTTTATCATTTCTTTGCCCCACACTAGCAGAGTGGTATACAGGGAGAATATGTGGCATTTTTTTTTGCTATTAGAATTGGAAACCGCCAAGTTAGTGGTAGTGTAACAAGTGAAATTGCTGTCAAGAATTGCTATCGAAAATTGAAACTGCAAATTAGTGGTATTGCAATTTAGTGGAATTACTATTATAATTTTTTAGAATTACATAATTAAAAGTTAGTAATTCTTAGAATTGCACATATAAATAATACATTAACATTTTTTTAGAATTGCACGTAAAGTTAGCAATTTTTTAGAATTGCAAAGAAAATTTGTATGTTTTAATAAAAACTATAACTTATGTATGGGTGTAATTAACCCTAGTGGATTTGCATTAATTACCCAACTAATTTATAAACACCCAATCAACAAACATCACATGTCAATAATTAAATATAACCTATGTATGGATGAAGTTAAACCCTAGTGGACTTAAATTAGTTACCCAATCCAAACAGCAATTTTTTAGAATTACAACTGTCAATGATTAGCAATTTTTTGGAATTGCATAGTTATATAGTTATCAACTTTTTAGAATTGCAAATGTTAATGATTAGCAATTTTTTTACAATTGCATAGTTAAATAGTTAGTAAATTTTTTTTAATTATATAATTAAATGAAAAATTGGTTAAAAACGATTTAAAAGGGTAGTATTGTTATTTAAAAATATACAATTTAAAAATTTTAGTCGGATAAATTGAGTCAAGGATTAGTTAATAATTTTTTCAAAGAAAAAAGATCTAAGATTAAATAATATTAGAAAGTGAGACTAATCATTAATGTGATAGTTTGACGGGACTAATTGATAATGTCCATTGCAATTTGGGATGGCTAATTTAATTGCTGTGACCAACTACGGACTAGGCCCAGTAGGGTTTAAGGAATTTAACCCTACAAAAAAAAAAAAAACCGCGGCCTCTTCATCCTTCTTCTTCTTCGTTAGCTCCTTTTCTTCCTTCTTTCACTTGTAGAAAATCTTTCTTCCTTGCGAGCTTCTAGTTTCGCGAGAAACAAATTTCAATGTCTTGAATTTTTTGAAATTGTACTGTTATTTCAGTTCATTCAATTACATCTTCTCCATTAGAGTATCTAATTTTAATGGCGAAAGGTTTTGGTGCGAACAAAGGTACAATCTATAAAATAATTATCATTATTTTGATTAATTTTATTTCAATTTTTTTTTTTTTTTTTGCATCCTTCTATTGCCCTACTGTCTCCCTAATTTAACTCCTTCATAAATGGCCTCCAGTTCTATTCATAGTATAGTCTAATGCAAGCAATTGCTCCTCTCTGGTTCATTTGTTTGTCCTTGAAATACTCTACCATTCCTCTGTCTCTCCATAGTACATACACTGTAGCATTAGCTGCCATCTCGTATAGATTATTGCTGAATGTATCTTGCTTGAGTTGCTCTGTCAACCATTTCTACTCTTGAACTGCATGCATCACAAACACTTCTATTGCTGCCACACCATTTAACCACTCCTTGCCATTCAAAAAAAAAATGCCACATATTCTCCCTGTATGCCACTCTACTAGTGTGGGGCAAAGAAATGATAAAATTCACCTTGGCCGAGTTTTACATGTTGTCATTGCATATCTTAGGGCCAGTTGAACTGTCACGACTCAGGTTTCCTTGGCTTTGGGCTGGAACTTTGATGACCCTGCAAATACTCTTGTTATCATCATAAGAGCACAATATTGGTGTTTTTTCTAATAATTTATACACTTATTTGTATAGATTTATCATTCTCTTTCTTTCTCTGATTTGTTAATTTACAATTGTTTCTAAGGAGGTTTGAAGAGAAATAGAAAACCTGAAAAGAAGGTTGACACAAACAAACGGTCAAGGAAGAAGAATCGGGTGAGTGAAGCTAAGGTTGCTCGTAGTCCAAGTCCAAGTATATCAGGTACCGGAACTCTTTTTTGTTTCTTTGCATCCTTGTTCTATAATATGCATCAATTAAACTTATTGAGTTCATGTTTTATTGTTAGTTTTGCAATTTAGAGTGTAAAATGTTAGTGATAGACAACTAGAACAGTATTGCAACCAATTTTGCGTAAAACATGTTTTTTGTGTGAATGTAAACTAGATACTAAATTTTGCGTACGAAATGTGTCTATTTACTCAACCCAAATCAGTCTTCTAATGATTTAATCCATATAGGTTTCCATTTTCTTTCAACATACCATTGATAGTTTGGGACAAAACTGATGGATGCTCTACATATACTTGTAGTTTTTCGTGATTTTTGTTTTTGAATTATTCTGTTCAATTTTAATCAGGACTATCGTTCTTGTTTGAACACAGGGGATTCATCTGAGGAAGTTTTGCCTTCAGGAAATGTAGTGCATGAGCCAGCAAGGGTCTATAAAGAGCCCTCCATGTACGAAAACCTATTGATGACGTTGGGTTCTGGCAATGACACTTTTGCAAATGTATATAGGAGAAGGTAATGGGCCTTTTTTATACTCTAGTTTTGGTATAAACATAATATCTAAGGAAGTAATGATATACAGGAATATGTGTATTGATAATGTTTTTTAATGAGGTAGAATATTAAATGCGAAGTTTATTGCCTATATCTAGTGATGACGAAGTTAAATTCAATGAGTGAAGCTTTTGCCTATATGGCTATATCAATGTGTAAATCTTTTTGTTTAAAGAGTTGTATCAATAATTATGATAGCATTTAATGGGAAGCATATGTAGAACCTGAATCAAAGGAGGTTATATGGATGGGAGAAATATATAATAATATGAATTCCACGGTAGGTACACTAGAGTTGTCAAGGTACAAGAATATGTTATGTGTTAAGGTCACTGCTATAGGCTAATTGTAATGTCATATATAACTACTGCAGTTTCCTGTATCATTTTGATGACACTTTGGTCTAAACATATTGTTGAGTTAGTCAGTGCATGCGTCAATGTGTAAATGTCATATGATATGCATTACTTTTCTCAAGTTTGGTTTATTTATCAGAAAGTTCATGATAAAGTTTTTGTGAATAGGCAAAGAGAAGAAGAAGGTAGAAGTGACACAGAAGATGAAGATGAAGGCTCTGAATCACCTATTGTGTCTGGAGATGAGGATGATAGTGAGGAAGGTATGTGTAATTCCCAATCCATTCATCAATGTAGTAAGTAGTAACTGCTAAGTATCTCAGAGATTCATTATAGTTTCAGCAGTTCCTTTTCACAATTTTATTTATTAATTTCTGTTATGCAAGGTAGTAGGTAACTTGTGGACTTGTGAAATTATGTGTCTTTCCTGGTTATGCCTAGAAGGTTCCCAAAATTTTAATGAAGTAATAATTTTACCAGCCAAAACTCATAAGAAAATGGAATAATCATTGTGTCCGTTGTAAATAAATAAAATAGAAAAGACTATGAATTTGCACAACAAGACAAATTGAGTCCACTTTCTTTCTCTGTACATAATGTTAAGTGTCCTCTCTGACCTCTTCAGAATAAACGAGTCATTGTTCACACTGGTATCAGTGGGATCTCTCAAATCATCTCCTATTTTCTTTCTCAACGAAATGACCCTCATTATTGTAAAGGAGTCTTCCCATGAGTTTGTTCCTTCATTGGGGGAAGGCCAGTAAGTCTTCTCACTTCCACCCACAAATCTTGGGCATTCAAATAAGAAAATAGCTGACAGACTATTGTACAATTTAGGCGTCTTTGAGGGTTGATCTTCGAGTCGAAATTTTCAAGTCCCTCAGTAATTTTTTCCTTTCATTACACAAAAATGTTTTTGACGATAGAAATTAGTTTACGTGGATGCTATATATATAATGTCATTATGACTGATGTCTGGTTTTGGATGTTTTTGTTGACTTTGCGTAAATATTAGGCAAACGTGAGATTTTGTTCTTACAAGTTTTTTTATTCTCAGGGCCTGATAATGAGTCTAATTGGGATCCTTCCACGAGAACCGACCTTCAAGAACCTACCCAGGCTACTGTGTTGCAGAGTGATGATGCTGAAAGTGAACATGAGGATGAGCCATTTGACACGGACCAAGAGGATGGTATTGACGGTAATGGACGAAGCAGACATTCAGTTGACATCTCACTCATGTCTATAAGGTAGGGAAGATAAACACGCTGCCTTGTTTGTATAGTTATTTGTTTACTTTTGAGCTTTTAACATTAGTTTATTAAGTCATGGAGAAAAGAGGATTACACCTACACTTCACCATTTAAGCCAAGATTTAATATTTCATATAATTTATCTTACATTAAATAAGAGTTGAATGATATATATCTCTTGTGGCTTTCCTAGACCATGGAGACATGGAGTATATATATGGCTGGTTCAAGACTTCATAGGATGTAGGTTATGTTTGTAGACTTCTTTCATTTTTAGCGTAGACCTAGCCTTCTAGAACAGTTAGTATTACTCAAAGTTTGGTATCGGTTGCGGAAATTGAATATGATTTTTCTTATCTCTTAAATGTAGTTCCTTCAATATTCATCTGGGACATGTGTTTAAAGAAGCAGAGGCTGATGACTTGGCAAAACAGAAACAGAAATTTAAATGGGAGGTTCCTGTTGTTGATATACCAATGTCCAAATGGATAGGGACTGGGGAATGTTTTTTAAAGGTAATGAGAACTTCGTGCATGTAAATAGTATATAAATATATCTTTCGGTTTTCATTCATATTTATGCATAATATGTCAGCTTAGGTTTCTTGTCTTCTGCAGAAGTGTCTTCTGGTATAAATGGTACTCTCTAAGTCATTTCCAGAATTAATTTATGATAAAATATACATACGAGCGAATGAGCCTGTTGCTCTATGGTAGCAGTGTAGAATATCGGGTCGGCTATAATGACTCCCTTAAAATGACTCCAATCTCACTCCCTATCTGAACCACACATTTTAACAACTCTAACGAATTGAACAGAAGACACGTGGACTTATTCCTGGCAGAGTCAAACTATGAGAGGGTGAAATTGGAATTATTGCAAAATCATCAATGTTGGCAACAAGAACTCTTTCTTCTCAATTGAAGAGGGAAGAATGAGAATGGAAACCCTTCGTCTCTTTCCCTCTGTTCTTTACATGCTTCCACTTTTTATTTAATTTTTTAACCTACCACAATCACAAAAAGTATTGTGGATGTGATAAAACCAGTTGGGGAATTCATTCATCTGTCCCAATAAGCAGCCCATTACATTATTTAATTGCATGAAAGTCTCATTTAGATTTCAGTTTCATGTCAATTCTTTTGAACAGAAATCATGAATTTTGAATATGGAGTAGAAATCAGGCTTGATCTAAAATTTATTTGGTTTTTAATTAGTTTTGTCTAGTCCTGGCAAAGAAAAATAAATGAATGAATATTTTGTAGTCTTGTAGAATATATAACCAACTGAATCCTCTATCCACATAAGAACAATCCATATCAGCTTCATAAAAAAAAATTGTACGATTGTATGGTGGTGAGAGGTAAGTGGTGGATTGAAGGCTACTTTTATCCCAAAAGTGTAAAATTGAGCATTCCATAATCCACATCATAAGTAAGAGAAATTGTTTGCTTCAATATATTTTACCACCTAATCAAAGAGAAAATATAACACAACTATACTTTCGATTTGAGGAGAACTTCTTGTTCTGTATACAAAAAAAAAAAAAAAAAAAAGAAAAAAAGAAGAGGCGAGAAGAAGAGGAAGAGATTCTGTTAGTAAAAGAAAGATATATTTTTGTTGCTCTTACAAAAATTTGCCCTTTCAAATTTCAAGTCTTTATTATTTGTCCACATGTCTTGTGTTCATCCGTTAGATTTGTTAAGATCAGTGGTTTAGATAGGGAGTGCGATTGGAGTCATATTAAGGGGGTCACATGTGGCATACATACGAGGGATCCATTTTTTATATGTCTGTTGAGTAAATGCATATATATTTATAAAAAGTAGAAAGATCAGCCGGGATCTTGACATCACATGTGGCATATCATTTTGGAATCCTATGCACATCCATCTGCAAAATTATATGTTGTTTGTGAAAAGTGATTTTCAGATTTTCTAAACAGTACCTAAATCTGAATAAATTATGTATTATACTTGGTTTATGGTTAACTGCATTTGAATTCCCACACATTTTTTGTGTGCGAAGTTCAAGATTTTTTTATATTTTGGTTTTGCAATTTCATAATTTATTTTCTGTGGCAGGACAATAATGAAAGCTCGGATTGTGGCCTTAAGCTGAAGTTGTATAAGCATTGGCTTGATTTATACAATTCATCTGGGGGCAATGATTTTCATTCTTCCAGACAGAGACACTTTTTTTCTCTTTGTAAGTTCAACATATTTGGCTTTTATACAAGTTCAGATATCTATGTAGACAAAAGACAAGTTTGCCGCAAGTCGAACAAAAAAGGGTTTCAAATTTTTAGGGGTTGTCTTGAAATAGAGTGTTATTGTATTAACAAATATACTGATGACGTCAAGTTATGAATTGTGTAGTAGTTCCAAATATGAATAGAAGTGTGTGGAGGGAAAGACTTTGAGTTTAAGTGAAAAGTGCATATACATATGTGGTGGAAACTTTTCGAATTTCAAAATGCCATCGCACTTTAAAATGTTTTTCGTAAAATTGATATTTGTGGTATGCACTTACTAAGATAAATGAATGAGGCCGACAAGTTAATATTTTTAATATTCTAATATCCTCTAGTCATAGTGGCGGTATTTTGTATTCATGGGGTAGAATATATGGGTGATGGAATACTATGTTCAGCTTCTTGCTGGTTAATGTATTGGACTCCGACATGATGTAATGGTTATATTTATCCTAGCCATGTGCAGCACAAGTGGTTCTGTACGCACATGCTGGAAGTATGAGGATGCTGGAGGTGGTCTGACATGTCCAAGCCAGATTCACCACTATTGATGGGGTGTTCCAAGTTTCAAATCTTCATATTTACCCCATGTCTTCTTTAATTTTATTCTTCATTTTAGTTTTACTTCTACTGTGAAAGCTCAAGTTTGAGTCCTATAGTTTGTGTGGTTCAAAAGTGTTTATGGATCCTTTCCATTTTCAAGTCCCAATTTTTTTTATAATTTCAGTTTTCGCCTAAATGTGAGCGATTTAAACTTTATAATATGAATGGTTCAAACTTATTCGTTTCGTATTTTTTTTTAGCCTTTGGTGCTTAATTACAAATTGAGTGAGATTCTGATAGATTAGACATAGACTGTAAAATCAAATATAGGATGTTTTAATTGAAGTCACTATTTTCTAAAGAAACCAATATTGTCTAGTTTGATATTATATGTTTTGATTCTAGTTGTTTTCTCTATTCAAGAGTTAACCTGCTCAGTTCACCTTTTGTAGGCAACAGCTACCGTGACATATTATACTGTAACAAGAGGCCCTTTTATCTTAAAGGTCTAGGAGAAGATTCAAGCATCATGGATGGATACATTATGCATGCCGTATGTGCTGATCTTTCTATCAAGTTTGTTGACTCATAACCTTTCTATTATCTTATATTGGTCGTTTCCGTAACAAGTTTATTTTTTTTCTGTATGTAGTTGAATCATGAGTTTAAAACTAGAGATCTTGTGACTAAGAATGAAGCAAAATTGGCCAAGCTTCGTGAGAATAACAAAGAAGAGTCTCTTAATGGAGAGGAGTTCCTTGATCACGGATTTACTCGTCCGAAGGTATTTAGAAGTTTTATGGACTTGTAGTAATATAAAGCCTGTAGAGTTAGATATGTGTTTAGGGGGAGGATTGCAGTTCTGATAGCATCAGGTTCTAAGTTACATGTTCTAAGGTGTTATTATGTCTGATTTATTATTTTATTTTATATTTGGACAGGGAATAGCTATATAGTTTGCCTACTGACCTCCTGTTAACTTAGTTCGCCCTCTCCTGCACTTGGAAGCCAGTATTTCTCTGTTTATGCGTGGTTCTGTGGACTGGAAAATATTTTAGTTTTTGAACAGGAGAAATGCGCCTCTATCAGTCTGCAACTGAATGAATGAATTAAAAGAACCACATCTTTACGAGCTACCTACACAATGACATTTACTAGATAAGAAACAGAACAGTGTAAGAATTAACCATGAATCCTTGATTGAGAAAAAATTAGTCATTACTCATTAGCTTGGATACGGAAAGGTGCACAATCATCCAATGGGTGATGGTCACTGTACGTTATAAGTGCCAAGTTGTATTTTTGTGATGGCATCTGAAGAACCATGGTGCAGAGTTAGGAGATGAGGAGTATGATATGGTTAAAAAGGGGAAGTAGAATTGAAAGGTCATATATTTTTCAACTTGTTGGTGTTGGTGTGAGAGTTGCCAGTACAACTGCTTATGCTCTTCGCTCTACTAGAGGGCTAAAAAGATACGTTGTGTCGGGGGTGGGGAGGACTACGGGGTGGAGGGGGAGGGGATCCAGAAGCATTTGTACAACAAAGAATAAAGGTGGATGAGATGCCCAAAGTACAAACAACAAAACGTTGCAAAGTTTACCAAAAAAAAAACACAAAACAAAACAAAACTTTGCAAAGAAGGGTAATACAAAGCATAACCTAAATTGCGAAATACAAAATATTATCGTTAAAAAGAAAGTAACAATAAAAATAAAAAGAAACATACTATATACTTTGTTTTTTCATTATACACTTAACCTGTTTATTTATTTACATTAGGAGAGTAAGCTCTCTTTTCAAGTTATATGCTAAATTTATCTATAAACTTGGTCTGACAGGTGCTGATATTGTTACCACTGGCAAGCATTGCATTTCGAGTTATTAAGAGGCTTATACAGCTAACACCTCTGTCACACAAAGTAAGATTTTCTATTTCCTTTCCTTCTGTGTATTTTTTGTATTATATAGTCGCAATTTATTTCATGCTTTAGCTAAGATTTGGTATGGATCATTAGGTTGAGATTTGAGATCTAATCATAGCTCTGAATCTTAAAAAGATAGCATACAAAAGTGCCAAGCGATGTTGTATCCCTGGTCAAATAAACTGGTAAAAAGCAACCACAACAAACAATCCTGAAACTAGTAAACACGTCAAAAAAGAAGTCAAGGTCTTTTATAACAGATTCCCAAGAGAAAGGAAAGTCTGTGAATGGAATGACCCTGTAGTCCTGCCACCTCTTGCACCAAAGGGCAAATCAATCTTTCAATGTCAAGGATCGCATAATCGACATCTTGCGCCTCTCCCTGATGCTTCGAAGGATCACAAATTTTATGATGCTCCATATCCTTGCCTTAATACCTGTGGCTGATCCTCACTGGCTCCACATAGAAAATCGATCACCAACTGACTCATATCCTACTCATTCTACAGACCCAGGCCGACTGAAGTAACCTCAAATAGAATAAGAAAAGCAGTAATGAATCAACACATGGTTAACAGACTCCCGGCTCCGTGCACAGAGAACATAATGATCTTACAACGCTACAGAGGTAATCTATGGTCACATTTTGCTTGAAAATCTATTAAACCAAACTAAAGGTGTTTTATGTTCCAAAAAGGAAATTAAATGGGCGACATCCCTCTTAGCAATGGAATTCTCCTATTTCGTGTTTTCTTTTTCTGCCAATCTGCTGATGGGTATATTCAAACATTAGGATTTAATTGTGTGGTTCAAGTTGCCATTCTACGATCAATGTTTCAATAGAAACTTCCCCAAATTGAGTTTGTGGGTGCTAAAAGCAAAAAGGAGAGAATATAAAATTAAATAGTAAGTGAATGATCAGCCACATTATGTTCATGTCGATGGTTTTTAAGATTAAAAGAAAAGAATGAAAGAGAAAAGAGGAGAAGATTCAATGGTATCACGTGTGAAAATACCTATATTGCTGTTTATAGATTTTGGGTCCTTCAGCAACATTCCCAACAAAAATTTTGAGGGTTTTATTCCGACTTGAAATAGTACATAGCACATGACCACAGTGATCTGAAATCACTTCTATCAGTATGCCAATAAAAAAAAAAGTTGGAGTCTTATGTTTACCACCCAAATGGACAAAACACGATTAGCACTGAAGCCCAAAGTTACACCATATTAATTGAAGTTACTTTTGATAGGGTGTCGATATATGAATGGGTCACCTGGGATAGATGCTATATTACATAAGCCATATTTCATTGCTTATTGCTTTGGAAGATGCTCTTGTTTGTTGGAGTGCTGGGTTCTTAGTTGGTATGAATGACCTGATATGTATTTTGTTGGTCATGTTCCCCTCTTCATTCGTAGCCTTTTAATGATTTCTAGGTTACTGTGGAGCACATGGATCGTTTTTCTGACGAGTTTGGGACTGAAGAGGTCAATGACAATGATGACAAGAATGACTTACCAAACAATGCACTTATCAAAGGAAGCTCGAAATCACAGAAGTCTTCAAAGCCTTCTGACTTTCAATTGCTTTTTGGTGGGAACAACAATGATAATTTCATGATAGGGATTAAGTTTACTAGGTAAAGTTTCTACTTGGATTTATATATTTTTTATATGTTATTCAGATTTTTCTATGTTACTAGGCAAATGGAATTTTTACCATAAAAACTATGTACAGTGACATAGACGCGTAGATTTAGTGGACATTGTAAATATGTTGATACTAGATAGCTTGTGATCTTGGTTTCTGTATATAACTGCAATAATTTGTCACTGACTCACTGTAGGCCTGTACATCCTTTTATTATTTACCATTTTCACGTCGGCAAGAGGGTTATGATGATTCTGGTCCAACATTTTATGCTTTTGACATCCTTTTGTTTTTCATTTGATTATCGTGTTTATGACATATAACCTTTTGTTTTGTTGTTTATATTGTCATCTTAGTATGTGAAAGATAGGAACAGATGGAGGAACACATTACTTAAATTTTTGTATGATCTACCTGCAGGAGAAGCATAAAACTATACAGTGATTTCTACTCGTCAGATATAATTGTTGCTTCTCCTATGGGGATAGTTAAAGTAAGTACTGTATTTGTAACTTGTGATTTACTTCAAAGTTTCTTCGAATAAGTGATCATGATATTGGTGGATAATGCAATTGTTTTAAGTTAATATTGCACTGTTTATGTTCACAAAAACAAAAACATATCCTCGTGTACGAACTCTAGGCATTTGGTGGGTGATGTTACCCCACATGTTACTGAAGTGTGACGCTGTCATTCTGTTAGGTGTAAATGGTTTGGATTCCTTTTGTCCATAAAGATTTCAAGCCTCAAGGTCGTAGGATATAAACCTTTGTTTGTTTTATTTCTTTACTCTGTAGGGATGGAATTTATAATATCTCAAAAGCAAAGTAGTTGTGGTAACCTCTGACTACAATAAGGGGAAAAACATACGTTGATGGAAGTTTTGTACACATAATATTCCTACCTAAGGTATGCTCCACTGTTCGACGAGCTTTAGACAAAAGATAGAGGAGGTCCTTTATGAATCACTGTAATTTCAAAGCCCAAATGCTCTTTTGGCAAAATGGGCCTGTAACGCTCCAACCATATGCCCCACAATTCGAACTTAACTAGAAGAGCATCTACTTGTTTGTATACTTGAACAGTTGAACTAACCCAAGATAACCCCAGACCTCTAATAGAAGAAAAACTACATTGCCACCAAGACGAAGAACAAAAAGGCAGACAGTTTTTTCTTCTCTTATACTCCAATAAAGAAAGCTATTATTAATTGAGGTTTATTTATCAAAGAGCAGAATAGTTAGTGGTCTTTTTACTAAGTCTAAGGCATAACCGAAAAAACTGCGGCCTCTAATGTTCCTCTTTTTAAGGTTGGGATGGATGGACTCCAAGCTCACAATCCACAGTAGTAATAGGTCTATCAGTGTTTTAGTTATGCGTGTGAAGTATGGTATGTAGTGCAGTATGCAAATAGTTCTCAGCAATCAAAGAATTAGTGTTACTAGTTCTAGTAGACATCTTATCATCGGATGGCTCATGGATGTACACATATATGTGTCATATTAAATATGGATATACAGTGCAGTAAATTAATTTTGAGCTGAAAAATAGCCATTTCTTGTGAGATTTTTAATGATGCTAATTTGGCACTCCTCGTCTTCTTTATATCAGTTTTTTCAGACTCATCAACTAAATCAACTAAAGATTAACACTGCATATTCTTTATTCACATTTATCAGAAAATTGAGCAGGCCGAGTATGACAAAGAGAAAGATGTCGACTATCTCTCATCCATCGAGGTACTGCCCTGACCCCTGTGTTTTATTTTAATATATAAATTTCTATTGACCATGTATCTTGTGTCCATTAGATCTTCTCTTAATTGGATTACTGAATTTTGTTATTTAATGTTTTGCAGGTTTTGATTATTGATCATGCAGATGTAATATCAATGCAGGTACAGAACAAGATTAACTTATTAGACATGATCAATTCATGTCAGATCTCATTTAGCTGAGTGAATTTTGCAGAACTGGTCACATGTGAATTCAGTAGTTGAAAAATTAAACCACATTCCATCTAAGCAGCATGGAACTGATGTAATGCGCATTAGACAATGGTGAGTACATAAAAATCGTAGAAGAATGTGTAAGGACACACTGCTGTCTCCTTTTGTTTTAAAGTGTCTCTGTTCTTGGTGTGTTTAGGCACTTTAGTTTTTAAGTTAGAAATGCATTACTTCTTTCAATTATATTAGTATTGAGTATTGATTGTTGAAAAAAGAAATACTTTCTCAAGTGTTAGGCTATACGTCTAAATTAGAAAACAAAACTTTGTTGCACTCTTCAAGTGAAAACATACGTATTTGAATTCAGACCCAACATTTTGTAATGAACTTAACTTTTGTGTTCTGCCTGTGGTCGTACTCAGGTACCTGAATGGGCATGCACGGTTATATCGACAGACAATACTTTTAAGTTCTTATCTCAACCCAGGTTTGAATTCACACACATATTTTTTATTATTATTATTTATGGAGAGGGCATGGTAATAGACCATTTCCTGAATGTGAAATGTTAAGTACAGTTACTTACAAGGCGGGATGAGTTATCTCTAGATATAGAAGTGCCATACATGAAAATGAATACAGGTAATAAAGCAAAACATAGTGCCAGACTCAACTTTATTCATAACCACCACTTTCTCCCATGAGAATACAAAGGACCTATCAGACCAAAGAAACAACATTTCTTTGATGTCTATAATCATTTGACTATTTGAGCAATGTCATGAGCTCTCCTTAGAAAATGCCGCTGGTCAGTCCAACAAGATTCCCACAGTAATGCAAGCGATTTGATGCGCCACACTTTCTTATTAGCCTTTGTAGAAAACGACAGCTTGGTCTATATCAATACAAGATCAGAGAGTGACTTAAATTGCCTCCCAGATTTACAATGCCACATAAAGAAAGAAACCACAGAGAGCAGAAGGGGTAGAGAAAGGAATCAGAATATGGTCAAGTTGCTCCCTGGATGCATAGCATGGTGAGCAAAAAACTACTATATTAGCGAAGATTAATTACTGTTGAAGCCTTTTTATAGCTGCACACCTAGTTGAATGTCTCATCTAGAACTTAACATTCTAGCTGATACCCCAACTTCTTGATTATGGATTGAGGTGGAATTTGTACAAAATAGTGCCTCTGATTCTGAAAAAGAATGTGGATGAATTGAACATGTGCGGACGTATAATGAAGACTTTATGAGATTGTCCAGTCAAGAACCAAATCTCTTTGACATGACCTGTGTTGATCACTAAGATCATATCACTACAATGGGTAAAAATAACAACCCAAGCGATCTCATTTAGTGAAGGGAATGATTTACTGAGCGATATTGGATTTTGAAGTTCAGAAGTTAATAAATAGCGAAGAGATTCGGTAATGAAAATTTGAAAACAACAACATGATCTCGTGGGGGCACACACACACTTTGTAAATTGTTCTGTTACTTCTGAACCGTACCTCTATACCTAGTATCTGCATCAAGAACCGTACCTCTATACCTCGTATCTGCATCAAGCTCCTTGCTGTACAGTATCTTGCACTGTACCTAGTATCTCCTGTAAGTATTGAGTGACCTCTCTCATAATATAGTCTCTTAAGACAGCCTAAGGTCTAGATTCATCCTTGAACCTTCTGATGCGCTCCTTCCAAATGAGGTCAGACACTTTGTTAACTTCATCTGAGACATCATTACTACTGCATAGTGTGAACAGTTTCAATCACTCCCAGTTGACATTGTTATCCCCAATGTGAATTCCCACTGCCTGTTTCATTGATTTCCAAAGATGAGAAGAACATATGCTTGCTATTCTCTCTTTCGTTGTTGCATAGACAACATATAGATTAGAAAAATTCAATACGTTCTTCTGTACTAACCTATCCTGACTAGGAAGATTTGCATGACAGTAACATCCAAACCATGAACATGTGTTTAGGAACGACCCATTTTCCCCGCACCAAGTTGTACCAGATCACTGTCTCTCTCCCCAGTAGCTTTCAACATGCTGTAGGCTGACCATGATCATTTGTTGATTTGCCAGAATAATGGTGTTAAGTTTGGAGAATCTCAAACAGTCAGATTCTTGTGAACTTTGAACAACAAATCAAATCTATGAGAAAGATAGGAGAGAGAACATCCAAAATCTCATCTTGTCCTTGATAGAAGAAAGCTCTAGGGTGTATGGAGATGAGGCATAGGTCAAGTCAGGTATCAGATCAGAAGAGTCCACCCAGGAAGGTAGAAACAGATTAGACTGGAGTGTGACAGGGCGAGTAATAGGGGAACATGCTAGGATTGTCAAGCCGGACCAAGTAGTTAACAGGACCAATGCGGAAGCCTACCATTACAAGGTCATGGGGTCATGTCCAGTTTGTGTTGGCAAGGGGATGGGCAGATCGTGACCAAGGGAAGAATGGAACTAAAGGAAACAGGGTCCAGTGGGTGGATGAGGTGGAGAACCTAGTAAGAATTCCCATTCGTGTGGTACATCCAATAGCCCATAAAGGAGCAGTCCCTTACTGGATGAGAGTAATTAGAGATTAGTGGAAGGACAGGGAGTTGGCAGTGAAGAAGATAACTCAATCTCAAAGCAGCTGGAGGAGCTTCTACTCAAGGTTAGAAAGTTGGAACAAAGGAATGCTGAATGGGGATGAGGAGGTGAGGTGTAATGGGTTCCATGGAGGGGAGAGATGTACGAGGTCTATTCTAGATAGAACACTGATGGATGCAAGGGACATAGAATGTATTAGCAGCAGCGCTGTATTGTATGCATATCAATTAAGGAATAGAAAAGAAAAGTGAAGGGATAAGTCGAGTTCTTGTATTTATTGTATATATTTTGTGTTGGTGGATCCATCCCCATGTTTGGTTAGGACTTAGGACTGTGGGCCTAACTGTGTGTGTGGCCCGTGACCCAGTTTGAAGAGTGGCAAAGTCCACTTCCGTGTTTGGCCCGGTATTCCGGTTGATATACGTTGTGGTAATCTTCCCCCACAAGTTCGAGCTTTTAAAGAAATTGGTTTACAATGGTATCAGAGCGGTTCGGTCTTGGGAGGTCACGGGTTCGATTCTTTGCAGCAACATTTTAAAATAAATATGTTGCTGAGGTGGAGTGTTGGTGGATCCATCCCCATGTTTGGTTAGGACTGTGGGCCTAACTGTGTGTGCGGCCCGTGACCCCTCCCGTAGTGGTCCTAGCTTTTAAGAAAGCGGAGCGGACTTCTTCATGAGCTAGCCAGGTGCCATAAACCTGCTGTTGTCAGGATGGCCAGTGGGAGGAGAATGTAGTAAATGTTCCAAAGCCCAAAGAGGCTAAAAAGCAATAGCCAGGAATGAATCAGGCATCCGTAGCAGATCAAGCAGACGAAGAAAGCCTTTCTTCTAACTGCTAAAGCTGCAAGACCAGCACCGTCCTTTTTTTTAGTATCACCAGCATCGCGTGAGTACCCTGCTTAACATCACTCAGTTGGGACTCGCTAGTAACGAGAGTGGCGAAGTCCACCTCCGTGTTTGGCCCGGTATTCCGGTTGATATACGTTGCGGTAACCTTCCCCTACAAGTTCGGGCTTTTAGAGAAATTGGTTTACAACATTTTGATATGGTGATGATATCACTATTCATTTGAATATTGTTTGCGTAAACCAATTACGTATAATGAGTTCCTGTACATATTTACCATTTTTGAATTATCACAATAATATGACGAAGCTGATTAAATTCCATGTTTTCTTGTATCAGACATGAATTCATTATTCAATAGCCAATGTCTCAATTACCAAGGAAAGGTATTTCATAAGTTACCCAGGTTTTTCTTTTATTAATTTGTATTTGATCTGTAGATGAATTTCTTGATTGTTTATACTACTTTTATCTGTTCTTATGCTTAAAACTGCAATAATGAACATCTTTTTTATTCTAGGTGAAATTGGTCACAGAATATAAAGGTGTTCTTCCAAAAGTATTGCTTCAAGTGCGGCAGGTACGGCTCTAAGCCTTATTGGTTTTATATAGCTATTTTTTTCCTGGGCATAAAGATATAGCTGAAAACAACAATCACACTATTCCTGTTTAATGATCTTATATTTAACCAAGAGTTCAATTGTGTTCAACACTAAAATCCCCCACCCAAAATTAGAAGCAGATAACATCAGCTATATACACATTCCCAGCCTTCATCATCGGAATAGTTGTATTCTACCGCGTCCTCTTCGTCTTCCCTCATACAGATGCTGTGCAGTTCCTGTTAGTTTTGCCTCACCAGGCTGTGTCAGAAAAAAATGTAGATCGAAAACACCTGAGAGTTATAATACTGTCTTACAATAATTGGTAACACGCCTATTATTGGAAGACTAACTACTGACTAAATGGAATATAGGCATGAATCTTGGGGGTTAGGAATAATAAAAGAATGATACTGTAGACTACAGCACATCACAACACTGCCCCTCAAGTTGGTGTGAAGGCAAATTTTGACAACGTCCCTTTCCGATTGCAACTGCACTTTGTACTTACGCAAAGGGTAGAATTTAATTTCTGCTGAAGTTTCTCCTTCATAAAATATAGATAGATATATTGTAGATGCACATTTTTCTTTTTGACCTTTGGTGGTTGTTCAAACTACACTATTGTATGTGACATGGACACTCCATATTTTAGAAAAATCCTTGTTGGATACACGGAGACTCGACACACAGGGTGGACACACGGGGACAGACGTCAAACATTATTCTGATGCATATGGTTTTGGGTTAGAGTTTCATTTAAAGGTAAAATACAAAAAAAAATAACATTGAGAAGAAAAGATGAAAAAAATAAGGAGAAATAAGAGTCAAGAAAAGGGAAAAAAACAAGGTGAGAAGGAGATATGTTATTCTCTATGTCTAGATCTTATATTATAGATACCTCAGAATCCATGTCCTAGTGGATTTAGGATGTCGTTTCGGACACTTCGTACCCGTGTCAGACACCGACACACGTACCCGTGTCAATGTTACTTTCCTTGTATTATATAGATAATGCTTGAAATTGTAGATTTTTTATATGAACACTTGCATATACAAAACAATGGCTTCAAATTAGAGCAGCTAGCAAATAGGATTCATTCAACTCCCAATTTAAGTTTAGCTTTGATGATGATAATGATGCTGTATATGATATTGTTTTATTTAATTCTAAGAGAAGACCTCTTAGATTTACATTATCTTCTGCTCTATGCAGATTTATCAGCGCTTTGATTCCACTTCACTCACTGATGCTGATGATGACCGTCTTGATTATTTCGCTAAGAAGGTCAGTTCTTATACGTTACTCTAGTTAGATTGGTTGTTATGCTTAAAGGGTTTATATATTAAAGTTAAAAAGTTGGGCGTATGAAACTGTGGATATAATTTGGTTCAATTATTCTAATTTTGGAATATGATACTATTATCAATAGGAAACTTTGTATCTGAGATCATAAATCTAAATGAAATTTGCCATTTTGGTTTTGGCTTTCTTTTAGTAGAACTTTACTTACCAAAGTAGAAGCTTTTGCGTTGAGACCCACAGCCCAATACCTTAAGGTTTTTTTCCTCATGGGGTAGCTTTTGAAAGTTAAACCACTTGTATCCAGTAATAGTCGCAGCATGTTACTTGCGGAAAGTAAACTTTGTCATCTCCATGCATGGCACTTAATATGACGTATTGACGTGTTATTGGTTTCCTTGTAGGTGTTTCCCAAGATAAAGGATTCTGTTCAGGTACTTAGCCTGGCATATTATATATCAGTACCAAGGCTCGAATGAATGCTTTGATTGGATTTTCGTTTGCTAGTAATGAGTGTTTTATATGCAGGGTGGAACTATGATTTTTATCAGTTCTTACTTTGAATTTGTTCGAGTACGCAATTTCCTCAAATCTCAGAATTCCTCCTTCTGTCTGCTTGGGGAGTAAGTATTTTTTATCGTTTATTTTATTAAGTATTTGACAGTCCACCCTATATTATTATGTTTTCAATCCCTCATTAAGCGACTTTGCAATTTGGATTCGATATGTAGTTAGATCTATCTTACCTATCAGAGGTTTTTTTTTTTTTTTTTTTTTTTTTTTCCTACGGGTATGCCAATTTATCTAAATCTTTCCATTACTACAGGTATACCAAGCAGAGTGACATATCTCGTGCACGTGTTTGGTTCTTCGAAGGAATGAGGAAAATCATGCTTTACACCGAGAGAGCTCATTTCTATCACAGATACAAGGTCTCTCCCTCTCTCTATCTCTGATTAGATACTGAAAGCTTTGTTATGTTTAAAGGTTCTTATATAAGATATGCATCCAGGAACTGTGTGGATTTTCAACAAGGTTTCTTTCGATCTATTTATTATGATATAGTGACAACTTTGGTACATTTAAATATTTGGTATCATATATGCATGCAGTGCAGACAGTTCATAGTAAATGGTCTGGATGTGATTTACATGTTACCAAGTATGAATATATTTCTTTTGGATAGGTATAGATAGATGTTATTGGATAGAACAAAGGAGTACTCATAGAGTCATAGATGTAGGTTGAGAAGTCCTTCAAAACTCATACGAAGCACGAGCTATATAGTATATACATGTGAAATCCCTGTTAGATGTAGGTTTCGATATCCCACTAACTAGAATGGAAAGCAGATTATAATTTTTATGGTGTCTTATCATGTGCTATCTTCCACTGGGATGCTTTGGATAGGTATAGATAGATGTTATTGGATAGAACAAAGGAGTACGCATAGAGTCATAGATGTAGGTTGAGAAGTCCTTCAAAACTCATGCGAAGCACGAGCTATATAGTATATACATGTGAAATCCCTGTTAGATGTAGGTTTCGATATCCCACTAACTAGAATGGAAAGCAGATTACAATTTTTATGGTTTCTTATCATGTGCTATCTTCCACTGGGATGCTTCCTTATGATAGCATATATCTGCAATCCATGATCGATTTCTATTTATTCTTAAATAAGATGATCATGATTTTATTATAGATTATTATTTTATCTCGAGGTGTTGACTTGTCTTCCTTGTCTTTTGAGAATAGATTCGTGGCATAAAGAATTTGATTATTTACTCCATTCCCGAGAGAAAAGAATTTTACCCTGAGGTACTCTCTTACAAGTCATTGTATATTGTGTGTGCTCCATTCTAATATTGTAGTTCACTCCCGTTATTAGTTAGTAACTCTCTAGTCTCTCCTATATGATACCTCTTATGCATTTCATTCTTCCAGGTCATTAATATGCTCGAAGAATCTGAAGACATGAGTTGCACTGTGCTTTTTTCTCGTCTTGATCAGCTGCGGGTAATGTTACATTTGGTCTATTCAATCATTTTAATCTTAGTTGTATTTTAATGACAAGGGATAGGTTGCTGCTGCTAAGGTCTTTTGGTGGTCTGGAAAAGAAAAACTTACTTTCGGTTTAAATTTCCATCGCACACAGAATATACATCATATATGCCCTGTTTATAATGTTTTGACTTAAGAATTTATTTCTGTGTTTTAGCTTGAAAGAATAGTTGGAACAAAACACGCTAAAAGGATGACATCATCGGAGAAAAGCATATTCGTTTTCTGCTAGGACATTTATGAACAGGAAGCCAGTAACTTGTCAAAATATGCAACCGAACTATAGAAGTAAGAATCACTGCTGTGGCCATCCCAATTCAGTTAAAGGCAGAAGTCTTCTGTAAGTGGATTTATTTGATACTCAGATTATTCTGAAATGCAACACAGCTGTATAATGGAAGGGAATCTACACTGGATCTACCCATTAATCGGGAAACACTGTCAAACAGGAATTGAGATAAAGCAGTTAAATTGTATGTTTCCAGCGACATTGTATTTGTACAAACAGTGAATAATTTATGGAATAATTAGCAAACTCTTTTTGATTAACCCCTCTCAACAACGTTATTTTCGTTAATTAGCTGCTAAGTCTTTAACTCTGTTGTTCAAATCTCTCTAGAGAATTTCTAGATTTGATCCATTTATATATGTTATTGAGTTTTGAATGTTACAAATTGTGTCCGATGCCCGATTCACTCTAAAATAAACTGACTTGAGAAAAATAAATCCTGGCCTTTCAGATGCCTATTTATATTTTTCTTTTTCGGGTAAAGATACCTTTGAATGAATGAATGTGAAGTAAAACATTCATTCGGTACAAAATGGGAAGTAAAGCATTCAGTACAAATGTTATTTGCATGTGAAACATGGTTGTCCTACTTATTTTCATATCAGAGAAGATAAGTTAGGAGTCAGGGCCAAGAAACTATTTTCTTGGGATATCCACAAGGTATTAAGGGTTATCGTTTATGGTGCCCAGAGTTGAATAAATTCCAGATCAGTCGTGATGTGACCTTTAATGAGAAAACAATGCTTGATTCAAAAAAATTCACAGGTTGGGACTCTCAACATGAGGGTGATGATAATGACAGTGATGGTGACGATACCATGTAGGTGGAGCATAATGTTCCATATTCATCTACAATAGATAAAGAGGTGATTGTTGTACAGGTACATATAAGTTCAGAGGTTACACAGGTAACTCCAGACACATATCCAGACACAGAGAGTAGATGATGAGATTGAAGAGGAGGTTCCTCTTGAAGATACTTTACAGCAGCAACAATTAGAGCAGCATCATGAGTGACCATCTTTAGCATCTCAATGTGAACCACGTTTGAGAAAAGCACCAGTTCGACTTGGTTTTGAGGATAGTCCATCTTTTGCATTATCAGTATTTTGTGATGATGAACCTTCTACCTTTAAGGGGGCAATGAGGAGTTCTCATTCTCATGAATGAAAGTCAGCGATGGATGAAGAGATGAAATCTCTTCACAAGAACAATACTTGGGAACTTGTAAAGTTGCCTAAGGGTCAGAAGTCGATTGGTTGCAAGTGGGTTTTCATAGTGAAAGATGGTATTCTAGACTCCAAGGGTACAACTAGTGGTGTACGTTACAAGGCAAGATTAGTGGCTAAGGGATATGCACAAACGGAAGGTGTAGATTATAATAAAGTTTTCTCTCCGGTTGTTAAACACACTTCCATCTGAGTCTTGTTAGCTTTGGTGACGCAGTTTGATTTGGAGCTCGAGCAACTAGATGTCAAAACTGCTTTTCTTGTATGGAGATTTAGAGAAGGATATATATATATATATGTTACAGCCTGACGGTTATAAAGTTGTTGGTAAAGAAGACTATATGTGCAAACTGATTAAGTCCTTATATGGATTGAGGTAAACACCACGACAGTGTTATAAGAAGTTTGACACATTTATGTTGAAGTAGGGGTACTCTAGAAGTGAATCTGTGGGTCTATTTCATAAAGCTTCAAGATGGGTCCGTTATATTTCTCTTACTCTATGTGGATGATATGCTTGTAGCTGCAAAGAGCAAGTCATGTATTGTTTCTTTGAAGAAACAATTAAGTAAAAAGTTTAAGAATAAAGTATTAGGAGAGGGGTGCACTAAGGTACAAGAAGAATTTGAATCTAGTGATAATAGGGAAAATGAAGAAGTAGAAATTTCCAAGAATTCTTTTTTTCCAATAAAATTTCTTCCACATTTTAAGCATGCAGCCAAAGAAAATTAAGTTATACATATAAATCCTTAATTAATAATGACATATATCAAACCATGTCCTAGTGGAATCCACTGTGCTGATACATACATGGGGCAGCAGCGGACTCTTCTGTCAGAACTTTGAAGATTGCAAATTCAGTTAATCACTTTTTTTCTGATCAATAGAGAAGAAAACCAGCTGACCTGGGATCTAAAACTGGGAAGAAGTCCAAGAAATTGGGAGGAAAGTGATGTTCAGACCCTGCACTCATTACTAGATCGTCAAAGATTACAGAATGAAGAAGATAAGTGGTGTCGGAATCTGTCTGACAAGGATGTTTTTACTGTCAAGAGTTTTTACCGTCAACTGGACACGGAAAGAAGAAGCCCCAATGCAGTGACCAACACCCTTTCCCCCACAACCTGGTCTGGACAGTTCCCCTGTGCCATCTAAAATTAATTTTTTTTTCTGGTGCGCACTACAAGGCTGTATTCAGACCCTTGATCATTTTCTTCATGCACTGTGTGGTGTGTCAATCAATCTGGATGGAGCTCGTGGATTATGCTATAGACATTGTGGACATGAACAGAGCAATGAACTTGGAATAGCTGCTCGGCAATGGCCTAGACATAATTTTGCAATAATGGGAGCTCAACTGTGGTCTTTACTGCCCCATGCCATCATCTGGTCCATCTGGCTAGCTCGAAACGACAAGGTGTTTAGACTTACAGACCCTAACCTGGAGAACATCTGCACAAACATAAAATCTCTACTGTGGTTTTGGATTGGTGGAAGTGCAGTGCATAGGGATTACACCTTTGGAGACATGGTCAGAAACTGGGAAATTTTGTTACTACCTTATTTTTTCCCCACTGCCTGTTGCTGTATGTTTTTTTTATTTTCTATAACCAATCTCTGATCAAGTATTAAGAGTTAGATAATTGACAAAACAGTAGACCAGAAAATTCCATCCATTCGAAAAATTCACCTTGCTGAAACACCAGATAGAGTTATCCCGTTAACAGAACAAAGTGAGGAGCTTGTGGAATGACTTGCTCGGATAGGTATTTTTCCAACCGAAAATGCAGGCTGTGTGGGTATAGGAAGTTCAATTGATTCAGTTTCCAAAGTTGAGAGAACATGTGACATAGTAGGTCTATCAGCTGCATCTTCTTGAACACAAAGAAGCCCAATATGGATACATCTTAATACTTCTAGTTTAGAACATGAATCAATCTGCAACAATGGGTCTATGAAATCCATTCCTCTGTTTGTATTCCACAAGTTCCATGCCTGCAGTTTTAATAATCATGCATGGGAGTTAGTTAAAGCATATAAAGAGCTCCACTTTAAGTTATAAAAGTGGGAAGAATTCATACATATGTTAGGAGGCTTTGAGCAGTTCTGTGAGGTAGAAACCGGTACATCGTTTCCCACTTAAAATCTCAAGCAAGACTACTCCAAAGCTATACACATCAGACTTCACTGAAAATAACCCTTCTATAGCGTATTCTGGAGCCATGTATCCACTGTTCAAAATAGATAGATTTTATAATGCATTTGTAACTGATCATTCATCTAATAGTATAAATTTTATAGCAGCATGGTTACTGGGTTCCCACTACTCTTCTTGTATTAGCTTGATTTTGATTTTCACCGAAAATTCTAGCCATACCAAAGTCTGATATCTTTGGGTTCATCTCATTGTCCAACAAAACATTGTTAGGCTTCAGATCTCTATGAATAACTTTAAGGCGGGAATCCTCATGAAGATAAAGAAGGCCTCTAGCAATCCCAACTATAATGTTAAAAGATGTTGTCCAGTCAAGTTGTGGGTGTCTTGCACGATCTACTGCCAGTTGGTGTGTTAGATTGTATCAAGACAACATAACTCACACATAAGCAATTTATGTACATTATGGAAGTTCAAAATGAATATCTTGACGGGTATAAGGCTGGGGGTTAGAAGCGAACCGAAGATAAACTGATCAAGGCTCTTGTTTGACGTGAATTCATAGATGAGCAACTTTTCTCTATCCTCTAAACAACAACCTAAGAGCCTCACTAGGTTCCTGTGCTGAAGTTTTGCAATTAGAATAATCTCATTCATGAACTCCTCTGAGCCTTGCCATGACGTCCTTGAAAGCCTTTTGACTGTGACTTCCTTACCATCTAACAGGGTACCCTGAAGATTGCAAAAAAATAATATTGATTAAAAACATTTTCCTAACCTAATTATGATTAAAAACTTTGTCTTAGATCATTATGAAAGCTATTTAACTTTCATTTTTACCTTATAAACAGTTCCAAAACCACCTTCTCCTAGCTTATTTAAATCCGAAAAGTTATCTGTAGCTACTTTTATAGTAGTCAAATCCATCAAGTTCAACTGATCTTGATTATTATTCTGCTTGCTACCATGAGTATTCCTGCTGAAGAGTATCGCTGGAACTACGGAATCCTGTAGTAATGCATGATCGCTTTTTACCTGATCTGTAAGAAAAAATGAAACTGAAATACTGAACTATGCATGCAGTTCAAGAGTAGAAATGGTTGACAGAGCAACAATAACCTATACATTAAGCAATAACCTATACGAGATGGCAGCTAATGCTAGAGTGTATGTACTATGGAGAGAGAGAGAGAGGAATGGTAGAGTATTTCAAGGACAAACAAATGAACCAGAGAGAAGTAATTGCTTGCATTAGACTATACTATGAATAGAACTTGAGGCCATTTATGAAGGAGTTAAATTAGGGAGACAGTAGGGCTATAGAAGAATGCAAAAAAAAAAAAAAAAAAAAATTGAAATAAAATTAATCAAAATAATGATAATTATTTTATAGATGGTACCTTTGTTCGCACCAAAACCTTTCGCCATTAAAATTAGATACTCTAATGGAGAAGATGTAATTGAATGAACTGAAATAACAGTACAATTTCAAAAAATTCAAGACTGTAATTGAAATTTGTTTCTCGCGAAACTAGAAGCTCGCAAGGAAGAAAAATTTTCTGCAAGTGAAAGAAGGAAGAAAAGGAGCTAACGAAGAAGAAGAAGAAGGATGAAGAGGCCGCGGATTTTTTTTGTAGGGTTAAATTCCTTAAACCCTACTGGGGCTAGTCCGTAGTTGGTCACAACGATTAAATTAGCCATCCCAAATTGCAATGTACATTATCAATTAGTCCCGTCAAACTATCACATTAATAATTAGTCCTGTTGTTGGATACTACTATTATAAACCTGAATAAGTAATGTGTGCTAAATGCGATGTAGGACTGGATTATAAACCTGAATAATATTAGGGGTATGTCCCGGTTAATAAGAATTGAGCTTTAGAATTTTGTCACCTAATTCTTACTAAAATACCCATTTAGTCATGGTTTTTTGAGAAATTTACATAATATCCTTAAGTAATGGTTTTATTATAATATAACATATTTTTATTTATTAGCTGGATTTTTATTTATAAGCAAAAGGTCCGACAATTAAAAAAAAATTAAATTAAAAAATATAATAAACTCCTATAAAATATTTTAAAAAAACTATTTATTCAAATTTATTTCAAAAAAATTATTCCATAAGATTTAATAAATCAATATAATTTATAATATTTTTAAGAATTAATAACTTCAAACTTGAATGATAATCGAAAATGAATAAATTAAAATTAACCATAATTAAAAAAATAAAATTAAAAAAATATAATGAACATATATATCCAAATTTATTTCAGAAAAAAATATTCCATAAAATTTAATAAATTAATATAATTTATAATATTGTTAAAAATTAATAACTTCAGACTTGAATAATAATTAAAAATGGATAAATTAAAATTAATACGCACCGGCTAAGACACTAGTTATATATATATATGAAAGAATCAATTTCTCTTAGAGACCATAAAGTCCTTAAGAACTGATAAGATAGATAATGTGTTTTGAGCCAATGAGAAGTCCATTGCCATTTGCTAGTTTAAAAGACTTTTGGATGGTGGATAAAAAAAAAATGAAACAAAGACGAGTAAAATTTATTTGTGTAGAAATTTATTTTCCATAAAAATCGGTAAACGTTAAACCGTAATCGGGCTAATACGGAATTTGGACTTTTGGATTATTGGGCAAGTTAGAATAAACCGACATTCAAAGGACCTATCATAAATAAAATAAAAATATATTAAGATAAAATATGGAAAATAAAACCCTTGGAACTTTGGAAGCCTTAAACCTTCTTCCGCAGTCGCATCAATCTCTTCTTTTGATTAGAAAGAAGAGAAGAGCAGTCTTTCTATCTTCTACCTCTTCAATCATCAACAACAACACTAAACCCTAACCCTAATTCAGATTTTAACAATAGCTGCTCAAACCGATCCTCTTTTTGGTACAATTCCTAAAGAAACAGAGATTAAGAAAGAAGAGAAAACCAATTACATGGATCTTCCTACTCCTATACCTTTTGAAGAAGCACATCGTGAAGCTATGAGTGAGTTCTTCATTCGATCTATTTTTCTTCCATTTAGCCTTTTCAATTACATGTTATTCTCATTTTATTTTGGAGGAGGGGGGGGGGGGGGGGGGGGGGGGGGGGGGGAGGATTTAGAGATACCTGTAAAACCCGGTTTATATTATAAATTTTTGTTCGTTAAATTTTATTGGATTATGAAATATTGCATAGATGTCTTTAAGGGTTTAGAGTAAATTTTCTATTAAGTTGAAGGATGATATATTAATTATTAAAAAAAAGAAATAGATGGAATTGGGTTGGGTAACAGATTCATTTATGGTCCTAAAATAAAGCCCATTAACTTCTCCATATTATTTATATTAAAATCTTAGGGTTTTCATTCATTTTTTTTATAACACCATATTTGGGAGAAGAAGAAGAAGAATTGGAAGAAAGCTAGAAGAAGATTTGGATTTTTATGCTTATACAAGTGAGTAGACGTTTTTGTTTCTATTTCAGTTTTCTGTGATTTCAGATTTTTTTACTCATCTTTGAAAAATCATAGAAACTTCGTTTGAAAAGCTTTTAATTTGATTCCAAAAACCCTGAACACTATATTGAAATGTCTTCATTCGATTAGTTAAGACCAATTTACTAAAGTTATTTTAGTTTGGTGAAAAACGACTTGCAAGTATGATAACCGTTGCAGTTTTTGGTTTCTGTACCGTTTTAGTATCGCAAGGTTTTGATCCTTCTAGACTTAATAATATTTATTGAAAATTTTATGGTAGTTAGAATACTCAAGGTATAACACCATATATAAATTTCAGAATTTAATGTTAGGTAATTAATTCTGAATAATTTATTCAACGTAGTTATATTCAGATATCCAGTATAATTTTACTGCTACCTTTCTGTTTGCGTGGATATCATAGAAAAATCATAGAAGACTCGTTACTCAACATATCTTGATGAATTTACTTGTTTTAGAAAATAGACATTATGAACTATAATTTCTATGTTTAGAAATACTTTAAATTATGAGGCTAATATGGTGAAAAATGCTCAGGAAGTCTGACGTAGATTGTTTTGGGATTTCTTTCTGAAATCTGGTCGGATGGAGTAAAACAATTGTTTAATTATTTTTTTATATATCGAAACGATTCCATATTTTTATTCCAAGTAATATGTTCATATTAAAAGGTTGTATTAAAAATTTATGAGATTTGAGTAATTATTTGTAGATGTGTGAATTTTGAAAGATGAATGTTATTGTTTGGCAGATTTATGTAAAGAGTTTCTTTTTAGCATATATGTTTTATTTTGGATTTGTCCGTTTGTTTGATTGTCAAGTTGAAATAGTCATGTACTAAAAGTATTCTTAATATTGAAGTGGATTAGTATATAATGGCATGTGACTTGATTAATTATGTTTAAAGTAACCTGGAAAGTTATATTGATGAACGCCTAGAAATGGCTCCATACCAATGGATGGTATATGAATAGAAACGAAATGATTACTGAACTGTGGATTTAATTATGAAATGATTTGGAATGGTTTGATACCATGGACGGTATATATTCAATTTGGGAAATAGGAACGGAATACAAAATGGACTTGGAATTTAATTGTTTGACAAGGGTTGTGTGATTGCTTGAGTAGTTTAATTGTTTTGGTAGTCTCGCAAGCATTAGTACATTTGCCGCACCTCTGGAATTAGGTTAAAGAAATTAATTATCACCCTAGACGGCTTAGCCTGCGGGTTGACTCTTGGATTATATTTGGGTATTTCCTAGACGGCTTAGCCTGCGGAACTGACCCTTCAGACCTTCATAGCCTTCGGGGTTGGTCTGGGCGCCACATTAGAAAGCTCAAGAGAGCTATTAGAGATCATGAGTTAGGCATACGTCGAGGCTAGCCAAAGCTTGCAGGTGAGCACCCACTTGGGTTTTGGTTTCCGCGTAGAGGTTCTTAACCATGGTCAAGGCACACTGGTGCAGTGTGGGTATTGCAAATGTGTGGAGTGCATCCTGTGGGAGGTGTACTAGTGATTGGGCATAGGTTGTGATTTTATGATTATTAAACCCGAGCACCGGCTAGAGGCCAGGACGAGGTTTTGTGATTTTGGATTCGTTGTTTGGTAGTGTGCTAAAGCTTATGGTATTGTAGTGCTTGGTGTTAATTAATGATATGGGTAAATTTTATATACTTTGATTATGAACTGGAGGTAACTATGATTATGTGGAAGAACTGTGATGTTTAATTTATTATGGGAATTAATAGTAATAATTGGACTTGTCATTTTGGTAGATTACAAACTATGAATAGTTGGAATGAATAATTATTAATGGTTTGAATGAACGAAATGTATTTTTAGGTTGATACAAAGTATTAGATAACACGTAACGTGTATGTGATTTGGTTTATCTTTATTATATTTGTGTATTATATATTAACTCCATTTTGCAGGTGGATAGGTCAACTAATTTATTTTGTGCAGGTGGATAGACCTATCCTTAAAGACAGTTGTTGTTTAGGTAATGTATTTGTATTATCGATCAATTAACATCGTAAATAGATAAATTAGAATTGAATAATGAAGTTAAGCATGTGATTATATAATGGATAAATTGTTTAAATATAATGGAATTGATATGGTTTTTGGCGTATGTTTATTGTCTTAGCATGGAAGAATTGTTCTTGAAGGTTAATTATGTTGTTAATCATATGTTGGAACTTTATATCTATTATGTTATTTTGTGGGAATAGATTTCCCCGTTGTTTACTCATACCGGCTTTTATGCTGACCCATGTTGCTTTGTTTTGCACGTGGGTGTGTTCCATTTGGAATTCCATTTGGAATGCAGGCAGGAGAGGTTAGAGCTATGGAGCTGTGACAAATCGCTTGTTGGGACCAGTAGAGATCTTTAGATGTTTCAGTCATGTATTTTTTTGAAAGTGGTATTCATGTATTTTGTTGGTGTAAGTTGTGTTGTATAATAGGATGGAATCAGGAGTACTTTTATCGTTTGGATTTTTCTTCACTGTATTTTATTTAAGATTTTTGTTGGACCTGGTTTTTGAGTTGGAAATTGTTGCGGCCTGGGTTTATTTTATATAGTTTTTAAATTCGGGTCGTGACAATACCCCAGAAAAGTTTGCACTTTTTGAGATACCCTAGATTTGAAAATCATTAGAGATACCCCCTATTTTCTCATTTGAAGCCGGTCAACCAAGTCGTTGACCATGGTCTAACCAGTTTTTAAAGCTTTAGGACTAAAATATCCCTCAACCTAGATTTAATAATCTCATTAATTAATAATTATTAAACATCCACCATCTCTAACCCAAACCCCACAATCCCTAACACACAACCCACCACCACCACCACCACTCATTCACCTCCACCATTAGCATACTAAAAGTACCACCATTTGTATAATTGGTGAACTTTGTCTTTGAAAACAATTAAAATATGTTGAAATTCTGATTAAGAAAATGGTGGAGATTTGATTTGGGTTTGAAAGAAAAATTAATAGGTATGATGATTAAGGTAATGATGATGGAATGTGAAGAATGTGAGATGATATTAATGATATGGTTTAAAAACTAATGGTGGGGTATGATTGTGTGAAGATGGTGGTGGTGGGATTTTGAAGATGGTGGTAATAGAGGTATATATGGTTGGTGGTAGTGGTGGTGTTGGTAATGGAGTGTTAAGAGTTTATATAGTGGCGACGGTTGGGTTGTGGAAGTGGTGGAGTTAAGGTAATTGGAGATGGTGGTGGTGGTAGTTAAGGATGGAGGTGGTGGTTATTTAGAGAATGAAGATGGAAGGAAGTTATGATCTAGACCATCGATTTTGGATTGCTAAATATAGATCTAGCTTTTGGGTGGTAGAGATTAATTCAATTAATAATGAGTGACATGTTATTTTTATGATGAAGGATATTTTTGTCAATATGAAAGAAAAACTGGTCAATGACTTGGTTGACCGACTTCAAATAAGAAAATGGGAGGAATCTCTAATGATTTTCAAATCTGGGGGCTATCTCAAAGAGTACAAACTTTTCTGGGGGGTATCTCTAAATCTCCCCTTTTTTTTATGTTAAAAATCGTATTTTTACTAGATTACGTGGATTATAGCTTGATTTTTTAGTTAATAAAGATGTTATAGTTGATTAAGTTTAGGGTTTTTGGTTGGTTTTTAGGGTTTAAAGTTGGTAATTGATTGCTTCAATGATATTTACACTAATTTTTAGCGAAATGGCCTTCTTCGTGTTGTTTCTGATTAAAAGATTCTCTATTTTTTTTTTCTGTTAAAACATTGACAAAAATTGAATTTTGTTTTTTCTGTATGTTAGCAACTTTTGATGTTAGATAAGTTTGTACTAACATATCTGAATACTTTACAACGTTTTGTTAAGAATGAGTCCTACATCGCATTTAGCCCACCCTACTTATGAATCAGTCCTATTTGACTTTGGCTTTAAAGATTAGTCCCACTTTCTAATATTATTTAATCTTAGATCTTTTTTCTTTGAAAAAGTTATTAACTAATCCTTAACTCAATTAATCCCACTAAAATTTTTAAATTGTATATTTTTAAATGACAATACTACCCTTTTAAATCGTTTTTAACCAATTTTTTATTTAATTATATAATTAAAAAAAATTAGTAACTATTTAACTATGCAATTGTAAAAAAATTGCTAATCATTAACACTTGCAATTCTAAAAAGTTGATAACTATATAACTATGCAATTCCAAAAAATTGCTAATCATTGACACTTCTAATTCTAAAAAATTGCTGTTTGGATTGGGTAACTAATTTAAGTCCACTAGGGTTAACTACATCCATACATAGGTTATATTTAATTATTGACATGTGATGTTTGTTGATTGGGTGTTTATAAATTAGTTGGGTAATTAATTCAAATCCACTAGGGTTAATTACACCCATACATAGGTTATAGTTTTTATTAAAACATACAAATTTTCTTTGCAATTCTAAAAAATTGCTAACTTTACGTGCAATTCTAAAAAAATGTTAATGTCTTATTTATATGTGCAATTCTAAGAATTGCTAACTTTTAATTATGTAATTCCAAAAAATTATAATAGCAATTCCACTAAATTGCAATACCACTAATTTGCGGTTTCAATTTTTGATAGCAATTCTTGACAGCAATTCCACTTGTTACACTACCATTAACTTGGCGGTTTCCAATTCTAATAGCAATTTTAAATTTTAAATACTAGTAGTAGAGGGTATTATTGTAAACTAACTTTTGGTAAAAAAAACAGGATTATAATCGTTAATGTGATAGTTTGACGGGACTAATTGATAATGTCCATTGCAATTTGGGATATCGTCGTGACCGACTACGGACTAGGCCCAGTAGGGTTTAAGGAATTTAACCCTACCCAAAAAGAACCGCGACCTCTTCATCCTTCTTCTTCTTCTTCTTCGTTAGCTCTTTTTCTTCCTTCTTTCACTTGCAGAAAATCTTTCTTCCTTGCGAGCTTCTAGTTTCGCGAGAAACAAATTTCAATTACAGTCTTGAATTTTTTGAAATTGTACTGTTACTTCAGTTCATTCAATTACATCTTCTCCATTAGAGTATCTAATTTTAATGGCGAAAGGTTTTGGTGCGAACAAAGGTACAATCTATAAAATAATTATCATTATTTTAATTAATTTTATTTCAATTTTTTTTTTTTTTTTGTATCCTTCTATAGCCCTACTGTCTCCCTAATTTAACTCCTTCATAAATGGCCTCCAGTTCTATTCATAGTATAGTCTAATGCAAGCAATTGCTCCTCTCTGGTTCATTTGTTTGTCCTTGAAATACTCTACCATTCCTCTCTCTCTCCATAGTACATACACTGTAGCATTAGCTGCCATCTCGTATAGGTTATTGCTGAATGTATCTTGCTTGAGTTGCTCTGTCAACCATTTCTACTCTTGAACTGCATGCATCACAAACACTTCTATTGTTGCCACACCATTTAACCACTCCTTGCCATTCAAAAAAAAAATGCCACATATTCTCCCTGTATGCCACTCTACTAGTGTGGGGCAAAGAAATGATAAAATTCACCTTGGCCGAGTTTTACATGTTGTCATTGCATATCTTAGGGCCAGTTGAACTGTCACGACTCAGGTTTCCTTGGCTTTGGGCTGGAACTTTGATGACCTTGCAAATACTGTTGTTATCATCATAATAGCACAATATTGGTGTTTTTTCTAATAATTTATACACTTATTTATATAGATTTGTCATTCTCTTTCTTTCTCTGATATGTTAATTTACAATTGTTTCTAAGGAGGTTTGAAGAGAAATAGAAAACCTGAAAAGAAGGTTGACACAAACAAACGGTCAAGGAAGAAGAATCGGGTGAGTGAAGCTAAGGTTGCTCGTAGTCCAAGTCCAAGTATATCAGGTACCGGAACTCTTTTTTGTTTCTTTGCATCCTTGTTCTATAATATGCATCAATTAAACTTATTGAGTTCATGTTTTATTGTTAGTTTTGCAATTTAGAGTGTAAATGTCATATGATCTGCATTACTTTTCTCAAGTTTGGTTCATTTATCAGAAAGTTCATGATAAAGTTTTTGTGAATAGGCAAAGAGAAGAAGAAGGTAGAAGTGACACAGAAGATGAAGATGAAGGCTCTGAATCACCTATTGTGTCTGGAGATGAGGATGATAGTGAGGAAGGTATGTGTAATTCCCAATCCATTCATCAATGTAGTAAGTAGTAACTGCTAAGTATCTCAGAGATTCATTATAGTTTCAGCAGTTCCTTTTCACAATTTTATTTATTAATTTCTGTTATGCAAGGTAGTAGGTAACTTGTGGACTTGTGAAATTATGTGTCTTTCCTGGTTATGCCTAGAAGGTTCCCAAAATTTTAATGAAGTAATAATTTTACCAGCCAAAACTCATAAGAAAATGGAATAATCATTGTGTCCGTTGTTGTAAACAAATAAAATAGAAAAGACTATGAATTTGCACAACAAGACAAATTGAGTCCACTTTCTTTCTCTGTACATAATGTTAAGTGTCCTCTCTGACCTCTTCAGAATAAATGAGTCATTGTTCACACTGGTATCAGTGGGATCTCTCAAGGCATCTTGTAGGGGTACTACATACTCCAACCAATCAAAAGCAGCCACGTGGCACAGTCAGTCATCCATCAGGTCGCCACGATCTCTACCCGCTAGTAGCTCGTCCACAACAGCTCGATCTCACAACGAGCAGCGGCCTGCTTATACACACGTGCTCTCATTCAATGCACAGAATATTCTCGTCAGTTACATAATTAAGTCACAGGGATGATCCACGCGCGTTACACAATCAATCCTCATTATGACGGCGGAGAATCTGCAAGATCCACGATCCACGCCCTTCTACCTTCTATAAGAACAGAACTACGATGGCTTGATCTCTAAGTTCAATCCCCTCGAGCTAGAGTACGTAGGCAATCTCGATCTCAACGAGGTGCATCCACCCCGATCTCAAACATCCCCCCTTTGGTCAAGTCTCCCAACGACCTGACCTAGTAGTGCATTAATCTAGAAATAGGTTAATACATTTGGCGCCGACTGCAAGGAATTCGATATAATCGAAAAACCCAAACCCTCCCACCCAAAATCAAAATCACTCATTCAAATGACTACTACAGAGTTAACTATCCATGATCTGCATGCTCAAATCACTCTTTTGCAGGAAGAAAATGCACGCCTGAGGGCCGCACAAACCAACCCCGCAGAAGCTGAAAATGGCGGACGTAGAGTCATTCCTACTGATGATTCCAACCAGAAATACGAACAACTCAGCCAACAACTGGCGGAGTTCAAAGCCTCACAGGCTCTCCTTCACCATTCTAAGAGCCACACTGCGGAGCAACTTGCTGTACAGTCCTTCCAACAGTTCCAGGAGTCTCCTTTCTCCAAAGAGATGCTTGAACATGATTTGCCGAACAAGCTGAATGCCCCCAAATTCGACCAGTATGCCGGAGTCGGAGATCCAACCGACCACATCAAGGGATTCCGGAAATCCCTTCCTCTGATCAAGGAGGATCACCTTTTGTGTTTGCTATTCCAATCCAGCCTCACCGGACCGGCTCTTGACTGGTTTCACCGATTGAAGCCAGGATCCATCAGCTCGTTTGCAGAGCTCGAAAAGCAATTTGTCATCTTCTACATCCACAACAAGAAGCGCCCCGTCACCATCGATTCAATCTTTAAAGTCAAACAACGAGAGGGTGAGTCACTAAGCGTTTTCTTTGCTCGTTTTAAATCTGAATTACACTCAATTCAGGATTTTGCAAAGGAACACGAGACCTTTGCAACCATCGCATTCACTCACGGTCTGACCCAGGGGTCCGACCTCCACAAGTCCCTAGCCATGAAGCGACCTTCATCCCTGGACGAGCTCTACCTAAAGGTAGATCGTTATATCAAGCTCGAGGAAGCCCTCACTGGAAGGGAAAAGAATCACGTAGTCAGCAATGTGGAGTCTGGCTAATTCGTTGCCTACTGATCAAAGAGAATATCACCGGTTTACAAGACCAGCCGGTTACATCTTTGAGCGAATCAAGCACAACCACTGGTGCAGGATTCCCACCTTCACACAGTTGGAGGATACATCCGGTCGACCGTACTGCAAAGTTCACAAGGTACGGTGTCATCAGACAGATGACTGTCGCGTTCTGAAACGCGCACTCCAAACATGGGCCGACGAGAAGAGGCTCAACAACTGGATCCTCGACAGACAGGAGGATTCCACAAGCAAGCGGACGAAGAAGGGATCCAGAACCCCTCCTCGTTCCCCAAAAAGAAATCACAGCAAGGGCAGAACAGCCTCAGCAAGCCCAGTCCGCAGCAGAGGGCGTAGCTTCTCCCAACGTTTAGGTCCAACAGGAGACCTACGCGACCAGCTCAACAAAAAGGTCGCGCACAATATCGACAGTGATAGCGAATCGGAAGGTCATGTAGTTTACATGATTGACGAATCCCACCACACCCCTGTCTCACGGGAAAAGAAGAGACGAGTAGAACATCTTTACCATGTCTACTCCATTACTGGCCGAGCAGCTCGTTTCAACATCCCTGCCCGGCAAGAGACCGACATCACTTTCACCGAGGACGATCTCAACAAGGTCGTTACTCCTCACAACGACGCCCTTGTCGTTGAACTGCGGATAGCAGATTATACAATCAAAAGGATATTCATCGACCCTGGCGCATCACGCAACATCCTCATGTACCGAACCTTCAAAGACATGAGGTTGCCTGATTCAGTTCTCATCTCCGATTTCACTCCCATCTTGGGCTTCAACAGTTCAAGAGAGGATCCCAAGGGTGAAATTCTGTTGCCCGTCACTGTGGGCAGGAAGGAAGACAAGGTCGTTATGACCACCAAGTTCAGCATCCTTAATATCGCAAGCAAGTACAATGCGATTCTGGGTCGAAAGTGGATCCATGCTATGAGAGGTGTGCCGTCAACGTATCATCAAGTATTCCGTTATCCTGGCCCTCATGGGATAATGGAACTTCGCGGCAATCAGAACACCGCACAGGAATGTCATGGCATTGTTGAAGCTGTACCACAGTCAAAGCCATCCACCTCTGGAGCCAAGGATGCTGAAGTCAAAGGAAAGAGCCCAATCTCACCAGAGGCTCAACAGGGCGACAACAAGTCAAAGAGCCCTTCCAAAGAAAAGAGTGAAGCCACCAAATAGCAACTACAGAACGAGCTAGCGAGCTCCCCCAAGCTAAATCTCGGAAGTACTGATCCAGGTGTACGTGTGAACATTGGGTCAGAAGATGACCCGAGATACATCTATGTAGGTGCAGAGTTGAAGGAAGATAAGTTCAATAACTTTGTAAATTTTCTTTCAACTAATAAAGATGTTTTTGCTTGGTCGTATATCGATATGCCTGGTATAGATCCATCAATTGCATGTCACAAACTGCGGGTCAATCCCAATTATAGACCTGTAAAGCAAAAACCAAGAAGGCTTGCTCCCAAATTTCACGAAGCTGTCAATGAAGAGATCAGCAGACTTAAACAGGTCGACTTCATCAGAGAGGTCGACACTCCAGACTGGCTAGCCAACATCGTACCAGTCTTAAAGAAGAATGGGAAAACAAGGGTCTGCATCGACTTCACAAGTTTGAACAAAGCTTGTCCTAAAGATTCATTCCCACTGCCACGAATCGATAGGCTAGTCGATCAGACATGCGGTTTTGAGCTACTGTCATTCATGGACGCATACTCAGGGTATAACCAGATCCCAATGTACGAGCCTGACCAAGAGAAGACCTCTTTCACAACAGAGCAAGGTATTTTCTGCTACAAGGTTATGCCATTCGGGTTAAGGAATGCAGGTGCGACCTATCAAAGACTGGTCACCAGAATGTTCGACGACCTCCTAGGTCGAACAATGGAAGTCTACATTGACGACATGCTAGTAAAGAGCAACCAAGAGCAAGATCATTTGTACAATCTCGACCAGGCATTCCAAAGATTAAGACAATACAGAATGCGTCTCAATCCAGAGAAGTGTCTGTTCGGGGTTGCGTCAGGAAAATTCCTTGGCTACCTAGTCACCAGACGAGGTATTGAAGCAAATCCGGACCAGATCAGAGCCCTGATCGACATGCCCAGTCCAAAGACAAAGAAACAGATCCAGAAGCTCAACGGCATGGTATCAGCTCTAAATACATTCATTTCCAGAGCATCAGACAAATGTAGACCAATGCTTCATATCCTAAAGAAGGGGGTTACCTACGAGTGGACAGAAGAATGCGAGAAGGCCTTCAATGATCTCAAGGCATATTTGTCTACTCCACCAGTCCTCACAAGGCCCAACGATGGAGATGTACTCGGCGTTTACCTCGCAAGATCAGATTTTGCGATCAGTGCAGTACTTTTTAAAGAAGAAAACCAGGTCGAGCGACCTATCCATTTCACAAGCAAAGTCTTACAGCAGGCCGAAATAAGGTACACACCTCTGGAGAAGTTAGCATTAGCCTTACTTTATGCTGCATGCAAATTCAAACCTTATTTCCAAGCGCACACTGTCAAAGTAATCACCGACCAGCCATTACGACATATACTGGAAAAGAAAAACAAAACAGGTCGTATGGCTCGATGGGCAGCCGAACTGGGTGATTACACATTCGAGTTCGTTTCACGGCAGGCCGTCAAGGGCCAGGTCGTTGCAGATTTCTTGGTAGACTACCCAGCAGAGGATACCAATTGGGAACCAGAACCTGAAACAAGGCAAGTCCAATACAACCCTCCTGACACATGGCAGCTATATGTAAATGGCTCCCACAACTCCAACGGAAGTGGCATAGGTGCTGTATTAATTTCTCCTGAAGGTTCACAGCTCGAGAGATCAACTCATCTCGACTTCGCAACCTCCAACAACGAGGCCGAATATGAAGCACTCATCCAGGGCTTACAGATGGCCATCGACCTACAAGCAGTTCGCTTGAAGGTGTACAGTGATTCACAACTGGTAGTCAATCAGATTACCAGTAATTACCAGATCAATGGGGTCAACCTAATCAGGTATGCTAGCAAAGCAAAGGAGCTCATCAACAAGCTCAGTTATTTCACAATCGAGCACATACCAAGAGATGACAACAGACACGCTGATTCATTGGCATTATTAGCATCTAAGATCGAGTCAGACAGACCGCGGGCTCTCACTATAACAATCAATACACAGCTCGCATATCTATTCAAGGAAGAAGATGTTCATCAAATCTCTGATCTACTAGAGACAACTCCAGTAGACATCCAAGGAACTTGGATGGAACCTTTCATTACTTACCTTCAAACTGGTGCGCTTCCATCCAACAAGAAGGAGGCCAATCAGTTATTACATAAAGTCACTATGTACAAGATCCATGAGGGTAAGCTATTCAGAAAATCTGCAACCGGTCTATTGTTACGGTGCTTGATTCCCCAGCATGGCCAGATCATCTTCCAAGAAATCCATGAAGGAGAATGCGGAAACCACTCAGGAGGTCGAACATTAGCTCATAAAGCGATCAACCAGGGATATTTCTGGCCAAGAATGAAAGAAGATGCCAAGAAATTTGTGTTGAAGTGTAAAGAATGCCAGCGTTTTGCCGATAACCAGCATCAGCATCCAAACGATCTAATCAACATCACTGCGCCATGGCCATTTCACATGTGGGGGCTAGATATCATGGGGCCCTTCATCAAAGAAAAGAAGTCTGAAAAGAAGTTTGTTCTAGTCGCCATTGACTACTTCACCAAATGGATAGAAGCTGTTGCACTAGCCAGCATCACTCAAGCTGATGTTCAAAGGTTCATGTGGGAAAACATAATCACACGATTCGGTCTACCAAAGCGAGTAGTCACGGATAATGGCACTCAGTTCGTAGGCAAAAACATCAAAGCTTTCTACGAGCTATGGAAAATCGAGCATTCTAGGTCAACACCTAGATATCCACAAGCCAACGGCCAAGTCAAAGCAGCAAATCGACAGATTCTGAACAACTTAAAGAAAAAACTCGAAGATCAACACGATCAATGGCCACAACAGTTGGAGAACATCCTATGGGCTTACAGAACAACCCCTCGCACATCAACAGGGATGTCTCCATTCAGCCTTTGCTATGGAGTTGAGGTCGTTATTCCCACAGAGTTAACATTTGGAACGACCAAATCCCTTCTGGTCGACACAGAGCTTAACGATCAGGTCTGGTCGTTCGGAATCGATCTCCTCGAAGAACGACAGAATCACGCCGTTATAAAACTCGAGCAATACCAGCAGAGACTCAAACGAGCTTATAACAAAGGCGTACGACCTAGATCTTTTCAACCAGGAGAACTAGTCCTAAGGAAAATGTTCCACAACAAAAGGAAAGACATTATTGGCAAACTCAATGCCAATTGGGAAGGCCCTTACATTATCACAAAGGTTCAGAGCAACGGTTCTTATCGTCTTCAAACACCAGAAGGGGAGATCGTTAAGAACCCATGGAATGCTTTTCACTTGAAGAAATTCTATCAATGAAATGTAAGCATCTGTTCATCGCATTTCAATGAATAAATCCACTTTTGCCTTCATCTCAGCTCAAACATGAATGGCTCCTAAAGGTCTACTCCCTCGACCTACAAATTATCAAAACTCTAGTCCCTTTGATGATTTTAATTTGCTAAGTTCAAACATCTGCAACTTAACTTGGAGCATTGGTCATATCATTCCCACGACCTCTGTACAATCAAGCAACCATACACACGACCTCATCCACCAGCAGGTCCAGCACTATGGTTACCACTTGTTTGCAAAACTCATACAAGCAGACAACGTAACAAGAATGACAATAAAAGGTAAATCATTGAATTTTCTTTTTACTTAAGGAGATTCTAACCATTACAGGTAAAAAGTCAAACTAAGGCATACAAGAAGAACTGTTTCAATTCGTCCTGCTTGCAGCCATTCATCTCGTCTACCTGCCTTCTGAATGAGCTACCAGGACTCCCTGGAAACTAGCTGATCAGAACGGCTTAAGTACAAGCTCATCAAATTCAATTCTGTTTAATACAACTCCAACAAACAATTGTTTTTCAAGCACAAAAACTCAGAGGACTGCTTCGAGGAAGACGTATTGCAAGAACAAGGAGTGCAAGAAGCAAACTTTGCACAAGGTTACCCAATACAAGAAAGTTGGTACCCGGACTAGTTCATTGCTGTGCTAGCTGGTCACTGGAACCATCAATTTCAATACAACCACTGGCGACCTGGTCACTAGGGCCCATCAAGGCGTCCTGAGCTGGCGCCAAAGTCTCTTCGGCCCCACCTCGCGTCTCCTCTCCCTCGGGCGACCCCATCATAGCTTTCTGCAGTTGCTCACAGTAGGCCTGCCACGCTGCACCATTTTCCTGGCTTACGTTCTGCCAGTGTTCAGCAGAAGCCTTAGCAGCAGCCAAATTTTCCTTCAACTGCTCATTGGTCTCCTTCAACGCTGCGACCTGAGCATCCCTGTCCCTCACCTTGCACTCCGCAACAACAGCAACGTTCTTGGCCTGTTCAAGCTTCTCGTTCAGCTCCTTCAGCTCAACCTCAGCTCGGGCACCAACTTCAGCGACAAGACGCACTTCCTGGAAGCTCGCATTAACCTGCAAGTGCAAGCGGAATTAGGCAACGACGACTAAGCAGAAACAAAGAAAATAATAATTATGGCAACACTCACCAAAGCCAGCGCCGCATTTAACTTCGAGCAGGTGACCAACAAAGTCTGAGACTTCACCGCTCGAGCATCAGCTTCCAGAACGATGCCCTCATTCACAGCCCGGGCGACGCAGGGGTCGTCAATAGCACTGTCGTTATCATATACGACATGCCTCTCACCACGGCCGTCCAAATAGTCGAACGGCCCAGGATGAAACACAGACGACACACCCTTGCCTTTGTCAGAAGGCCGAACAGCAGTCTTCCTGGACACAACAGACATCTCAGGAGCTCTAGCAGACGGGACAAGAGCAGGTGTCGGCAGAATGGCCGCTCCAACATCTTCAGGTTACCTGAATGAGACCTTTCCTTCTGCCCAGACAAGGCAGGCAGTTTGGGAAGTGAGGGCGGAGGAGACACAACTAGGGGGCTCGCCACTGCCTCCACCTGGCGCGAGCTACCACCAACTCTCTCCTTCTCCACAGGTCGTTCCTTCTCCGACCTCCGAACAACGACACCTGACCGCTCTCTCTCAGCAGGCCTCGAGCTACCACCAGCTCGCTCCTTCTCACCAGCACGCGAGCTGCCACCAGAACGCCCAGCCTCAGCTTTATGTACAGAAGACATATGGGCCTTCCTCAGCGCCTTCCTCCTCTCGAGCTCTTCTTCAACGTTTTTTGGACCACCCTTCGGAATAAAATGCTCCCTCAGGTGGGGTAAGAACCGTATCTTCCGACTATCAGCCCACAAATCAAAACAGTTCAGAGCCGACTTCAGGTCGTTCTTCCTCACCAAGTGGGCGTCCCTGATCGCTGCAAACAAAACATAAAGTCAGCAAGTCCGGAAGAAAGGAATTCATCTACCATCCTAAGGCTAACAACCAGAAACTTACGAGTATCATTCCTAGTCACATGACGCAACTGGATACTCCCCTCAATGATCGACCCAGTAATCAGCATGGGATCTTTCCACCATGGCTCACTACTAACCGGGTAAATCAAAGGCAAACGTTCTGGCCTAACTTGCATATTATAGCCCGCAAAATCGGCCTTTGAAGAACGTTTGAAAGTAAAGTGGTCCAACACATCTTTCACAGTGATGTTCCACCTATGCAGCTTATTCAGGTCGACAATCACCCTCATATTTCTCCAGAAATTGCCATTCATCTGGCAGGGGGCTCGACCAATAGCATTCAACAGGTCGACCACCAAACAGGGCAATGGCAACCTCAACCCAGCTCGGAATTGGGTCAAAGTAAAAACAGTAGAGAAGGGATTTTTAGGTCGATACTCAGCAGAAAGTAAACGATCTCCTAAAAATCTAATCTCCAAATGCTCAATCGAGCTAAGACCATACTGCTTCCTAAACGCAATATGCTTATTTACGTACTTAAAGTTCACTACTCTAAACAGCGAACCATCGTCTCCTTCCACCATTTCCTCGTCAGACGAGTCCGCCCCATGAGAGCCGCTACTCTGGGGGCTATCAGAGTCCACACCATGAACGGGAGACAAGGTTTCAGAATGAGTCCTTTCAGACTCATACTCCTCACCACCACCACCACTCAAGTTATCATTTTGAGAGTCACTCAAATCAGACATTTTCTCAAACAACAGAAATGAAAACAGAAAATGAAAGAAAAGAAGGAAAAGAAAACTAACCTCACGAGCTCTCAAAGTTCTTCAGATCGCAAGAGTAAAGCGGCAGCAATTCAAATGAAGGCGAGATAGGTAAACCCTTCTCAACAAATCTACAGTTTAAATACTGTAGCTCGTACAATCCCATCCATCAGTTCGAAAAAGGTGAACGGCTGAGATCGAACAGACGATCCACTTCCATTGCAGTTAGTTTCCACTTAACAAAAGGTTCACGTCCACCGTCGGATCAACCCACGTGCCACGCAAATACTATATCAGGCAAGAAGTGCGTCAGTTGCCATAACTGCACAGTTAACTGCTCGAAGAAAATCCTCCACTTCCCCGTAAGATCGCCATGATTAGTACAGACAAGTCTGCATGACTGCCACGTCAGAAAATTCAAAAAGCAAACCAAGAATCAGCATCGATCAGAGTTCTCAGTCTTTTCAGCCCGACTTCTACAGCCGACCTAAAAAGAGGGGGCTTATGTAGGGGTACTACATACTCCAACCAATCAAAAGCAGCCACGTGGCACAGTCAGTCATCCATCAGGTCGCCACGATCTCTACCCGCTAGTAGCTCGTCCACAACAGCTCGATCTCACAACGAGCAACGGCCTGCTTATACACACGTGCTCTCATTCAATGCACAAAATATTCTCGTCAGTTACATAATTAAGTCACAGGGATGATCCACGCGCGTTACACAATCAATCCTCATTATGACGGCGGAGAATCTGCAAGATCCACGATCCACACCCTTCTAACTTCTATAAGAACAGAACTACGATGGCTTGATCTCTAAGTTCAATCCCCTCGAGCTAGAGTACGTAGGCAATCTCGATCTCAATGAGGTGCAGCCACCCCGATCTCAAACATCCCCCCTTTGGTCAAGTCTCCCAACGACCTGACCTAGTAGTGCATTAATCTAGAAATAGGTTAATACACATCTCCTATTTTCTTTCTCAACGAAATGACCCTCATTATTGTGAAGGAGTCTTCCCACGAGTTTGTTCCTTCATTGGGGGAAGGCCAGTAAGTCTTCTCACTTCTACCCACAAATCTTGGGCATTCAAATAAGAAAATAGCTGACAGACTATTGTACAATTTAGGCGTCTTTGAGGGTTGATCTTCGAGTCAAAATTTTCAAGTCCCTCAGTAATTTTTTCCTTTCATTACACAAAAATGTTTTTGACGATAGAAATTAGTTTACGTGGATGCTATCTATATAATGTCATTATGACTGATGTTTGGTTTTGCATGTTTTTGTTGACTTTTGCGTAAATATTAGGCAAACGTGAGATTTTGTTCTTACAAGTTTTTTTATTCTCAGGGCCTGATAATGAGTCTAATTGGGATCCTTCCACGAGAACCGACCTTCAAGAACCTCCCCAGGCTACTGTGTTGCAGAGTGATGATGCTGAAAGTGAACATGAGGATGAGCCATTTGACACGGACCAAGAGGATGGTATTGACGGTAATGGACAAAGCAGACATTCAGTTGACATCTCACTCATGTCTATAAGGTAGGGAAGATAAACACGCTGCCTTGTTTGTATAGTTTTTTGTTTACTTTTGAGATTTTAACATTAGTTTATCAAGTCATGGAGAAAAGAGGATTACACCTACACTTCACCATTTAAGCCAAGATTTAATATTTCATATAATTTATCTTACATTAAATAAGAGTTGAACGATATATATCTCTTGTGGCTTTCCTAGACCATGGAGACATGGAGTATATATATGGCTGGTTCAAGACTTCATAGGATGTAGGTTATGTTTGTAGACTTCTTTCATTTTTAGCGCAGACCTAGCCTTCTAGAACAGTAAGTATTACTCAAAGTTTGGTATCGGGTGCGGAAATTGAATATGATTTTTCTTATCTCTTAAATGTAGTTCCTTCAATATTCATCTGGGACATGTGTTTAAACAAGCAGAGGCTGATGACTTGGCAAAACAGAAACAAAAATTTAAATGGGAGGTTCCTGCTGTTGACATACCAATGTCCAAATGGATAGGGACTGGGGAATGTTTTTTAAAGGTAATGAGAACTTCGTGCATATAAATAGTATATAAATATATCTTTCGGTTTTCATTCATATTTATGCATAATATGTCAGCTTAGGTTTCTTGTCTTCTGCAGAAGTGTCTTCTGGTATAAATGGTACTCTCTAAGTCATTTCCAGAATTAATTTATGATAAAATATACATACGAGCGAATGAGCCTGTTGCTCTATGGTAGCAGTGTAGAACCCCTCTCACAAAGTGGAGAGGTTGTGGGTTCGAAACACGTCAACAGCTGATTGTTGATATAGGTTTCCACACGTAATTTAAAAGGGGTAGGGGTCCTCTCAGCCCCGCTAGCCAATATATATATATATCGGGCCGGCTATAATGACTCCCTTAAAATGACTCCAATCTCACTCCCTATCTGAACCACACATTTTAACAACTCTAACGAATTGAACAGAAGACACGTGGACTTATTCCTGGCAGAGAAACTATGAGAGGGTAAAATTGGAATTATTGCAAAATCATCAATGTTGGCAACAAGAACTCTTTCTTCTGAATTGAAGAGAAAAGAATGAGAATGGAAACCCTTCGTCTCTTTCCCTCTATTCGTTACATGCTTCCACTTTTTATTTAATCTTTTAACCTACCACAATCACAAAAAGTAGTGTGGATGTGATAAAGCCAGTTGGGGAATTCATTCATCTGTCCCAATAAGCAAGCCCATTACATTATTCAATTGCATGAAAGTTTCATTTAGATTTCAGTTTCATGTCAATTCTTTTGAACAGAAAGCATGAATTTTGAATATGGATTAGAAATCAGGCTTGATCTAAAATTTATTTGCTTTTTAATTAGTTTTGTCTAGTCCTGGCAAAGAAAAATAAATGAATGGATATTTTGTAGTCTTGTAGAATATATAACCAACTGAATCCTCTATCCACATAAGAACAATCCATATCAGTTTCATAAAAAAAAATTGTACGATTGTATGGTGGTGAGAGGTAAGTGGTGGATTGAAGGCGACTTTTATCCCAAAAGTGTTAACTTGAGCATTCCATAATCCACATCATAAGTAAGAGAAATTGTTTGCTTCAATATATTTTACCACCTAATCAAAGAGAAAATATAACACAACTATACTTTCGATTTGAGGAGAACTTCTTGTTCTGTATACAAAAAAAAAAAAAAAAAAAAGGCGAGAAGAAGAGGAAGAGATTCTGTTATTAAAAGAAAGATATATTTTTGTTGCTCTTACAAATTTACCCTTTCAAATTTCAAGTCTTTATTATTTGTCCACATATCTTGTGTTCATCTGTTAGATTTGTTAAGATCAGTGGCTTAGATAGGGAGTGCGATTGGAGTCATATTAAGGGAGTCACATATGGCATACATACGAGGGATCCATTTTTTATGTGTCTGTTGAGTAAATGCATATATATTTAGGGGTTGTCATGAAATGGAGTGTTATTGTATTAACAAATATACTGATGATGTCAAGTTGTGAATTGTGTAGTAGATCCAAATATGAATAGAAGTGTGTGGAGGGAAAGACTTTGAGTTTAAGGCCCGACTTGTTTGGGCTGCAAAAAAGGCAAATCTTTTCCGATCTATGATTAGAGTGGTCCCTCCCATATTTACCCTTTGATTTAAATGATCGTCTAACTAATCTAGCTTAAACTATATTGGTCCCCCACCTAAACCTTAGGTAAGTATGAGATATTCATAGATGGTCCCCTACTAAGTTTATTAGAAAAATGTGTGAAATCGTTGCACTTTTGAAATAGCACCAAATTTTTGCATAAAATTTGTTCATAAACCCAATTATCAAGAGTTTCAAACATATTAAATTAGGCCAAATTTCATGCAAAATTTTGCGGGATAACCAAGCAGGGCCTAAGTGAAAAAGGGCATATGCATATGTGGTGGAAACTTTTCGAATTTCAAAATGCCATAGCACTTTAAAATGTTTTTCGTAAAATTGATATTTGTGGTATGCACTTACTAAGATAAATGAATGAGGCCGACAAATTAATATTTTTAATATTCTAATATCCTCTAGTCACAGTGGCGATATTTTGTATTCATGGGGTAGAATATATGGGTGATGGAATACTATGTTCAGCTTCTTGCTGGTTAATGTATGGGACTCCGTCATGATGTAATGGTTATATTTATCCTAGCCATGTGCAGCACAAGTGGTTCTGTACCCACATGCTGGAAGTATGAGGATGTTGGAGGTGGTCTGACATGTCCAAGCCAGATTCACCACTATTGATGGGGTGTTCCAAGTTTCAAATCTTCATATTTACCCCATGTCTTCTTTAATTTTATTCTTCATTTTAGTTTTACTTCTACTGTGAAAGCTCAAGTTTGAGTCCTATAGTTTGTGTGGTTCAAAAGTGTTTATGGATCCTTTCCTTTTTCAAGTCACAATTTTTTTTATAATTTCAGTTTTTGCCTAAATGTGAGTGATTTAAACTTTATAATATGAATGGTTCAAACTTATTCGTTTCGTATTTTTTAGCCTTTGGTGCTTAAGTACAAATTGAGTGAGATTCTAATAGATTAGACATCGACTGTAAAATCAAATATAAGATGTTTTAATTGAAGTCACTATTTCTAAAGAAACCAATATTGTGTAGTTTGATATTATATGTTTTGATTCTAGTTGTTTTCTCTATTCAAGAGTTAACCTGCTCAGTTCACCTTTTGTAGGCAACAGCTACCGTGATATATTATACTGTAACAAGAGTCCCCTTTATCTTAAAGGTCTAGGAGAAGATTCAAGCATCATGGATGGATACATTATGCATGCCGTATGTGCTGATCTTTCTATCAAGTTTGTTGACTCATAACCTTTCTATTATCTTATATTGGTCGTTTCCGTAACAAGTTTATTTTTTTTTCTGTATGTAGTTGAATCATGTTTTTAAAAGTAGAGATCTTTTGACTAAGAATGAAGCAAAATTGGCCAAGCTTCGTGAGAATAACAAAGAAGAGTCTCTTAATGGAGAGGAGTTCCTTGATCACGGATTTACTCGTCCGAAGGTATTTAGATGTTTTATGGACTTGTAGTAATATAAAGCCTGTAGAGTTAGATATGTGTTTAGGGGAGGATTGCAGTTCTGATAGCATCAGGTTCTAAGTTACATGTTCTAAGGTGTTATTATGTCTTTGATTTATTATTTTATTTTATATTTGGGCAGGGAATAGCTATATAGTTTTCCTACTGACCTCCTGTTAACTTAGTTCGTCCTCTCCTGCACTTGGTAGCCAGTATTTCTCTGTTTATGCGTGGTTCTATAGACTGAAAAATATTTTAGTTTTTGAACAGGAGAAATGCGCCTCTATCAGTCTGCAACTGAATGAATGAATTAAAAGAACCACATCTTTACGAGCCACCTACACAATGACATTTACTAGATAAGAAACAAAACAGTGTAAGAATTAACCATGAATCCTTGATTGAGAAAAAATTAGTCATTACTCATTAGCTTGGATACGGAAAGGTGCACAATCATCCAATGGGTGTTGGTCACTGTACATTATAAGTGCCAGGTTGTATTTTTGTGATGGCATCTGAAGAACCATGGTGCAGAGTTAGGAGATGAGGAGTATGATATGGTTAAAAAGGGGAAGTAGAATTGAAAGGTCATATATTTTTCAACTTGTTGGTGTTGGTGTGAGAGTTGCCAGTACAACTGCTTATGCTCTTCGCTCTACTAGAGGGCTAAAAAGATACATTGTGTTGGGGGTGGGGAGGACTACGGGGTGGAGGGGGAGGGGATCCAGAAGCATTTGTACAACAACAAAGAATAAAGGTGGATGAGATGCCCAAAGTACAAACAACAAAACGTTGCAAAGTTTACGAAAAAAAACAAAACAAAACAAAACAAAACTTTGCAAAGAAGGGTAATACAAAGTATAACCTAAATTGCAAAATACAAAATATTATCGTTAAGAAGAAAATAACAATAAAAATAAAAAGAAACATACTATATACTTTGTTTTCTCATTATACACTTAACCTGTTTATTTATTTACATTAGGAGAGTAAGCTCTCTGTAATATCCGGTATTTTGATAGGCTTGTGCTTAATAGAAATTGGATTTCAATTTGGACTTTTTTGACTGTATAAATGGGTTTTATGAATGGCCTTAGTATTATGTCTTTGGACTTTATTTTAAACTCATCTTTAGGTCCACATAAACAAATATTAATATATATATATATAATATTCTTAGTTATTCAATGAAAATGAGAAACCCTAGATCTTAAACTTGAAGAGAAATATATGGATTCCCGTTTTTGATAACACCCTGTTAGTATTGCGGCCATAACTCTCTCTAAAGAACTCGGAATGACCTGAATCATATGTCATTAGAACCCTATTGAAAATAGGCATCTGAGCATATAAAGTAGAGCATGTAAATCTTCCAGACGTGACCTGTGTGACTGATTCTTTGGAGGTTAGAAAAACTGTGACTGATTTGCAGTATGGTGATTTTGAGTTGTGTTCTTCGTATATTTGGTATTTGGTGGTCTTCTTATGAGGCAAGTTATATTACTTGATGTTTTCTCTTAATTTTCAGATTAGGTTGAAGTGTTAGTTTGGTTAGCATGTTTAGATAGTAGAATTATAATTGATTCCTATAAAAATACATGTTTTAATAATTAGAATTTGAGAAATATGCAAACTTGTTAATATTTAGTTATTCATATTGCTGAAATTTATCTTAGAATCATGTTAATATTTTTAATGTGTGGAATCAAAACATGTGTATTAAATTAGAATGTTCTATTACATATCAGATAGTTTATTTGTTTAATTAGATTTAGAAGAAGTGAATTAAGCATATACGTATGTGGACTTACGGTTAAAAGTTAATTCATAATTTAGGTTGGTTTATAATGTTTCTTTGAATGAATTAGAAAGAATGAAACACCGTTGAGTGGACTGAACAATAAATAGTTACAGTGGACTGAAGGATAAATACACTTCAGAGATGACTAAGATATTAGTTTTTAAAAGTGGATGTGATGATTATTGTTATTGTTGGTGGATTTTTATATGATCAGATTGGAATGATTTTGAATGATGATTATGAATCAGATTGGACCTTGTGGGAATGAACTAGATTTGATTGATTAGATTGATTTGGGCGTGTTAGTTATACTAACACACGATCCGTGGATTTTGGGGGTGTTAATTATTATAACACAGGACCCGTGGATTTTGGGCGTGTTAATTATTATAACACAGGACCCGTTGGGAGATGTCCCTAAGTTGTGTCACATGACATAGCTTGATGAGTGTATGGCTGCGATGCGTACGACTTGGTGCTACTGCACAACTTGGCACTTGTTGCATGGATTTGGCTTGACGTAATATGATGGGTTGGAATTACTGGACTTGATCTGATATTGCAGATTGATTGATTGAGATAGACTTTGATTATTTGATTATTGGAACTAGAAACATGATTGACATTACAAATTTTCAGAGATTGATCTTGTTGATTTATTTATCAATGTTTTAAATGTTAGAATAAATTGATTAGTATTTATAATTGTTTATCTCTAGGATGCGCGGATTCCTTTTCTTGGAATTAAGATCGAACCTCAAGTTTTGTAACTTGCTGGCGTTTAACGTCTTCCATTTTCCCTTTTCAGGATACAAGTGTTTTAGAGATGAAGTGTTCGATAAGAGCTTGGTGGAGGTTGTCTTGAGTTACTCATATGTCTAGTTGGAGTTTGATGAGTTGTAACCTTCGGGCATGACTCTGATTTATATTTATATAGTTTGTATTCTGTTTAGTTTTCCGCTGTTAGTTTAGTATTTGTTGTTTATTTTATTACGTTCTTCTGTAGTCTAGAGGTGTGATGTCACGTGACAGTAGTGTGACCCTACGGTCCATGGAGGACATATGGTGATCATTATGATCCTGTTGCTCGATTTTAGCTTGGCCAGCTAGGATCGGATTTCAGGGGCGTTACAGTTGGTATCAGAGCTTAGAGTTCGTTTGTCCTTTAGAGAGTACCTGTGAAGTCTTTAGGAGTATGAGCAACCATTGGTAGAGTTTACTTTAAACTCTGCTTGAGTGAGGATCGTTTTGTTTGAATGAGGTTGTGTTTTATTGGTATCTTTGTGTTTGGTTGAGTTTTTATATATGTATAGATATATATATTATTTTGTTTGTGGTGAGGAAGTACTTTTAGATATTATTGCATTATTATTATGTGCTTGTTTTGCCTCATTTAATATTTCTTGGTGTAACATATGATTTGAAAATATACAGTGTGGATAGTTACCTTCTGGAAAGAATGGTTGAATTAAATCCTTGTGAGGATAGTTTGGTTGATGCCCTTGTTATTTGGGATGGTATTCTAGATGGAATGAGGATTGGTTGCAATCATATTGGCGAACGTTGTTGAGAGATTTGATTTATTTTGTTGCTTATATTTATTTAAGTATAATTGAAGCATGTTCATGCATTTGAGATTAGAAGATGTTTGAATGAGCTTTATATCACTTTTAATATGATTAGTTAAGTATATATTTCTTTCTTTGGAATGGAAAATACTTGATGATTTTTTGTTTTGAAAAAAAAAAAAAAAAAAACTTGAAAGAAAAGTTTTTACTTTATAAGCATAATGTTTTTAAAATATTTGAGATTTGTTCCTTGATTTTAAAGCATTGATTGTCATGTTATATGGAAATATGGGTATATTTTTTTTTTTAGATAAAAAAATTATATTTGAATTTGGAAGATAGAAGCATGATAAATGTTCTTTATGAGATCATGTTTATTGATGAGATATGTGTAGAATACACAGGTTAATTTGATTGGAAAATTCTTTGCATAAGAATTTTGTAATATATATATTCTTGAGATGATTAAGCATAATGGTATAAATTATTTATGTTATTGATAAGATTGTTGAGGGAGATTACATATCTTAGTTAAAAGATATATGTTGCATTGCATGCGGAAGTAATGATAAAGATTAATTGGATTTATATGATATGTTTATTGCATTCTTTAGAATGACTTGATTAAGTGGAAGCGAGATTAAAATTTGAAGAGAATAAAGTTTTGATTGCATGTTGTAAGATTTGGCTAAGGTAGAGTTAAATCTATAAATATGCTAGTATATATCAATTGCGATATATATTTTTTTGGTAGAAAGTATGAAAGAAGTATTCGTTTTGCATGTTACTGTTACTGTTCATACCTGTTACAGAATTTTCCATTTGGAATTTTCAAAAACTTTCTTCTGATGGTCTGTTGATAATTCAAATACGGTCGTTTTAATATATAGTATGCATCGTTTCAATATTTGGTTGGAAAGTTATGATTTTTCTCGTAAAACTTATGTAGATTTTACTGATTACAATTTTCATTAAAATTAGTTATGAATTTCGAAAACATTTCTTCTGATGAACTGTAGGCTTTATCTCTACAAAGATTTTGACATATTGTACATATCGTTTGGATTAGCAGTTATTAAGATATGAATTTTTGATCGAGTTTGGTTGGATTTTAATTATTGTTTGTTCCAGAAAAATATATCCGTCAGTCTTTTGGAAAAACTTTCTTCTGATAGATTGTAGATTATTTAATTACGAGCATTTTGATATACTACAAGTTTTGTTTGGATCAATCAGTAAAAAGATATGGTTCTTCTTGTATACATTTAATGTAATTCCAGTATTTCAGCCTTTCTGCTCGAAACTGTCCGAAATTTTCAAAACTTTCTCTTAGATTGTGTGGAGTTCTTTAATACGATCGTTTGGACATATAATTCGCTTTATTTGGAATTTTGGTTAGAAAGTTATGAATTTTTGAATATTATGCCACGTTTAAGATAAAATTGGTGATATGCATGTTAAAGCATCGTTGAGCTTTGAATAATACAACATCACTCCATTCATGACAATAACAATGTAAAACTCTGAATAGTTATCTAGTTTATTTATTTATAATAAATTTTGTCAAAACATAACATAATTTTGATTATATAAAATATTGAGTAGTTATGGCATAGCATTGAATAAATGTTGGGTTATATATTTGATAATATAGTTCGCATGAGTTAATAATTATTATCTTTCTTATTATTTTATTTCGATTTTGCATTGTATTATACTTGCTTTATGCATAAATAGATATTATGATAATTGTGAATAATTATTTAAATAACATGTTCCATGTTTTGTGTAGAAACATGAGTAAAGTTTGATTAGTTAGCTTAACATGTTAATGATTCAGTTCAAACCATGATTTGAAAATTTTGATTTATTGAAAAAAATATGTTTCTGCAATATTTTGAATAGTGATGATTTTCATAGAAATTTAAGCATTGTATTTCGGTAGTTGGAATTCTTAGCGCGTACAAGCAAATTGGATATTTTGTAACTGTTTTAATCGCAAGAATGATATAACTGAAAGCTCTTAATTAGTAATCCATTTTTGTATACATGAATAACCAGGTTGAAGGATTATTTTTAAATACAAATTATTGTATGCTTTTAATTATGCCCATGCACCTTATACGCATGTTATAGATGAACATAAATGTATTAGTCTTTCTTTAGGAATTTGTCACGAAGATTTTTTCTGGATGGTATACGATAACACTATGTACTAGTACGATGCATTTTAATTGGATAAGAATTCGAACTTGATTAGAAGAATAAATTTTTTTTAATTATGCCAAAAAAGTTTATTAGTTTGGTAATGTGTACAAAAATCTTATAGTGGATATATTTATATTGAGGTTTTGAACTTGCTTATTTGGGTTGTGCTAGTATGTTTGCGATACGTTTTGAATCTTACTTTGGAAGGTTCATTTATTTGAGAAAATAAAATAAGAAAGATCTATGTTAGACGGTTGTAGGGGTACTATATACAACATACATGTGGCACCATCTCTACCGTCCATCATGGTGCCACATGTCAACATCTAATGGGCTCTCTCTTGATGACACAAGTTACAAAGTTAAAGCCAATTACTACAAAGATATTCTCTCATTATTACCCTAGTAAATGCTAAGAATGGAGTTACATTGTAGCCTATAAATATGAAGGCAAACTACTCATTCTAGGCATGTTCTGATCTTCTCACAGGTTCTCATCTTCTCACATGTTCTGATCTTCTCACATGTTCTCATCTCTTCTCACATGTTCTGATCTGCTGATAGTGGAATGCTCTCAACACTATCTCGTGGTGAGGTCTCATGATCAACGACCTCCCCAATCTCTCATGATGAGACCTCACCTCTCAGGTCTCATCTCTCTCGAGCTCTCCTCATAATCGAGCTCCCATTTTGTATCACCACCACTACTATAATAAACTTCTTTCTCCCTCTCCGTGGATGTAGGCACAATTGCCGAACCACGTATACAATGGTGTTCATGTCTCTACTTTATTATTATTGTTCATATCATTTACAGTTTACACATCATCTTTCATTAATGTATTGACCAACCTCACAAATATGGTTAATACAACGGTTAATGTATGTATGATTATTTTTTATATTCAATTTAGAATTAAAAATAGAAATTTGGATATGTATTATTATTACACTAAGGTTGTTTTGATCAATATGGCTAATACATGAGTAAATGGTTTGGTGGTGTTCCTTGATTGGAAGTGACAAAATTGCACACTCTACACTCCCCAATAGCTGACACTGCTTTTACTAGGAGCTAGTTAACTCTAGCATGACTATGTGATATATTAGAGATGTACGTTGTTTATCCATGTTTATTTTTTTAGGATTGAGGTTATACGTTATGATAATAACATTTACATTCTCTTACGGTTGGCAGAGCTTGACCCCATGAGTTGGGTAGAGATTTCTACTATTTGTTATTGGTTTATCTATTAAATATTGATGAATTTTAGATAAGAGTGATGGATGCTCTAGCATAATTGGATACATACCATGTGTACTGGGATTGTTTTGGATAGGGTAGTGTCATATTATGATATTTAATTTTGTTTAAATACTCTTATGAGTTGTTGGCTATGTGTAGCTATTTGGTGTGTGCGGGTCTCGCGTACCCAAGAAAACACAAGAGATGATTGGAGTCATGTATTGACTAAGCTAATGCTTGTGATAATGATTATAAGTTTGGACATTGAATGTTTTACTCATAAGGTTGATAGAGACTTGTCTCCTTTATTTAGTCTTCTGATAGACATTTATATGATATAATCATTTGACGCATGTATATTACTATTTACATATCAAGAATGGTGATGTGCAGTTGAATGTATCGAGACACTTTTCATATGGTACCCTGACATTCTCCTGGCACTTTGTTGTATTGTTAGATGCATATGTATTAACAATGTTTTATATCGAGCTATATCATAAATCATAAGATGAATGATTTCTTTTTAGTCGATATATTGTTTACCTAGCTTTATTTTGATGTTTGATTTGAATCTCGATGACGAGATTCCTCTTGTTAGGGGGGTAGAATGTAATACCCGGTATTTTGATAGGCTTGTGCTTAATAGAAATTGGATTTCAATTTGGACTTCTTTGACTGTATAAATGGGTTTTATGAATGGGATTAGTATTATGCCTTTGGACTTTATTTTAAACTCATCTTTAGGTCCACATAAACAAATATTAATATATATAATATTCTTAGTTATTCAATGAAAATGAGAAACCCTAGATCTTAAACTTGAAGAGAAATATATGGATTCCCGTTTTTGATAACACCCTGTTAGTATTTCGGCCATAACTCTCTCTAAAGAACTCGGAATGACCTGAATCATATGTCATTAGAACCCTATTAAAAATACGCATCTGAACATATAACGTAGAGCATGTGAATCTTCAAGATGAGACCTGTGTGACTGATTCTTTGGAGGTCAGAAAAACTGTGACTGATTTGCAGTATGGTGATTTTGAGTTGGGTTCTTCGTATATTTGGTATTTGGTGGTCTTCTTATGAGGCAAGTTATATTACTTGATATTTTCTCTTAATTTTCAGATTAGGTTGAAGTGTTAGTTTGGTTAGTATGTTTAGATAGTAGAATTATAATTGATTCCCATAAAAATACATGTTTTAATAATTAGAATTTGAGAAATATGCAAACTTGTTAATATTTAGTTATTCATATTGCTGAAATTTATCTTAGAATCATGTTAATATTTTTAATGTGTGGAATCAAAGCATGTGTATTAAATTAGAATGTTCTATTACATATCAGATAGTTTATTTGTTTAATTAAGAAGTGAATTAAGCATATACGTATGTGGACTTACGGTTAAAAGTTTATTCATAATTTGGGTTGGTTTATAATGTTTCTTCGAATGAATTAGAATGAATGAAACACCGTTGAGTGGACTGAACAATAAATAGTTACAGTGGAGTGAAGGATAAATACACTTCAGAGATGACTAAGATATTAGTTTTTGAAAGTGGATGTGATGATTATTGTTATTGTTGGTGCATTTTTATATGATCAGATTGGAATGATTTTGAATGATGATTATAAATCAGATTGGACCTTGTGGGAATGAACTGGATTTGATTGATTAGATTGATTTGGGCGTGTTAGTTATACTAACACAGGACCCGTGGATTTTGGGCATGTTAATTATTATAACACAGGACCCGTGGATTTTGGGTGTGTTAATAATTATAACACAGGACCCGTTGGGAGACGTCCCTAAGTTGTGTCACATCACATAGCTTGATGAGTGTATGGCTGCGATGCGTACGACTCGGTGCTACTGCACAACTTGGCAGTTGTTGCATGGATTTGGCTTGATGTAATATGATGGGTTGGAATTACTGGACTTGATCTGATATTGCAGATTGATTGATTGAGATAGACTTTGATTATTTGATTATTGGAACTAGAAACATGATTGACATTACAAATTTCCAGAGATTGATCTTGTTGATTTATTTATCATTGTTTTAAATGTTAGAAGAAATTGATTAGTATTTATAATTGTTTATCTCTAGGATGCGCGGATTCCTTTTCTGGGAATTAAGATCGAACCTCAAGTTTTGTAACTTGCTGGCGTTTAACGTCTTCCATTTTCCCTTTTCAGGATACAAGTGTTTTAGAGATGAAGTGTTCGATAAGAGCTTGGTGGAGGTTGTCTTGAGTTGCTCATATGTCTAGTTGGAGTTTGATGAGTTGTAACCTTCGGGCATGACTCTTATTTATATTTATATTTATATAGTTTGTATTCTGTTTAGTCTTCCGCTGTTAGTTTAGTATTTGTTGTTTATTTTATTATGTTCTTCTGTGGTCTAGAGGTGTGATGTCACGTGACAGTAGTGTGACCATACGGTCCATGGAAGGCATATGGTGATCATTATGATCCTGTTGCTCGATTTTGGCTTGGCCAGCTAGGATCGGATTTCAGGGGACGTTACACTCTCTTTTCAAGTTATAAGCTAAATTTATCTAGTAATTTGGTCTGACAGGTGCTGATATTGTTACCACTGGCAAGCATTGCATTTTGAGTTATTAAGAGGCTTATACAGCTAACACCTCTGTCACACAAAGTAAGATTTTCTATTTCCTTTCCTTTTGTGTATTTTTTGTATTATATAGTCGCAATTTATTTCATGCTTTAGCTAAGATTTGGTATGGATCATTAGGTTGAGATTTGAGATCTAATCATAGCCCTGAATCTTAAAAAGATAGCATACAAAAGTGACAAGCGATGTTGTATCCCTGGTCAAATAAACTGGTAAAACGCAACCCATAGGTGAAAAAATCGTTTTAGTCCGGATATCCGATCTCCAAAAAACCGGATTATTCCGCGAATATCCGACCTCCCATGTCGGATTTTTGAGGTTTGGTAAATTCACATGTACCGGAATTTTTCGCGGATATTCACGAATATTCGCGAAAAATTCGGAAAATTGGGAGGTTTTCTGCACTTTTCGTGTTTTTCTTCTGATTTCGATATATAAACTTATAATTAAAAGAAAAACATACATTACAAATTAAACACACGACAAATCATACAAGGAAGCTAAGACGGAACTATTACACAAGATAGTTTTACTCATAGGTGAAAAAATCGTAAATATCGGGCGGATATTCATAGAACTTTTATATGTTTACAATACAAGAACTAAACACAAACAACCTCATTACAACTCAACCCATAGTTTTATTCACTACACAAAAACAAACCTTGGATACAAACAGACAACAAGTGAATGAAAACTTTATAAAAGTGAGAGAGAACTTCACTTTGGCATGGGCGTGCTTTTTTTTTCGTTTCTTTCTGATATATTGCTCTTGGAGGGCCATGAAGTTCGTCGCGAAAGTTTCCAAACGTTTAGTGCCTTTTGGACCTTTTTTTGATAATCTCATCGAAAATTCTAGTACGGGGGAATTAAAAATAAATGTGTTAATTTTATAATCGAAAATTTCATAAATTTCGATAAATATCGGTTTTTACCGAATATTTCGTGAATATCCGATAAATGCCGACCGGCATGGGGTGTTTTAAATTCCGTTTATATGCCGTATGCCGTACCGATCCGATCTCCAAAAAACCGGAATATTTCGTGAATATCCGGTCGGCAAAAACGATTTTTTCACCTATGACGCAACCACAACAAACAATCCTGTAACTAGTAAACACGTCAAAAAAGAAGTCAAGGTCTTTCATAACAGATTCCCAAGAGAAAAGAAAGTGCGAATGGAATGACCCTGTAGTCCTGCCACCTCTTGCACCAAAGGGCAAATCAATCTTTCAATGTCAAGGATCACATAATCGACATCTTGCGCCTCTTCCTGATGCTTCGAAGGATCACAAATTGTATGATGCCCCATATCCTTGCCTTAATACCTGTGGCTCATCCTCACTGGCTCCACATATAAAATTGATCACCAACTGACTCATAACCCACTCATTCTACAGACCCAGACCGAATGAAGTAACCTCAAATAGAATATGAAAAGCAGTAATGAATCAACACATGGTTAACAGACTCCCGGCTCCGTGCACAGAGAACATAATGATCTTACAACGCTACAGAGGTAATCTATGGTCACATTTTGCTTGAAAATCTATTAAACCAAACTAAAGGTGTTTTATGTTCCAAAAAGGAAATTAAATGGGCGACATCCCTCTTAGCAATGGAATTCTCCTATTTCGTGTTTTCTTTTTCTGCCAATCTGCTGATGGGTATATTCAAACATTAGGATTTAATTTTGTGGTTCAAGTTGCCATTCTACGATCAATGTTTCAATAGAAACTTCCCCAAATTGAGTTTGTGGGTGCTAAAAGCAAAAAGGAGAGAATATAAAATTAAATAGTAAGTGAATGATCAGCCACATTATGTTCATGTCGATGGTTTTTAAGATTAAAAGAAAAGAATGAAAGAGAAAAGAGGAGAAGATTCAATGGTATCACGTGTGAAAATACCTATATTGCTGTTTATAGATTTTGGGTCCTTCAGCAACATTCCCAACAAAAATTTTGAGGGTTTTATTCCGACTTGAAATAGTACATAGCACATGACCACAGTGATCTGAAATCACTTCTATCAGTATGCCAATAAAAAAAAAAGTTGGAGTCTTATGTTTACCACCCAAATGGACAAAACACGATTAGCACTGAAGCCCAAAGTTACACCATATTAATTGAAGTTACTTTTGATAGGGTGTCGATATATGAATGGGTCACCTGGGATAGATGCTATATTACATAAGCCATATTTCATTGCTTATTGCTTTGGAAGATGCTCTTGTTTGTTGGAGTGCTGGGTTCTTAGTTGGTATGAATGACCTGATATGTATTTTGTTGGTCATGTTCCCCTCTTCATTCGTAGCCTTTTAATGATTTCTAGGTTACTGTGGAGCACATGGATCGTTTTTCTGACGAGTTTGGGACTGAAGAGGTCAATGACAATGATGACAAGAATGACTTACCAAACAATGCACTTATCAAAGGAAGCTCGAAATCACAGAAGTCTTCAAAGCCTTCTGACTTTCAATTGCTTTTTGGTGGGAACAACAATGATAATTTCATGATAGGGATTAAGTTTACTAGGTAAAGTTTCTACTTGGATTTATATATTTTTTATATGTTATTCAGATTTTTCTATGTTACTAGGCAAATGGAATTTTTACCATAAAAACTATGTACAGTGACATAGACGCGTAGATTTAGTGGACATTGTAAATATGTTGATACTAGATAGCTTGTGATCTTGGTTTCTGTATATAACTGCAATAATTTGTCACTGACTCACTGTAGGCCTGTACATCCTTTTATTATTTACCATTTTCACGTCGGCAAGAGGGTTATGATGATTCTGGTCCAACATTTTATGCTTTTGACATCCTTTTGTTTTTCATGTGATTATCTTGTTTATGACATATAACCTTTTGTTTTGTTGTTTATATTGTCATCTTAGTATGTGAAAGATAGGAACAGATGGAGGAACACATTACTTAAATTTTTGTATGATCTACCTGCAGGAGAAGCATAAAACTATACAGTGATTTCTACTCGTCAGATATAATTGTTGCTTCTCCTATGGGGATAGTTAAAGTAAGTATTGTATTTGTAACTTGTGATTTACTTCAAAGTTTCTTCGAATAAGTGATCATGATATTGGTGGATAATGCAATTGTTTTAAGTTAATATTGCACTGTTTATGTTCACAAAAACAAAAACATATCCTCGTGTACGAACTCTAGGCATTTGGTGGGTGATGTTACCCCACATGTTACTGAAGTGTGACGCTGTCATTCTGTTAGGTGTAAATGGTTTGGATTCCTTTTGTCCATAAAGATTTCAAGCCTCAAGGTCGTAGGATATAAACCTTTGTTTGTTTTATTTCTTTACTCTGTAGGGATGGAATTTATAATATCTCAAAAGCAAAGTAGTTGTGGTAACCTCTGACTACAATAAGGGGAAAAACATACGTTGATGGAAGTTTTGTACACATAATATTCCTACCTAAGGTATGCTCCACTGTTCGACGAGCTTTAGACAAAAGATAGAGGAGGTCCTTTATGAATCACTGTAATTTCAAAGCCCAAATGCTCTTTTGGCAAAATGGGCCTGTAACGCTCCAACCATATGCCCCACAATTCGAACTTAACTAGAAGAGCATCTACTTGTTTGTATACTTGAACAGTTGAACTAACCCAAGATAACCCCAGACCTCTAATAGAAGAAAAACTACATTGCCACCAAGACGAAGAACAAAAAGGCAGACAGTTTTTTCTTCTCTTATACTCCAATAAAGAAAGCTATTATTAATTGAGGTTTATTTATCAAAGAGCAGAATAGTTAGTGGTCTTTTTACTAAGTCTAAGGCACAACCGAAAAACCTGCGGCCTCTAATGTTCCTCTTTTTAAGGTTGGGATGGATGGACTCCAAGCTCACAATCCACACTAGTAATAGGTCTATCAGTGTTTTAGTTATGCGTGTGAAGTATGGTATGTAGTGCAGTATGCAAATAGTTCTCAGCAATCAAAGAATTAGTGTTACTAGTTCTAGTAGACATCTTATCATCGGATGGCTCATGGATGTACATATATATGTGTCATATTAAATATGGATATACAGTGCAGTAAATTAATTTTGAGCTGAAAAATAGCCATTTCTTGTGACATTTTTAATGATGCTAATTTGGCACTCCTCGTCTTCTTTATATCAGTTTTTTCAGACTCATCAACTAAATCAACTAAAGATTAACACTGCATATTCTTTATTCACATTTATCAGAAAATTGAGCAGGCCGAGTATGACAAAGAGAAAGATGTCGACTATCTCTCATCCATCGAGGTACTGCCCTGACCCCTGTGTTTTATTTTAATATATAAAATTTCTATTGACCATGTATCTTGTGTCCATTAGATCTTCTCTTAATTGGATTACTCCCTGGATGCATAGCATGGTGAGCAAAAAACTTCTATATTGGCGAAGATTAATTACTGTTGAAGCCTTTTTATAGCTGCACACCTAGTTAAATGTCTCATCTAGAACTTAACATTCTAGCTGATACCCCAACTTCTTGATTATGGATTGAGGTGGAATTTGTACAAAATAGTGCCTCTGATTCTGAAAAAGAATGTGGATGAATTGAACATGTGCGGACGTATAATGAAGACTTTATGAGATTGTCCAGTCAAGAACCAAATCTCTTTGACATGACCTGTGTTGATCACTAAGATCATATCACTACAATGGGTAAAAATAACAACCCAAGCGATCTCATTTAGTGAAGGGAATGATTTACTGAGCGATATTGGATTTTGAAGTTCAGAAGTTAATAAATAGCGAAGAGATTCGGTAATGAAAATTCGAAAACAACAACATGATCTCGTGGGGGCACACACACACTTTGTAAATTGTTCTGTTACTTCTGAACCGTACCTCTATACCTAGTATCTGCATCAAGCTCCTTGCTGTACATTATCTTGCACTGTACCTAGTATCTCCTGTAAGTATTGAGTGACCTCTCTCATAATATAGTCTCTTAAGACAGCCTAAGGTCTAGATTCATCCTTGAACCTTCTGATGCGCTCCTTCCAAATGAGGTCAGACACTTTGTTAACTTCATCTGAGACATCATTACTACTGCATAGTGTGAACAGTTTCAATCACTCCCAGTTGACATTGTTATCCCCAATGTTATTATAGTCCTTTTCTTGGTTTCATGCTATTATAGTGTTCGAACTTCTTATCTTGATAGTTCAATACCAAAAGTGTCCAATGATATCCTTCTGCTTGGTGACAATTCTTTGATGTATTCATAGGGATGAACACATATTTGATGTCGTCAACCAACTCCTTCTCGAAGACGTCATGCAATGTTTTTTGCACGCATTTCTTTTGGTCGGCCTTGAGATGAGTCTATATTTGAAAACAAGTTTTGATAGCATGTTAAGAAATGGACTCAATAGGCAAATTTATAAAACGAACTTAAACTTTAAATTAGTTATACCCATGCAACAGAAGACACATATAAGGATTTTGCTCCCTCGGAAGAGTGTTTCTTCAACCATTTCGAATAGAAGTCAATAACCTTGAAAAAAAAAATGAAAATAAGTTCGAATGACTAACTTTATAACAAATCAGCAATTACAAGATTCAAGATACGAAAAGAAAATTTCATGATAAATAACTAATCTTATTATAGTTTGACCCAACAGAAAATAAGTTCTTTACATTTATGATATATTTTAACAAGTTTCGTGCTGTTAAAATCAACATACCTCACTACTTGTGAACTTATCAAACATTAAATCTTCTAGTAGCCTTCCTTGGATTGTCAGGGTATCATCCATATATGCATTGGAGCTGCATATTAAAAGAAAATTTATCACTTTCATTGTCCAGGGAAGTGTTTGCAAACGGATAGAGACAAAAAATTTATCACTTCCATTGTTAAAATATAAAAATGACAGCAAAATAAAATCATGTTTGTTAACTTACAATTTATTGCAAAGTGAGAAAAACTGCAACACTGTAGCCTTTTCTTTTTCCTCGAAATAATTGTAGTGGCGACTATCAGTTATGTTTCAAAGTTGACAAGAAGCTCCAGCCTCAACACTCTTGCTTACAGTCACAATCTTTTCCACTTCAATAATTTCATCGTTGTTTTCAGCCTTCTTCTTTCTTCCTAATTTCAATGTTTTGCTTTTGATAACTTTTGCATCCTCCACCTTTCTTGGCGCCTTTGCCCTTAAGCAATACTGTTTCTTTTCATTCTCGACTTCAACATTTTTTTGTTGTGTTTCTTTTCTTTTCAATGCTAGCTTACTCTTGTATGTTTTCACTTGTCCACGCTGATTTCCAACCTCAGCTGCATCTTTGTTTTTAACTTGCATTTGAATTTCAATTTCAGCACCAGCTTCATCTTTTTCGTGAACATGGTTTAGATTTTCAATCTCAGCTTCAGCTTCATCTATGTTCTCAACTGTGTTATCACCATCACTAACGCCATCATCAAAATTGTTGACAGAAACTTCATCTTCACGCTTATTTGGTATACTCTCCTTTTCAAGCTCATTAATTTTTCTTTGTAGCTCCAGAATTTGACCTTCGTAGTTCTCTTTCATTTGTTACATTTGCGTAATTAACTCCTCGTGATCTTTGAGAATTTGATCATAATCCTTTGGTTGAACTTCCTCTTGGATGGCTACTTTTTCGAATAGTTGTTTCTCTGCCTCCGTTAGATCTTGGAAATCTTCCTTGATCTGGTTAAAAGAACAAAAACAAGAACATAAATCATTAGTTTTTTATTTTATTTTTTAAGTAGGCAGATAAGCATTTGCATACAGTACATATATGTGTTTGCATGTTCTACATGGAGGTATACTAGTTTATTAAAAATAAAGATAAAAATAAAATTTCAAGGAATTTTTTTCTTCATTGGGCTATATTTGAACAATGCAGAGAAATCAATGTAGAGAAATAGTACAATGTTTGCATAATGAGCAGAATTATTTTTTCATATTGTCCAATGAGGTGTTTGCAAACAGACAGCGATAAAAATAAAATAAAAACAGGTTTTTTTCAATACCTTGTCCTTTGCGATATTCTCTAGGAAGTCATTTTTCCATTTCCGTGAAAGCTTGGTGAAATTCCATCTTCCAATTCTTGGAGTGCCAACAATGTAGCCCTTTCTTGGTTCTAAGATGCCACTGATCTCACATATCCATACCAAGAGAGGAATGACGCATGCCGCGTTGACAGACATGGGTTTGTTGGTATGCTCCTTGATCTTTTCCATTAACTTGTCATAAATCACATGTGTCCAGCTGATGGAATTCATGGTCTGAAGACTCTCAATATTTGAGATAAAAGATAGCCCTATGTTCGTGTTGGAGTTTGTGAAGAAGAGTGTCGCTGCCAGAAAAACAGCTACCATCCTACAGAAATGATCATGTTGATCATTTCTGGTCAACAAGAGATTGAGCTTAGCTACCATTTCTTCTTTCTTGATGACTGAGTTCTTTGCAAGGTCTAAGAACTTGAGAAAAGATGATGATTCTGGATCGTACTTGAACCTTCTAAATACATCAGAGACTCTCTTCCCATCCACAGGCAAACCAAAAGCCAAGGACACATGTTCCGGTTTGAATTTCACATATTTGGCGTTTTCTTCTTGCCCAATTCTGAACGCCTCCTCTTCATGTGAATATCTACTTATTATCTATGCCGTCAAGGGCGGAGCGAAGCGCCAGGCGCTCAGATTTCTGGGGACCGCCTCAACCGCTCAGGCGGCGCTCTGATCAGACCACACAGTACACTTTACAGTTTAGTAAAACAGTATTTCTTTTCCTTAAAATTTTGATCAGAACAGTATTTGGCATGAGAAAATCAAAAAAGAACTTTGGTTGGTTGGAGTTTTGTGAGTTCACAAGTACAAATTGGTGAGTCCAGAGACGTGTAAGTGGAGCCAAATAATTCTGCTCTTTTATCTCATCTCACCACAAAGTCTACCTGATATGAAACTGTAGTACTTGATCAGCTCTTTTTAGTAAACTTCAATCAAACGGTCCTGATCAATTCAGAGCTTTTAGTAATGGTACCACACACTGACTGAAGACTAGCAATTGATGATTGAGAAAATAGTATCATCATTCGCCGGTACAGGAGTCAGGATGATGAGAACGTGAGAGAGAGAGAGACCAGAGGTTGAGAGAGAACGTGAGAGAGAGAGAGATACTGCTGCAGAAACCAGAGGTAGAGAGAGAACGTGAGAGAGAGAGAGACCAGAGGTAGAGAGAGAACATGAGATTTAGATTTTTTTTGGGCTTTTTTTTATTTGGGCCGCTTTGAGCGCTTTTGTATGGGCCGCTCTTAACAGAGCGCTGGACCTGAGCGCCGCCCAGGCGGCCCAAGGCGTTTTAGGCGCTAATTTTGCTAAGCGGAGCGGTCTTCTTTAGAAATAGCGCCTAGGCGGCGCTGAGCGGCGCTCAGGCGGCGCCCCTGACAGCATAGCTTATTATGCATTTAATAAGTAATACACCCATTTAATTCAATGTAAGCAATGCATTAATTCCTCTGCATACCTGAATAGCTCAATGTAATTCATGCAATGATTTTTATGCATTTTCAAACAACATGATCTATGAAAACTAATACACCCATTTAATTCAACTGTCACATAATTGGTTTTAAGGACAACATAAAACTCAATTTAATAACAACAAAAAACTTGGTTGAAAGTGGGAGTGGAAATTTCAGCACCTTTTAAGTAAAGATGGGGAGCCAAGAACAAACTTTCAATGCAACATACAGACAACTTCCAATGCAAAATTTAAAATGCAAAGGAAAAAAATGGCCAGATCTGAAACAAACATCATCCGAACTGTCGGAATTAAAACCAATTCAAAATAACCATAGAAACATGATTTGCAATGACCTCTAACTACTTCCTGTGCAGCCTCTCAAAGCAGGAACTTTCAGAGAAATGGATGTTTTGGTCAGGGAATTAAATTCAGTGTAGGAAATGCATTGATTTTTGTGCACCTGTGAATATGTCCATTTAATTCATGTAATGATATTTGTACATATCTTCAGTTTCATTAACACTCTCACTTCTATTTATTCCACCAGATTCAAAGTCTCTGGATGAGCTAACACTCTTTTCCTTCAGAATATTGCATGTCGTTCTATCAACTAAACTGGTCAAATTGTTTACAAAACTGTCATCTACAAAATCAGACATTAATTATTTCCTGCAATAACATAAAAAACAACACAATCAAAACTTCTTTCAAAAATCAATATATAAACTTAATTGAAACTGGTCAGTCCGTGGTGGAGGATGCAAAAATATCTTTTCAAACCTATCTTTGTTCAATGTCAAGTAAGATAAAGACAACATTCTATACTCATTGCAAAAAATTATGTGTATCGAATACATTAAGTTCTATGCATCAAATAGTTGTTCGAAAGTTGTGAAAATTATAAGAGAAATTATTAAATAATTGATTTTGAAGAAAAAAATATCTAAAAGCCAGTGTGCTTGCAAACTCAAATCAGAGGAAAGAAAACAAATAGTTCAATCCAACCAAAGAGATCTCTACAACAATTACAAACAAGATTTCGTACAACTAGCAAACAACCAAAATACAAAACACAGCATAAAAAACAAATAGTTCAATCCAACCAAAGAGATCTCTACAACATTTTCTCTAACACTAGCAGCATTAGTATTATACTTAGTAATAATATGGGTTCCTTTAGGCACCCATATTGAGATAAGAAATTATTAAGTTTATCATTACCACCAGCTTCCATTTTTTTAAGTTGGATTTCAGACCAAGAATACATAGTAACTGATCTAACAAAACTAATAGGAACACCAAGACCATGATGTTTACCACAACATTCTAAACAAATAAATATACCATATGATACTGACGCCCATTGTGGGTTTTTTTGTGAACAATCTACACATGTTTTCACAACCAAAATCAGGGGGGAAAAAAAATTCAATCCAACCAAAAAGATCTCTACAACAATTGCAAACAATATTTTGCACAACTAGTAAACAACCAAAATACAAAACACAACATCAAAATAGTTCAAAGCTTAATGAATCACCATACTCTCTATAAAAGAATTCAAGGCAAAGAACTGTTTGTAAAGAAGATGCAATAACTTTCAAATCTAATCATAATCCCACCATTGCAAAGAATTCATACCATCATTTGTAGAAATCAAAAAAAAAAAAAAACCCTAGAAATGGAATTAATCAAAGAGTTTGATTAATGTTGAATTCAATTACTTACTTGATATGAACTAGATCTCTATAAAGTGCTTCACGCCGTTTTCAATGATTTGCAATGTTGATAGAGAAAGGAAGAGAAAGACTTGTTTTCGCGAAGAGAAAAAGAAAGAGTGCTAAGAAATGGAAACTTCTCGCGAAGAGAGAGAGAAAGAGGGTTTTGGGATTTTGTGGGTATTTTCGTCAAACAAACAAATTTGATCGGGCTCGTTTTTGTCGGGGCCTTTTTTACAAATGGTTCCTTAGTTGGGCCAATGTTATATTTCAAACCCTTAAAGGGGTCCCTTTTTTTTTCCCTGAGTTTTTATTATTATTATGAAGGTAAAGATATTTTATTGATAAGCTCAACGAATTACACAAAGTAGAGGACAAACGCGCTACAAACTGCGCGGCAAGTCCTTTCTGGATAGCAAACCCGATTCTCCTAAATACATATTCGTTCGAACCTGCAGTCATCACGTTGCTATCCATTATCTTCTGCACTCTCCTGAGGAGCTCAACTGCTTCTGAGCCTAGCAATCCAAATGTGTCAAATGCAAAAGGGATGAAACTATGTTGGTTAGCCCTACAAGCTCCGTCATGTTTCTCCACTTTTGTCGCTGCTGCATTGCTAGCTGCTAGCCCCACCTCAAAGATCCCAGCACTCAGTCCAACCATCGGAGACACCCCTGTAACATCAACACACGCATGTTTACCTTCAGACCAGTTATAGACCAGAATATCAGCAGGACGTAATGTCGATCTTCCTTCCTTAGGATCAGTAAGAAAGTTAACAGGAGCCTCCTTCTTAACCTGTACGCCAGCCCGCTAGAACACATCACACAAGATATCTCTAACGTGGTCATGCCTGTACTTGAAACCGGGGTAATGCTTACAATGTGCCACATGGTCCCCGAAAGCATCAAGTCTACTCTTCTTGCACACTGGACAAAGCTCACCATCTGAATATAGAGGGATCATCAATCGATAACGAAGAATGGCACGATATTCTACAGGCGTCATGCGTTGTCCAAGCCCTTCCATCGGGATAGCAAGGAGAAAATCTTTGGCATGTTCTGACTGCACACATCCAATCACGGCTTTTTGTCTAGCTGACAACTCAAATTCCCTCTCAAGACCAGAACTAATCTTGTTGTAGTATGCTTCCGCCAAGACATGTTGGGGTCTGAAGAGGACGGTAGCAGTTGGAGCAAGATTACTGAGATCAAAATCAAGTATAGAAAGATGTAAACTAGCAATGGCAGTATCGAAAACATTACCCATAGGTGGAGTGTCACAACCTCGGAGAATGTGGTCCTGGAGATCCTTGGTTTGCGTACGTGAGGCTACGAAAGCAAACTTCAGAACATCAGTAGCACAATAGATACCAAGTCCACCCATACGTAATGGGAGGGTTGCCATACGCCACTTTAGATCGCCAAAACCAGGTCCATCAGAAACCACAATATTTTGAAGGGCTGCACGAAGCTTGTGGTCAAACCATTCGGCTGTTTCCTGAACATAGTCAGGGGGGCAAGTACGGAGAGCAAAGGTGAGTTTAGATAATCCCATACAAGAACGTAAAAGTGCCAACTCACACTGCGGATCCTTTAGCTGTGGTAATAAGTCCATAAGTTGAAGTGTCTTATCCACTCATTGACGAACATTACCCACAATAAATGATGCATCAATACTTACAGCCCCTCCAAGCAACTTAACCCCTCGCTGAGGACATGATATACCAACCGGAAAGATATCTGGATAGGAGCAGTCAGGATCAACAGAAGGCTAGAACAACTCTGTCTTAGACACATTAAGCACGAGCCCAAGAGATGGTCCTCTTTCCTGAATGATACGAATAGCTCTAGCCACATGTTCTGTACTACCAATCAGAGTACCATCATCTAAGTACCATGCCTGCAACTCCAAGTGGCATTCTGACTGAATGCGGTGTATCAATGGATGCAAGACCAAAGCAAAGAGAAGAGGCCCCATAGAGCAATAGATGGACAATGATTGCGTACCTCCCGTAGCATAGCAGACCGATCAACAAGGTTAAAGGCATTCTGAAAGTCCACAAGCAGCATAGAAAGCGATGTGTCATCCTTGTTGGCATAAACCAACCGATTAACAGCATGCAAAATTGCCTCTGCTCCACCAGGCACACCAACCCCAAACTGAAAATCCTCTAGGTATGGGACAATATCCTTAGAAACTCCTCTCATGGCAACCTTAGACACCAGGCGACGCCAAACCATACCCACAGCTATTGGACGAATGCCGTTACCTGGCTTAAGAAGTGGGGTGAGCGGTGCACTAGCTATGAACTCTGCCAAGACCCGTGGGCATCGACCTTGTAGCCATAAGTTCACAACCGGTGTCAAGGCCTCCATAAGATCTGTGGCTACAGCGGATGCAGCCCCACTCATAGCATCCAATAGGTGTTGGGCCCGGAGACCATCTCGCCCACAAGACGTTTGGGGAAGGACCCGATGCATGATAATATCACATCCCTCTCAACTGACAAAGGTGACTCAAGTAAAGGAATGTCGGGGACAGATGGTGGTGGATGCTTCGGGTGTTTATCCTCTAAAGCCCGCTGCGTCTCTGGAGTGTTCGGAGCAACCCCTGATGATGCCAACACCTTCACGGCTGCTGCAAAGTGCCCGTCTGCAACCTTTTGCAAACACCGTCGTACATTCTTGCTTTGGGACTGTCGAGATGGTCGTTCCAACGGAGGCTCTGTGTGTGTGGCCCTCTCAATCAAATGAAATATACCCCCAGGCTCGTTCCAAATAGAGAGAGCCTGCAAAATCTGATTCTGCTGGAGATATTTCCGAGCACCAGAACGACGCTCTTGGCGATTCTGCGGATGGAACACTTGCAATGTGCAATAGGGAAGCAGGAGCAATCTAACCCATGGCCCTGTCGACATGGGGTCTGCAGTAACCTCATACAAGACTGACTTCAATGCACAGGAGAATGCTAATCGACAAGGACGTGGAATACTTTTCACTGTGCGAAAAGGTCTACAGAAAATACGATCAAGTGATATCTCATCTAAAGAAGGTGCAACAATAGAAAGGTGAGTATCGATACCAGTGTCCCCTTCTTGTATTATTATTTTATTTTTTTTTGATAAAGACCATTGCAAGTTTGCAACATGTTTTTCATTGCCTATATGTTGATAGGTCCTCAATTTTTATTTTTATTTTTTTTTTCTAACAAAAGCAAGTTTTACCAAGCTTCCACTGCGACTCATCTTCTCCAGCAAACTCTCAAAAATATTATGCCAACACTAATAAGATTTTGATAAATAAGATATTAAGATCCCATCACATATATACATGCACTTGAAGTATATGGTTTATATAATTGAGTGCAAGTTTCTTTATCTAATCTTTTCAAAGACCCAAACGTTATAACTTCTAATGTGGAAAGCGTAAGACATATGCTTCCGGAATGCCCCTATACCCAGAGTGTTTGGTACAACAGCAACCTTAGCTTGAGACTTACCCACTTCAAAAATATGCCTACTATTGAATGGATAAAACTTTGGTTCATGCCTACCAAAGAATGGCTTGTTGAAAAAGAAAAATGGAGTTCCTTTTGTGTGTATGCTGCTTGGGAAATTTGGAAAAGTAGGTGCAAAAAGATTTTTGAAAATATTTTATTACACCCTACTAGAGTAGCAAAACTCATTGATTATAATGTTGCTAGACATCACAATGCATCCACCATTACACCTACTTGCAATAAACAGGTTGGACGAGCATCATGTGGCTCTATTTGGATTCCCCCACCACATGACTTCTGCAAAATCAATGTTGATATATCCTTCATCAACTCAGAATCTGTGATTCGTATAGGTTATCTCATTAGATCACACCATGGTATGCTTATTCTTGCAGGAACTGAAATCGGGAATGCAACCAATACTGAAGAAGCTGAATGCTATGGAATCCTCGCAGCACTCAGAGCAGGGCTCAAACAACAACTGAAGTACGTGGTACTCGAAACTGACTGTCAGAACGCTGCACTTTATCTGGCGGGAAGGGATGTTAATATCTCCTGGACTGCAAGCAGTATTCTTGATCAAGTCAAGAACCTTTCCTTATTTTTTACTTCTGTTAGTTTTTCTTTCTGTAATAGGACAGGGAATGAGTGTGCTCATTTGCTAGCTGCTAAGGCAAAACTGAGCAACATCAATCCCTGTACCTTTTATTTTCCACCAGTATGGCTGTGCTACCAACTGGAATTGGACTTGTTGTTCTGTAACAGTGGGTACCTGTAAAACTTCTTCTATCTATATTATGGTTATTAAAAATAAAAAAAAAAAAGGTGGGGTTATATACCAGACTCACAAGTCACAAATACATGATGTGAGTTGCCTTGACTTGCAACACACGCATAACTATAATTTGATACACTTTTTGCTTGCCGTGTTAAGTCATAATTCATAAGTCATGCTGGCGTGTAGGGAAGTTCAATCTTCCTCCCTTTACCTTCTTCCCTCTATTACTTCAAGCCTTTTCAAGCCTTCAAGCTGCTGATATTAATGTTAATGGTTTGGTGCTGAAAATCCGATTCAGGGTTCCAGCCAACCGGACCCCACCTTGGGCTAACCTTCTTTCCACAACAGGCAATCTTGATAGAAAGTAATCATCTGTGTAAAACAAAGATGGATGTAGAATATTGTCAGAAACATGATAGTAGTAACAAGTCAAGGAGGTTGATTGATTTCATATGCAGTTGCGCTTACTTCTAATTTGTTTTTTCCATTTTTTACAATAGCGCATCTAAAACTACAACATAGAAACTTGAGGCTTATCAACACACTTAATTCTAAAGAGTTTAATAGTAAAGAAGAGTGTTTTACTTGGTGCGAATTCTTCGTTAGAAATTATTATACCCTTTTTACAGGGAGTCAGGGAAGGGTGAGTAACAAAGTCATCAATATAACAGTGAAATATAGTGCATTACGGATAAGTGAATATAGTGCATTACGGATAAGTGAATTACGGATAAGTGAAGACTAAGGGTGTTGAAGTCCAGGAAACAAGGAGATCAGTCACGTCTTATTACTATTCATTCAAAACCCAAATAAATCAACCCCATTTGATGTTTTAAAAGTGTCATTTTAAACCAGTTCCCTTTTTTAGTAAATATGAAAATAAAAGTGAATTCGCATCTCGCAGCCTAAAGCCATGCCACTTACTTCCTGGCTGATATTCAAAGGACCTATACTTGAACATAAAAGAGGATAGAAAATACAGGGGCAAGTATTTCAAATATACATGTCTTTCTTGTATTACCCAGAATCCTGCACCATGCTCTTGGGCAGGAAGCGGGATGGCGCTATTAGTGTACGTCCAGATATTCCTAAATGCACTTGGCCATTCATCATCAGTCACAGCCTCTGGATAAATCATCCGTCACCTTATGGGCTCACCAGATTTCACATTATATATGTGTGGACTTCTCTACCAATAGAACTAAAGATCAAGTATATTATTCTATACTCGGCAAGATCCTTGTTGCTTTTATTTAAGTGTAGTTATGCTCATAAAATAATATAAAAGATACAGTCCACAGTCATGGTTCCTTTCTATGCAGTACATGTAATCTTGAAACCACACAACAGAACTCAGGCAATCCCATAATGCCACTATGCATAGTCCTACACAGACATTCTTATGAAGTTTCCAAGAGCCTAACAATGAGCGTGGCTCACATTATTTTCCTATCAGCAAATTACTAACTGTCTGATTCAAGAGAAAATGATTTGAGGACATGTAGGACATTACTGCCATCAACAATAACATGAGAAACAGATAAAGTAACAAAGAATGAAGACAACCCAGAAAGTCATCATAAAAAGGGCCCATTATGTTGGACAAAGCAATTATGCCTAGAATTTTATCAATACAGGCATTAAAAAAAAAGAAGGCAATTTTGCCCAAATTTTCGGCATGATCATACATTTCTTACTTACGTTTCAGGGAAAAATATGTAGGATAGATACCATAATCTTTGATTCTGAACATGGTTAAGATGTGAAAACGGCATGACACGGATTAGTACTGCTCTGAAATCTTAAAGTAATATATCAAATAGCATTCCTCAACACAAAAAGGGCTGCACTGGTTATCAAGATTCTTAGTTTTCACTCCGAGTTGTACAAAGAAATAACATCAAAATTGAGAATGCTGACATTCCAACTAATAAAGAATTTGGATCAAAAGTGCATCCAACAGTTCACTACGTCAGAATCTAGCAAGTTAAAACATATAGATAAATATCGTTATATCAGGAACTTTCTGATTGATTGTTTACGATTATGCAAATGTATTCCAGTGATTTCTCAAATATAGAATCCAGAATTCGTGGTTGTAAGAGAGTGGGCCTAGTGTTTTGGCCTTACCATACTAATAGAAACCCAAGCTTTAAGGTTTATAAAAAATTTGGATCTTTAGAGAGTTAGATCTATCTTCTTAAAGATATTAACGAACAATTAGCAGAACATGATGTAATTAAAACGAGTGCAGACTCGAGATACCTGATAGAGTGATTCCTGGTGTGGCGTTCCTATATGCATATTTGCATGCTAATCGAATGCTTTCCGAAGCATACCTGGAAAAATTTACTTGGTTAATTAAAGCTACACATATATTCTTTGTAAATGAGCATATGGACTCAACTCCTTAATTTCAAGCATTTTTATTCTTGCATATAATAGTGCCCCAGCTAATAACAATACAAGTAAATCTATATGAGCGTTTGTACATACATCTGACCCAGAATACCAGGGAAGATGCAGGTCTGTGCTTCTCCATATATATTTTGCGACTCAAGATATGCAAAAACGAACCCTATTCATTTCTTTTCCCCCTTATCATATACACATACAAAAAGAAGGTGTAGTTGAGTTATAAATTTAGTTGTGAGAAGGAAAAATCTCTCTTTTGTTTATAAACATAAAAATAAAAATAACTCTGACAGTGGTAAACCTTCATGAGAGTACAGGCAGATAAGGAGCCACTCTGTAGTAAGTTAAGGCGTGTGCTCCACCCAAAATTTTGAAAATATTCAATCCCTACTACCAGTTGAGCCCATTAACTTGTAAGTGCCCCACTTAATATCTAACTCTCCTTGTTCCTCTCAGTTCTCACCCCTAATTATATAACCTGTCATCCAAAGACTAAACCTAGGACAGCTTGAATGAATGGCATTTCTCAGTCCTCAAAGACCAAAAGCACCTAGAAGGCTTTCAAATATAAATCCAATAATACTCACTTCTAATTTCTAAAAATTCCATCTTTCATTATGTACTCTGACTTCGTATTCACATTCACTATCAACAATAGTGTAGAATCGAGTCGGAGACGAGAAGATGAATGATTGTAGGTCATATTTATTGGAAAAACATTTATAAAAACACAAGCCGTGACGCCCTCATGAGTGGATGAGCCATTTCCACCATTTGCAAATAGAATTATAAAGTAATGATTCATCATTCATGTGACAGGAAAAATGTATTTTGCGTAGTTTTTCATTTTGTACACCATGATTGATGTTTATTCTTTTATATATGAATGAATGTTTAAATGTTTTAATTGTTAAAACTTGCTACTTTTTTAATTATCTGTTCGATAGAAAAAGACATAATAGAATAATTCAATTTTTTTTTTTTTTTTAAGTTAATTTTTACTAAAAAGCCATATTCTACAAACAAAACACAGTTTGTATGTTGCTATGAGCTCCCCACTCGGAATATCTCTAGCTTGCACTTGGAACTTATCAGCACATGCCCCCAAAACTATACATCTAAAGCAAAAACTTCAAAACTACATTGCCAAGGAAAGGTAATGAACTTACGGGTCTGGACAAGCTCTGGAAGCAGAGGAGCAGTTTTCCCATAATGAGATGTCTGAAGACCAATCTTCCTGTTCAGGGGAAAATAACGGAAGGAATGAGAATGAAAAATTGCGTATATCAAACAAACTGACGTTGGTGAGGATTACACTCAAAAGCATAGCATATGCTTCTGAGCACATAGGCACCAACTGTCATCTCAAACTGAAGAAACTTAAACTGGAATCCTACAACACGCTTATATGCCACTATCGTTCTCAGTGTTGTCATAAATAATTTGTTTTAATTCTCATTATTGAAACTCTTACAGATCAGATCATTGTTTGAGAGTTTAATTCTGCTCTGGATGAATTTATCAAGAGGTTATCTATATAGGAGGGAAATCAATAATACTGTGCCCCTTGAGCATTTTGCATCTCTCACATCAACATTGTGCATCTCTTTAGTTAACCTCAGGCTGAGCAGACCTTTCATTATATCAGTTTTTTCTTTCGTACTTCCTAGATAAATAAGATCATTGAGAATTAGAAAATTATTAAAGTTCAAGACTGGGCTAAAACTGCCAACTGGTTGATCTTTTGAAAAATGCATCAATATCATTAGAAAGATAAGCATGCATGGGCTCTTCCTAGAAATGAAGAAATATATCGATATATTGAGTATGAAAAAGATTTTAAGTTCCATATTCCCAATTGAGGTTTTACCACCTGTAATATCTTGGTTAACATGCCTTCCTACTGTTTCAGGCTTTTGAGGCTATGTAGACCTCGTGATTTCTTTGAATATATACAAAGTGATCAACTACATGATTTGCATCTTGTCAAGACACATTCCCTATAATTCTAACAAACTCACTCAAGTATAAGAGAAAGAATAGTTCCCAAATATCTAGAGTCTAAAAGCATTAAAGTACGTAGAATTTTTCGTAAGAAGTGGCAAAAACAAAATTCCATTTTTGAAAGGTGTAATAATAAAGTAATTCGAATGAATTACTTAAATTTGAACATAACACAATAAAACGAAAAAGAAAACCATACCGTAATATTCCTTTGAATTGCTTGTATCATGACCTCAAGATCTGAATTATAGAACGTCTTCATAGCAGACTCAATAATCATGTTATCCCATACCTTGAGAAAAGGAACCCAGTAAATTGTTCTGATACTCATCGAAAGGAAGACAAAATATATAAATTCCAATCAATCTATTCTTCGAAGATTAAAAACAAACATTTCTACAACTAACCAGTATTGTTTACGACAGTGTGATATTAATTATTAGTAATGCTTATGCCATAAGACAATAATCCACTAGTGCCTCTGATGATGCCATGACACAGATTACTTGTACCTTTATTCATGCTCTGCCTTTATGTTCCTATAAATATCTCTTATTTGACATGTATGTGGAAACATCAGATGATAGGCCAGATTTCTTAGGATTAATTAGCCACTGCAAGTCTGTAACACAATGTTGTTTTAAAATCTAACGAATGGAGCCTAAGCCATCAAAAGCAGAGTAGGTGTTATCAGAATTGAACGACACAGTCTCAATGCCAAGTCCCAGGATCACAATTCACATCTTATGTAACAATCAGTAGAGTTGGAGTTTTGTCTGTGGTTTATTATTTTATTTTTCTCTTAAAATTTATTACTAAAACATCTTTCACTCACAAAAACATGCCTCACAAAAAAGAGTGGCAAAAGTTAAGGCTGTGTTGCTTAGGAAAAGAAACTTTTCATGGGAATATTTTACTCTTCTAAATGAGCAAATTCTTTTATCCTACCATATTATCCCCACTGATCCCTATATACTTTTCGCTAGAAAAATATTTTTGCCAAAGGAATATATTTTTGCCCGAAAGCATGGAAAATATTTGGCCTAACCTTGTTTGTAGTAAATTAAGCAGAGCATGTTTTTCCCAACAAACGATATATCATAGAAGGAACCATGAAAGTTTCTCCCAGACTAATCAAACAGAGCGTATTATCAATTTGTTATATCACTGTCTCATAATTGCAAAAAATGTTACTTTGACTGCTCCGTGTGTTGCATGGATAGTGGTGCGTGTGCAGTGCCCGACACAAGTAACATAGTTTTCGACACGGGAACTTGTAAAATTAAGATTTAGGGACACAAGGAGTATTTATAAAGTTGTACATTTTAGTTTGTTTGCATACATATTACCATCATAACATGATTAATTTCATTCTAGATAAGTTATAAACTGAGGCTGGCACCATAGTTAGAGATGCCGAAAGCCCCAAACATGATTAGTAGATCATCTGGGCAAGTTTAAGAAGTGAAAGTCTATATGAAAGACTACTGGGATTGTATATTATCTAGAATAATTTTCCTTCATTTTCTCAACTGAAAAATCTATCTTGTATCTGATTCAGTGTCTGCGTCCGACACGTCGGTTCGGGGACTCGGCACTATATATGAAGTACTCATGCGACACAGATCGCTCCTTAATCAGTATATAAAGGAACAGGTACTTTCAGTATATGCATTTACTTGATGTTGTGGTCTATTAGATTTTTATCTATGTAAAAGAAAAAAAAAATGAACAAGTATCAAGTGAAAGGAAACTTTAAGAAGTTACATGGTGTAAATTGGTCTTCCGGCGGTACCAGCGGACAGTTATCGTGTTCCCGCCTTCATCCCCAAGGAAGCCAACATGTAAAGGCTGTCAGAAAAAAGGACAAAATGTTACTAATGACTTTTGCCATTTGATAAGTCTATTGAAAATACAAGGCTTCATGGACCTAAGATGCCACATTAACAGAGTAAATAGCCGAAAGGGGAAAACATGTTAGTGTGTTACAATATAGAGTTATCAACAACAAATGACACAAAATCTTATACTGGACCATAATTGATCTGTGATCATAATGCTATAATGATTTGAAGATGCCTTAACAGAGATAAAATGACAATAGTTTGCAATTTTAAGCCCTTTTGTTCAACTGTTCTTTTGTCTTTGTTAGGAGTGGGTCCATCTCACAAGAGTCCATGGTCTCAGTGGCGTAGCCAGGAATTTTGGTCAGGGGGAGCACTCGACTCGTTTACTTCTAATTTTTTCAACAATTGAAGAAAAATCCAATTTAAACAAAAAAATTTACCTACAACATCTTATTAATTTTATAGAAAAGAACTCCGAAAAATACAACATTTATCAAAAAAACTACTCATGTAACAAATCAAATTGATAAACATTCACATTATTATTTGGTTTAGCCAAATAAATAAACAAAAACCTTAACCAACTTACACAAAGTTTATACAAATTTGAAATATTAATCAAAAGTTTAAAACCAAAGAGTGAAAAGGGTAAGACTTAAAAGTGATATTTAAATAAAATCCAAGAAAAAGGAATGAAATCTTGAGTATTAGATGGTATTATTGTATTAAGAAGTTTAGTCTATATATAACTCTACAGAAACAAAAGGAATTTGATGAAGTGAGAATTTTATTTATGGGAAGAAAGAGTCCATGTAATTCCAAAATCTGGAGACTGGGTACAAGTTATAAGATTAAAATCTAGAAAAAAAAATCTTGTTTTCTCATAATTTCAGGGGGCGCAAGTGCGCACCCTCAAACCTCGACTCCGCCACTGCATGGTCTAATATGCAGTGTTTTATGGTGGAAACGTTTTGGCAGTAACTGTCACAGTTAGACAGTTTTTCTACAAGATAATTCGGTAACATTTAAACATGTTCTAAATATCTGGTTGGGAATGGGCACACACCTGTTGGGACTGAAAAGTCATTGTACATTGTAATAAGGTGAATACATTGGTTCACAAAGGACCCAAACGCAAGCCGAGCCGGGTTGGATCGACCGGACGTCATGCACGTGTGTGTTTTAAGCCTAAGCCCATATAAGGGTTCCGCATTCATGTGAAAACATTGTAACTCAAAGGCCAATAGCCCTTGATCCAATTCTAGTCTATCAGGAATATGACTTATCATCATGGGCAATGTGGGACTATCACTATTTCCTTGCTATGTCTAAAGTTTTACCACATGAGTGGGTAACTTGAGACGATAATTTATCATTCAATAGGAAAGCATTTTGGTTGTATGGATACACTACGAGCATCTACTCGGAAAGCAGAATCCATACATACCAAGATCTTGCTCATCGGAGATTTGGGACACATATAAATGTGTCCCTAAATATCTGTTAGAAAAAACTGTCAAACTGTAACAGTTACTACCAAAACGTTTCCAACATTTTACACTTCTACGTAACTGAAAGAAGCCACATGGAGCTAAGCCGACGATTGAAAATTTCCGTTGTTCTTATAATTTCAAAAAGTGAGCAAGTCTTGACATAAATATGTAGGGTCTTAGGGGGTGAGCGGTAACCTGATGTACATCCCCCAAAAAGTGGGATAAGAATAATAACGCTTCTGTCAAATTATCTGCGTCCAGTAAATGAACTTTAGGGTTATTGCCGCATTGATGAAGAAGCCATACGAGATTGAATTCCAGCTAGTAAAACAACAAATGTGTGAAGAAAGGTTATTACACTTCTGTTCTGAAGCAGAGCCCTTGTAAATCATTAGCTGCATAGTGTAATTGTAAATTGCTCCTGTCACACACCTATCTTTACGTCCAGCAGTGTCATGACAGTCTCCTGGGAAAAGTTACGAGATAAAACAGGTTTATGTACAAAGGTGAGAAAAGGTACAGTTCTTCTCAAAGGAAATTTCATGTTAAGTAAATGGCAAGTATGAGGGACAAATATGTATAGTGTGTTAGTTGTCTTGCTAATTGCTATTAGACCACTTCTTGAGGTAAACACATTTATATCAATAAATAAGTTTTAATTATCTTGCCCCAACCCCCCCCCCCCCCCCCCCCCAACCCCACCCACCCACGAGAAAAAAGAGGAAAAAGAAAATGTCAGTGCCCAAAAATGACCAGTAGCATGGGATATAAATCAAAACCTCATTTCTTTTTCTGACAGCCCCCTTAAACAAACAACAAAAAGATGAGTAGGATGATGACTTGACCCCATAGCAGCTATCAAACAAAGTACAAATCACTGAGAATGAGCATCACACTTATGATAAGGAATTGGGACAATCATAATTTTTCTTGGAAAGTATCATGGTGGTAGACTGCTAGTAGAGGTTTTATTGTAGTAGACCAAGAAACTTGTGATAGAACAAAGACAAGGGAAGAAGATAATACAGGAAATGTGAAAAAGAAAACTTACTGCAGTACTCGTAGTTACACCTGAAATCCGGTGTATCAACATAATGCAAAGGTCCACTCCAACGCCAATGGTAGTTGTGCTTGATCTCATCAGGCCAGGAGCAAACAGAAGCAAGATCACCGTTGGCATACTTTGGAAGTAACACTTTCACTGCAGCTGCAGCATCTTCACTAAGTAACCCCTTAAAATATCAAAAGAAATTTTGCATTGGAGTTTTACTCACGGAAAACGAAAGTCATTATCTTAAACTTGACCAATGTCAAAGTGATGTCTCACATTCTTGTGTCAATATCTAACAGATTTACAGCTATATAGTTAGCAAGATGAAAAATATCTGACAGTAATGACTTTCTCCAAGACAAGGTATCCAAATCTAATGAGTTATGCTCTTTTAAGAGTGTTTTGATGCTTGTCCATTTAGTGCCAGTTGTATTGGTTATAAGCTGAGATACCACTAGAGCTAAAACTTAAAGTCAGATAACAATTTACCAGGAAGATAGTCTCCCTACTTCGATACATATTTGTCCCTGTTCCTACACTTGTAATTTAAGTAAAATAAATTCATTCACGCATGTGTCTTAAGATATTATTATCTTACCTCTGCTATTTTACAAGTGGCATGGTGTCCTTCCTTTCCCCAAGCATGAATTCTTATGAGCAATTGGAGAAGAACAAGAACCCTTCCGATAAAGGAAAATCCAGAGCCAACCATCCCTTCTGCTAATGCAGTTTATGTGACAACGTGTCACCAATAAGTTGTTAGGGAAAACAATGTATGCAAATGCAGTACAAAAGCTCAATGTCCCAAATGCCTTACACTTAAAACTAATGGCAATACCAATATGACAGGACTTAGGAGCTGACCTTATGGGAAAGTGGGTGATTTTTCGCAGTACACATATTCACAGCAAACTCACAAAAAATTGTTATCGATGTGATTTAATAGACCACTATCCTTGCAAAAATGATTTTCTCTAGATTTTCCGAGTGAATTAAAACATTACAGAGCTGGGTTAACTATGAGCAGAAGATTGGCATGTAATAAAAATATGCAGTGAAATTATCAAAACCTATACTACAGAAAGGGATTAGGGATAGCAAGTATGCGAAATCAAAACTGTCTATAAGTAAAGCGGGGTTTTTTTTTTTTTTTTCAAAACATTTAAACTCCATTTTCAGAACCTATAGTTTGTGTAATCTTTCCCCAAACCCCAAGGTCAGCACTAGATGTTGTTAATTAAATAATAATGAGAAACACAAATCAAATTAAAAACCCAATAAGTAGAAGTTATTGAAATCATGATTAGTTAATCAAACACTAGTATTAATTCAGCAGAACTTAAAAGTAAAACCTAATAATAATATATAGAAAGTAAATTGATTAGTTCGTCAAACACTAAACAATGTCTAAATTAAAGAAGCACCAGCATATAGCAAGTAATAATTCAGGGAAGTTGATTAACAAAAGCTGTTCAACAAATTACAAAATAGTAAATCAAAGCTATACAACTTACCAGAACAAACTTTCAACTTTGAAGTTTGAACTACTACAAGTAATGGGAGAATGGAATTGGATGTTTTTTTTATATATATAAGAAGACCACGAACTACCTGCAAACTGCCAAGTAATTAAAAGTTTAACAATTATATATAGAGAAGAGAGGAAGAAAGAGCAACGAAAGGGGTGGTGGGCTAGCGCGTAGGTCTCATAGCTGAATTCAAAGAGTGAGTGATCCTGAGGTCCAGCGTCAGACTGAAGATCTGCGTGTTCGATCCACGCTCACACGCATTCATTACATTTTTTTTTTTTTTTTATTTTTTTTTACAGGCAAGTTCTGGGCTCATAGCAATACTTAGGATAACATACAGTAGAAAGCAAAGGGGAAAACAAAGGGATGTCCACAATTGCAGAGTGAAAGAACATAGAAAGCAAAAAAAGCAAAACAAAGTGATGTCCAATTGTCCACAATGTATAAATTCTGTATTATGTAATGTAAACTAATGATTTTTTTTTTGTGTTGTTCATTGTGAGATTTGAACCAAATCGTATGCTGTAAAATTTTGAATGCAAGATGGATTACAAAACTAATTAATACAAGATTTCAAGATAAAAAATAGTCCAATCTCTACCACCAATCCTTTTTGATCACTGGTTATTGAATACATGAAAGAATTGAAAATTAAATTGTTACTCATTTCCTACAAACTATTCCATTTCCTCCGTTACCTCCACCTCCACGGCCACAATCCAATGTACCATAATCCATCACTAATGAGTTCTCTTTGGTCTCAACACCAGCTGGAGAGAACATACAAGAAACGCAATCTGACGACACAAGGGAAGTAGTCCTGTACTTGTCCTCACCACCAACAACTGCCATTGCAACGCCTGGTTTCGCTGGATTCGCGAAATCAGGTCTGTAAGTCCTTCCAAGAACACCTTCAACTTCAGTGGAGAGACCAATGAATCTAAACTGTACTTCCAAATGAGCAAAACAGTCATCAGAAGGTATTTGGTAGTTGTGGATCTTGTCATCTTGTTTTGTTATTGGAACCACATTGATTGATATCTCTGCAGAGTCAGATAAAGTTGCTGTTACACTATTCTTGTTTGATGTTCTCTCCACTTTAAGTTCTTCCTCAGGGGACTTCCATTCTGAAAGATGACCTTCAGTTATCTCTAAAGGTTTTCCATCATAAGAGAATTGAAGTTGGTCTACTTCATCATTCCACTTTTCTACATTCTTAGCTTCAACACTAAAGGTATGAGAACCAAACATAAGTCCTAAGGCTTGAATCCATGTGTAGTCTCGTGTTCTTCCAATAGGACGATGACCAATGAAACGAGCATTGATCTGGAGATTTTGATCAGAAATCAAACTAAAATGTTCGTTACTTCTACCGTGGAAGTAGAATACAATGCCATCTCCACCAATGAAACGAGGATCAAAACATGCAGCTCCAGGGCTATTGCAGTTTGGTTTTCGATCTGCAGATAAGAAAATAGCATATTAATACTACATACCATACCATAATATAATATTAGGACGTAAAACATGAATATATTAATTACTATGAGTTGGATGTCTTACTTCTGCAAACAGCTTCGCATTTTGGCGAATTACAATCAAGAAAGCAACCTTTCATTTTTGGATCAGTTGGTTTCACCTGTGGGCATTGGGAAGGGCAAGTAATGGATTTAAGAAAACATTTGCTGCTACGTTTGCTACATGTAACTTTCTGCCGTGAAACAGCACCCATAGCCCCTGTAACAAACAAGACTAATATGACTGCTACGCATTGCCTACCCAAGAACTTCGTCATACTTCTAGTTCTATGTACTGTCTTGAATCCAGAAAACTGATACAATAAAACTGATTCTCTTTGTTGGTATTATATAGCAATTGAGAAGTGGGATTTGCTTGGAATTGAGACTTAGATTTGCTCAAGTTTGAAGTAGGAACATGGGTTGGGTTGGCTAGCTTTAATGCATTCAGGGATTTAGTATTTTGGTCAAAGCTTTGGGGAGTGGTAATAGCACCTAAAATATTAGCCTTTAAATTAGGTAACATATTCTTGCAAGTGCTCAAACCGCATACAAAGGAAGACTTGCTTCTATCAAACTAAAGCAAACACTAAGTTTGATATATCTACACTATGCCTAGGGGGTCAATCACTCTCTCTTCCTCCTGTGTTTAAACTTCCAAGGGAGTGGAAGCTTGATGGTAAGTACAGTACTTTTCTTATATACAAGTGGAAAAGACACAACATTGTTTGATGATCAATGCTGTACCTAGACCTAAAATTTGGTATATATTGACAATCCATACCAATATCTTGACTTGTAAAATCTAGAAACCATGATGGACTTAAACATTTGATGGAAATCTTCACAATATGGTTTGAGATTCATTAGCAGTGAAAAATAAGACTAATATCAGATTCGTTTGATAATCCAACGACCCAGATTTCATATGCATGCTATAAGCTCTTTGTTGCGTGCATGGCAATTATATACAAAAATGTAGCGAACGTAGAGCTTGATTAATGGTCCACATGATAGAACATGTTGAAGAAGTAGAAACAAAACCCTGATTTATCTCTACAGAGATGACCAAGTTGTTCTTTACTTGTTTTAGCAAGTTGAATGAATAAAAACCAAAGCATCTTGGTAGTTTGTTTAATGACACAAATGCGGAGAACAAGGAACAAATCACATGATTAAGGTTATATATTACTACTTCTCTAATACATTATTAATGATGGGTTTAAGTTTGAGTTGGATTAACATAAGGCAAATGGTAAAGCCAATCTTAGTAAACAAGTAAAATTAAGAGCAAAGAAAGGTAAAGCCACTTCACTCAAATTTTCCCAGCATGCGCAGATGCAATAGCAACAAACTATCATAATGTCTATAGCCACAATCAAACTGGAACATGGTTCATTGCAAGAGTAAACACGATCAAGGAAGTACTTCAATATCATTCCAAAATTGTTTTGATTCGAATAGTATCTAAGTTATGATACACGAGGGTCAATCATTATAACCTTAAAGTTGATGACATAACCATGTTAAACTCAGTGTTCAAAAGACATATCAGGTAACTATATATTAATGGAAAACAATCAAAACACAGCAAAATTGAATACATCAGGTACTTCGTTAACTGAAATGCCCCTAGAGTCCTGACTCTCTTGTTGAGTTGTTTCCACCTGAAGATGCAGAAGAAGCTTAGATTTCAACTGATATCGCCAAAACATATGCATATATTTTACTCTTTCTAATGTTCGAGCGTCAACCCAGCTCTAGCCATAGCCAAGGCTCCATCATTAGTAGAATTCCCACCAATAAACGCGCTCATATGAACAAAAACACAGCCGGGAATGCCACTCACCTTAGATAGTTCTTCATCTCTCAAACCCCTCCACTGAGCAGGGAGAGGCTTCCGACTTTCAAATTTCTCAGGAGATACTGCAACTGCAAGCACTCCTCCAAGTTTTGCTCCTTTCATCCTGCAGTTTGTCATCATAGATATGTGTCAGTTACTAGCTTCAATACAAGAGCTAAGAGTAAACAAATTAGTAATATATACTGCAATATGAATTATCCAAGAACAATCACTATACCAGGAATTTCTACATTTTAGCCAGATCTCGGATACTGCCCTGATGCGTTTATTGTATTTGACAACAGAGACACATCTTCATACAAATAAATTGTACACACCTTTATAGGAAGACACGGTCCACAGAAGCTGCCCAAGTTCAGCTTCTGTAATCTCTTGGGTTCAAGGACCTAACACAAAGCTTCAGGAGTGAAATCTTGCTTCTTTTTAACTGTGCCCATCCTCTAAATTTACCTCAGTAGCAGCCAAACACTTTTTTGATGGAATATAAATGGCAGGGGTAAAAAAAGTACTTACAAAGAGGGGTTTAACCAAACTAAGACATTAACCTGGGAGGTTTTACCCAAATGCCCCTTCTCCTGTGGCAATCATTGGGCTTGAATGTGTATAATTGCTACAATTGTTTCCTAAGCTTTGACCCTTCCCAGTTAGACTCACATGGAGCTTACACATTTATGTATACTTGCACATTATGGCATATATGTTACCACATGGAAAATTTGCATCGTAGAGATGTTAACCTTTACCTTTTAGTGAACTGGTATATACGAATTAATCTCGTCAATCAATTAATAAAGATCACAAACTGCATGAAGAGGATTGAACTCGGCATCTTGTTGGGTCCTTGCTAGTACAATGCTTAGTCCATTTTGGTGTCTACAAAGGATACTTCAGGTTTATAAATTAGGGTCTGTTTGATAACTTTCCACTGGGTCCCGAGAAAATAGGCAAAGCGGCAAAACTACGTATTAGACAAATTTTCGTTCCGAGAAAATTTTTGGAAAAACTATTTGTCGGTGTTTGTTAACGTGTTTGGCAAATGTACAGAAAGTGGTTTTGCCGCTTTTGCCGATGTTTGACAACTCTTTTTAGTTCTGGCAAATTGACTTAAAGTGATGGGCTGTAGGCTTTAACTAATGATTTTTTATGGACTTTGGAATTTTGAATATCATGTAAGCAATAAACCCAATGGACATAAGCCTGTAAAATGGGTCGGGTAGGGTAGCCCGACCCTTGAACCCTCGAGCCCTCACACTTTAAGGGTCGGGCCAACCCTACCGTAAAAGATGATGAGGGTCGGGTTAGGGCGGGCCAACACAAAAAATTGTGAAAACCTCACCCGACCCTTAGCCCTTTATTTTAAAGGGTTGAGTGTCGGGCTAACGGGCCCGGTTGATAAGGTCGATACATAGAATTATGTTTTACTTGAAAAAAAATATGCGATCATGTTTTTATTAATATCATTTTAATATTTTTGAAAATATGTATAATATGTTTCAATTCTTAAATGTACAAATATATTTTTTTCACCATAATATTTGTTATAGTATATAATATTACTAGTTGAACCCGTGCCTATCGGCACGATAATATCAACTAAAATTTTCTTACAATTGAACTAAATATATATTATCATGATCTCAATTCAAAATAAAAATTAATAAATATGAAATTAAATAAAAGAAAGTCTATGATCTCAATATTTATAGGTCAATCAAACATTTTTTTTTTTTTTTTATCTTTTTCTATATCTTCAACGGTTGATCATAATACTTTGAGTTTTCATTATATTTTTGTTTTTAACTTCATTTAAAAACTCATATATTCCAGAGTAATTATGTTTTGAACATTAGTCTAAAGAAAATTTGAATCATCTAAATATGAAAAAAGTATAGCACATAGTTAACATAAACACAATGCATATGTCACTTCTGTCATTAATAATTTGAACATATATAGTACTCTAAAAAAATATAATTCTTCTGATGTTTTATAGTCTTATATACATTAACATAAATATCTTTATCAGCTCCATGTATCCATTTTAAATTTTTTGTATATCAACAGGAACATTAGTTGCTCTATCATCCACATTAACATTTTCTTCAATAAGAGTATCTGCAGCTAAACATTCTTGAATATCACCTGGGAAAAATTTTATTGCTTGCGCATTGAGTAATCCGACATCATCATTTCTAGCCGAGAGAATGGTTCATTCTTGAAGATACTCTAGGTTAGCAGTTTTAGGAACATTTAATTTTGGATAAACTTTGAAAATAAGTTCTGTAGAGTTCTGACAACGTGAAATTTCAGCAGGTAATTCAACTGTTTCTTTTGGATTTGTTCCCACCTGAAAAAGGAATATGATTTGTATTATTTAACATTAGGGTTTTGCATTGATATAAAAGAAATATTTAACAAAATAATATAAAACAAATATTTAAAAAAAGAATAATATAGTTTCACCTGTAGTAAATATTCAACAAATTTCACATTATCTATGTCATCACTGTTAAGACGCATATTCTTAACTAAAGTTAAAACTTCAACACGTTTTCACAGTAGAGATCTTTTTAGTGATGCACAAACAATTTCTTGTCTTGTACCTTTAGGAATAACAGGAAGAGTTTGCTTGAAATCACCTCCTAAAACTACAGCAATACCACCGAATGGTTCCTTGGAGTCACGAATGTCTTGTAGGGTGCGCTCAACTGCTTCAACACAATGCCGATGTTGCATTGGGACTTCATCCCAAATAATAAGTTTTGTTTTTCTAAACAGTTCGGCATGAATTGATTGTTTGGT